>JAZKJV010003699.1:0-1395559 GCA_037367405.1 Ottelia alismoides | reverse complement strand
TTAAAAAAAACAAAGAGAAAAAAAAAAAAAAAAAAATAAGAGAGATGATGTCTGAGTGTGTGTTAAATGAGAGAAAATAGAGAAAATATAAGAGAAAATTACCTGGAGAATCGAATGTGAATCGGATACGGAGGATGTGGTCTAGGCTGAGGACTGAGGCGGTCCTCGAGTCTTTGCTCTACCTGGCCGACTAGTCTAGGGGGCCATGTAGTACCGGAGGCGCTGCGATACGACCGATGTAGCCATGGGTCGACAACAGTGCCGAAGATCGTCATGGCCTCTCCAAATCTCCCTCCGCTATCACTAGAGGGGTGAGGTAAGCTAGGCCTCCACCCATGTAATGGTGGGCTATGAGTGACAGGGAAGAGATGATGGTTTTATGGGCGGGAGAGATGGCAGTTTCAGATGGTGGCAGAGGGTTTTTGAACGTATGGCGAAGGGCATTTGAGGAGGAATGAAGGTATTGATGGGCGAGCGAGGAAGGTGGAGGTAACGACTATGGAGAGGGTGCCTTAGGATGTGTGTAGGTGGTATGTTCTGGGAGCTATAATTGGAAGGGGGAGGGGATGTCGTAGGCGTAACGCCTAAGGAGGATGTGCTAGGAGGTAGACGACGAGTAGATAGCTGTTGGATCTTGCGATCCAACAGTCCAGGTAGGGGCGCGGATTAGATCCTTAGGATCTGATCGAACGGCAGGGCGACAAGCATTGGTTAACGACTAGGATGAGATGGGAGGGAAGATCTAAGGGATAAGGATGAAGGGGAGACGTGGCAAGGGTAGAGCTGTAGGATAGGAGGGAGATCATGTGGTCTAGAAGAGAGAAGAAGTGAATGGTGAGGATCAGATATGGTGAGAGATCTGAAGGCTGGAAATCAAGCGCAGAGGAGTGGTCGGGATGAAGGTGAGGAAATGATCTGATGGTGAAGAATGAAGGGGTGACGTAGAGAGAGAGGAGTCATTGGATGGATTAGGATCCTATGGCTGGGATTTAGGAGCGAGGGGGTGGTTCATATGAGAAGGGGGAATCTATCAGACGGTGGAGAGGAGAGAGCGACCCCTTGACGTTGGATGGATTATCAAATGGCGTCGTTGCCAAGGAGCAACAATGCTTAGATCAGCTTTTGCTTGATTGTGATATTTGTCTATATTTGTCATTCATCTATTTTATTTATTTTTGATATAATTTCTTGGCTTGTCTAATCACCCTCTCTTGTTGACTTTGTGCGATGATCCACTGATCGAGGGAGGCACTTAATCCAAGGCGCCTGCACACCCACGTGAAGGCGGTGTGAGCTTCTGACCTAGCATCAAAGGAGGCTGGAGGACTTGAGAAGACAGTCACCTTTTTTAGCATATTTCATGTATTTATTTATTTTTGTAAATTTAAGTGAGTGAGAGACCCTTATTAGTTGTTATAATACATGTACTCTATACTCTGGACACTCGGGCCCAATTTCCAAGTGTTTGTACACTTGGGGGCTAACGCGATTTTCTTGTTTTCTTTACCTTTTTATTTTGTTACTCGGTTTTGTTTTTTTTCTTTTGTGTGATTGAGCCTTAGTTGTAGGAACTTCTTGTCGTTAGCATTAGGTCCAAACACCTAATAATCTTTGCATGCTCCTATAGTCTACGTGTGGACTTAGTCGAATTTGAAATATTGTTCTTCACGCTAATAGCAGTTTCTCATCCTAGGACGATTTCATCGGTTTACATTGCATATAGATAGATTTCAATTATGTTGAGCATCCTTGCATGTAGAGTGCTAGAGGCAGGGTGGGCATTTACTCTTTAGTATTCATCATTGTTCACCGCTTGCATTGCTTTTCCGACTCTACCTCTGATTTTGATCACTTATGTGCTTAAAGGAATTGACTCCTCGATAGGTGTGTGCATTCTCATTAAAAATACAAAAAAGTGATAATCAATAAAATTGGGACTGTTAAAATTACTTGACCCTAAAATCAACAAAAAGAAAAATCTTGTCTTGGGGCGAGTAATCCCCTCATTGTCTTCATTTTACATTGCTCGCGTACACCCTAAGGACTAGTGCCCAAATCCTATTTAGCCCCCTAAGTGTTTGCGCAACATTTTGGACTTCTAATCTAACTCTAAAACAGATAATATAAAAAGACCGCATTTGCGATCTTCACTGAGTTGAGTAGGTGAATTGAGGGTTTGTTTGTGTGAGTTTGTTTGTGTTTGCTTGTGTGCATACTAGATCGCCTCTGCGCATTTGCGCCTTTTTCTTCACTCTCTTGATTTGACCTTAATGCTCTCCCGAATCATTTTCTTTTTTTCGAGATGGCTGACTCGAGCGTATTTTGTCCGGATTTTGCAGATCCCTCGTTCACTCCAGTCGGTCCACCTCCCTTTTTCTAGGAGGACTTTGCTCCTTATTTTTGTACATATCCAACCAACCCACTATTTCAGGATCCAGGCTTTGACCTCCACTAATCATTTCCACCACCATCTCCCATACATTTCGACAACCCGCTCTTCCTTGAGTATCCTGATCTGGAATGTGATTTTTGTCCACACCCACTACCCACCTTTGACACACCCGATCCTGAGATTTTGGAGTCACCTTTCATGTTGTCTACACTTGAGACCTTGAATCAGATGATGGAGCATATGAACTCGAGGATGAATGATATATTTAGCATAAATAAGATCCAGAATGTAGCTCCATTCTTTAAGGATTTGGATTCATTTGAGGATTATCATGAGAGCTTGCAATCGCCCAAAATACAAAAAATTGAGAAAATTTAAAAAATACAAAAAGAGTTCGGAAGACCTTTGGATGAGTAATTCTGTGAGGAGAATGCCCATCTGCCAGACCTTTTGACCACACCTGCACCCACACTCTGTCCCACTTTTGACCCCGAGGATGCCCTTGTATAGACTGCTCTTAGCATTCCTCGTGTATATGCTGATTCCGACTTCCTCCCTTGTATGGAGGAGGTCCAAAAATTAAAAAAATTGTTGACCGAGCCTGAAGTGGTAGCCACCATTCATGAGATCATCCGTGCCCCACTTCAGCAGGCCATGACCCAATTATCTGCTCCTCATCATAAGAAGAGAAAGCGGAGGAGCAGATCTGAGCATCATATCTTGACCATGGCCACTAACCACTCCATCACACATCATACCATTCCTCGGAAGAGGAACACTACTACACCTTTCATTAGTTGCACCATCTCTGACTTCACTTGTGATCACACTCTCCTCGACAGCGGTGCGTCGATTAGCATATTACCCTTGTCGTTGGTACAATCTCTTCACTTAAGGCCTCTCAAGAAGACCGGGATGATCGTTTAGTTTGCTGATAGATCAATAAAGAGGCTGAAGGGCATCTTGAAAACGTCGTCATCTCGATTCAGGGCACGAGGTACAATGTAGATTTTATCATTTTGCCCATGGAGACCTCCACTGGGAAGAACTCTCCAATCATCTTGGGACAACCTTTCCTCACCTCTGCAAGGGTCGTTATTGACTATGGATCAAGAGAGATTCGCTTCCGTCCTATTGGCGAGAGCGAAGTGGTCATCACTGCACCCCCTACCGATCAGAGACCTGCTCCCGATGTGACCATACCTATCTTGGCTGACCTCGAGGACCATGACCTCGATGAGATGATCAGGGACTTTTGCTGCATGTTGGACTCCACTGAGACCCGAGAATTCCTCCCCATGGAGGAAGACTCGGAAAGCATGGACCTCGGAGTTCCTTCTTCTGGGATTTGGCGATGTGTTGATGACATCTGCGGGATTTACATGATTGACACCCTAGAGCGGAGGGCAGATTCAGAGACTAGACAAGACGAACATGTCTTGACTTCTTTCACTGATGAGTCTGTTCCTGTCCACTTAGATATTGATGAGACAAAGGCCAAATTTGATCTTGTTGCTTTTATCCAGGAATTCAGACCTTTCGATGAGAAAGATGATCTGATTGAGATTCTTGAGGACAAACATAGTTTGACTACTTCCACTGATGAGTTCGTTCCTCTTGGTTTTGACCTAGATGAGACCTAACAGGATGACACTGACTACCCTTCTTCTTCTGATGATGAGTTCGTCATTTCTCATGATGACATCAGTGAGACTCCCAAGGCCAGACCTAGACATACTTCTTCCACTGACCCGTCTGTGCCTTCACACTCTAGGGCCACTGAGGACCCTCACCCTGTTGACCCTGATCGGTTTGCGTCATTTGAGGACCACGATGTCGACTTGCACCATACCAGATCTATTCCTCAGCAGTCCCACAAGAAGGTTCGCTTTCGACCTTCTTGATCTCTGTATATCCACTCTGTTGTATATCCGCTTTTGTTCATCTCCATCCCCTCTCCCCATTTTTCTCGTTCACCCCATTCTCGTGTTTGCCTTGCTTAGGACGTGCTTTGCTCTAAGTATGGGGGGGGATGAGCCGAGTGTTCTTTCTTCATTCTATTTCATCACTCCTGTTGTTGCATATACTTATGGCTTCTTTTACCCTAAGTATAGGGGTAGTGAAGTGTACATCCTCTTTTATCTTCTTTCGTCTTCATTTCTCTTTCTTATTTTCCCTTCCTATTTTTTTTCTATCGGAAAGGGTGTCACCCCTTGTTGTTAGTCTTCTATACTTAGGGCGTACTTTATCCTAAGTATAGGGGGTGTGCACCCCGAGTTTCTTTCATTCTTTTTGATCCTCTCCACGGTCTCGTCTTCTTATCTATACTTAGGGATATCTTACCCTAAGTATAGGGGGAGACAGTCTGAGTACGATCTGTTTATTCCTACCCTTGACCCTCCCCTGCTTTGTGTATAGTATGTTATACTTAGGATTATTTGATCTAAGTAAAGAGGGGATGGTCAACTTCTCACTCGTTCATTCATCTCTCTATTCGTTTATTCTTTAGACTTTTTATACTTAGTACGAGTTATGTCTTCTCTTCTCTCTCTAATCTATGAGGACATAGCTCAAGCTAAGTATAGGGGGGTCATATATACCGCATACATACTTTAGCCATAACTCGTACTTTCGTATTTTTATTAATAAATATGGCTAAAAACACTAATTAAATGCATTAAAATCACTTAATAAAAAGATGTTATTATTCCTCAAATTATTTTTGTATTACTGGTTAATAAATCAGGTTAAAATATTTTTTGCAAAATGTTTGAAAAATAGTTTGAAAATCTCTTTGAAAACTATTTGGAAAACATTTTGTTCAATATTTTCAACCTTTGTAAAATTGTTTTATTTTGAAAATTTATTTTCTTTATGTGAAATAAAATATTTGAAAACTATTTACAAATGGTTTGAAAATGGTGCAAAAATATTTTGAAAAATATATATATACTATTTGAAAAACCTTTGCAAAATGTTTTTCAAATGTGTGTCCATGTTTGTAAAAATTATTTTCAAAAATTATTTTAGACTATAGTTCAAAATTGTTGTAAAATAATTTTCAAATAAGTTTGAGGAATATATGCATCACACTAAAATTCTTTAATTAATATATATGTATAAAATTGACCACTTACCCTTGTAAATTCTTAAAATCTACTTGTAAATATAAGATGCATCCCTGTGTAAATATTTTGTACCTAGTTTTTAGCCAAAATCTTTTATTTTCAAAAAATCACAAAAATATTTGCAAAAATCAAAACACCAAAAACATTTGAAAAATCTTTTTGAAAATACAAAAAATGCATATGCATCATCTTTTCAAAAATCCATAAAAAGTTCAAATCTTGAAAAATTGCATCACAAAAATATTTTCCGCATTTGTATGGCATTAGCATTTTTTAGATTGAGTTTGATAGTTGAACAAGTCTAAGTAAAATCCGGAGATTGGAGCTTGCTTGGACCTTAAACCTACCTAAATGACAGGAACATTATAGGAGCTGGAATTGAGGTACTTCAGGTCTACTTGACTTAATTCTTTGAGGATCGTGAGACTTGGTTCAATGGATTCTTGACTGCCTAGGTAGAGTATTTTGGAGCACACGCATGACTCTTGTTGATAATGACCTAACTTGGACACATGCACCTTTCACAGGGCTCAACTCAGTTGGAGTGGTGAGGGGATTGGATTTGCCGGTATGAGATGCACACAAGTGGATATATTTTTCCTTCTCTAAAGAGGGAAGTGCACCCCAACCCATCCAGTGATGAGGAATTCTAAAGACAGGAGAGTGTTGGTTGAGATAAAGCTTCAAAGAGGGATAGTCTACTGGCTCAAGAGGAAAAGCTCCCTATGTAAATGTTGCTATAAATAGTATTTCAAAAAAAGAAACAAACTCCAAAAAAGTGGACGGGCTTGTATAAAAATAAAATGCCTACCGGAGTGTATATATGTTGTATAGAAAATAGGAAAGCTTGAGCTTCAAAGTCAAATCATGTGAGCCTGCAGCTGGATGACTTGACTACACTGGTCTTGCATCCTAAGATAGGTAGCTTCACTGGCTACCGTCCATTCTTCTCTTCTCCCCCTCCTCTTGAGCTAGTTGTCACTTGAACTTAGAAGGGAATGCCCCCTCCTCGAGGAAGGAGTTGTTGGATTGGGGAATCATTGGGTTGCCATGCTGGAGAAGTAAGTCTCTTGTCATTTCAGTTGGGGAGAGCCACCATCACATACACTGTACGAGTCAGATTCATAGTCGTAAGGGTTTGCGTATGAATTGAAGTATTCTGACCTGCCTATTGAGGAGACTTGAGCAGGGTTTTGGGATTCTCGAAGGCTGCTGGATGTCAAATTTGATTTCCATTAAGGTTCCGCCTGCACTAAAATTCCAAAGGTCCGACTTAAGCTCCAAACTTTGATTTTATGAAGACAAGTTTGATAATTAAATTTAATCCATCTTTCTTCTTTTTCTTTTCTTTGTTTTCCTTTTCTGCACTAATTACATAAGTGTTTGCTAGGGACTAGCAAGGGAAAGTATAGGGAGGATGATGAATCTCCATTTCATCATCTTTGTTCTATCATTTTGGCCTTAAAACCCTAGTAAATGCATGTAAATAGTCTTAATTTAGGAATTTTATCATTCATGCATCTGTGTATAAAAAAGTATATAAAATACGGTTTTTAAAGCTAAAATTATAGAATAAAGAAAAGAATAGAAAAGAAAAAGAATAAAATATTGAAAATATTTTATGACCCGAAACCTCGAGACCTAGGCATCTCGATGACTAGGTCGATGATGAACCTCAGTTTCATCATCTTTACTTCCCATAATTAACCCCCTTGCTTAAAAGTTTGTCAATAAATCCCTGTTAATGTCCTATAATTAACAGAGTCCTTAATAAATTAAAAACCACACAAAAAAAATGGCAAAACAAAAATCGTGGTATTTTTTAGACTCAAAAATACCCTCAAAAATATTTCGGGCTCTTGTTTGATCTCTTTTCGAGTTTTGGTCAACATGAAACTTGTAGACCTCGTCAAGATCTACAACTTTCATGTTTTGAGTTTTCTCAAATTCGACCAAATAAACCCTCAAAAATCAAAAATACCCTTGCAATAATCTGGTTGGGCACGTGGCCCAATCTTGGTGAGCCACGTGGCCCGCCTCCTTTGTCCTATCCGCCTCCATGGCTAGCCGTTGGATCCGCCATCTTGATCCAACGGCCAGCGTCTCTCCACGCCTCCTCAATTTCCTAAGCCGTCAGATCAGTCCCGCTCTCAATCCGCACCACTCGTTCCCGCCATTCATCAGAGCGGGCCACGTGTCACATCTGGCGCCCTTTGATCGTGCTCTTGATTTCCATCTCAACCGCTCCTTCCTATGGCGCGCCTCTACCCTTCGATCATCTTCACTCCCTATCCAAGCCGCTCGTCAGCGCCTTACTCCGCAGCGCGACACATGGCTGAATCTTGGACCTTTGATCGCACCGCCGCAGATCTGATCGCAACCGCTCGCTCGCGCCCAAACCCTAACCGTTGGATCTCACGATCCAACGGCCAGGACTCCGTCGTCTACCTCCAGAAGACCCTCTCTTCCCCACGATTTTTGCTCGCGCGCACCACTCCCCCTTCCATTTTTAGCCATATCCCTAGTCATCCTCTCCTCTCTCTAAACACCTCACGACCGAGCCCCATCATCCACCTCCTCCGCGCAGCACTCAACTACCCACGACCACCTTCCAGACGACCCACAACTCCCTCGAAATTCTCGGCTTCCACCACATGGACCACCGAGCACCACCTTTAAATACCGTGCCTCCGCCCCACTTCACCCTCGTCCATCAACCAGGGGGCGGTGGCCCAGCCCTCCAGCTCCTCCCTGTGACAGGGGGAGGAGCTTGGATCGAGCGACGACGACCTCCTGCCCCGATGAGACCCGCCGACCTTCAGGCGGCGCTGCGGTGGCTCTAAGCCCCGCTCGAGCTCGCTGGCACGGCCGGCCAGTATGTGCGACGACCCGGGCCTCTTCTCCGACGCCCAGCACAGGCCATCCCCTCCATCTCCGGCCAGGTAAGCTCCTTTTTTCCTCTCTGCATTTTCTTCTTATTTTTGCCTAATTTCCGTAGCTTCTTCAAGCTCCTTCCCACTCCATTAACCAGTCTATTAGCTCCACCATCGATCCACCTTCCCCGCGCACCTCTCCGACCATCACCTTCCTCTGCCACAACCTCCCTCCATCCCAGGCATCCTCCTCCGCCGGAGGCGGAGGAGGACCCACTAAGGGCTGCACTTCTCCGCCCCAAGAGCCCTCCATTCACCTCGCATCGCACGCACACACGCCTCTAATCCATTTTGCAGGTCCAACCTTCATTGGCCGGACTTCGGGCAGAGCTCAGTTCTAGAGCTCCGCCTCCGGCGACCAATGGTCGATCGAGTATTCCAGGTGTCCCCGCGTCTGCTCCGACCTCAGAACTTCATCGCCAGACCTTCAGCAATCTTCACCGAGCTTCAACGAGCGCAGCGAGGCGCGGCGGAGCTCCAGGCCTCACGCCGGAGCTCTAATCGCGCCGCCAGCCATCGAGGACGAAGAAGGAGCAGCTACCGTTGGATCTCGCCCCACGGCGGAGATCCAACGGCCCTGGAAGCGCCACGACGACATCCCGGAGCGCGGAGGCTTGGTGGAACCGAGCCTCGCCCGAGTCACCCTCGAGCCGCCACGTGGCCCGAGCCACCTGCTACGGCCCCCGAAGCTGCACCGAGCCTCGCCCCCACCCGAGCCTGAGCTCACGTGCCACCCGCACGTGGGTTTTGGGCTTTTTGCATCGGTGCCCTCGCATGTCCCGCATTTTACATCCAGGTCCTGATACACGTGGCACACCCAGAGACCACGCCGAGCCTGATCGACACCAAGCCTGGAGGCTCGGGTACCCCGAGCCAAGCCGAAGCTTCATCGAGCCTCTGCCGAACCAGAACCTCCTTCCGAGCCTGGATGGCGCGTGCAAGGCACGTGCTTTCTGGGTTATTTGCAGAGTCGCCCTCGCACCTTCCACAATTTGCAAACAGGTCCTGAGCACGTGCAGCACCTGCGCGCCTGGGGGTATTTGCACTTATACCCTTGCGGGTTTCAATAATTGCAAATATGCCCCCGCGCGTATGGTTTATTTACAGGGAAGTCCTCCACACTTATTTTTATTGCATTTGAGTCCTTCCCAGGGACTGTTTTGTAAATATTTTTCATGTTTTTATTTCATTTATGCCCTTGCGTTCCTTTATGCATATCTTGAGCATCATGTTTCCGTTTCAGTTGATTTCAGCCTCATTTGAAAGCTTGTTTGATGTACTTCTTAATGGCATATGAAGTTTTGCATTTTGGACACTTGAGTTTTATGTATTATTGTATTTGCCATGTGTTCATTATTAGTAACTTTTGCCTTGTTAACATTACCGATCAAGCTTAACATTCTAATCAAATCTGAAATTGACTCACATTGAATTTTGCTCATCATTATTAACCTAGGGCATATTTCCATTACACTTCCATTGCATTTCATCTCCTTTATTTGCATGATAAAAATGTATAAAAAAATGCATGTTTATTTTTAATGCATTGCATTGTCATGTTGTGTCTATGCATCATTTGACCTATAGGCTTTATTTCAACACTTGATAAAACACACTTAAATCCGATTAATACGAGAGAAGCACGTGTCCCTGAGTTCGACCTTGGTTTCTTGCCAAGTAAAATAAAAATAACGATCGCCTCGTTTTGATTCATTATCTTACATATCTAAACGAGGTGATCTTTTGACGACCAGAATCGGCTCGGCTACGATGATGATTTCGAGTGCTAAAAACACTCTCTTAAAGGGCCGATTTCCCGGTTCGTCAAATGGCGCCGTTGCCGGGGACACGGCTCATTTCTTTTATTTTTTGGATTTTTGTGTGTTTAATTTAGTGTATCTTTTTATAGGTTAAATGGTCACATATTTTGCATATAAAATTTTTCTTTCTTGATCTCTAACCATTGTTTCTGTGGCAGGGCCCTTGATGGATCAAGGAGGCGAGGAGCAGGACGTTCCCCGCTGCGAAGAGCCGCAGGAGCATGCTTGGAGCAAAGAAGGAAGAAAAAAAAAAGTGTCGCATTTTTTGTTGCATTTTATTTTTAATAATTCGTCTTTTACAGCGGTCTTCGATCGAAGACTCGCGTATGTAATCGAACGATCGTGGTTGTGTGGGGATCGTCCCCACTTGAGTGTCGACCTAGGACTTAGGCACACGGATCTCCGAGCTCAATTTTCATATCTTATGTGCTTGATCGTAGGTTAGGACACACTTAAATAAAGACGCACATAATCTCGTATCACTTAGCTAAAATTAATGAAGATCAAACACCGCTAATAGATGCATGATTAGGTGCGGCTTTTTCGACTTGCATACATGTTGGATTTGAGTTTCAAAACGGCCCCAGATTTTTCGCGGCTTTTATCGTAAAAATCACTGCATGATTTCTCGCTTAGCCTCGATCGCGTTTTTCTTCATCGAATACATGTTTTTCTCGGCTTTCATTTTTCTAGATTGATCACCTAGGATAAATGGAAAATGGAATGAACGGTAGACGATGATTTTCTGATTGATGGCTAACCTTAAATCAGTGACAATTTAAATAAAATTGGGACTGTTAATTGCAAGTCAACTTAAAATGGGGTAAAATTCGGTTTTGGGAGAGCAACACCCGCGCATATGCCTTGATTCACATTTTCTTTGCGTAAAAATCAAATGTTTTATCACCAATAAAATAGACAAGATAATAAACCAACGTAGGTTGGTTTCATGTGTGAGTTGGTGAAACTATGGGTTTGCTTGCTTGATTGAGCCTTTGTTGCAACACACAGCCCTAAATCCGAAGACACTCCATTTCATCTCCGAAGATTCAACCGCTCACTTGTGTATCCATTCCCCTTCTTCGTTCACCTTGGGTCCTTCCCGACATCAAATTCTATCTTTATACTTAGGCTAATCTCAGCCTAAGTATAGGGGGGACCCAAGTCCCCGTGATTTTCTCTACTCATCTTTTCTTGCCTTTATACTTAGGTTATTTCTAACCTAAGTATAGGGGGGTCCCTTCTTAGTCCCGTATATTCTTCTATATTTAAATGGGCCTATGTTCTTGTAACATCTAATGCTATGAGGACATAGCAAAGTTTAAGTATAGGGGGGTATACCGTATATACCGTATATTTACTTTAGCTATAATCTGAAAAATTTGAAAAATTAAAAACTTTTTGGCTAAGGTAAAATTCATTGGACTAAGAAAACTCAAAGGATTTTCGCGGTTTTTCGATATTATGTTACACTATTTTATAGAAATATTTTCGAAAATGATTTTTGAAAATGTTTTGAAAATGTTTCATTTTTTGTGTGACTGAGTTTTGAAAAATCGCCTTCTCTTTTTCAAGAAAAGATTGAGTCTAACCTGTGTTTGAAAACTAAAATCCATAAAAATTGCAAAATTCAAAAATCCTTTAGGAGCCATTAGTGACTACTAAGCCCCATTAAATAGCCGTGTTCAGTGAGGGTTCGCCCTTAGCAGAGTGGATGGTTTAAAGGACATCGCGTAAGGCTCCGTCCTTAAGGAACGGGCTCCGGCCTGTACTTACATCCATACTGGCTGAATGCAGATGCAACTATTTAATGGAGATTAGGCAGTCCTCTTATCTCTTGAAAAAAAAAAAATGTGTGTTTTGGAATGAAGGAGTTGGATTAAACCTCTACACTTACACTTTCACCCAGGATCTGAAATGGTCAAGGAAGCTTGATTTTTGAGGTCTTTGAGATTTGCGGTTAACCAGCCTTAGTCATCAGGGTCATAGACTTAATCATCCACATTCCCCTAAGTTTCTAGATCTGCATGCTATATTCCATGCTTAGTCTCAGACAAAAAGAATATGATCAGCACATCACATGCACGACTGCGGTTTTGATTGAGATGAGTTGATTTTTCACCTGAGGGATTGGGATGAGGAAGTCGAGTCTGGATTTGATCTAATGATGCTCGAGGATGGGATAAAATCTTTGAAGGCTTCACGAAACCTGAGTGTCAGCAATTTAGCCAGTATGAGAACTTGATTCTTGTACTAATCTCTTGACATTGACCTAAGTGCCTGGGTGTGAAATAAATAAAAAATTGTTGATCAGTGTGCGCCAACTTTTGGTAAAAGCAGTGGAGCTAGCCAAAAATCTATACAAATCAATGAAATTTCAAAGAAAAGCTCTCATTCCACAAAGTCAATTATCAAAGAGCTTCCACCAAAGGCGAGCGCTCCCAAATTTTTTTCAAAGTGTCCACTTGGACCACCGCTATTAGGACCAGGAGTCGGGCTTGCACCAAAAAAGGGCTCTGCATCGTAAATGCTACAAGTCTGGGTGTCGAAGGTACGATAGGTACTCAAAAGAGACACACCCCGGTGTACTCCCAGGAAAACAAGTGCAGACGGCTCCAACTTCTCTTGACGGACGCACTGATCAACACCAAAAAAATGTGTTGCGTAAAAGGCACTAGAGAGAATCCTTGTTCCAATGAGAGGGAGAGAAGAATTGACACAATCCCATGCCCTCCATTTCTGGCCTGCCATCTACATTTTCTAAGTCTGACAACTAAAGAGACGGTGGACTGAATGCAAGATTTGATTTATTCCCTAGTGCTGAGGATTGGGTCCTTAGGAGATTTTCTCGGACCAAGATTTTGGGTGACAAATTGACTCTACTCTCAGAATTGCAGTCAACACTAAAAGTCATATCCTTAGATTATATGTACATCAGAGAGAGTCTAGAGAATTAGAGGAATTGGGTACCTCTTGATTAAGGCTGGGTTGAACTCTAGAATTTTGGATCTCTGAAGCCGAGTCGACTTGATCAGATTAGATCCTGTATTCACATGCACAAGGGGGTTAATCCAACTTAGTCATTCTTTTTGATGCTCGAGGACGAGCATAGTTTAAGTATAGGGGGTTGATGAACCTCAGTTTCATCATCTTTACTTCCCATAATTAACCCCCTTGCTTAAAAGTTTGTCAATAAATCCCTGTTAATGTCCTATAATTAACAGAGTCCTTAATAAATTAAAAACCACAAAAAAAAATGGCAAAACAAAAATCGTGGTATTTTTTAGACTCAAAAATACCCTCAAAAATATTTCGGGCTCTTGTTTGATCTCTTTTCGAGTTTTGGTCAACATGAAACTTGTAGACCTCGTCAAGATCTACAACTTTCATGTTTTGAGTTTTCTCAAATTCGACCAAATAAACCCTCAAAAATCAAAAATACCCTTGCAATAATCTGGTTGGGCCACGTGGCCCAATCTTGGTGAGCCACGTGGCCCGCCTCCTTTGTCCTATCCGCCTCCATGGCTAGCCGTTGGATCCGCCATCTTGATCCAACGGCCAGCGTCTCTCCACGCCTCCTCAATTTCCTAAGCCGTCAGATCAGTCCCGCTCTCAATCCGCACCACTCGTTCCCGCCATTCATCAGAGCGGGCCACGTGTCACATCTGGCGCCCTTTGATCGTGCTCTTGATTTCCATCTCAACCGCTCCTTCCTATGGCGCGCCTCTACCCTTCGATCATCTTCACTCCCTATCCAAGCCGCTCGTCAGCGCCTTACTCCGCAGCGCGACACATGGCTGAATCTTGGACCTTTGATCGCACCGCCGCAGATCTGATCGCAACCGCTCGCTCGCGCCCAAACCCTAACCGTTGGATCTCACGATCCAACGGCCAGGACTCCGTCGTCTACCTCCAGAAGACCCTCTCTTCCCCACGATTTTTGCTCGCGCGCACCACTCCCCCTTCCATTTTTAGCCATATCCCTAGTCATCCTCTCCTCTCTCTAAACACCTCACGACCGAGCCCCATCATCCACCTCCTCCGCGCAGCACTCAACTACCCACGACCACCTTCCAGACGACCCACAACTCCCTCGAAATTCTCGGCTTCCACCACATGGACCACCGAGCACCACCTTTAAATACCGTGCCTCCGCCCCACTTCACCCTCGTCCATCAACCAGGGGGCGGTGGCCCAGCCCTCCAGCTCCTCCCTGTGACAGGGGGAGGAGCTTGGATCGAGCGACGACGACCTCCTGCCCCGATGAGACCCGCCGACCTTCAGGCGGCGCTGCGGTGGCTCTAAGCCCCGCTCGAGCTCGCTGGCACGGCCGGCCAGTATGTGCGACGACCCGGGCCTCTTCTCCGACGCCCAGCACAGGCCATCCCCTCCATCTCCGGCCAGGTAAGCTCCTTTTTTCCTCTCTGCATTTTCTTCTTATTTTTGCCTAATTTCCGTAGCTTCTTCAAGCTCCTTCCCACTCCATTAACCAGTCTATTAGCTCCACCATCGATCCACCTTCCCCGCGCACCTCTCCGACCATCACCTTCCTCTGCCACAACCTCCCTCCATCCCAGGCATCCTCCTCCGCCGGAGGCGGAGGAGGACCCACTAAGGGCTGCACTTCTCCGCCCCAAGAGCCCTCCATTCACCTCGCATCGCACGCACACACGCCTCTAATCCATTTTGCAGGTCCAACCTTCATTGGCCGGACTTCGGGCAGAGCTCAGTTCTAGAGCTCCGCCTCCGGCGACCAATGGTCGATCGAGTATTCCAGGTGTCCCCGCGTCTGCTCCGACCTCAGAACTTCATCGCCAGACCTTCAGCAATCTTCACCGAGCTTCAACGAGCGCAGCGAGGCGCGGCGGAGCTCCAGGCCTCACGCCGGAGCTCTAATCGCGCCGCCAGCCATCGAGGACGAAGAAGGAGCAGCTACCGTTGGATCTCGCCCCACGGCGGAGATCCAACGGCCCTGGAAGCGCCACGACGACATCCCGGAGCGCGGAGGCTTGGTGGAACCGAGCCTCGCCCGAGTCACCCTCGAGCCGCCACGTGGCCCGAGCCACCTGCTACGGCCCCCGAAGCTGCACCGAGCCTCGCCCCCACCCGAGCCTGAGCTCACGTGCCACCCGCACGTGGGTTTTGGGCTTTTTGCATCGGTGCCCTCGCATGTCCCGCATTTTACATCCAGGTCCTGATACACGTGGCACACCCAGAGACCACGCCGAGCCTGATCGACACCAAGCCTGGAGGCTCGGGTACCCCGAGCCAAGCCGAAGCTTCATCGAGCCTCTGCCGAACCAGAACCTCCTTCCGAGCCTGGATGGCGCGTGCAAGGCACGTGCTTTCTGGGTTATTTGCAGAGTCGCCCTCGCACCTTCCACAATTTGCAAACAGGTCCTGAGCACGTGCAGCACCTGCGCGCCTGGGGGTATTTGCACTTATACCCTTGCGGGTTTCAATAATTGCAAATATGCCCCCGCGCGTATGGTTTATTTACAGGGAAGTCCTCCACACTTATTTTTATTGCATTTGAGTCCTTCCCAGGGACTGTTTTGTAAATATTTTTCATGTTTTTATTTCATTTATGCCCTTGCGTTCCTTTATGCATATCTTGAGCATCATGTTTCCGTTTCAGTTGATTTCAGCCTCATTTGAAAGCTTGTTTGATGTACTTCTTAATGGCATATGAAGTTTTGCATTTTGGACACTTGAGTTTTATGTATTATTGTATTTGCCATGTGTTCATTATTAGTAACTTTTGCCTTGTTAACATTACCGATCAAGCTTAACATTCTAATCAAATCTGAAATTGACTCACATTGAATTTTGCTCATCATTATTAACCTAGGGCATATTTCCATTACACTTCCATTGCATTTCATCTCCTTTATTTGCATGATAAAAATGTATAAAAAAATGCATGTTTATTTTTAATGCATTGCATTGTCATGTTGTGTCTATGCATCATTTGACCTATAGGCTTTATTTCAACACTTGATAAAACACACTTAAATCCGATTAATACGAGAGAAGCACGTGTCCCTGAGTTCGACCTTGGTTTCTTGCCAAGTAAAATAAAAATAACGATCGCCTCGTTTTGATTCATTATCTTACATATCTAAACGAGGTGATCTTTTGACGACCAGAATCGGCTCGGCTACGATGATGATTTCGAGTGCTAAAAACACTCTCTTAAAGGGCCGATTTCCCGGTTCGTCAGTCGACAAGGAATAAAGTAGGGGGATATAAGGGCCAAAATCTAATAAAAATCCCTTTTGATTAATTCATTTTCATTCATTTTTGGAACCTATTTTTAGTTCCACCTTTATACCTCAAATAAAGAAACTATGTACACAAAAATTGTAGATAATTAAATAAAGAAAAATACAAAATTTATTTCATACAAAAACAATTGACAGATAAAAAGTTATGATCTGAATAAGTTTCCAAAATCCCAACTTTGCAGACCTGTATCTCTCAAATAAAAACTCAAAATGTATCAAAATCACATTTAATTGTATATAACATTTAATAAGCTTTTTAATGAAGGTGGTTTCATGTATACATGTATCGATTAAAATATTCATTTTATTTATTATTCATTATTTTTATAATTTCATATTTTATAATTTTGTAAATATTATTTATAACATATGTACATATTAAAATAGGAATAAAATGTTCAAGAAAACATAAAAATACTTGTATAAAATACATATATAAAAGACCTATATCTATACCTATATAAATAATATATCTATTTATTTAATTATATATATTACATCAGAGAAATAAAATAAAAATATATTTAAGTGTATAAAATTAAGTTATAAATATATAAAATAATAAACAAAATTATTTGAATTAAAAATACAAAATAAAAATAAAATACTACAATATATAGATCAATGTACCTATATTAGCCATTAAAAGGCAACTTGTAATTTTTAAACCTCAAAAAAATAAATAAAAATCATAATAAAATAATTTCAGAAAATAACAAACATTTTTTATTATATAATCGAAAATTAATAAATTCATTTATTATTTTAATTGATTTTACCATTTTTTCCAGGATTTTTCCTAGTTGATCCACGTGGACCAACCAGGAGGGCCCGAGAGTTGACTGTGGGTCAACTCGCTGACCCGCCTCCTGATGCGTGTCAGACCTCGTTTTTTGCCAACTTCGCAGATTTTTTGAGGCTTGGCCTTTCACCATCTCGTGTCGACGTCTTCATGACTTTTGATCCTCGTAGAACGATCTTACACGCCCTATGTTTGTTTCGTGGATCGCATCGCTGCATCACCTGATTTCCCTTGATCTTGGAGCCCCTTCAGTCACATTGTATAAAAACTTCCCCACTTCCTCATTTGAATTCGAACACCCTTTTTGAATTGTTTGGATCCTCCCCCCTCTTGCTCCGGACCGGTGGTGGTGATAGCACCACCTCCAGCTGATTGGGGCGGTGTATGACGAGTCGTAGGTGTGCTTCCAACCTCCGGCAAACCCTTACTATCGAGGTCCTTCCGTCCTGGATTTTTCAGCCCAACGAGGTAGTTTTTCTTTGATTTTGTTAGTGCTTTATTTAGCTGTAGATAATAGCTTCGATTTCACATTTCTATTCGTGTCGTTCGCTCCCTTTTCACCACCTATCACCCCTCGCCGGAGCGAGCTCCAGTGAGCATCCATTCCGCCACCCTCTGCTGTCATCACTCCGCTACGAGGTCGAGGCACTTTGCCCTTGACCCAATAACCCTTCTTTGCAGGTCCTCGAGCTGAAGAGATTGCTGGAGCCTCGTTTTGATCCTTGTCGGAGGAACCTGGAGCCTCTAGGCTTCCGCGTCCTCGCTGGTGAGCCTCGGCCATCACCGAGGTATTTTGGAGCTGCAACTGCTAGTGGATTCGACCAGGCAAAGCTAGGGTCCTTTTGGAGCCTCATCGCGTTCCAAAGGAACGAGATCTAGCCCAGGAAAGCTCGCGCTGGCGCAGCTTCTTCCCAGTTCTTTGCCCACCCTCCGTAGCCGCACAATCAACCCCTGTTCTTCGTAGAGTATAGCAGCTATTAGATCACCTCCCTGTTCAGCCGTCAGATCATTCAGGGCGATCTGATCTCAGCCGCAGAAGCCGAAGCGTCATCGGTCGTCCGTTGTTCGACATGTGGACAAGTGAATCCCCTGGGATCGTCCGATCACGCTGTTAGTTGGGGTATTTTGCAATCTAACCACGACATTTTTGTTATTTAATTATTAGTTTATAAACTTTCCTCTGCCACTTTAATATTTTTGTAATATTTATAGAAAGGCCCTTGAACTTTGCATAATTACTTTTCAGTCATGGCCACGTCACCTCACGTGACGCTTCACGTGAGGTGGTGATTTTACAGCCAGCCCTCGAACTTTTAGACATTTCATTTCAGTCCAGAAAAATTTATAATTAGTTAAATATTTTTTAAAAATTTGCAAGTGAGCCCCCTGGATTTTGAACTATTGCATTTTCGTCCCTACTAGGTGCACATGCTTAATCACGTGACTTTGGCAATTTTTGCAGGAATAACTATGGGAGTTTTTTTATTTTTGATTGGTCCATAAATATTTTTATTGTGTTATAAATTTTATGGGAAAATTGCACTTTGGCCCCCGAACTTATTGATATTTACAAAAATACACCTACTAGTGTTGAATTTTCTCTTTATTTCTAGTATTTATTTCATGCATCTATAAAATTAGAAAAAAATCCCCAAAAATAGGCATAAGTTCTTGTTGTGTTCCATTTTCACGCCATATTTTTATTTCATACTTTTGCATCTTTTTATTATTTATAAAAAATAAAAAAGTTCATTTTTATCCCTGTTAGCATTATAAAATCCAAAAAAATATAAAAACTTTTTGGAAAATACCCCCAAAAATATAATTTGTGTGTTTTTATATGTTTTACCTTCAGACCAAAAATCACTAAAAAATATAGAAGAAAAATCAAAAAGTAGAAAACCCATAAAAATTTATAAAATCCATAAAAAATCCAAAAATCATATTTTCTATTTCTAAATTTTCTCTATTTTATTATTTATTTTAAAATAAATTTGAAGAATTTTTGTTTCTGTTTGTTATTTTTTATCTCCAATTTAATTTCGTATTTATATTTTATTCCTTATTTTGAGTATTTTAGACTTTAAAACTACCAAAAAATTAGCAAAAATATAGAAAAATCACAAAAATATTAGAAAATTATAAAAATCATAAAAAGATTTTATTTCCTGTATTTTGTATATTTTTACCTACTTTTATCTCTCTCTTATCTCTCTTGTATATAAATTCTCTATAATAGCTTTATATCTATTTGTAAAAGAAAAAATAAAACACAAAAATATAAAATATAAAAAGAAAATACAAAATTAGAAAATTAAAAATCAAAATAAAAAATACAAAATCAAAAATAAAATAAAAAATATAAAATAAAACCCACAAAAAATTAGCACTTGTAGACAAATACATCACAATCATTTTAAGCATTATTGCCCCGATCTACCTGCTTGTTTCATGTGTTCGACACTCTATACATACTTGCACATATACACATCTTTGTTGTAGAGTTATAATAAATTTTAACTCCGCATCGCTTTTCATTGTTTGATCATCGTTTTGGGTTAATTGTTGTTTTAATCCGGATTTCGTTTGATCGATTCCACGACTGTGTTCCCGCCTTGTGTGGAACACAAGACCGTTCGATTTTTCAGATTAAACAATGGGTGATGGAAATGAAGGGTCTGAGAGATGATATAAGGGCGGAGAACTAAGCCTGGTGGCGTGGAGAGGAAGCGTCCATGTGGCAGCTCCTGAGAGTGCCATGTCCGCTCCAGAAAATTCAAAAATTAAGAAAAAAAGAAAAATTAAAAATAAATAATTAAAGGCTTAATTAGGAAAAAGTCAAAAAATGAAAGTTGTAGTTCTCGATGAGATATACAAGTTTCATGTTGAATAAAAAAGTCAGAAGAGGTCATTTGTATAAAGATGTACTTTTGGGAGAATTTTTAATAGGTAAAAATATTGTTTTTATAGTTTTGAGAATTTTTGTATTTTTTTTAATTTCTTTTAGAAGCTAAGATAAATATAGACAATAATTAACCTAATTTTAGGGGTTTTTAATAAAGAAGAAAATAGAGAAAAAGTTAATGATTAAATATAATAATTAGAGTTAGCTTTTAGTGTTATTTATAGGTTACTAATACACAGAATATATACAACATAATCAAGGTTAATATTAATAAACTATTAGTGGTTTTTATTGAACTACTTTAGCTTTGGGATTAATATGTAGAATTTAGCATGATGAATCTGAGTTTCATCATACCCCTATACTTATACTATGTGCGTCCTCGAGCATATAAAGAATGAAGGAGTCAGATTAGTTCCTAACAGTGCATATGAAAATTCAAGGTTCAATTCATCGAAGACCCTCAATTTGAGTGATCCTAAAATTCTGGGTACAACCATGCTCTAGTTAAAAGGAAACCAACTTCTCTAATTATCAGACTCTCTGTTTGTACATAAAATATAAGAATATGAAGATTAGTGTAATGAAATCATGAGAGTCAAGTCGAGTCAATACCTAACGTTCCAGTCCAGGAGACTCTCCTCTAGACGTAATCCTCAACAATAGGGAATAAGTCGGTTCTTGCTTCAGTCATCCGTCTCTTTAGTTCGTCAGACTTGAAAGTGTAGATGGACGGCCAGATGATGAAGGGCATATGATTCTCTCCATTTTTCTCTCCCTCTCATAAGAACAAGGGGACTCACGAGTGCCTTATTACTCAACACATGCGTATTTTTGTCGATGATCAATGTGTCTGTCAAGAGAATTCAGAGTCGTCTGCACTTATTTTTCTGGGAGTACATCGGGGAGTATCTCTTTTGAGTATCTAAGATACCTTCAACACCTAGACTTGTATAACTATATGATGCAGAGCCCTTTTTTGGTGCAAGCCCGACTCCTTGGTCCTAATAGTGTTTAGTACAAGTGGACACTTCGAAATGGTTGGAAGCACTCTCCTTTGGTGGAAGCTCTTTTGAATTTGACTTGTAATGATAGAGCATTTCTTTGAACATTCTTTCTTTTCTTTTCATTTTAGCTATCTCCACTTCTTTTATCAAGAGTTGGCGCACATTGATCAATAATTTAATTAGGTTTAATCACACCCGGGCACATAGGTTGATATCAAGAGATAGCATGCGATCTTGTTCACATACTGGCTAGGGTTTTGCTGACATTTAGGTTTCTTGAAGCCTTCATTGACTTTATCCCATCCTCGAGCATCATTAGATCGGGTCTAGACTCAAATCACTAGTCCTAGTTCCTCAAGTGATAACTCAACTTATTTCATCAATTATGCAATTGTGAAAGTGATGTGTTGATCATATTCTTTAGAAGGTAGAGATGAAGAGTGCAATATAGCGCTCAAATCTTCAAACTAGGGAAGTGTGGATATGTAAGTCTCACAAACCCTAATTACTAAGGCTAGCTAATTCGGACTCTTAAGATCTTAGAAATCCAGTCTTCAAATCGTCAAGCCTTGAGTGATTAGTGAATGTGTCAGGAATACACCAACTCCTTGATTAATGATTTTTTGTGATTTTTATCTTTTGCAAATTTTTAATTTTAATTCTTTTAAATCTTCAGAGAGATACTAATTGGCCCAGGCTCATATGAATAGCTGCATCTATGCCCGACTAGTATGGGTGTAAGTACATACCATTAGACGACTACCCGTGTTACTTGAGGATAGAGCCATAGACAATGTCCACTAAACCACCCACTCTGTTAAGGGAGACCTAAGTTCCCTCACTGAAGAGTAGCTACTCATTTTTAAGCCTAGTAATTAGAGCCTCTACCAAAGAAAGATTTTTATTTTTTTCATATTTTTATGGAGTTTTTGAAAAAGGTTAATTTTTATTTACCAAAAGCTAATCCATTAATTCTTCAAAAGTTTTTTACAACAATTTTTACAAAAATCAGTTCACAGGTAAACTTAAACTAAGCCCGAAAATTTTTCAAATTTCTTTAGAAAATGAGCTATGAGTAAAGTAAATATACATTTTATACAATATACCCCTTTAAAATTAACTTTTGCTATGTCCTCATAGTACAAGTGATATGAAGCCAAAGATCTGGTTAATTATAAGGTGATATAGTGGAACTGAGTCAGAGGATCTCCCTATACTTAGGTAAAAAAATGACCTAAGTATAAGAAGACTGATAGAGGGAAGAATGATTTAGTCGGGTCCCCCTATACTAAGGATGAAAATAACCTAAGTATTGGATCTGAATTTTAGGTTGAGGTACCTGTGGCTATTAAGGTTAGAGGGGAGGGGAGTGTGGATTTTTTAAATACGAAGATGTGGGAGGGGTGGGTGTATACATTGTGATGGATGTGCGGGGGAGAGGGGTGTATGTATGTTGTGAAAATACAATAATGGTGGGGGGTGAGCGGATATACAGATATGGATGCGTGTGCGAGTGTGTGGGGAGGGGGGTAGATCATCGAGTGATCTACTTTTTTTTTCATCCGTACGCGAGCCCTCGAACGAGGACCTGCTAATAATGCACATGATACATATTTTTTACAACAAAAATGCATGAAAGAAATGATGAATAAAGTTCCTTGAATCTTCCTTGATTTTCTTTTGTGGCTCCTCGCAGCGGGAGCTCCCAACTCCATGCCTCCATGAATCTCAAGCATCCTCGATTTCCATAGTCCTTGCCACAAAAGAATTATGTTAGAAAAATATCAAGAAATTTAATCATGAAATGATGCGAAAACAACAGGATGAGAAGACCTAAAATTTTGAAAATATTCACAAAAAAATAATACAATAAAATTCAACAAATAAATAAGGCGAGCCGTGTCCCCAGCAACGATGTCATTTGATGAACCATAAATTTTCCTCTTCCATAATGCCATATTATCGTAGTATATGAGGCAAATTTGGATCAACAAAAACCACACCTTCGAATATGTGGAAGTTATTTTTACTTAGCAAGTATACCAAGGTCGAACACATGGACATGAGCCTCTTCATCAATTGATCGAAACTTATTGTTTATTTTAAGAGTGATTATTTTCTAGTCTCAGGTCTTCATGCAAATATGATATACAAAGCACATAAAATAATGTAAGAACACAATAAAATGATGCATGCAATTTTTATTGATATTTAATATGCAATTAAATTAGATGCAATATGAACATAATGCAAGATGAAATGCACATGCAAGTATGCAAGAGAAAGTTATAAAAATATAACCAACATAATGTCAAATCAATGAGCACAAATTATGGATCAATTTCAGTGACAAATTGAGCATTAAAATTAAGATCAAGCATCTATTCATGGCAAAGGTTTATAGAGCAAAGACACTATGTATCATCAAATATTAACACCTTTAATAGAGTGTCAAATCATGGATTAAATTATGCCATAAAAGATAGGGTAAGACTAGCACCAAAATGAAACTAAAATTGTCCAATTTGGACTTAATATTATCAAGATATAAAATAAACAATACGAGGGGCATAAATGTAATAAAATTACAAGGAAAATAAAGATAAATATTGCAAATAGGCCCCTAGAGGGACCTATTTGCAAATAGCAAAAAATAGAGGGGTCCTTGTGTAAATTTCCCTTTACGCAAGGGACCTTTCTACAATTACAAAAAACAGGTTGGGCCTTGTTACAATTTGTCCAAGCACGCACGCGAGACACACGCGCCTGACCTCCTTGTAATTCTGGGAAAACCTCGAGGGTATCTCTATAATTAACCCAACCCACTTGCGCTGGGCACGTACGGGGCCAGGCTCGGATGGCATGCAACTTTGGACGGAAAGGTGCCATACCCTTGGTGCTTCAACTACTACCTCAGGGAACCCGAGCCTATATGCTTTGCATGTACGCTCGGGAGGCAATGTGGGAGTTGTCGGTGCCTCGGACAAAGGCTCGGTATCGCCCGGGCCTAAAGGTTTGGTGCTGAGGCTCATGTGGCATATGGGTCATTCGATCTAGATGATCGGACGACACCTGCTCGTCGTGCTCCGCCCCACACCGCTAGAAGGGGTTGTGCTCCGGTGAAGGTCCAGGAGCTCCGCTAGCTTCTAGATAGTGCTCTAAAGGTCGTACGACATGTAGATGAGGCTAGCGAAGAAGGCAGAGGTGATGCGGACCCTCAGCGATGGCTGGAAGTTCAAGTCAGTGAAGGTCGTCGGAGACGAGGTCCGAGATCAAAACAGAAGCTCGAAGTATAGCCATTGAAGGTACTTGCTAGCGATGATAATAGCCGAGGCGTGCGTGTGCAAGTGTAGGTGAAGTGAGATGGAGTGGGAGACCGAGAGGCGGAGAAGGAGGGGTCTCAAGTGCGTTCCTCTCCGACAAGGAGAAGAGACAATGGGTGTGGTGGCTGGAGGTTATGACGGAGGAAGATGATTGGGACCCCCTGCGAAGATCGGGGAGGTCCGACGAAGGTAGTGGTACTGTGATCGGGAGTTGAATAAGAGTGCGTGTGAGTGGTAAATGAGAGAAAACAGAGAAAAATTAGGAACAAATTACCTGGATAATCGAATGGGAATCCGGGACGAAGGATGTGGTCTAGGCTGAGGACCTAAGTGGTCCTCGGGTCTTCGCTCTACCTGGCCGATCGATCCAGGGTGGCGCTGCTACACTACCGATGTAGCTGTGGGTCAACACCACGGTAGGAGGTTGTCATGGCCTCGCCAAATCACCCTCCGCTGTCATCGAAGGGCCAAGGTAGGTTGGGCCTCCGCCTGTGAAATGGGGGACTATGAGTGATGGGGATAGAGATGATGGTTTTATGGGCGAAGAGATGGTGGTTTCAGATGGTGGCGGAGGGTTTTCGAACAACTCGCAAAGGGTGTTTGAGGGAGGAATGAAGGCATTGATGGGCGAGCGAGGAAGGTGGAGGTAACAACTATGGATAGGGGGCCTTAGGTTGTGCGTACCTAGGATCTATAATTGGAAGGGGGCGAGGATGTCATAGATGTAACGCCTGGGGAGGATGCGTTAGGAGGTAGACGATGAGTGGATAGTCGTTGGATCTTGCGATCCAATGGTCCACCACGGAAGGAGGGTGGAGATCAGATCCTTAGGATTTGATCGAACGACTGGGAGACGAGCATTGGTTAACTGCTAGGATGAGATGGTAGAGAAGATCTAAGGGCTAAGGATGAAGGGGAGACTTGGCGAGGGCATAGCCGTATGATAGGAGGGAGATCGTGTGGTCTAGAAAAGAGCGGAAGTGAATGGTGAGGATCAAATCTGGTGAGAGATTTGAACACTGGGAATCAAGCGCAGAGGAGCGGTCGAGATGAAGGAGGGGAAATGATTCGATGGTGGAGAATGAAGGGGTAACGTGGAGCGAGAGGAGTCGTTGGATGGATTAGGATCCTGTGGCTGGGATTTAGGCGCGAGGGGGCGATGCAGATGAGAAGGGGGGATTGATCAGACATTGGATAGGAGAGGGGAGAGGGGTAATGGAGATGAAGGGGTTGGGAGATGATCCAGGGGCGGAATCAGGAATTTTATCAAGGAGGGGGAAGGGGCGGAATCAGGAATTTTATCAAGGAGGGGCCAACTAAACTAAATAAAGGATGGAGAGAGATAAAGTGAGTAAAGTCAATTTTTTTTAACAAAAGATGCTACCCTGAGATTTGAACCCAGGTTCAATAGTTGAAGAAAACAACACTCTGCCAATGAGACATTGAGCATCTAGTGATGTTATTTGACATTTTTTATTCTATATTTAAAATTTAAGCAGGGACCATATCAAAATTTAACAACATTATATAAGAGAAATGTAATAATTAAGGAGGGGCCATGGCCCCCTCTAAGCTATATGCTAGATCCACCCCTGAGATGATCTAAAGACGGAGAACTAAACTGGGTGCCGTGAAGAGGAAGTGGTCGCGTGGCAGCTCTAGAGAGCGCCACATGGCTGCTTCAGGAAATTCAAAAATTAAGAAAACAAATAAAAATAAAAAAATAAATAATTAGAGGTTTAATTAGGAAAAAGTCAAAAGTTAAAAGTTGTAGATCTCGATGAGATCTATAAGTTTCATATTGAACAAAAAGTCAAAAAAGGTCATTTGTACAAAGATGTATTTTTGGGAGAATTATTAATAGGTAAAAATATTGTTTTTGTGGTGTTGAGATTTTTTGTATTTTTAAATTTCTTTTAGAAGCTAAGATAAATATATATAATAATTAACCTAATTTTAGGGTTTTTTAATAAACAAGAAAATAGAGAAAAAGTTAGTGAGTAATACAATATTTAGAGTTAGCTTTTAGTGTTATTTATAGGTTAATTATGCATAGAATATATACAACATAATCAAGGTTAATATTAATGAATTATTAGTGGTTTTTATTGAATTGCTTCATCTTTGGGATTAATATGTAGAATTTAGCATGATGAATATGAGATTCATCAATGATGCAGTTTGCCAGGTGCCTGATCTTGTGAGAGATGTGTCTACCTATTCCCATGATGACGTAGAGATCCATCAGGATCTGTCAGTTTCATCCCCTTCGAAACAAGCATGGGACAGAGATAATGAGTCAGACACGGCTTTGGCCGAATTACCGCATTTATTTGCTAATTCGACTCCTGATACTAGTGAGTTGGTGACGAGTACTACACAACTTAGCCCACCTCCATGCAACATGCAACCAGATTCAGATTCAGTTCAGCCAGATCTGCTTGATGACACCACATTGCTAGAACTGAAGTCACTTCCTCCTACACTGAAGTATGCCTTTCTTGCGGGATCCAAAGAGCGATATCCTTGTTATCATTAGCTCGGACTTGACTTTAGAAAAAGAGTCTAGGTTGTTAGATGTCTTAGAGATGAACCACAAACTAATAGGCTGGACAATGACGGATCTCGTGGGGATCAACCCCGCTCTCTTATCGCACCATATTTTTACTGAGGATAATGTGAGATCTTCCCGTGAGTTCCAGAGGATACTTAACCCCAATCTATGGGAAGTGGTGAAGAATGAGATTGAGAAATGGTACAAGGCATGGTTTATATACCATATTTCTGACTCCAATTGGGTGTCCCTGCTTCATGTTGTATCGAAGAAGCTGAAAATTCATATGGTCACCAATGAGAAGGGGGTAGAGATCGTGACATGAGAACCCATGTCGTGGGGTGTCTGTGTCGACTACAAGTGCTTGAATGCCGCGACCAAGAAATACCACTTTCCTTTGCCATTCATTGATCAGATCCTTGAGAGACTAGCAGGGAAAGCGTTCTTCTATTTTCTTGACGGGTACTCAGGCTACAACTAGGTAGATATATCCCCTAAGGATCAAGAAAAGACCATATTAACATGTCCATTCAACACTTATACGTTCAGGCGCATGCCATTAGGGCTCTGCAATGTCCCACACACTTTTTAGCAGTGCATTATCATCGTATTGTCGAGATGGTGGGAGATTTCCTGGAAGTATTCATGGATGACTTCTCGGGTTCATGATGATTCCTTTGATACATGCTTAGCACTTGGACCAAGTCCTCATACATTGTAGGGAGGTGAATCTGGTACTCTCCTAGGAGAAAAGTCACTTTATGGTGACGAAGGGTATCGTGTTGGGGCATGTCATCTCCAAAAAGGGAATGGAGGTTGACCCTGCCAAGGTGGAGGTGATCAAGAAATTGGATCCACCAACCAACGTGAATTCAATAAGGTCTTTTTTAGGGCATGTTGGATTCTATAGGAGATTCATTTAGGATTTTTTGAATATTGCCCGCCCATTAACTGAGCTTTTAGGGAAAGACACAGAATTTATTATAGATCACAGATGTCTGGAGGCCTTTGAGCACTTGAAGATGAAGATTTGTGCCTCGCCTATCCTACAAGCTCCTGACTGGTCTCTCCCCTTTGAGATCATGACTGATGCTTCAGATTTTGCTATAGGAGTTGTGTTAGGACAACGACGAGAGGGGATCTAGTTTGCGAACCACTATGCAAGCAAAGTATAAGACCCCACACAGAAGAACTGCACCATGACTGAAATGGAAATGCTCATTGTAGTATGGGCCCTCGAGAAGTTCAGGTCATATATTTTGGGCTCTATGGTGATAGTCTATACTGATCGCACAACCATTCGATAACTAATGGAAAAGAAGTATGTGAAGGTGCATCTTCTTAGGTGGATTTTACTCCTCCTGGAGTTTGATTTGGAGATAAAAGATAAACCTGAAGTGAAGAATATTGTGGCTGATCACCATTCCCGAATCGAGCTTAAGGATTCTCCTGATTTTGAGCATATTAGAGAGACCTTCCCATACGAGTCAAATTATGTTATTGACTCACTCCCATGGTATGCAAACATGGTGAACTTTCTTGTCTCCAAGCAAGTTCCTCAAGGTTGGAGTAGGAGCAGCATTGACCGACTGAAGTCGGATTCGAGGAGATACCACTAGGACCATCCGTTCCTTTTCTTTGAAGGTTTGGATTGTTTTTGGAGAAGGTGTATTCCTTAGGAGGAATACCAGAGTGTCCTCAGGTATTATCATTCTCTTGAAGCGGGAGGACACCATTCGGGGAAGAGAACTGCTCATAAGGAACTCCAATGTGGATTGTACTGGCCAACCCTGTTTAGAGATGCTATTGATTTTTCATAGTTGTGCCCGATTTGTTAGAGGATGGGAGGGACTGTTACACAGAGAGATGAGATTCCCATGCAATCGGTGATTATTTATGATGTTTTTGTTGCATGGGGCATAGATTTTATGGGCCCTTTCCCAATAGCCATGGATACAAGTTCATCTTGTTGGCGGTTGACTACTTGTCTAGGTGGGTGGAGGCTATCCCTACCCAAACCGCAGACAGCAAGACTGTCTGTAAGTTTGTGAGAGATCATATTACTGCAGGTTCAGGGTGCCAAAAGTTTTGATATCAGATGGGGGTGGCCACTTCATGAACAAAAATGTGAGATCTGTAGCCAAGGACTATGGATTTGAGCACAAAATCACTAGTCATTACTATCCACAGACCAATGGCATTGCAGAGGTCTTGAACAGAGAGGTGAAGAGTATTCTGCAGAAGTTGGTCAGTCCTGAAAGCGTGAACTGGTTCTATCTCTTAGACCAAGCTATGTGGGCATATAGGATAGCCTACGAGACATCTTTGGGCACTTCACAATTTAAAATGATCTATGACAAGCCATGCCATCTGCCTGCTGAGTTGATTCACAAATCCAAATGGGCAATTAAGCAGATTAATTGGAGTTGTCACCTAGGGAAGCTTTGTCGTGACTTAAACTTTAACGAGCTCATGGAAATCCGAAACATGGCATATGATAACAATTTGATTTATAATAACAAAGTAAAGATATGGCATGATCAACACATTAGGAGCAAAGACTTTGTCCTTGGGCAAAAGGTATGATTATTTATTGCCATGTTGAATATGTTCCACGTGAATCTCAAATCTATATGGACGGGTCCTCCCTTTGTTGTTAAGAAAGTGCACGAGAATGTAAGTGTAGAGAGAGTTGATCTCACAGATGGTGCATAATCCCATGTGGTGAATGGACAACTGTTGAAGCATTTCATAGATTCTAAGGAGCAGTTAGTCCAAGTCAAGGTCATCAACTTCATGTAGAGTAAGCACATAACATAATCATATTACTCTTCATGAAGATGCAGCATCAAGATTCAACAACTTAGAAGATTCACTCACTGTTGTACATTTTCATCCATCTTATATAGCCTCCTTCACCATTCTCTGTATATTCTCCAGATATCATCAGTTCTCATAGTTACTCCTATCATATACTTAGGCTGACTATAGCCTAAGTATAGGGGGACCGATACCCACCCTGTATTTAATCATCCATTCCTCCTCTTGACCTCGACCGCCCCATTTTCGCTCTTCTTCTTCTACACATAGACTGATCAGAGCCTAAGTATAAGGGGGCTGATCGATTTCTATACTTTTTTTTTTATTTTAACTCTCATACGCTTAGCACAAGCTATGTCTTTTTCCTCACTTCTTGTGCCTTGAGGACATAGCACACGCTAAGTGTAGGGGGTGTGTATATATTACATATATACTTTACCCATAGCTCGTGCGTCCACGTATTTATATATATATATATATATATTATGTGATAATTACAAGATGGGTAAATTGAAGAAAAAAACTTTTGAAAAAATTAGCATGCACTTCATTTATATATGTTGCATGTCATCTGCATTTCATTTGCATATCTAGCATATGCAATGTGGAAAGTTAGTGGGTTCTGAACCAAGTTATGAACAGAAGTAGAGCATGTATTTGATTTGACCTTAATCTACTTAAATATAGAGGAACTTTATAGTTAATGGAGTTAAAATTTTTCAGGTCGAGCGACTTAATTCTTTGAGTCCACAAGACTATGTTCACATGTCATCTTGATTGGTCTAAGTAGAAGATTTCATACACATGCACGATTCTTTTAGACAGTGACCTAACTTGGACAAACACCATGCACGTAGCTCTTCATTAATGAGGTTGTGAGGAGGTAGAATCCTTTGGCTTGGAGTAGCACACGAGTGGAAACATCCGTCCTCCTCTAGGGAGGGTAGTGCATGTCAACCTAGTCTAGTGGCATCGACGTCTAACGACGAGATGCTATGGGTTGCAATAAATCTTCAAAAGATGGATAGTCACTGGCTTAAGAAGAAAAACTCCTTATGTACATGATGCACCTTGTATATATGTCGAAAAAAAAGAAAGAACTCCACAAAATGGGAAAGGTTTGATTGAAAATAAAATGCATGTCGGAGTGTATATTTTCAAGTCATATTCTTCAAAGCCTCATACCATGTAAGTCTGCAGCTGGAGACTTGGATACACTAGTCAAGCTCCATGGATATGTGACTACACTGGTCACAATCCATTCTCTTCTCTACTCCCTCTTCTTGAGGTGGTTGCTCTTGAACTTAGAAGTGAATACCCTACTCCTCGAGAAAAGCGTTTCTAGACCGGAGAATTAGAGTTACCTTGTTAGAGGAGGCTGCTTCTTTACCAATTTGATGTAGAGAGTTATATTTCACTTACACATTACAAGTAAGATTCATAATCATAAGAATTTGCATATGAGGATTTGTTCTGACCTGACTGTTGAGGCGCCCTGAATAGAGACTGGTGGAACTTAAAGGTTGTTAGGTCTTAAATTCAATTCCCAATAAGGTCCCACCACATTATTAATCCAAAGGTCGAGTCGAGTTCCATTCTCACCTTTTGTTGATGACCTTGGTATGGAACCTAAAATCATTTCACTTTTGCATTTCATTCTTAGTTGCTCAGGGAAGAGCAAGGTTTAAGTATAGGGGGTTGATGAATCTATAATTCATCACTCTAAAAGTTTAAAATTGAGCTTTGTTCCCGAGTAATTAGTTGCATTTTCTCATTTATTTGGCATTATTCTCATGCATACATTTAGAATTAATGTCTGTATTTTAGCATCCATATTTGCATTAAATAAGAAGCCAAAATTACTTGTAAATATCACCTACATATTCAACATATTTTCCTTATTTTTATCTATTTTTTCATTAACTCGGAATTGAATAAAATCAACTCTATAGCGTATATACTACTAATGGTAATAAATGAAAAAATATCAATACAAACTTGTAAAATTGACCAGTAAAGCCCTGATCCTCGTTTGAGACTAAAAGTCTTAAACATGAATATCTCTCTCATATAGTCTCCTATGGAACCCTAGTCACTTTTGAATTAATTTACGCTCAATTACCTTCAAAACAAGACCAAATTCTTGTTTGTGAAACTTGGGTTTTGGTCCCCAATTGTATATTGTACATATATCCTTGTATTTTATTTATTCTATCTTTGTATTTTCTTAATTATTAAAAAAATCAAAAAATAGATTAAGTTGTAAATATTTATTTAATATTTTCTCTAATTTTTTTGACTTTTATCTTATTTTAAAAAATGCAAAAGACAAAAATCTGGTATGTTATATCTATAAGATGCCACTGACGAACCGCGAAAACCCTACGTTATTTGTGTGAATTATTAAGTATTTGAAATATCAATATATCGTTGTAATTACGTCAGATAATCGGAATCGATCAATAAATAACCACAATTAATTAATCAATTTTTAATGGGAGTGATTTTATGTTTGTTTTACTTGGGCAAGTCCCAAGGTCGAACTCAATGAGGCAAAGGAACAACGTAGAAATAATGTCTATCAAATTTCATTCACGATTTTCAAGGTGGAATATTTTTTGGTATTTTTGATGCAATTTTTGGATGCAAATGCGAATGTCGCCTATTTTATGGACTAAAATGAATATCAATTAGATGATGTCCAAAAAATATGAAACTTGGCCGAGAAATTATGATGAAATAAATGCACTGTAACTTTTTTTTGAAATTTTTAATGCTAGATGAATATTTTATGAATTTAAGAATGCATACAAAGTGAATTTCAATAATTAATTATAATACATATTAAACCTATTTAATTTCAAAGAATAAAATTATCCAAGATCTATCACTAGGTGATTGATCTCAGAAAAATCCTAAACCTTGAAAATACGAGATTTAAGACCTATTAAAATTAAAGATTGAAATCTACAAAATGATTTTTATAGAGAAACCATGCATTAAATCTTTTTTTGAGAAAAATGTGAAATACAATTTGTTCTAAGATCACTCAATTTTTGGCAATTTTTGGGGCTAAGGTTAATTACTTAGGATTTTCAAATCGTAGATTGAGCGAAATATAAATTTTTTTACATGAATATTAATTATTAATTATTAATTAACCACAATGAATAAAAATATCAAGCATATGCCATAATGTATAAAATTAGTTGAAAAACACAATGCAATATTTTAACTAATAAAATGATGAAGAAGAGTTGTTCAAATAATGATTGAAACACATGGGTCTATTCACAAAAACACAATAAGAAAATTAAATAAGAGATAATGCAGTGAGGGGACTAAATTAAAATTGCCGCAACTTAGAGGGGTGTGACTGCAAAATTTCCTAGAAGGCACGTGCGAAGCACATGCCCCCATGGTGGATGGGCCTAGATGGGATTATGCAGGGCTCCAGGGGCCTTGGCGTAAATGACCCCTCTCGCACGTGAGGATCACGTGGGAGGAGGGGCGTTCGTTGAAGACGTTCCCCCAGCTGGCGTGTCATGCACGTGGTAGGGGCCTCGGGCTTCATGCCCGATGGCTCGCGGGGGAGAGCGACGGAGGAGGGCCGGCTCCGGTGAGCGACTGGGGACTGCGGTGGAAGATGATTGATCAGTGGAGAAGAGCAGGAGGAGGAACTTTGCTTGGCAGCTGAGGGTCCTCCTGGAGCAGGTGAAGTCGATGAAGGCAGTATGGAGCGTGATGCTCTTGGGGCTGACACACGGTCGACGGACTTCGGGGAAGCGGGGGTGGCGCAATGGCTTCGAACTATTGGTGGAGATGACGTGGAGGAGTGGTGTGGCTGGAAAGGTGGGCTCAACGACATTGATGAAGATGAAGTTGAAGGTGGCTCAACAACCCAAAGTCGAAGCGGGGCGGAGGCCGTAAATCGACGTTCTGCAACGAGGCTGCAACCTTGGACCTCGCCGGAGGGAAATGAAGAGGAAGTAGTGTTGTCACCACTGCTCCTCCAACTTGTAGCTTATCGACGAATGAGGATGGAGGGGGTCGGTGATCGACTTTCATAGGATGAAGGAGTGGCGATGGAGATTAGAAATCTAGGGATTTGATTGGGGTATGATGGAGACAAAATCAGAGACAAGATTCTAAGAAGGCGAATCAGGAAATCGTTGGATAGAGATGGTGATTTTAGGGAGGCTTGATTAATTTAGGGAAGGCACGACCGATTTGGAGATGGCGGAGGTGGGTGGCGGTGCCTAAAGGGGAAAGTTGGGGGAGCCGACAACACGTGTTGGGCACGTGCGCAACACGTGCGGGTCCTTTATTATATTTTTATTTTTTATTTTTTTAATTATTTTTAGTAATTTTAATATTTTTTATGAAATAAATATAAAATAAATGTGAAAAATGAGTGATACATGGCAGCTCCAGGAGCGGCCACGTGTCAACTCCAGAAAATTCGAAAAAAAAGAAAGATAAATCAAAAAGAAATAGCAAATGACATGAGATCGAAAAATTTTCTTCACAAACGTTTCTCGTCTCAGAGAGATCTACAACTTTCATTAGGAGACCAAAATCAAAATTGATCATTTGCTCAAAGTGATATTTTTGGGGTACACAAAGTGATATTTTTGGGGTACCCCATGTACATAGAATACCATGATTATTTTGGGGTTTATAATTTTTATTATTTTTAAATAAGATAAAAATCAGGAAAATATGATAAAATAAGAGATAAATATTTACACATTAATCTAATTTTTTATTTTTATTAATAAAGCAATGAAATAAAGTACGAAACAGACAACTTTTGTACAAACGGTTGGTGAAGACACGGACTCTGTTAATTTCTTTGATTTCAAGATCATTTTGGATATGGATTTTTGTGTACTTTAATAAACTTTAGTCAAAGAAGATAAATGAAAAAGAAATAAAATAAATGAGTTAATTATGTACATAAAATAATAGGTCAAAAATCACAAAAATACAAAATGTACAAAAGAGGCCAAAACCCCAACTTTCACATATGAGCTCCGCTTCACTTGAACTTGGTCTTGTTTTGAAGGTAACTGAATTTTCATTAGTTCAAAAGTGAGTAGGATCAAATCGGACAATATATGAGGAAGATATTTATGTCTTAGTCCAGAAATCCTGGAATTACATTTTGAGTTTCCGGTCCACTTATTTAGGTTAGTGATTTTTTGTATTTTTCTTTATTCTTGTTAGTAATATGTAAACAGTGGAGTGGTTTCAGGTCATTTGGAGTTAGCTTGAATTAGTTAAAAATCATGGAAGTTAGGCTATTCTATAGGTCAAGTGGGCTGAGATTTTTGGCTCCTTATTTTATGAAATTATGATTGATAAAATGTAATTATTATTTATACATGCATGAATGCTAATTATGCAATATAAATGAAGAAATTCCAATGAGTTTTGGGGATTTGAGCTTAATTACTATCTTTTAGAGTGATAAATATGAGATTCATCATCCCCCCATACTTAAACCATGCTCGTCCCCGAGCATCTAAAGAAATGCAATGAGGTGAAATGAGATTGGGTTCCATCCGAGACCATGAACATAAGGTGAAAATGGAGTTATACCTGACCTTTGGATTATCAATTTTGTGGAACTTCTATAAGACTTAGGATTCTGAAGTCAACAACCTTCAAGTTCTACACATCATTCTCACAGTTTCGGCTCAGAAGTCATCTTAGATCAATCCTCCTCCCAAAACAGACCTTATGAAATTGAAAAATTGACTCATGGGCGTGAAAGATTTTAGCTCTTTCCATCCAATATGTCGGACTACCATGCAAACCTCCTCTCCAGTAACTCGTCCTCGAGGAGTCAGGTATTTTCTTATAAGGTCTATCGTGATGTGTTCACAATCGAGAAGAGGGGGAAATTATGAGAAATGGAAAAGAACTGAAGGATTACCAGTATAAGTCACCTCTGCTTGCAAAGCCGGCCAGTTTAGCCAAGTCTCCAAGATATGCAGGTTTTTCTTGAAGCTTTACCCTTTTTTGATCAAATATTTATTTGGTAGTAGGCTTCTTTATTTTTGGATTTTTGGTAGCTCTGCTTGGAACTTTTTGTTCTCCTACGGATATTGAATCTTTTTTTCCGTACATGTTTTGGGGTCTTAGAAAAAAATTGCGCCCAACTATCCATCCATTTTCTGAAGCTTTATTTCAACCCGTACTTGGGTCTTTAGATATCCACGCTACTATAAAAGAAACTCACACAGCCTTCCAACACCCCATTTGAGTTGAGCTAAGTGCATAGTGCGAGAGTACAACTTAATTTCCTATTCCAGAGTCATACCCAGAATGAAGAGACCGAACAAACATTAAGAGTCAAACGCTGCACATTGTCATGTAGAACTCGAAGAATTAAGTCATAGACCTAAACTTCTAAAATCCTTTTTCTCAGTGAAGTTCCTCTGAAAATTAGGTGGATTAAGGTCAAGTCCAGACCACTCTCGATTTCTGCTCATAACTCGGTTCAGAACCCAAGGGATTTTCACAAATACAAATGCATGTAATACTAGATGAAGTGCAGGTGCATGAAATGCAGACACTTTTTTTATTTGATATATTTTTCTAGAGATAATTTTTTATGCAAGGAAAATTTTTAAATGCAAAATGAATAAGAAGCCATTTTTTCAAAAAAATTTTGGTTGGACACAGCCAGTGTTAGTTGCAAAATTCTATTTTTAGTTTTTACAAGTTAGTTACCCACCACGTAAATACATATAGACTTATGCGAAAGTACAAGCTATGGTAAAATATATACATAGTATATATACAGACCCTCCCATACTTAGTGAGTGTTGTATCTCTAGAGCACAAGAAGCGTAGAGAAGACAAAGCTCAGGTTAAGCATAAGAGAGTGAAAAAGAATTATAAAAATAGGAGTCGACTCGCACCCATATACATTGGTTGTGGACAGTCTAAGTGTAGAAGAAGAGCGAAACTGAGGCAGTCAGTAGATGTGAATGAGGAGAGTATATATAGATGGGCATCGGTTCCCCCCTATACTTACGCTCTTGGTCAGCCTAAGTATGGAAGAAGGTTAGAAATGGGACGATCATGAGAAGGAGTTGATGAGGAGAATGGTATATATAGATGGCATTGGTCCCCCCCCCCCCTATACTTAGTCCTTGGCCTAAGTAGAGGAAGAAGATGTACAAGGAGACCGATGGGGTCGGGAAGGAGGGAGGGTAGCCGATGATTAAGGAAGTTTTTGGCAGATCTTTTTGTGAGCTTGTGGAGGGAGGTCATAATGATATGAAGAAGATGAAGCATATGAGTGCCAACCATTGTCAGTGTTATCCTCTATTAAATCATGCTGGAGAGTAGATGAAGCGTATGAATCCGATGATATCCAGCCATCACCGGAATTATCCTCAGAGGAATAGTATTGGAAAGTGGAGGCACTCCAAATATTCTTGTTCTTTAGTTGCTTCAGTTGTTTTCTCAGAATTCGTTCCTTCTTGGAATCAAGTGATTCGTCCTCAGATGATGAATACTCTGAAGCACCAGTCTCAGTCAACTGATAAGAAATTATTCCAATATATTTAATGAGACCAGGAGAGGCGACTCTAGATGAATAATAGTGAGGAACATGAGTCCTCCAATGGGAATCGGTGTTTGGATCCTTGTGTAGATAGGGTTTTAAAACTGCTGAATTGGACTCACTCATGTAGATTACCTTATCCAAACCTGATGAGGAGTCATCACATGATTCCTTTTTCGGCATGTTAAAGGTGACTTTCTTTTTAGATGAAGGAGCAGCCATTTTGTTTCGTGTTGTCTGTGAAGGTGCTGGTTCTGGGAGTGAGGTGTTGACAATAGAGTCTCTATCTGAATAACCATTGAACTTTTCCTCACTGGTCAGTGCATGTCCCACATATTTGTTCTTAGTTATCTTAGTGTTGGTGCACTCCTGAGTCTGATCGATTTGGTCAAGGTGTTCAGATAAGATCATGTCTGACTCAGGGTGAGCCCATGCATATGTTTCAGGATCATATAAGAAGTCATGTATTCTGTGTTCCCTAGTGAGAGCAACGGGAAATGGAATATAGGGGAGAGTCTCTGAACCAATGGTCAGTTCAACAGCTACTATCTCAGGTGTAGCAGCGGGGCAGGGCTCTTCTACTGCTTAACAATTATGGCTATAGACGGCTTTGTCCGACTTAGGGTAAGCCCATGCTCGAGTTTTCTCATCATAATTATCAAAGACATGGCAACAATCATGTATATTGGCTAAGGTCAAAGCAGCAAATGATGTGATGATGGGATGAGTATTTAAACCAATAGTCTCCTCAACAGCCGTTATCTCAGATGTAGCAGCGGGGTAGGGCTCATCTATCATATGATGGTTACGGCTATTGAAAGCTTCATGGATTGCCTCAGAATATCGTGTTTCCTCAAAGATTGGGTGAGATCAAAGTGATCCCAATGCTATTAAATTGATTTCCTGAGTCTCGCACTTAATAATTACCTTAGCCAATGCCAAGAATGGCTTTCCGAGAATGATTGGAGAATGGATAAATTCCCCTTGATGCTCAATATCAATGATCGTGAAGTCAACTTTGAGCGGAGTATCTTGGAATGTGACGATGATTGAAATGGTTCCTCTCGGCCGCTTTATAGATCGATCAGTCAATTGAGCAATCTCTCTTATCTTCCTAATAGGTCTAAGTTTGAGCTTGTCAAATATATAGGTCGGGAGGATATTGATTGGTGAGTCGTCATCGATTCGAGCATGGATAAATGTTGTGTCTTTGATTCCACAATCAAATCTAGGCAACCGCTTCACTCTGTGGCTCTTGATTTTTCTCCTTATTATCAAAGAGGTGGCCATTGACAAGATATATCTTTCAGTGTTTATTCTCATCTTGCCTGATTTTTTCATCATTAGTTTGCTCATTACAAATCCTTTAAGGTCAGGGAAGTGTTCAATGGCTTGTATTAAGGGAAGTTCAAAAATCAATCTTTTCTTCAGTGCTTCCCCTAGAGCAGGATCCAAATTCTTCAAATCCTCCCTCACTTTCATTTTTTATGATTTTTTATGGTTTTTCGATTTTTTGAGTGTTTTTGAATATTTCAATTTTTTGGTATTTTCTGTGTGGTGTGTAGATGTGGTGTTTTCCGTAGATGATGAGGGGTTTTGATTTGCCGAGTAAGAGTCAGAATCAAAGTCATCTCTAGGGGAGTAATATACAGAGATGTCATTGTTAGAGTCGTCCCTCGGTGAATATAGTATATGGGCTTCTGAATATCTTCTGGATTTTCAACATTAGATCCAATCATTTTATCTTCCATTTTTATATCCGAGCTACCATAGAATGAAATTGGTCGATCAATTAACTTTCTAAATTTATCCACAATTAATTCATATCTCTTAGTAATCCTCGAAATGTCATCCTCCAAAAACTTTTCATGATCAATCATGGGAGGGAGCAGTCTATATGGACTCCTGAGTTTGCTTTCGTTTCTCAATTTGAGGTCTAATAATTTAATATTCCATTTTCATGTATGAGATGGCATGCTATTGGAATATCTAATATATGATCATTATCTTCTGAAAATTTCTTCTAAAAAATCATAGAAGGAGTCTGCTCAGTGGGACGATTTTGCTGAAATCTGTAGGTCTCATACTCAGCATACAATGACTCAGGCTTGCAATGCTGGTTTGAGTAGAGTCTACTTCCATGATCATGATTGGTCATATCCCCAAACAATGGAGTCATACAGGGTTCATATATGTCGATATCATTAGTTTAGTTCTCTGTATGTGCGGGTTGTCTGAAAGAGTGGTATTCTGGTTGGTCAATAGAGATGTGATTGTTACGGTTAATCCAACACTGATGATCATTGGTGCGGGCTTCTCTATCTGGTGTGGTCAGGTTTCCATATTATTCCCTATGGTCAAGGAAAGATGTGGATTTGTGTAGTGTTGACCTATCCCAACAAAATTGTAAGGAAAGAATGAAATTGGTTGGGGTCGATATTACTGTCAGTTGTTTGTTTCGATGTGTTGTTCTTCAAATGGTTCTTGGGTTCTAGAAAGAAATCTGGAATAAGTTGGGTCATCCCAAGATGGCAGTGGTTCACATGTAGGAAAGGTCAGGGGATATGGGATATATGTAGAAGTAGATAAACCAATCGAAAGATCAGGGTAAAATGGTTTTGAATTTGAAGATTGGACAGGATTCATCCGAGGGTCAAAGTCTCCTGTGAATGTTGGAGGATTCTTGCAGAAGAGGGTTTAGATGCTTCGGGTCTAACCGGGATAAATTCATTTTCATAGTATAAATCGGATGGGTACTCGGATCAATGTCTCATCATCTTCGAAGAAGGTGGATGAGTTGTCATGATAGATCTTGGTTGAAAAGATGTTTTAAGTGCATGGGATACTTAACAAGAGAAACCCAATTTTTTTAAATCAAGGAAATTGATGGAACAAGTGTGTGGTTTTTAATCTTCGAATTCGGTTCTGATACACCAATGCAAACGTAATACAAATCCTAGTTTCACCAACTCACACAATGAAGCTGCAAGATCTCGGTAATTATCTTTTCAATTTTGGTTGGTGATAAATCGATCTTGGAAAATAATTAACGAGCTGTTAGGTGCCGGAAAGTTTCTTAAAGATTGGCCTGAATTCTTACGACTAGTTGCACCTACTTTCAGCCAGTATGGGTGTAAGTACGGACTGCAAAACGACTACCTGTTACTTAAGGATGGAGCCTTACACAGTGTCCTTACCCATATTTCCTCACTGAGAAGTAGCTAATCATTTTTATAGAATCAATAGTTTGAGCAACGATTCTAGAGCTGGGCTCTAGCCTTACGTGTCATCTCTCGCTCACTCAGACAAAGAAATCAATCCAAGGGCAGGTTTGCTCTCCCGTAAAAATTCTTGATTTTATGAGTTAATTATGGTCAGCCTTGTTTAGCAGTCCTAATTTCAATTAGGTGTTCACTGAAAATTTAAGTGAGCCAAATGCACATCTACCGTCCAGTCCCAATTTCTTTTAAAATTTACGTAACAAACAGGAGGGAGAAATTCGGGAAATGTTGATGCACACGAAAATGATGATGTATGCTTGGTTAGAAGACTTACAGTAATTTCTCGCAATCTCCATTTGGGATGCAGTACAAGAATTGAAAATTAATCTATATAAATGCAAGCCGACAAAAACCGCACCTAGCAGAAAGTTCTATTAGCCATAAAGAATTAATTTAAAGTTTTTACTAAGTTGAATGATCTAAGGAGCATCTCGTTTAATGTGTAGTGTGGTCCTAAGTCCTACAAGCACAATCAAAAAAATCTTAGAAGCTCTAATAGCCGTATGTGCAAGTCTAACCTACGAGCCACTCAAGTCGAGCCCCACCCTCATCAGGGAGTGAAATAGGCCACGATACACTACAGAAAAAGTTCAAGGTCTTATTTACATACGCGAGAGTCCAAACGGACACTGTTATAAATGAGCGATTAATTACAAAAAAATAAAATTTGCAGAAAAATAAATCCTAGACTCTACGCTCTCTCACGACTTGACTCGATCTTAATTTTAATGCAGATTGGCGGTCAGTGAAGATGCATCGATTTCAAGAGAACCGCTTAACGGACATCGGGTACCTTGCAAAAAATTAAGGGAGATTCTGAGAAAGTGACACAAAAATAATCTAAAATAATAAGAAATAAATGCTGAAAATAAAATAAATGCAGGAAAAAAATGGAAAATTTATAGTGATGAGGTTCAGGGGTCTGACTACCCGAATAAGAAAAATGTTGCACTAATTTTTTTAGACAAAAATCTAAGTTGTTTACCTCCCCGGCAACGACGTCATCTGACGAATCACGAAAACCCTACATTATTTATGTGAGTTGTTAGGTGTTTGAAATATCGATGTATCGTTGTAGTTACGTCGGGTAATTGGAATCGATCAAGAAATAACCACAATTAATTACTCAATTTTTAATGGGAGTGGTTTTATGTTTGTTTTACTTGGGCAAGCCCCAAGGTCGAACTCAATGAGGCAAAGAAATGACATAGAAATAATGTCGATCGAATTTCATTTGCAATTTTCAAGGCAGAATATTTTTATATTTTTGATGCAATTTTTGGATGCAAATGCGAATGTGGCCAATTTTATGGACTAAAATGAATATCAATCAAACGGTGTCCAAAAATTATGAAACTTTGCCGAGATGTCAATTATGATGAAATAAATGCACTGTATTTTTTGGAATTTTCTGATGTCATATGAATATTTTATGAATTTATGAATGCATACAAGGTGAATTTCAATAATTAATTACAATAAATATTAAAACTATTTAATTTCAAAGAATAAAATTATTCAAAATCTATCACTAGGATGATTGATCTCAGAAAAATCCTAAACCTTGAAAATACAAGATTTAAGACCTATTAAAAATTAAAGATTGAAATCTACAAAACGATTTTTATAGAGAAAACCATGAATGCAAATGCAGTTCTTTTTGGGAAAAACATGAAATACAATTAATTCTACAATTACTATTTTTTTGACAATTTTTAGGGCTATGATTAATTATTTATGAATTTTGAATAGCAGATTGAGCAAAATATGCAAATATTTTGTAAGAATATTAATTATTATTTAACCACAATGAATAGAAATATTAAGCATTTGCCACAATGTAGAAAATTAATTGAGAAACACAATGCAATTTTTTTACTAATAAAATGATGCAATAGAGTTGTTCAAATAATGAGTGAAACACATGGGTCTATTCACAAAATTACAATAAGTAAATAAAGTAAAAGATAATGCGATGAGGAGACAAAATTGAAATTACCTCTACTCAGAGGGGTGTGACTGCAAAATTTCATCGAAGGCACGTGGGAAGCACGTGCCCCTAGGGTGGCTGGACCTGGATGGGATTATGCAGGGCTCTAGGGGCTTTGGTGCAAATGACCCCTCTTGCACGTGAGGATCACAATGGGGGGGGGGGGGTCGTTGAAGACGTTCCCCCAGCGCACGTGTTGCGTACTTGGTGGGGGCCTCAGGCTTCATGCCTAGTGGCTCACAGGGGAGAACGATAAAGAAGGGTCGGCTCTGGTGAGTGACTGGGGACTGTGGCAGAAGGTGATTGATCGATGGAGAAGAGCAGGAGGAGGAACTTTGCTTGGTGGCTGAGGGTCCTCCTGGAGCGAGTGAAGTCGATGAAGTCAGTATGGAGCGCGATGCTCTTGGAGCTGACACACGGTCGACGGATGTCTGGGAAGCGGGGTGGTGTAGTGGCTTCGAACTGCTGGTGGAGATGATGCGAAGGTGCATTGTGGCTAGAAAGGTGGGCTTGATGGAGTTGATGAAAATGAAGTCGAAGGTGGATCAACAACCCAAAGTCGGAGCAGGGCGGATGCTGTAGATTGGCGCTCTGCAATGAAGCTGCAACCTCATACCTCGCCGGAGGGAAATGAAGAGGAAGTGACGTTGTCACCGCCACTCCTCCAACTTGTAGCATATCGGCGGACGAGGATGGAGGGGGCGGTGATTGACTTTTTATAGGACGAAGGAGTGGTGATGGAGATTAGAAATCCGGGGCATTTAATTAGGGTATGATGGAGACGAAATCGGAGACAAGTTTTTAAGGAGGAGAATAGGGAAATTGTTGGATGGCGGTGGCGATTTGAAGGGGGTTCAATTGATTTAGGGAAGACGCGATCGGATTTGGAGATGGCGGAGGTGGGTGGTGGCGCCTGAAGGGGAAAGTTGGGGGAGACAACAGCATGTGCTGAGCACGTGCGGAGGAGGCATGCGCGCAGCATGTGCGGGTCCTTTCTTATATTTTTTTATTATTTGTTATTTTTTATTTTTTAATATTTTTTAATATTTTAAAATATTTTTTTAATATTTTTTTATAAAATAATATAAAATAAATGCGAAAAATGAATGACACGTTGCGATTCCAAGAGCTGTCACCTGTCAACTCCAGAAATTCGAAAATAAAAAGGAAAGATAAATAAAAAAGAAGTAGAAAATGACATCAGATTGAAAATTTTTCTTCATGAAAGTTGCTCATCTTAGCGAGATCTACAACTTTTCTGAAAATATCAAAATCCAAATCGATCATTTGCACAAAGTGATATTTTTGGGGTACCCCATGTACTTGGAATACCTTGATTTGTTGGGTTCGATAATTTTTTATTATTTTTAATAAGATAAAAATCTGAAAAATATGATAAAATCAGAAATAAATATTTACACATTAATCAATTTTTTATTTTTATTAATAAATTAATAAAATAAAGTATGAGAAAGATAACTTTTGTACAAACGGTTGGTAAAGACTCGGACTCTGTTAATTTATTTGATTTCAAGCTCATTTTGGTTTGGATTTTTGTGCATTTTAATAAAACTTTAGTCAAAGAAGATAAATGAAAAAGAAATAAAATAAAATGAGTTAATTATGTACAAAAATGTACAAAAGAGCCCAAAACCCAACTTTCACATATCAGCTCCGCTTCACTTAAACTTAGTCTTGCTCTGAATGTAATTGAATCTACATTAGTTCAAAAGTGAGTAGGATAAAATCAGACACTGTATGAGGAAGACATTGGCGTTTTAGTCCGGAAATCCTGGAATTAGGTTTTGAGTTTTTGGTCCACTTATTTAGGTTAGTGATTTTTTTATATTTTTCGTTTAATATTGTTTGTAATATGTACACAATAGAGGTGGTTTCAGGTCATTGGAGTTAGCATGAATTAGTTAAAAATCAAGGAAATTAGACTATTCTACAGGTCAATTGGGTTGAGATTTTTGGCTCCTTATTTTATGCAGTTATGATTGATAAAATGTAATTATTATTTATACATGCATGAATGCTAATTATGCAATATAAATGTAGAAATGCCAATGAATTTTGGGGATTTGAGCTTAATTACTATCTTTTAGAGTGATAAATCTGAGATTCATCAACCACCCAAAATTACTTTTTATACAGATAATTTATTTTTATTTTTGGTCCTTCACAAAAGTTGTAGATCTCGTCGAGACAAGCAAATTCTGTGTTGACCACATTTTTATTTGACCCTATTTGTTATTTCTTTTTTATTTTTCTTTTGATTTAATTTTCATTTTTTGGGAGCAATACGTGGCCGCTCCTGGAGCTACCACGTGTCACCCACATTTGTTATATTTTTAATTATTTTCATAATTTTATTTATTTATTTATGTTATTTATTTTTTATCATTATTTCTTGTAATTATTATCTTCTACATTACTTTAATTATTAATTATTATTATTATTTTTTATCTTTAATTTAATTTGATATTTAAATTTTTTAGCTGCCACGTGGTCACGCTCTCGCGCACTACATGGCCCCCCTCCTCTTCTCCTCTTGCTCGCCTCGCATGGTGGTGCGTCGCCACCTCTATGCGTGCACCACCCGCGGCTTCCACAAACACCATCCCATAACCCCTCTGCATGGTCCCCCCTGCGCAACAGCCTTCCGCCTCTTATGACGAGCAACCACCCCTCGCTCTCCCATCCCAATCGCCTGATCTCTTCATCTACCTCCACTTGTCCCGACCGCCCAACCATTACCCGCGAACCACGACCAAGCCACCGCTCTCTCTCCACGATCTCCACCCCACCCTCTCTCTACTAACCACCCTTAAAGGGCGCACCCTCGCCTCCTGCCGAAGATCATTTGCCTTTTCACGAAGTAGGAGCGAGCCCTTACCCATCGTAGGTTATAGCTGAGGTGTCCCGAAGTGGATCAACGATCATCCTGCACTCTAAGCGTGATCTAAGGCTCCAAAAAGCCTTGTTTCATCCCAATTCATTCTGTTGTCGAGCTCCACCCTCAGCCGAGGTGTCGAGCAACAACCAAGGTGTTGCAACTCCAGTCCCAGGTTACTCGATTCAACCATTTTCCAGGTATTCTCTCCTCCCGTCTCCCTTCTTTTTCTTCTTCTTCTTTCCCTTTCTTCCTTCTTTCCTCCCCTCCTCCTTTGCTTCTTCTTCATTCCTATTTCTTTTCACCGACCAACTTCGATTCGCCCGCTAACACCATCGCTTCGACCCGTGCTCCCCTCATCTCAACGGCCATCGCCTCACCACAGTCGTTCACTCTCCACTCGCAGATCCTTGTCACCTCGCAGCAGCAACCTCATCAGCCTAGGACCTTGGTCTAGTTGCTCCTGTGTGTCGCCCCCTTCATCTGTGAGCAGCTAATACGACATCATGCCACTGGTCCGCCGCCAACCAACCGCCAAGCTCACCGCTAGCACTCCACCCTTGTACGACTGCGCCTCTTCTCCAAGCCGCCTCTACCCTTCGTCGTCATCGAGCTCTGGGCGTGTGCCTATTGGAGCAGCACTCCATCGCAGCAGCCCCAGCTGCGACTCACTTTGACGGCCATCACCCTTGTTCACCAGCCTTGCGCCACCTCCTCCACTGAGCTCGCCAGCCCTTCACCGCCCTCGGCCGCTTCAACAACCTACATCCTGCCCGCTCCGACCGCGAGCATCCACTTCACTGCCATCGTCCGAGTCCCTCGGGTTGTGCCCGCTTAGACCGCCTCCCTCGCCAGTCGCCCCTTATTACCCCCTACACGTGCGCTGCACGCGAGTGTGGGGCAGTATTGCATCTGAGCTCCCCTATCTTTTGGAGAAGCATACACACCCCCTTCAAGTAGGTGCGTGCTTTGCGCGTGCCCTAGTGGAGAAATTACACTAGAGGCCCTTCGCTTTTCAGCAAATAATGCAAGCATCCCTACCTCTAAGAAGGCATGTGCCACTGGTGGAGAAGTTGCATAAAACTCCCTCCGGGTCTAGGTATATTCATCTCAACCCATGTTCGCTACATTGAGTTTTACTTTATTTTTTTGTTTACATATACACCCCTGTGTTTGCATATTTACTTGATCCTTCATTTCGCATCATTTTTTAATTTTAAAAATTGCATATTGTAAAACATTTGATGCTCTATCTTTATGGATGTTAGATTGAATTTTTAGGAGCCATGGCTTTATTAATATAAATATTAAGTGAAAAATCACATATTTTGCCCACGATGTGCTCTTTAATTGATATTAAATTATCTGTTGCTCCAAAAATTCCCAAAAATTTATAGTAAATAGATTCTAGGTTGTTCCATATTGTGCCTAAATTTCATGTCCTTTGCGCGCATATCAAAGTCAGAATCGATTTATAATAGACTGAAAACTCATATTTATAGGGTTTAGAATTTTTCTAGACAGCTCTAATATAGACTCATCTAGGATAATTTTATTTCTAAGAAATAAAATTAGTTTGATATTTATTAAAATTAATTTTCTCAAAATCACCAAGTCTGCATATTTTATTCGTAATTAATTCATATTACAACAGAAAATTCCAAAATAAATAAATAGCTTAATTTCGTTGTTATTCATCTTCTGGTTATGTTTCATACTTTTTGGACATCGTTTGAATGAAAATTGCATTTTAGTCCCTAATCATTGCCAAATTTGCATTTCATTCATTAAACTGCCTTTAAAAATACCAAAAAAAATCCTTGAAAACCTAACCTCTAGACTGCCAAATAATTGATCTAAGGAGATAGTGGCCTCCCTGAGTTCGACCTTGGGCTTGCCCAAGTAAAAAAACTGTCCGCTCGCTTTAATTATATAATTCATTAATTAGAGGGTTTTTATTAATCCAAATTGCCTACCTACAACGTTCACATTAAATGTTAATTTCACTAAATTAATTAAGGCATTTCGCAGGTTTATCAAAGACATAACTTGTGCTGTATGTAGAAGAATCTAAATTACAACGACCTAAAGAATGTGAAGTCGATCACCCCACTATACTTAGTATTAACTAATCTTAAGTATAACAGATTTTATACAAAACATGGATGATCAAGGAATAGAATGTATGGAATCATCAGCTCGGCCCGTCTCCCACTATACTTAGGGCAAATATGCCCTAAATATAGAAAGAATTATCAACAAGTTGGGAGACAGGTGAGGGATCAAAGAATGAACACTTGAATCACTCATCCCTCCTACACTTAGGATGAAGCATATCCTAAGTATAACAGTGATGAATGGTATGACTGAGTGACCAGAAGAAGAAAATGAAAAAAGAAAAAGAAAAGAATAAAAGAAGAAAAAGAGTTGATATTTTTGTGCTTTTAGGTGTTTGATCCTTTAGCACCAAGGAGCTCTTCTTGGTATATGACATCAATCGAATCGACAACGGATATGAAAGTGCCATGCTCGAGGAACAATTTCAACAAATGTCCATTGACCATAAAAGGTTGTGTGTTAGATGACAATCCTGATATCACGATACTACCGTTGTCACACACATTTTTCATGATGAATGGTTCTGACCATTTTCTTATCAGTTTTACTGGAAACACTTTTAACTTTGCATCAAACAACCATACTTTCTGATTTGGCTCGTAATTCTTTCTTCGGATGTGCTTATTGTGCCATTTCTTGACTTTTTCTTTGTACATGAGGTTCTTATCATATGCAAAGTCTTAGAATTCTAACAGTCTGTTCAGGTCAACCTTTCTGTCCTTGGCGACTTTCTCTCTATCTAGAATTCATATACGGACCACCCATAAAAAGGTTGTGCATCAGATGACAATCTTGATATCATGATACTACCATTGTCACACACATTTTTCACGATGAATGGTTACGACCATTTTGTTATCAGTTTTACTGGAAACAATTTTAACTTTGCATCAAACAACCATACTGTCTGATTTAGCTCAAAATTCTTTCTTCTGATGTGCTTATTGTACCAGTTATTGACTTTTTCTTTGTACATGAGGTTCTTATCATATACAAAGTCTCAGAATTCTAACAGTCTACTCATTTAAACCTTTCTGTCCTTGTCGTCTTTCTCTCTATCCATATTGCATATACAGACCACCCATAATAATTTATGAATGAGTTCTACAGGCAAATGGAATGGTTTTCCATACACCAAGTGATAGGGAGACATGCCTAAAGGAGACTTGTACGTTGTACAATAAGCCCAAAGAACCGAGTCGAGCAATTGTGACGGTTCTTTCTATCAGGACATACAAGTTTTTTGCAAAATCATTTTGATCTCCCTGTTTAAACACTCGGCCAAGCCATTAGTTTGCAGATGGTAAGGAGATGTGACGCAGTGTTCAATATCGTACTCCTTGATCAGCTTCTTAACCTCTTTATTAATGAAATGGCTTCTCCTATCGGATATCATAATCTTGGGAATCATGAATCGTAAATGATGTTATCTTTGAGAAATCGACAGACAGTGCGACTGTCGGCAGCTTGAGTGGGGATAACAACTACCCATCGACTGATGTAATTGACAACAAGCAAGATGTATTTGAAATACTAACTATTTGAGAATGGGACTATGAAATTGATACGCCATGCATAAAAGACATATGATATCATAATGTACATGAGAGGCATGGTATCTCTTGAAGTAATGGTGCCACCCATCTTTTAACAGTCAGTATAACCTTTGACATATTTTGTAGTATCTTTAAACAAAGTTGGCTTCTAGAGGTCGTATTGATGCACTTTCATTGTTGTCTGCTGTCTAGAATGGTGTCCTCTAAATTCTAACTTGTGATAATGATTTAGGACACTTGCGTACTCCTCCTCAGGAATGCACCTTCACCATATACAACCTGCACCTTTACGGAACAAGTAAGGATCCTACCATTAGTAAAAATGAATCTCGGACATAAACTTGTCTACTTTCAGTTTTGGTCAATCTTGTGGAACTTCCTTGGAGAAAAGGTAGTTCACAATATTAGCGTACCATGGGAGTGGGGTGAATGACAATATCGCTTCATCTGAGAAGGTCCCAGTGATTTGGAATGATGTTCTACTTAGGAGTACTAACTCAGTAATTCTGGAAAGGTGATCTGCCACAACATTCTTGACTCCAAGTTTATCTCGTATTTCCAAATCAAACTCCTGGAGTAGAAGCATCCAGTGAAGTAAACGTGACTTCGCATTTGTCTTGCTTTGTAAGTACCGTATGGAAGAAAGGTCAGTATAGACAATAACTTTTGAACCAAGCAAATGTGGTCTGAATTTTTCCAGCACAAACACTACTGCTAGAAGCTCCTTCTCTGTGACGGTGTAATTCCTCTAGGCTTCATCCATAGTTCTGCTAGTATAATGAATCGCATATGGTCAACCATCCCATAGCAACACAGCCCCAATGGCATAATCTGAAGCATCCTTCATGATCTCGGCTGGAAGAGACCAATCCTGTGGTAGTAGAACAAGAGCATGTGTGATTATTTCTTTAAACTCATCAAAGGCATGGAGTACTTTGTCATCTATAATAAAATATGTGTCCCTGCCTAAAAACTCTGGCAATCGTTGAACAATCTTGCAAAAGTTATTGATGAACCTTCAGTAAAAACTGACATGGCTCAGAAATGATCTGACTTTCTTCGATATAATAGGTGGCTCAAGTTTTGATATCACTTCACCTCGGTCGTGTCGACCTCCATTCCTTACTTGGAGATGACGTGGCTAAACACAATTGCCTCAGTCACCATGAAGTGACTCTTGTCCCATGAGAGCACCTACTTGACTTCGCAACATCGTTGAAGTACTCGATCCAGATAAGTCACATATTGATCAAAGTTATTTCCGTAGATCAAAAAATAATCCATGAATACCTCGAGAAAATTGCCACCATGTCAGCAAATATGACTAGTATACATCTATGAAATGTAGTAGGGGTGTTACACAATTTGAATGACATTCGTCTGAAAGCGTATGTCCCAAATGGACAGGTGAAGGTGGTCTTCTCTTGGTTTTCAGGGGCTAGGGCAACTTGAGTGTACCTAGAGTACCCATCCAAGAAATAGAAGTAATCCTTTGTCGTAGGTCTTTCAACTATTTGATCAATGAAGGTCTAAGGGAAGTGATCTTTCTTGATGGCTAGGTTCAAGCGTCTATAATCCACACATACGTACCAAGAGGTAGGTACTCTTGCTGGAATCTTCTCTCCTTTGGCATTTGTTACAATCATGATTCCACATTTCTTAGAGACCACATCTAACCAACTTACCCATTTTGAGTCTGAGATGGGATAGATAAAACTTGCATCGCACCCCTTCGTGATTTTTTTCCTCGCGACCTCCGGGAGTTTTGGGTTCAGCTGACGCTGACATTCACGGGAAGGCCTACAGTCTTCTTCTAAGTAAATGTGGTGTGAGCACATTGAAGGATTATCTCATAGAGATGTAATCTCCCATCCAATTTCCTTGTGGTTTCTTTCTAGAACCTTGAGCAAGTGAGATTCCTAGTCGTCGGTCAGTTGAGAAGTGATGATGAACAGGAACATGTTCTGCTCACCCGCAAGGAAGGCATACTTCATTGATGAGGGTAATGATTTTAGCTTTGGAGGGGTATGAATTGAATCTGTAACGACTTTAACAACTATGGTCAGTGTCAGCGTTGTCGACTGTATGTTGTCCACTTGATTATTTTTGGCTCAGAATACAAGACATCAAAAACATTGGTAAGAAAACCATCTTGCTCTAATAAGGATGGATTAATTTCAATCAGCTTAGTTAGTTCATCAGCAAGGACCTCATCCTCAAGGACTTTAGGAAAGTCTATTTCGCTTTCCATGAACTCCTCCTTGGAGAGGAATTCTTGGGTTTCATTATCATCCAAAAATAATGTCGTGTCTCTTATTTTTTGCTAGAAAATTACAGTCTTCTATCTCTTTCTGAATCTGCTCACTCTCATCTGGCACGGATTTACTGAGATTTGGTACTTGGATCATTTCAATCAAAACCTTATCATTGCTTTAGCGAAAAGTGAAATTTTCAATGCCATAGTAAACCGCTATTTCGGTTGTTCGAAGGAACGACCATCCCAATTTGATCGGGGTATGAAGCAAGGGTGTCGAGGTGCTTGTATCAAGAACAATGAAGTCTGCAGGGAACCCCAATCCTTGAATTGTGACGATGACATCCTCCAAAATGCCACATAAACTCTTTACTAATGTGTGTGTGATTTGTAGAGTCATTATTATTGATTTCAACGATCCTAACCCAAATTCTTTAAGTAGTGATGTAGGAATAAAATTGATAAATGATCTATTATCAAGAAGTGTTACTACGAACTCTTGGTTGAACATCTCGCATCTGATGAGAGGCGTTCCCATGTCCTTCTTTTTCTTGGGATGTTGCTGATAGCATTGACAGTTGCCATGGTTAGGATGTGCTTGACAAGTTTCTCACATCCCCTTTTATGATGCTGTATTGTACATGCCTCTTTTAGTCCTTTCTTCATCTCAGGCATGTACTCCATGGCTTTTAGTCACGGCATTTTCAGCACTATGTTTAGCAATAACTCCACAATGCTGGGATCAAATAGGGTTGTTTTCAATTTTTTTACTGTTTTTGATTTCAATGCATCAGGAAATGGAACGCAAGTGTCATCAAAAATAAAATTTTCATTCAAAAAATTGTTCTTTTTTTAAAATGGATGATTAATCATGCTACAATCATCCATAACAGAAGGAAAAATAAAAGTAGGAAATTCAATTGTATCGGTTTGCACAAGACCGATTGCTGGTGCCGGTGTCTCCTTGGTTGCATCACCTAGGACTTGACTATTATTGCTTGGTTCTTTTTTATTTTCTTCATTTTTTTTGTTTTACCTGGGGGTGGGTAGCTACTCCTTCCTCCTCTGTCCCAAAACTCTGTGCGGCATTAGCTAGTGGTGACAAAGATTTGCCAATAGAAGCTTTATTGCCCCCTTTCATTATAGTAGTTGGCTATAGTGTCCTACTGCTCCTGAGATTAACAACATTAGATAACATAAAAGAATTTATACCTGACTCAGGAGGTGGTGTAGCACTACGGTCTACCTGTTCCTTTCTATGAAAGTTATTGGGGTTTGCCTCAACCTGTGTAGGAATGTATGTCTTTGCGATAATCAGGACATCTAGCTTCTAGCTCTACTCATTCATGTTCTTGATCAGTTGAGCCAAGTAGTCCAGAGTAAGGTTAACTAAAGCTGACTCTGATGATTAGATAATTGGTGGGAGCTGAGGCTATTGGTATTGTTGTTGCTGTTGACAGAGCTGGTAGGGATTAAGAGGATACTACTATTGTTGATAATGAGAAGAAGAGAATTGATTCTGATATTGAGAAGCTGATTCTTGTTGATGATATTGTTGTCGGTATACTAGCTGCTGCTACTGGTACTGTGGTCTCCAAGTGTGACCTTGGTATGGAGACTAGTGGGATTGTTGTTGTTGGAAATTCCAGCCACCCTCTATGGGTAGAATGGTTGGTTAGTTGTATTATGACCTTGAGGTTTTCCACTTGGACAGTTCAGTACTTGTTCATTTTCCCATGCGACATTTAACTCTTGAATTTCTGGAAGTGGTGGATAGAAAGTCTTGGTGTAAGCCAAAGGTTCTAGATGGTACACCGCCCTCTGTTGTTGCGGCGATGATCCCTGGTCGGGTGTCTACACGTAGTATACGTGATGAACTGACCCGAGCGGCCCTTGGTTATGCTAATGGGGTTGTTCCTTCAGTTTTGCATAATACTCAGTTGGTTCCTTCATAGACTAGTAGGCATGGATGGTGCTCACTAGAAGCTCAAGCTGCTTTGAAATTTGATCGAGCATGTCCAGCGACTTGGTTCTTTATTCAATCACATTTACTTTGTCAATGTTTTGTGATCGCTTTTTAATGATATCAACTTTAGAGAGATGGTTCCTAATGATGCTGAGATTGGAACTCATGTCTCTCTCTTATTCATGGTATGATGCCACATTAACAGGCCTGTGCGGGATTGACAATACTTTCTGAAACACCCAAAATGAAGATAGAGCGGCTAAGACCTCAAACATCTCCTCGAAGATCTTCCATATGATGTCTTCATCCTTTTTAAAGTGTGATCCACCACACACGACATCCATGAGTTGGCTTTCTTGTTGCAAGTTCCTGAAGAAATTTTGGACCAGGCTGGTCTTCGGCAAATCATGATCGGGGCACTTCTCCCTAAGATCTTTAAATCTTTCGCATGCCTTGTGAAATGGTTCGTGGGACAGTTGAGAGAAGTTTGATATCGACACTTGCATCTAGTTCAGATGACCCAGGGGATGATATTTGTGAGTTCTTACCAGGTCATCACCACCTTACCCAAATGATTGATCCAATTTAATGCCTTATCTTGAAGGTTGAAAGGGAAGGCGATCATATTTACTACATCCAACAAGATGTTGGGATAGTGCATGGTGCTGCAAATCCTTTTGAACTGCTATAGGTGTATGGAGGGATCCTCATTGTTATTCCCATGAAAGATCAGCAAGAGAGGGAGAAATGATGGTTTCAACTCAAAGTTTAGGTGGATCATAGGTTTTCTAATCCACTCAGTAACATGGCCATCACCTGGATGTAAGTTTCTTTCAGAGTTGGTTTGGGGGGGTCCTCCCCCTCTCATCTCCTCCTCTATGGTTCCATGTAGGCTATTCATCCTCATTCCCACCATGGGGATCCTCTTAATCTCCTCCTCGGCTTTCTCTGTCGCTCCTCAACTCATTAAGCATTTCCTTGATAGCAACTTGGGAGAGAGTTGATCCATCAACTATTGTTGGATGGCTTGAATTGAGACTAGCAACTATATGTTGACTTCATTTTGATCCACTGTATCATTCGAACTCGGCCCTTTATCATGTCTTTGTGGAGCCATCTCAAGATTGAATTGTAATCCGGGCTCCTTATCGAGTGTAGAATCTACATTGGGAAATAGAACCCGATCAATCCTTAGAAAAAAAGGAGCAAGTTCGAGATGAAAGTATGTCTCAACAATGGATTTATTGGTGAAAGAAAGGTGGTAAAAGAGAGAAAACTAGGACACGAGTTGTCTCAATCTTTGAATCAAATGAAGATTGGGGAGTCCAAAGAGAAGTTTGCAAAGTCCAAACATAGTTCTTAGAGATCACCCCACATTATTGAATATGTCAGCATCCGGGAATCGATGTTGGTGTTCACAAGGTCTGAACAAATCCATCCTAGATGCAACATCTTGGGAGACACACGAATTGATGATGAAGGACTAGAGGAAGGGTATGAAGAATTCAAGAGGAATTGAGAAGAGAAGGCTCAAAATTGAGCAAGGAAGAAATAGAAGTGAGAAGAGGGGTTTCATATAGAAAGGTGCAAAGGTGCATATATTTTTTTATCTTGACATGCTTTAAACAAATCAACCAAACCTCAAAACAAGGGTAGATTCACCAACTTAACACAGTGAGCCGTAAGATTTCGACGATTATGTTGTCAATTTTATATGTTTCTATCAAGCAATCTTATAAAAATTAATCTTTAGTGGCTAATTTTATATGCGAGTGAAAATTGAACTAACAATCACTATGTACTTTCCACTTCCTTTGTAACTAGTAGGATGTACTTTTTAAATGTCCTTGCTATTGGATATGGACCACTACTAAATCAAAGAAGTAGAGGAGGAAGCTGATGGGTGTAACCAATACTTCAGAACCGAGTCTGCAAGCAGACAATGCCCTACTCGGGCGTGGAACGATGAGACAACCACCCCCGTTAAGGGATGACCTAAACTCAATACTTTAGACTAGGTCTACAAGCAGACAAAGCTCTACTCACCTACGTACGATAGAAGCACCAATACTTCGTGAATCCATGCGATGCACCAGGAAGTACCCAAGATGGGATTTGAGCTCTATTCCTTAAGGATCGTGCCTCACTCTATCATTATTTTTAATACAATAAGCATGTTATGAACCCAATATAATGAAGTTTGGTTAATCAGTTTAATTAGGTCAAGGTTTTCTTAGCAATCCCTTTTTTAAAATTGTCTGGCTTTCACCATTTTTGAGTATTTTTCATGCAAGAGTTTTAATGGTTTTATCAATTCTTTGTTGGGCCTATATAAGCAAAATCAGATGGAGTGGATAGAAAAGCAATGCAAGTTGGACAATAATGATGCGATGCTCAGTTAGAAGACTTACATTACTTCCTAGCTCTCTTCATGTGGGATGCAAGGCATAAATTTTAAATCTATACTATATGCAATGCAATAAGGAAATCACCCTAAGAAATGAGCTTCTATTATTTTGAAGAACTTGTTCAATTTGACTATATCCAAGAATGAGACTATAGGCACAAGAATAATATTAGGGCTCTAGACCTAATTTAATCGAATATCTACTCCTAAAATCCAAGGGCTCATTCCACAAGGTGTAAAATAAAAATAAAGAGGAAGACACAAATAACAGAAAACAAATGGAAAGAAGAGGAAAATAGGGAGGAATAAAGATAGAGGCAATGAAAATGCAGAAAATTCGAACAACTCCCTCAGGTGAAGAATCACCAGATGAAAGGGACTTGTAAGATTCTATGTGTTCAAGTGTTTTGGTTTTGTATTATTACAAATTAAATGAATAAATCTCCCTCACACAAAATTAATCTAAGTCTACACTAAGGCAATTATGCTTGGTTTCTTGTCTCTGCTACTCTCTCATACAGGTGGGAAAAGAACCACCAGTCTTCGTGACTCTTGGGTGCGTCAGATCTCTAAAGAAATCTTCCCTCGATAGGCATGCCCTTATAGCAAATTCAAGCAAGAAGATGGTCAGAATATTCTTAGATAAAAATAAAATAAAGAGATAAATAGATACTAAAGTAAATAATGATAAAATAAGCTAAGCAAACTACTCTATGCTCTACAAACCGATGCTCCCCGAAACAACGTCATTTGAGAAAGCATGTAGAACAGAGTACCAAGGTCTGGTCATGGAGGGCCTACGGTGTCTGACAAGTCATATTCGACAATTGTTGTATTGGCTGCTCTCTCGGTGCAATAGACGTCCAATCCCCCATGATAATTTCAACAATTAGCCCACAATAATGATTAAGCAATATGAATAAGTGAGCTAAATTTTGTTATACCAAACAGAAATGTGTATAGTGACAAGTAGTAGGAGTCGAACCACAAAGAAGCACATGAATTAGAGCAAGAAAATGAATAGACAACTTAGATTTTTTGTATTTTTAATTTTAAAATGTTTTTTGGGTATATATATATGTTATATCTTTTTAATTTTTCAAATTTCAAATTTCATTTTTAAAACAAAAGATAGGCTAATATATGCATTAAGTATACTATATAGAAAAGAAACGGAAAAGGATAAATTATTGGTTTTTATAAAATAGAGCAAATAAATTTAAAAAATTAGGAATAAAATATGTTTGGGTTTTACAATTTTTGCTTTATTTTTGTGATTTTTGTATATTTTTGTGGATTTTTAAATAAGGAAATATACAAGATCAAGAGAACAAAAAATACAAAAACTTGAATTGGGATTAATAAGTATCTATCAAATCAAATTGAGCCCATATTCAATTTCCTAAATACTAGATAATAGAAAGAAAATTTAGAAACTTAAAATATATTCTTATGATTTTTCTCTTAATTTTTTAGATTTTTATAAGTTTTTCTATTTTGAAATTTTTTGAGTTTTTCTTAATATTTTGCAAAAATACTTGGATACAAAATAAAATATAGCTAAATATATTTATAAGATTTTTTGGAATTTTTCAAAATATTTTGTACTTTTTGGATTTTTAAATTCTAAATAGGAGAAAATGCAATGTTTTTGAGTTTTCATAAATAGGAAATAATTTTAATTACCATTCGAAAAATATATGTGATACAATATAGTTCCAGGTACTTAAGATAATTTCTTATAATTTTTAGATGCAAGGTTATATTTTTAATTATTAAAATACAAGTACAAAATAAAATAAGCAATACATGGACCTAGTTTTAACTTTTAAGATGCTTTAGAGAATTTAATAACACTATAACAAAATCCAAGGTCTTCATGCAAATTTTCATGCAATAAAATATTTTACACACTAGAAGGGGTATAAATGAAAATAAGGTGGATAATAGGACTAAATATGCAAATTTTCCAAAATATTTTGTAATAACACCAAACCTCAAGGGGCTCCACGTAAAATACCCCCCCCCCCCCACGTATACAAGCATGTGAGGTGATGTGGCACAACACTAAAGTGCAATATAAAAGAAGTCTGGGGTTCAGTATGCAAATATTAGAAAACTTTTATGACTACAAATGAAAGTTTAGATACTAAACTATAAATACAAAATGTCAGGGAGTGTAAGTTGCAAAAATACCCCCACATGCATGCTGGCGGACAATGCATATCACTTCACTTATCTATGTGGCTCATCCTCAATGGACAATGAAGCTTCGGTGATGGAAGTCAGAGATTAGATCCTAAACTCTGATCTGACAGTTCTGTGGTGCATGATCGGACGAATACTGTACACCTGGAGCTCATGCCTCGATCCAACAGTTCTGAGCTGGTCAGGAAGAACAATCCAAGAACAACTAGTTGATGAACTTTAATCAAGCCTCCTGGGTGATGCTGATGATCTCCAGAGCAGTTGAGATGATCTACTCCTTCGTGGGACAATTCTATGGCTGGGAAATGAGTCAAAAAGTTCCACACCTCATAGGTGGAGGTCTAGAGAGTCAGGAAAGATCCGGGCACCTGGAGCTGCAGGCTTGCGTGATTCGACCCCTAGATGGGGTCCTTCCATGCAGTAGACTGTACGAGAAGCTTTAGGGCTTGAGGGAGAACTTCCTCGACCCAAAGGTGAGCGAAAATAGGGACTGGAAAGGAAGATGAGTCAATCTTTGGAGAACGGCAAAGGAGGAGATCGGGAGGACCTAATCTGAGCAAGATTGGGGTGGAATGATGGGCTGGGAGATGTAGAAGCGTAAGGAGAATAAGATGGCATGATTGGCGTGTCTGTAAACGGTTAGAACATGCAGAATGAGGACAATGGCTTAGAGCTCTGATGAACTATGATATTTTATTTACGATAAAATAGACGAAATCGAATGAAAAAAACTATAAATCCAAGCTACTGCTACTCCTAAGACTTCAAAAAATAAAGAAAATAATGCTCATCGACCAAGAATGGTTGTGAATAGAACCACTAGGATGAGACCTCCAGTGATGGTGAATCGCTTCTTCCACTCCACCTATGCACCCCCAATCAGGAGGCTCCACTTCCTGTCATGAAGGGCAAGCTCCGACAATGATTTTTGGAGAGAAAAAATGAGTAGAAAGGATTAAAATTCAAAAATGGGGAGAGGAGATGTTATATACAAGGTTGCTCAAGTGAGGGTCTTTGATTAGGATTTTCACGTGAATCAAAGGTTGACTTGGGCCGCTCTTTGATTTACGTGAATGTTGATGATTCTGTGAAGAAGTTTCATGAAGGAATTGATCAGAGATTGGGCTTGGTTAAACCCCAAAATTTGGCAAAAAAGAGAGAAAAAACACAATAGTGATCGGTCCATAGAGGGGACATACTAGTTGACCTAGGTCGACCAATTTTTCATCCTCAATGCCATGTCAGCTGCAAAAGGACAACATAAATGAAACAGAAAGAAATGAAAATAAAATAGAAAATGAGTTTATTAAATAAAACATGAAAATTGTTTCTTATTTTATGTACTATTTTAAGTGATTTTTATTTATTTTTATCAGCTTATTTATTATATGTTAATTTTTACAAGTGTAATTATAGGTAGTTATCCCTATGTTTTGTGTATTTTATTTTTATTTTTTATTTTAAATATTATTATTATGTGTACATATTTTATATATTTATAATATGTTTAGAGGGGGCCCTTCCAATAGGATGCATCCTTCCCAAGTTCACAAAGGACACCCTCCTTTTGCAGAAAACATGAGCAGTTTAGTAGACTCCGTATAGTTCGTATTATAGCTGCACATTATAAATACAACACCATACATAAAACTGCACATTATAATACAACCTGTATACATATTCTACTAAAGTCATCGTGTTTTTTTACAAAAAAGGGGTTGTCCTTCCTGAATGTAGGAAGGATTGCGTCCTATTGGAAGGAAATCCTATATTTAAATACATATTTACATAATTTTATTTTATTTTGTTACTATATTTATATACTTAAATAAATAAATAGATGTATGTATAACATAGGTATAGTATACCTATATATTTCAATATATTATTTATTTTAATGTATTTTTAATGCCTTTATTATATATAAAAAGAGTAAAAATGTAAAGAATGAATTAAATGAGTAAAATGTATAGGCATATAGTACAATGGGAACTAAAAGACAACTTTTATATCTTAACTCTATTTTAAATGAAACCACCTTCATTAAATAGATACTTTAATTTTAAGAGCAATAAAGGCAAGTTGACAATAAAGGTGAGTTGGTGAATTTTGAGTTCATATGGAAGAAATGTTGATTTATTGAAGTTTTGTTTACGACCTTTTCATCTATGTGTCCCAGTCATACTGTGCATTATTTTTATGAAGTTATTTTTGTATTTTTATATGTACTTTTGTGTAAATATTCTGTGTTGAAAATACCTTTATTTGAAGTGTGTAAAGAGCGTGTATAAATTATGAAAGTTCGACTATATATGCAGTGTAGTGACACCTAGGGTTTCTAGATGTCTGAGTTATTTTGTATGTGTTTATTTGTCGTTGTCTTCACTTACTTTATTCCTTCTCGAAAAAGTCAATATTGACTTAATTCTTTGGATTTAGGGTTAGTTAGTATTTACAATACTTCCTTTATTTTTCTCTTCTTTTCTTTATTCGTTTATTTTGTATTTAAAAACAGATATTTATGCCCTATTTACAATCAACAGTCAATGTATTAATTTGTACTAGTTAAATATGTTTACATCCATTTATCTAGGGACTTGAAGACAAAATAAAGGAATAAAGGTGATTGAATGGGTATTCATCATGCATTGACTGAACAACTTGATGATGTCATCCAAATGATTAAAAATATAATGAACAACCAAGGAGAAGTGAGGATATCACGAAGCGAACCTAAGACAAATCATGTGCACCATTTCAAGCATAAACACTGCATGTATCTTACCAATCCACTGACCATTCCACCGAATTTAATAAAAATACCAAAAAAGTTTAAAAATCATAAAATTAAAAAAAAAACAGACAACACTGAAATGGAAGCATTTTGCAAACATTTGATCTTAGAACTTCCATTAATCAAGGCCACAGAGTACGTACCCGATCTTCAAAAATTTGTGAAGAGTCGATTATCATCTAAGAAGACGAGCAAAAAAATGTAGAACTGAATATCATCTAATCACTATGGCCAGTTCAGTGGTGATGACCCAAAAAAGAAAAAGCCGCAGAGTCAAACGGTTTATTACGGTTACTTGTGAGATTGAGAAGAGTTCATTCATGTTCGGACTGATGATGACTCGACCTTGAACATCCTCCTAAAGTTTGTGTTTGACCAACTCGAACTCGATCTGCTCAAAAAAACCAGAGTGATCGTTCAATTTCCAGATCGATCCACCAAAAGATCGAGAGGAATTGTTGCATTCGTCGTGAACTTCCAAGGTATCAAACACAAAGTGAACTTTATTGTCTTGGACATTGGGCACCGAGAAGAGTTGTTTGAGTCTCCCATCATTTTAGGAAAGCTATTCTTAGACTCTGCTAGAGTGACTATCAATTGTGAGATTCAAGACATAAAATTCCTGAACTAAAACCATAATGATAAAAATCTCGAGGACATACCTGACCCTGGGACAGCCGAACATGAAACCGACAGTCATGACACAGAGGAAACGCATGAGTCAAGCACTTTACAAGAACAGACCTCTCCACAAACTCCAGACACAACCCAAGGATAGACACCTGAGGATCTGACTATCGAGGGGGGGGCCATGCTGCTACCAAGGTGAATGAGCATGACCTAGACACATCCAAGACACCGAGTCCGAGCATAGTTATTTCAGACTTCCATGATCATTATTGTGATTCGTCCTCGAGTCTTCGATGCCTAAACCAACTCATAGCACTATCACATACTCGAAACGTGTATTGACCTCACAGAAGATATACAATATACAAGGTGATGCATCTAATAAAGAACCCATGGCCAACACATCGCAAACTGTGTTTACGTCCACATCCTCTACTCTAATTGCTAGTAGAGGGAAGAAGCACTCTAAAATCTCCCTACTTCAGATTCTAGCAAACTGACTAAGTACATAACCATAGACATGAATTATTCAGAGGACTCCTCTCCAAGGTATTGTATATGTACCGATATAATAAGATATGACCAGATGGATATGTCTTCATGAGGCTATTCATCATCTAAGATCGAGTTGGTTGAACACGTGGGTAAGCATCTGTAGAGAAAAATTAGTTGGAGAGCCTCCACCGAACACTATTACTCTTCTGAGGATGACTCGGATGATGGTTGGGAGTCTTCTTCATCAAATTCTTCATATCCATATTACCTCCCACCACATGCCCGTAAGAAGGTTTGTCAAAATTCTCCTTGAACATGTGTACATTCTCTCCCGATCCCATCGATTCCTCGTATACTTCTTCAATACGTAGGCAAAAGCCTTATTATAGGGGGGACCGATGCCCACCCTGTTTATAACCATCTTCTCTCTTCTTACCCTCGACCGCCTCAATTTTTACTCTCTTCTATACTTAGGCTGACCAAGAGCCTAAGTATAGGAGGGCAATTTCTACCTCTCTCATTTCTTCTTTTGCATCTTTATATACTTAGCATACGCTAAGTATGGGGAGAGTTGCATTGTGTACATACTCTACATTGCATTGTACTATATGGTATTAAATCTTCTATATATAAACTAACATGAGGCATGTGTAATTTTTGTAAAACATGTAAATATGTGTAAAATATGTATAATACTTGTAAACATGTATAGTATGTGTATAGTCATAAAAAATCAAAAAAAATAAAAAAATTGCATTTCATGTACCTGCACTTCATTCAGCATTTCATGTATCTACATTGGTGAAAAGCATTGGATTCCGAACCGAGTTGTGAGGAGAGATTGAGAGTGGTCTTTACTTGGTCTTAATCTACTTCATTTTCAAAGGAACTTCATATCGAAATAGGATTTTAGAAGATTCATGTCATAGACTTAATTCTACGAGTTCCACGTGACAATATCAAGACTTAGAGAAATAGGATTTTAGAACCTTATTCGACTCTTGAATAGAGAATTAATCTGCACTCTAGCACTATGCACTTAGCTCAACCCAGACGGGGTGCTGGAAGACTGGGTGAGTCTCATTTCTATTATCATGGACATCTAACGATCGGAGTACGATTGAAATAAAGCTTCAAATGAGGAATGGGCTGCTAGCACAACCTTTCTAATGTCCCAAAACATGGGCGGAACAAAAGATTCTATATCTGTCGAGGCACAAAAGATCCATGAAGAGCGTCCAAAATCCATACCAAAAAAGCCAACTACAAAAGATATAATTGACCACAATCTTCAAATAGCCTGCATATCTTGGTGGAGACTTGGTTACAATGGCCAAGCTCTATAGGAGATGTGACTACACTGGTCACACTCCAGTTCTTTTCTATTTCTTCTAGAAACTTCTTCCCCCATTTTCGTTGTGAACTAAACGTACCTAGACTTAGAAGGAAATACCTGACTCCTTGAGGATGAGATACTAGAGGAGAGGTTTGTGTGGTAGTCTGGCATTTCGGATGGGAACAACTGACACCCTTCACACACATGAGACACCTGTTCAATATTCATGAGGTATGCTTTGGGAGGAGGACTGATCTAAGATGACTTCTAAGCCGAACTATTTATAATGATGTGTAAAAGTTGGAGGTTGTTGATTTTTAAAACTCTAATTCTCACAGGAGTTGACACCCTTCACTCACTATTAATCCAAAGGTTGGGTCTAGCTCTATCTTCACATTTCTCTCATGATCTTGGTATGGAACCTAATCTCATTTCACCTCTTCAATTTTAATTGATTGGGAACGAGCAAAGTTTAAGTATAGGGGGTTTATGAATATGTGATTCATCACTCTAGTTAGCTGAAATTAGGGCTTCGTCCCAAGAAATTAGGTTCATTCACGTGTTAATGCCATAAAGTTAACTTTCATGCACTTGTATATAATTTGCATAAATTAACATTCATTTCTACATTCATAATCATCTACGCATTTTCACCTAATTTCACTTCATGCTAACTCCAATTCTCATGAAACTAACTTCATTGTGTACATATCACTAACCTTAATTAATGAAAAATCCTGAAAAATATTGACTTGTAGGTATTCACAATAAATCCAACCCCTAATTCATAATAAAAATATGCAAACGTTGATATCTCTCTCACACAATGTTCAATTTCACTAATCTCAATTTTGAATTAATGAACATTAATTTATCAACAAATAAAAAACAAATTCAAAAGACTCGGAGTTCATTTGTGACTCATGTTTATTATTCTGACCTAATTGTGCATTGTACATATTTATTAATTCTAACCTGTCATTTTTCAAGTGCATATTTGACTCATGTTGATTATTTTCTTTTTCATTTCTTCATTTTATTTCATATTTGAATTTATTACATAAAAATAAAAATCTAAAAAATTAGAAAAATAAAGAAAAAGACAAGTTCTGACCTAAGTTAACTGACTAATTCATCTCTATATAGCACGTATTTTCTAATTATTTTTAACTCACAAAAATACAAAAAATCACACTTGTGGCCATTGCATTATTTTACATCTCATTTGATTGTTGCGCACATTATTCATTCATAAAAATCAAATAAAATTTGAAAAAGTAAGAAATTTGATATTTTATGCACAAGATCAGATCTTGCACGCATTAGTCCAGTAGCATTTGGGCTTTTCATGGACATGGTAGATCACAATTAGGGCAACATTTTTCATTTTGGTCATTTTTCATTAGAATCCCTTTTCTACTTTTTTCAATTTATTACTACATTGTTTGCACTGGTCAACATTTCTGGTCTTGGTCCGCACCACGTATCACGCACCCATTGGTCCACCTAGCCTCCTGGTCAAACCCTCTCCATCTTGAGCCAACCCCTTGCTTGCTCACGTGCTTGGCACTTGAGCACTCTCCACCATTGGATTAGGAAGGATTCAATGATCCCTCCTCTTCTCAACAATCTGCATGTGCTAGGTACGTGAGGAATCCTCACCCATGTGCCTAGCACATGACCATCCCCTTCCCCCTACAACATCACCACTGCTTTTGTTGCACCTCCCTTGCTCTGACCTCACGCTGCCTGCTCCTCTCTTATCTGACAACCACCACCTCCCAACTGCCATCTCCTCTTCTTCCATCAAAGACCTAAACCCTATCCCGATGTGGATCGAGAACCCAACCAAACCCCTAATCTGTTCGAACCCACAATCCTCACAACTCCAACCTCCATCGCCAGTCCTTTATTATCTCCAGCCAGAACCCAAATGCCAAACCCAATTGACAACCCAAGAAACCTTATCGCCTGAAATCCCCAATCCCCCCTCTTTATTTAAGCTACATCTTCAAACTCCATTCATCTATCCGTCGAAATCTTCCATCATATGCAAATCAAGAGGAGGAGAGAGCTAGAGATTGGGTAGGTGACAACGACCCGTTCTTGAGGCTACGACATCTTTGGGCGTGATCCACCATAACCAATCACCATGTTGCGGTGCTCTAGCAGCTGTGGAGTTTTGGTCGTGCTCATGCTCTGCCACCACGACCGAGGCGATAAGTGGTCTCAGCTCATCCCATCTCCAGGCGAAAATCTGAATCACCCCCACCTCCCCCCTCCATCTTTCTCTTCTTCTTCTTCATTTAGACCTCTTTCTTCCTTATCTCAGCATTCCCTCTTCTCTTCTCCATTTACACCAAAATCGTCATCACAACACCAACCGAATCATCTCCATATCTTCTCCCTCAGTCGCTTCACGTCAACCTCACGCAACCCTCCATTGCTCACGCTCCGTCCACTGCCTCACCGGAGCACTTCGTTCATGCCATCCTTCTGGAAGACAAGATCAAGCAGGCACCATCTTCAGGAACCCTCAAGTTGAGGGGGAAAATGAAGACCGCTTCCGGGAGAAAACTCCATGGACCCTTTGATCAAGAACACGGTCCATATGGATCGTCAAATCAACCCCAAATTCAAATCATTGATCAAACTTTCATTGGACAGAATGGCTCCCGATCCTCGCTCCTTAGGCATCCTCGAAGCGGCTCTTATCAGCCACATGGAAGAACCGAACCTTGAGCAGCCACTCGAGCCAGCCACCCGAGTTCGTGCTATATGCACATGATGTGGGGGAATTTGTACCGCCAAGCAGCTGATAGAGCCTTTCTCATTCGCTTCGCACACTCGTGGTGGGAAAGTTATAGAAGATCCTGCCTCCTCCAAGAAATTATATGAATACCTCCGCTGTGGGTAAATTCTAGAGTACCCAACCAGCTTTGAAGAATTGTGCATCAACCTCTCTGAAGGGTATATTTGCATATATTTGAATTATTTTTATGGCATTTAAGTCCCTGAACATCATTTTGTCATATCTTAAGCATCTTGTACCTGATTTTCACATTCTTGGTGTCATTTTGCTCAATACTTTAATCTCTATTATATAAAACTTTAAAGCATTCACTTTGGATATATCCTTGAGACTAAATAAATCGAGGTATTCTTTTTTTATTTTTGAGCATATTTATTATACCTCATTGATTCTTTCTTACTTAAAAAGTGTTAAAATTTTTAGGGAATTATTTTGGGATACAACATGAGATTCAGTGATCAGTTATTTCTAAAATAAGGGGAGGCTTCATTGATTGCTCTTTGATTGCTTTCTTGACCTACCTGAATCACCTTGTATTAGCATTGCATCATATTATAGCATCATTTAAAAAATCAATAGAAATTTAAATTGCATTAATTTATTTCTCTCACCGCATAGAATAACATTATTTTCTTTGCATTAAAATTATTTTGAAAATTCATGCATCATATTTCTTTCAGCAATTAATTACATCTTTTAATTTAAAAACCAATAAAAATCTGAAAAATATAAAAACACCAACTCCTTTGAAAACCAAAATTTCATGATTATTTAATAATTAATTCTAGACCCTTATATTTCCTCCCCAAGTTCGACCTTGGGACTTACCCACTAAAATAAATAATTCGACTGCATTGAGGATTAATTTTCCATATGAATTTCTTGGTATGGTCATTTTCGACGGTTCCTAGATTGCCCGACCACAACAAGTAAGATGATAAATTAAAAGTGTGATTGTAGAGTTCTTATATTTTCTAGATGGGTATTTGGGCTACAATAAAGTATCCATTTCTCCTGAGGACCAAGAGAAGATTGCATTTACATGTAATTTTGTAATTTATGCATTCATGTGCATTCCCTTCGAGCTATGAAACACTCCAGGTACATTTTAAAGGTGCATGCTCGCTATTTTTACCAAGAGGGTGTGAGAGTTTCTGGAAGTCTTTATGGATGAATTTTCAGTTCAAAGGAATACTTTTACTCTTGACTTAGGAATTTGGACCAAGTCTTAAAGAAATGTTGTGAGGTGGATCTACTACTCTCTGATGAATCTGTGATTCATCACTATAAAAGATGACAATAGAGCTCTATTCTAAAGTAATTTAGTGCATTTATTCATCTATATTGCATTGTTATCATTCATGCATATGTAAATAAGATTCACATTTTAGCATGCATAATTGCATAATTAAGAAGCCCAAATTCCCTTGTAACATATTACATGTATATTACCATTACTTCCCCCATTTCTATTTATTTTTCACCAATTCAAAAAAGTAAAATCAACTTTATTGTATTCATATTAATAACATTAATCAAGGAAAATACCAAAAAATATTAACCTGGATATTTGTCTAATGAAACCTAAATCGTAGCTGAGACAAAAGGCCGTAAATGTGGATATCTCCCTCATAGAGTCTCCTATGAACCCCTACTCACTTTTAAATTAATGTACATTCAATATCTGCAAAACAACACCAATTTCTACAGAATTAGAGTTTATATGTGAAACTTGGATTTTGAGACCTCGTTGTATAGTGTATATATTGACCTATTTGACCTTATTTTTTGTACAAAAATAACTTTTATTTATTTATTTTTCATTTATTTTCATTTATTTATATTTTAAGGAAATGTGCAAATGCAAATAAAAATTGAATTAAAAATCAAATAAAATAAGTCTATCTTTGTATGTATATATGCCTCGTTTATTTTATTTGTTTAAGTTCTTAATCGTTAAAAATACCAAAAAATTAGATTAATATGTAAATATTTTTTTATACTTTATCTATTTTTATTTTTATTTTTACCCTATTCTAAATGATAAAAAATGCAGAATATGATAATATTGTATTTTATATCATAGAGTGCCACCAAGAACATGTTTGTATAGATGATTTTTTTACTTTGGTTCCTTCGTGAAAGTCGTAGATCTCGTCGAGACGAACGACTTTCAAGAAAACACTTTTTATTTGACTTTGTTTGTTATTTTTTATTGATTTTTCTTTGCATTTATTTTCTGAATTTTCTAGGAGCAACACGTAGCCACTCCTGGAGTCACCATGTATCGCCCCCTTTACCCCCTTTTTATTTTATTTTATTTTATGTTTATTTTCATTTTTATACTTATTATAAATTTAATTTAATTTATTCTATTTTCTTTATTTTTATTTTTTCTCACCACATGGTGGTTCCTCAACGTGCCTCATGGCACCTACTTCTTCCCCTTCTCCCACACCCGTTGCTCCGCCTTCTACAGTGGTGTGCCCATTCCTCCGCCTCTTCCCTCGATCTCGCATCCACCTCCTCTCTCAGCGCTCCCACATCACCCCTCTCCTCCGCGTACCCCACTTCGACAACCACCTCCGAAACTCTCACCGACCCTCATTAAAACCCCAACATCTGCCACTGTCGGCGGGATCCACCAACTGGGAGAAAACTTGGCCCAACCCCCTTGCTCCATCAGGTGACAGCTGCAGGAGAGAAGTTGAGCAACAATGACTAAGATCACCTTGGCGAGATCCAACTAGTCCGTTATTGCTGCAACACATGTATTGCCATAGATGCTAAGCTTCGTGCCGATTGCCAAGCATCAGAGGTGATAACATCGGGTCTGTGCCATCGCATCCACACCCCCAAGCAAACCCATCAAGTAGTCTCTCCATCTTTCTTCCTCTTTCTTTGTTTTATCTATTGGTACTTCCACAACATCTTCTCCAGAAACCCCTTTCCTCTTCTTCTGTATCGCAACCAAAATCGACACACCTCTTGATCACTCTATACCCAAATCAATTCAATAAACCCCACATCTTCTCTTCCCAGTCACTTCTGCTTCGACTGTGCCACATCCTCCTCACCTTCGATTAACTCGTGGTAAGATCTCTAAGTCTCCTAACCCCTCACCCTGAATAGGAGTAACGTCCACCATTCTGTTGTGCTAATGCCATAACTGAGTTTTTCCACGCTCGAGCCTCCTCCACATATCTACAAGTAGAAGCTGAGCTAGTCCCTGGGATCTGCTCTAGAAGTGGAGCAAAAGGACCCAACTATCTGAGCTACTTACTATAGCTCTGCATCCTATGAACCTTGTTGTTTGAATTGCCCATGAACATTGTAAGCTGAACATATTCTATACGAGCCTGAGCCTCGTAGGACCACCAATTTGCACATCAGAGATCACTTCCAAGTCTGATCGTGTCTTAATTGGCAACTTGATAGCAAATCAGCGTTGTGAGGAGAACCTCAACACTTCAGGCGTTAAGCAGCAACAACAAAAATATCCTCGCTCTTCACCACCTCCACCAACGCGGGCTGGAAAGCTGAGGATCATACCTCATTTGACTACCACTTCGGCCAAGCAGACAGCTCTCGATCCACGGCATTCGTAACAGAGCAGTGCCCCCTCGCGCACATCAGCACGCCGAAGCTGTAGCTCGACATACTCCACCGTGTATTCTCGTGCATGGAGCAACAAGTCCTCCTCGGGCTGCTCCTTTCCACTGTGCGTGGCTGCTTTTCAAACACTGCCATTGGCTCGAGCCCATCCTCGCATTATACTTCAATGACAACGACCTCGAGCGCCGCACGTAATCACAGTTCCATGACCATCCTGACCTCTCATCACTCCATCTCCTTGCCGATCGACAGCCGCTCGTCAGCCTCACCACCATTCTGCCGTCAAGCAGCAGTAGATCAATCATCTGTAGGATCAAGGCTGAACCTTGATCCAACAGTCTTCCAAGATCCACGTGGTGGTTCTGCCACCACACCTTAGCCTTGGACCAGAACCTCGAGCTTCAAGTGCACCCGAATTTAGTGTGTCACGTGGAGCCTCGGATCCGAAGCGCCCCCTGAGCCACTGTCAGACTGCCACGTGGAGCGATGACTCCAAGCCTTCGCCCGAACCAACGCCGCCCACGGGTCCTCCAGTGGCTCGTGTACCACACGTAGGTGTGGGCAAATTTGTAGGACAACCCTCACATTTTTAGCCAATGCGCAAAGGACCCGCCGCCAACCACATGCATACAACACATGCATACACCGGATTTTGCAAGAAAAACTAGCAGGTTTTTGGTAATTACTTTTTAGTCATGTCAGCAAGTTTTTATTTTGTTTATTTTCTTATGTATTACATTTACACCCTTCTATTTGAGTCTCATTTTGAACAATAATTTTGCATCTAATTTCCAATCCAAAACTTCACATTGTGGAACAATTAGTTCATAATTATTGTGAAAGATTATTTGATTTTTATGAGCACTGTTTGAATTATTACAATTTATTTTGGTGAAAATTGTCATATTTTACCATCGTGAGATCATTACTTTGTATTAAATCAATAATTGCTCAAAAATTTCCAAAAATTCACATTAGGTAGAATTTGTTGTTCTCTAATTCATGCCCAAAAAGTATCTTACTTTCCTGCATAGTCAGGGGCGGAACCAGGAATTTTATAAAGGAGGGGCCAACTAAACAAAATAAAGGATGAAAGAGATAAAGTGAGTAAAGCCAAATTTTTTAACAAAAAAATGCCACCATGGGATTCAAACCCTGGTTCTTGGTTAGGGAAACAACACTTTTCCATTGAGGCATTAAGCATTTAGTGATATTATTCGACACTATACGTCCTATATTTGATATTTAAGCAGGGGCCATATCAAAATTTAACAACATTATATGAGAGAAATGTAATAATTAAGGAGGGGCCATGGCCCCCCTAGACTATATGCTAGTTTCGCCCATGTGCATAGTTAGTCTGAAATAATTTATCTTATAATCTGAATAAATGATTTTTAGTTGATTAATAATTTAATATTTTAAATATTTAAAAATTGTTTTTGATTCCCTATTATGAAAGATATTTAGGGCAATTTTAATTTGGGAAATTATTGAGTTTGGATTAAAAAAATTAAATTACTTCAGATCACCAAATGATTTTATATGCATGTAGAAATTCATAAAAAAAATCACTTATTGTCAAAAAAATTCAAAACAAAATAGTATAAGTTTATTTCGTCATATTTAAGCTTCTATCCAAGTTTCATAATTTTTGCGTATATTTTGCACAGAAAAACTGCATAAAAATCCATAAAGGTGATCATTTTTATGCCTGCATTTTGTATCCTAAAAATAAAAAATGTGTCATGTAATCTTCATTTCATAAATAATTAAGGGAAATAGCCATCTGGATTATTGAGACTATTTGATAATTTAAATTGGAATTTCCATCCTTGGCTAATTTGACCTTGAAATTGGCATCTTGCATTTGCACATTATCAATATTTGCATTCATAAATTGCCAAATCCTCTCGAAAACCTGATATCTTCATCACCTAAAAATTGACCTAAAGAGAATTGGCCTCCCCGAGTTTGACCTTAGGCTTGCCCAAGTAAAAAAAATATTTTGACCGCTCATAGTTGATTTAAAAATTAATTTCGCGATTTTTGATTAATCATAAGTGCCCGAATACAACAATATAGAAACGACAAATTAACATAGGATGTTTGGTGATTCATCAAATGACGTCATTGCTGAGGAGGTACGGCTTAGGTTGATTTTTAGACAATTTATAAATTAAGTTTTCCACCTCCTATATAGTCTGACCCCCAGGTTTTCTTGTAATTGTTGCTCTACTTATTTTTCTCGCATATTTATTTCTTTCTCTCTTTATTTTATTTGAGTCATATCTCTAACCACCATCTTGTTTTTGTGCAAGGGACCCGATGTACCTGGAGCAGCTTTTCAAGACAGGTGCATTGGAGGTAGGTTCTTTGTGGGGTGAGTCAACTAAAAAGACACATAAAATTAAGATCGAGTCGAGTTGTGAGAGAGTGTAGAGTCCTTAGGATTTAATTTCTCCATTTTATTTGATTTGTGTAATTAATTGTATATTTCCAACGGATTTCATTTGGAATCTCACGTGTGTCTTGGACAGGGTTTTGGACATTCTTCTGTTATATGTGGTGTGTCGAGACTTGTTTCACCTTTATGTAAAGGGTGGGGCTCGACTTGAGTGGTTTGTAGGGTATACCTAAATTTGCGGCTCTTGGAGCATTTTTATTAGAAAATTATAATGCTTGTGCCCGTACTCTATTAGGACCACACTTCACATTAACAATACGTACCTTGGATCATTTAGCTTAGTCAAATTCAATTCCAATTCTTCCCGACTAATAGAACTTTCTTTTAGGAGTAGTTTTTATCAGCTTGCGTCTCATTTAGAATAAACTTTCAATAATTGTTTTGCATCCCCATGAAGAAAGTGAGGAAGCCCTGTAAGTCTCTTTGACTGAGCATACCATCATTGTTTTCACGTGGATTGACTTTTCTCGATTCCTCCCATGGTTTTCTCACATAAATCTAAAAAAGAATTGGGATCGGAAGGAAGACATGAGTACTTTTGCTCATTAAAGATTTCAGTGATAACAATTTTAAAATTGGGATTAATAAACAAAGCTGACTTATATAAAAGGAATAAAATCAAGAATTTTATTTTGAGAGAGTAACCCCATCCTTGGACACAGGTACTTACCCCTAGATAGAGTGGGTGAGGAGGCAGCCACTATGGTTAGAGCCCAAAATCTTGGACTTGCCCCCTAAGTCTCCATTTCTAACTCTCGCAGATTTAAAAGCTACAAGGACTAGCCTTCGACCTTAGACTATGTTTTGGTTGTGTGATGAATCTCCATTTCATCACCTTTATTCTATCATTTTGGCCTCAAAAACCCCAGCAAATGCATGTAAAGAGCATCAAATTGTACATAATAGCATTCATCATTCATCGTATTAATTACACATTAAATAAGGTGTTTAATGCCAAAATTATAGAATAAAGAGAAGAAAAGAAAAAGGAATGAAATATTGAAGATATTTTATGACCCAAACCCCGAGACCAAGGCCAGCATGGAATTGGTCGACAAGGAATAAAGTAGGGGGAGATAAGGGCCAGTGTACAATAAATACCTCATTTATTCATGCATTTATTTATGCATTTTTGACACCTATTTTGTACATAATTATTTCTTCATCAAATAAAAAAACTTTGTTCATGAAAGTTGTAGATAATAATGTAAATAAAAATACAAAATTGAGTTTGTGTAAAAATAATACTCAGTGTACATTTTATACACAGAATAAAAAGCCAAAATCTCAACTTCACAGACCCATATCTTGCAAATAAAAACTCCAAATCACCCAAACTTACCTTTAATTTCATATAGCTTTCCAAGAATTATTTAATAAAATTGGTTTCATAATTTTTGGAGTCCATATGCAAAAGTTATGTTTTTGGCCCTCATTGTGCAGCTTGTCTGATTAAAATATTCAATTTTTTCAGTCTCAATTATTTTTATCAAATTATATTTTTACAATTTTGTAAATAATGTATATAATGCATGTACATATTAAAAGTAAAGGAAAACCAAAAAGAATTTGTAAAATAAAATAAGTCTATAAAATTTATAGACAAAATACCTATGTTATCCATCTATATATAAAAAAAAAGGACTTTATTCTTTTGTTCTTTTATTCTTTTATATTTTTTTAATAATGTATACATAACTCATTAAAAATGTGAATCCAAAATAAAATCAAGAAAATACATTAATAAGTATACAAAATACATAGGTAAAAGACCTATAGGTATACCTACATATACCTATACCTATTTATTTAAAAATGAAAATAAACTCATAAAAATTAAATAAAAATACCCTCACACTCACAAAAATAAATTATAAATTTATAAAATAAAACAGAAAAATAATAAAATAAAAAAAACAAATTAAAAATAAAATACACAAAATACATGTAAATACATACATATATACACTATTAAAATAAAACCATAATAAAATACATCGAAAAATTCAATAAAAATCATAAATAAATACTACATGAAATAATACACATTTTTTATTTTATAAGAAAAAAAATAAAATCATTTACTAGGTTAAATAAATCAATTTCGAATAGGGTTTCTTATTTTGTCTTCTTGCGGCCGACGTGGACCAATGGGGCGCCAGCCCTTGTTGACCGCCTGGTCAACTGTCCCATCCAAGCTCTGGCGTCTCTGAACCATCTTTTCCCCGAATTTCATCCTTTTTTTATGGCCATCTCGTCCATCGATCGAGCTCGCTTCCTTAACAAAAAATGATCTTTGATGATCACTGATACCCGCCGATAATTTGGATATATTTGATACTCATTGGATCATGCAATAATCGTCGGTCAATAAGGCTCCAGGCCATTGTCTATAAATAAGAAGCTCCGCTCCCTTCCTCAAATTTGACCAGTTTTAATCCATCCAAAAGCCCTGATTTCGTTCCTGGGACGTTCCTCGTGACAGGGGGAGTGCTCCAGCACCTCGAATCGGCCGAAGGAAGGGTAATTTTGACGCGACGGAGCTCCGGCGTCCGTCCTGCTCCCCGGTGACCCCCAGGTATAAGAGTTGTTCCTTTATCGCTTTTTAGTTAGGTTTTAATGTTAGCTTTTAATTCCAGTTATTAGTTTAGTGTTTAGTTAATCATCGTAGCGTAGAATCCAAAATTCTTCACGGTGACCTCGACTGCTTCACGGTGACCTCGACTGCATCCGACCGCCTTTCGCCTCCCATCTCAATTCCCATCGCTTTCTCCATCGAACGCACGCCTTCGTTCAACCCAGGACCTCTGGTCTTGGCGAATCGGAGCTCCACCATCGCCTTTCGCCGGAGCTCCTCCGCCACACCTCATTTTGCTGTAGAGCTTCAAAACCCCGGGTCGAGGAGGAAGCCCTCGCTCCCCTGGTTCTTCCTATGCAGGTCCAACGAAGAATGGAGCCCATCTAGGCTCGCATCGAACCAAGAAGAGGTTCCTGGAGGTCTTGTCCTTCATCGACCTCGTCCGAGTCCTTCAGACCTCCAGGAGCCATGGCGAGACCTTCAGAAGATGCGGAAGACCTCCAGCTATGTGTTGAGCACTTCAGATGCGAGGGAGATGCCCGGAGAAGCCTGCGCTGCACGATCGAAGCTCGCCGGGGGCGAGCTTCTTCCCTGTTCCTCCAGGCACCTCCAGCATCGTTAGATCAGGAGGCGAGCCCCAGATTGATCGAGAGTCGTCCGATGAATTCTTGCACCGACTGTCAGATGCGAGGCGCATCTAATCTCATGCGTTCATCGGCGAACCGGTATACACCGTCAGATGCGCGACACGTGGAAGAGTGGGCGAAGATCAGCTGTAGGAAGAAGCGCCTTAGGGGGTAAATTTCAAACATCTCCCCCTGCTTTTTGTATTTATAGTTTAATGCCAAAAATAAAATGCCACGTTGTAAATAAAGTGTAAATCTTGCAGTCCGCCCCCTGGAGTTTATGTATTTACATTTTAGTCCCCCCGCGCCTCACGTGCAGTCCCCACGTGAGGCGCGTGATTTTTGCACTTAAACCCCGTCGGGTTTTATTAATTGTAAAATGGCCCCGAAAATAAAAGTAAATGTTTATTTCTGTTGTAATTTTTGCATGGATGCCCCTGATAAATATTTTAATTGCAAAAATGCCCCTGCCAGGCTATATATTTTTGTATACTTTGTCCATTTATTTTGTGCTTGATATTAACTTGAAAAATTTTGCAAAAATGGATATAAGCTCCTGTTAGTGCACCCTTGTACGCCATATTTTTGGATTTTAATTTTGTTGCATTTTCGCATTTATTAAAAATAAAAAACATGCCTTTTAATTACTGTCTAACTTATAAAATTCCAAAAAAAATATTAAAAGACCTCGAAAAATTCCAAAAAAATTCCCTAGTGTGTATTTTGACCTATTTTAGTATCAGTCCAAAAATCCCTAAAAATCTCAAAAGAAAAATCTTAAAAATTCAAAAATACACAAAAACTTCAAAAAATATATAAAATCAAAGAAAACTCAGAAAAATATAAACTCAGTTCCTACTTCTTCTATATTTTATTACCTCTATTTGAAAAATAGTGTGGAAAAATTTTGTGGGTGTTGGGTATTTTTGATTCCTATTTTACTTATAGCCAGTACCTATTTCACTGTTTTCCTTTATTTCAGCATTTAAAAATACCAAAAACAATTTGAAAAATACCCAAAAATCACCAAAATAGTAAAAAATTATGAAAATCCCAAAAAGATTTTATTTCTATATTTTTGAGTGTTTTTTATATATTTTTATAAATATTTTATCACCCCTCTCTCTAAATATTTTCACCCCTCTCTCCCCTTTGTATATATATTCCTCTCTTGAAAAAAATATATATAGATATAAATAAAAATATATATATATATAAATAATATATATCTATATACATCTATATATATACATAATTATTAATATATAAAATTCTAAAATTAAACAAAAAAAATATTATTATTTATGTCTATATATATATATATCTATATCTAATGTATGTATTATATGTTGAATAGCTACCCTCTAGGGATATATTTATAACTTTATATATGTATATTCTCTAAATTATATATATATATATATATATATATATATATATTACATATTTTTATTATAAAAAAAATAAAAAAAATATAAAAAATTTTTAAAACCCACAAAAATAGAATTCACACATGGATGACTCTGTGTTAAATGCACATCATATGCTATTGCATTTTTGTATTGCTCTCTGTGGTTCGACCTCTACATACTTAGTCACTGTACATTTTGTGGTAGAGTAATAAAGAATAATTCACACTTCTTTTTGGACTTAATTTCTTCATTCTTTTATTGTGGGTTAATTGCTGATTAACCAATGTTTTGTGACTGGTCGCCTCAGCGACACTTTATACATATTACGGTGACCCTCGCAAAATGGGTGGTTATCAGATGGCGCCGTTGCCGGGGAGCAATGAGCATAGCCTAATTTATTTTGTCATTCTTGTGTAAAAATTAATTTATCATTTACTTTGTGAGCAGCTAGTTCTATTGTCATTGATCACCATGCTCTATTGATTTATTTATTGTGATTAATTTCTTATGTGGTCCATTTTGATTGATTAAACCTCTACTAATGCTATCTTTTCGTGACTTTGATGCGAGGGCCCGCCACGCGAGGATGGCTTCTTAGGGAGCCAAGGCAGCCAAGCTTGGAGGAGGGTGGTCTTCACCTCATGACCACTTGGAGAGAGAGCATCAAGGAAGCAAGGAGATGGGGATTAGATAGGTTTAGAACACTTAGGATTATTTTTGTAATTTATGGTGAGAGAGAGACAATTTTGGCATGTAATTAAACAGGACTCTACTCTTCACAATGAGGTCCAGTGCCCGGGTGATTGTTCACCTGGGGACCTCATCGCGGCTTTTCGAGTTCTCATCGCCTTCTTTTCTTTGTTTTCCGAAGTTTTGAGCTGTCCGCCTTTCTTTTACTTTGTTTTGTGTGCTTGGAGCCCCTAGATATAGGTTGCTTGACTCGGTAGCTAGGTCCACACATTAATAAGAATGCATGTTCCTATAGTCTACTTCGTATGGATCTAGTCAAAAATTAAACAAGCCGTTCATTTGTCTCTTAGCCCTTGTGCCACAGCGAGCCCTGTAAAGTGCTTTCTCCTAAACTCAAGTGTGTTGAGCAGAGGAGGGGTGAGCCAAGACCGGACCTTTCGGGCTAGAGATGAATGAGCGACTTATGGTTCTTCACGCTAATAGCAGCCAATGTTTAGGGCGATTTTGTGCCTTGCATACCGACATGTAGATAGGTTTAAAAATTCTTTTTTGCATACCGCATGGAGAGAGCTGGGATGCACTGTAAGTCTTCTAACTCAGCATGCATCATTCGGTTCAATGGTGAGATTTCCATCATGGAACCACTTGCACGGCTTTTCCGCTATCTCCCTATGATTTTGAGCATCTAGGACTTAAATGAAAATCTAAAAAAACGTTAGGCGTTGGTATGAAAACAGACTCAAAAAAAGTGAAAACCCAAAAATTAAAACAAGGGGACTGCTAAATAAACTTTGACCTTAATTAAAAATCTGTAATGGACTATTATTGTACCGGGTTCATAAAGCCCTCATTGTTTTCAGGTACCTTGGAGGGGGACCAAAACCCTACTCACTTGAGCGAGTGCGATCCATAAGGATTAAAGCCAAAAACCCAGTCTGCAACTGCCTTGTGTATCGCCTGGATTTCCGAAGTATTGGTGCTTCTATTGTACGTAGGCAAGTAGGGCTTGGTCACCAATGATGACTCTCTGTTGTGTAGAGCACCGACCCTGTCCGAAGTATTGAGCATAGGCCACGCCTTCACGGGGGTGTCTGTCTCATTGTCCTGCGTCCGAGTAGGTTCTTGCATGCTCACGGGTGATTCCGTTGCGAGCGAGAACCGAAGTATTGGTTTCGCCTATCGGCTTCCTCTCTCTATTTCTTTGGCTGAGTAGGGATCCAGGAAGGGTTACAAGGACTCCAAAAAGTACAGACTACAGGTTACACAGGAGGAGGACAAGTACGGGATACTCTTCTGGCAGTACTCTCTCTCCTATAGGGTAGCGTACTAAGGACTTGTTATAAGATATGCCTGAAATCACAACTCTAAAAATGAAAAGATAATAAATAGCCGAGCTTTTACGGCTTCACATGGCGTGAGTTGGTGAACCCGACTTTGTATTGTGTTTGTATGGATCTAGATTAAGGTTCAAAGATCAAGTCCCGCGCCTTTGCGCACATTTTGTTGTTTCTCCCTTTGACCACCCCGCTCAACCGAGCCTCTCTATTTTTTTACACTCTTTTTATTTCTCGTTGACCATCGTATCTTTCTTCCAACATCCACCCTTCTCTTGTGCTTCGTGAAGTTGATCCATGGATGGTTTCCGTCGGGACCATGCCGACACCCACATCGATTCCATGGACTCAACTCCGCCAATAAGTTCGAGGCGATTCCCGAGAACCTGATCCGGACTTTGCGGATCGATCTCCAGACTCCTCGTTTTCTACCTTTCTCTTGGCCACCCAATAAACTGGGATCACTTTTTTCACACTTTCGCCGTTGTGAATGGAAGTCGATTACAGTCTACATCCTTGTCCATTCACAACATGCTGGGGTTGACCTGAATTCCAGCTTCATCGCGGCAGCTGTGCACAATTGCAAGTGATCTGATTCGGACTATCTCATTGTGCAGATAGAAGACAGAGCGAGCCCTGGAGACTACTCCGGAGTTTATTTCGTCCGACTCAGACCCTGACATGGCTCCAGGAGGAAAGGGCAAGGGTCAGCAGCCACCCCAACCAGAGGGACATGTGCCAGATCAGAATCAAGTCAATGCACAGCTACTGGCATCTATCCAGGCCATCCAGCAGCAGCTGACCGAGCAGGCCCTCACACAGACAGCCTTCTAGGACATGTTGAATGATATGATGAACCGAGACGATGGAGGAGGAGGCAGAGGCAGAGGAGGCAGGGGAGGAGGAGGTGGAGGTGGAGGTGGTGGTGCAGATGATGATCTAGAATTTCCACCACCACCAAAGCCAACACTTAAAGAAACATACAATCCGGGAGACAGCCAGATGACCGAGTGGATCCTCATTCCACCGGCAGACGCTCACTTTGAGATGAAGCCCCAATTCATTGCTCTTCTCCCTGCATTCCATGGAAACACCAGCGAGGAGCCGTACATTCACCTGCAGCAATTCTCCTGCATTTGTCGTACTACTCACTATCCCAATGTCCCTCTGGACATTGTCAAGATGATGGCTTTCCACTTCAGCCTACAAGACAAGGCCCTCTATTGGGTCAATCATCTGGGGAAGGTTGTGACGACCTGGGAGGAGCTGAAGTCCGCCTTTCTGCACAAATATTACCCTCTAGGTCGGTTCAACCAGATGCGAGCCCGTATCAGTAATTTCTCCCAAGGACCCCATGAGTCAATACATGAAGCATGGGAGAGATTCACTGACCTGCAGGAGAAGTGTCCCCATCACGATATTCCGAAGACCAGCTTGGTCCAGCACTTCTTTGGGGGACTGAACATTGAGAGCCAAAGGCTCGTTGACGCAGCATGTGGGGGCTCACACTTCAATAAGGATGAAGATGTAGTCTGGCAGATATTTGAAGAAATGGCTGAAGGAGAGGCTGCCCTCTCTTCATCCAAGGCGTATCAGAAGCAGCCCCAGATCCTTCAAAAACAAGTGCACATGGCAGCGTCTAAGGAAGCAGAGAGAGATGAGAGCTCCAACCTCAGTATCATCGGGGGCCATCTCTCGAAAGTTGATATCATCGAAAAGCGATCACAAGACCTCGAGAAACTCGCTGTGATCGAGAAGAGGACCCAGAATTTAGACAAGCTTGATCAGATCAATAAGTACCTTGAACTGTTGGTGGGAACCATCAACTCTGTTCAGTCGGCTACACCATCGGAAGCTCCCGCTGAGAAGAAGGACGAGCAGCAACCGCAGCATCAGCCTCAGCCGAGCCAGCAGCCACCGGCAGTCCAGCACGTGTACTACGTGCAGGCGCCCGACCAGGGCCAGCCGCAGCAGCAGATGGTCGTGTACCAGCCAGAGTTCCTTTCCAGACCTAATCCAGTCTTCCCACCACCACCCCTGATTCAGGAAGTGAACGGGGTATGGAGCAATGATGCACAGCCTACCCGTCCTCAGGGACAATCCCAGGGTCAGCAATTTGTCAATCGGCAATACCACCAACCTCAGGGTGGTCGTTTTAGACAATCCTCTCAGCAGCACCGGCAGTATCAGCAGCCTCCCCAGTTTGCAAACCAATGGAGGCAGAATTTTCCATTCCACCAGCAGTCGCAGTACCGTCACCCATAGCCGTATCCCCAGTATGCGGCTGCTCCCTCTCAGCAATACCAGCAGTATCCTCCTTCTTATCAACAACTTCAACTTCCTGCACCACCGCAGCACCACCAGCAACAACCTCCCCACCCATCCAACCAACAGCAACGTGGTCTGCACGCTGAACCTACTGAAATACCCCATGCGAACCCCACTATGGATTGTCTGGCCCAACTTGTCAAAGGGCTTGCAGATATAACCAAGCGGCTTGATGACCTGACCGCCACCCGAACTACCATTCCGACGCAGGTCGAAGCCAACCCCAATAATTTCAAAAAGAAAGAGCAGGTAGATTGTGATGTCCTGTCCGAGTCTGATAATGATATTACTGTTTATTCTAATGTTGTTACTCTCAGGAGCGGTAGGGCCTTGCCTCCGCCTGCTATCAAGAGTGGGGTGAATAAAGAAACAGGTGGATCGTCATCTTCCGCATCAGTCGTGCCAGCTCCAGGGGCGGGTGAGGAGGAAGAAGAAGGAGAAGCCAGTCCAGCCGTCGTGCCATATCACCAGCAGCCTCAGCAGAAAATACAAAAAAATCAGCAAAAGCAAAAACAACAAAAAGAAGCTTGCAGCCGAAGCGAAGCCGTGCCAGCATTGGAGGAGCCGCCAGCAGCAGCCGATCCCTCGCCAGCCGACGGAGCAGAAGCTTTACTTTTTGATCGCCCTGCAGCACCTGCATGTCAAGACACAGCTTGTACTCCTTTTTGTAGTTCGGATGTACAACATTCTCTGGGCGATGATTTGATGTAAATAAGAACTCTCATTTTCCTACCAGCGATGTAAATATTCCTTTTCCTCATGCAATACAAAAATCCAAAAAAATTGCAAAACGAAAAAAGGCATTGTCTGATCCAGATGTTGTGGAAATTTTAGATAAATTAACTGTTGAGATTCCTTTGTTGAAGGCCGTGGAATACATGCCAGATGTGAAGAAAGGACTGAAGGAGGCATGTACTAACAGGCATCGCTCAGCGCAAGAAAATAGACGTTGAGATGTAGAAAAACACGTTCTCTCCATGGCCATTGTTGCAGCCATTACCAATCTCCCCCAGAAGAAGCAAGACACAGGAGCACCTCTGATCAGTTGTGAGATTTTTGATCAGGTCTTCGAGCGCACTCTCCTCGACAGTGGATCTTCCATCAACCTTCTTCCCTCATCCATAATGCAAGAATTCGGGCTGGGACCGCTCAAGCAGACACGCCTGATCCTTCAGTTCGCTGACCGATCCATCAAGCGGCCCCGAGGTCTTTTGGAAGATGTTGTAGTTAAAGTGCAGGATATGCAATTCCCAGCCGATTTTGTAGTCCTTGATATGGACTCGCCTGCACCTCTACTCCAGACCCCTATCATCCTTGGCCGACCATTTCCTCGAACTTCAGGTGCCGTGGTTGATTACGGGTCCGGCAAGATTACCTTCAGCTCGAACACCCAGCAGATCACAATAAACATGAACAGAGAGCCGAATGCCACAAGTGATGAGAGCCAGCCAGCATCCAAAGTAGATTGTGATTTTATTACAGAGATCAGAGATTCATTCTTGTCATTGGACGATCCATGGACCCGAGAAATCCTCACTCTTGAGGAGGACTCAGAAAGCGCAGTCAGCTTATGCTCCGATGATTCTTGGGAGACAGATTCTCAGATGCAGGCGCATCTACTTGAGCAGTCACTCCAGACCGAACACGATAAGCCTAGCGCAGAACCGTTCGGTATATCTCTGGGATCTCAACAAGAGGATGAGGATGGTAAATATCTCAAAGAAGTGCATCCCACCACCAGCATGGTATCTGAAGTGACAGATAGAGTGGACAGGTCAAAACGAGAACTCAAGCCACTTCCGGCTGGCCTAAAGTATGCTTTCCTTGCGGGTGAAGAACAAATGTATCCAGTCATCATCAGCAGCAGGCTGAATCCGGATCAGGAGTCTCGTCTTCTCGAGGTTCTAGTAAAGAACCGCAAGGCACTTGGTTGGAGCGTATCAGATCTCCGAGGGATAAATCCCGCCTTGTGTTCACACCACATCTATCTGGAAGAAGATGCCAAGCCATCCCACGAATTTCAGAGAAGGCTGAACCCTAACCTTCGGGACGTCGTCATGAAAAAAATCACGAAATGGTGTGACGCATGCTTCATCTATCCCATCTCCGATTTAAAATGGGTAAGCCCACTGCATGTAGTTCCAAAGAAATCCAGGCTTACCGTTGTTACAAATGACAAAGGAGAGGAAATTTCCACTCGGGTGCCAACATCCTGGCGGGTGTGGGTTGACTACCGTCGACTTAATGCAGCAACTAAGAAGGACCACTTCCCCATGCCATTCATTGATCAAGTTCTTGAAAGATTAGCAGGCAAGGAGTTCTTTTGTTTTTTGGATGGGTACTCCAGGTACAACCAAGTGGCAATCGCCCCTGAAGATCAAGAGAAGACTACCTTCACTTGCCCGTTCGGCACCTACGCCTTCAAGAGAATGCCCTTTGGATTATGCAATGCACCTGCAACTTTCCAAAGATGCATGTTAGCAGTCTTCGTCGAGATGGTAGGCAGTTTTCTCGAGGTGTTCATGGACGACTTCTCTGTCTATGGTGATAGTTTCGATTCTTGTCTTGAACACCTAGACAGAGTGCTTCAGAAATGCTGAGAAGTCAATTTAGTGCTTTCATGGGAAAAAAGCCACTTTATGGTCACAGAAGGCATTGTGCTGGGCCACGTCGTTTCCAAACGTGGCATGGAAGTCGACCCGGCGAAGGTGGATGTCATTTCAAATCTTCAGCCACCTCAGTCAGTGAAGAACGTGAGGTCAATCCTGGGACATGTGGGATTTTACAGGCGATTCATCAAGGATTTCAGCCGCATTGCCCGACCTCTGACAGAACTTTTGTGCAAGGAGACTGAGTTCATTGTTGATCAGCCGGTTCTCCTTGCTTTCAACCAGCTGAAGGAGCTTATCACTCAGGCTCCAATCTTACAGCCGCCCGACTGGACTCTTCCCTTTGAGATAATGACTGATGCGTCAGACTTTGCAGTCGAGGCGGTTCTTGGGCAAAGGAGAGACAAAGCGCCCTATGCCATTCACTATGCCAGCAGAACATTAGACGAAGCACAAAGAAATTATACAGTGACAGAGAAAGAATTGCTGGTTGTGGTTTTCGCCCTAGAGAAGTTCAGATCCTAATTGTTGGGATCAAAAGTCACAATCTTTACAGACCACTCTGTTATCCGGTATCTACAGCAGAAGAAGGATGCCAAGCCAAGACTGATTCGTTGGATCCTTGTCCTCCAGGAATTCGATTTGGAAATCAAGGACAAACCTGGAGTTCAAAATGTGGTAGCAGACCATCTCTCCAGAATAGAGCAGCGTGAGTCTCCTCTGAACAGTGCACCCATCACGGAAACCTTCCCTGACGAAGAAATCTTAGCAGTGGATTCTCTTCCTTGGTATGTAGATATAGTCAACTACCTCGCCTCCGGGGTAACACCAGTGGATTGGATGAAAAATCAGAAGAACAAATTCATGTCGACCATCCGATTCTACCAATGGGAGGATCCTCTTTTATTCAGGGAAGGAGCGGATTGCATTTGGCGCAGGTGCATCCCTCATACGGGACAATCTAGTGTCCTCGAGCATTGTCACTTGCTCGAATCTGGTGGACATCACTCTGGAGATCGAACGGCAGCCAAAGTACTTCAGTGTGGCTTCTGGTGGCCCACTTTATTCAAGGATGCAGCTGAATTTGTTAAGCGATGTACTGACTGTCAGAGAATGAAAGGTACACTTACTGCCAAAGATTCAATGCCCCTGAAAATCATTCAGATAGCAGATGTTTTCGATGCATGGGGCATTGACTTCATGGGACCGTTCCCTAACAGTCAAGGTTTTGAGCACATCCTTTTCGCTGTCGATTACATGAGTCGTTGGGTCGAAGCTATCCCTGCTCGAGCCGCCGACAACCGAACAGTTTGTCAGTTCCTGAAGAAGAACATCATTTCGCGGTTCGGGGTACCAAAAATTCTCATATCAGACGGAGGTAGCCACTTCATTAACAAAGAGGGCAAGAAGTTAATGAAGGAGTACAGCATCGATCATCGTGTCGCATCTCCTTACCATCCCCAGACCAATGGCATGGCAGAGCTATCAAACAGAGAAATCATGACTATTCTGCAGAAACTTGTTAATCCAAACAGAAAGGACTGGTCTCAACTCTTGGACTCGGTCATATGGGCTTACCGAACCACCTACAAGTCTCCTTTGGGCATGTCGCCCTATCGTCTTGTATATAGAAAACTGTGCCATCTGCCCGTGGAATTAATTCACAAGTCTTTATGGGCAATCAATAGTTGTAATTTGGACTCACGCAAAAGTGGTCAGAAGAGAAAAGATGATCTGAACAGGCTCTTGGAATTTTGAGACTATGCATATGATAACACCTTGAAGTACAAAAAGAAGGTGAAACGCTGGCATGACCGGCACATCAGACGAAAGACCTTCGATGTGGGACAGAAAGTGTGGTTATTCGATGAAAAGTTGCGGATCTTCCCGGGCAAATTAAAGAGTAAGTGGACAGGGCCATTTCGAGTTTGTGAAGTGCGTGACAATGGAAGTATTGCCATATCAGAATTGTCCCCTGACACACAGCCCTTCGTCATCAACGGCCAACTCCTAAAGCCTTACTTAGAACCAGATGCATTCTTGGTCGTTGTTGACTCTATCCAGCTCGTGCAACATGATGACATCTCCACAACTACTGCAGCATCAGAAGATTCAGACGATGTACTCCAAGAACTGTTTATCTGATTTTCTTCTTTTCTTATTTTCCTTTTCTATTTTCTCTTTGTATCAAAAAGGTGTCGCCTTTGTAGACAGTTTTCTATATTGAGGACGTACTTTGTCCTAAGTATAGGGGGGATGTGCACCCCGAGTTTTTCGTTTCATTCCGATCCTCTCCATTGTCTCCTCTTCTTGTCTATACTTAGGAGTATCTTACCCTAAGTATAGGGTGAGACAATCTGAGTACGATCTGTGTATTCCCACCCTTGACCCTCCCTGCTTTTTGTACAGTCTGCTATACTTAGGATTACTTGATCCTAAGTATAGGGGGGACGGTCAACTTCTCATTCATTAATTTCATTCATATGGATTCTTTAGATCTGTTTATACTCAGTACGAGTTATATCTTTGCTTTTCCTTTCGACCTATGAGGACATAGCTCAAGCTCAGTATAGGGGGGTCGTATATACCATGTATATACTATAAGCCATAACTCATACTGAAAAATAAAATATATAACCCCAATATAAAATATAATGTAAAAAGTAGTCCTATAATAATAAAAGATGATTGTGAGCTCCTCAGGCTCTTTGTACTTGTACTGATTATTAAGTCAGAAAAAGTGTTTTGTGAAAGAAAATTTTCTTTGAAAAACCTTGTGAAAATTGTTTGAAAATAGTGTGAACAAGTATTCAACCTTTGAGAAAATTAGTTTTGTGTGTAAAAGTTATTTTCTTTGAGTGAAATCAAAATGTGTGAAAACTAGTGTGCAAATGATTGTAAAAATTTGAGTGTCAAAATTGTTTTGAAAAACCTATCTATGCTGTGTAAAACCTTTGTAAAATCATTTTCAAATACGTGTACATGTTTGCAAAATTATTTTGGACTAGAGTTCTCAAAAATCTTTTGAAAAGGATTCTCGAATAAGTCTGAGGAGTCTGCACAAAAATCACTCATTCGTAAATAAGGAATAATCACAAATAAAGCTTATAAAAAACATATTGTATAACAAATACAGTTTTTCTTCTTGTGTATATACTGATTAATAAATTAGGCTAGATACCTATACAGTATAATTTGAAAAATAGTGTGACCTGTTTTGAAAAATTTACGGTGAAATGTTTTCAACATGTGTGTGAAACTGTGTTGTTTGCAAAAACTTTTCTTTGTGTGAAAGAAAGGATTTGAAAAACCTATGTGCAAATGTTTTGAAAATTGTTTGTCAAAATTATTGTGAAAAATGTATATATAGTGTGAAAAATCTTTGCAAAAATAGTTTTCAAATGTGTGTAAATGATTGCAAAAATTATCGTGTACTATAGTTTGCAAAATTATTTTCAAAACTAGACCTGAAGAATAAGATCACTATTACAAATACTTGTAAATCAGAAATAAAATGCATAAAATTCTTTCTCAACAACCAAAATAAACTACTTCATTAAAACCTATAGAGTCTTTATAAATCCATACATTTTGTAAATAAAGCAGCACGCCCGTGTAAATAATTGTACGTACCTTTTTGTATGTGTCAAGTTTTTATTTGCAAAAATTCTTTGTGTAAAAACATTCTTTACTTCTTTTTTAAAAAAACCTTTGTGAAAAATTGCATCATTCATTGTGCATAGCATAAGCATACCATTCATATTCTTTTTGAGTGAGCTTGATGATTGAATCAATCCAATAAAGTCTCAAATTTGAGCTTGGTTAGACCTTACCGCACCTAACTGCACTGGAACCTTATGGGAACTAGGTTTAAGGTACTTCAGGTCTATACAGACTTAATTCTTTGAGAAATCAGGGCTGGGTTCAAGTCACCTTAGTGGACTAATTAGAACTTTTCGAGACACACGTATGACTCTTGCCGACCGTGACCTAACTTGGACACTTGCACCTTTCACTTGGCTCAACTCAGCTGGAGTGGTGAGGGGGTTGGATTTGCCAGTCTGAGACGCACACGGGTGGAAACATTCGTCCTCGTCTAGGGAGGGAAGTGCACCCTAACCTGGTCCAATAGCCATGAGGTCTAAAGACAGGAGATTGTGGGTTGCGATAAAGCTTCAAAAGAGGGTTAGTCTACTGGCTCAAGAGGAAAAACTCCTTATGTAAATGCTGCTGTGAATAGTATTTTGAAAAAAAAAATGGTCAAGCCTGTACAAAAATAAAATGCCTACAAAGTATGTACATAAGTTGTAAAGCCAATAAGCAAGCTTGAGTTCCAAAGTCAAATATGTGAGCCTGCAGCTGGATGACTTGACTACACTGGTCTTGCATCCCAGGATAGGTAGCTACACTGGCTACCGTCCATTCTTCTCTTCACCCCCTCCTCTTGAGCTGGTTGCCACTTGAACTTAGAAGGGAATAACCTGCTCCTTGAGGAAAGAGTTGTTGGATTGGGGAATCATTGGGTTATCATTCTGGAGAAGTCAGTTCCTTTGTCATTTCAGTTGGGGAGAGCCACCATCACTTACACTGTACAAGTCAGCTTCATAGTTATAAGGGTTTGCGTATGATGTAGACCAGTTCTGACCAGGCTATTGAGGTGGGTTGAACCGAGTTCTGTGACTATCAGAGGCTGTTGTATTTTAGAGCTGGTTCCCGACTAGGTTCCACACACATTTACACCCAAGGTCTGGCAGGAGCTCCAAGTTCTGATTTTATAAAGACATGCATTGCATTGAAAGCACCCTTAATCACTCTATCCTTCTTTAATTCTCCTTTTTTCTTTTCTTTATTCTTTTTGTACTTATTGCATAAGTGTTTGCTAAGGACTAGCAAAGGCAAGTATAGGGGGGTGATGAATCTCCATTTCATCACCTTTATTCTATCATTTTGGCCTCAAAAACCCCAGCAAATGCATGTAAAGAGCATCAAATTGTACATAATAGCATTCATCATTCATTGTATTAATTACACATTAAATAAGGTGTTTAATGCCAAAATTATAGAATAAAGAGAAGAAAAGAAAAAGGAATGAAATATTGAAGATATTTTATGACCCAAACCCCGAGACCAAGGCCAGCATGGAATAGGTCGACAAGGAATAAAGTAGGGGGAGATAAGGGCCAGTGTACAATAAATACCTCATTTATTCATGCATTTATTTATGCATTTTTGACACCTATTTTGTACATAATTATTTCTTCATCAAATAAAGAAACTTTGTTCATGAAAGTTGTAGATAAAAATGTAAATAAAAATACAAAATTGAGTTTGTGTAAAAATAATACTCAGTGTACATTTTATACACAGAATAAAAAGCCAAAATCTCAACTTCACAGACCCATATCTTGCAAATAAAAACTCCAAATCACCCAAACTCACCTTTAATTGTATATAGCTTTCAAGAATTATTTAATAAAATTGGTTTCGTAATTTTTGGAGTCCATATGCAGAAGTTAGGTTTTTGGCCCTCATTGTGCAGCTTGTCTGATTAAAATATTCAATTTATTCAGTGTCAATTATTTTTATCAAATTATATTTTTAGAATTTTGTAAATAATGTATATAATGCATGTACATATTAAAAGTAAAAGAAAACCAAAAAGAATTTGTAAAATAAAACAAGTCTATAAAATTTATAGACAAAATACCTATGTTATCCATCTATATATAAATAAAAAGGACTTTATTCTTTTGTTCTTTTATTCTTTTATATATTTTTTTAATAATGTATACATAACTCATTAAAAATGTGAATCTAAAATAAAATCGAGAAAATACATTAATAAGTATACAAAATACATAGGTAAAAGACCTATAGGTATACCTACATATACCTATACCTATTTATTTAAAAATGAAAATAAACTCAAAAAAGATAAATAAAAATACCCTCACACTCACAAAAATAAATTATAAATTTATAAAATAAAACAATAAAATAATAAAATAAAATAAACAAATTAAAAATAAAATACACAAAATACATGTAAATACATACATATATACACTATTAAAATAAAACCATAATAAAATACATCGAAAAATTTAATAAAAATCATAAATAAATACTACATGAAATAATACACATTTTTTATTTTATAAGAAAAAAAATAAAATCATTTACTAGGTTAAATAAATCAATTTCGAGTAGGGTTTCTTATTTTGTCTTCTTGCGGCCGACGTGGACCAATGGGGCGCCAGCCCTTGTTGACTGCCTGGTCAACTGTCCCATCCAAGCTCTGGCGTCTCTGAACCATCTTTTCCCCGGATTTCATCCTTTTTTTACGGCCATCTCGTCCATCGATCGAGCTCGCTTCCTTAACAAGAAATGATCTCTGATGATCACTGATACCCGCCGATAATTTGGATCAATTTGATACTCATTGGATCATGCAATAATCGCCGGTCAATAAGGCTCTAGGCCATTGTCTATAAATAAGAAGCTCCGCTCCCTTCCTCAAATTTGGCCAATTTTAATCCATCCAAAAGCCCTGATTTCGTTTCTGGGACGTTCCTCGTGACAGGGGGAGTGCTCCAGCACCTTGAATCGGCCGGAGGAAGGGCAATTTTGACGCGACGGAGCTCCGGCGTCCGTCCTGCTCCCTGGTGGCCCCCAGGGATAAGAGTTGTTCCTTTATCACTTTTTAGTTAGGTTTTAATGTTAGCTTTTAATTCCAGTTATTAGTTTAGTGTTTAGTTAATCATCGTGGCGTAGAATCCAAAATTCAAAGTTCGCCGGAGCTCAGCTCCGGCGACTTCTTCACGGTGACCTCGACTACATCCGACCGTCTTTCGCCTCCCATCTCATTTCCCATCGCTTTCTTCATCGAACGCACGCCTTCGTTCAACCCAGGACCTCTGGTCTTGGCGAATTGGAGCTCCACCACCGCCTTTCGCCGGAGCTCCTCCGCCACACCTCATTTTGCTGTAAAGCTTCAAAACCCCGGGTCGAGGAGGAAGCCCTCGCTCCCCCGATTCTTCCTATGCAGGTCCAACGAAGAATGGCGCCCATCTGGTCTCGCATCGAACCAGGAAGAGGTTCCTGGAGGTCTTGTCCTTCATCGACCTCGTCCGAGTCCTTCAGACCTCCAGGAGCCATGGCGAGACCTTCAGAAGATGCGGAAGACCTCCAGCTACGTGTTGAGCACTTCAGATGCGAGGGAGATGCCCGGAGAAGCCTGCGCTGCACGATCGAAGCTCGTCGGGGGCGAGCTTCTTCCCTGTTCCTCCAGGCACCTCCAGCGCCGTTAGATCAGGAGGCGAGCCCCAGATTGATCAAGAGCCGTCCGATGAACGCTTGCATCGACCGTCAGATGCGAGGCGCATCGGCGAACCGGTATCCACCGTCAGATGCGCGGCACATGGAAGAGTGGTCGAAGATCAACCGTAGGATGAAGCGCCTTAGGGGGTAAATTTCAAGCATCTCCCCCCGCTTTTTGTATTTATAGTTTAATGACAAAAATAAAATGCCACGTTGTAAATAAAGTGTAAAATTTGCAGTCCGCCCCCTGGAGTTTATGTATTTGCCTTTTAGTCCCTCCGCGCCTCACGTGCAGTCCCCACGTGAGGCGCGTGATTTTTGCACTTAAACCTCGCCGGGTTTTATTAATTATAAAATGGCCCCGAAAATAAAAGTAAATGTTTATTTCTGTATGCTTTGTCCACTTATTTTGTGCTTGATATTAACTTGAAAAATTTTGCAAAAATGGATATAAGCTCATGTTAGTGTACCCTTGCACGCCATATTTTTGGATTTTACTTTTGTTGCATTTCGCATTTATTAAAAATCAAAAACATGCCTTTTAATTACTGTCTAACTTATAAAATTCCAAAAAAATATTAAAAGACCTCGAAAAATTCCAAAAAAAACCCTAGTGTGTATTTTGACCTATTTTAGTGTCAATCCAAAAATCCATAAAAATCTCAAAAGAAAAACCTTAAAAACTCAAAAATACTCAAAAACTTCAAAAAAATATATAAATTCAAAGAAAACTCAGAAAAATATAAACTCAGATCCTACTTCTTCTATATTTTATTACCTCTATTTGAAAAATAGTGTGGAAAAATATTGTGGTTGTTAGGTATTTTTGATTCATATTTTACTTACAGCTAGTACCTATTTCACTGTTTTCCTTTATTTCAGCATTTAAAAATACCAAAAACAATTTGAAAAATACCCAAAAATCACCAAAACGGTAAAAATTATGAAAATCCCAAAAAGATTTTATTTCTATATTTTTGAGTGTTTTTTATATATTTTTATAATTATTTTATCACCCCTCTCTCCCCTTTATATATATATTCCTCTCTTAAAAAATATATAAATAAAAAATATATATAAATAATATATCTCTATATACATCTATATATATACATAATTATTAATATATAAAATTCTAAAATTAAACAAAAAAATTATTATTATTTATATCTATATATATACATATATCTAATGTTTGTATTATATGCTGAATAGCTACCCTCTAGGGATATATTTATAACTTTACATATGTATATTCTCTAAATTATATATATATATTGCATATTTTTATTATAAAAAAATAATAAAAAATATAAAAAAATTTAAAACCCACAAAAATAGAATTCACACATGGATGACTCTGTGTTAAATGCACATCATAGGCTATTGCATTTTTGTATTGCTCTCTGTGGTTCGACCTCTACATACTTAGTCACTGTACATTTTGTGGTAGAGTAATAAAGATTAATTCACACTTCTTTTTGGACTTAATTTCTTCATTCTTTTATTGTGGGTTAATTGCTGATTAGCCAATGTTTTGTGAGTGGTCGCCTCAGCGACACTTTATACATATTACCGTGACCCTCGCAAAATGGGTGGTTATCATTGTGCCAGCCTGATAATCTCCTTAGGGGTGTGATATTGAAACCCCGCAGTTCGAGAAGATCACCCTTTGATTAGGAGTTATCAAGAGCACCGTTGGGTGTAAGGTATATGTGTAATTGACTTATAACATTGATTTATCACCCACATAAAATTGAAAAAGAAAATTGGTCGAACCTTTGTGGCCTTCACTGTGTGCAGTTAATGAAACTGGGATTTGAATTGTGTTTGGATTGTATGTGTTTATCAGGATCATACATCAAAGACGACACACTTGTTCCTTCACCATCTCTCTTGACTTCATTATTTATGATCTCTCTCTGAATCTCCTGACATCTAGAATGGAGGATTGGGGTAATTTTGGCTCAAACTTCGCAAGCCTCTCACCGAGCACAACTAACTGACCATCCTCATGGGCTAGGGGCCACTCTCATCCCAAGGCTTCATTATTTCATGGCAACTCTTCCCATGGGACCATGGTTAATAAGTCAATTTTTCTTCTCGAGGGTGGTCAGACCAAGACCAACACTCTCTTCTCACCACATCAACAAAGACCATCACCTCGATGCTTTTAGATCAAATTATTTCAACTTTATAAATTCCAATCATTTTTATTCTGAAGGTAAAGAAAACAAACCAAAGATCAAGATGCCTTCTAAGAGGAACGTTGAGGATGAGGATAACAGAGATGACCCCATGCAGCGGGTCCTCATTCGTTTATCTAGAGTTGAACAACCGAATGCAGATATTATGGCTCGTATGGGACATGTGATTGAGATGGGTGGAATGGACAGATGAATAGTGGATGCTTACAACCAAGCCGAGAATGAGCTTAATAGCTGACTAGTACCAGTTATACCACCTAATGATTTTGAGATAAAGGCCCACTTCCTTGGGATGTTACCAAAGTTTAGTGGGAATGCCACAAAAGAACCTTCGAGTTGGTGTGTAACAACCTTAGTCATCCTAGGGTTGGACAAGATTACATCATGCTGAAGGGTACCTCGTTCGCCTTAGGAGATAAGGTTGCTCATTGGTTTAAGAATCTCGGGGTTAAATGTACAACATGGTTGCAATTCAAAGATTTATTTTTGAAGAAGTTCTACCCACTTAGTAGGACTAACAAATGTTGACAAATATCACTAGTTTCTCCTAAGCTCCTCGTGAGCCATAGTATGAGGCACTGGATAGATTCAATGATTTAATAAAAAACCCCTACCATGATATTACCAAAGCGATCTTAGTCCAAACCTTGTTCTGTGTTATGACCCCTGAGATGCAGGGGTTAGTGAGTGCAGCTTGTGGAGGTAGATATTTGAACAAGAATGAAGATTTCGTATGGAAAATATTAGAGCAGATGGTTGAAACAAGTAGATATCAGGCCACCAGGGCTTATCAGGTGTCCCCCTCATGCTTGTATCATGAGACACTTAGGAGGATTGTAGCAGATCTAACAGATGACCTCATCCCCATCATGGGGATAATATCTGATAAGCCTACTATGTAGATACTATGTAGAGCAGATCCACGAGAGGGACATTGAGCTTGAGACGCTTTCCCAATTGCCAAAGCAAGTGGAAGAATTATCTGAGAGGGTAGCTAAGATGCGGCTACCTGCCCCTTCTACACTTGTACACCGAGTTCACCTTGTATAGGAGCAAGTACACAGGCCTCAGAGCAGCTGGGTTGAGGAGCAACAATACACTCAACAGGAGCAGCATGTACCCCCATAGGTGGAGACAGTCTATGAGGAGCCTCTACAGGTGTTTGAGATCAACGGCTTGTGGTACAACCATGAACCCGTCGGTAGACAGTACGGGATAGGTAGTGGTCAATCACACTGACCCTCTCTAGCTTATCAGGACACCAACTCCATCACCACATCCCGCTATGTAGAGTCTAGGCCAGGATAAGGATACCATCCTCTACAGCACCAGCAGCAGCAGCGTACTTTTCACTCGGGCCAGCAGAGTCCACCACCACCTTACACCATACAATCCCACTCAAAATAGCAATACCGACAGGGCCAGTACGGACAACAAAATCACCGATCCTCTAGCTAGTAGCAACATCAGCCGACCCCACCCATCAGTGATTTAGGGTCCCTCACCTTGGCCATTTCGTAATTGACAGATACAATTTGGCAGATGAAGAACGATTAACATGACATGAGGATAGATCTCAACAGTATCTAACACCACTAGGATCAGCAGGTGGCAGCAATGACTCCAATTCTCACCCAGGTTCAGGCCAATCGTGGTAATCTGAATCAGAGTCAACAGTAACCATATGATCATGTATACTATTCAGATCACTCCAGATCTAAACATGAGATCCTTTCGTATGATGATGTGAATCATATGTCCCTCAAGAGCACAAGGACTGTGAACATACCTAATAGGGCACAGGAGCAGGAGGAGGACATCATCAAGTCTCTCCTTGAGGAGAGCTTGGAGGTAGAGAAGAACCACCATCACCAGTACCATCTCCAGTAGAATAAGAGGGATGCTAATTCCCAAAAAATAAAAAAAAATAGAAAAATGAAAAAAAAACAAAAAGAAGGAGAGAAGCGCAGTAGTGAATCAAGCGAGCCTGATGAAGAGCTTGCACCTCCATCTGAGGAGGAAACACCGGCAGTAGAAGATGCACCTCAGTTTTCCTTTCATGAATTTCTTTCCAAGTGGAGTCATAGTCATGGTCCTATACAAAACTCAATTTCTCATTTAAATAAAAATGAACATGTTTTAGTTTCAGAATCTAAGTTGGCATCAATAATCCCTTTCCCATGTGCTCTTAAGGGTGGAAAGAAGAAAACCAAAAAAATCGAAAACTATGACCCTGAGATGGCAGAGATTTGTAACATATACATCATGGTCACAATCCCCTTTCATAAGTAGTGGATATGGCACATGAATTTCAAAAATAACTCTATGTGAGGAAAACAAAAGGATGTGTTAAGAAACACGTTCTATCAGTAGCCACTACTTGCACCATTAAGAATGTGTTTCCAAGGAAACGAATGGACATGGGTGTTCATTATGTGGTGAGTCATCTTGATGACACTGCGTTTTCATGCACTCTTCTGGATAATGTATAATCAATTAATCTAACACCAACAACCCTCTACGAGACTCTAAATCTATGACCTCTTAGGAAATCTAGAGCCTTTCTCTAGTTTACTGACAAGTCCACTAAGAGTTCCATGTGATAATTGAGGAACATTATCATCAATGTCGAGGGACGAGATCACATGGTAGATGCCGCAGTCCATGGAGACCCCTCGGAATTGGAGAGATTCCTATAACATACTTAGACAGTCTTTCTTGAGGACTGCAGGGGCCTTATTTGACTACAAGGTTAGGAAGATTTAGCTCCAAACTCCATGAGGAGATGAGGAACTAGAAATGAAGCAAACAAGGTGGCAGAGGTCATATTCCCAATCTAGCATCGGGTAATCTTCGTCAGAAGTAGATTCTGTTCATGTAGACACTGTTGGGCTATGGTGACAGAACTCAACTAGCACATATGAGTCACTCTCCTCTGGAGAGAACATTATCCATGATACAGTTTGAGAGATCCTTCGGAATGAATTTGAAGACGTAGATCACATACAGATTGCATCCCCCTACATCTTCTATGATACATAGGCCCAACTGGGCATATTAGTCCTTTCCCCTTTAGGACAATCAGAAGATGATGATGATGAGTCGGACGCGGCTATCGCTGATTGCCTAGATACTTTTGACGATCTGACTCTAGAGCTAAATAAGTTGGTGGCAGTTACTTCAGAGGCAGATCCAACCACTATCAACAAAGAACCAGAGTTAGTTGAGCCAGATTTACTTTATGACCACACTTTACCTGAGCTTAAAACATTTCCCACAACACTTAAGTATTCCTTCCTTATGGGACAAGAGACGAAGTTTCCAATCATCATTAGTTCGCGATTAACCGAGGAGCAAGAATCTCGCTTGCTAGAGATCCTAGAGAAAAACCACAAGGCGATAGGCTGGAGCATTTTCGATCTCCAATCCCTCTCTTGTTTGCATCATATCTATCTTGAGAATAAAGCCAAACCCTCTCATAAATTCCAGCATAGCTGAATCCAAATTTACAAGAGGTCGTGAAGAAGGAAATTGAGAAATGGTGCATTGGGGGTTTTATTTATCCCATCTCTGATTCCAAGTGGGTGGCACATATTCATGTTAACCGAAGAAGTTGGGAATTCAGACGGCCACCAATGAGGATGGAGAAAAGATCATAACACGAGTACCCATGTTGTGGCATGTTTGTGTGGTGTACAGATACCTGAATGTCGCGACAAAGAAGGATCATTTTCCCCTACCATTTATTGATCCGGACTTGGAGAGATCGACGGGAAAAGAATTCTTCTATTTCTTGGTAGGGTTCTCGGGCTATAACTAAGTAGTTATTGCTCCTGAGGACCAGAAGAAAACCACATTCACATGCCTTTTTGGTACCTATGCTTTTAGACGCATGCCCTTTGGGTTATGCAATGCTCCTGTAGATTTCAAAGATGCATGATTTCTGTATTCACTAAGATGGTCGGTGAATTCCTGTAAGTCTTCATGGATGACTTCGCTGTCCATGACGATTCCTCCGATTCATGTCTTAGAAATTTGTACCGAGTCCTTAAAAGATATTGTGAGGTTAATCGGGTGCTCTCTTGGGGAAAGAATCACTTCATGGAGATGGAGGGCATTGTGTTGGGGCATGTCATCTCCAAGAGAGAAATGGAGGTTGATACTGCCAAGGTGGATGTGATCAGATGCCTCCAACCACCAACCAACATGAAATATTTGTGGTCTTTCCTCAAGCATGTACAGGAGATTTATAAAAGATTTTTTTAAAATAGCCCGACTGCTTGCTGAGCTTTTAGGCAAGGACACAGAGTTTATTGTCGATCACAAGTGTCCTGATGCCTTTAAGCAATTACAATGAATGATCATGGACACCACGATCCTACAAGCCCCAGACTGTCTATTCCTTTTGAGATCATGACAGACACCTCAGATTTTGTTGTTGGGGTTGTGCTAGGACGAGGAGGGATGGTGTCTCGTTCGCTATATACTGCGCAAGCAAAATGCTTGTCCATGTTGATGAATATATGATTCATCACACTAATGTTGAAAATAGAGCTTAGTTCCTGAGTAATTAGCTGTATTTCATCATTTTTACCATTCATGCACTTAGAATTGATATCTGCATTTTAGCACGCACAATTGCATTCATAATCATCTTCACATTTTCACCTAACTCATGCATTTTTAATTAATTCATGCTAACTCCGATTGGCCTCAACCACCTCCATTGTGTACATATTACTAACAATATTAAAGGAAAATACAAAATTTTTTGCTAACTCAAATAACTGGCCCATGAGACAAAACCATAATTTCAGAATAGACAGACTAAAATCCGCATATCTTCCTCATACAGTGTCCGATTTTGTTCTACTTACATTTAAAGTAATATACATTCAAAGAGACCTTCAAAACCAGACAATTCATAAACATTAGGCATCATATGTGAAAGTTGGGTTTAGGGCCTCTTTTGCGCATTGTGTATTTTAACGGATTTTGACCGGATATTTTATGTAAATATATAACCCTTTTTCTTTTATTTCTTTTTTATTTATATTCTTTGACAAAAGTTTTATTAAAATTCACAAAAATCCAAATCCAAAATAAGACTAAAATCAAAGAAACTGATCGAGTTTGAGTGTCGCTTATGAGTCTGTACAAATATCTCTCATTTTACATTTTATTTCATTTTCTTATTTTCTTATTTATTAAAAATACAAAAAATATAATAATTGTAAATATGCGTCCTTTATTTTATCATAATTTTCCTCTATTTTCATCTTATTTAAAAATAATAAAAAAATACAAAATCCAAACATCAAGGTATTCTATGTATATAGAATATCACCAAAAATATCATTTTGTATAGAAGATCAATATTGGTTTTGGTATCTTCATGAAAGTTGTAGATCTTGTTGAGATGAGCAACTTTTGTGAAGAAAATTTTTTGATCTGAGCTGTTTGTTATTTCTTTACTATTTATCTTTAGATTTTATTTCTCGAATTTTCTAGAGTTAACACATGGCAACTCCTGGAGCTACCACATATCAATCATTTTTCGTACTATTTTTGTTTATTATTTATAAAAAAAAATAAAAAAAAATAACTAAATTAATTAAATTAAATTCAAAAATAAAAATAAAATAAAAATGGCAAGTCCTCGGCTGTCTGATCTCGGCCGATCAGACGACCGACCTCTCTTCTCCCCTAACCTCCAGCGTCTACCCTCCCGCAACCTCCATCGCCTTCACGGCCCCCAACAGCCATGCAACCACCGGCCTAACAACCACCCCTCGCTATTGACCTAGTATCCTTATCTCCTCATGTCCAGCCACTCAACAACCCAACACCTTATCCCCTCTCCTCATCTCTTATTTAAACTCATTACCGTCGACGATTCCTGCCATACGTCATAGCCAAAGCGAGAAGGAGTTGGTGTGAGGGTCGATGACAAAAGCATGTACGCCAGCTTTAACCCCTTCTAAGGCGTGATCTCGACGAGCCCAGTCACGCTCCGCCTGCGGTCGAGGCGAAAACCAGGAGAGGGCCTCTGTCCTCCACCACTTTAGGCGAAACCCAAACCCACATCCCCCATACTTCGTACGACTTCTATTACCCATCATCATCATCCAGATCTTCTGAGCACCATCTCCGACCCACATGTCCTTTCCCTCCGATCAATCGCCGCCCCTCACTCCACGCTTCGTTCCATCTCCATCATCTGATCACCACCGTATCCATAAACCACTTTGCTCATCATCCTCTTCCATTCGTGGAGCCCCCACCATCATCTTCATTGACACCTCCAAGAGCCGGTGGCTCTAGTTCAATCGCCTCACTAACAACAGCAAGTCGCCCCCTCCACCAGACGATGCGCCTCGCACGACCGTGAGTCGCCGGACTCCATGCGCCTGCTCTCGACTAGGAGCATGCTCCGCCGACCCTGTTGTTCGCTCTGCTTCTCATCTATCACCGAGTTCCAGCCCGCATCACCCTTCATCGCCTCGGGAAACACACCCTTATCGTCATCCCTCCTCACGTACAGGTCACGTGAGGGCGGGAAATATTACACCAGAGCCCTAGCTCCATCTTCCCTCAAGCTTCAGCTTCAATTATTCAAGTCGATCATTGAGGGAGGAGAGCCCTAAGTTGGAGCTACAACAATACGAGGATCAAGAACAGGAGCCGTCTCTACCATCCGCAGATTCGCAAATTGTAGCCATCCGATATATTCTCATCGGAAGGCCGAGAGGAAGACACATCACCCCAATCGAGCCTCACTAATCGAAGCAACGGCAAGAAGCCACGTGGAGGCTCATTCGCTAAGCCTCAGCTCTGCCACCCAAGCCTCCTTCAGCACGTGTACCACACACGCATGGGGGACAAACTGCACTGACACCCTCTGAGCTTCTGAATTTATCCATTCAATCCACGCCTCCAAACTCTCGCGTGCTACACATGACCCCTTCCTGGGAAATTTGCATAAAAGCCCTCCGGTGTCAGGTAATTACATCTCAGTCCATGTGCATGTTTATTTATTAATTTTATTTCTGTAATATTGCATTTAGGCCCGTGACTTTGGGCATCATTTCGAATCTTCATTTAGCATCATTTTCTAATTCTAAAAATTGTGCATTGTAGAGGAATTTATGTTTATTATTGTGGATGGTTGATTATATTTTTGTGAGATGTGATTTATTTAATATAAATTGTTTTGTGGAAAATAGCACACTTTGCCCATTATCTATTATTAAATTGCTATTAAATCAATCGTTGCTTCAAAAATTACCAAATTTTTACATTAATTAGTTTTTAGTTTGTTATACATTGTGCCCAAAAATCATCCCATTTGCACTCATATCTAGACCACAATAAATTTAATGGTGATTTTAGTAATTAATTTTTAGTTAATTCCATACTTAGTATTTTTAAGAACTAAAAATTGTTCTAGATATCTTTCAAATAGAACTATCTAGGATAAATTAATTTCAGGAAAATATTGATGTTTGCTATTTATTAAAATTAATTTTCCCAAAATCACCTAGTATGTATTATTTAATTCATAATTAATTCATAATGCATCCAAAAATTCCAAAAACATTGCAGTAGTCTAATTTCATCATATTTCACATCTTGGGCAAGTTTGAGGATTTTTGAACTTTATTTTATCATAAATTGCATTTTAACCCTTAAACTTGCATGAATTTGCATTGCATCTTATTAATTGCATAAAAATTTTAAAAAATACTTCGTTGAAAACCTAAATTGTAGATCGTCTTTAAATCAACCTAAGGAGATAGTTGCCTCTTTGAGTTTGAACGTGGGCTTGCCCAAGTAAAAAAAATTAATTGATCGCTTGCTTTTGATTGACACATTAATATAAGTGGTTGTTTTGGTCAATCCTGAATTGTCCGACTGCAATTGTTAATTTCATATAATTAGCAAGGGCTTTTTGAGGTTCTTCACATGCTTAGCGTAACTACACAATTACGAAAAAAGAGATGCTTGCGATAGTATTCGCCTTGTATACGTTCAGGTCTCATCTCATTAGTTCCAAGGTGGTTGTGTTCACAGACCATTCAGTGCTATGGCACCTCATGGAAAAGAAGGATGCGAAGGCGCATCTTCTTGGGTGGATTTTACTTACCCATGAGTTTGACTTGGACATTAAAGATAAACCTGGAAAGAAGAATGTAGTAGCTGATCACCTCTCCCATCTCGAGACTCTTGATGCTTCTGATGATACACATATTTGAGGCTCATTCCCTGACAAGTTGGTTTTTGTTATCGACTCACTCTTATGGTATGCCAATATAGTAAACTATCTTGTCTCTAAGAAAGTTCTCGAAGATTGGCCCAATAGCAGCATAGACTGACTCAAGTCGGATTCGAGACACTGCCATTGGGAGGATCTGATCCTTTTCTTTGAGGTATCGAATTATGTATGGAGGAGGTGTATTCCTCAAGAGGAATACCAGAGTATCCTTTCTCACTGATATGCCTTTGAGGCGGAAGGACACCACTACAAGAAGAGGACCACATGGAAGGTACTACAGTATGGCTTTACCGGCCGACTCTGTTTCACGATGCTATCAATTTTGTGAAGTCGTGTCCAGTATGCCAGCGAATGGGAGGAACCATTGGTTCCAAAGATGGGATGTCGATGTAGAATGTCATCATTTGTGATGTCTTCGATGCTTAGGGCATCAACTTCATGGGCTCATTCCCAGCTAGCCACAGTTTTGAGTACATCATTCTCGCAGTGAATTATTTGTTAAGGTGGGTGGAGGCTATACTGACTCGAGTCGCAGACAGTAAGAATGCCCGTAAGTTTGTGAGAGAACATATTATTTCTAGGTTCGAGGTCTCCAGATTGTTGATATCAGATGTGGGTAGCCATTTTGTAAACATAGATGTGAAGAAACGTGTGAAGGATTATGACATCGAGCACAGTGTCTCTAGTCCTTACCATCCACAGAGCAATGGCATGGCAGAGGTGCTGAATAGGGAGGTTAAGATCATATTGTAAAAGCTAGTCCGTCCAGACATGAATGATTGGTCCCGTCTCTTAGAATAAGTCCTTTGGGCCTACAAGACAACTTACAAGACATCATTAGGAACCTCCCCATTAAGGATGGTATTTGGAAAGCCATGTCATTTGCCCACAGAATTAATGCACAAATCAGAATAAGAAATTAAAAAGGTCAACTGAAACACATACGTAGGGTAGAAACAAAGAGAGATGGATCTGAATGAACTTGTGCAAGTCAAAAATCGAGCATATGACAACAGTTTGGTGTATAAGGACAAGGTTAAGTACTTGCATGATAGATTCATCAGACGAAGACCTTTGTTCATGGGCAAAAGGTATGGTTGTTCAATGTGAGGCTAAATATTTTCCAAGGGAAGCTTAAGTCCAAGTGGGTGAGCCTGTTTCTATTTCATGTTGTGCATGACAATGGATGTGTAGAGATCTCAGATCTTACAGATGGAGCACATACATTCCTGGTTAATGGACAATTGCTTAAGCACTTTGTCGAATCAAATGAGCAGTTAGTTTGTGTTGAGGAGATTTTCATGCATTGGACATATTCAGAATACACACATAGAGTCGTGCATGATTCCTTGGAGCTTTGATCTCTATCCATCAGCAACATCACAAAGGTTCGGGATCACTACCTCTTTGGACAATCTTCAAATCCCATTGGTTCTTACACTTACTCCTTTTTCTATACTTAGGTTGATCATAGCCTAAGTATTGAGGACCGATGTCTGCCCTACATATTCACTTATCCATTCATTCTCCTCTTGACCTCGACCACCCCATTTTGCTCTTCTTTTATACTTAGGCTGACCAGAGCCTAAGTATAGGGGTAAGCCAACTTCTTTACCTCCGTTCTTTTCACTCTCTTACGCTTTACACTTATATGTCTCTTGCTCGTTTCTTGTGCTCTAAGGACATAGCGCACGCTAAGTATAGGGTGTGTGTGTATATATGATGAATCTACGTTTCATCATCTTTATTCTATCATTTTGGCCTTAAAAACCTTAGTAAATGCGTGTAAATAGCATTAATTCATGCATTTTAGCATTCATGTATATGTGTGTAAATATTGTATAAAATGCGGTTTTTAATGCCAAAATTATAGAATAAAGAAAAGAAAAGAAAAGAAATAAAATATTGTAAATATTTTATGACCCGAAACCCCGAGACCTAGGCATCTTAATGAATAGGTCGACAAGGAATAAAGTAGGGGGAGATAAGGGCCAAATACCTATATTTATTAATTCATTCTTTATTCATTTTGGGACCTATTTTTGGTTCCACTTTTTATACATCAAATAAAGAAACTTTGTACATGAAAGTTGTATATAATTTTATAAAGAAAAATACAAAATTGATTTCACAGAAAAATAATACACAGATAAAAAGTTATGGTTTGAATAAAATTCCAGAATCCCAACTTCCCAGACCCGTATCTCACAAATGAAAACTCCAAATGTAACAAACTCACCTTTAATTGTATATAGAAGAAAATAAGCTATTTAATGGCGGTGGATTCGCATTTGGCGGAGCTACGGTTTGAAAGTTGAGTTTTGGACCCTCATTGTATAGTTGTACTGATTAAAATATTCAATTTATTCTTTATTCATTATTTTTGTAACTTTATATTTTTATAATCTTGTAAATATTACTTATAATATACTTCAGTATTAAAACTAGAATAAAAGCCTAAATAAAATACAAAAAAAATAGCTACATAAAATACATAAATACAATACCTATATACATACCTATACCATACATACTTATATTTTATTAAATATACAAAACACATCAATAAAATAAAATAAAAATATATTTAAGTGTATAAAAATACTTTATAAATATATAAAATAATAAACAAAAATAAATAAATGAAGTATACAAATTAAAAATAAAATAATAAAAATGTAGGTAAAGATACCTATAAAGGGCCTAAATGTAAACTTGTAAAAATACACTTCATAAAAATAATTAAAAATCACCATAAATTAATTCATAAAATAATAAACATTTTCTATTTTATAACTAAAAATTAATAAAATCATCTCCTATTTTAAACCGAATTAACAAATCATTTTTTCCAAGGTTTTTTCTGGTTGGTCCACGTGGACCAACCAGATTTCTTCCTTGGTTGACCTCGGTCAACTCTCTGACCGAGGTCTAGCTATTGTCATAAATGAGTTTTTCAAGGTTTTTGCCCGTTTTTGGAGGGCGCACCTTGCATCCTTTGTTGTTGAGGTCTGAATGACTTTTCTTCCTCGATATACCATCTTGCACGCCCATCGATTATCTCGGGGATTGGACCACTAACGCGCCTCGTGCACCTCGATCTTGTAGCCATGTCGACCACCATTCAAAACCGACCCCCATCCTTTCTCCTCCTCTTTGAACCCTTTTTGCCCCAGCTAATCCCTTCTCCTTGGCGCCCTGGATTGAGATAGGTGACAGCTACTCTCCGGCGAGCTCGCGGAGGCGTTTGGCCAGGCGAATCGTGGTGTCCAACCCTATCTCCGGCCGCCGCCGTTGAGGTTTATGCTCATGGTTTCAAGCCATTTGAGTGTATTTTCTATGTTTTTCTTTGTAGCTTAGTTAGACACCAGTAGTGGTTTTTAATTCGTATGCTTCTTAGGTTTTATAATCACATCATCCCTTCGATTCCGCTGTCAAACACCTTGCCGGAGCTCTTGAGCTCCGGCCACCACTTCCACCCTTTTCATCATCATCATTCCACCTTCATTGCACGCCTGCAACCCCTGGAATCTCTTTCTGTTGTTTCTATACTTTTCTTGCAGATCTCAGGGGTCAAGCGACTCATCTGGAGTCGGATTGTTAAGGAGCGGCTACCTAGAGCGGCCCTGTCCTTCCACGTCTCGGCGGCCTGTCGGCGTTTCCCACACCATTCTAAGGTCGCCGCTCGCCAGAAGGTCAACCCAGGAGCCTCCCAAGTCGTTTTGGAGCGTCACGGATATCAGGAGAAGCACGGACTGGCCGGGGAAACTTCGCAGCGGTGCAGTTCTTCCAGTTCTTCTTCACGCCTCTCCTGCCGTAGGATGAAGGCCTGTTCTTCCCGCATAGCAGCTATCGTCAGATCTCGCGCCCCTCCAGCCATCAGATCGCGGTTCAGGATCTAATCCTGGCTGTTATAACCCAAGGGGTATCGCCTCCCGTGCGCACGATACGTGTATTAGTGGGGAGCATCCGCCGTCCGTGCCCGCGAAGGTCTGGAAATTTTGCAAGATCGTCCAGGTCGTTTTTGTGTTTCTTAAGTAGTCCATAAACGTTATTTCGCCATTTTATTATCTTTGGACTTTTTGCAAAACAACCCGCACTTCTATCGTAATTAATTTCCGATCCTAGCCACGTCAACCCACATGGCTCTTCACGTGGGTGGGCTTTTTGCGGAAAGGACCTCGGTTTTCTCTGTATTGTTGCGTAATTCAGAAACAATTTTGGCCAGTTATAACTTTTGGTAATTTTGCATAAAGGCCCCCCACATTTGATTGTAATTGCGAGTTCACCCCCGACAGGCGCGTGCTTAGCACGTGCTTTGAGGGATTTTTGTACTTGTATCCCTTCGGTTTTTGTATTTAACATTTAGTCCTTAAAAGTTCATTTGCAATGTATATTTTGTGGAATATTTGCGCCTAGACCCCTCAACTTTGTCATATTTCCATAAATGCCGCTGCGAACATGCATTTTTCTTATGCTCCTAGTATTTATTGCATGTGTCTATAAAACCCTAAAAAATCCACAAAAATTAATTTAAGTCTCTGTTGTGTCATAGATTAATGGCATATTTTTACTTTTTATAATTACTGCATTTTAATATTTATTAAAAATCAAAAATAGCCATTTTGTGTACTGTCTAGCTTGAAAATCCATAAAAAATATAAAAACACTCCAGAAAAATCCCAAAAATATATATTTTGTCTACTTTAGTTTGTTTTAAATCCAGACTAAAAATCATTAAAAAATACAAAACCAAACTACTAAAATTGCAAAACCCCAAAAACCTTTATAAAAATCCTAAAAATTCTACAAAAACCCTAAAAATATAAACTTTGTCTCTAAATTTTCTTTGTTTCATTGTCTTTATTGAAAATTAAATTGGAGAATTTTTGCTACTGTTTTTCATTTTATTTCTCCATTTTAGTTTTAGCCTTGCATTTTATTCACTATTTTCTCTATTTTTGACTTTAAAAATACCAAAAACATTCTGAAAATTACCCAAAAATCACAACAACAGTAAAAAATTATAAAAATACCAAAAAGATTTTATTCCTGAATTTTTGGATATTTTTGCATATTTTTATAAATAGTGTAGCACCTCTTTTATTCCCTTGTTCATATTTTCCAATATTAAAAAAAAAGAAAAAAAAATATAAAATATAAAATGAAAATATAAAATCAGTAAATCAAAAATCAAAATACAAAAATATAAAATTAAAAAAATAAAAAATATATAAAATTTAAAACCCACAAAAACATAGCCTTCTTGTAGACAAACAGTCACATTCACACTTTTGAGCAATTTTGCCCCGATCTATCCTTTCTGCTCCCTGTGTTCGACCTCTACACATACTTGCACTATACACATCTTTGTTGTAGAGTTATAATAAATTTTAACTCCGCACATTTACTTTCATTGCTTGATTTAATTGTTGTGGGTTAATTGTTGTTTGAATCGGGATTTTTAAGCGGTCACCGCATCGACTGCGGTTTCGCCTTGTGAAACCGTACGACCCTCGGATTTCTCGCTTCAACAAATGGCGCCGTTGTCGGGGAGCAACAACACGTAGATCAGTTTTTGCTTTGTGCTTGTGATTGGTTGTCTACTCTGCGGCTTTTCTTTTCGCTATTTTATTTTTATTTTTATTGATATACATTGTTGAATTATCTAATCATTCTTCCTTGTTGACTTTGTGCGAGGAACCACGGATCGAGGGAGACGCTCTACCTTGGGCGTCGGTGCACCCACTTGAAGGCGGTAGGAGACTTCTGACCTAGCATCAAGGAAAGCAGGGAGGACTTGAGAAGACAGTCGTGTTTTTGAGCATTTTTGTGTTGTATTTATTTTTGTAATTCTAAGTGAGAGAGAGACTCTTTTATTGTAATAATACAGGTACCCCCGGACATTTGGATTCTTGAGCCTAATTTCCAAGTGATTGTTCACTTGGGGGCTCGCCGCGACTTTTCTCGTGTTTTCCTTCGCATTCTTTTTATTTTATTTTGTTTTTCGATTTTATTTATTTTGTGTGATTGAGCCCCTAGTTTTAGGATTGCTTGCGATAGACTAAGGCCAAACACTTAATATTTTGCATGCACCTATAGTCTCGTTTGGACTTAGTCAAATTTTAAACAGTTAATCATCACCTTCAATCCGTCGCGCCGCGATCTCTCCCCGCAAAGCGCTTTCTCCTAAACTCAAGTGTGTTCAGCAGAGGAGGGGTGAGCCTAGACCGGACTCTAGGGTTGAGGATTGGTGGTCAGCTTGTGGTTCTTCCCGCTAATAGCAATTTCTGAAACTTAGGGCGATTTCATCGGTTTTTGCATTTGCATATAGATAGGTTTCACTTATGCTGAGCATCCTTGCATGTAGAGTGTTGGAGGCAAGGTGAGCATTTACGCTTTAGCATCCATCATTATTTGCCGCTTGCATTGCTTTTCCGACTCTCCCTCTGATTTTGCCAACCTAGGTGCTCAAAGAAATTGACTCACCGATAGGATCGTGCATTTTCATTAAAAATCCAAAAAAGTGATAATCAATAAAATTGGGACTGCTAATATTACTTGACCCTAAAACCGATCAAAAAGAAAATCTTGTATTGGGGCGAGTAATCCCCTCATTGTCTTCGTTTTACATTGCTCGCGCACACACTAAGGTTAGTGCCCAAATCCCATCAAGCCCCCTAAGTGTTTGTGCAATTTTGGACTTCTCACCTAACTCTAAAATAGACAAGATAAAAAGACCGCTCTTTGTGGTCTCTACCGAGTTGAGTAGGTGAATTGAGGGTTTGTCTTATTTTCATTTTTGTTTGTGATTGTTTTGTATGTGTCCTAGATCATCCCTGCGCATTTGCGCCTTCTTCTCCACTCTCTTGACTTGATCGTCGTGCTCTCTCGGATTGTTTCCTTTTGTTTTCGAGATGGACCCCTGGAGCATTTTCTATCCGGACTCTGCGGATTCCTTGTTCACTCCAGTCGGTCCACCTCACTTTTATCAGGAGGATCATCCTCCTACTTTTTCTGATTTTTGTACATATCCACCTCAGCCACAGTATCAGGACTCGGACTTCTATCCACACCCACCTCCACTTCCGTATTCTCCACCTTCACATCCACCCGAGGCCGAGCTGTTGGAGTCACCTTTCATGGAGTCCACCCTTGAGCACTTGACCCAGATGATGGATCATATGAGACAGAGGATTGACCACCTCACTAGTACCAATAAGAGCGACCATGATATTCCACCATTTGATGATATGGGTTCACTCGAGGACGACCATGAGAACTTGCAATCGCCTAAAATACAAAAAAATGAGAAAAAATAAAAAACACAAAAAGAGATTGGGAGACTTTTGATCGAGTCAGACTATGAGGAGAGCGCCCACTTTCCAGATCCTTTGTCCACACATTCATTCACACCTTGTCCCACCTTTGACCCCGAGGATGCCGCTGTATAGACTGCTCTTGGCATGCCTCGTGTATATGCTGATTCCGACCTTCTTCCTTGTATGGAGGAGGTCCAAAAATTCAAAAAAATGCTGACTGAACCCGAAGTGGTGGCCACCATTCATGAGATCATCCGTGCCCCACTTCAGCAGGCCATGACCGATTTATCTGCTCCTCTTCCCAAGAAGAGAAAGCGGAGGAGCAGATATGATCGCCATATCTTGACCATGGCCACTGCCCATGCCATCATGCACCGTCCCATTCCTCGGAAGAGGAACACTGCCACACCTTTCATTAGCTGCACCATTTCCGACTTCACATGTGATCACACTCTCCTAGATGGCGGTGCTTCGATTAGCATTATACCCTTCTCGTTGGTACAGTCTCTTCACTTAGGGCCTCTCAAGAAAACCAAGATGATCGTTCAGTTTGCTGATGGATCCATCAAGAGGCCGAAGGGTATCCTTGAAAATACCGTCATTTCGATTCAGGGCATGAGTTATCACGTTGATTTTTTCGTATTGCCCATGGAGACCTCCACAGGGGAGCACTCTCCAATCATCCTGGGACGACCATTCCTCGCCTCTGCGAGGGTCGTTATTGATTACGGATCAGGAGAGATTCGCTTCTGTTCTGCTGACGAGAGCGAAGTGTTGATCACCGTACCTATTGCCGACCAGAGACCTGCACCTGATATGACTTCACCTATCTTGGCTGACCCCGAGGACTATGATCTATATGAGGATATCAGAGAGACCTTCTTCATGACCGATGATGAGACCCGAGAATTCCTCTCCAAGGAGGAAAGCTCGGAAAGCATAGACCTTGGTGTTGCTGCTTCCTGTGATTGGCTATGTGTTGATGACATCCGCGGGATCTACACGATTGACACCATTGAGCGGAGGGCAGATTTAGAGACTATACAGGACGGACATGCTCTGACTACTTCCACTGATTTGTCCGCTCATGTCCATGTAGATACTGATGAGACTAAGGCCGAATTTGATTTAGTTGCTTTTCTTCAGAAATTCGGGCCTTTTGATGAGAAAGATGATCCGGTTGAGATTATAGAGGATGAACAGAGTTCAACTACTTCGTGCCTTTTGATTTTGACCTGGACGACACCTCGCAGGACGACTCTGAGTACACTACTTCCGATGATGATGAGTTCGTCCCATTCCACTTTGATATCAGCGTGACTCCCAAGGCCGGACCTAGCCGTACTTCTTCCACTACCCCGTCTGTGCCTCCACACCCTAGGGCCACTGAGGACTTACATCCCGTCGACCCTGATCGGTTTCCGTCCACTGTGGACCCCGATGTCGACCTGCACCATACCAGATCTATTCCTCAGCGGTCCCACAAGAAGGTTCGCTTTCAACCTTCTTGATCATTTGTACATCCATCCATGTTGTATATTCCCTCTCATGTATCTCTGTCTATCTTCCGTTTTGCTCGTCCACCCATTCCCGGTGTTTGCCTTGCTTAGGACGTACTTTGTCCTAAGTATAGGGGGGTGGACGAGCCGAGTGTTCTTCCATCGTTCCGTGTCATCACTCCTGTCATTGCCTATACTTAGGGCTTCTTTCACCCTAAGTATAGGGGGAGTGGTGTGTACATTCTCACGATTTTCTCTTCCATCTTCTGATCTATTTTCTCTTTTCTTCTTTTCATTTTCTATCTTCTTTTTGTATCAAAAAGGTGCTGCCCTTGTAGACAATTTTCCATACTTAGGACGTACTTTGTCCTAAGTATAGGGGGTGTGCACCCTGAGTTTTCTCTATTCTTTGATCCTCTCCATTGTCTCCTCTTCTTGTCTATACTTAGGGATATCTTACCCTAAGTATAGGGGGAGACAATCTGAGTACGATCTGTTCATGCCCACCCTTGACCCTCCCTGCTTTGTGTACAGTCTGCTATACTTAGGATTATTTGATCCTAAGTATAGTGGGGACGGTCAACTTCTCATTGATTCATTCATTTATTCTTTAGATTTTCCTATACTCAGTACGAGTTATGTCTTCTCTTTTCTCTCTGATCTATGAGGACATAGCTCAAGCTAACTATAGGGGGGTCGTATATACTACGTATATACTTTAGCCATAACTCGTACTTTCGTATTTTCTTAATAATATGGCTAATCATTCATCAAAATTCATTAAAATCCCTTATAAAAAGATGTGGTCATTCCTCAAATTCTTTTTGTATTTACTGATTAATAAATCAGGTGAAAATATTTTTTGCAAAATGTTTGAAAAATAGTTTGACAATCCTTGTGAACATTTATTGAAAACTATTTTGAAAATATTTTGTTACATGTTTTCAACCTTTGTAAAAATGTGTGGTTTGTAAAATTTATTTTCTTTGTGTGAAATAAAATGTTTGAAAAATGATTTGCAAATGGTTTGAAAAATGTTGCAAAAATATTTTGAAAAACCAATATATACTGTTTTGAAAACCTTTGCGAAATGATTTTCAAATGTGTGTACATGTTTGTAAAATTGTTTGTAAAAATTATTTTGGACTAGAGTTTTCAAAAATCCTTTGAAAAACATGTGTCAAATAAGTTTGAGGAATACTTACATCTCACTAAAATCCACTATGTATATATGTATAAAATTGAGCACTTACCCTGTAAATTCTTAAAATCCACTTCTTGTTTATACAAGAAGCTCTCCCGTGTACATAGTTTTCACCTAGTTTTCAGCCAAAATCTTTTTATTTTCAAAAATTCCAAAAACATTTGCAAAACTAAAATCCAAAAACACTTGAAAAATCCTTTGAAAAATACAAAAAAATGCATGCATCATCTTTCCAAAAACCCATAAAAAGTTCAAAATCTTGAAAATTGCATCACAAAAATATTTTCTACATTGCATTGCATAGCATTCGCATTTTTTGGATTGCGGTTGATAGTTGAACAAGTCTAAGTAAAATCCGAAGATTGGAGCTTGATTGGACCTTAAAATCTACCTAATAATAGGAACCTTATAGGAACTGGGTTTGAGGTACTTCAGGTCTAGTTGACTTAATTCTTTGAGGATCACGGGACTTGGTTCAATGGATTCTTGACTGCCTAAGTAGATTATTTCGGAGCACACGCACGACCCTTGTTGATAATGACCTAACTCGGACACCTGCACCTTTCACATGGCTCAACTCAGTTGGAGTGGTGAGGGGATTGGATTTGCCGGTATGAGACGCACACAAGTGGAAACATTTGTCCTCCTCTAAGGAGGGAAGTGCACCCCAACCCATCCAGTGATAAGGAGGTCTAAAGATAGGAGGTTGTGGGTTGCAATAAAGCTTCAAAAGAGGGATAGTCTACTGGCTCAAGAGGAAAAACTCCTTATGTAAATGTTGCTGTGAATAGTATTTAAAAAAAAAGAAGAAGGAGATAAGCCTGTACAAAAATAAATGTCTGCAAAGTATGTATATATATGTTGTAAAGTCAATAAGCAAGCTTGAGCATCAAAGTCATATTATGTGAGCCTGCAGCTGGATGACTTGACTACACTGGTCTTGCATCCCAGGATAGGTAGCTACACTGGCTACCGTCCATTCTTCTCTTCACCCCCTCCTCTTGAGCTGGTTGCCACTTGAACTTAGAAGGGAATACCCCGCTCCTCGAGGATGGAGTTATTGGATTGGGGAATCATTGGGTTGTCATACTGGAGAAGTCAGTCTCTTTGCCATTTCAGTTGGGAAGAGCCACCATCACTTACACTGTACGAGTCAGATTCATAATCGTAAGAGTTTGTGTATGAATTGAGATATTTCTGACCTGGCTATTGAGGAGACTTGGGCAGAGTTTTGGGATTCTCGAAGACTGTTGGATTTCAAATTCGGTTCTCAATAAGGTTTCGCCCGCACTAAAATTCCAAAGGTCCGACTTAAGCTCCAAACTTTGATTTTGTGAAGACAAGTTTGACAATTAAATTTAGTCCATCTTTCTTCTTTTTCTTTTCTTTATTTTTCTTTTTCTGCACTTATTGCATAAGTGTTTGCTAGGGACTAGCAAAGGCAAGTATAGGGGGATGATGAATCTACGTTTCATCATCTTTATTCTATCATTTTGGCCTTAAAAACCCTAGTAAATGCGTGTAAATAGCATTAATTCATGCATTTTAGCATTCATGTATATGTGTGTAAATATTGTATAAAATGCGGTTTTTAATGCCAAAATTATAGAATAAAGAAAAGAAAAGAAAAAATAAAATATTGTAAATATTTTATGACCCGAAACCCCAAGACCTAGGCATCTTGATGAATAGGTCGACAAGGAATAAAGTAGGGGGAGATAAGGGCCAAATACCTATATTTATTAATTCATTCTTTATTCATTTCGGGACCTATTTTTGGTTCCACTTTTTATACATCAAATAAATAAACTTTGTACATAAAAGTTGTAGATAATTTTATAAAGAAAAATACAAAATTGATTTCACAGAAAAATAATACATAAATAAAAAGTTATGGTCTGAATAAAATTCCAGAATCCCAACTTCCCAGACCCGTATCTCACAAATGAAAACTCCAAATGTAGCAAACTCACCTTTAATTGTATATAGAAGAAAATAAGATATTTAATGGCGGTGGTTTCGCATTTGACGGAGGTACGGTTTGAAAGTTGAGTTTTGGACCCTCATTGTATAGTTGTACTGATTAAAATATTCAATTTATTCTTTATTCATTATTTTTGTATCTTTATATTTTTATAATCTTGTAAATATTACTTATAATATACTTGAGTATTAAAACTAGAATAAAAGCCTAAATAAAATACAAAATAAAAATAGCTACATAAAATACATAAATACAATACCTATATACAAACCTATACCATACATACTTATATTTTATTAAATATACAAAACACATCAATAAAATAAAATAAAAATATATTTAAGTGTATAAAAATACTTTATAAATATATAAAATAATAAACAAAAATAAATAAATTAAATATACAAATTAAAAATAAAATAAAATAAATGTAGGTAAAGTTACCTATAAAGGGCCTAAATATAAACTTGTAAAAATACACTTCATAAAAATAATTAAAAATCACCATAAATTAACTCATAAAATAATAAACATTTTCTATTTTATAACTAAAAATTAATAAAATCATCTCATATTTTAAATCGAATTAACAAATCATTTTTTCCAAGGTTTTTTCTGGTTGGTCCACGTGGACCAACCAGATTTCTTCCTTGGTTGACCTCGGTCAACTCTCTGACCGAGGTCTGGCTATTGTCATAAATGCGTTTTTCGACGTTTTTGCCCCTTTTTGGAGGGCGCATCTTGCATCCTTTGTTGTTGAGGTCTGAATGACTTTTCTTCCTCGATATACCATCTTGCACGCCCATCGATTATCTCGGGGATTGGACCACTGACGCGCCTCGTGCACCTCGATCTTGTAGCCATGTCAACCACCATTCAAAACCGACCCACATCCTTTCTCCTCCTCTTTGAACCCTTTTTGCCCTAGCTAAGCCCTTCCCCTTGGCGCCCTGGATTGAGATAGGTGACAGCTACTCTCTGGCGAGCTCGCGGAGGCATTTGGCCAGGCGAATCGTGGTGTCCAACCCCTATCTCCGGTCGCCGCCGTTGAGGTTTATGCTCATGGTTTCAAGCCATTTGAGTGTATTTTCTATGTTTTTCTTTGTAGCTTAGTTAGACACCAGTAGTGGTTTTTAATTCGCGTGCTTCTTAGGTTTTATAATCACATCATCCCTTCGATTCCGCTGTCAAACACCTTGCTGGAGCTCTTGAGCTCCGGCCACCACTTCCACCCTTTTCATCATCATCATTCCACCTTCATTGCACGCCTGCAACCCCTGGAATCTCTTTCTGTTGTTTCTATACTTTTCTTGCAGATCTCAGGGGTCAAGCGACTCATCTGGAATCGGATTTTTATTAAGGAGCGACTACCTGGAGCGGCCCTGTCCTTCCACGTCCCGACAGCCTGTCGGCGTTTCCCACGCCATTCTGAGGTCACCGCTCGCCAGAAGGTCAATCCAGGAGCCTCCCAGGTCGTTTTGGAGCGTCACGGATCGCAGGAGAAGCACGGGCTGGCCGGGGAAACTTCGCAGCGGCGCAGTTCTTCCAGTTCTTCCTCACGCCTCTCCTGCCGTTGGATGAAGGCCTGTTCTTCCCGCATAGCAGCTATCATCAGATCTCGCGCCCCTCCAGCCGTCAGATCGCGGTTCAGGATCTAATCCTGGCCGTTATAACCCAAGGGGTATCGCCTCCCGTGCGCACGACACGTGTATTAGTGGGGAGCATCCGCCGTCCGTGCCCGCGAAGGTCTGGAAATTTTGCAAGATCGTCCAGGCCGTTTTTGTGTTTCTTAAGTAGTCCATAAACGTTATTTCGCCATTTTATTATCTTTGGACTTTTTTCAAAACAACCCGCACTTCTATCGTAATTAATTTCTAATCCTAGCCACGTCAACCCACGTGACTCTTCACGTGGGTGGGCTTTTTGCGAAAAGGACCTCGGTTTTCTCTGTATTGTTGTGTAATTCAGAAACAATTTTGGCTAGTTATAACTTTTTGGTAATTTTGCATAAAGGCCCCCCACATTTGATTGTAATTACGAGTTCACCCCCGACAGGCGCGTGCTTAGCACGTGCTTTGAGGGATTTTTGTACTTGTATCCCTTCAGTTTTTGTATTTAACATTTAGTCCTTAAAACTTCATTTGCAGTGTATATTTTGTGGAATATTTGCGCCTAGACCCCTCAGCTTTGTCATATTTCCATAAATGCCCCTGTGAACATGCATTTTCCTTATGCTTCTAGTATTTATTGCATGTGTCTCTAAAACCCTAAAAAATCCACAAAAATTAATTTAAGTCTCTGTTGCATCATAGATTAACGGCATATTTTTACTTTTTATAATTACTGCATTTTAATATTTATTAAAAAAAATCAGAAATAGCCATTTTGTGCACTGTCTAGCTTATAAAATCCATAAAAAATATAAAAACACTCCAGAAAAATCCCAAAAAATATATTTTGTCTACTTTAGTTTGTTTTAACTCCAGACCAAAAATCATTAAAAAATACAAAACCAAACTCCTAAAAATTGCAGAACCCCAAAAACCTTTATAAAAATCCTAAAAATTCTACAAAAACCCTAAAAATACAAACTTTGTCTCTAAATTTTCTTTGTTTCATTGTCTTTAAGAGAAAATTAAATTGGAGAATTTTTGCTACGGTTTTTCATTTTATTTCTCCATTTTAGTTTCAGCCTTGCATTGTATTCACTGTTTTCTCTATTTTTGACTTTAAAAATACCAAAAACATTCTGAAAATTATCCAAAAATCACAAAAAACAGTAAAAAATTATAAAAATACCAAAAAGATTTTATTCCTGAATTTTTGGATATTTTTGCATATTTTTATAAATAGTGTAGCACCTCTTTTATTCCCTTGTTCATATTTTCCAATATTGAAAAAAAAAGAAAAAATATATAAAATATAAAACGAAAATATAAAATCAGTAAATCAAAAAACAAAATACAAAAATATAAAATTAAAAAAATAAAAAATTAAAAAATTAAAAACCCACAAAAACATAGCCTTCTTGTAGACAAACAGTCACATTCACACTTTTGAGCAATTTTGCCCTGATCTATCCTTTCTGCTCCCTGTGTTCGACCTCTACACATACTTGCACTATACACATCTTTCTTGTAGAGTTGTAATAAATTTTAACTCCGCACATTTACTTTCATTGCTTGATTTGATTGTTGTGGGTTAATTGTTGTTTGAATCGGGATTTTTGAGCGGTCACCGCATCGACTGTGGTTTCGCCTTGTGAAACCGTACGACCCTCGGATTTCTCGCTTCAACAATATATTACATGAATACTTTACCCATAACTCGTACTTTCACATATTTTTATGTATATAATATTTAATAAATACGAGATGGATAAAATTGATAAACAATTTGTAAAATATGTAAAATACATTTAAATCTGTGTAATGTATTTATTGTATACAAGTTATAAATGTATATAATTTGTTTAAGTTTGTGAAAATATTACTCTTTTATAAAAACTTTTGTAAAATAGGAGGTATAAAAAATTTGTAAAATAAAAATGGGTTCTCATTCATTCTTGCAAAAAAAATCATTTAAAAAATTTACACTTCATTCATATGCTCATTTACGTTTCACTAGCATATGATGCATATGCAAAGTGGAAAGTCAACGGGTTCTGAACTGAGTTATGAATAAAAATTGAGGATGGACCTGACCTGACCTTAATCTACTTAAGTTTCATAGGAACTGCATTGAGAAGTAGGATTTTAGAAACCTCATGTCATAGATGTAATTCTCCAAGTTCACATAACAATGTTTAGACATTGACTCTTAGTGTCTAATCTGGTCGTTTCATTCTGAGTAGACTCTTGGATAAGGAATTATTCTATACTCTACACCGCACACTTGGCTCAACTCAAATGAAGTGTTGGAAGATTGTTTGTCCCTTTCATTGGTATCATCGACATCTAAAGATCGGAGTACCATGTTGAAATAAAGCTATAGATGAGGGATGGACTACTTGCATAATTTTTTCTAAGACCCAAAACATAGGTGGAACAAAAGATTCTATATCCATCAGGACGCAAAAGATTAATGCAGAGAAACCAAAAATCCTACCAAAAAGAAGCCAATGCCAAAAAGAATAACATTTGACCACAATAGTTCAAGCTTTATATAGATCATAGATCTGGTGGAGAATTGGCTACACCATCCAAGCTTCACTAGAGAGTTAACTATACTCGTCACTCTCTGATTCTTTTCCCCTTCTTCTAGACTTCTCACCCACTCGTTGTGAACTAGCATGCTCCTGAACTTAGAAGGAAATACATGACTCCCCAAGGACGAAATACTGGAGGAGGAGATTGTATGGTAGTCTGACGTCTTGGATGGGAAGTGTTAACACCCTTCACGCATCGGAGACAGTTATTTAGTGTTTATATGGGATGCTTTGGTAGGGGGATGGATGACTTCTGAGTCGGGTCAGGATAATGAATTGCACAACTTGGAGACTATTGTTCATGACCTTTGTCAGCTTGGGATAATGCTTTGGGAGGAGTTCCACCACATTATTATTCCAAAGGTCAAGTTGAGCTCCATTTCAACATTTTATTCCTGACCTTGGTATGGAACCCAATATCATTTCACTTATGCATTTCATTTTAGTTTCTTGGGGATGAGTAAGGTTTAAGTATAGGGGATTGATGAATCTGTGATTCAGATGAAATAGAGGTAATTATGCAATCTGTGGTTCATCGCTGTAAAAGATGAAAATAGAGCTCTGTTCTCTAGAAATTTAGAGCATTTATTCATCTATATTGCATTATTATCATTCATGCATATGTAAATAAGATTCACATTTTAGCATGCACAATTGTATAATTAAAAAATCTAAATTCCCTTGTAACATATCGCATGTATATTACCATAAATTCCCCCATTTCTATTTATTTTCTACTAATCAAAATAAAATAAAATCAACTTTATTGTGTACATATTCTAATATTAATCAAGGGAAATCACCAAAAAAATACCAACCTGAATATTTGCCTAATAAAACTTAAACCCTAATTTTGAGATAAAAAGCCATAAATATAGATATCTCCCTCATACAGTCTCCTATGGATCTTACTTAATTTTGAATTAATGTGCATTCAATTATCTTCAAAACAAAACCAAATTCAAAAGAATCAGAGTTCATATGTGAAACTTGGGTTTTGGGACATCATTGTATATTGTATATATTGATCGATTATTATTTTATGCACAAAACTAACTCTTTTTGATTTATTCCTTTTTATTTATTTTCTTTGATTTATGTTTTTAATGAAATGTATAAAAATTCAAATAAAAATTGAATCAAAAATCAAAGAAATAAGTCGATTTGAGTATATATATAGTTTGTATATATGTCCCTTTTATTTTATTTGTTTATTTTCTTATCATTAAAAAAACTAAAAAATAGGTTAGTATGTAAATAATTATTTTATATTTTATCCGATTTTATTTTGATTTTTACTTTAAAAATGATAATTTTTTTACAAAATACAAAAATATTATATTTTATATCTATAGAGTACCACCAAAAACACGTTCTTATAGATGATATCTTTTGATTTTCGTTCCTTCATAAAAGTCATAGATGTCGTCAAGACAAAAAAAATTTCATTGATATTAATTTTTTATTTAACTTCATTTGCTTCTTTTTATTGATATTTCTTCGCATTTATTTTTCTAAATTTCCTTGGAGCAACACGTGGCAACTCTTGGAGCCCCCTCGTGTCTCCCCTTTTACCCCTATTTTTTATTTGATCTTTATTTTCATTTTTACTCTTATTTTGATTTATTTTAATTTATTCTATTCTATTTTCTTTTTTAATTTTGAAATTTATTTTATTTTTTCCTGCCACGTGAGAGCCCCTAAGCGCACAACGTGGCTCCCACTTCTTCCCCTTTCCGCCCCGCCTTCTACAACAGTGCACTTGGTCCGCCGCCTCTTCCCTCGATCCCGTAACCACCTCCTCTTTTTGCTCTCCCGCGTCGCTCCTATCCTCTGAACCCTCATCAAAACCCCTAATGGTTGCCACCGTCAACGGGATTCACCAACTAGGAGAAAACTTGGATCAACCCACTTTCTCCATCAGGTGACAGCTGCGAGAGAGAAGGTTGAGCGACAACGACTAAGATTACCTCGGCGAGATCTAACGAGTCTGCTCTCGCTACAACAGTTGCATTTCCGTAGTTGTTAAGCTTTCGTGTCGATTGCTAGACATGCAACTCCACCGTGCTCCACACCCCAAGAAAAACCATAAAGTAGTCTCTCCATCTTTCTTCCTGTTTCTTTGTTTTATCTATTGGTATTTCCAGAGAGTTCTCTAGAAAACCCTTTCTTCTTCATCTATATCGCAATCCAAATCGACACACCTCCTGATCACCCCACACCCAAATCCGATTAATAATCGCCTCATTTTCTCTTCCTAGACGCTTCTGCTTCTACCATATCACATTATCACATTCCCTCACCTTCGGCCAACCCGTGCCTAACCCCTCAATCTAAATAGGAGCAATGCCCACAATTCTGTTATGCTAACGCCATAGCCAAGTTTTTTCATGCTCGATTCTCAACCACATATCTGCAGGTAGAAGGTGAGACAATCCTTGGATCTGGTCTAGAAGTAGCACAAAAAGGACCCAACGATCTGAGCTACTTACTATAGCTCTTCATCCGTTGAACCCCGTTGTTTGAATGACCCATGAACATTGTAAGCTAAACATCCTCTACACGAGCCTGAGCCTTGCAGGACCACCAATTCGCACATCAGAGATCACTTCCGAGCTCGATCGTGTGTCGACTGGGAACTTGACAGCAGATCGGCCTTATGAGGAGAACCTCAACACTTCAGCGTTAAGCAACAGTAATAGCAGTATCCCCTCTCTTCATTGACCTCCACCAACATGAGCTGGAAAGCTGAGGATCATCCTCATTCAACTACTACTTCGACCACATGCACAGCTCCAGATCCACGACATTCGTAACAGACTAGAGCCCCCTCGCGTGCATCAGCACACTGGAGATGTAGCTCGACATCCTCTATCGTGTGTTGTCGTGTACCTCGACCACCTTGGCCTCTCATCACTCCATCTCCTTACTGACCGACAACCGCTCGTCAGCCTCACCACTGCTCCATCGTCGAGCACCAGCAGCACTAGCGTCTGTAGTATCAAGGCTCAACCTTGATCCGACAGTCTTCCACGCTCCACGTGGAGGTTTCGCCAGTGCCCCTTAGCCTTGGAATCGAACCTCGAGCTTCATGTGCACCAGAATCTACAGAGCGCGTCACTTGGAGCCTCCAAACCGAAGCACCCTGAGCGCTATTAGACTGCTACGTGGAGCGCTGACTCCAAGCCTCCGCCTGAACCAACGTCGCTTACTGAGCCTCCAGTGACTCGCGTGGGCAAATTTGCAGGACAACCCCTGCCTTTTCAGCCATCTGCATAAAGGACCCACCGACCAGCCGCACATGCACAACACATGCATGCATGGAGATTTGGCAAGAAAACCCAGTGGATTTTTGGTAAAATATTTTTCGTCCTGTGAGTATGTTTTTAATTTGTTTATTTTCTTTTGTATTGCATTTATACCCTTCTATTTGACTCTCATTTTGCATCAAATTTCTATTCCAAAAAATTACACATTGTGGAACAATTATTTCTTAATTATTGTGGAAGATTATTTTGATTTTTATGAGCATTTCTTGAACTATTACAATTGATTTTAGTGAAAGAATTCATATTTTACCCTTGTGTACTCTTTAATTTGTAATAAATCAATAATTGATCCAAAAAATTCTCGAAAATTCACATTAGGTAGAATATTTTGTTCTCTAATTTATTCAAAAATCATCTCATTTGCATGCATATATAGTATAAAATAATTTATTTTGTAGTCTAAGTAAATATTTTTAATTGACTCTTAACTTTTTTAAGGATTTAAAAATTCTTCTGGATTCCTCATTATCAGAGCTATTTAGGATTATTTTAATTCGAGAAATTATTGAGTTTAGATATTTATTAAAATTAAACTACTTTAGATCACCATGTATGCATGTAGAAATTCAGAAAAAAACATTATTGAAAGAAAATTACAAAAAATAATTAGTGTAAGTTCATTTCATCATATTAAGCTTTTGTACAAGTTTCATAATTTTTACGAATCATTTGCATGAAAATTGCATAAAAACCCATAAAAAGTGTTCATTTTTTGTGCATGTATTTTGTATCTAAAAAATATAAAAAATATGTCCTATAATCTTCATTGCATAAATAATTAAGGAAAAATAAAAATCTTGATTACTGAGACTATTTGCTAATTAAATTGAAATTTCCATCCTTGGCTAATTTAACATTAAAATTGGCATCTTGCATTTGCACATTATCAATATCTGCATTCAAAAATTCCCAAAAATATTCCTCTCGAAAACCCAATATCTTCATCACCTAAAAATTGACCTAAGGAGACAATGGCATCCTTGAGTTCGACCTTGAGCTTGCCCAAGTAAAAAAATAATTTTGACCGCTTACACTTGATTGAAAAATTAATTTAGTAGTTTTTTGATTAATCCTAAGTGCCCGACTACAACAACATAAAAAATGACAAATTAACATAAGGTGTTTGGTGATCATCACTCTCATAGGAGAAAAGCCATTTCATGGTTACATAGGGCATAGTGTTGGGGCATGTCATTGTAAAACGAGGAATGAAGGTTGACCAAGGTGGATGTGATCCGGAAACTCTAACCACAAACCAACTTGAGATAGTTGTGGTCTTTCCGTGAGCGTGTGGGATTTTTTTGAAGATTTATAAAGGATTTTCGAAGATTTCCTGACCTCTAACTGAACTCTTAGGAAAAGACATGGAGTTTATTGTATATCACATATGTCTTGAGGTACTGAAAAGGAGCATCATGGGCATTCTCTATCCTACATGCCCCAGATTCGTCTCTTCATTTTGAGATCATGATAGATGCTTTGAATATTACTACATGGGTCATGTTAGGACAAAGGATGGATGGAATCCCATTTATTGTATACTACGCAAGAAAAGTACTTGACCCTGCTCAGCGTAACTACACAATTACTGAAATAGAGATGCTTGCAATAGTGTTTGCCTTGGATAAGTACATGACACATCTTATTGGGTTCAAAGGTGATTGCCTACATCGACCACACTACACTATGTTGATGGACAAGAAGGATGTGAAGGTGCATCTTCTCAAATGGATTTTGTTGCTTCAGAAGTTGATCTGGACAATAAGGATATACCTAGATTAAAGAACGTAGTTGGTGATCACCTCTCTTGTCTCGAGCTCACAGATTCCACAAACTCTATACCTATTTGATAATCTCTCCCCATTGAGTTGATCTGTTCTTATCGTATTTCTTATATCGTATGCCAATATGGTGAATTAGCTTGTCTCTATGAAAGTTCTCCATGATTGATCAAGAGTCATATATATCGACTCAAGTGGGAATCAATGAACTACCACAAGATATGTTCCTTCTCTTTGAAGGACCAGATTATGTCTAGAGAAGGTGTATTCCTCGGGAGGAAACAATAGTGTCCTCGTTAACTGCCACACCTTGGCGGTAAGATATCACCACTTTGGAAAAATGACCACTTGGAAGGTACTTCAATGTGGCTTCTACTGCCCAATTTTGTTTCATGATGCTTACACATTAATAAAGTCATGTCGTGTATGCCAGAGAATGGGAAGGACCGTTGGTCTCAAGGATGATATGCCGATGAAGCTGTTCATCTTTTGTGATGTCTTTGATGCTTGGGACATTGACTTTATGGGCGTGTTTCCTAGTAGCCATGGTTTTGAGTATATCATTCTAGCAGTGGATTACTTTTCAAGGTGGGTGGAGGCTATCCCAACCCGAGTTTTATACAACACGACCATCTATAAGTTTGTGAGAGAGCATATTATTTCTAGGTTTGGGATTCCCAAGGTGATGGTTTCTTATGTGAGGTAGCCGTTCTGTGAACATGAGGTGAAGATGTTGATGAAAGACTACTATATCGAGTACTGTGTCGTAAGTCCTTACCACCCACAAACCAATGGCATGGCAGAGGTGTCGAATCGAGAGGTAAAGAGCATTCTTTAAAAACTTGTCAGACCATATAGGAAGAACTGGTCCCAGCTCTTGGACCAAGTTATCTATATTTACATGATGTCTTATAAAACACAGCTTGGAACATCCCCGCTTAGTATGGTCTATGTTAAGTGATGAATCCACATTTCATCATCTTTATTCTATCATTTTGGCCTCGAAAACCCTAGCAAACGCGTGTAAATACCCTTAATTCCAGCATCTTAGCATCCATGAATGTGCATGTAATTAGTCTAATTTTATAGAATAAATAAAAGAAAAGAAAAGGAATAAAATATTGTAAATATTTTATGACCCGAAACCCCGAGACCTAGGCATTTCGATGAATAGGTCGACAAGGAATAAAGTAGGGGGAGATAAGGGCCAAAATACAATAAAAATCCCTTTTATTTTATTCATTCTTTATTCATTTTGGGACCTATTTTTGATTTCACTTTTTATACTCCAAATAAAGAAACATTGTACATGAAAGTTGTAGATAACTAAATAAATAAAAAATACAAAATTGATTTCACTCAAAAATAATGTACAGATAGAGTTATGATCTGAATAAGGTTCCAGAATCCCAACTTCCCAGACCTGTATCTTGCAAATAAAAACTCCAAATGCATCAAATTCACCTTCAATTGTATTAATTCAAATAAGCTATTTAATAGCGGTGGTTTCGCATTTGGCGGAGCTACAGTTTGAAAGTTGAGTTTTGGACCCCTATTGTATACTTGTACAGATTAAAATATTCATTTTATTATTTATTAGTTATTTTTACAATTTTATATTTTATAATTTTGTAAATATTATTTATAATATATTTGTATATTAAAATCAGAATAAAAACATAAAAGAAACATAAAATAAACTACCTGTATATATATAATACCTAGGTATAATACCAATACTTATACCTGTACAATTAACACTTATATTTTATTAAGTGTATAAAATACTTCATAAAAATAAAATAAAAATATTTTTAAGTGTATAAGAATACTTTATAAATTTATAAAATAATAAACAAAAATAAATAAATTAAAATACAAAATAAAAATAAATCATTAAAATATATAGATATATATACCTATACATGCTTAAAAAGGTAACTTATAATTGTATACCTCTAAAAAATAATTAAAAATCACTATAAAATAATTTATAAAATTATCAACATTTTTTTATTTATAACCTAAAAATAATAAAATCGTTTACTATTTTTTAATGAATTTCTAATTGTTTTCCAGGGATTTTTCCTGGTTGGTCCACGTGGACCAACCAGGTGGCGTGGAAAGTTGACCCGCGGGTCAACTCTTTGAGCCCTAGCCCTGTGCCCGTCAGACCTCGGTTTTGGGTCTTGTTTGATGAATTTTGGAGACCGCATCTTTCATTATTTGGGATCGAGTCCTTCTGGGATTTTTCTCCTCGTTCATCAGGCATACTCGCCCGATGATTGTCTCGAGGATTGGAACATTGCATTGCCCGATACCCCTCGATCTTTGAGTCCCATCCATCAACTCTACAAAAACCACCCTTCATCCATTTTCAAAATTTTGAACCCCATTTTGGTCCCATCCTCTCCACCTTTGTATGCTTTTGGTTTGCTGGTGGTGACAGCATCCAGCCCTAGTCATCTAGGGTGGAACTTGGACGTGGATCTGGGCAAGTTCCCCACCTCCGGCGAACCCCGCCGTCGAGGTATCTTCTACCTCAGGACCCCCCTTTGAGGTGCTTGTTTTCTCTTCTTTTCGTGCCTCTTTTATTCTCTGTAATCGTAGAAATCCATAGCCACAATTATCCCCAATTTCATCGATCAAATCGCACCATCTACACCTTCTCCTGAGCGCTCCTCCGGCCGACCGCCATTTTCGCCACCCCCGTGTCCACTTGCTCCCCCAACCTTTGAGGCACTTTTCCCTCGAAGGTCTAATTTTTGTGCAGGTTTTTGAGCCTTGAAGAGCGCCTGGAGCTCATCGTGGAGGAGGCGGAGGTATCCGGAGCGTCTGAGCTCTGCCGCCCCCGCTCGCCACCTCTGGATCACGCCGGAGCTTTTGGGAGCCGCCAGCATCTTTTTGACCCTTGCGGGAAGAGCCGCATTGATAACCGCCCCACACCCTATGTTAATTCGGTCAAGTTAATTTCCAAATTAATTTAATATTTCTTCGTTGCAGTCGGATATGAGAGGGCTAATCAAAAATCACTTTAATTAAATTCAAGTCAATTTCAAGCGGTGATTTTTTTTTACTTGGTAGTGTCCAAGGTCGAACTCGGGGAGGCATCTGTCTCCTTAGGTAAATTTTAGCAAAGATCGAGTGTTGGATTTTCGGGGAATTTTTTTTTGTTCCTTTTCAATTTCTATGCAGGACACATGCAACCAGCAAGCCAATTTGATGTTAATTCAATTAAGGTATCAAATGGAATCCAAAAAGTCTGAAAATTGGCCAGATGACTAATGATGATGAAACTAAGCTACCCTATTTTTTTTGGAAATTTTTAGACACTAAATGAATTTACTGTGAATTAAACATGCAGATAGGGTGATTTTCACTAATTAATTTTCAATAAATAACAAGTCACATTTTTTCAGGAGATAAAATTATCCTAGATAGCTCTAATGATAAGGAATCCAGGAAAATTGACAAATATTAATTTCAATGTGAAATGAATTTACTAAAATTAAAATAAGAAAATCACTCAACAATTTATTCAGGCCTCGATATGTGTGCAAATGACATGAAAATTTTATGCAATGTTAAGTTCACTGTCCTAGAGCTACTGTGAATTTTTGAGGATTTTTGGAATCACAGAAAATTAACTAGAAATTAAAAGGTGTCACTGGGCAAAATATTCCACAAATCGACCAATTAATTCATTTAAAAATCTACTGTAATTACAAAAATATGACACGTGGCACAATAGATAGAGGACAAAGTTCTCAACAAAATGCAACTTTTAGAATTGAAAAATAATGTAAAATGCAACCTAGGGATGCGTGCAAACACAGGGGTGTAAATGCAATACAAGAAAATAAAATTACATAAAGCAAATATGCTGACAGGGACTTAAGTGCAATTACCTATAATGCTGGGGACTGGAGTGCAAATTCTCCACAGGGCACGTGCTCCTCACGTGCGGTCTGCTTCACAGGGACCTCTTTGCAAATATGAAAAGTCCTGAGGGCCTTTGTGTAAAATTCCCAGGCCGCGCATGCCCTCACGTGGGCGGCCTAAGCTCAGATAGCTACGGAGGCTCGGGGCTCGGCTCGGGCGCTTCTGGAGGTCTGGAGTGAGGCTCGGGCGATCCGAGCCTAGGTTCGAGGAAGAGGCTCGGACCAGTACTGCGTGGCGCGCTGTGGACCCTTGGATCAAGCTCAATCCAATGGATGGCGGTGAAGAATCGTGGCAAGATCTCAGGCCGTTAGATCTAAGTTGATCCAACGGCTCCTGGCTCGCAATGGAGAGGGCGACGTGGCTGACGGATCGCCGCTGGATCAGATGATATATCCAACGGTCCTCGGCTGCTGCGGAGGGAGAACACGTGGCTCACTAAGCGCCTTTAGATCTGAAGGGATCCAACGGCTCCTGTGAAGTTCGGCTGAGAGGCGACGTGGCAAGACGACACCCGTTCGATCAAGGTGATCGAACGACAGCTGGGGCTCCTCCTCCGATGGTCCTTCGTCGCCTGCGGAGGAGATGGCGGGGCTCCGGCGACAAGGCCTTTGCTCCGCCAGTCCTTCCTCGTGTCGATGAAGCTCTCTGACTTGTCGGCGCTATCTCAGTAGAATCGTGGCGATGCGGCGAAGGCGACGGTGATCCCAGGAGTTGGAGAAGGCTGCCGGAGGCTGCTGGCGACGAAGCTCGAAGAAGACTCCGGTGAAGCTCCGATCAGTGATCAGATGGGCACCTGCAAGCATTAGAGAAAGAGCCGACGCTCGTGCGTGCAATCGTGGAGATGGGTGGATGGTTGGCGAGGCCTAAGGCAGGGGGAGATGATCTGGCGACATTGCTCCGGCCAAGTGGCGGAGCTGGAGATCGATGTACGGTGCGATGCGTCGTCGTCGAGCGTAAAGGCGACCGCGAAGATGGGAGCTCCGATGCGGAGCTCGGCGGAGTGAAATAAAGGCGAGACGGTGACCGTAGGCGGTGAATAAAAAGCGAGAAAAACGAAGAAGAAATGAGATGAAGATCAAGAAGGGATGGAGGCGTTCACCTGGGGATTGGAGCTCTACTTTGAGTTCCAGGTCTTCGCTCGAAGGGGCGGTGGGTCCCTGAGCTCAAGCAGCTACGCTGAGGGTGGCTACGACACGGCGGAGGGTGCCGTGGATCTCGCCGGAGAAGACGCCTGTCTTCGCTCGAAGAGATGGCCAATTGTTGTCACCAATCGAGAGCTCTGAGCTCGGGGGTTTCTCCTGTAATGGCGGATGGGTGCGACAATGGCCGGAGGGCAAGTATTTATAGGTCGAGGGTCTTGGTCATGCTGATGATGGAGCGAGGTTTAGGGAGTTCGTGGGAGAGAGCTGGAGGTCGACGTGGGTGATGGAGTGGCTGGCGAGGATCAGGGATGAGTGGGGGCCATCGTGGAGTTTGTGGTGCTCGACGACAGTGGAAGGAGCGTGGCTGAAAATAGGAAGGGGATGCCCCTCCCGCAAGGCGGAGAACATGGGAGAGAGGGGCTCCGAGGTAGGAGACGAAGTCTCCACTGTTGGATCTTGTGATCCAACGGTGGTGATCGAAGCGGGATGGAGCGGCTGGATGAAGATCTGACCGTGGCGATCCGAGCGTCGTGAAGCGGCCACGTGGTGCAACGGAGATGGGGCGTGAGCGGGCGGCTGTGATGAACAGCGGGTGCTTAATTGGGCGGTCCAGATGCCTGCGGGGCTAACGGCTCAGATGAAGAGACTGGAGCATGATCTGATGACAGAGGATGCGCCACGTGGCATGATGAGGGAGAGGCGCGAACGGGCGATGGAGATGAGGCGGGGGTTTGATCTGACGGTTAAAGTGAAGGGTGCACGTGGTAGCGGCTAGGCCGTTGGATCTGGACGATCATCCAACGACAGAAGGCTGCGGCGGCCTGGGCAAGGGATGCGGGCCGCGTGGCGCAACCAGAGGGCGCCACGTGGCCTGTTGTGGTTGGCTGGACCAAAAAATAAAGATAGAAAGAAGAGGGGGCCGAATTTGGAAAAACTTAAAACATGAAAGTTGTAGATCTCGATGAGATCTACAAGTTTCATGTTGACCAAAGACGGAGATGAGATCAAATATGATATATAAATACAAGAATACAAATATACAAACATGTAGCATACAAAGTGGCCCAAAAACCCAACTTCTTCATACGAGCTCCAAACTTGATGAAATTGGTATCATTTTAAAGGTCTTTTAATGTGTATTATTCTAAGAGTGAGTAGACCTATTTTGGAGTTTGTATGAGGGATCTATGTGTATTTTCTGATCCAAGGATTCTAGGGATTTGTTGGCTATTTTACAAGGGGAATTTTTGGCTTTCTTCCCTATATTATTAACTAAGGAGTACATATTATAAGGAAGAGGGTATTTTGATAAGTGGATATTTCACAAGGGGTTTTGGCTTCTTATTTAAATGCAAATGGACTGCTAAAATGCATGTATTATGTATGTATGCATGAATGCTATTTATGCATTATAAAGGGAAATATGCCTCTATTTACTCGGGAACAAGGCTCTATTTTTGACTTTTGAAGTGATGAATCACAGATTCATCAACCCCCTATACTTAAACTTTGCTCGTCCCCGAGCAACTAAATGAAATGCAAGAGTGAAATGATTTTGGGTTCCATACCAAGGTCATGAACAAAAGTTAAAAATGGAGCTTGACTCGACCTTTGGATTAGTTGTGTGGCGGAACCTTGTTTGGACCTGAACTTAAGACCTAACAGACTTCAAGTTCCACAAGTCTTTTATTCAAGACTCCTCAATAGTCAGGTCAGAACAAATCCTCAAACGCAAATTTCTGATGACTATGATTCTTACTTGTACTGTGTAAGTGAGGTATAGCTCTCCACATCAGAAATGGCTTAGAAATAGCCTCCTCTAACAAGGTAACTCAATAACCCGATCCAATGACTCTTTCCTCGAGGAGCGGGGTATTCCCTTCTAAGTTCAAGTGCAACCAACTCAAGAGGAGGGGGTAGAGAAAAGAATGGACGGTGGCCAGTGTAGCCACCTATCCCGGGATGCTTGACCAGTGTAGCCAAGTCACCCAGCTGCATTTTCTTTGCTAATATACATACTCCGACAGGTATTATTATTTTTTTTTACTTGGACCTGTCTGATTTTTTTGGAGTTTTTGCTTCTTTTTTTCAAACTCATACAAGGTGCAGCATGTACATCAGGAGTTGTTCCTCTTGAGTCAGTAGACTATCCCTCTTTTGAAGCATTATTACAACCCACATCATCCCGTCCTTAGATGTCAACACCACCAGACTAGGTTGAGATGCACTACCCTCCCTAGAGGAGGACGGATGTTTCCACCTGTGTGCTACTCCAATCTAAAGGATTCCACCTCCTCACCACCTCATCAATGAAGAGCTACGTGCATAGTGCTTGTCCAAGTTAGGTCACTGTCTATAAGAATAATGCGTATGCACGAGATATTCTACTTAGACTAATCAAGATGACATGTGAACATAGACTTGTGGACTCAAAGAATTAAGTCACTTGACCTGAGAAATCTTAACTCCAGTTCCTATAAGGTTCCTCTGAAATTAGGTGGATTAAGATCAAATCAAGTCCATCCTCAATATCTACTCATAACTTGGTTCAGAACCCACTAGCTTTTCACTTTGCATATGCAAGATATGCTGATGAGATGTGGATGACATGCTATGAAAATGCAAGACTCTTTTTTTAATGCAGAGATGATATGCAAGATTAAATAAGAAGCCTGTATTATTTTTTTTCAAAACTTTGTTATACCTCCTATGTACAACAATTTACAAGAGTTTATAAGTGTTATACAAGTGTTATACAATAAATATACAAGTATACATGTATTTTAATTTTTTATTTTTTTCAATTTTTACCCACCCGTAATTATTGTAAAATATATACAAAAATACACAAAAAGTATGTGAAAGTACGAGCTATGGGTAAAGTATATATGTCATATATACACGCCCCCCTATACTTAGCGTGTGCTATGTCCTCAGAGCACGAAAGCGACTAAAAAGACATGGCTCGGGCTAAGCGTAGGAGAGCTAAAATAACAAAAAGTATAGAAGTCGTCCTGCCCCCCTATACTTAGGCTTTGGCAGCCTAAGTGTAGAAGAAGGTCAAAAAGTGGGGCGGACGAGGTTAAGGAGAGAAGTGGATGTATATACAGTGCGGGCATCGGTCCCCCCTATACTTAGGCTCAGGTCAGCCTAAGTATAGGATGGAAGTAGGTAAGAGGACCAATGTGATCTGGAGAATGTACGAAGAACCGACTCGAGTGACTCCTCCCCCCTATACTTAGGATCTGGTCATCCTAAGTATAGTCCAAGATAGTGGTTCGATGATGTGGGGATGGGTTACTAGAGTCGCGGGGGAAAAGGATAGGATGTACAAGACTGATGGTATACACAAATGAGTCGGTGTGAATCTTTCAAGATGTTGCTGATGGCTGGAGCTCACTGCTGCAAGGTCTCATACGCGGCTCGAGGTGTATATGTTGTATCTGTCTCGCGCATGAATACAATCTCCTCAACATGGACTAACTGCTCATTGGATTCGACGAAGTGCTTCAACAGCTGCCCATTCACTAAGAATGTCGGTGCGTCATCTGCGAGATCTGAGATCTCGACACATCCACTATCATGCACCGTACGGACGACAAATGGGCCCGTCCACTTAGACTTCAACTTGCCTTGGAAAATATTCAGCCTAGCATTGAACAACCATACCTTCTGTCCAGGAACAAAGGTTGTTCGTCTGATATATCTATCATGCCAACGCTTCACCTTGTCCTTGTACACCAAACTGTTGTCATATGCGCGGTTTCTGACTTCCACAAGCTCATTCAGATCCATGTCTCTCTGCTTTTGTCCCAGTTGCGTGTTCTAGTTGACCTTCTTGATTGCCCATTCTGATTTGTGCACTAACTCTGCGGGCAAATGGCACGGCTTTCCGAATACCATTCGGAATGGGGAGGTGCCTAATGGTGTCTTGTAAGCCGTCCTATACGCCCAGAGGACTTGATCTAAGATCTGAGACCAATCCTTCCTGTCCGGGCGGACAAGCTTTTGCAATATGGTTTTCACCTCCCGATCGACACCTCAGCCATACCATTGGTTTGTGGGTGGTAAGGACTTGCGACACGGTGTTCAATGCCGTAGTCCTTCAGGAGTTTCTTTACCTCCCGATTCACAAAGTGGATACCCCCATCTGATATCATCATTTTGGGGATCCCGAACCTAGAAATGATGTGCTCTCTAATGAATTTACAGACAGTTCTGCTGTCTGCGGCTCGGGTCGGGATAGCCTCCACCCATCTGGATAGATAATCCACCGCAAGAAGGATATATTCGAACCCGTGGCTAACAGGGAATAGGCCCATGAAATCGATGCCCCCAGACATCAAAGACATCACAAATGATGACCGGCTGCATTGGCATCTCATCCTTGGAACCTACGGTTCCTCCCATTCTCTGGCATACTGGCACGACTTCGCGAAGGCGGTGGCATCGCGAAACAGAGTCGGCCAGTAAAAGCCACACTGAAGTACCTTCCATGCGGTCCTCTTCCAGGAGTGGTGTCCTCCTACCTCTAAGCTGTGGCATAAAGAAAGGACACTCTGGTATTCCTCCTGAGGAATACATCGTCTCCAGACACAATCTGGTCCTTCAAAGAAAAGGATCGGATCCTCCCAATGGTAATGTCTAGCGTCCGACTTTAGTCGGTCGATTTGGCTCTTGGGCCAATCTTCGGGAACTTTCTTGGAGACAAGATAATTCACGATATTAGCGTACCATGGAAGTGAGTCGATAACAAAAATCGACTCGTCAGGGAAGGAGTCTCGAATTGGTGAAACCTCGGAAGTATTAAGATCTTCGAGACGAGAAAGATGATCGGCCACTACATTTTTCTTTCCAGGTTTATCACGGATGTCCAAATCAAACTCCTGGATAAGTAAAATCCATCGAAGAAGACGCGCCTTCGCGTCCTTCTTCTCCATCAAGTACCGTAGTGTCGTATGGTCAGTGAACACAGTTACCTTGGATCCGATTAGGTGAGATCTGAATTTGTCCAAGGCAAACACTACCGCAAGCATTTCCTTCTCTGTAACTGTATAGTTACGTTGAGCAGTATCAAACACTTTGCTTGCGTAGTGAATTGCAAATGGGACGCCATATCTTCTTTGTCCCAACACAGCCCCAACAGCATAATCTGAGGCGTCCGTCATGATCTCAAAAGGTAGAGACCAATCTGGGGCTTGTAGGATGGATGCGTCCATAATCATTCCTTGCAAAAGCTTAAAGGCCTCAAGACATTTGTGGTCAACAACAAACTCCATGTCTTTGCCTAAAAGCTCAGTTAGCGGTCGGGCAATCTTAGAAAAATCCTTAATGAATCTCCGATAAAATCCAACATGCCCGAGGAACGACCGCAACTGCTTTACGTTGGTTGGTGGCTGGAGTCATCTGATCACATCCACCTTGGCAGGGTCAACCTCCATTCCTCTCTTGGAGATGACATGCCCCAACACTATGCCCTCCGTCACCATGAAGTGACTTTTCTCCCAGGAGAGCACCAGATTAACCTCACAACATCTTTTGAGGACTCGGTCCAGATTCCTAAGACAGGAATCGAAGGAATCGCCGTGGACCGAGAAGTCATCCATGAAGACTTTCAGGAATTCGCCGACCATTTCGGAGAATACAACAATCATGCACCTTTGGAAAGTACCTGGAGCATTGCATAACCCAAAAGGCATGCGCCTGAAAGCATAGGTACTAAAGGGGCATGTAAACGTGGTCTTTTCCTGGTCCTCCGGAGCTATGGCTACTTGATTGTAGCCCGAGAACCCATCTAAGAAGCAGAAGAACTCTTTCCCCGCTAGTCTCTCTAAGATCTGATCAATGAACGGTAGGGGGAAATGATCCTTCTTCGTCGCGGCATTCAAGCGTCTGTAATCCACGCAGACACGCCACGATGTGGGCACTCTCGTCACGATCTCCTCTCCGTCCTCGTTGGTGGTCGTCTGAATTCCCCACTTTTTCGGGACAACATGAATTGGGGCCACCCACTTAGAGTCGGAGATTGGGTAAATGAAACCCGCGTTGCACCATTTTTCTATCTCCTTCTTCACGACCTCTCGTAAATTTGGATTCAACCTGCGTTGGAATTCACGAGAGGGTTTGGCTTCGTTCTCCAAGTAAATATGGTGCGAACACAGAGCGGGATTTATCCCGTGGAGATCGGAAATGCTCCAGCCTATCGCCTTGCGGCTTTTCTCCAGGATTTCTAGCAAGCGAGATTCCTGCTCCTCGGTCAATCGCGAACTGATGATGACCGGAAATTTCTTGTCTTGGCCCGCAAGGAAGGCGTATTTTAAGGTTGTGGGTAAGGGTTTGAGCTCCGGAATAGTGTGATCATCTAAGAAATCTGGCTCAATCTGATCTGGTTCAGTGTTGGAAGTGGCTGGATCGTTCTCTGTGATAGCTGCCACCAAGTTCGGCTCTGGAGTCAGATCGTCAAAGGTCTCCATACAATCGGCAAACGCCTCGCCCGACTCGTCATCCTCATCTTCCGATTGTCCTAGAGATGTAAGGACTGACAGGCCCAACTGGGCCTCTACGTCATCGAAGATGTAGGGCGATGCAGGCTCAGAGCTGTACTCGTTCCTGAGGATCTCGCAGACTGACTCATGCATTGGATCATCTTCGGAGAAGATGGACACATCGGTGCTGGCTGGGTTCTGTCTCCATGGCCCAACTAAGTCTACATGCTCACAGTCTGTTCCGGTAGAAGAGTACTCGGTGCTGGATTCTGAATCCGGTCTCTGCCATCTTGTCTGCTTCATTTCAAGTTCCTCATCTCCGCCTGGAGTTTGGAACTGAATCGTCTCATTCTTATAGTCAAATAAGGCCCCTGCTGTTCTGAGGAAGGGCCTACCTAGAATGATCTGGGAATCTCTCCAATTACGAGGGGTTTCCATATCCAGGACAGTGAAGTCCACCATGTATTCTTGCCCCTCGACTTTGATCACAATGTTCCTTAACTCTCCTTGGGACCTCTTGGTTGATTTATCAGCAAACTGTAGAAGAGCTCTAGATTTCCTAAGAGGTCCGAGATTAAGCCGCTCATAGAGGGTTGTAGGCATTAGATTGATTGAGGAACCATTGTCCAGGAGAGTGCGTGCAAATGCGATGTCATCAACATGACTCACTACATAATGTGCACCCATGTCTCTTCGTTTCCTTGGAAACGAGTTCTTTATTGCACAAGTCGTGGCTACTGACAAAACGTGTTTCTCAACACGGCTTTTGGTCTTCCTGCTAACCCTATTAGGTGTACATCTCACCTTAAGGTATTTTTGGAATGCAGGGGTCATTTCCACGAACTTGTCAAAGGGGATTGTGACCTTGATGTGTTTATTACAGAACTCTACCATCTCAGGGCCATCTTTTTGGATTTTTTTGGTTTTCTTCTTTCCACCCTTGAGAGCTCAGGGGAAAAGGGATTATTGACTCCAACTCATGTTCGGAAACTGAAAGATTCTTATTAAGATCATGAACTGAGTTATTTACATGACTCTGACTCTGAAACAAACTAGGACTCTGACTCTGACTGAAATGAAAATGCTGAGGCGAAACCGGTGATGCTTCTTCCGCGACTGCTGGACGATCCTCCTCAGATGGAGGTGCGGGCTCCTCATTGGTTTCGTTGGACTCCACGTGGATGCGAGAATGCTGCTTTGAGGACTCAGATGTCCTCTTCTTCTGCCGGCGATGGTGGTGGTGATGCTCCTCCTTTTCTTCCTCCGAGTTCTCCTCAGGTAGAGTCTCGGAGGCTCCTTCCTTCTACGCCCGTGCCCGATCAGGTATGATCACGGTCCTTTCGCTCCTGAGGGACATATGATTTACATTATCGTACGAAAGGATCTCATGTTCAGATAAATAATTATCTGAATAATATACCTGATCTCGAGGTCGGTTCTGGCCATGGTGTAAGCTGTTCGGGTTGGCCTAAAATTGTGCGGGAATTGGGGTCTTTGGCGCCATCTGTTGGTCCTGGGTACGAGAGACCCGATTTATATCGGTTCTCATGTCAAGGTAGTCATTCTGTATCTATTGGACCCTATCACACAGGGTCTGGATTGCCAAGATGAGAGACTCCAATTCGGTGGGTTGGGCGTGCTGCGGTGCGGACGAGGTTCGGTATTGGCCCTGCTGGCCATGCCGATACTGCTGCTGCTGGTGGGACGGTGCTGGGCCCTGTTGATATGTGCGTTGCTGCTGCTGGTGCTGCTGAGGCTGGTACACTTGCTCTGGCCTGGACTGAAAGCACGGTGCGGGAACGGAGTTGGTTGCTTGGTAAGCTGGGGAAGGTCGGTGAGGCTGACCATTCCCCATCCCCGACAGTCTACTGACGGGGTCGCGGCTATACCACAGTCCGTTAATCTCGAACACCTGCGGAGGTTCCTCGTATCTGGTCTCTGCTTGTGGGGGTGCATGCTGGTCCTGCTGGGTGTAAGTATGATCCTCCACCCAGCCACTGTGAGGCCCCGGTGCCTGCTCTTGCACAAGATGGACTCGATGCACAGGTGCAGGTGGTGCAGAAGGGGCAGGTAGCTTCATCTTGGCTACCTTCTCAGTGAGTTCCTCCACTTGCTTCGGTAGACGTGAGAGAGACTCAAGGTCAGTGACCCTCTTGTGGATCTGCTCGACCATGGTAAGCTTGTCGGCAATCATCCCCATGCTGGGGATGAGGTCCTCAGTCAGATCTGCTACAGTCCTTCGGGTTGTCTCATTGGATAGGATTGAGGGAGACAACTGATAGGCCCTGGTGGCCTGCGACCTGCCGGTTTCCGCCATCTGCTCCAGGATCTTCCATACAGCGTGCTCGTTTTTGTTCAGATAGCTTCCTCCACATGCGGCACTGACTAACCCCTGCATCTCTAAGGTTAGACCATAGAACAAGGTCTGGACTAAGATCGCCTTCGAAATGCCGTGGCAGGGGCATTTCTGCACTAAATCATTGAACCTATCCCAAGCGTCATGGAAAGGTTCACTGGGTCCTTGAGCGAAGCTGGCGATATTCGTTCTCATCTGGTTAGTCCTACTGAGAGGGTAGAACTTTTTTAAGAATAGGTCCTTGAACTGCATCCAAGTAGTACATACCACCCCTAACTTCTTCAGCCAATGAGCAGCCTTATCTCCTAAGGCAAAAGGGGTGGCCTTCAGTCGAATATAATCTTGGCCAACATTGGGATGGCTAAGATTGTTGCACACCAGCTTGAAGTCACGGAGGAAAGTGTATGGTTCCTCATTTATGTTTCCGTTGAACTTCGGAAGCAGACTAAGGAAGTGGGGCTTCAGCTCAAATGCCTGGGCGGGAACTGCTGGTGCTAACCAATTCTGAATCTCGTTCTCTACCGGGTTATAGGTATCGACCATTGGTTGGTCGATTCCTCCAGCTACTATAATCTGTCCCATCTGCGCTGTGAGATTTGCATTATTCTGTTCGGCTTCGGCAAGACGAGCAAGAATCTGTCCTATTTGATCCTCATCCGGTGGCATCTTTGGTGGCATCTTGTCCTCTAGTCCTGGGTGGGAAATGAGATTGGTGTCAGACGACAAATCAAGGAAGGGATTACCGAGGCAATGGTCTTCCTTGGTAATCTCGGAGGATATGAAAGGGTTGGTTTGAGAGTCACCACCCTGAGTATGAGGGAACCAAGACTCAAGAGGGTCATGAGTCCTGGGTGGTCCAAGGTGCGCTTGGACCGATGAAGATGAATTACTTGGGGGACTCATAGAGAGATCGGTAAATAACGCATCGAGTTCTCCCCAGTTGCTCATCTTGATATGGCGAGAAGAAGATAGGATTTTACTCCTACCTGAAGCAAACAATCAATCCAAGACCCTGGTTTCACACTCAACACAGTGAAGGACTCGAAATCGAGTCCAATTAATCTTGTACTTTTTAAGTGTGATTTTCAAGCAAAAATAGCAAGGATTACGCGACCTATAGGGAAGTCGGCTCAGAGCCGGATGCGTCTTCCCTGTTTAACCTGTCGCCTAAGATACCACCGATCCTTCCTTTCTTCGCTCCTATCCCAAGTCGATGGATTCAATGACCACACCCCTATCTACCTGCAAGCAGGCGGAGGCTGACAAGGCCGGAACTTCACCCCGGGGGGTTACTGGCAGCTTGTCACAAAGTACCGCAATTTCGCCCCTATCCACCTGAGACAGGCGGAGGCTACTTGGTACTAGTCAATGAATCTGAAATTATTCGACTTGTGATATTTGCTAGGATCGGTCAGAACGTGATATGGAAGGCAGGGATTTGGGCTCTGCCTTAAGGTGTTCACACACACTCAAGTACCCTCACTCAGCCTGAAAACAAGGTCGGGGATTAATCTCCTGCAAACAATTTTCAAATTTTATTCCTTTTTTTGGTCAATACTGTTTAGCAGTCCCGATTTAAGTTAAGTTATCACTTGCTTAAGTTCAACCACACAGCACGCCTATCGTCCAGTCCCAATTTCCTTTTTAATTTAAATGTGAAAATCAGAGGGGGAAATCGAGAAAAGCCGATGCAAGTTAAAAGCAATGATGCGTATGCTGAGTAGAGAATACTTACAGTGATCCCTTCGCTTGGATGCAGGATGCAAAATAGAATTGAAAATTTACACTATATGCAAACGCAGACGATAAAATCCGCTCCTAGACAGGCAGTTCTATTAGCGAGTGGAGAACAAGTTCAATTTGGCTAGATCTGCGGTCTAAGTGCGTCTTTTAAGTGATTTGTGTGATCCTAATGATTACGAGCACCAGCAATTCCTAGATTGGCTCGGGGAGCCGCTAGTGCAAGCTAAATTACATTCACCCACACAGCACACGGGGACACAGTTTCACTATACTTACACATGCGAGAACCCAAACGGGAACCGCTGGAAATGATGTGAAAAATAAAATAAATAAAAATTACAATGCCTCTCTATTCACTCAATTAAAATGCTCAATCGTCGAAGCGTCTTTGACTCCTCGCGTTCCTCGCATAGAAAAAGAGTGAGGTCAGAGAATGACTAAAAAAATAAAATGATGCAAAGAAATAAAAGAGAGAAAATAATTACAAGAAAACCGGGGGTCAGACTACCCGGGGAAAGAAAATCGAACACTCAAAAATTCACTAAAATTTAACCTAAGTCGTGCCTCCCCGGCAACGGCGCCATTTTGATAACCGCCCCGCACCCTATATTAATTCGGTCAAGTTAATGTCCAAATTAATTTAATATTTCTTCGTTGCAGTCGGATACGAGAGGGATAATCAAAAACCACTTTAATTAAATTCAAGTTAATTTCAAGCAGTGATTTTTTTTACTTGGTAGTGTCCAAGGTCGAACTCAAGGAGGCATCTGTCTCCTTAGGTAAATTTTAGCAAAGATCGAGTGTTGGATTTTCGGGGAATTTTTTTTTGTTCCTTTTCAATTTCTATGCAGGACACATGCAACCAGCAAGCCAATTTGATGTTAATTCAATTAAGGTATCAAATGGAATCCAAAAATTCTGAAAATTGTCCAAATGATTAATGATGATAAAACTAAGCTACCCTATTTTTTTGGAAATTTTTAGACACTAAATGAATTTACTGTGAATTAAACATGCAGATAGGGTGATTTTAACTAATTAGTTTTTAATTAATAACAAGTCACATTTTTTTCAGGAGATAAAATTATCCTAGATAGCTCTAATGATAAGGAATCCAGGAAAATTGACAAATCTTAATTTCAATGTGAAATGAATTTACTAAAATTAAAATAAGAAAATCACTCAACAATTTATTTAGGCCTCGATATGTGTGCAAATGACATGAAAATTTTATGCAATGTTAAGTTCACTGTCCTAGAGCTACTGTGAATTTTTTAGGATTTTTGGAATCACAGAAAATTAACTAGAAATTAAAAGGTATCACTGGGCAAAATATTCCACAAATCGACCAATTAATTCATTTAAAAATCTACTATAATTACAAAAATATGACACGTGGCACAATCGATAGAGGACAAAGTTCTCAACTAAATGCAACTTTTAGAATTGAAAAATGATGTAAAATGCAACCTAGGGATGCGTGCAAACACAGGGGTGTAAATGCAATACAAGAAAATAAAATTACATAAAGCAAATATGCTGACAGAGACTTAAGTGCAATTACCTATAATGTTGGGGACTGGAGTGCAAATTCTCCACAAGGCACGTGCTCCTCACGTGTGGTCTGCTTCACAGGGACCTCTTTGCAAATATGAAAAGTCCCGAGGGCCTCTGTGTAAAACTCCAAGGCCGCACGTGCTCCTCACGTGGGCGGCCTAGGCTCGGATAGCTGTGGAGGCTCGGGGCTCGGCTCGGGTGCTTCTGGAGGTCGGGAGTGAGGCTCGGCCGATCCGAGCCTAGGTTCGGGGAAGAGGCTCGGACCAGTGCTGCGTGGCGCGCTGTGGACCCTTGGATCAAGCTCAATCCAACGGATGGCGGTAAAGAATCATGGCGAGATCTCAGGCCGTTAGATCTAAGTTGATCCAACGGCTCCTGGCTCGCGATGGAGAGGGCGACGTGGCTGAGGGACTGCCGCTGGATCAGATGATATATCCAACGGTCCTCGGCTGCTGCGGAGGGAGAACACGTGGCTCACTAAGCGCCTTTAGATCTGAAGGGATCCAACGGCTCCTGTGAAGCTCGGCTGAGAGGCGACGTGGCAAGACGACACCCGTTCGATCAAGGTGATCGAACGACAGCTGGGGCTCCTCCTCCGATGGTCCTCCGCCGCCTGCGGAGGAGATGGCGGGGCTCCGACGACAAGTCCTTTGCTCCGCCAGTCCTTCCTCATGTCGATGAAGCTCTCTGACTTGTTGGAGCTATCTCAGTAGAATCGTGGCGATGCGGCGAAGGCGACGATGATCCCAGGAGTTGGAGAAGGCTGCCGGAGGCTGCTGGCGACGAAGCTCGAAGACGACTCCGGCGAAGCTCCGATCAGTGATCAGATGGGCACCTGTAAGCATTAGAGAAAGAGCCAAAGCTCGTGCGTGCAATCGTGGAGATGGGTGGATGGTTGGCGAGGCCTAAGACGGGGGGAGATGATCTGGCAACGTTGCTCCGGCCAAGTGGCGGAGCTGGAGATCGATGTACGGTGCGATGCATCGTCGTCGAGCGTAAAGGCGACCGCGAAGATGGGAGATCCGACGCGGAGCTCGGCGGAGTGAAATAAAGGCGAGACGGTGACCGTAGGCGGCGAATAAAAAGCGAGAAAAACGAAGAAGAAATGAGATGAAGATCAAGAAGGGATGGAGGCGTTCACCTGGGGATTGGAGCTCTACTTTGAGTTCCAGGTATTCGCTCGAAGGGGTGGTGGGTCCCTGAGCTCATGCAGCTACGCGGAGGGTGGCTACGACACGGCAGAGGGCGCCGTGGATCTCGCCGGAGAAGACGCTTGTCTTCGCTCGAAGAGATGGCCAATTGTTGTCACCAATCGAGAGCTCTGAGCTCGAGGGTTTCTCCTGTAATGGCGGATGGGTGCGACGATGGCCGGAGGGCAAGTATTTATAGGTCGAGGGTCTCGACCATGCTGATGATGGAGCGAGGATTAGGGAGTTCGTGGGAGAGAGCTGGAGGTCGACGTGGGTGATGGAGTGGCTGGCGAGGATCAGGGATGAGTGGGGGCCATCGTGGAGTTTGTGGTGCTCGGCGACGGTGGAAGGAGCATGGCTGAAAATAGGAAGGGGATGCCCCTCCCGCAAGGCGGAGAACGTGGGAGAGAGGGGCTCCGAGGTAGGAGACGAAGTTTCCACCGTTGGATCTTGTGATCCAACGGTGGTGATCGAAGCGGGATGGAGCGGCTGGATGAAGATCTAATCGTGGCGATCCGAGCATCGTGAAGCGGCCACGTGGTGCAACGGAGATGGGGCGTGAGCGGACGACTGTGATGAACAGCGGGTGTTTAATTGGGCGGTCCAGATGCCTGCGGGGCTAACGGCTCAGATGAAGAGACTGGAGCGTGATCTGATGGCGGAGGATGCGCCACGTGGCATGATGAGGGAGAGGCACGAACGGGCGATGGAGATGAGGCGGGGGTTTGATCTGACGGTTAAAGTGAAGGGCGCACGTGGTAGCGGCTAGGCCGTTGGATCTGGACGATCATCCAACGGCTGAAGGCTGCGGCGGCCTGGGCAAGGGATGCGGGCCGCGTGGCGCAACCAGAGGGCGCCACGTGGCCTGCTGTGGTTGGCTGGACCAAAAAATAAAGGTAGAAAGAAGAGGGCGCCGAATTTGGAAAAACTTAAAACATGAAAGTTGTAGATCTCGATGAGATCTACAAGTTTCATGTTGACCAAAAACGGAGATGAGATCAAATATGATACATAAATACAAGAATACAAATATACATACATGTAGTATACAAAGTGGCCCAAAAACCCAACTTCTTCATACGAGCTCCAAACTTGATGAAATTGGTCTCATTTTAAAGGTCTTTTAATGTGTATTATTCTAAGAGTGAGTAGACCTATTTTGGAGTTTGTATGAGGGATCTATGTGTATTTTCTGATCCAGGGATTCTAGGGCTTTGTTGGCTATTTTACAAGGGGAATTTTTGGCTTTCTTCCCTATATTATTAACTAAGGAGTATATATTATAAGGAAGAGGGTATTTTGGTAAGTGGATATTTTACAAGGGGTTTTGGCTTCTTATTTAAATGCAAATGGACTGCTAAAATGCATGTATTATGTATGTATGCATGAATGCTATTTATGCATTATAAAGGGAAATATGCCTCTATTTACTCGGGAACAAGGCTCTATTTTTGACTTTTGAAGTGATGAATCACAGATTCATCACGCATCCATTTTGGGACCTTCACGACTGCCGGAGGTCGGAGTTCGAGCCGGGAGAAGGTTACTTCGCCGCACCTTCGTCCATGTTCGTCCTCCCGCCTTCATCGTCGTTCGATCAAGGGTGCCTTCCAGACGCAGCAGCGGCCGTTGGATTCGCCGCGCGACCCGCCGTCCGATCTTCACCAGCGATCTAATCCCAGCCGTCGTCTTCGAAGGGGTACGGGCCGTTGGATCGCCGACACATGGCGTTAAGTGAAATATCAACCGCCATTGGATCCCGCTGTGTGGGTATTTTGCGAAACTACCCCCGCATGTTTTTGTATTTATTAGTTAATATATAAACATTCAGTTGCCGCTTTATAGTTTTGTGACAATAGCACCAAGGCCCCCATGATTTTGTAATACTCCTTTTTGACCCCTGCCAGGTCACGTGCTTCGCGCATGTGACTCGGCAGTTTTGCAGGAATACCCTAGGGCTTTTACGTATTTATGTTTAGTCCCAAGACTTTTCTATGCCATTATACTATTTGTGGAAAGATTGCATAATAGCCCTCAGAGTTTTCGCATATTACATTTGTACCCCTGCCAGGCGCGCGTGCGTACGCACGTGAGGTTGGTGTTTTTGCAAGGGTACCCCTGCGTGTTTTGGCATTTGTACTCAGTCCATTAAATGTGATATTTAGTTATATATTTTGCGTGAAAATTGCAGTGTGACCCTGAAACTTTTGTCTATTTACGTTTATGCCCCTGCCAGCATGATTTTTCTTTATGTTTCTAGCATTTATTCCATGCATCTATAAATTGCTAAAAATTCTAAAAAAAACTTAAGCTCCTGTTCGCTTGATCATTCATGCCATATTTTTGTATTGCATTTTTATTGCATTTTCATAATTATTAAAAATCAAAAACTTGTATTTTCAGCACTATTTACATTAAAAAAATCCATAAATATTAGTAAAAGTTTTTGAAAAATTCCAAAAAAATTCTATTTTGTGTGTTTCAATGTCTTTTAGCTTCAGACCAAAAATCACTAAAAATTTCAAAACAAAAACCTTAAAATTTAAAAACTCTAAAAATCTTCATAAAAATCTAAAAAATTCAAGAAAAATCCTAAAAATCCAATTTCAGTTTCTGAATTTTCTCTGTTTTATTGCCTTTATGTTAAAATTAATTTGAGGAACTTTGGATACTTTTTGTTATTTTAAATCCTCATTTTAATTTTGTCCAGTAGCCTAGTTCACTGTTTTCTTGTATTTTGACTTTTAAAAAATACCAAAAATATTCAGAAAAATTTCCAAAAATCATAAAAATAGTACAAAATCATAAAAAGACCAAAAACACTTGATTTCCTTATTTTTGAGCATTTTCCTTATTTTTATAAATCCTTGTTCCTCCCCTCTCTTATATTGTATATATATATTCTATTATTGAAAAATAAAATATAAAAACATAAAATATAAAAAGAAAATACAAAATTAGAAAAATTAAAATATAAAAAATATAAAAAAATAAAAATAAAAATAAAAATATAAAATTAAAACCCATAAAATTTTTGCACACTTGTAGACACTTCATCACATTCACTCTTGCACATTTTGTCTGATCTATCCTGCTTGCTCCCTGTGTTCGACACTCTACATACTTGCACTATACACATTTCTTGTAGAGTTAAAATAAATATGACTCCACATTTATTTCTCATTGCTTGATTTATATTATTGTGGGTTCATTGTTGATTAATACGGGTTTAGTGAGTGGTCGCCGCAGCGACATTGTGGTCCCGCTTTGTGTGGACTATTCAGACCCTCGCCAAACCCGTGTTATCAAATGGCGCTATTGCTGGAGAGCAACAAGGTATAGATCATGTTTTTGAGTGATTGTGTTTGATTGTTTATATTTTTGATTTACTTGATCTCTCTATTTTTGATACACTTTATTGAGCTATCTAACCATTGTCTTTCTTGTCTTCTTGTGAGGGACCGCGGATCGAGGAGGATCGCCTAGGGGATCTGGTGCATCCTTGGGAGGCAGAGTCAGCTATTCTTGTCTAGCTGGCAGGAGAGAGCAGGAGGGGTTGAGAGAGAGGATAGTTAGTAGTTTTTTATTTTTAGTGAGAGAGTGAGACATTCTTAATTTGTAATAATACAGGTACACTGGACACTTGGACACTCGGGCCTAATTTTCAAGAGTTCGTACACTTGAGGGCTCAGCGCGGTTTTCATCGGTTTTCCCACTTGTCACTTTCCGGTTTTGGGTTTATTTTTCTTTTCTTTTGTGGAATAAGCCCTTAGCTTTTAGGCTTGCTTGATCGAGTAAATTAGGTCCAAACACCCTAATAACCATTGCATGTACCTATAGTGCATTTTGGACTTAGTTTAAATTAAACAGTCACCACATCATCTTCAAGCCGTCGTGCCGCGAGCTCACCCTGCCAAGCGTTGCTCCTGAACTCGATGTGTTGAGAGGAGGAGGGGTGAGCCTAGATCGGACTCTTGGATTGAGGATCGGTGACCGACTTGTGGTTCTTCACGCTAGCAATTGCCTGCTTAGGACGATTTCTGTGTGCATATCAGCATATAGCATAGGTTTATAAATCCATGTTTTGCATCCTACATGGAGAGAGCTCAGAGGCGCTGTAAGTCTTCTATCTTTGCATTCATCATTTCAGCACGGAGATGAGATTTCCATCTTCGTGCCAACTTGCATAGCTTTTCCGACTCTCTCCCTCTGTTTTTGGATCAAATAGGAATTAAGGAAAAATACAAAAACGTTAGGCGCTTGTATTGAATTGACTCAAAACAAGTGATAACACCAAAAAAAATTAAAAAAGAGACTGCTAGAGAAAACTTGACCTAAATAAAATTGACTAATTGGACTCATTACTTGGGGTGAGTAATACCCTCACTTGTATTCAAGTTGCATGGGAAGGTCTCCTTCCAAGTGAGTAGGGCGGCTTCGTAAGGATTAGAGCCCAAAACCCAGTCTGTGGCTGCCTTGTGTATCGCCTGGATTTCCGAAGTATTGGCGCTACTATCGTATGTAGATGAGTAGGGCTTGGTCACCATTGATGACTCTCTATTGTGTAGAGAATCGACCTTGTCCGAAGTATCAAGCATAGGCCACGCCTTTACGGGGGTGTCTGTCTCATCGTCTTGTGTCCGAGTAGGATCTTGCACGCTCACGGGTGATTCCGTTGCGAGCGAGATCCGAAGTATCGGTTTCGCCTACCGGTTTCCTCCCTCTTTTCTTTGGCTGAGTAGGGATCCAGGAAGGGTTACACGGACCTTCAAAAAGTGCAGACTACAGGTTACAAAGGAGGATGACAAGTACGAGATTCTTTTCTGGCAGTACTCTCTCTCCTATAGGCGTAGCGCTCTAAGTATTCGTTGAAAGATAATTGCCTGAATTCAATCTAAAAACTACAAAGATAAAAGCTGAACCTTCACGGCTTCACACGTTGAGTTGGTGAACCCCCTTGTTTTGTGTTTGATTTGCTAGTTGAATTAAGGTCAAGATCAAAAACACTGCACAACTGTGCGCAATTTTGTTTTCCCCCCTTTTCTTCTTCATTTATCAACCTTGCTCTTCTCAATAATCACGATGATGGGAAGGAGGTCTCTTAGGCCCACTTTGGCGGCACCGCTATCTAGCACTCCTCCCTATTCATCTAGGACGACCTCGGGTAGTCCAGACCCACTCTCCGAGCCTAAGTTCACTTCCACCATGTTCCCCCTCGACCACCCTTCTCCTTCCATCAGTCCAAGAGTGTCAGAATTTAGTGCATCACAGAGCTCAGATCATTTGACGGCACCTGAGATGGGTTCGTTTACCTTTTCAGAGAATCCAGAGATGGCAGACAGAAGAGAACACCCAGATGAGCAGGAGCATCCTCCATTTCTATACGACCAAGCTGCCATCAACAATTCATTGTTAGCTTCCCTGGAGACTATGCAGAGACAGATGAGAGACCAGGGCGTATTCATGGGTGACCTCATGAGGGAAATTGCGCAGATACGAGAGGGAAGAGAAGACAGACCTGGGGGCAGTGGCGATGATATACCAGAAGTAGCAAGCGAGGGAAGAGAACCTAACCAGGAGAGGCCGCCACAGACAATTATGAGAGAGCTGCACAATCCAGCAGCATCCCTCACTCATCGATGGATCCGACTCCCTCCCATCCATGGATACTTCGAGCTTCGCCCACACACTATTCAGCTACTGCCTAAATTTCATGGGCTGGCGACCGAAGAGCCACACCTCCATCTGCAAGAATCTGAAATGATCTGCAGTACAATTCATGACAAGCTGGTGACTGAGGACACCATCAAGATGATAGCCTTCACATTCTCTTTGGTTGATAGAGCTGCTTACTGGCTGAAATATTTGGGGAGGTTCGTCGACACTTGGGCACAACTCCGGACCGCATACTTGAATAAGTATTATCCGCTCGGCCGGACTAACGCAGCACGAGCTATGATCAGCAATTTCACAATGATCCCAAATGAACAGTTCCATGAGGTTTGGGATCGATTCAGAGAGCTCATTGACTGGTGTCCACACCATGATATATCCAAGCCCAATCTGGTTCAGAGTTTCTTCTGTGGGCTGACACCGGAGCTGCAGGGGCTTGTAAATGCCTCTTGTGGTGGTTCCTACTTTTCCAAGGGTGAAGACGACGTTTGGGACATTTATGAAGGGATGTTTGAGAACTCGATGGTCATGGCCCAAGCCAGAGTCTACACACAGCAGAAGCCCCCACAAGGAGCGGGATCATTCCAGAGGATCGCCCGCATCGATGCCGGTCCTCATACTCCGTCGGCAGCCGCAGCCCAAGCCGAATCAGCCGCAACCGACATGGGCATCATTAGTGAGAAGTTGGACCGTCTCGAGATCCTCGAGAAGAAGCAGATGCAGAGACTGGCCCAGATGGACCAGACAACCAAGACCATGAGTGACCTGAAGACGTAGATTCTTTGCATCCAGGAGGCACAAACATCTACTCAGCAGCCTCCCAGGTCACGAGCTGATCCCAGCAGTAGCAGCTCAACCCAGCCTTTTGCCTTGCACCGCCAGGTCAACCACATTCAGGCAGAGCCGATGCAGCAGCTACAGTATTACCCGTCGCAGCCACCATCTCAGGACACTCAGATGGTGGTCTATCAGCCTGATCAGCCACTGACGGTTCTACCTCCACCATCCTTCAAGCAGGAGCCATTGATGGAAGTCAATGGAATATAGTACGACCGGTACCCACAGCCAGTTGGGATTCAACGTGATCACCCTGGATTCCGATGGACCACCGGAGGGACCTCTCCCCAGCAGCAGCCTCCGGCTCAGGGACAGCAGAATAGCCAGCAGCAGCACCGGCTCCAGTATGCCCACCAACAGTACCGGCATGGTCCTCGTCCCGCCTATCAGGGACATCAGTGGAGGCAGCATCAACAGCCTCAACAGACATACTCCCAGCCATCCCAGTATTATTCTCACCAGCAACAGCCTCATTTCCAGCAGGGGAACACTTCCGGTTCTCAGGCTCCTGCATTTGAGAACCCAGCTCTAGACGACCTTGCCCGCTTGCTTTCTAAACAGCGGGCATCCTTCCGGCAGGAAATGGATGAATTCCGGCAGGAGATGAGGGATATCATCAAGGGCAAAGCCTCCATACCAGCTCAGATCGAGCCTAATCCTAACAATCTGAAGAGGAAGTCTGAGCAGGTACAGTTCACAGAGGATGCCTCTCCTAGTGATTATTTGAGTGACATGTCTTCTTTGTATGATGCTGATTTTGTGACTATTAGGAGTGGTAGGATGCCAGCCGGTGACACCTCATCTGAGCGGCAGCCACACGAGGAACCACGAGCGCCAGATGAGCAGAGTAGCGGTGTTGATGCCGCTGAGGATGTTGATGATAGTGGTGCTGATGCCACCAATGATGGAGATACAGACGACGGTGCTGAGGCTGTCGTGATACCCGATGCAGACGGTGGTGCTGATGCCACCATTTTGCTTGATGCAGAGCCAGAGCGCGGTGCTGATGCCGCGAAGTCAGATGCCGTTGCTGGTACTGAGGCCACCACTTCTACTTTTGTTGAGCTCCCACATGTAGTGTTGCCACCTTTTGTATCTCAGGACTGTGGTAACAAAAAGAACAAAAAAATGAATAAAGGAAAGGTTTATGTTTACACTTCAGATCCATATGTGTTGAATGATGATCATGGTATGGATTCTATTCCTTCACAGGCACAGGGACATATTCCTAGTCCTCCATCTACGGAGGCCCCTACCATCCCCTTACCTGAAGCACTCCGCTTGGCGAAGGAGAATAAAAGAGAAAATCCAAAAAAGACCCAACAGGTAGAGTTCAGCAACCAGATGATTGATAGATTCCAAATCCAGCTGACTCTATAGGAAGCACTTGAGCACATCCCCTCTTCCAAAAGAGCTTGAGAGAGAAGACTACAATCCGCAGGAAGAGGAGGAACCACAGAGATCAGACCCATGTGCTCACCCATTCTACTTGATGCACCATTCAGAACCGATTGCCAGCCAAGAGACCCGATGCAGGAGCTCCCTATGTCAGATGCGAGATTCAGGAGCAGCAGTTCGATTGTACTCTATTAGACAACGACTCTTCTATTAACCTTCTTCCGACATCCTTACTCGACCGATTCGAGTTTGGTCCTCTTCTTCGAATCAGGATAGTCCTTCAATTTGCTGATAGGTCGACTAAGAGGCCGAAGGGGTTGTTGAGATACGTGGTCATTACTATTCAGGGCCTGAAATTCCTCGTGGACTTTGTTGTATTGGACATGAAGATCCCTGACTCAGTAACCGATGCCCCCATCATACTTGGACGTCCATTCTTGGCCACAGCCAAGGCGGTGACCGATCATGATAGTGCGAAGGTATGTTTTCGCGTAGAGGGAGAGATCATACAAATAGAGACGATCGAGGAGACTAGAACTAGAGAGTATGCATGCTCAGAGCAGTCCAGCGATGCCGCGCAGATGACAGAGGACGAGCTAGACATCCACCAGGAGTGTGACTTCGTGATGTCAGATAATGAATCAAGTTGGATAGATCCCATAGCATAGGCCCTTGCCTTGCCCACAGATTCACCATATTTATAGCTTATGGTAGTCAAGAGCTTGGAAAGCACACCCCTGGACGAGGCTACATTTGAGGCTGACAGCCGTGAGACGAGTGGTGATGATTTTCAGTCTTGTTCTTCTAGTTCAGATCCCTCAGATTCAGACATTGATTGGGATGATTTTGATGACTATTAGCCGTGTCTGATTCCTTTCGAGCCGACAACTAGGACGGAGTGCGAGCCAGTGCAGTTCATAGATGATTCAACAGGGTTCCCTTCGTCATATTCTCATGCACAACGAGAGTTCTCACATGTAGACCTGATAGACTTTACACAGACATATCAGAAGCCAGATCTGCCACCTCCCAGTTGTCCAAAACTGAAACCCTTGCTGCAGTCGCTAAAGTATAGATTCCTTGCGGGTGAGCCAGATATGCACCCAGTCATTATCTCAGCATGTTTGACTGGAGAGCAAGAATCTCGTCTGATAGAGGTTCTTGAACGAAATCACAAGGCGATAGGATGGAGTATAGCTGATCTCCAGGGGGTTAGTCCGACTCTGTGCTCCCACCACATCTATCTTGAGGAGGACGCTAGGCCGTCGCATAAGTTCCAACGACGGCTGAACCCGAATCTTCGAGATGTGGTCATGAAAGAAATATCGAAGTGGTGGAGTGCCGATTTTATCTACCCCATCTCCGACTCCAAGTGGGTCAGTCCATTACATGTGGTACCCAAGAAGACATGTATCACTACAGTTGTGAGAAAATCTGGAGAGGAGATAGCTACCCGAGTACCCACTTCTTGGAGGGTCTGTGTGGACTACAGACGATTGAATCAGGCCACCAAGAAGGATCATTTCCTACTACCATTCATTGATAAGATTATCTAGAGGCTAGCTGGGAAGAGTCATTATTGTTTTCTTGACGGGTACTCCGGTTACAATCAAGTGGCCATTGCACCCGAAGACCAGGAGAAAATGACATTCACCTATCCGTTTGGGATTTATGCTTTCAGACGGATGCCCTTTGGTTTATGTAACGTCCTGGCGACATTCCAAAGGTGTATGCTGTCCATTTTCTCGGACATGGTGGGTGACTGTTTAGAGGTCTTCATGGATGACTTCTCGGTCTATGGCGATGGGTTTGATGCTTGTCTTGACTGCCTTGACCGAGTGCTTCAGTGCTGCATTGAGGTCAACCTTGTTTTGTCTTGGGAGAAGAGTCACTTCATGGTGATTCAAGGGACGGTCCTTGATCATATCATCTCCAACAGGGGCATGGAGGTCGATCCGGCCAAGGTGGATATCATTTGAAAACTCAATCCGCCGTCCAATCTGCGTCAATTGCGGTCTTTTCTGGGGCATGTTGGTTTTTACCGATGGTTCATTCAGGACTTCAGTCGAATTGCCCGACCGCTTACGGATTTGCTGACAAAAGACACCGAGTTCATTGTAGATGATAAGTGTCTTGTGTCATTTGAGACTCTCAAGAGTATGGTTGTCACGGCTCCTATCCTTCAGCCACCCGATTGGTCTCTCCCATTCGAGATTATGACGGACGCTTCTGATTTTACCGTTGGGGCTGTGCTTGGACAGAGGAGGGATGGATTGCCGTTTGCCATTCACTACGCCAGCCGGACTTTGGATGCTGCTCAACGGAATTATACTGTGACAGAGAAGGAGATGCTGGCCGTAGTCTTTGCTTTGGATAAGTATCGATCATATATTCTCGGATCTAGAGTGACTATCTTTACAGATCACACCGTCATCCGGTACTTAATGGCCAAGAAGGATGCCAAAGCACGCCTTACCAGATGGATCATTCTGCTCTAGGAATTTGATATTGAGATTAAGGATAAGCCTGGAGTTAAGAATGTGGTGGTGGATCACCTCTCCTGCTTAGAGAACCTTGAGGAATCTGAGCCCAGCGCACCTCTTACAGAGACGTTTCCAGATGAGGCGATCGTGGCTATCACCTCGCTCCCATGGTACGCCGACATTGTGAACTATCTTGTTGCCAAGACAGTTCCACAAGGTTGGCCCAGGCAGAAACTCGAGACCTTCCTGGCGAAGGCCAAGTTTTACCATTGGGAAGATCTCGTCCTTTATCATGAAGGAGGGGATAACATCTGGAGGAGGTGCATTCCTCAAGAAGAGAAGCATAGCGTCCTCACATACTGCCACAAGCTTGAGGCAGGAGGACATCATTCTGGGAGACAGACAGCACAGAAGGTGCTCCAATCTGGCCTTTGGTGGCCTACTCTCTTCAAGGATTCAGATGAGTCCGTGAAGAGATGTACTGACTGTCAGAAAATAGGTACTTGCGGATAGAGAGACATGATGCCCATGCAACCCATTCACTTTTGTAAGGTTTTTGACGCATGGGGTATTGATTTCATGGGCCCATTTCCTAAGAGTCGGGGGTTTGAGCACATTTTGCTCGCTGTGGATTATGTCAGCCGATGGGTTGAGGCATCCCCGCCCGAGCCGCAGATGCTAAGACTGTGTGTCGATTTTTGAGGAAAAATATCATTTCACGGTTCGGGGTACCTAGAGTCTTGATTTCAGATGGGAGGTCTCACTTTATCAATGACAAAGTTAGGGCCCTTGCAGACGAGTTCGGCATTGACCATCGTGTTGCCACGCCGTATCACCCTCAGACTAATGGTCTTGCCGAAGTATCGAATAGGGAGATCAAGACTATCCTACAGAAGGTTGTCCGTCCAGACCGAAAGGATTAGTCACAGCTTTTGGACTTGGTCTTGTGGGCCTATCGGACTTCCTTCAAGAATCCATTAGGGACATCTCCCTTTCGTCTCGTCTATGGCAAGCCGTGCCATCTGCCAGTGAAAATCAAGCACAAGTCACTTTGGGCAATTACTGAATTATTATTGGATCCCGAGAGTATAGGAGAACAGAGGAAAGTAGAGTTGGCAGCCCTGGAGGAGTTGAGAGATACAGCCTTTTCTAGCAGCCTACAGTATAAGGAAAAAGTGAAAACATGGCACGATTCTCACATCAACCATAAATAGTTTGAGCCCGATCAGCATGTATGGTTGTTTGATTCCAGGCTGAAATTATTTCCAGGGAAATTACAGAGTAAGTGGAAAGGGCCGTATGTGGTGAGGAAGGTACATGACAATGGTAGCATTGATATATCCGAGCCGTCATCTTCCTCGACCTTTCATGTTAACGGTCAGCTCCTGAAGCTATATCTAGACCATGATCCGCTGACCGTTGACGTTGCTCCCATTCTTCTGGTATGAGATGTGTTCGGTGACTCAGATCATTTGCATCTCATACATGGTCATCACTTCCATCTTCCGTTGTATAGATCCATCTGTCCATATCATTCCTTCATCTGCTGATATCTTTTCTTCTTTTCTTCTTTTCTTCTTTTCTTCTTCTATCTTCTTCATCTACCAAAAAGGTGTCCCCCCTTTGTGTCAGACTTCTATACTTAGGACGTACTTTGTCCTAAGTATAGGGGGGGTGTGCACCTCGAGTTTCTCTATTCTTTTCGATCCTCTCCATTGTCTCCTCTTCTTGTCTATACTTAGGGATATCTTACCCTAACTATAGGGGGAGACAATATGAGTACGATCAGTTCATTCCCACCTTTGACCGTCCTTGCGTTGTGTACAGTCTGATATACTTAAGATTATTGGATCCTAAGTATAGAGGGGACGGTCAACTTCTCATTCGTTTATTCATTTGTTCATTCATTTCGTTATTTATTCTTTAGACTTTTCTATACTCAGTATGAGTTATGTCTTCTCTTTTCTCTTCGATCTATGAGGACATAGCTCAAGATAAGTATAGGGGGGTCGTATATACTACGTATATACTTTAGCTATATCTCATACTTTCGTATTTTCTTAATAATATGGCTAATAATTCTTTAAAATTCATTAAAAACTTTAATAAAAAGATGTTATCATTCCTCAAATTCCTTTTTGTATTTACTGATTAATAAATCAGGTGAAAATGTTTTTTGCAAAATATTTGAAAAATAGTTTGAAAATCTTTGTGAAAATCTGTTGAAAACTATTTGCAAAACATTTTGTTACATGTTTTCAACCTCTGTAAAAACATTTTGGTTTGTAAATTTTATTTTCTTTGTGTGAAATAGAAGTGTTTGAAAAATGATTTGCAAAGGGTTTGAAAAATGGTTGCAAAAATATGTGAAAAATCTATTTATACTGTTTGAAAAACCTTTGCAAAACTATTTTCAAATGTGTGTACATGTTTGTAAAATTATTTGTAAAAATTATTTTGGACTATTATTTTCAAAATTGTTGAAAAAAACCTTTTTCAAATAAGTTTGAGGAATACATACATCGCACCAAAATCCATTATATACATATGTATAAAATTGATCACTTACCCTGTAAATTCTTAAAATCCACTTCTTGTAAATATAAAGTGCACTCCCATGTAAATATTTGTAACTTGTTTTCAGCCAAATTATTTTTCAAAAAAATTCCAAAAACATTTGCAAAATTAAAATCCAAAAACATTTGAAAAAATCTTTTTGAAAAATAAAAAAATGCATATGCATCATCATCTTTTCAAAAATCCATAAAAAGTTCTAAATCTCTGAAAATTGCATCACAAAAATATTTTTTGCATTCTGCATATCATTTGCATAGCATGAGCATTTTTCGGATTGAGTGTGATAGTTGAACAAGTCTAAGTAAAATCCGGAGATTGGAGCTTGATTGGACCTTAAAATCTACCTAATAATAGGAACCTTATAGGAACTGGGTTTGAGGTACTTCAGGTCTAGTTGACTTAATTCTTTGAGGATCACGAGACTTGGTTCAATAGATTCTTGACTGCCTAAGTAGAGTATTTCGGAACACACACACGACTCTTGTTGATAATGACCTAACTTGGACACCTGCACCTTTCACATGGCTCAACTCAGTTGGAGTGATGAGGGGGTTGGATTTGCCGGTACGAGATGCACACAAGTGGAAACACCTATCCTCCTCTACAGAGGGAAGTGCACCCCAACCCGTCCAGTGATGAGGAATTGTAAAGACAGGAGAGTGTGGGTTGCGATAAAGCTTAAAAAGAGGGATGGTCTACTAGATCATGAGGAAAAACTCCTTATGTAAATGCTGCTGTGAATAGTTTCAAAAAAAATGGTCAGGCCTGTACAAAAATAAAATGCCTGCAAAGTATGTACATATGTTGTAAAGTCAATAAGCAAGCTTGAGCATCAAAGTCAAATATGTGAGCCTGCAGCTGGATGACTTGACTACACTGGTCTTGCATCCTAGGATAGGTAGCTACACTGGCTACCGTCCATTCTTCTCTTCACCCCTCCTCTTTAGGTGGTTGCCACTTGAACTTAGAAGGGAATACCCCGCTCCTCGAGGAAGGAGTCATTGGATTGGGGAATCATTGGGTTGTCATGCTGGAGAAGTCAGTCTCTTTGTCATTCTAGTTGAGGAGAGCCAAAATCACTTACACTGTACGAGTCAGATTCATAGTCGCAAGGGTTTACGTATGAGTTGAGATATTTCTGACCTGGCTATTGAGGAGACTTGAACATAGCTTTGGGATTCTCAGGGACTGTTGGATTTCAAATTCGGTTCTCATTAAGGTTCCGCCTGCACTAAAACTCCAAAGGTTCGACTTAAGCTCCAAACATTGATTTTGTGAAGACAAGTTTGACAATTGACTTCAGCCATCTTTCTTCTTTTTCTTTTCTTTATTTTTCTTTCTGCACTTATTGCATAAGTGTTTGCTAGGGACTAGCAAAGGTAAAGTATTGGGGGATGATGAATCCACATTTCATCATCTTTATTCTATCATTTTGGCCTCGAAAATCCTAGCAAATGCGTGTAAATACCCGTAATTCCAGCATCTTAGCATTCATGAATGTGCATGTAATTAGTGTATAAAATATTGTAATTAAAACCAAAATTATAGAATAAATAAAAGAAAAGAAAAAGAATAAAATATTGTAAATATTTTATGACCCGAAACCCCTAGACCTAGGCATTTCGATGAATAGGTCGACAAGGAATAAAGTAGGGGGAGATAAGGGCCAAAATACAATAAAAATCCCTTTTATTTTATTCATTCTTTATTCATTTTGGGGCCTATTTTTGGTTCTACTTTTTATACTCCAAATAAAGAAACTTTGTACATGAACGTTGTAGATATTTAAATAAAGAAAAATTCCAAATTGATTTCACTCAAAAATAATGTAAAGATAAAGAGTTATGATCTGAATAAGATTCCAGAATCCCAACTTCCCAGACCTGTATCTTGCAAATAAAAACTCCAAATGCATCAAACTCACACTTCAATTGTATATAATTCAAAATAAGCTATTTAATGGCGGTGATTTCGCATTTGGCGGAGCTATAGTTTGAAAGTTGAGTTTTGGACCCCTATTGTATATTTGCACAGATTACAATATTCATTTTATTATTTATTAATTATTTTTACAATTTTATATTTTTATAATTTTGTAAATATTATTTATATAGATTTGTATATTAAAATCAGAATAAAAATATAAAAGAAATATAAAATAAACTACCTGTATATATATAATACCTAGGTATAATACCAATATTTATACCTGTACAATTAACACTTATATTTTATTAAGTGTATAAAATACTTCAGAAAAATAAAATTAAAATATTTTTAAGTGCATAAGAATACTTTATAAATTTATAAAATAATAAACAAAAATAAATTAGTTAAAAATACAAAAAAAAATAAATCATTAATATATATATACATACCTATACAAGCTTAAAAGGTAACTTATAATTGTATACCTCTAAAAATTAATTAAAAATCACCATAAAATAATTTATAAAATTATAAACACTTTTTATTTTATAACCTAAAAATAATAAAATTGTTTACTATTTTTTAATGAATTTCTAATTGTTTTTCCAGGGATTTTACCTGGTTGGTCCTCGTGGACCAACCACGTGGTGTGGAAAGTTGACCCGCGGGTCAACTCTCTGAGCCCTAGCCCTGTGCCCGTCAGACCTCGGTTTTGGGTCTTATTTGACGAATTTTGGAGACCACATCTTTCATTATTTGGGATCGAGTCCTTCTGGGATTTTTCTCCTCGTTCATCAGGCATACTCGCCCGATGATTGTCTCGAGGATTGGAACATTGCATTGCCCGATACCCCTCGATCTTTGAGTCCCATCCGTCAACTCTACAAAACCACCCTTCATCCATTTTCAAAATTTTGAACCCCATTTTGGTCCCATCCTCTCCACCTTCGTATGCTTTTGGTTTGCTGGCGGTGACAGCATCCAGCCCCAATCATCTAGGGTGGAGCTTGGACGTGGATCTGGGCGAGTTCCCCACCTCCGGCTCACACCACCGTCGAGGTATCTTCTACGTCAGCCCCCCCCTTGAGGTGCTTGTTTTCTCTTCTTTTCGTGCCTCTTTTATTCTCTGTAATCGTAGGAATTCATAGCCACCATTATCCCCAATTTCATCGATCAAATCGTACCATCTACACCTTTGCCGGAGCGCTCCTCCGGCCGACCGCCATTTTCGCCACCCCCGTGTCCACTTGCTCCCTCAACCTTCGAGGCACTTTGCCCTCGAAGGTCTAATTTTTTGTGCAGGTTTTTGAGCCTTGAAGAGCGCCTGGAGCTCATCGTGGAGGAGGTGGAGGTATCCGGAGCGTCTGAGCTCCGCCGCCCCCGCTCGCCACCTCTGGCTCACGCCGGAGCTTTTGGGAGCCGCCAACATCTTTTTGACCCCTGCAGGAAGAGTCGCAACCATTTTGGGACCTTCACGACTGCCGGAGGTCGGAGTTCGAGCCGAGAGAAGATCACTTCGCCACACCTTCGTCCATGTTCGTCCTCCCGCCTTCATCGTCGTTCGATCAAGGGCGCCTTCCAGACGCAGCAGCTGCCGTTGGATTCGCCGCGCGACCTGCCGTCCGATCTTCACCAGCGATCTAATCCCAGTCGTCGTATTCAAAGGGTATGGGTCGTTGGATCGCCGACACGTGGCATTAAGTGAAATATCGGCCGTCGTTGGATCCCGCTGTGTGGGTATTTTGCGAAACTAACCCCACACATTTTTGTATTTATTAGTTAATATATAAACATTCAGTTGTCACTTTATATTTTTGTGACAATAGCACTATGGCCCCCAGGATTTTGTAATACTCCTTTTTAACCCCTGCTAGGTCACGTGCTTCGCGCACGTGACTCGGCAGTTTTGCAGGAATACCCTAGGGCTTTTACGTATTTATGTTTAGTCCCAAGACTTTTCTATGCCGTTATAATATTTGTGGAAATATTGCATAATGGCCCTCAGACTTTTCGCATATTACATTTGTACCCCTGCCCGGCGCGCGTGCGTACGTACGTGAGTTTGGTGTTTTTGCATGGGTACCCCCGCGTGTTTTGGCATTTGTACTCAGTCCACTAAATGTGATATTTAGTTATATATTTTGCGTGAAAATTGCAGTGACCTTGGAACTTTTGTCTATTTACGTTTATGCCCCTACCAGCATGATTTTTCTTTATGTTTCTAGCATTTATTCCATGCATCTATGAATTGCTAAAAATTCTAAAAAAATAGACTTAAGCTCCTGTTTGCTTGATCATCGCCATATTTTTGTATTGCATTTTTATTGCATTTTCATAGTTATTAAAAATAAAAAACATGTATTTTCAGCACTTTTTGCATTAGAAAATCCATAAAAATTAGTAAAATTTTTGAAAAATTCCAAAAAAATTCTATTTTGTGTGTTTCAGTGTCTTCTAGCTTCAGACAAAAAATCATTAAAAATTTCAAAACAAAAACCTTAAAAATTAGAAAACTCTAAAAATCTTCATAAAAATCTAAAAAATTCAAGAAAAATCATAAAAATCCAATTTCAGTTTCTTAATTTTCTCTGTTTTATTACCTTTAGTTAGAAATTAATTTGAGGAATTTTGGATACTGTTTGTTATTTTTAATCCTCATTTAATTTCAGCCAGTAGCCTAGTTCACTGTTTTCTTATATTTTTCTTTTTAAAAATACCAAAAATATTCAGAAAAATTTCCAAAAATCATAAAAACAGTACAAAATCATAAAAAGACCAAAAACACTTGATTTCTTGATTTTTAAGCATTTTTCCTTATTTTTATAAATCCCTGTTCCTCCTCTCTCTTATATTGTATATATAATCTATTATTGAAAAAGAAAATATAAAAACATAAAATATAAAAATAAAATACAAAATTATAAAAATTAAAATCAAAATATAAAAAAAATATAAAAAATAAAAATAAAATTAAAATATATATATAATTAAAACCCACAAAATTTATGCACACTTGTAGACACTTCATCACATTCACTTTTGCACATTTTGTCTGATCTATCCTGCTTGCTCCCTGTGTTCAACACTCTACATACTTGCACTATACACATTTCTTGTAGAGTTAAAATAAATTTGACTCCACATTTATTTCTCATTGCTTGATTTATACTATCGTGGGTTCATTGTTCATTAATACGGGTTTAGTGAGCGGTCGCCGCAGCGACATTGTGGTCCCGCTTTGTGTGGACTATTCAGACCCTCGCCAAACTCGTGTTATTAGTAAGCCGTGGCATTTACCTATGGAATTAATTCACAAATCGAAATGGGTAATCAAGAAAATTAACTGGGACAGTCACCTAGGGTAGAAATAGAGAGAGAGATGAACATGAATGAGATAGTGGAAGTAAAAAACATAGCATATAACAACAACTTGATATATAAGGACGGAGTGGAGCATTGTCACAAAGGTGTATTAGACGTAAGCTCTTTATCCCAGGAAAGAAGGTATGATTGTTTAATGAAAAGTTAAATATTTTCCAACACAAGTCAATTCCAAGTGGAAGGGCCCTTACATGTCCTTGTTGTGCAGAGAAACGACAGTGTGTAGAATGCAAAACTTACAGATAGTGCGCAAACTTTCCTGGTCGACCGGCAATTGTGAAAAAACTTTATTGAATCAGATGAGTAGTTTTCCCATGTTGAAACACTTTATTGAATCAGATGAGTAGTTTCCCATGTGTGTTCCGAAGTTAGAGGATACATCAGATAGGCACGCATGACATGTTGCAGTTGTACCCTTGCAGCTACTCTCCGCATCTCAGATGATTAATTTCATCTTTTTCTTTTGTATATTCTTCAGATGTCTTTGATTCGCTAGTCTTATCTCTTTTCCCATACTTAGGTTGACCAGAGCCTAAGTATAGGGGGTCGATTCCTGTTATACAAATCCACATATATTCTTTTTTCTTTCCTTTCACTCAACTACATCATTTTGTTTTCTTCTATACTTAGGCTGATAAGAGCCTAAGTACAGGGGGTGACCGACTTCTATACTCTTATTCTTTGCACTTCTTAATTCGTAGTATGAGTTATGTCTACCTTTCTCTCCGTGCTCTGAGGACATAGCATGATCTAAGTATAGGTGGTGTTGTATATATTGTACATATACTTTACCCATAGCACACACTTTCAAGTATTTTCTATATATAATACTTAATAAAATACATGACTATGGGTAAAAATTCATAAAAAACTTTTAAAATATGTAAAAATTGTATAATTTGTATAATCCTTGTCAAATTTGTAAAATCTTGTAAAAGTTGTATAATTATGTATAATCTTATATAAATTTGTAAAACTTGTGTAAATTAAATTAAATAAATAAATACATTAAAATCCTATCTTTTGGTAAAATTATAGTAAATAGAGGATATATAAAAAAATAAAAAAATCAAAGATATGCTAATAAAGTTTTATTCCTAACATCATGTTTCTTGATTCAGAGAACTCTTAACTTCGACTCTTAATCACTCTTAGTTGTTACGGTGTTTGATTTAAAGTACTCAAAGTGCTTGGAATGGAGATATATGTGCTACATTATGCATAGAATCTCTGTGTCTAAACCAAATATGATTATGATATCACTTGCACGATTTCTTGTATGAGGTGATAAGTCAACATTTTGCCTAAGGAACTGGGATTTGAGAGCTTAAATTGAGACCCAATCTTATGATTCTTGAGGATGGGAGGTAGTCTAGAATCAACTCATGAAACCTGAGTGTCAACACACAACCAGTATGGGGACAATGTGCTCTGTACTAACTTGACTTGTCCTAGATGCATGCATGTGTTTAAAACTAAAAAAATTGTGGATCATTGCATGCTAACTTGGTAAGAGTTGAGGAGCTACCAGTACCCTTTATTTCTAATGAATTCTCAAAATCTCCAAAATTTTCCACCAAAAAAATGAGTTGGATAAATTAGAAACACTCCCAACCTTTTGATTGCCCACTTAGAACAAGAGGAAGTAGGCTACAATATCATCTCTTCCCACTGCTATAGGCCACTAAATAAGAGTTGTACAAGTACAAAAAAGGACTCTAGATTGTAAATGCTACAAGCTTGGGCATGGAAGTGTACCTTAGGTGCTCACAAAAGATGTGCCTTGATGCATTCCCGAAAAAAACAAGTGCACACGATTTAAACTCCTTGATGGACATGTTGATCCACACCAAAAAACTATAAGTTTATTTTTGGCACTCCAATGATCCTTTCCAATGAGAGGAGAGAAGATAAGACACAAATCTACTCATTCCGTTATTGTCCCTTCACACTCACAATTTTGAGTCTGACAACTAAAGACATGGTGGATTGAGTTGAGATGTGGATATGAAACTAGAGTAGTGGATTGGATCCCTAAACTAGCCTCTTATACCATGACCTTAGGCAGAACACTGATTGTACATCTTGTATGACAATCAACGCTAAATGTCATATTAATTATTTATACTGTAGAATAAGTGAGTTTGATAACAAGACACTTTGAGTTCCTTTTGAGTGAGAGTAGAGCGGGACTTGACCTTGAGTAGTTCACGAAACTCAAAACCAATCAGTGAGTCTTATCATCACTTACACAATCAGGAATTAAACATAAAATTCTTTTCTATAAATAAGTGTTTGCTAAGGGACATGCAAAGTTTAACTATAGGGGATTGACGAATATGTGAGTCATTAACTTAATATCTGAATTTTAGCCTGAATCTATGAAAAATACCAAATAAATGCCCCTCAAATCAATAAGTTACCAAAATAACTCTTGCGATAAAAAATGAATGTTATTGTGCAATTATCTTGTAAATAAGTCAAAAAAAACTCAGAATCTTAAAATATAAGGAGTTGAAAATTGTGAATATTCACATGTAAATAGTCCAAACTCCATTGATTTTTAAAAGTTCTTGTTAACTCCTGCTAAATGAAATCAACTCCATTGTATACATATTACTAACTAAAATAAATAAAAATTACTAAAAAATACTAACTTCTATATATGTCAAATAAACTCGAATCTAAGTTCTACGACAAAAACTAAAAAAAACTAACATATCTTTTAAAAATGAACTCACGCTTACTTTTAAATTAATGTACATTCGATTATCTACATATCAAGAACAACTTCAAAAGAATCTGACTTCATGTGTGAAACTTGGATTTTGGAACCTCGTGATATATTGTATATATTTACTGATTTTAGCCTTGTCATTTTATGTACATAATTAAACCTTTTTCAATTATTTCCTCTTATTTAATTTTCTTTAAGTTGTTTTTTAATAAATGACATACATATTAAAACCCAAAAAATCAAAAAACCAAAGAAAATGAAGCATTCTGATTATGTATATAGTTTGTATGTATTTGTCTATTTTATTTTTTATTTTCTTTACATTTAAAAATCTAAAAATAGATTAAAGTATAAATATTTTTATAATATTTTCTTTGATTTTATTTTGAATTTTCTTAAGTTAAAAATCACAAAAATATAAAAACCAGATATATAATACCGCAAAACAAATTACACTTAGCAATTGATTTCGATCTAATGAAATTCGTAGATGTCATCAATAAAAATAACTTTTATGAATGACATTTTTTCATTTTGAGAAAGTTGGTATTTTATTTAAATTTTTTATTCATTTTTTATTTTTATAGAAATGACACATGGCCTCTCTTTGAGCCACCACATGCCACCCCTTCTCTTCCAACCATACCCTCTTTCCACCATTGGATCTGATTGAGATCCAATGACTCCTCTTTTCCCTCTTCTTTATAGCAACTTCTAATCAGAAGTGGGATCAATTTTGATCCAACGCTTGAGACCCAAATCCCTCTTCGCCCTTCGCCTCGCCACGTGGTATTCTCCTGACCTTTCGATATTAGTCCACCTCTGGTAACCTCTCTCCTCCTCTTTCTTCTTCAAATCTCCTTCTTCCTCTTCTTGTTTCTCTAGTTCTCTGTTACCTCTATTTCTCCCCTTCTCTTATTTCATCTCCTTCATTTGTTTCTTACCCAAATTAAATCCACTCCGACAACGACACCACCATCTTCCTTGCTCTAAATCTCCCGGACGTCCATCCCCATCGGTCCAATTAAAGGACTGATCCATTTGATCCTCCATCTATGACCATTTGCATTGAGCCTCCACATCCACTCCTCCCCTTCATATCCTTCCTTGGTCGAGTTCTTTGGAGCTCGAGCTCCACATGCATCTTCTATTGTAGGTACACTGTCATCTAAAGCAACTGAAGGTCTCCACCTATTTTGGTACTGCATCCCCCATCTCCATCAAAGGTGGGGGGAATCACAACATATCATCGGAGTTATACTGGCATATAGAGCTCTACCTTGGAGCTTGACCCTCCTCTATGCCCAACCAACAACAAATTGGGTCGTGTGTCGACCACCCTCTCACATAAGAGGAAGAATAGGACGGAATCCCCAACCTTCAAGAGAGTTGTGCCTAATCCAATCATCTATTGGCACTTTCCTGTTTGGTAACTGGGTTGGGTTGGAGTAACCCCTTGTGAATAATAGTTGTTTGGATGATTAGGAGGGTTGGAGAGGGTTGAAATGAGGAAAGTGATGTAATGCCGCATTGGTCTGTGATGGAATTCCAACTCATGAATGCAGGGAGTGAACCAGGTTACCCCTGGGTAACTTGATAACCAAATGAGCCCATGAGAGAGGTTCAACAACACGAGGAAGTGGTTAACACGAGGAATTTACTAAGCCGGGGTAACATGGTGACCGGACTCCGGCCATCAGATCTGAATAGCCTTCTCATTGCCACCATTGTGTTGTGGTTTAGACGCAACCACCCAATCACCCATCATTGCAAGGTCAAGCAATACTTATTTTCTTTTAATTTACATTTTGCCTGTTTAAGCAACATTTTGGACCCTATTTTTGTATCAATTCTATAATAAAAAAAATTACGTGCTATGGAACAATTAGCATCTAAATGTTGAGTATTTAGTGGCATTTTTCGAAGCTTGATTTGATTTATTAAAATTCAATTACTGAATTGAGTAAAAGTTACCAAAATTGTATTATGAAATTCTTAGTAATTTTGTTATTGCTCTAAAAACTCTCATAATATCAGATATTGTTTTAATTGTACTCTAACATATACAAAAAAATCATGGTATTTGCATTCACCGTTTTCTTAAAAACAATTATTGAATTATTAGAGTAATTAATTTTTAGTTGGATCTACATTTAGCATTTTTAGGAAATCCAAAGTGTTGTGGATTTCTCTCATTGAGATTTATTTAAGATAATCGATTTAAAAAATATTATAAAATATTAATTTTAATTATTAAAGATTAATCTGTCTTCATTTAAAAATTCGTAAAAAATATATTTTTCATAAAAAAAATTACAAAAAAAAATTACGATAATATTATTTTGCATGCTCACATCATCAGATCAAGTATGTAATTTTTTGACTCCATTTGATTAAAAAATTACAAAAATACCCCTGAACTTAGTCTATTTTTCATTATTGTGCATTAAACCCTTAAAATTCAAAAAATAGGTTTTGCATTTGTCATAGTATAAGGTTTCCGAGATTTAAAATTGAATTTATTTTAAATTGACTGTGTTTCTATTTTTCTTAAGAAACTGATTCACGTGTGCATTCTATTTGCATTCTATTTTGCAATAAAAATCTAAAAATATATTACTATGAACATCGATACACTTCATTTCCTGAATTGAACTGGAGCATCCCCTAGTGTCGACCCTTGGGCTTGCTCAAGAAAATAAACATATACCACTTGACTTTAGTTGCACACATTTAAGTGGTTTTTGATTATTCACTGATCGTCTGACTACACAAAAATGACATATTAAATAAGATAATTTAGTGACTATTAGTGACCAAGGTTTCTTACTCAATCACGGTGTATATCTCAAAGTGACAAGCAACACCTTAGAAATCATACTTTTGTAGCATTAGTACGGAACTTCAATTACGTGTCATAAGTGGGAGAACGATGCGAGTAGGTTGTACTCGACTTCTTTATATGACATGATCAAAGTATGATTAACAGCTTAAGAAGAAAGGAAAAGATTAGGTATAATTAATTTTCCTTTCCATTCCATACTTGAATATTATGCTTGTCTATTTTTTAGTTAGATAATTGGGAAGGAAATGGTGTAATTATTGATTCTGCTAGATATTCTTATTGTTAATTAATTATCCATAGTTCTTTGTCAATTGCTTATTTACTTTCTATTCTTGCTTATAATTCTGGATAAGGTATTACTTGAGTTGCTCACTCATGACACAAATTACCTTGATATAACACATGTATTATATGCTTTAGTGGGCTATCTTTAGCTCGCTCAAATTTTATGATCTTAACTATATTTCATCGCAATGTACATGAAATATATTGAACTTCTTCCAAATACACTAATTTTTGGAGCATACATATAAATTCATATAAGCACATATATAATTCTCTATATAGAGTAAAATATATCCATCCATATACACTCATCTTTATATAATTACAAACTTGTATATAATAAACATTTATCAATAGTGTCAGGTCAGATATTTGAAAGATACATTTATTGCACGAAAAAATCATGATTCGTCGGCCTGAACATAATAAATAGAATGATACCACACATTATATTACGAGTATCCACGGGTCACGCCCGTGGCACATTCTAATAATCTGGGTACCCATTAGAGTCTGATTCCTATTGGAATGGAGCAGGTCAACCCATGACCCTGTAACAATGGGTCCGGATGACCACCCCAGCTCCATATCCATCCTTCTCAAGATATTTAAACATAACAATCAAACTTCAAGTGCCGTACTCTTGAATGGTTTGACATAATATTTTGATGTCAAAATCTCGTGCCCTCACTCTGATTTCACCTCATCGGCTTTACATGTTACATCAGTTTTTTTTTTGCAGGAGAACAATCAATCATACTGAATTAATTAAATGCATATATGGTACCTGTTCATTGTTGCCAGATTGAGGATCTATGTACGATTTTGCATACAAACCAGTCAACTTGTACTCATTATATGAATATCCTCCAGTACTGACCATTTTGCAGAAAGAAAACAATTGCAACCAAGTAAACTGTCGGGGGAGCTACGCCCGCTTGCATGTGGATTTCAACTCCCACAAGAAGTTGATGTTTGTTGCAATGACTCACTGCATACAACTGGATCATCTAATAAGTGACAGTAATGATCGATACAAAACATAAAGAAAGCCAAAAAATCCTTACAAGGAAATCCCGCAATTACTCAGATTAATCTACAGTGTTTTCACTTCCATTTCCACTTCTGTCCCACAAACATTGCAGAACACAACATGATTGATACCCAAAAGAGCAGTGATCCATACAAGCACCTTCTGTCCAGTTAAGTGCGAGAACTTCAGGAGCCCATGCATACTCTTAAACACCACTGACGCCTTCCGCACCAAACCAACCGCTCCAACCCATCACAAAACATCCAACCATGGAAAATTAATAGAAAATAAATTTAAAAAATGCATTAACTCCATATGATCATTGTTGGAGTATTTAGTTACGTCACTTGGGTTGTAGACGTAAATGGATCACTCCATGATCCATTTACCACATCTAAGTCTTTAGTCCCATAGCTACCAGTTGGGAGATGTGGAGACTCAGTGAGGGCTATATAAGAAGCCCCTCACCCTCTGTATCCAGTGAGAAAATGCAACACACCTCTTTGAGACATTCTCCCGTGGTTTCATCCCCTCCTTAGGGACTAGGGTTCCACGTTAAAATCACGATGTTTGTCATGTTTTAAATATATTTCTCTGATATTTGCTTCCGCATTCCTATTTTCTAACATGGTATTAGAGCTATGTTATTTTCTAACATGGTATCAGAGCGGGTCGATTCTTGAAGATTTTTATGTTCTTTATTGTTTTATTCGAGATTCGATTTTGGAGTTCTTGTTCTTAAAGATAAAGATTATTTGTTCAATTTCTGGAGTTTGATCTTTGATCACTAGGTTCGAAAAACCCTAGATCTGATGATCTGCGATGTTGGGGGTTCCTTACTTGGAACCCTAAATCACGAAGTTCTTCTTTCTCAACATCTGGGCGACGCTCGATGCTCCAGGAGGACGATTTCTCCTCTTGCGCCATGCTGCACCCATCTCCTGGCGGAGGCCTTTTCCAAGCTACAGATAGAGCATCTTCTCGTGCTCTCGCAACCAACAGTCTCTTCCATCCGAGCTCCATGCGGAGCCTCGCTTCAGGCAGCTGCAGCATAGCCGCTCCAACAGATGACTTGGCGGCGCCGCCAGCCACCAAAGCCGCTCTAAGCGGCGCATCTTACGGCACCTTCCAGGCGGAGAACCCATGGCCCCGATCCCAGCTGCATATGGTGGCAGATCCACGTGCATGGGGCGTTGGAGCCTCTAGGCGGTGCATTTTCAGATCTTGCAGGCCTTGTGCAGCCTAACTCCTCCTAGAGTGCACCTTTCGCACCGCTCCCATGCGGCGCGCGTGAGCAGGGACCCCTCCTCCCCTCCTGACGGAGGTGATCTTAAGCTTCTCCAGATCGAGGCGGCGCTCCACCTCCTCCCCATCGTAACCTCTCGCAGTGGCAGGGCCTTCCCCAACTTTCCCCCACTGCGCGGCCCCAGGTGGCGCGCATCATGCGCCACCAGTAGGCGCGACACCCCCGGCAGCGCCACCCTCCTTCCCTCGATCTCCTCCAGCGGCGACGAGCTCCAAGCAGCAACCCACACACCTCCGTTCGACCTCTATTCGGACGACGAACAAGAGCATTGCCCCCCCCCCCCCCAATCGAGGCGGTGGCGTGATTTTGTGAGAGGGTTCCCGTGGGAACCCTAAATAAGAAGAAAAAAAGGGAGCCCAAGTAGCCGTGTTTTTTTAAAGGTGAGAGAGAGGGAAATGCTGCTTGTGTTTTAAAAAAGGAGAAGATAGATATCCATTGCCCTTTTTGAGCTGAGATATTTGGTTAAAAGAAAGAAATTATTTTGAAAAAAAATTGCGTACAAAAAAACTTACGCGTGGGAAAAAAATAAAGTCGTAAAAAAAGTGAACAGCTTATTTGAAAGGGTAACGGCTATTAAAATAATGATGAATGAAATAACCGAAAGAAAAAGATGATTTAAAAAATCGAGAAGAAAAGACAAAAAAATTTGTGAGATCGGTTTATTGATGTTTTGACCCCTCATTTCTCTTGTCTTCTCCCAACTTGGTCGATGCTTATTTTTCTGACAAGTATGGGGAGAAAGGGGGAGTATTGTGTAGAGTCACAGGTCTATTCCAGATTAAGATTCCAAACCAGCCAGATTTCCAAACTCTACGGTTTTTCAGACTCGACGTCAGATTGGCGAGTCTTCAGTTTCAGACATGCACATGTATGCGGTCTTTTCAAATGTACACATGTATGCCATCATTGTTTGTGGTCCCTATCTTTTGTGTTTCGGTCATGATTTTCATGTGATCCATAGGGACTCCAGAGTAGAGATCCCACTCCCTATGCCATGTGGGCAAGGGTTTTCATGTGGTTTCATAGGGACTCCAGAGTAGAGATCCCATTCTCTGAGCCAGTATGGGAGAGACCTAGTTCTCTGACGAGGAGACTTTCAGACTCCATTCTCCAGCGACCGTGGACTCCGACGAGGATTGCACTCTACGGCTATTCAATTTGGCCCTTCAGAGATGGAGCAGTTGTCCACATCTTGTGGCGGGCCAGAGTTCTTCGTGTAGAGACTCATTTTCAGTCGCAGTGACTCTGACAGGCGCAGTACAGAGCACATGCTCTCCGACGAGGAGATTCAATTTGACTTACACTCCAGCCCGTTTGTCCTCCTCACATGCACGACATGAGAAGCAATGTCTTCGACAACAACCAATAGTTGTGCGTGTTGAGTTGATATTGTCTGTAGTGTCGTGTATTGTGAGTTGAGATTTCTTTCTGTTTGTCCAAGATGAGAATTGCATGCTCCATCTTGAGGGGGAGTGTTGGAGTATTTGGTTATGCATAACTTGAGTTGTAGATGGGTAAATGGATCACTCCAGGATCCATTTACCACATCCAAGTCTTTAGTCCCACATCTACCAGTTGGGAGATGTCAAGACTCAGTAAGGTCTATATAAGAAGCCCCTCACCTTCTGTATCTAGTGAAAAAGTGCAATGAACACACCAGCCCTTTGAGGCTTTCTCCCGTGATTTCATCCCACTCCGTAAGGAATAGGGTTCCACGTTAAAATCCCGGTGTTCTTCATGTTTTAAATATTTTTCTCTGATATTTGCTTCCGCATTCCTATTTTCTAATATTCTAATATAGTATCAGAGCTGTGTTATTTTCTCAATCATCTCACAACAACAAAGATACTACCACTCTTCACCACTCTCGTTGTCGAATCCATGACACCATCTGGCACGGACAATGAGAAGTTCAAGTAGATTCCACTACATTTGATCTACATCCCTCTACAGTTAACATTGTAAGCAGATTATCATTACACATCTTTTCAGAACAAGTGAGTAACAATCTAGCAGGAATACATATTCTATCGGTAAGCATTGGCCATTCTGAAAGTAGCTATGTCCATCTTGAGTAAACATAATAATGCTGGATATAGTTTGTCCCTTGTTCATCTCATAGGGTTAGTAAATTTATTCCGTGATCAAGATCAGGCGACTTTCTCCATCTTAAGTAAATATAATGTTATCTTATTGCTTCCTCATAATCCAACTTACAAATTTTGAAGTGCAATATCACCTCAGATTCAGTTGTAGTACTTATTATTCTCCGTCAGAGGATTGAAACAAATGTGATTTAGAAGTAAAAACCCATTCCATGACCCACCCACTTGCTCCAGTATGAACATTATTTAAATCCATGACTATTTGTGATATCTCCATTTGCAGACAGTGACAGTAGGCAGATCTTGGATAACAACACACCGCCTAAACAGCATATCTGGCTGCAGGGAATAAGAGATGAACGGTTACCTCAGAGGTTAAGGTGCTGGGTACTGGCAATCGTGTTTTACCATGTTTATATAAAGAGAATTTCTATGCATAAATGGTTAACCTCGTTTAACTCAAAATGTTGGAAGCAACAATAGTTAGACTTACTTGAGACAAGTAATAAAAACTTATATGCATTGAATAGAAGACTTAAATCAATTTACATGTAAGGAAAAAGTGTCATATCGAAGCGAAAGATCATATACATGCTCATCTGTTGAGGGTGACTGACAACACAAACGAAAGAAACACCCAGGCAAGGATGAAATAGCCAACGAGTCTGGTTGGTTCAACATCTTCAGGTTCCTGCAAAAAACCAGCAACTTTAGCAGGACATGAATGAGCTCATGTACACTTCCCAAGTCCAACTTATTCCCGTAGGAATTAAGTTCATAGAGGCCGTAAAATCCATCTTTAAAGTTCATAAAGACATCCTTGAAGTTATGGGAAATCCATCTTTAAAGTTCGTTCGTGAAAATACATTATTAAGTTTGGTATATAATATAATGGACCGAAATGGATGCAACTTCTATTGGGCAGGATCCAAATCGATGTGATAACATCCTTGTCACATGTCATGTAGAACGGCCTATGGTGACCATGTGGTCAAGCAATCACCTCCGGCGGTTGTGCGAGACCGGGTCTCGCGGAGACCCTAACCGCATGGACATGAAGGGGGTGGACGGTGCGAGAGCTTACACCCTATATAAACCTCTCATACAGAGGAGAAAGATACAACATTGGAACCTCGACACTGGGAGCCTGCTTCCAATCCAAACCACTCTCCCATCCCCACTCTCTCGAGTTCTTTCTCTAGAAGGCCATCATCAGCTTACCTCGATCCAAGATTAGTATCAGAACTCACGATCTCACCTCCTCATTTCTTTCTCGGTGTGTGAAGCCATCGATGTCCAGAGCAAGCTTCATCACCCTCGTATTCTGCAAGGTCAGTCGCCCTCATTGTCTTCTCTTTCAAAACCCTAAGGTGCCATTCGGATGCAAGGTTACCGATGCTTATGTGGGTCTTCTCTGGAAAATCCCCAGGTTCGTGTGAGGGTTTTGACCCAAACCTATCACTCCCTCCCCGATCTATCGTGTAGCGAGACACAACCTATCTCAAAACCCAATGACATGTGTTGTCTTGTCGTTCACGCCCGAACGAGCTAATCGTTGCAGTGGTTCCCTCCCCTATTTTCCCCTGCGATGGTATCCTCCTATGACTCCTGTTGCTCTCATATTTTCATGTTGAGAAAGAAGAGGCGAAGAGTGGAGATCGACTGGAGGTACAAGGTGATACGAGAGCTCTATATTCTCTTGCATGATCTATCCGATTGGCTGGGGTGGGCAGAAATCAAAGAGCTGACCAGCAAGAACCACCCGAGGTAACCTCTGAGCTTTTTTTATCTTCTTCGTTTGGACGACAAATGGGTGGTTCCATCCCCTGTGGTTGGTATGTTGTCGATAACGATTCCAAACTGGAGAGACTTGATATTGGGCATTAGGGCTGATTGATGTTCAAGAGGTCACCGTAGGAGAGGTTGCTGAAGATGGAGCCCTTGAGAAGCATCTTCGCACCCTTTTGTTCTGGTGGGATTTGTGTGGTTGGGTATGTGATTGGTGATTTCCTTCTGCGAGATTTGTGTGATTTGGTCTGTGGTTGTCATTGGCTTGGGTATCCCATTGATTTTGGTGGACAAATTTGATTTTTTGCATTGAGTTTTTTTGGATCGGGGATCTCGTTCATCTTGGTGGATATTGGGGGATTGTTGGTGTTGATTCTCGGATTTTGATTTTGGATTGGGGGTCTCAGATTCCTCCCAACTTTAACATTCACATATGGTGCTAAATATTCCCATCCAATAGTAGATTATACTTGATGTGTCACATGATCTATGTTGAGAAGATATGCTTTGCTCTAGTCTGCTCCCCTTTTATTCTGGGATTCTTTTCTGTTCTCTTATTTGAGCGAGATGATCCAGTAGCATTCTGGATTTCTGTGATTTTCCATTGACACGGGAGATGATGTGTCTCAAATTGATTTCCTCCCTTAGAAGGAATGATTTGCCATTACCGCACACAAGATGCATATGATGTTTATCATTCCTTCGTGATGCTGTGACAAGATGCTTCAGATTTCTTGATTTCGATTGTATAACTGTGACAATATAACTGCATGATTTAGGTAAATCCATTGGATTGCGGATGTGGCTTTCTGATGCATATTTAGGTCATGCAGGTATCACCACTGCTAATATTTACTTTCCTCATGCAATTTTCCTAATAAGAGGATGAATGAGTCGTTTTTTTCTGTTGTGCTCAATTGTATGGTATTTGCAAAGCATAGAACGCACATATCTGTATAACCATCTGATCTTTGGATGAGACATGTTTTCCTGTGGCGTGCATTTATCATTCCTGTTTACCCATAGTTCATGTCCATGCATTCTGGCAGGGACTTTCTATATGCATTGCAATGTGTTAAAGCGCCTGATGTAACAACATCGATTAATGATACGTCAACTTTTAGGCATACCTAACTGAGAAGGCATGATGAGGAGATTTTAACCATGTTCACAACCTCAAAAATGTAGTCTCCCTGAGCTCCTGCAATAATGTTTTGAATGGTCCTGGATCTTGTATGTTTAACCGAGCCATGTGATGATGTTATCATCTTCTTTACCTATGCATGTTGTGCAAATATGCATGCTGATTATTATCCCACTGAACACGTGCAATGAGGGTATATGATTGTTTGGAAGGGTGATGTATATTATAACGTATAACTGAGCCGTGTGATGATGCTATAGCTGTAATAATTCTTTTTATTGTATACAGATAATGAATGATGAGGTGCGATGATGATGTGTCTAAACACCGGGGATGATCATGGTCTCACTGAACACGTCCAATGATGTTATCACCTTGTTTACTTATGCATGTTCATTTCTTGATTGACATTGTTCTGAACATGTGAATAAACTCGTGTATTTTGAATTGATTATTTTATTAGAATATAGATGTCTTATCAAGGTAAGGGGAAAATTGTGATGGAGGGATGTGAAGGTGAGACTGTAGAGGTTTATATTATGTTATGATGTACTGTTCCGTATTTCCTATTTATATAATGTACATCTATGTAATTTACCCAAGGGTTTTCTCTCTATAAAAGAGACCCGAGGGCTCTATGGAATAACACATCAGAGTATCGTTTACTCTAACATGGTATCAGAGCCGAAACCCTAGTCTAGGGTTCTCCTCTCCACCCGCCCCCCTCCCCCCCTTCACGTTCTTCTTTGGCAGCTGCCGCCTCAAGGCCCCAGCCTCCCGCCCTCCCGCTCGCTGCCTCCAGCGCCCAGCCCCCCCCTGCCTGGCCCCGCCTCCAGCGCCCAGTCCCCCCCAGGCCCCGCCGCCAGCAACCAGGCCCCGCCTCCACCGCCCAGGCTGTGCCTTCTCGTCGCAGCCAGACCTCCGCAGCTCTAGTCCCTAGCATTCTAGCTAGGTTCTGCCGCCGCCAGCCTCTTGCCGAGGCCCCCACATTCGACCAAGGCACCAGCCGGTCCGGTTCCAGCCCTCAACAGGGGCTTCTGTGCGGCGTTAGTTCTACACTCGGAGTCACGACAACAATGGATTCAAGTGCATAGCGTCTACATATGCACTTGAATCTAACCGGGTCTTTGTAGACACCACTTTCTTTGTCTATCATCCCTAGGTCTTCCTCCTCGGTGATATGTCAGAACAAAAGGTTGATATGCCCGCCACAGGTGCCTTTAAAGGTTCGGCACCAATCGTCAAAATGGATGGGACGAACTATGAACTCTAGGCTACGCAGTTCCAGAGTCTTATGCAATCGTGTGGTAAGAAGCATATTCTTACCGAAGATGAACCGCTGGAGAAGACAGGGATCTATGCCTCATGGAAGGCTGATGATGCGTATGCCAAAGTTTGGCTGTCAGGAACGCTCACGATGGAGATAGCAAACGACGTCCTCCATCAGCCCATCGCCAAGGCGATGTGGGATATTCTGGCCATGACATACTCTCAGGTGCGGAACGAGACGAAGATGCTGCAGTTGCAGCATGATATTTTTACCACGAAGCAAAATGGGAGGCCTCTTCATTCTCTGTACACATCTCTTCGTGGAATGTTCGAGAAGCTATATAGCACCATCCCGCTCACAGCCATGCCAGAACAGCAGAAGACGTTCCGCAACGCCACTATGGTAGGCATATTACTTGCTGCCCTTGACCCAGAGTATGAGGCCGCACGCTCTCAGATCCTTGCCGATGCCACTATTCCACCGATGGAAGAAGTCTACAGGAGGCTCAGTCGTGTACCAGTTCCATCAAATACAGCGACTCCATCTCCCTCGGCAATGGCAGTCTCCAGAGGACGAGGTAGTTCGTCTTCATTTCGTGGCAGAGGAAGTGGTGGGCGTGGCCGAGGAGGTCGTGTACGCTCTACGTGCTCATTCTGTCGTCGTACTGGTCATTCGGAGGATACATGCTATTCCAAGCATGGCTTCCCTCCATCTACACGTGTCGCTGATCATGTTCAGGGTCCACCAGCATCTACTCCAGATCACAGGTTCGAGGAGCTAGTGGCACGGCTTCGTGATATTATGCCACAATCATCTTCAGAGGGTGTTGACACTTCCGACGTTGCGGCTTCGACGTCAGCTAGTACATCTGCTACAACCAGTGCCTCAGGTAGTACTTCAGTCTCCTGTCATAACCATGATCTCACAGGTTGGATTGTTGATTCTGGAGCCACCCATCATCTCTGTCGTGATAGAGATAACCTGCAGTCCTATAGAGCTGTTCAGCCTGATCGCTCCGTACTCATTGCTGATGGCACTCATTCCCTATTGTCGGTCAGGGGGAGACGGCTTTGCTGCCCTCTATGCACTTACAGAATGTTCTACATGCACCAGAGTTCTCTATGAATTTATTATCAATTAGTCAGATTACAAGAGATTTGCACTGTCGTGCTATATTTGATCCATCTTCTGTCATTTTTCAGGACATACTAACGGGCAGGGTGGTTGGCTGTGGTTTTGAGCACAATGGCCTCTATCGTCTCGTACGAAACTCTTATGCTAGCGTCTCACTACCATTTCTCAGGGTTCTGTATCTTCATATACCTGGCATCTTCGATTTGGTCACCTGCCGCTACAGAAAATGCGTCACCTCCTGCCTCAGATCTCTTCGAATTCGTCATTTCGTTTGTTAAGCGTGTCAGTTAGGGAAGCACCATCGGTCCAGCTTCCCCAGTCGTCAGGGTCGGAGCAGTCGCTCCCCATTTGAGTTATTTCATATAGATATTTGGGGTCCCAGTCGTGTCCCAGATCATCAGGGGCACAGGTTCTATCTAGTTGTAGTTGATGATTTCTCTCGAGTGTCTTGGACTTTTCTTCTTAAAAATAAATCCGAAGCAGGAAGTGTTATTCAAAACCTTATCAATGAAGTTCAAAATGTTTTTCATCTACTGTTAAGTATGTGTGTACTGACAATGCATTGGAATTCTGCACTCGTTCCCTTGCTCGCTTTCTTTCCTCTAAGGGCATTACCCACCAAACCACATGTGCATACACATCTCAACAAAATGGTGTTGCAGAACGGAAGCATCGACACTTTCTTGATATTGCTCGCACATTACTTATTCAGAGTTGTGCCCCATTAGCCTTTTGGGGGGATGCTATACTTACAGCATGCTATCTGGTCAACCGCATGCCTGCTACTGTTCTTGCGGAAAAGTCTCCTATCTCTGTTCTCTTTCCTGACAAGGATTTGTTTCCACTTACACCTCGGGTCTTTGGCACAGTTGCGTTTGTCCACCGGTTATCTCCAGGACTTGATAAGCTCTCTCCTAGGGCTATCTAAGTGTGTTTTGTGGGCTACTCGAGGACACAGAAAGGATATCGTTGCTATGACCCCATTCATGACAAGTACTATGTGAGTGCTGATGTTACATTTTTTCGAACCAGTCATGTACTTCTCCCCTGCAGGTGACAGATTGGTCTCCTCCACACCCACGGATACTAATGTCTATGTGCCTCCACCTCCAAGCATGGTCAATCCGACTCCACTACACCACCACCACCACCACCACACCTCCAATTGTACCATTTCCTAAGTTCTATACAAGGCGGTCAGGCCCTGCTCAAGATACATGCCAACCATCCAGCACGCCTCAGGTATGTTCTGATGTTATCACCAATGATGGGTTAGATAATGCACCAGTGCAGGAGCCTTTACTACAGGAGGAGGATCCGCCAGTCACCACAGTGATAGATGATCTTGATCGGTATTGCTCAAAGAAGCAGAGAAGACAATGTGCTTCATATCCTCTTGCATCTCAAGTATCATTTCATCGTCTCAATGGGGATTTCCAGAAATTTGCAGCTGCTGTCTCGTCGGTTGAGATTCCACGGGACCTATCAAGAAGCCATGAAGATTGATTGCTGGCGTCTAGCTATGGAAGAGGAGATGTGTGCCTTACAGTCTCGAGGGACTTGGTCTCTAGTCCCCATTCCTCCTGGTGCCTCGTGTGTGAGCTGCAGTGGGTGTTTACGGTGAAATATCATGCAGATGGGCGTCTCGACAGATACAAGGCCATACTTGTTGCACGTGGATTTACCCAAACTTATGGGGTAGATTATATGGATACTTTTCACCAGTGGCTCGATACTCCACTCTTAGCATCCTCCTATCTGTTGTAGTGGTATGTGACTGGACTATTTTTCAGCTTGATGTCAAGAATGCTTTCTTGTATGGTGATCTACAGGAGGAAGTCTACTACATGCAGCAGCCACCAGGGTTTGCTGCTGAGGGGGAGACTCAAATGGTGTGCAGACTTCATAAGGCTATCTATGGCCTCAAACAGAGTCCCCGGGCATGGTTCCAGAAGCTTTCCCAGCTGATTGAACGACAGGGGTTCAAGAGATCAAATGCGGACCATTCACTGTTCATCTAGAAGACCCCTAGTGGTACTTGTTGTCATGATATATGTTGATGACATTTTGGTTACAGGAGATGATGCTCAGGGAATTGAGATAACCAATCCCTGTTGGGAAGCCAGTTTATTACGAAGGATCTAGGCACGATACGATATTTTCTGGGGATAGAGTTTGCAAGAAATGCACAAGGAATGGTAATGACTCAAAGAAAATATGTCACAGACTTGCTAGTTGAAACAGGAATGACTGGATGCAGACCGTCGAGCACGCCTATGGACCCAAGCATGAAGTTGTACGACAATGAAACCGAAAGAGGTGGACAAAAGGAAGGTACAGAGAGATGGTGGGTAAGCTCTTATACATTACTATAACTCGACCGGATATTGCCTTTGCAGTAAACCGGGTGAGTCAATTTATGGAGCAGCCTAGGCAAGTTCATATGGATGCCTTGTATATGATATTGAGATATCTGAAGGCTTCCCCAGGCACAGGTTTCTATTCAGAAAAGATACAGATCTGTCTATTTCAGCTTGTGCAGATGCAGACTATGCAGGATGTCCAAAGGACCGTAAATCTACTTCTGGATTTGCTATCTTCATAGGAAGCTCTTTGGTTTCTTGGGAAAAGCAAGAAACAAACTGTTGTGGCGAGATCCAGTGCTGAATCCGAGTACAGAGCCATGGCACAAGCAAGCGCAGAGATGATGTGGGTTAGAGCAGTCTTAGAAGATTTGAATGTAGATGTCTCCTTGCCTATGAATCTCCAATGTGACAATCAGGCAGCATGTCTATTGCCAATAATCCAGCTTTTCACAAGAGAATAAAGCACATCGAGGTGGATTGTCATTATACTAGAGACATGATCCAGAAGGGCTTCATTTCCACTTCTCATGTCAGTTCAGAGGACCAGACTGCTGATATATTTACCAAGCCATTGCTCAGAGGACCTTTCCAGATATGTTCTTCCAAACTGAGCATGATTGATATCTATGCTCCATCTTGAGGGGGAGTTGTAGGGTTTATATTATGTTATGATGTACTATTCCGTATTTCCTATTTATATAATGTACATCTATGTAATTTACCCAAGGGTTTTCTCTCTAAAAAGAGACTCGAGGGCTCTATGGAATAACACATCAGAGTATCGTTTACTCTAACAGAGACCGTCTCTTCAGTGAGAGGCAACGAAATGGACAGTGATGCAGATATGGTCTTGGTAGAATGTATGATAGATGCCTGTGAGAGAAATAATTGGAGTGAGAAGTTATTCACCACTGTATGATGGAATGCCATCGTACTTCACTTTAACAAAAAAGGTCTTTCGTATACAAATGATAAGATCCAGTTCCGTCGGAAGATCTACAAGAAGGATCATGCTCCCTACTTGTACCTATTGAGTAAGTCCGATTGGGGTTGGGATAACACATACAACCGTCCAATAACACCAGATGAAACAACATGGTTGGAGGTAGGAGTTATTTTGCAGTATAGCTACTCTAGTTGCAAGTGGTTTTTTGACCATAGCGTAATATTGATTTCATGTATTTCAGGTTGGAAGACGTATCACAAGTACAATATTTCGCCTCTTCCTTTCTTCGAGAAAATATCCTACATTATCCGGAAGAATTCCACAACCGGAAGTTATGCAAGTTCATCACGGGTTATGATCACAACCCAGGAGATTGAAGATGAGCAAGTGACTAGGAATGAAGAAGAGCATACAGATGCGAGATGTCGAGCAGGTACCCACACCACCTGTCACCAGTAGGTTCACAGGCAGATTCTAAGCTTCCAACCCTTGGAAGAGTGCGGACGGGAAGCCCCCCCCCCCCCCCGACATGTCCCAAATTCGTGAATATGATAGATGTGGAAAGGTAACAGAATGAAAAGATACATTCATCGTAGCCCTAGAGCCCTCTTATATAGGAGAAAAGCTCTAGGGAAAATTACATAGATAACCAACGGAATAAATAAACTACCAAATAACAATATACAAGATATAAATGTCTCAATACTCCCCCTCAAGCTGGAGCATAAATGTCTATCATGCTCAGCTTGGAACAATACCGGTGAACGGTCCCTTTGCAAGAGCTTTGGTGAATCTGTCAGCAATCTGATCGCCTGAAGCAATGTGGGAAGTGAATATAAATCCCTTTTGAATCAGATCAAGGGTATAGTGGCAGTCAACCTCAATGTGCTTTGTTCTTTCATGAAAGGCAGGATTATTTGCTATAAACAATGTAGCTTGATTATCGCATTGTAGATGCATAGAAGCACCTCCATAGTTAGATCAGTCAGAACAGACTTGACCCACATCATTTTTGTGCTCCCTTGGGCCATTGCCCTATACTCTGACTTCGTGCTAAATCGGGCCACAACCATATGTTTTTTACTCTTCCATGAAACCAACGAGCTGCCTACAAATACAGTGAAACCTGAAGTTGACATTCTATCCTTGGGACATCCAACATAGTCTGCATCCACACATCCTGACACTGTCAGGGGTGGTGTCTCTCTTGAATAGAAGTCCAGCACCTGGAGAAGACTTGAAATACCTTAAGATCATGTTGACCGCATCCATATGAGACTGCCTAGGTTGCTCCAGAAATTGACTAACCCTATTAATTGCAAACGATATTCAGGCCTGTAATGGTGACATACAATAACTTCCCTACCAGCTCTCTGTACTATCTCTTATCTACCTTTACAGTGTCATCATCATAAAGTTGTGCATTAGGATCCATTGGAGTAGTAGCAGGTCTACATCCTGTCATACCGGTCAAAGATAAAGATATCAAGGACATATTTTCTTTGCGTCACTACCATCCCCTGCTGGTTTCTTGCAAACTCTAGTCCAAGAAAATACCTCAGTTTACCAAGATCCTTGGTCATGAACTGTTGTCCAAGAAACTCATTGGCTTTCTGAATTCCTTCACTATCACTGCCTATGACAATAATATCATCCACATAAATCAAAATAGCAACCATACCTTTCTGGGTCCTCTTAACAAAAAGAGATGATCCACAGTAGATCTGAGAAAACCCTATGGTTCAATCAACTCTGAGAGCTTCTGAAACCAATGCCCTCAGACTCTGCTTAAGCCCATATATGGCCTTATGAAGTTTACACACCATGCTAGACCCCCCCCTCAGCAGCAAACTCTGGTGGCTGCTGCATATACGCTTCTTCATGCAAATCGCCATATAAGAAAGAATTCTTAACATCTAATTGGAAAAGGGGCATGTTCTTTACCACCGCAACCGCAACAAAAATGCGTTATGTAGAGTGACGTGCAACATGAGAAAAGGTGTCTTGGTAGTCCACCCCATAGGTTTGGGTGAATCCATGAGCAACCAACCGTGCCTTGTATCTGTCCACGAAATCGTCTGCACGGTGTTTAATAGTAAACACCCATTTGTTGCCAACAATAGACGCACCTGGGGGTGTGCGGGAACGACACTCCATGTACCACAAGACTGTAAAGCTGCCATCTCCTCTTCCATAGCAAGACGCTAAGGGCCGCTCTGTAATGCCTCCTGATAGGATTTTGGTATCTGCACCGCTTATAACGCAACAACAAATCTCTAAAAGTCCTCAGATAGCCGCGCTAGAGAGACATGAGAGGACATGGGATGCATAGTACATGCACGTTGCTTCCTTCTCAGAGCAATAGGAACATCCAGGTCCACTGTATCCTCAAAAATGGTATCATCCAGAACATCCTGCACGCTCAAATCACCAGTGCCATTAGTGGAACTCAAGTGCTCAGGACATACCTCGGGCGTGCTGGATGTTGGTGGAGGCACATGAGCATGAGGTCGGCATTGGTAAACCTGAGGAAAGAAAGTAGCTATCGTAGGAGGTGGAGGTGGCGGTGGTGGTGGAGATGGTGATAGTGGTGGTGGAGATGGTGATGGTGGAGTAAGAGAGTTAGGAGGAGGTGGCATGTAAACCTCTTCTCCACTCTCTGAAGAAACAAGCTTGTCACATGTAGGAGAGAAATACATGATGGATTCAAAGAAGGTGACATCAGCACTAACATAATACCTTCGCCGAGCAGGGTCAAAGCAACGATACCCCTTCTGGGTCTTGGAATACCCAACAAACACACACTTGACTGCTATGGGAGAGAGCTTGTCAAGCCCTGGAGACATCAGATGAACAAAGGCAACGCATCCAAAAATGCGAGGTGTAAGAGAAAAGAGATCCTTCTTGGGAAACGCAATAAAGAATGGAATCTTTTCTCCTAGAATCGATGAAGGCATACGATTTACCAAATAGCATGTAATGAGAACAACATCTCCCCATTAAGAGTGGGGAGCACAAATCTGAATTAGAAGAGTCCTGGTGACGTCCAAGAGATGACGATGTTTCCTTTCAGCCACACCATTCTTTTGAGATGTATAAGCACAAGATGTCTGATGAACAATACCATAAGATCTAAGAAATTGAGCGAGTTGAGTACTACAGAATTCAAGTGCATTATCAGAACGAATATACTTGACATTCGCAGAGAAGACATTCCTTATTTCATTAATAAAGGACTGAATGATAGGACTAGCATCAGACTTGTTCTTAAGTAAAAAGACTTAAGACAATCTAGAAAACTCACCAACAACAGCGAGATAAAAACGATGTCCCTGAAGATCGGGAGTACGACTGGGACCCCAAATATCCAAATGAATCAACTCAAAAAGACCATGACTACTTTGACCCTGACGACTCTGGAATGTAGACCTAAGATGCTTCCCAAGCTGGCAGGCCTCACACTGGAAGGTAGATCTAGGAGAGATCTGAGGAAGAACATGACACAGCTTTTGCAGAGGACGATGATCACAGCGGAAATGCCACGTATACGGAGAGACAGATCCAGTGCGAAGAGAAGAGACATCAACAACATATGGAGATTGCACTAGTCTGTAAAGACCTCCTTGCTCACAGCCAGTTCCAATCACCATGCCCGTTAGAATATCCTGAAACACAAGAGCAGAAGTGTCAAATATGGCACGACAATGCAAATCCTTGGTGATTTGACTAATAAATAATAAATTGATAGAGAATTCATGGGCAGAAAGAACATTCTGAATCTGCATTTCAGGGGTTAACTGCACCTCCCCCTGACCAGTATTGGGGGAATGTGTCTCACCAGCTATCACCACAGATCTACCAAACTGAGTCGGGCTATAGGTACTGAATTGGCCTCTGTCACCACAGAGGTGATGGGATGTTCCTGAATCCATGATCCACTATGACAAGTCTGCCCTGTAGCAACTAGTAAAAGCATATGATATACCTGAAGTGGATGTAGTGGCTGAGGCTGAGGCTGAGACGGCTACCTCTGAAGGTCCTGACTGTGAGGTAGTTGACCCGGGGGACGGCATGATCTCCGTAAGTCGAGCAACTAACTCATCAAATGTTTGATCAGATGTGGCAGAAGAACTGTTGCCCTGTTGGATCTGGTCTGCCATGCGAGCTGAGGGAGGAAATCCATGCTTAAAATAGCATGTTTCCTTTGAATGACCTGGCCTGTGACAGAAAGTGCAAGGCTGACGAGGAGGTCTACTGTTGCCTCCTCTTCTACGGCCTCCTCGGCCACACAATTGTGTACTACTCCCCCTATCACGAGGAGCTGTCATGGCTGAGGAAGTCTGAGACACTGGAGAATCACCAGAGGATATGGAGAGTCTACTCAGTCGGCGATATGCCTCCTCCATCAGAGGTATAGTGGCATCGGTAAGAATATGTGTTCTAGTTGCATCATACTCAGGGTCCAATGCTGCTAGAAAGACTCCTGTCATCACAGAATCCCTGTAGGCCTTGAACTGCTCTGGTGTAGCAGTCAAGGAAATGTAACCATGTAACTTCTCAAACATACCTCTCAGAGAAGTGTAAAGAGTATAAAGAGGGCGACCATTCTGCTTCGAAGTAAAGATGTCATGTTGAAGTTGCAGACTCTTTGATTCATTCTTCGCTGGAGAATATGTAGCAGCGAGAATATCCTACATGCGTTTGCCGTGGGCTGACCCAAGATGTCATTTTCTATCTCCATGGATATTGTTCCATAAAGCCATACTCGTGCATATACATCATCAGCCTCCCATGAGGCATTGACCCCAGTCTTGTCAACAGGCTCCTCCTGTGTAAGGATATGCTTCTTGCCATTACATTGCATTAGACTCATGAACTGCATGGCCCACAGTTCATAATTAGTTCCATCCATCTTCACGATGGGTACTGGACCTTTGAAGGCACCCAAGGATGGAACATCTGTTTTGTTGTCAAACATAATGACAACAATCTTTCAAGATTGAGGTTGCAGACTTGGACAAGAACTGTCTACACTGATATCTAAGAAGATGGTTGTGCGTGTAGAATCATACCACAACCACTTCCATGCCTTGAGCTCCTTTGAAAGGCTAGGTTGTGATGCTTATAGGTGCACAGAGATGATCACATGCACACATGAGAATAGGCGCACAGATGCACAGGCGCGTGGGGCGTAGGCGCACAGGCGCACAAGCGCGTAGGTGCGCATGCACACAAGCACAGTGCGCAAGCGCGCGTGGGGCGAGTGCGTGCAGACACGCACGAGTGCAGGCACAGCTGCACTAGGGCGCAGGCACGCGCGAGTGCTGGGCGAGCCGCTAGGGCGCAGGCGCGCGTGAGTACAGGTGCGAGCGCAAGCGCATGCGGCAACACAAAGGCACAGGCACACACTCGAGCGCAGTGGGGCGGAACTTGCAGTGGCGGCAACGGCATGCGAGGTTTTTGGTGGGGGCAAGGAATTAGGGCACAGGCTCTGGTCTAGGACTGTCGCTCTGATACCATGTGGAAAAGTAACAGAATGAAAAGATACATTCATCGTAGCCCTAGAGCCCTCTTATATAAAAGAAAAGCTCTAGGGAAAATTACATAGATAAACAACATAAATAAATTAACTACCGAATAACATATACGAAGATATAAATATCTCAACAATAGAGGAGAGAATAGGGACACAATGACAACAACAAGATAAGGATGCACGAGAGGCCTTCAAGGAGTTGAGGGATGCATGCCTTGCACATCCTCCTGTAGTGTATGTCAGACTTGCAGATACGTTGACAAACCATGCTAGGAGAGAGTTATTTCGGTCAGTTAAGGATGACCCAGAGTACTTGCAAGCATGGATATATCATATGCTTGGGCAGTTGTAAATCGTCACCTTTGCCCCGATGGACCCATCTATGCGCATCCCCTCATTACCTCTCTCTACTTTATTTGGATGAACAATTTAATTTGCATTACTTTTATTCTAGATGTGGACTTTTTCTCATATCACTAGAACATTTCATGGATATTGGACTTATAACATAGTAGTGTGCCATAAAGTCTTTGTGGTTGCAGAATTGTCCATCTTACATAGCTACAATATCTATGTCCTATAACTATTCAAATGCAGGTTATGTATACTACGGAAAGAAAGAATGAACTGCTTTATTGAAAGGTCCTAGGGTTCTCTTATGTTGAGATTATTATATATCTTTGGTGTTATTTTTCTATTTCATTTCTCAGTGTACTTCTCTTGCTATTTACCCAAGGGCTTTTCTCCTATATAAGAGAGCCCTGGGGTCTTATGAATATCAAGCAATTCATTTTCTCCAACATGGTATCGGAGCAACAGTCCTAGACTGGGGTTCCTGTATCATCCCACCCTAACCCTCCACGCCCACCCTCCCCTGCGTCGCCGGCAAGCTTCCTCAGCCCCACGCGTGACACCTCCCTCCCACGCCGACAGCACTCGTGTCACCCAACCTCCCGCTGCGCTCTGCACCCTTCGCGTTGTGCGCATCTGCGCCCCGCACTCTGCACGTTACGCGCATCTGCGCCCCACGCCCTGCACCCTGCGCGCATCTACGCCAAACACATCTGCGCATCTGCATGCATCTATCGTGCATCTTGCGTGCACCTGCGTGCATCTAGAGTGCATATGCGTGTACCTGTGCCAACGTGCACCACTGCCCTTTGTGTCGTGCTCAGTCTTTCGTGATTTTCAACATATAAATCACGACTTCAGACCCTAGCCTACAACAAGAGATGAGGATGGTTGTTTGAGTCTACAGATACAACCAATCCTCTATATGTGATTGTGTAGACACATTCAGAGCAGTCTACTACTTAGTTTTATTCCATATATCAGCGTTCTTACTACCATTTTAGAGAACAAGAATGATGTGTTTTCATCGTTCGGTGCCTTCAAGGGCCCAGCTCCCATCGTGAAGATGGATGGGACCAACTACGAGTTATGGTCCATGCAGTTTCACACCCTGATACAGTGCCATAACAAGGAGCACATTCTGACGGATCCAGAGCCTGAGGACAAGATTGAGGCTAATGCTTCTTGGAAGCAAGATGATGCATATGCTCGCATTTGACTCTTCGGGACGCTTACCACGGAGATTGCTAATGACATTGTCAATCAACCCACAACAAAGGCTATGTGGGACATCTTAGCAGACACATATGGGCACGAAAAGAATGAGAGCAAAATCCTACAGTTGCAGTTTGATATTTTTTCGACCAAGCAGAATGGTCACCTCGCATCTTAGATGCATGTTTGAGCGTCTGCATAGCTTCATGCCTACTACTACTAGCACTGAGTAACAACATGCATATCGGAATGCTACTATGACACGAGTATTTCTTTCATCTCTTGACTATGAGTACGATGCAACACGTACTCAACTACTTACTGGAGAGATGATACCTCTAATGGAGGCGGTTTACATGAGACTGAGCAAAATTACTACTTCATCTACTTCTGTGGCTCCGACTCCTACCATGGCAGTTTCTCGTGGCAGAGGGGGTACTTCACAGTTTCGTGGCTGAGGAGCACGTGGTCGAGGAGGAGGTCGTCAGCGTGGCCCTTGTCCACATTGCCACCTTTCATGTCATTCTGAGGAGACATGCTATCTGAAGCATGTCTATCCTGCGTCTGCCCGTGTAGCTGAATAGACCGGGCTTACTAATACTTCTGCTCCTGCCCATGATGCTCGATTCGATGATATTGTTTCCAGGCTGAGAGAGATGATGACTACTCCTACCACTTCGACTACAGGATCTTCAGATGTCGCACACGTTGCCAGAGCCTCTTCGAGTTTGTTAGGTATTGCTTTTGCACTTACCAGTAGTAGCAGTTAAGATTTATCAGATTGGATCATGGACTCTGGAGCGTCTCATCATATGTGTGGAGATCAAGCACAATTTACTTCCTACATATCTATTCCTTCTGGTAGATCAGTTGTGATTGCTAATGGGGATCATCTGCCCATTGTTGGTCAGGGGGAGATTGTTCTAGCTCCCTCGATGCGTCTGCCAGATCACATGTAGGAAGCATAGTTTACTTCCTACATGCTCCAACAGTTTAGATGAATCTTTTGTCTATTAGTCAAATTACAGACATTGTCGTGCCATATTTGATCCATCCTCTCTTGTGTTTCATGACATACTCACGGCAGGATGATTGGATGTGGCCGTGAACAGAGAAGGCTTTAGAGACTTGTTCAGCCTCCGTGTGTTGGTGCCGCTACTATTCCTTCTGGATCTGTTTCCCCCTTTCATGTGGCATCGTTGATTTGGGCACCTTCCTCTGTAAAAGTTGTGTCATGTTCTCCCATGGATCTCTACTCGTACTACCTTGGAGTGTCACGAGTGTGAGGCATGTCAGCTTGGGAAGCACCATCATTCCTCTTTTCCAAGTCGTCAGAGTCGTCATAGTAGTCATCTGTTTGAGTTGCTTCACTTTGACATATGGGATCCTAGTCGTGTTCCAGACCATCAAGGACATCGGTCTATATAGTTGTTGTGGTTGATTTCTCTAGATTATCTTGAGTTTTTCTGTTAAACTATAACTGAAGCTGGTCCCATTATTAAATCTTTTCTTATTGAAATCAAAAACATTTTTTCTGCTAATGTGAAATTTATTCACATTGACAATGCCTTGGAGTTTTGTACTTTACATTTGTCTGCCTTTCTAAATTCCATTGGTGTTGTTCATCAGACTTCGTATGCTTACACGTCCCAACAGAATGGTTTTGCTGAACGCAAACATCGTCATCTTTTGGATGTCATGAGGACTCTTTTGATTTAGAGCCGAGCTCCTCATTCGTTTTGGGGTGATGAGGTTCTCACTGTCTGTTACTTAGTGAACCACATGTCGTCTACTATCATTGGAGAAAAAATTTCTTTCTTGATTGTGTTTCCTGAGAAAGGTTTATTCTCCTTTACTCCCAGGGTATTTGGATCTGTGGCTTTTGTCCACAATTTTACTCCAGGTCATGACAAGCTCTTCTGAAGTTGTCAAATGTGTGTTCATCGGTTATTCTCATACCCAAAAAGGGTATAGATGTTTTGATCCTGTTGGGCGAAAATACTATGTTAGTGTTGATGTCACATTTTTGAGTCTATTATGTATTTTACTCTAACAAATGATATGTCAAATGCTGACTCTGATGAGGATATCTATGTTCCTTAACCTCCGTTATCTTCACCACCATCTCCTCATGTCGAGTCTCAGTCACCTCCACCTCCACCACCTCCATCTACCCCGACACAACTCCTACCTCAATTTTACATTCACAGGTCTTCTACTCGTCACTCTATTCTCGTGCCTTCCCCGTCATCCAACACGCCCCAGGTATGTGATGAGCACATTGTTTCTACTGATGGCACTAGTTCTATGCTTGATCCACAGGATAATACAAAGGAGGTGTTGTTACTAGAAAACAGAGAGGCTGATGACCTTGATATACCTATTGCCTTGAGGAAACAACATCGCAATTGTGCCACCTATCCTCTAGTTGTGCATGTTTTCTTGGACCATCTTTCAGATGAGTACAAGAGGTTTATTATAGGCCTCTCAACTGTTACAATTCCGCGTACATATCAGGAGGCCATACAGGATAGCAGTTGGTGACTTGCCATGGAGGAGGAGATGGCCACTTTGCAGTCTTGTGGTACTTGGAGTGTTGTTTCTACTCCTCCAGGTGCATCGGTTGTGGGGTGCAAATGGATCTTTACAGTGAAGCACCGAGTTGGTGCTAGTGTGGATCACTAGAAGGCAAGACTTGTAGCACATGGATTCATCCAGACTTATGGGGTAGATTATCAGGATAGATTCTCTCAAGTAGCCAGATACTCAACATTGTGCATTCTCCTATTGGTTGTTGTTTCACGTGAATGGCCTCTTTACCAGCTTGATGTGAAGAATGTGTTTCTATATGGTGACTTATAGGAGGAGGTTTATATGCAGCAGCTACCAGAGATTGTTACTGAGGGGGAGTCTCAGAAGGTGTATAGGCTCCACCAGTGTTCACGAAATCGGCCGCACGGGCTGCATATGCGGCCGCATATGCCCGCGCGGCATGCAGAACGCACTGATTACGTGAATCAGTGCATTATGCGCCCTACCCGCATATGCGGCCCGCATATGCCCCGCATATGCCCCACATATCCCGCATATGCCCGCATACTGCTCCAGCAGCTCCAACTTTTCAATCTTCTCATTCAGGTCCTTAATTCTGTAACTCTACCTCGTCTTTCATTCTATTGTAAGAATATGACATGCATTTGTACACAATTATAATGGATTATACCATTATGTATATGCAATGTTTTATGTTTTCCTCATGTATTGTTTTCACGACTATATGCAATATATCATCGAATATTTTTAAATACGTCGATTGAGGTTTTGCTCATTTAGTGCATGTATGTGTGACTTCTGTTATCATGAATCATCTAATATGTGAAGTTTTTATGTTAAATATTTTTTGTGATTAAATATGAGGCAATTAAAAGCATATAAACACCCATTTAACATGAATCGTTTTCATAGATCTTCTTTAACTCCACTTAGATACATAAATTCGGTGGTAATGTTATTCATATATATTTATTTTTAAATTAAAAATTAGAAAACCGCGTAGAACCGCGTATACCCTGCATATGCCCCCGCATACCCCTTATTCAGTATTCGGTGACCTGTCCGAACGCATACGCATACCGCTTTCCTGAACCTTGGACTCCACAAGGCGACTTACGTCCTGAAGCATAGTCCGAGAGCTTGGCACCAGAAGCTTTCAGAGTTGATAGAACATCAGGGATTTGCTCGGTCCACTGTGGATAACTCACTTTTTGTTCAGCGGACACAGAGAGGTACAGTTGCTATCTTGGCTATGTTGATATTATTGTCACTAGTGATGATGAGCAGGGTATTCAGGCAGCCAAGGAGTTCCTAGGTCAGCAGTTTGTAACCAAGGATGTTGGCAATCTTAGATACTTCCTTGGATTAGAATTCGCCATGAACCAACGTGGTCTTGTGATGACCCAAAGGAAGTTTGTTACTGATCTTCTATTAGGAACATGTATGATGGGGTGCAAGCATGCTACTACTCCTATGAATCCAAGTATGAGATTATATGATGATGATACTGAGGAGATAGATAAGAGGAGATACATGGAGCTAGTTGGGAAGCTCCTATATGCTACCATCACCAGGCTAGATATATGCTTTATTGTTAGCAAGGTGAGTCAGTTCATGGAGCAGCCTAGGAAGGTACATATGGATGTTGTTTATATGATTTTGAGATATATGAAGTCTTCACTGGGTACTGGTCTTTTATTCAGCAGAGGCACGTCTCTTGACGTCACAGTATGTGCAGACGCAGATTATGCAGGATGCCCTATGGATAGGAAGTCCACTTCTGGGTTTGCCATATTTGTTGGCAAATCATTCGTGTCATGGAAAAGTAAGAAGCAGTCAGCGAGTGCTAGATCTAGTGTAGAGTCCGAGTACATGGCCATGGCTCAGGGATACACAGAGATGATGTGGGTCAGGAGAGTTCTGACTAATCTTGTTGTTGATGTACCACTTCCTATGCAGCTTCTATGTCATAATCAGGCATCACTTTTTATTGCAAATAAGCATGCATTCCATGAACGTACAAAGCATATAGAAGTGGATTGCCACTATGCCCGAGACATGATTCAGAAGGATCTCATATCTACCTCTCATGTTTCTACTGGAGATCAAACTGCTGATATATTCACTAAAGCACTCACTAGAGGCCCTTTCCAAAGATGTTGTTCCAAGCTGAGCATGATAGACATATATGCTCCAGCTTAAGGGGGAGTGTTGAGATTATTATATATATTTGGTGTTATTTTTCTATTTCATTTCCCAAGGGCTTTTCTCCTATATAAGAGAGCCATGGGGTCTTATGAATATCAAGCAATTCATTTTCTCCAACATCTTATATAGGAGAGAAACCTCTTGGACAAATTATAAGATGAAGAGAAAAGAAATATATAATATGAAAACAATAAGAAAGATAACTAATATCTTAACACTCCCCCTCAAGCAGGAGCATAGATATCGATCAGGCTTAGCTTGGAACAACATCTCTGATAAGGCCCTCTAGTTAGGGCCTTAGTAAGAACATTTGTTGTCTGGTCTCCAGAGCTGACATGCGTAGTGGCGATAAGACCCTTTTGTATCATGTTACGAGCATAGTGACAATCCACCTCTATGTATTTGGTCCTCTCATGGAAGGCCCGGTTGTTTGCAATGAAAAGAGCAGCCTAGTTGTCATATTGGAGGTGCATGGGAAGAGGTATCTCTATAGTCAGGTCAGTAAGAACAGATCTGGCCCACATCATTTCTGTGTTAGCCTATGCTATGACCCCGTATTTTGATTCAGCACTAGATCCGGCAACGACGGTTTGCTTCTTGCTCTTCCATGAAACTAGGAAGTTCCCTATGAACACAGCGAAGCCTGAAGTAAACTTCCTACCCTTTGAACACCCAGTATAATCTGCATATGCACATGTTGTAACTAAAAGAGATGCACCTTTGCTGAAAAGAAGTCTCACACTTGGTGATGCCTTCAGATACCTGAGAATCATATCGACTACATCCATATGTGCATGTCAAGGATGCTCCATAAATTGACTCACTTTGTTCACGGCAAATGATGTCATACTTGGTAATAGTCACATATAGGAGCCTGCCAACAAGCTCCCTGTACCACCTCCTGTCGACCTCCTCAGTATCATTATCATAGAACTTCATGCTCAGGTCCATAGGAGTAGTGACATGTCTGTAATTTGTCATGCCAGTCTTTAAAAGAAGATATGTAATGTACTTCCTCTGATTCATAACAAGACCTCGTTGGTTCTTGGCAAACTCCAGTCCAAGAAATTAACTTAAATTACCAAGGTCCTCTGTCAAAAATTGCTGACCTAAGAAGTCCTTGGCAACCTGAATGCCATGCTCGTCATCCCCTGTAACAACAATGCCATCAATGTAAACAAGAATGACAACAATACCTCTCTGGGTCCTGTGCACAAACAAAGAGTGATCGACAATCGATCGCACAAACCCATGTTGCTCTATCAAGTCCGAGAGCTTCTGGAACCATGCTCTTGGACTCTGCTTAAAACCTAAATAGCATTGTGTAGCCTGCAAACCTATGACACTCCCCCTCAACAACAAATCTAGATGGTTGTTGCATGTACACCTCCTCCTGTATATCACCATAGAGGAACGCATTCTTCACATCAAGCTGGTAAATGGGTCAATCTCGTGTCACGGCAACAGAAAGAAGAATACGTTGAGTAGAATGTCTGGCAACTGGAGAAAAAAGTATCATGATAGTCCACCCCATATATGTGGGTGAACCCATATGCCACAAATCTCGCCATATAGCGATCCGCATGGCCATTTATATGGTGTTTCATAATCAACACCCACTTGTACTCCACAACGGATGCGTCGACTAGAGCTGAAACAAGACTCCAAGTACCAGGTGACTGTAGCACGATCATCTCCTCCACCATGGCTAACTGCCATAAACTGTCCTAAAGAGTCTCCTGATATGTCTATGGTATCTCCACGACGGACAGCGCCAAGGTAAATCTTCTGAAATCCTCTGACAGTCTGCTCAAGGAAACCTAGGTTGCAAGATGATAAGTAGCACACATACATCTTTGATTTCACAGAGCAATCGACAAATCAAGATCATCTGCCAAGTCCCAACCATGTAAGTTCCCCTCTAGAGAGGGCACATGCTCATCCTGTATGAAATCCTGCTGAACAGATAACTCAGTAGTGCATCAGTAGAAACAATGTGCTCATTACATACCTGAGGCGTGTTGGACGATGGGCAAGACCTGTGAGCAGGGGGAATAGAGCGAGACCTGTGAGTAAACACACGTGGCAAAAACTGAGTCACATTAGGGAGTGGAGCCACAAGAGCAGGTGTAGAAGCAGGAGTAGTTGTAGGTGGTGGTGGTGGCTGTGGAGGTGGTGGTAGAGCATGAGTAGAGGGAGGTGGTGGTATGATAGTAGGAGGTGGAGGCATATAGATTTTAGCATCAGAGTCTGATGGGCTAGTCTATCACTTGGAGAAAAATACATGATATACTCAAAGAAAGTAATGTCGGCACTGATAAAGTATTTTCGCCTGAGCAGATCAAAGCAACGGTAACCCTTCTGGGTATGAGAGTAGCCGACAAAAACGCACTTGACAACTCCGAGAGAAAGCTTGTCACGACCTGGAGAGAAATCATGAACAAATGCAACAGAACTGAATACACGAGGTGTAAGCGAGAAAAGATCCTTCTCGGAAACGCAATCGAGAAAGGAATCATCTCTCCCAACACAGTCAATGGCATATGATTCACTAGATAGCATGCAGTGAGGACCGCATCATTCAGTAAGCATGAGGAACACGACTCTGTATCAACAAGGTTCTGGTCACATCAAGTAAGTGACAGTGTTTGCGCTCGGCAATACCGTTCTGCTGGGATGTATAAGCATGTAAGGCCCGGTGAACAATGCCAAGAGATCTAAGAAAGTCAGAAAGTTGTAAGGTATGGAACTCTAAGGCATTATCAGAACGAGGATATTTAATATAGAAGTTTATGTTATGTTCTTATACTTTTTATCTATTTTTGTTTTCTTTTGTCTACTGTACGTAATTTGCCCATAGGCCTCTCCCTATATAAGAGAGTCTAGGGCTCAAGGAATAAACACAACTCTTATTTTTCCCAACATGGTATCAGAGCAGCGATCCTAGACCGGAGCTCTCGTACCGAACCCTAAACCTAGCCCCCCACCTTCAAGTCCCGTGTGCCCCCTCGCCGCGTCGTTTCTCCTCCACGCGCGCCGCCCTTCACACCCCCCCCCCCGCCTCGTCGTGTCGCTCCGCGCGCCGCTCCTCCTAAACGCACGCTGCCCCTACTGTTCACCACATGCCGTTCTTCGACCCTAGGGTCTCGCCACCCCTAGGGTTTGGCCGTGTTTTGCCGTCCTTCTCGGTGAGCCACTACCATCGTCCCTAGGGTTTGGTCGTTGTCTCTCTAAGGGGCTCCTCTCCCGCGCTTCCAGGTTGATGGGTTTGGTTGCATAAACGTCTACACATGCAACCAAACCTAGTCATGTCAGTGTAGACAAAAGTTTATCTTGTCTACAACCCCTACTTTCTCTAGTCACAATGTCCGAAAGCAAGATAGAGATCCCCACTACAGGCGCCTTCAGAGGTCCTGCGCCTATTGTGAAAATGGACGGTTCCAACTACGAGTTATGGGCCATGCAATTCATGAGCGTAATGAAATCAATGGGTAAGAAACATATTATTACCGAGGACGAGCCAGAGGAGAAAACAGGGGTGTATGCCTCATGGCAGGCTGATGACGCATATGCTCAAGTCTGGTTGTCTGCTACTCTGATTCCATACATTGCTAACGATGTCTTACACCAACCCAACGCCAAATCTATGTGGGATATTATTGCTGCCACGTATTCTCAAGCCAAGAATGAGACAAAAATCTTGTAGCTCCAGCATAACATCTTCACGATAAAGCAGAATGGTCGACCCCTGCATGCTCACTACACTGCATTGCGGGGAATGTTTGAGAGGCTTCATAGCTTCATGCCTCTTACAACTACTCCAGAGCAGTTGAAGACATATAGGTATGCCACGATGGCGGGAGTCTTTTTGCTCTCTCTTGACTCACAGTATGAGGTTGCGTCATATCAGAATGTGGTCGATGCTACTATCCCTCCAATGGATGAGGCTTTTCGGAGACTGAGCCGAATCAATGTCTCGACCCCTGCTGTCGTGCAAAATTCTTCTGCTATGGCGGCCTCTCGCGGAAGAGGCAATCCATCTCAGTTTCGTGGACGAGGACCACGTGGTAGGGGTGGTCGTGGTCGTGGATCACAGTGTACTTACTGTCATAGGACTGGTCATACAGAAGATATATGCTACTCGAAGCATGGTTACCTAACATCTGCCCGTGCAGCAGAACAGATTCAACATCATGGCCCTACACCCATATCGAATCCACGATATGAAGACCTTGTGTCTCGACTGCATGATATCATGCCTCCAGCTAGTACTCCTCCTCCACCTGTTTCAGAGACTAGCTTGGATGTTGTTGCGACTGCAGAAGCTAGTTCCTCAGGTAGTGCTCACACTTCTACATTCTACCAGGGTTCAGGTACCTCAGAATGGATTGTAGATTCAGGTGTCACACATCATTTGTGTGGAGATAGACATCAGCTCACATCCTACAAGCAAGTTTCCTCAGGAAGGGCAATGGTCATAGCAGATGGGACTCATTCTCCCATCACAGGACAGGGACAGATTGTCTTAACACCTCTATGCAGTTGCAGAATGTGCTTCATGCTCCTAATTTCTCAATGAATCTACTGTCTATTAGTCAGCTTACTAAGGATTTACATTGTCGAGCGATATTTGACCCATCATCTCTTGTGTTTCAGGACATTCTCACGGGCAATGTGATTGGACATGGTTGTGAGTAAGGCCGGCTGTATCGAGTGGTCCATACACCTTATGCTGGAGCATCATCTCATTCCATTGGACCTGTGTCTCCTTATATGGCATCTGCGCTTCGGTCATCTTCCGTTTCAGAAACTACTATGTCAAGTCCCTCAAAATTCACCCCGCTCGTCGTTCAATTGTGAAGCTTGTCAGTTAGGGAAGCATCATTGGTCTGTCTTCCCTAGTCGTCAGAGTCTGAGCAGTAGCTCTCCATTTGAGTTTTTTCATATTGATATTACCAAGTCGTGTTCCCGATCATCAGGGACACATGTTCTATTTAGTTGCTGTGGATGATTTTAATTGTTTGTCTTGGGTTTTCCTGTTAAAGAATAAATCTGAAGCGGGCAACACTATTATGAATTTTATTAAAGAAGTGCAGAATGTTTTTCTGTTTCCGTCAAAATTGTGCGAACTGATAATGCTCTTGAATTCTGTACTCAAACATTATCTCAATTTCTTTCATCTCATGGCATTATTCAGCAAACGTCTTGTGCCTACACGTCCCAACAAAATGGTGTTCCGGAAAGAAAACATCGCCACCTTCTTGATGTTGCTCGTACGCTTCTTATCCAGAGTTGTGCCCCACACACGTTTTGGGGTGATGCGGTTCTCACTGCTTGTTACCTTATTAACCGCATGCCCTCGTCTGTGTTGGGGGAGAAGATACCTTTCTCCTTTGTCTTTCCTGACAAGGAGTTGTTCTCCCTTACTCCTCGTGTCTTTGGGTCTATTGCTTTCGTTCACCAATTGTCTCCAGGTATTGACAAGCTCTCTCCTAGGGCTGTCAAATGTGTTTTTGTTGGGTATTCCAGGACTCAAACGGGGTATCGTTGCTATGATCTGTTACGTCGAAGACATTATGTCAGTGCAGATGTCACGTTTTTTTGAGTCAGTCATGTTTCTCTCTCCCACATGTGATAGGTTGACGCCATCAAACATAACTGAAGAGATCTACATTCCTCCTCCATCCTTGTATGCACCACAACAAGCTCCATACATCCACTACCATCCCCACCGTCGTCACCACCTCCACCACCGCCACCACCTCCACCATCTTCCATGTCTTTGGTTCCTCCTCTACCACTCCATTACAGTCGACGGCAATCTCCTGCTCATGATCATGGTCAATCATCAAGCATGCCCCAGGTTTGTTGCGATAACATTATTTCTAATGATGGAATTGATGGTATTTCTCAGCAGGAGCAGGTAGGGGATGATACTGGTAGTGATACGGCCGATGCAGGACTTGATTTGCCTAATGCGCTGAGAAAGCAGAAGAGGTCATGCGCATCATATCCAATTGCCTCTCATGTTACTTTTGATCGTCTAACAGGAGATTTCAGGAGGTTTGTAGTTGCTTTATCAATTGTGAACATTCCACGAACTCACCAGGAGGCATTAGCTGATAGTAGATGGTGTCTGGCTACGGAGGAAGAGATGGCCTCTCTTCAGTCAAGAGGTACTTGGAGCCTTGTTCTAGCTCCTTCTGGGGCATCTATTGTGAGTTGCAAGTGGGTTTTTACGGTGAAGCACAATGCAGATGGCAGTATTGATAGGTACAAGGCTCGACTGGTTGCTCGGGGTTTTATTCATAAGTATGGCGTAGATTACCTTGGCATGTTTTCTCTTGTTGCTCGCCATTCTACCCTACGGATTCTTTTATCTGTTGTTGTGATTCGTGATTGGCCCCTGTTTCAACTGGATGCCAAAATTGCTTTTTATATGGTGATCTTCAGGAGGAAGTGTACATGCAGCAACCACCTGGGTTTACTGCTGAGGGGAGAGTGTACAGATATGCAGGCTTCATAAGGCAATCTATGGCCTAAAGCAGAGCCCGAGAGCTTGGTTCCAGAAGCTCTCAGATTTGTTTAAGAAGCAAGGGTTCAAAAGGTCGAATGCAAACTACTCTCTCTTTGTACAGAGGACATCCAGAGGTACGGATGTTATTATGGTGTATGTTGATGATATACTTATTACAGGAGATGATATGCAGGGAATAAAAAGAGCAAAACAATTCTTTGGCCATGAATTTGTTACCAAGGATCTAGGAGTACTTAGATATTTCTTGGGATTGGAGTTTGCTAGAAATGAACAAGGACTTGTGATGACTCAAAGGAAATATGTCACGGACCTGCTAAGTGACACATGTATGCTTGGATGTCGACCTGGTTCTATACCCATGGATCCAAGCATGAAGATACATGATGATGATACTGAGGAGGTTGACAGGAGAAGATATAAGGAACTGGTAGGGAGGCTTCTTTATGTTACCATTACCAGACCACATGTTTCATTTGCAGTAAATAAAGTGAGCCAGTTCATGGAGCAACCTCGTCAGGTACACATGGACGCTACACATATGATACTAAGGTATCTTAAGTCGTCTCCAGGTGCAGGATTGATGTTTAAGAAGGAGGGCACTATTACTATCTCAACATGTGCAGATGCAGACTATATAGGGTATCCACATGATAGGAAGCCTACATCAGGCTTTGCTATATTTGTTGGGGAGTCACTTGTATCATGGAGGAGTAAGAAGCAAACAATATTTGTGAGATCTAATGCTGAATCAGAATATAGAGCTATGGCCCAAGCATGTACAGAAGTGATGTGGATTCGTGCAGTTCTGACAGATCTACATATAGATGTTCCTCTTCCCATGTAACTAAAATGTGACAATCAGGCTGCATTATTCATTGCAAATAACCCTGCATTTCACGAGAGGACAAAGCACATCGAGGTTGATTGCCATTATATCCGTGATATGATCCAGAAAGGCTTTATTTCTACAACCCATGTCAGCTCAGGAGACCAAACGGCAGACATTCTTACCAAAGCTTTACTTCAGGGTCCCTTCCAAGAGTGCTTATCTAATATGAGCATGATAGATATCTATGCTCCATCTTGAGGGGGAGTGTAGAAGTTTATTTTATGTTCTTGTACTTTTTATCTATTGTTGTTTTCTTTTATCTACCGTATGTAATTTACCCATAGCCCTCTCCCTATATAAGAGAGTTTAGGGCTCAAGGACTAAACACAACTCTTATTTTTCTCAACATTTAACATTGGCAGAAAAATATTCTTTATCTCATTAATAAAAGATACGATAACAGATCCAGCCTCAGACTTATTCTTTAATAAAAATATCAAGGAAAGTCTAGAGAAATCATCAACATCGACCATATAAAAATAGTGTCACTAGTGATCACGGACACAACCTGGACCCAAATATCTAAATGAAGGAGCTCAAATAATCGAGAACTGCTTTGACTCTGACGGGATGAATAGGAGGAACGGTGATGCTTCCCAAGCTGGCATGCCTTACACTGGAAGGAGGATCTCATGGAAATCTGAGGGAGAACATGACACGACTTCTGCAAAAGGAAGGTGGCCAAAATGAAGATGCCACATATATGGTGAGAATGCTCCAGTAGTTATAGTAGAAACACCATCATGAGAAGGTTGGACCAGTCTGTAGAGCCCCCGCTGCTCACGGCCACATCCAATCACCATGCCCATGAGTATGTCCTGAAACACAAGAGACGAAGGGTCAAAAATAGCATGACAGTGCCGATCCTTAGTAATCTGACTAATGGAAAGTAAATTCATCTGAAAGTTAGGAGCAAATAAAACATTCTGAAAGCATATGGACGGCATCAAATGCACCTCCCCTTGTCCTGTAATGGGTAGGTTGTCTCCATTAGCAATGACAACCCATCTACTATGAGGTATGGTCCTGTAGCACCTCAGTTGCGCTCTGTCTCCATACAGATGGTAGGAAGCACTCGAGTCCATAATCCACTCTGTCATATCTGCACCACTACTACTAGTAAAAGCGTAAGTGATACCTGAGGAGCTTGAAGAGGCTCTGGCTACGGCTGCGGTATCTGTGGTGGCGGTGCTTACAATAGGAGTCATGATCTCTCGAATACGAGAAACAATATCATCCAGGCGAGGATCGGTTTGGGAAGCTAGAGTCCCTGAAGGCTCAATCTGTTTTGCCATGCGACCAGAAGCAGGATATCCATGCTTCGAGTAGCATGTATCCTCTACATGTCCTGGACGACGACAGTAGGTGCAAGGGTCTTGCTGGTGTCCATTACCTCTGCCACGAGGAGTGCGTCCTCTGGACTGGGTGTCCCCCCTCGAACACGAGAAGCGGTCATCACTGAAGAGGGTGGAGGAATAACCATAGAAGACATGATAATCCGGCCGAGATGGCTATAGGCCTCCTCCATGGGAGGTATGGTAGCTCCGGTGAGAAGCTGTGTACGTGCAACATCTTAATCGGTATCAAGTCCGACCATGAAAACTCCAACCATCGTGGAGTTCCTATATGCCTTCTGTTGCTCCGTAGGTGTCATAATAGGCATGTAGTTATGAAGCTTCTCAAACATGTCACGGAGCAAAGAGTAGTACACATGCAGAGGACGACCATTCTGCTTGACCTTGTACATATCGAATTGTAGCTGAAGAATCTTAATCTCATTATTGCTTTGTTGGAGTATAAGTTGTATGCGTTACATATGTATGGGAGATGGGTAAATGGATCTCTCAAGGATCCATTTACCCCATCCAAGAGTTTAGTCCCACATCTACAAGTGGTGGGACTTGGAGGCTCTGTGGAGGCTATATAAGGAGCCCCAGACTTCCTGTATCAGAAGAGAAAAAGCAATGAAGCATATGCCCCTTTGAGGGCTTCTCCCGTGGTTTCATCCCGCTCCTTACGGAGTAGAGTTCCATGTAAAATCTTGAGTTCCATGTTTTATATTTCTTCTATGCTATGTTTATCATTTCGCTTCCGCTTTCTATTTTCTAACATGGTATCAGAGCGGGTCGATTCTCGAGGAATTTAAATTCTTATTTATGTTCGAGATTCATTGTTTTTTTCTATGTTGAAAATTTGTTGTTGGAGATCTGTTCTGGAAATCTCCTGCCATTCAGATCTATCTCCACGCAAAGTTCATGTTTTAGGGTTTCCTGAAACCCTAGCAAGTTGTGAGGTTCACTGCACGCACCTCCAGGCTCTCAGCGCATCAAGCACCACCTTGCGCTGCCCTAGGGCTCCGCAACACTCCAGGCAGCAAATCTTCCAGGCCGCAAGCCGTATACGGTGCTATCCTCTTTCTCGCAGGTGGCTGGCGGCACCTCTTCCAGCCCGAAGCCCCTCTGTTCTCTCCTCCATCGCGCACACACAATACATGAGCCCAGGCTCCTCGCAGGCGCGCGCACCCTCGAAGCTCCAGGCGACCTCCTTCGTGCACGGGCCCTTGCGCAGCCCTAACCCGCAGCCGCGAAGCATCTCCAGGCGGCGGAGAGTTCCATCGAGCCTTCACATCCGGCCCAACGAGGCAACGCCGCTCCATAAGTAGAATCTCCAGCATCGCCTCCTAGCAGATCGATCGCACCACCATTGCAGATCTGCACCCAACGTGTGCGCCGATCAGGCGATCTCCCAAAGCCCGCAACTCCGCGCCCTTCACATGCAGGCGGCGCACGCCCTCTACGCGGTGCACCCTGTTCCTTCGATGGCAGCAGGAGAAGCCCAGCGGGGGCGGCTTCACGCTTGGTGCAAAGGCTTCCCATGAAGGGAGCCCTACATAAGAAGCTGCGGCATTATTTATTTTTAAAAAAATTATTTTGAGCCCAGTTGAGCAGTTGTGTTAAAAAAATATTGAGAGAGGGGGAGTAAGTGCTCTTTAGGTCCAACGAACCTGTACTGTTTATTGTAAGGGCTCAATCGAGCTGAAAAAAGGGGGGGAGGGAGGGCCCAATTGAGCTGCAAGTTAAAAAAAATATTGTTTGAAAAAAAATGAACGTATAAGAAAAAGCCGTACACAAAAGTTTTGCAAAAAAATGTAGAGAAAAGCCGTATAAAAAAATTTGGTTGAACGGCTTAAAAAAATTGCAATAAAAAAAGGGGCTGTAAAAAAAAACAAAAATCGAACGGCTTAAAAAATGTGTTTGGACGGCTTTAAAAAAGAAGAAGCCGCATGAAATTTTTGTAATTGTTCATGTTTCTCCCATTCGTATTGTCTTCTCCCAACATAGTCGATGTCATGTATTCCAACTAGTATGTGAGAAAGGGGGAGTATTGTGTAGAGTTACAGGTCTTGTCCAAGATTCAGATGTCAGATTCTCCAGACCAGCCAGTTGTTTAGACTCTACAGCTTTCAGATAAAGATTTTCCATGCGCAATTTCAGACTCGATGTTCAGATTTTGAGTCCACAGTATGATGCGCAGATTCAGACTCGACACTCAGATTGGTCAGAGTCCAAGTTCGAGGCACTCCATGTTTAGAGGCCCATTTTTCGAGTTCTCCAGAAAGAAACTCATTTTCAGACACACACATGTTTGCGGTCTTTATTCAGATGTGCACATGTCTGCCATCTTTTGTCGTGGTCCCCATCTTTTCTTGTTTTGTTGGCCAGAGTTTTCATGTGAGCCATAGGGACTCCAGAGCAGAGGACCATTCCCTATGCCATGTGGGCAAGGGTTTTCATGTGGTATCATAGGTACTCCAGAGTAGCGTACCATTCTCTGTGCCAGATGGGAGAGACCCAGTTCTCCGACGAGGAGACTTTTCAGACTCTATTCTCCAACGACCGTGGACTCCGACGAGGATTGCACTTCCACGGCCTTTTTCAGTTCGGTCCTTTTCAGAGATGGAGCAGTTGTCTACATTATTGTGGCAGGCCAAAGTACTCCGACGAGGAAACTCAATTCAGTTGCAGTCACTCTGACAGGCGCAGTTCAGAGCACATGCTCTCCGACAAGGAGATTCAGCAGACTCACACTCCAGCTCGATCGTCCTCCTCATCTGCACGACATGAGAAGCAACGTCCTCGACAGCAGCAGTTGTGTCGTAGTGTCCTGTAGCGTGAGTTAAGTTTCTTTCTTTTTGTCCAAGCTGAGCATTGCATGCTCCAGCTTGAGGGGGAGTGTTTTGTATGCGTCACATATGTATGGGAGATGGGTAAATGGAACTCTCCAGGATTCATTTACCCCATCCAAGAGGTTAGTCCCACATCTACCAGTGGTGGGACTTGGAGGCTCTGTGGAGGCTATATAAGGAGCCCCGGACAACCTGTATGAGATGAGAAAAAGCAATGAAGCATATGCCCCTTTGAGGGCTTCTCCCGTGGTTTCATCCTGCTCCCTACGGAGTAGGGTTCCACGTAAAACCTTGAGTTCCATGTTTTATATTTCTTTATTTTATGCTATGTTTATCATTCCGCTTCCGCTTCCTATTTTCTAACATGCTTGAGTATAGGTGGATGCCAAAGTGTCCCTCATTGCATTTGTTGTGAGCTGATTCAGAATATCATTGTGGTGAGGGTTCCACATAGCCAAACATAAACACGTCATCTTGCTTCCAGGAGACATTGGCTCTAGTCTTATCCATTGGCTCTGGATCTGTCAGAATGTGCCCCTTGTAATTGCATTGCATGGGGGTGAGAAACTGCATGGACAACAACTCATAGTTGGTCCCATCCATCTTTGCAATGGGAACCGGGCCCTTGAAGGCACCTGATGAATAAAATATATCACCCTTTGACATGATGGTAAAACAACCGAACATCGGAACTCGACTGGAGAGTAGACCGATATGAACGAGTCTACATAATCATACGAAGAATTAGTTGTGCGTATAGACTCATACAACCATCCTCGTCAATCTTCGCTACGCGTTAGGGCTAGAAAACGCAATTTATGGACCTGAAATCACTTTTTCTGTTAAAAATCAGGTTGTTTCATACTGCAGTTCGAACCGGAGAGGTGCGCGGAGAAGTGCAGAGGTGTGAGGAGGTGCACAGGAGGGGCCGACGGCGGCCAGGGACCCACGGACGGGGGATTCTGGGTCTGGCGGCACTGTACTGGGGTTAGCAGTGACTGGGGGGTGCACGCGATGACTGGGGAGGGGAGGGCGAAGGCTGGCGGCGACGCAGTGGCGTGCGAGAGAGGCCAGTGGGTAGGGATAGGGATAGGACCGTCGCTCCGATAACATGTAGAAACGAAAGAATGAATTTCTTTATTGAGAGGCCCGAGGGTTCTCTTATATAGGAGAGAAACATGTTGGGCAAATTACAAGATGAAGACAAGAAATAAATAATACGAAAATAATAAGAAAGATAGCTAATATCTTAACATATACCGTTTTGCATAGCGTTTTTTTATATGATGAGGATAAAAATTATCATTTGACTCAAAGCTGAACCTTGATGTAGACCGATGCTGATGTTGAAATAGTCAGTCTTCCCATGCCGGATCCTTACACAAGATGAAGCACCGTCATACATATCCTTTATAAGGTTAATGTATAGGGTATGTACTTGTCGCTTCTCCAAAATTCTCCACAATATCTCCATTGGGACTGAATCATAATTCTCCAAATCAATAAAAATCATATGGAGGTTCTACATTTTAGCTCTATAGATCTTCATTGTTCTCCTCAACAAGTGTATAACTTCAATAGTTGATCGACCTGGTACGAATCCGAATTGATTTGTTGTTACTTTGGAAACTTGCATCAACCTTCTTTCGATCACTCATTCTCAATTTTTTCATAGTATGACTCATCAGTTTGATATCTCTATAATTCAAACAATTTTGAATGTCTCCTTTATTCTTATAAAGAGGCACCACAATACTTCTCCTCCATTCTCTGGGCATTTTCTTGCTTCGCCAAATAACATTGAATAAATTTGTGAGCCAAGTTAAAACCCGTTCATCTAAAGCTCTCCAAACTTCTATATGAATTTCATCAAGTCCTACCATCTTCCCATGTTTCATAACATTTAAAGCCTCCTCTACTTCCTTTGTCCGTCTATAGCTTGCACGATTCATGTAACATTCACTAACAACAAGATCTCCCAAAGTAATCTGTTTATTCCCTTCACCGATGAAAATTTTATGGAAATATTGCTCCCATCTAGCCTATATATCCTTTTAAGTAAAGCACGTGTCCTTCCTCATCCTTGATGCATCTCACACGAAAAAGATCTTTGGTCATTCTGTCTTTCTTTTGCCTTGACCAATCTGAATATATCTTTTTGGCCCTCCTTCGATTCAAGCTTTGTGTACAAAACTTCATAAGCTTTCGACTAAGCTTCACTTACAACTTTCTTTGCTTCTTTCTTTGCTATTTTGTAGTTTGTGCTAGTTTCCTCTGTTCTATCCTTATACACAGCTTTGAAGAAAGCTCTTTTAATTTTAAGCTTTTCTTGCACCCATTCACTCCACTACCAAGTCTTCTTTCGGCCTGAAACTCCTCCCTTAGATTCGCCTAGCATCTCTTTGGCTACCCTCCGGCAAGATGCTACCGTTGTCCACATATCGTTTACACTTCTGTTACAATCCCAAAATAATTCCTCTAAAACCTTCTCCATGAAGCTTAATTGCTTTAGTTGAAGATTCCACCGTTTAGTTCTAATGATCTTAGAAACCATCCTATTCTTTGCCAGCCCTTTTATTTGCACATCCATGGCTATCAAGCGATGTTGAGATGTTGAACTCTCTTCTGAGATTACTTTGCGGTCTTTGCAACACAACCGATCTCTTCTCTCCATCGCAAAGTAATATGTTTGTGTTTTTTAATCAGTTCACTCTTATAAGTAATTAAATGTGCATCCCTCTTCTTAAATATAGTTTTTTCCATGAAAATGTCATAAGCCATTACAAAATATAGAATGACTTTTTTCCTTATCATTTCTAGCCCCAAAGCCAAGGCCTCCATGAACACTAGCATACCTGAAGCATCCTTTCCCACATGTCCATTAAGATCTCCACCTAGAAAAATCATCTCTCTTTGTAGGATTCCTTGCATAATCTTATCCAAATCATCCTAAAAAGCTTGTTTAATCATTTCCTCCAGAACCAATTTGCGGCGTATAAACGGAGATCATATTCATAACTTCTTCCAGCATCAATTTTAGCGAAATAATGCAACCCCAAATCTTTGCATCTCAATCACACTATCCTCGAAATCCTTATGACAACCACTCCAACACCATTTCTACCCTCTTTATCTGAATACCATAATTTAAATAATGTCTTCTCAATCTCCCTTGCATTCTCTCTAACCCATTGTGTCTCTTAGAGATATAGTATTTGAATCTTCCTTCTTTCCATCATATATACTATCTCCATTGACTTGCCAAAAGTGTCAATATTCCAATTACCTATCCTCAACTTCTTTTGCAACCTCTTTTGGACTAACTACTTTACTCACAGACATCCATCAGGTAAGAGCCCTTGCAAATTTTGGACTGCATCCGGGTGGAGATGCAACAGAACTAGCATATTATTCACATGTGTTCATTATGCGAGAACCCTCGTAAATTTTGAACTACATCCGAGCAACGATATAGTGGCTATTGCCATTTCTCATTGCATTCGAGCGATGCAAAGCATCGCTTGTAGGGAATGTCCCAACAAAATCTAAATGTTTGCTTAAATCCATGTTGAAAAGATCTGTTTGTCTTGAGGTAAATTCCTAAATAGTGTTTTTTTCTTCAAAAAATACTATTTAGAAATTTGTTTTCGGCTATTTTACACTGGCCGTCGGCTACCTAACGCGACCCTCCTAAACATGAATAAGTAGAATAACATTAATATTAATTTAACTTTCAAAATTCTAAATTGTAGCAACACACACATACGCTCTGAAAACTAGAATTCGAGGAGGTGAGATCGGACGCTTTGAAAACTAGAATCCGAGGAGGTGAGCGAGTCGCAATTCTTCTACCGCTCATTAAGGAGATGAGCGCTCGTACCTCGCTCTTCTGAGGAGGTGAGCGATTCTTCTTCCTCGCCTTATTCAAAAATAGCTTCCCGCCTCACAACTCCCTCGGAAGCGTAGGTTGGCTTGGTACGCTCTCCGGTGAGAGTACGGAAAACTCAGTACGGTGTCGCTCATACAATCTTCTTTAGTTATTGAGAAAGGGAAGCATATATATTATAGTAACTATACTTGCAGTAGCAAGATAGTTCCGACACTGTGGCTGCGAACTGTCGGACCACGTCTCGAAGGATCAAGAAAGGTCCAGGCTTAGATACTGAGAAGCCCATGAGAATAGTTAGCCTCGGCTTGAGCTTCCACGGATAAAGGTACATGAACGGCCATTTGATCCCCGTCAAAGTCTGCATTAAAGCCCTTACAAATGCGATGGGTGTAAACAAATAGCGCGTCCTACGAGTTGGAATGCTTGTATTCTAAATATATGCTAGGTGGGTGCTCTATTCAGCAATACAGGATGCCCCTGCATAACTTCTTAAAGTCTTTACCCACTTTCTTGAACAAGCTTTTTCTCCTTTTAGCAATACGAAGCAATATGTTGTCTGATTAGACCACGAATTACAAATGTTTGGAAAAGTGCTATTGCTATTTCTCGAGGTAATCCGCATTGGTGTAATGAAAGGGAAAGTCGTATTTATTTTTTTATGTATGTGCATATGTATACAAACATGTATGCATATATTTATATATAGATATATACACATGCGTACACACACATATATATGTATACATACATACATATATGTACTTGTAACTATACATAAATAGATACATAATATATATAGGGGGCCTTTCAAATAGGATGCGTCCTTCCTGACTTAAGGAAGGCCACCTTCTTTTTGTAGACAACATGAGCACTTTAGTAGAATGTGTATACATTTTGTATTATAACTACACATTATAAATACAAAACCGCATATAAAACTGCATATTATAATACAAACATTAAAACTGCACATTGTAATACAATCTATATACGTATTCTACTAAACTCATCATGTTTTCTACAAAAAAGGGCCTGGCCTTCCTGAACTCAGGAAGGACCAAGTCCTATTTGAAAGAAATCCTATATATATAAAAATCATCTCCACCTGCCATTAATTAAAAAACAATCAACAACCAATCATTCTCCCAAACTCCAGTAAAAGTCACATTACAAAAAAAACCTCGCAGCAAGAAACCTTCTATCCAAACATCAAAACACAAAAACAGGTTATCCACCAATGACCCACTTTCAGAATGGATTACTCTCTGCCAGAAAAGCTCTCAAACAAACCCATCCTAAGAGGAGGTAAGTCTTTAGTATTTATTTTATTTGTTGCCCGTTGTGTTTCTTTTGAAAGGGGGTTCACGGGTACCTTATTAGAGGGGGTTCTCTCTAGTTCTGTTCTTTGTTTTTTTGGATTCCATCGTTTTTAAAAGAAAGGGATTTATTGAGATAAGGTTGCTGCTAATATTATTAAAAATTAATAAAGGATATGCTTTTCCAGCACATTGGGGTTTTTTTTTCAAAAAAAAGAGGGTCGTTGTAAACTAAATAAAAACTTCTAACTCGGATTGCTCACGTTTTTTAAAATTACGTTCTTGATTTTATTTTTTTTCCATGGTTTGATAAACTAAAAAAAGCAATCAAAATTTTTCATAAGAGAAGGGGTTATATGTTGTTGCTTATTTGAAAAAAAAACAACTCTAGATCTGTTCATAAGTTTTTTTAGGTTCATTCAGATCATTAGCTTTAGCTTTTTTATTAAGCTTACCTCGCAAGTAGATTAAAGCTTTTTACTAATAGTTTGTGTAATAATTAATTCTTTGTTTAAGATAACCTTGTTAAGTTTTTTTAAAAAGGAGAATTTGTTAAGTATTAATTGTCATCCAATCTGAGTAGAGCATGATTGTTAAATTGCATGGTTGATTAAACGGTTACGAAGATAAAGTTTACTCATCAAAGTTTACATTAAGAAGAGAGGTGATAGTTTAGTCGAAGCATAATTGGCATAAGTTCTTTTGTTACAGTGAAAAGGAATTTTGATTGTCTGAGGCTTAAATTTATTAAAAACATAGCTGCAACTTAATCTTTCGTCGATAGCCAGCACATCAAAACATATACCTTTGCTTATTCCTATTAAATTAAGTCTCTTATACCTCATTTATTTTTATATCATTAGATCTAAAATGGCAAGCAAAACCATCACCATTGAGGTGGGGAAATTGAATACCTTAATGATACTAATTACAGATTGTAGAGTAGAACGATCTACTTTGACCTTTCTACTTTAACCTTTTACACGATAGCATATACTCCATAATAAACAAACTCAACCCTACCTTATCTGAGAATCCAACCATGGAGGAAATTAGATCCTGCGAACAATGGGAGAAAACAGAATAAGGGCTAGGAGCTTTATGATGACCTACATGGAGTTGAATCTGATTCAGGTCTTCGAGACGTGTAAATCAGCATGCGAGCTCAAGATCGCAATGAAGGACAAGTACCACTTGCAATCCGAACTGCGTATGTATCTTCTTCTATACAAAAACAACTTGTGCAGAATGAAAGAATCTAAAAGCGTCCTCGAGCACATGAACAAGATGACTGTAATGGCCAAGGACCTAGCAGCTAATGAATGCGTGATTTCGGAGAGGATATGAATAATAGCCATTCTAGGAAATACCCCTATGTCATTTAACATGATTGCACATCTTTAAGGATGAATGACAACATCAAGAGTGTGACGGATCTACCTGCACAGTTGGCAATTGAGCAGGATCTTTCGAAGCAAAGATCGAAAGTCGAGATCTTTGACATCAAGGAAGAAGAAGAAGCTAATGCGGTGCACGCAAAGAGAAGACTAGGACCCTCCAAGATGAATTTCAAGGGAAAAGGTGGGAAATACCCATGTGGCTCATGCGACGGTTGCGACAAATATGACCATTTCAAGATCAATTACTGGAATAAGAGGAAGCCGAGAAATTTTAAAGCGCTTGAGAACAAAGACAACAAGAAAATTGAAGTCACGACTAATGTAGAGTCTAACCCTACGGTTACAGACTATGACGGATGGTGAATTGACTTTGGTGTAACCCGCCACATTGCCAAGACAAAGGAGGGCCTAGTGGACTTCAAGGAGCTGAAAGAGAACATGCAATCTTCATGGGGAACAACACCTACTTAAATGTTGAAGGTGTTGGGACATACATGCATAATATGAGCAATAGTATAATGGTACTTCAAGATGTACGCTCCACGACTTGAACCTCATGCATGTTCCATATTTGCTTAAGAAGAATTTTGAAGTTCATTTGTATAATAAGCGTGTTTACATAGGAAAGAATAAGGTTTATGGCATGGGAAAGTTTGTACCCGAGCATGACCTATTTTGTCTTCATGTACTAGTTCGAATGAATCAATGAATGTGTTTTAATAGTATTCTCTGTGTTTATTATCTGATTATGATTTATGGCACATGAGGTTGTCATCTAGAAAATTCGAAAATTAATCAAATGATTGAATTTGATCTTATGCCTAAAATTATTGGTACAAGAACATTACCATGTGAACATTGTCCGACCTGTAAAATAATGAGAAAACCCTTCTCGACGAGAACTCGATGAAAGGAACTGTTGGGAAAAATGAGCAAGTCGTTTATTCCATAAGCCCTAGGCTCTCTTATATAGGAGAGTAGCCTATCGGTAAATTACATAAAGCATACAACTGAAAATGAAAATAACAAAGAGATACATGTACTACTATATGCGTCAACACTCCCCCTCAAGATGGAGCATAGATATCAATCATGCTCAGCTTGGACGCACACTTCTGGAATGGGCCTCGAAGTAATGCCTTGGTAAATATATCAGCAGTTTGATTCTCTGAGGTAACATGAGATGTAGCAATGAACCCCTTCTGAATCATGTCACGGATGTAGTGACAGTCAACCTCAATATGCTTGGTCCTCTCATGGAATGCTGGGTTGTTTGCAAATAAACAAGGCTGCCTGATTATCACATTCCAATTTCATAGGAAGCGGTATATCAAGACATAGATCTGTAAGAAGAGCTTTCACCCACATCATCTCTGTGCTAGCCTGGGCCATAGCCCTGTATTCAGATTCAGCACTGGATCTAGCTACCACTGTTTGTTTCTTGCTCCTCCATGAGACTAGAGCATCTCCAACATAGACTGCAAATCCTGAGGTGGACTTCCTGTCCTTGGGACATCCTGCATAGTCTGCATCCGCACACGCTGAGATAGAGATCTCCTTTCCCTTCTTAAATAGCAAACCTGCACCTGGAGATGATTTTAGATATCTAAGAATCATGTGTATTGCATCCATATGGATCTGACGTGGTTGCTCCATAAACTGGCTCACGCGACTCACTGCAAATGATATATCAGGCCTAGTGATCGTGACATACAATAGTTTGCCTACCAATTCTCTGTATCTTCTCCTGTCCGCCTCCTCTATGTCATCATCATAGAGCTTCATGCTAGGATTCATTGGTGTCGTAGCAGGCCGACACCCAAGCATACATGTTTCACTCAACAAATCTGTAACATATTTCCTCTGCGACATTACTAGTCCATATGGATTTCTAGCAAATTCTAGCCCCAGAAAATATCTAAGGACTCCCAGGTCCTTGGTGACAAATTCGGTTCCCAGTTTTTCTTTCGCCTGCTTTATGCCCTGCTCATCATCTCCTGTAATCAAGATATCATCTACATAAACCATGATTACAATAATACCTCTAGCAGTCTTCTGTACAAACAAAGAATGGTCAGCATTGGAGCGTTTGTATCCTTGTTTCTCAAAGAGGTCTGAAAGCTTCTGAAACCATGCTCTGGGGCTCTGCTTAAGGCCATAGATAGCCTTATGTAATCTGCATACCTTGGAACACTCCCCCTCAACAGCAAAACCGGGTGGTTGTTGCATATAGACTACCTCCTGCAAATCTCCATATAAGAATGCATTCTTCACGTCTAGCTGATGGAGCGGCCAGTCTCTAGCAACTGCAACTGACAACAAGATCCGGAGAGTGGAATGACGGGCCACAGGCGAGAATGTGTCAAGGTAATCCACCCCGTATGTCTGTGTAAAGCCGCGTGCAACAAGACGTGCCTTGTACCTATCAATAGAGCCGTCTGCATTCTGCTTCACTGTAAACACCCACTTACAGCTCACGGGGTTCACATCTGGTGGTATAGGAACCAAACTCCAGGTTCCTCTGGACTGAAGTGCCGCCATTTCTTCCTCCATTGCTAGCCGCCATCTGCTATCCTGCATAGCATCTTAAAACCTCCGCGGAATATCTACAGCTGACAGTGCCACCACAAATGTCCTGAAGTCTCCAGATAGTCTCTCAAAAGACACAGATGCTGACAAGGGATATGTAGCACAGCTCCTCTGCTACATATCCTCTTTGATTTGCGTAGAGCAATGGGAACATCTAAATCTGTTGTAGTCTCATCTGGCCCCTGCAACATATCTTGCTCAGAAATGTCGTCAGATCCATCAATAGAAATATTTTCATTACATACCATAGGCGAGCTAGGAGACGAGTCATGACCATGAGCGGGAGGAAGCCTACGGGTATAATGGAACGGTAGCGGTGAGACAGGTATATGTGGTGGTGGTGGTAGTGGTGGCGGCATTTGAGGTGGTGGTGTCATGTATATGGCATCAGTAGATGGAGATGGTAGCTGCTTGTCTCCCGAGGCTGAAAAATACATAACAGATTCAAAAAATGTAACATCTGCACTGACCATATACCGCCGACGCAAAGGATCAAAACACTTGTACCCCTTTTGAGTTCTGGAGTACCCAACGAAAACACATTTGACAGCTCTAGGAGAGAGCTTGTCAGTACCAGGCGACAACTGATGGACAAAGGCAACCTACCAAAACACACGAGGAGTAAGGTTGAACAGATCCTTCCCGGGATAGATAATGGAAAACGGAATCTGTTCATTCAAGACAGAGGAAGGCATACGATTGATTAGGTAACATGCAGTGAGAACTGCATCACCCCAGTAGGAGTAGGGAACATGACTCTGTATAAGAAGTGATCTTGTGACATCAAGAAGGTGACGGTGTTTCCTTTCAGCAATTCCGTTTTGTTGAGATGTATGAGCACAAGATGTTTGATGAACAATCCCTTTTGAGGAGTAGTACTTGGCAAGAACATTGGTGCACAATTCTAAAGCATTATCACTTCTCACAAACCTCACAAATGTGGAGAAAACATTTTGTATTTCATTCAGATTATGGATAATGATATTTCCTGCTTCAGATTTATTTTTCATCAAAAACACCCATGACACTCTAGAAAAATCATCCACAAATACTATATAAAATCTGTGTCCCTGATGATCAGGTACACGACTCGGACCCCAGACATCAATATGAAATAACTCGAACTTGGAGGTATTACTCCGACCTGGACGACTAGGAAAGGACGACCTGTGATGCTTTCCCAACTGACACGCCTCACATTGAATAGGGGTGTGAGGAAGACCATAACGTAACACGTGACGCAACTTCTGAAGCGGTAAATGTCCAAATCGCAGATGCCACAATAAAGTAGATACTTGTCCAGTGGGAATGGATGAGGTTCCAGTGAAAGGGGTCTGATTCAGGTGGTAGAGGCCTCCTTGCTCATAGCCACGACCAATCACGTTGCCCGTATAGATGTCCTGAAAAATCAAAGAAGATGGATCAAAAATAGCCCGACAATGTAGGTCCTTCGTAATCTGACTAATTGACAATAAATTCATTGAAAAGTCAGGTGCATGTAGCACATTCTTGAGCTGCATAGAAGATGTCAATCGAATCTCCCCCTGACCAGTGATGGGGGAATGTGTACCATTGGCGATCACCACTGTTCGGCCTGGAGGAATCTGAGTGTATCCTGTAAGTAGATTCTGGTCGCCACAAAGATGATGTGTAGCGCCCGAGTCCATAATCCATGGTAATATATCTGATCTACTACTGGTGAATGCAAGTATGCTACCTGAAGCACTGGTCGACGCAGAGGCAGAGGCGGCAGCATCAGATTGACTCTCAGTAGTCGGTGCTGGACCAGATGGGGGGATAATGCCCCTCAGACGGGCAACTAGATCGTCGAACCGCTGATCCAAAGTAGCAGCAGATGGACGCTCTATCTGCTCAGCGACTCGTGCAGATGCAGGAAATCCATGCTTCGAATAACATGTGTCTTCATTGTGTCCTACACGATGACAGTAGGTGCATGTTGGCCTAGTACGGCCACGTCGTCCACGGGGTCCACGTCCACGTCCCTGATGATGAAATCCGCGACCCATGTTGGCTGCCATGGCTGAAGTGTTCTGATTCGCAGCCGTGGAAGGAACTGTGATCCGACTCAATCTATGAAAAGCTTCCTCCATGGGAGGAATAGTAGAGTCAGCCAAAATCTGTGATCGTGCCGCCTCATACTCTGGATCGAGTGCAGCCAGGAACACACCCACCATAGTCGCGTTCCTGTATGTCTTCTGCTGTTCTGGCGTGGCTGTAAGGGGCATGAAGCTATAGAGCTTCTCGAATATCCCTCTCAGTGATGTATAAAGAGAATGTAAAGGGCGACCATTCTGCTTTATTGTGAAAATATCATGTTGAAGTTGCAGAATCGTTGTCTCGTTCTTCGCCTGCGAGTATGTAGCCGCCAGAATGTCCCAATCCTTGGTTGTGGGTTGATGTAGGATGTCATTGGCAATTTCAATAGCCAACGTACCAGATAGCCAAACCTTGGCATATGCATCATCAGCCTCCCAAGAGGCATTGGCTCCAGTCTTCTCAGCAGGCTCTGGTTCGGTAAGGATGTGCTTCTTGCATGTTGACTTCATCATGCTCATGAACTGCATTGCCCACAATTCATAATTTGTACCATCCATCTTTACTATAGGCGCTGGACCACGAAAGGCGCCAATAAATGGGATATCTGACTTGTTTTCTGACATCCTGGAGACTGGAGCGATTAACCAATGATGAACTTCGTCTACAATGACATTGACGGGTTTAGTTGCACGTGTAGACCTCAAGCAACTAAACCCATGAAGATGATTTTATGCGCTTTAGGGCTGGGCACGCGCACGCGTACAGGAGGCACACGCGCATGCGCAAACTCGAACGGGAGGCGCAACGTACGGGCTGGGCACGCGCACTGGTGCGCGATGCACGCACTGGTAGTGTGCTGTAGCACGCACTGGTAGTGCGCTGTAGTGCGTACTGGTCGCACGCTGGATTGGTGCAGTTCACGCGCACCGTGGAGATGCTACAGCGCAGCCGCACAGGCTGTGCGCAAGGGAGAGGAGCACCGTGGGGGGTTACACGCAGGAGATGGGAGGCGCGCACGGAGGAACGGCCGATCGGAGAGGCCCGCACGCGTGCAGGGGTTCACGCAGGCGAGGGGAGCGCCGCCGCACGTGTTGCGGAAGGGAGGGCGGCGCCCGCTGCACTTGCTGCGGAAGAGAGGGCGGCGCCGATCGGGAAGAGAGAGAGAGAGAAGCCGGCGGGTGGGGTGGGGTAGGGTTAGGGTTTCGAGAACTCCGGTCTAGGACCGTCGCTCTGATACCATGTTGGAAAAAATGAGCAAGTTGTTTATTCCATAAGCCCTAGGCTCTCTTATATAGGAGAGTAGCCTATGGGTAAATTACATAAAGCATACAACTGAAAATGAAAATAACAAAGAGATACATGTACTACTATATGCGTCAACAGGAACTATTAAGCTTGATCCATTCATATATATGTGGGCCATTGTGTGTCAGTACACATAAAAATAAGGAATACTTCATAAATTTATTTATGACTGCTTTAAGTTCTCTTACATCTATCTTTTAGGAAGAAAGGCTGAAGCCTTTGAAACATTTTAGAGATACAAGACAGACATAGAAACAAAATTGAGAAAATCAACTAAGACCCATAGGACTAATAGAGGTGAAGAATACACCTCAAAGGAGTTTGAGGAGTACTGCATTCAAGCAGGCATTTATAGGTAGAGTACGATGCCTTACACAACACAACAAAATGGAGGTCTATCAAAAAAAATTTGGGAAGAAACAATGTTGACCGCTAACTACATATCGAATATGATTCCCACCAAGTTCGTAGAATCATTGCCATATGAAAATTGAAATGCAGGAACTCGAGTTGGGTCATCTTCGGAAATGGGGATTGTTGGGAAAATAAGAAAACTTGTTTATTCCATCAGCCCTAGGCTCTCTTATATAGGAGAGCAGCCTATGGGTAAAATACATAAAGAGTCAAACAGAAAATAAAATTATAGGAAAAATACAGAAGTGAATAATATATCTCTACACTCCCCCTCAAGGTGGAGCATAGATATCAATCATGCTCAGCTTGGACGAACACTTCTGGAACGGCCCTCTAAGTAACGCCTTGGTAAAAATGTCTGCAGTCTAATCCTCTGAGCTAACATGGGATGTAACAATAAACCCCTTCTGAATCATATCACGTATGAAGTGATAATCAACCTCAATGTGCTTGGTCCGTTCATGAAACGCTGGATTATTTGCAATGAATAGAGCCGCCCGAATGTCACATTCCAGAGCCATAGGAAGCGGGACTTCTATATATAGATCTGCAAGCACAGCCTTTATCCACATCATTTCTGTACTGACCTGAGCCATATCTCTATATTCAGACTCAGCACTGGACATTGCTACAACCGTTTGCTTCTTGCTTCTCCATGAGACTAGAGAATCTCCATCATACACCGTGAACCCAGTGGTGGACTTCCTATCCTTGGGGCACCCTGCATAATCTACATCTGCACAAGCTGATATAGTAACCTCCTTGCCTTTCTTAAACAACAGACCTGCACCTGGAGATGACTTAAGATACCTGAGTATCATATGTATAGCATCCATGTGTACCTGACGTGGTTGCTCCATAAACTGGCTCACTCGACTCACAGCAAAGGAGATATCGGGCCTGGTAATAGTAACATAGAGAAGTTTGCCCACCAGTTCTATGTATCTTCTCTTGTCCACCTCATCAGTGTCATCATTATATAATTTCATACTGGGATCCATAGGTGTAGTGGCAGGTCGGCAACCAAGCATTCATGTTTCACTCAACAAGTCGGTGGCATATTTCCTCTGGGTCATTACCAACCCATGAAGATTCCTGGCAAACTCTAGTCCCAGAAAATATCTAAGAACCCCAAGGTCCTTGGTGACGAATTCACGTCCCAGCATTTCTTTTGCCCCCTGGATTCCCTGTTCATCATCACCTGTAATCAGAATATCGTCCACATACACCATAATAGCAATGATACCTCTAGGTGTCTTTTGCACAAACAGGGAATGATCAGCATTGGAACGTTTGTACCCTTGTTTCTCAAACAGGTCTGAGAGCTTCTGGAACCAAGCTCTGGGGCTCTGCTTAAGGCCATAGATAGCTTTATGAAGTCTGCACACCGTAGGACACTCCCCCTCAACAGCAAAATCAGGTGGCTATAGCATGTAGACTTCCTCCTATAAGTCACCGTATAGGAATGCATTCTTCACATCTAACTGGTAGAGCGGCCAATCACGAGTAACTGCAACAGAGAGGAGGATCCGTAGGGTGGAATGGCGAGCAACCGGCGAGAATGTATCCAGATAGTCCACCCCATATGTCTGTGTGAAGCCATATGCAACAAGCCGAGCCTTGTATCTGTCAATATTGTCGTCTGCCTTCTGCTTAACTGTAAAGACCCACTTACAACTAACTGTAGATACATCAGGAGGTGCAGGAACAAGGCTCCAGGTGCCTCTTGACTGAAGAGCGGTCATTTCTTCTTCCATGGTCAAGCGCCATCGACTATCTTTCAGTGTATCTTGATAATTCCGTGGAATATCCACTGCTGACAATGCAATGACAAAGTTCCTGAATTCGCCAGTGAGACGATCAAACGACACAGAAGATGCTATAGGATATGACGTGCAGCTCCGCTTCTACTTTCGTATAGCAATAGGTACATGTAAATCATCCCTCTCCTCAGCTGGCCTCTGTAACACATCCTGCTCAGGAAAATCATCAGATCCATCAATAGTAATATTTTCATAGCATACCTCAGGCGAGCTGGATGACGAGCGGTGACCATGAGCAGAAGCAGGCCTACGGGTATAGTGGAATGTTAGTGGTGAAATGGGCACCGTGACAGGAGGTGGTAACAGTTATGGTGGTGATGGTGGTGGTGATGGCATGTATATAGCATCAGTAGTGTCAGAGGGAACCGACTGATCACCTGTAGACGAGAAGTACATAACGGATTCGAAAAAAATGACATCCGCACTGACTAAATACCTCCTTCGCAATGGATCATAACACCTGTAGCCCTTCTGTGTTCTGGAGTACCCGACAAAGACACACTTGACAGCCCTAAGAGAGAGCTTGTCAGTCCCGGGAGACAACTGGTGGACAAAGGCTACCGAGATGAACACGCGAGAAGTAAGGGAGAACAAGTCTTTATCAGGGAAAATAAGAGAGAATGGAATCTTCTCACCTAAGACAGATGACGGCATTCGATTAATAAGATAGCACGTCGTAAGAACAGCATCACCCCAGAAAGAATGAGGGGCATTACTCTGTATAAGAAGCGACCTGGTGATATCAAGTAAGTGACGGTGTTTCCTTCCAGCAACCCTATTCTGTTGGGAAGTATAGGCACATGATGTTTGGTGGATAATCCCTTGAGATGAAAAATAACTGGATAGGGTATGGGTACAGAGTTCCAGAGCATTATCACTTCTCACAATTTTAACAGATGCAGAAAAAACATTACGAACTTCATTAATGAAATTGATGATAATATTCCCCGCTTCAGATTTATTCTTTAACAAAAATACCCACGACACACGAGAGAAATCATCCACAATAACTATATAAAACATGTGTCCCTGATGATCAGGAACACGATTAGGACCCCAGATATCGACATGAAATAACTCAAACTTGGAGGTACTACTCCGACACTGACGACTAGGAAAAGTAGACCTGTGATGTTTTCCCAACTGACAAGCCTCACATTGAATGGACGTGTGAGGTGAAACCTGAGGTAACACATGACGTAGCTTCTGAAGCGGTAGGTGAACAAAGCGCAGGTGCCACAGTAATGGGGAGATGGATCTAGCAGGTAGAGATGAGGTTCCAACATAAGGCGTCCGACTAAGGTGATAGAGGCCGCCTTGCTCATAGCCACACCCAATTACGTTGCCCGTGAGGATGTCCTGAAAAACAAGAGAGGATGGATCAAAAATTGCTCGGCAATGTAAATCCTTTGTAAGTTCGCTAATGGACAACAAATTCATTGAAAAATCAGGTGCATGTAACACGTTCTTCATATGCATGGATGGTGTCAATCTAATCTCCCCCTGCAGGGAATGTGTTCCATTAGCAATAACCATTGTTCGGCCTGGAGAAACCTGCTTGTATCCTGTAAGTAGACCTTGATCACCACACAGATGATGTGTGGCACCAGAGTCCATAATCCACTCTAAAGTATCTGATCCACTACTGCTAGTGAATGCATAGGTGCTACCTGATGTACTGGTGGAAGCAGATGTAGATGCAGATGCGGCAACGTCGGCATGACTCTCAGAAGTAGATGCTGACGTTGGGGGACCAGATGGAGGAATGATGCTCCTCAAACGGGCTACAATATCATCAAAGCGCTTATCCATAGATGACGCAGCTGGGGGCTCGATCTGTTCATCGACCCGTGCGGAAGCTGGAAAACCATGCTTAGAATAGCATGTGTCTTCGGTATGTCCAGAACGATGGAAAAAGGTACATGATGGCCAAACACGGCCTCCTCTACCGTGAGGTCCACGTCCACGGAACTGATGATGACCTCCTCGACCTCGATTTGCTGCCATGGCTGAGGCTGTTGGAATCGTAGCAGACGAGGGAACAGTGATACGACTCAGCCTATGAAATGCCTCCTCCATAGGAGGAATAGTAGAGTCCGTCAAGATCTGGGAACGTGTTGCCTCGTACTCAGGATCAAGGGCAGCAAGAAAAATACCTACCATAGTGGCATTCCGATAGGTCTTCTGTTGCTCTGGAGTGGTTGTGAGATGCATGAAGCTATAAAGTTTCTCAAACATTCCATGTAAAGACGTATACAACGAGTGTAGAGGCCGTCCATTCTGCTTGATAGTAAATATGTCATGCTGGAGTTGCAGAATCTTCGTCTCATTATTTGCCTGAGAATATGTAGCAGCCAGAATATCCCACATTGCTTTTGCAGTGGGCTGATGAAGAATATCATTGGCAATCTCAATTGCCAGGGTTCCGGATAGCCAAACCTTGGCATATGCATCATCTGCCTCCCATGAGGCATTGACCCCAGTCTTCTCAACAGGCTCTTCTTCAGTAAGAATGTGTTACTTACCGGTTGACTTCATCATACTCATGAATTGCATTGCCCACAGTTCATAATTTGAACCATCCATCTTCACAATCGGCGCTGGACCTCTGAAGACGCCTATAGATGGGATGTCTACGTTGCTCTCTGACATAGTAATAACGGAAGACTGGAGTAGTAAACTGAAGGTATGATAGTCTACATGGACATTAACGTGTTTAGTTGCATGTGTAGACTCAAGGAACCAAGCCCATTACTTTGGAGAAGCGCGCGCGGAACGAGTTCTGATGTTACGTACATGCGCTTGACTTAGGGTTTCGCGTGCACAGAAGTCGAGATCTTTAGAAGGTCACGCGCAGGAGACGCACGCTGGGCACGTGAAGATCACGCGCGCACAGATCACACAGGGGACGCGCGCAGGGTCACGCGCAGGGGCACAACGCGCAGGGTCACAACGCGCAGGGGCACGATGCTCAATCGATCACAGCGCGCACAGATCTCGCGCAAGTACGCAGCGCACATAGGCCAAGCGCGATGCTCAACCGCACCGTGTTCACAGTGCACACCGCGTGAAGGAAGCGTACGGAGGCGTGATCGGAGGCGGAGGCGTGAGATCGGGGGCGGAGGCGCGAGATCGGAGGCCCGGAGGGGGCGCGCGGAGGCGCGAGGGAGACTCGCGGAGGAGGCGCGTGATATAGGAAGGCGCGGAGGGCTCGAAGGTGAGGCTAGGGTTAGGGTTTTGGCTCGAGAACTCCGGTCTAGGACCGTCGCTCTGATACCATGTTGGGAAAATAAGAAAACTTGTTTATTCCATCAGCCCTAGGCTCTCTTATATAGGAGAGCAGCCTATGGGTAAAATACATAAAGAGTCCAACATAAAATAAAATTATATGAAAAATACAGAAGTGAATAATATATCTCTACAGGGATCTATGGTACAGATCTTAGTACTAAGTCAGACTAGAGACAAGTTAGACTTGAAAACATTAAAGTGAAAATTTGTTGGATATAGTGCACATTCTAAAAGGAAAAAGGTTCTTATATGAAACTAAAAGTTTTATCGAAATTCATAATGCAACTTTCTTTGAAATTCATCAAGGGAAGAGCATAAAGTAGAGGAATCATATCATTTGATCGTCCTACATGATAATGAAAATGACTTAGACATAAGATAAGGAATTAGTATATGATACAGATCATCCACACATAAAGAATGAATCTATGGATAATGATGATCCTTTAGAGGAAGTGGGTGCACTCACACAACCTACGAGTATAACCGAGAATAAGAGACCTAGAACACAACCAGCATGGATGGAAGATTATCATATCTATGGATGTGATGCGTCGTATTACACCATAAACAAGGATGTAGTAGATTGTACATATCGCATATCCTTTGATGAAGCAATGGCTTCGAATGAGTCAGAATCATGGGTGGTCTCCATAAGGGATGAGCGGAACCCAATTGAATGAAATGTTGTAGGCAATTTATATGATGTAAGTGGGTAGTCAAGAAAAATTACCGAGTTGATGGTATTGTTGATAAATACAAAGCAAGATTAGTTCCGAGTGTTATACTCAGCAAGCTGGAATAAACTTCAAGGAAACCTACTCTTTGGTAGCTAAATTTGCATCAATTCGAATGATATTATCTATAGTCACATATAACGATTTGGTGTTATTCCAAATGGATATAAGGACAACCTTCCTTAATGGAGAATTAAAAAAAGAGATATATATGTGACAACCTAATGGATTTTAGGTAGAAGGTCAGAAGAAAAAGATTTATAAGTTAAGAAAGTAAATATATGGCTTAAAACCATCTTTACAACAATGGTATCTCAAATTCCATGAGAAAATTATCCAATTTGAATTTGTTGCAAATAAGTTGGATAATTGATTATATGTCATAATGAGTGGGAGCAAATTTGCTATCATGTCATTGTATGTAGATGGCATTCTACTTAGTGGTAATGACATCGGAATAATCAAAGATATTAAAGAGAAATTGAACAATGAATTTGAGATGAAGAACATAGGTGAAGTATCATGTGTTTTAGGAATTCAAATTACCCAGGACAGAGACTCAAGGACATAAAGTCTTAGTCAAGAAAAATATTTGCATACCGTATTAAAGAGATCTGGAATACAGAATAGGACTCCAGCTTCTACACTACTTGTGATTGGAAAGAGGCTCAACAAGAGTCAATATCCTAGAAAGGGACAAAAACCTTTAGAAGTAGTATGTATGCACAAGTGAATGAAAGTTTAATGTATGCAATGATGTGCACTCGACCTGACTTGGCTTATCCAGTTAGCCTAGTTAATAGATATCAAAATTCATCTGAAAGTCAAGAGCATATAAAATATTCTGCAAGCACATGGATGGTGTCAAATGCACCTCCCCCTGTCCTTTAATGGGTAAATTAACCTTGTTCATAATGAAAACCCATCTAATAGGGGGTATAGATCTCTAAGAACTGAACTATGCTTTGTCTCCACACAGATCGTGAGCAGCACCCGAGTCCATGATCCATTCTATCATATCTGCCATGCTGCAACTGGTAAAAGCATAAGCTATATTTGAGGAGCTTGAAGAGGCTCCAGCAACAGCTACAACATCTGAGGAATCTATAGTGTTACTGACAGTAGGAGTTGCTTAAAATGGACTCTCGTAGCGGCGAGGCCCAGAGTCTCAGAGGTCCCTTCCTTTGTGCTCTGCTTTCTTCAGCGCTTTTCTGAACTATTTCTTTGTTCTCAACTTCGTCACGTCCTTCAATTCTCTCAGTTCTACCCGAAAAGTCACATCAGCGGGACTTTCCAGACATCAGTGAGTCCGGAGCCCGGACATTCTCTACGGAGCCTTCTCGAGTGCGCCCCCATTACTTAGAAAAAGTGAGCCACCGGTTCAGGTACAAGATACTATCATTACCGCCTGGACAATTAGACATCCAACCCGTAATCGCAACGACCCAATTGCAAGAGCGGAGCTCTACCAAAAGAGCAAAACCAGTCGAGTATTGGCCTTGGAGCTTCGAGCGGGGCCTTCTCCTTCGGGCGGGTTCGAGGATGAGGACTGCTTTTGAAGAGCTATGAGATCGAGTGATGCAGACAGAGGGAGGTTGTGCTTCCTAGCTGCTGGGCGACTAGACAGGACGGCCTCGGCACCTACTGCTAGTCCCTGTGGCAAGACTGAGTCTAAAGTTCTGGTTCAGCTCTGGAACTGTTTACCATGATGCTATGACCCTGGCGCTGTTCTCGGTCCCTACTAGGTGGGAAGGGAGTATACGGAGCGGGGAGGTCGACGGCCTTATAAAGAAATGAGACTGACAATTATTAGCAGTTGATCAGGCAGCAGTGCAGAAAAGGGATCCTTAGTCCAAGGTCGGGATGGTTCCCTCAGACATGAGACAATATCATCAAAGCGGGAATCCTTCTGAGGAGCCAAATTGTCCGGAGGCTCAATCTGCTTGGTTACACGAGCAGATGCAAGGTATCCATGCTTTTGATAGCATGTGCCCTCAGAGTGTCTTGGACGACGATAGTAGGTGCAGGGCCCACGCTGATGTCCATCTCCTCTGCCAGGGGACCACATCATCCGAACTATGTAGAAATTCCCCGACCGAGAAATGCAACATGATAAGATCAGAAAATCCGTGTTGTAGAGCATGCAACATACTCTTGCTCCTAGTTCTTTATATAAGACGGCCACATACCCCTAATCCTATTTGGAATAGATTAGTACCTTTTTTTTCTTCTCAATAATCCATGTACAATTTTCATCTATAAAGGGATCCATAAGACATTAGTATCCCTTTCTTCATGAGACTCAAACATTGCTTGAGAGACCCAATCAACCCTTCCAATGATTTGCACTCCTCTACAACAACGACAAAATCGACATCGGCGAGAAAGGCAACTTCAACTTTGGAGATGAATTTTTCAAAGTAGTAAAGAGTTTATGTAGTGCATAATTAAGAATTAGGGAAAAACATGGTTTATCATCCGCTAAATTTTGTCTAGTTGGAGTTTTTATTAAATTAGAATTTTTTTAGGGTAAGACATCTTAATTTCTCCTAATTTGAGTAATTTGAAATTTTAAATAAAGAGATTGAATGTGATCTCTATTTAGTTACAGGTTAGAGATATTTGGGGAGTTAATAAAGGTTTTGATTTGATTTTAATTTTATTTTCTTTCTATTTTTGTAATTCATCCCATCCTATGTAAAGGGAATGGTAGTCATTGATTACAATCAATTGAAGTTAATTAAAAATAGGAGATTTCCTTTACTCCCCTCCTCTTTCCACCTATCTCATATGTGCATCTTCGCACTTTCTTCCCCAAAACCTTATACAACAAGTGTGCTCTTCCCCTTCCTCCTCCGCAAACTTCTATTTTCCACCGAAGAAAATCTTAATTGCATCAACATCAATCAAAAGAAATGGACTCTATGAATGACCAAAATTTTCATAACAGTGGGCATATACCACAATATTACAAAATTATCTAGAATCGGACCAAACAATTGAAGAACTCTTTGATTTCCTAGTGCCTAAAAAATTATAGACTTCATATAGATAAATTGTTAATATGCCTTGAATCTTATATGTTTTGCTGAACCCAGTTGAAGAACCATCCGATGTTATCCTCGTGCCACCATACCCTATAGATGGGAGTCTCTCTGCCCGGTCAGCGAGTCTGGGCGGTTGTCTAGCCCCCCCCCCCCTGTAGGGCTGTGGAGGCAGCACCCCGGCCAAAACTTTTATAAGTCGTTCCTTTTTATTTGGGTTACTGGATCTGTTTTATTTAGGGATCCGTTTTACGGGAATAATATATCAATTGTATTTTTTTCCTCTCTACAAATAGTGAAAACCGATTGCCATTATCCAAAGACGTAGTTCAGTTACGGGTGAACCTTGTAAATTGGTGTGTTTGTTTGCTTGATCATTTGTGTGTATTCACTTCTTCGTCCCAACATAAATTTTATGTGAAAAATAAAAGAACTAATATTGAAATCTGCAGGGCCCATGGCATGTCTGAGAAATTATGTTATTCCTAAGATGCATTGGAATATGAAGGTCATGATAGAATCCAATTTGTATGCATTTCTTTTAAGCAAAGGTCTCCATTGTTGCATAGTGTTGGAACCAATTAGACGTAAATTGGGTTGTAGATCTAAACGTAGTATGCACAATGACAAACTTGCTTGGAAGCGTTGAATCCATGGGAGCTTTTCCCCTCCTTCATGACTCCATCAAGTCAACTGACAATAGACAGTTCTGGTGGTATAAATAGAGGTAGATGACAATTATTCAAATATAATGGTAGGACCGGATACATTTTGTCATTATCATTCGCTAAAAGGAGCATTCAACTAAGCCATGAATTACGAAAAACTAAAAAGGGCATTGACATTAGATATTCGGTTGCAAGTTAGTACCCGTCCAGTAAAGATGCTAATCCATGGTCTTTCTTAATGTAGATGCATGCATACCTGTGGTGGTGGTGTCCCTTGTGGTTTCTGTGTTATATCCACCTCAAAAGGCCACATATAGGTATCAGGATTCTCACTTCTGGACAAGCTCCAGTCATACAACCTCCTCTCTTCCTCAGATGATAGAATCTCAAATGATTCCTGCATCCAGTAATCAAATCAGCTGTATTAGTATAGATTCTCATATTCATAGGAAAAAGGAATTTATGCCCATTCATACCTTCAGAAGTTTCATCTCCTTGTTGGCATCTTCTTCTACTAGTGCTTGGTTCATGAGCTCCTCACACTTCTTCTTGTAGGCAACAATGACCTGTATTTTGCAGTTAATTCTCAAATGATAAGTTTACAGAGAAGGATAATGCATGCATCCAAAACTCAAGATTCATTTGTGTGTATATGCCTTTTGTTGTGAAATATGAGCTGTACCCGTTTAGAGGCCATTTTATTCTCTTTCTATGGTGAAACTCAGTCCATATATAAAGATGCCTAGGGATTCATCTCCCAATAAGCAAAACATTATGTTATTATGCTCGATGCCTTGTCAAGCCCAGGTGCACGTTCACATTAAGTCATTGGGAAGAAAACATGCCCAACAGTGGTAAAACCCCTATTTCTATATAAAAGACCTGAAAGTGTAATAGGAAAAAAAGAAAGGTCCCTCTGATCCAATAATTGACTGCAAAAGAAGTAGCAGACCGGAAACACAAATATTTGCACACAACTGCTGAATGGCAACTGGCTAGGAGCAATACAATAAAAAAAGAAGATCCAACAAAAAGGATAGAAAGGAATTCTCGCCCATGTTGTAGAGGGTAAAATGTGTCTAGAAAACCCCCTCCGATGGAGGGGTATACAGAAAAGCCGAGCATATCAGGAGAACGAAGAGGACACCACTCGTATCTAAAGATCAGAAGACCATGGCAAACCTGTTATGAGTAAAAACATAGTTGAGGGGCAAGAATGATTTTTGTGAAGAACGCCTGTGATGCAAATTGGAAAATTTGGAGGAATGGAAAAATTAATTTTGACGATGGAAAAATATTGGTGGAAGAATTTGGAGGGAGGAAGAAGAGAGAGCACGTCGGTTGCGCGAGATTTGGGAAAGAATAAGCACGGATATCGTGGGGAGAGAAAGAGAAAAGAGAGATAAATCTCGAAATGTCGTTAACTCTGAATTGAATTAAACAAAGGATCATTATCGCCTTTATACAAGAGGGACGATATTACAAAAATAGAAACAAAATCAAATTCAAAATCTAACTTATCCTAATTGACTCTAATCGACTAACTACCTAATATAACCGACTAATTAATTAAATCGAGATCACATGCAATCTCTTTATTTTAAAATAAAATTGCAACAGATTAAGCAAAATTATTCGATCTAAATTTAATTGAGGGATGAAAAATAAAGTCATATTTAAGTGCATGAATAATAAAGGAAATATGAAATAAATAGACATCCTAATTTACTACATACATCTAAACAAACAAATTGATTTCAGATTCTGATTTTTCATGTCGCGACCATCCCGCTTCAAATTGCAAGGCATCACATGATGTGGACTTAAGTCGTTGCAACCCCAAATATTTCCAAAATATTAGGTTCAACTCATGATGATAATATGTCAAGTATATTTTCAGTTGAAGTATACATCATTAGATGGGTAATTGGATCCCTTCAGGGTCCAATTAACACATCCACTGATTTAGTCCCACATCTACTGTTAGTAGGGCTCGGTCATTCCAGTGTGGCTATATAGGAAGTCCCACACCCATTGTAATAGTTGAGAGAGATCAATATAGACATCAGCCCTTTGAGGGGGTTCTCTCGTAGTTTCATCCTGCTCCTCCCAAAGTAGAGTTCCACGTTAAATCCCGACTTTCTTCCATATTTATAGTTCTTTATCTCTGATACGCTTATGCATTCTCGTTTTCTACATGGTATAATAACAGGTTTAATTTTGTGCCTTATTATTGAAGATTTATTTTCAAAGATCTATTCAAGATTCAAAAATCGTCTTGGATTTTCTAAAACCTTAATTTTGCACGATTCAAAAAGAAGGTAAGAAGGTTAGATCCTTGGTAAGTTCTTGAAGATTTTTTCTTGATTGTATTTATGATTTATGATCTGTTCAATTTCGAGTTTAAGGATTTTCGAAACCCTAAATCTGCATTGATGCGATTTTTGGCAAGCAAGATTCATTGAGGGTTCTTTCTAGAACCCCAATTCTGGAGATTCAAGGGCTTCTAGAACCCCTATTGTTCACCAGCCACAAAACCGAAGAAGAAGAAGAAGACAAAGATGGAAGAGTGGCTCGATGCCCTCTTCCCACACACATTGACTAAGCCATCAACCTCTAGCGGCGTGCACAAAGTTCTTCGTCTACTCTCCAATGCAAACTTCTATGCATGATCTTCCAAGCCGCAAGCTCACTGCTGTTAGAAAACGAAGAATGTGGAAGCGTAATATCAAAGGTACAAAATAAACAATAATAACAACGGAGTTTTACGTGCAACCCTTCTCCATGAGGAACGGGATGAAACTACGGGTGCCTCAAAGGGCTGATGTGTTCATTGCACTCTCTCATTTGATACAATGGGTCTGGGGCTTCTTATATAGCCTCCGCTAACACTCCAAGTCCCACAGATAGTAGACGTGGGATTAAACCACTGGATGTGGTAATTGGACCCTGAAGGGATCCAATTACCCATCTACACAAGTGACGCATATACTCCAATACTTTCTCTCAAGCTGGAGCATGCAATGCTCAGCTTGGACAAATAGAAAGAAATCTCAAACTCACAATACAAGACACTACGGACAATATCAACTCAATGCATACACAACCGACGGTTGTTGTCGAGGACATTGCTTCTCATGTCGTGCAAGTGAGGAGGAATAAACGAGCTGGAGTGTGCGTCGAACTGGGTCTCCTCGTCGGAGAATATGTGTTACGTACTACGCTATGTCAGAGTCACAGAAATTGAATAGTCTCCTCTTCAGAGTACTCTGACCCGCCACATGTAGAAGACTGAACCATGTGGACAACCGCTCCATCTTTGAAGGGTCGAACTGAAAAAACCGTGGAAACATCATCATCAGAGTCCACGATCGTTGGAGAATGGAGTCTGAAAAGTCTCTTCGTCGGAGAATTGGGTCTCTCCCATACTGGCTCAGAGAATGGATCTCTACTATGGAGTCCCTATGACACCACATGAAAACCTAGCCCACAATGGCATAGAGAATGAGATCTCTACTGGAGTCCCTATGGATCACATGAAAACTCTGAGACCAAAAAACAAAAGATGGGGACCACACAAATGATGATCTCATCCATGTACGAATCAAACTGAAGAGTCGGAACCAATATGAACGTCAAGTCTGAATCTGAGCATCTATGAAGTCTGAAATCTGGTTGGAATTTGGATCTATATCAGAGCCAGAGAACTCTAAACAATACTCCCCCTTTCTCCCATACTTGTCGGAATATATGGCATCGACTAAGTTGGAAGAAGACATGAAGATGGGGTGGACAAAAAAATCAATAAGCTGACGCAATTTTTTTGGCTTTTTTTCTTCCTTATCTTTTTTTTGATCAAATTTTTTCGTAGATATTCTTTTTGTATGATCCCTTTTTTTCTTTTTTCTGGTTATTTCCCCTCTTTTTTATAGCCATCCTACGCACAATTTTTTTGTATGCACCTTTTTCAAAACAAAATCACGATCCAAAGAGTGGGCCCAAAATAACTCACTCTCACCCCCCCCCCTCTTTTTTTAACAGTGGCCCACAATCGAGCCCAAAAGAATGACGCATCCCTCCATATTTTTTAATATAGCAGCAGGCCCAATTTTAGGCCCAAAAAAATGAGGCTCTATTGAGGGTTCCTACTTGGGAACCCTTTCTTCGTCGCACGATAGAACCCATCGAAGGCCATGCGTCGCCGCCGCCTGGCTTTGCTCAGAGAAGCAGTTGTGCACTTCTCTTGGATCGAGGGAGAGGAGGCTTCCTCGGGGAGGTCCAATGCTGCTGGGGAGGTGCGAAGAGGTGATGCCTTGTGTCGCAGCCAGGAGATCTTCGCGCGCTGGAGGTGGAGCGGCAACTGCGGCTTGACTTGCGCCATAAGGGAGATGTGGCGCTCTTTTCAGCTGGAGGAGGTGCTAGGGGTTGCGCAAGCTTTAGAGATGGAGGTGCTCTGAGTGGAGGTGCCCAAGTTATGGCTCCTCGCATGGGAGGAGCATCGTGTGGCGAGTTGATCGCCTGGAGTGGATCGTGCCTCCGCTTGGAGCCACCCCGTGTGTTGTTTGCGCATGAAATGCGTCGATCTGATCACCGCATGCACCAGATGTGTCATCGCCTCGAGTCTGGAGGATGAATACCTGGAGAAGCTTCTTAGAAGACGGATGGGTTTCTATAGAAGTGGGCTACAACCCACTGGATCTCGCCCGAAATGTAGAAGAAGGTATTTATAGAACAACCCGGATCGATGTTGTCATCATGATCAGGACAATCTGTAGGTCATCGTATGAGAGGGAGCTTTTTCGAAGAGGCTCCCCTACTTCTTTTCTTCGATACCCCATGACCTGGGTTCGTGTTGCATGATCAACAAGTAACTCTCTGTGCCACCGTTAGGGTTCCAAGAACAAGATACAACCTGGAGATCTCGAACTCGCTGTAAACCCTCGTTGGAGATGCTGAAATTATGGTTACAGAAACTGAACCATGAACTTGATCGAATAATAAATCTGTATGAATCGATCTTCCAGTATTCTATGATGGCAAAAAATTAGGGTTTCAAGTAGCCCTAAAAACTGAAATTCGAAATTGACCGATCTTGAAAATGAATAAATAATCTTCAAGAAAAAATCTTTAGAATCAACCAAGAACGACCCGCTCTGGTACTATGTTAGAAAACGAAGAATGCGGAAGCGTAATATCAGAGATACATAATAAATGATAAGAAAAACAGGATTTTACATGGAACCCTTCTCCGTGAGTAGGAAGAAACCACGAGAGAATGCCTCAAAGGGCTGATGTGTTCATTGCACTTTCTCTCATCTGACACAATGGGTCTAGGGCTTCTTATATAGCCTCCATTGTCCCTCCAAGCCCCACAGATAGTAGATGTTGGACTAAACCACTGGATGTGGTAATTGGACCCTAGAAGGATCCAATTACCCATCTACACAAGTGACGCATATACTCCCAACAATTACAGGCCGCAAGTCCACCGTGCGTGCAAGATCTCCCCTTCAGCGATGAGTTCCTAACAATATAGTACAGATCCTCTCCAAATTCCAGTCGAGGTGATCCTCTCCAGGCAATATTGTAGATCCCCAGCGTAGATACTCGTGTGACTACATCAACCGATGTAACCCTAGATGATGCACGAAGAAGATGTGCCTTCACCCATCCATGAGCAGCACCAAGAAGCCTCGTCGTGGGGGAGGCACCCATCTCTCCTACTGCAGAACTCTATCAGATAGCATCTGTGGTGGAACCCTTAATGCAGAGGCAGCCCCACTCTCCAGCGATCAGCGCCCTCTCTGTGTAAGGGTCCCCAAGACAAAAACTTTCATCAATGACCTCGCATCATTAGCAATCCTTTGCGGCAATCAAAAGACCTACGACGAGCATCATCGTCCACGAGATGGGTTCCCAAAAGAGGAACATTAGCAGCATCCTTCGAAGACGATAAGGGCCCTGATACCCTCTCTCTTGAAAGTTATGGGCCCATGGGCTCTTATATTAAAGAAAAAAGGTAAGGATTGCAATTGGATTGTGTTGAAATATTAATTATCTTTTGTGTCTTTTATCTATTCTCTTTTCTTTCCGTCTTCTTAATGTAATTTGCCCAATGGGTCTTTCCTTTATACAAGAGAACCCTATGGCCTCATGAATAAGTAATTCATAGTTTTATCCCAACATGGTATCAAAACAACGATCCTAGATCGGAGTTCTCGGAACCAAACCCTAAACCTACCCCCCCATCGCTCTTTGCATGCCACGTGCCACCGCCTCTGCTGAAGGTCCCTGCGTACCGCCACCTACAGCAACTTGAGGCAGCACCCCCACCCCCCGAAGGGCTGTGCGCACACTACAGTAGCCCCAATCGGGGGGGGCCTCTGCGTCGTTGCATGCCTCCAACGGACCTCCGTTAGTCCTAGACTAGCACTTCCAACCACCCCTACGTAGTTGCAGGCCTTCTCCAACCCTATGCAAATGTCGCTAATCGTCGCTAGCTACCCTACCAGCCATCCACGACCCTCCTAGTCCGGTTCGATAGCGTCCAACACTCCAAACGGCCTAATTTTGACCTGAAAAGGCGATTTCGGAATAATAAATCACCTTTTTCAACCCTAACGCAAATCGTGAATTGATGAGGATGGTTGTATGAGTCTACACATACAACCAATCCTCTATATGATTGTGTAGACTAACCTGAATCGGTCTACTTCCCCAGTCGAGTTCTGTTTCGGCCTTCTTTTTCATCATGTTAGAGAACAATGGTGATGTCTTCTCTCTGTCTAGTACCTTCAAGGGTCCAGCTCCCAACGTGAAGATGGATGGGACCAACTATGAATTGTGGTCCATGCAATTCATGACCCTTATGCAGTGCAATAACAAGGAGCACATTCTGACAAAGCTCAAGCCAACGGATAAGACTAGGGATAATGATTCGTGAAAGCAAGATGACACGTACGTGCGTGTTTGGCTCTATGGGACACTCACCATAGAGATTGCCAATGACATTGTGAACCAGCCTACCGTCAAGGCGATATGGGATATTCTGGCAGCCACTTATGCCCAAACGAAGAACAAGGTCAAGATTCTTCAGCTACAGTTCGATATATACACGACCAAGCAGAATGGTCGTCCTATGCAAACGTTTTACTCAGAGGTATGTTTGCGAGCTTCACAGCTTCATGCCAGTTACCACTTCCACAGAGCAACAAATGGCACTCCACAATAGTTGGAGTTTTCTTGTCAGCCCTGGATCCAGAGTATGAGGCAGCACACGCGTAGTTTCTTACATGTGCGACCATACCTCCTACGAAGGAGGCCTACAATCGCTTCAGCAGGCTTCTTATCCCACTCATTACTACCACACAGACCTCCTCAACGATGGTTGCATCTCACGACAAGGGAGGTACTACACAATTCAAAGGGTGTGGTCCATGTGACAAAGGAGGTGGATGCTAGTAAGGCCCCTGCACCTACTATCGTCGTCCAGGTCACTCTAAGGACACGTGCTATCAGAAGCATGGATACCCTACATATGCTCGTGTGACAGAGCAAATTGAGCCTCCAAACACTTTGGCTCCTCAAGCAGATCCACGCCTTGATGATATTGTCACATGTCTGATGGAGATAATGACTCTTATTGCAAGCACCACTACAGGTTCTTCAGATGTTGCAGTTGTTGCTGGAGCCTCTTCGAGCTCCTCAGGTGTAGCATATGCTTTTACCAGTTGTAACATGGCAGATATGACAGAGTGGACCATAGACTCTGGTGTTTCTCACCATCTATTTTGTGATAGATCATTATTCCATTCTTACATATCTATACCCCCTGATAGATGAGTCGCCATTGCGAACGGGGTTTACTTACCCACCATAGGACATGGGGAGGTACATTTGACGTCATCCATGCGATTGCAAAATGTTTTATATGCTCTTGACTTTCAGATGAACTTGCTTTATATTAGTCGATCACGAAGCATCTGCATTATCATGTCATTTTTGACCCCTCCTCTCTTGTGTTTCAGGACATGCTCATGGGAAGGGTGGTTGGATGTGGTCGTAAGTAGCGGGGGCTATACAGAATATTCAATCTCCTCATTTTAATGCCTCTATTATTCCCAGACCAGTCTCATCATACTTGTGGCATCTTCATTTTGTCCATCTTCCTCTGTAGAAGTTGTGCCATGTCCTCCACAGATTTCCACGCGATCTTCCTTCTAGTGTGAGCCTTGCTAGCTTAAGAAGCATCACCGATTTTCTTTCCCTAATCGTCATAGTCGTAGCAGTGCTCAATTATTTGAGTTTATTCACTTAGATATATGGTGTCCCAGTTGTATTCCTGACAACCAAGGACACAATTTTTATCTTGTTGTAGATGACTACTCTAGACTTTTTTGGACTTTCTGCTAAAAAACAAGTCTGGAGATGGGTCCATCATTAAATCATTTATTAACAAAATAAAGAACATTTTCTCTACTACTGTTAAGTTTTTATGCCCTGATTATGCCTTAGAGTTCTGCACATTACAATTATCCAAGTTCTTCAGGTCTCCTGGCATCGTACACCAGATCTTGTATGCCTACACAACCCACCAAAACGGCATTGTCGAACACAAACGCCATCATTTACTTGATGTGACCTGGACTCTTTTGATCTAGATTCAAGCTCCTCACTCTTTCCGGGTGATGTGGTTCTCACTGCTTGTTACTAGGTGAACCGCATGCCATCTTATGTTTTAGGAGACAATGTTCCTTTCTCGATCGTGTTTCCTGAGAATGACATGTTCTCCCTTATACCCCGAGTGTTTGGTGGTGTTGCCTTTGTTCACAATCTGGCGCATGGTTGTGACAAGCTCTCCCCCGGAACTGTCAAGTATGTCTTTATTGGTTGCTATCGTAACCCAGAAGGGGTACCGTTGTTTTGATCCGCTTCGACCAAAATACTGTCAGTGATGATGTTACCTTCTTTGAGTTAGTTGTGTTTTTCTCTCCTACAGGTGACTGGTTGACTTCATCGGATTCAGGTGAGGAGGTATACATGCCTCCTATGGTTTTACCACCTCTTGTACCTACACCGCCTCCTGCATCACCTCTAGTACCTACATATGCTCTTGTGGCTACCCTTGGACCATCATCCAGTATCTTGGCTCAGTTCTTGCCACATGTCTTTGTTCGCAGGCCTCACACAGTTCCCCCTGATCATGGGCCTTCCACATTATCCAGTGTATTCAAGTATATACTGAGCACATTATTTTTATTAATGGTACTAGTTATTTGTCTAAGCAGCAAGATTCTTTACAAGATGAGAAAGTGTCCCCTCAGGAGGGTAGTTTACAGGTTCAGGAGGCATGTGATCTAGATATGCACATTTCTCTGTGGAAGCAGAGACGTATTTGTGCTACATATTCTCTTGTGACCCATATTTCCTCGGGTTGACTCTCAAAGGACTTCAGGAGATTTGGTGTGGGTTGTTAACTATGGAGATGCCACAGACATATCAAGAGGCAATACAAGGCAGTTAGTGGTGTCTAGTCATGGAGGAGGAGATGGTCGTGTTACCGTAGCATAGCACATGAAGCATTGTTACAGCAAGTGGGCATTTACGACGAAGCACCAAGCAGATGACAGTGTAGATTGCTACAAAATGAGACTTGTGGCTCATGGGTTCACTCAAACATATGGAGTGGACTATCATGATACTTTCTCTCCAGTAGCTTGACATTCGACACTGCGAATTCTTCTTTCTGTTGCAATAACACGAGACTAGCCCCTATATCAGCATAATGAAAAGAATGTGTTTCTCTATGGTGGCCTACAGGAGGAGGACTACATACATCAACCACCTGGGTTTACTGTTGAGGAAGAGTATCAAAAGATTTACATGCTTCACAAGGTGGTCTATGGCCTTAAGCAAAGTCCAAAAGTGTGGTTCCAGAAGCTCTCGGATTTGATAGAGCGATAGAGATTCCTAAGATCGATTGTTGATCACTCGATGTTTGTTCATAGGACTCAGAGAGGTATGTAGAAATATTACTTATTTATGTATTGTCATTATTTTTCTTTATATTCTATTCTCCTATGTAATTTACCCATAGGTCTCTCCTCTATATAAGACAGCCTAGGGTTCCAAGGAATAAACAACTTTGTTCTTTTTTCCCAACATGGTATCAGAGCAGCGATCCTAGGTCGGAGCTCCCGTACCCTAACCCTACCCCACCCGACATCTCTCTCTCTCCAAGGTTGTCGCCCATCCAGGCAGCAGCCTCCAGTCATCGTCAGTCGCTGCCCCTGCGGCTATCGTCGCCCCTACGGTCCTCGCAGCCCGTGTAGCCCTGACCCCTGCGGTCCCCGCCGCCCTCCCGTATGGCCCCCGCCGCCCGCTTCTGAGGTCCACGCCGATGATCAATGGCCCCTGCCGCCGCCACATCTCCTTGGTCGCCGACCTTCGTAGTCGTTGGCTTCCCCTCTTCTGGTCCGCCGCTAGCCTTCAGTTGGGATAATGGATTTGAGTGCATAAGTCTATATATGCATTCAAATCCACACATGTCTGTGTAGACATTCATTCATTTGGTCTACATAACCCCAGTACTCCTCTCTCAACAATATGTCAGAACAAAAGGTTGGTATACCCACCACATGCGCTTTCATAGGTCCAGCACTATAGTCAAGATGGACGGGAGAAACTATGAACTCTGGGCTATGCAGTTCATGAGCCTCATGAATTCTAACGGTAAGAAACGCATTCTTACCGAGGAGGAGCCGGTGGAGAAAACTGGGTTAACGCATCGTGGGAGGTGAATGATGTGTATGCCAAGGTTTGACTTTCTTGTACATTGACGATAGAGATCACCAATGATGTGTGTTGAGAAGAGAAACAAATGAGATATTTATTCCATAGAGTTAAGGTCTCTTATATAGAGAGAAAACCCTATAGAGTACAAGGGTTACAGAACCCAAAGTGTCACAAGGGGTTACGGAACTCGAAGGGTCACAAAAGGGGTACGGAACCCGAAGGGTCACGGGGGTTTACGGAATCTGAAAGGTCACATGCATAAATGTAAATATAATAACTCTAATACTCCCCCTCAATCTGGAGCTGAGAGAGCTGCAGCTTGTAATAAAAAGAAAAAGCATACACCACATCTTCACACAATGCATCATAAGAACATATGTCCGCTGCTGGTAGAAGACCTCACTCGAGGACGGGTCTGCGGCTTTCAGGTCATCGGAACGTATCTCTGACATGCCTGTAGAGCTGTTGCGATATCAGGTCATCGGAACGTATCTCTGTCGTGCCTGCAGGTCACCGGAACATATCTCTGTCGTGCCTGGAGAAGAATCGCTGTAGAAGAAGTCCAACATGGAGTAGTAGTCAGGTTGTAAAAGAAGAAGTATACGTCTTGACGAAGAAGTCGGTGCTCGGTGAAGACGGATGATCTGAATAGTAGTCTTGAGTGTCGGTCTGTCAGTCGTGGTAGTCTGGTAGGGCAACAGACATCCTGAAGAATCATCTTTGACTCCCCTTTCTCCCATACTTGATAGAATAAAGAGAATGGAATATCAAGTTGGGAGAAACAAAAAGTTGTGAGAAACAAGTCGTGGTAAAGCAAGGGTTGTTGGAGGGGGGGCTCCAGACGGTGCCGACGACGCAAGAGGTGCGATTGGAGTTGCTGGAGACTCGGGCGACGCTTTAGGTGCCGCTGGAGGTAGCAACTGGTGTTGCTGGGGACTCGAACTGCCTTGCGCGGGACCATCGAATCCACGAGCGATGCAGGAGGTCCAGCCCTCTCTCCTTGTCGATGGAGAGAGGGCTGGTGGTGGTGGCAGATTTAGGGTATTAGGCTCCGGTGTAGGATCATCGCTCTGATACCAAAGGGAGTCACCTGGGTTTCCTCACGCCGCCTGCGTTAGATGAAGGGATCAGGCGCAAGAGGAGGAGGTGCCTTTTTGGAGTTCCTGCGCGAGAGGAGGAAGCGCCTGGTGCTGGAGGAGCTCGCCATCGGAGTTGCTGGACTCCGCCGCCTGGTGGGTGTGAGCCCAGGAAAAGGGGCTCGGGGAGGCGTTGTCTGGGCCTGCGCGCTATTGCTGATACCTGAGGCGATTCGAAAGGAGAATCTGCGGAAGCACAGCTTTGCGTAGAGAAGAAAACCCCCTTTTTTCTTGTTGCGCTCCTACATGCTCGTGAGCTCAATGAGAAATGGATTGGGCTACAGAAGAACCATATCATCGGGATCACCCATTCGTGATGGAACAGGAGGGTGGTGCCGTAGAAGATGATGTTTACCCTAGAATTTGGACAGTGCTTGAACAACTCCAAATACAATCGTCTTCAACAAATCTTTAAGCATATGAACTCGAATATCGAATCTCAAATAAAATTAAAATACATCTACGAGAAACGAACCCGCTCTGATACCATGTTGAGAAGAGAAACAAATGAGATATTTATTCCATAGAGTTAAGGTCTCTTATATAGAGAGAAAACCCTAGAGAGTACAAGGGTTACAGAACCCGAAGTGTCACAAGGGGTTATGGAACTCGAAGGGTCACAAAAGGGGTACGGAACCCGAAGGGTCACGGGGGTTTACAGAATCTGAAAGGTCACATGCATAAATGTAAATATAATAACTCTAATAATGTGCAACATCAGCCCACCGCCAAGGCGATGTGGGATAACCTCGCAGCCACTTATTCTCAAGCGAGGAATGAGACAAAGATTCTGCGGCTTCAGCATAATATATTCACTGTCAAGCTGAACGGACGACATATTCAATATTCATGCGTTGTATACATCCTTGCGTGGGATGTTTGAGAAGCTCCATAGCTTCATGCCTCTCACGGCTACTCCAGAGCAGCAAACGACCTATAGGAATGCTACCATGGTCGGTGTATTCCTAGCATCCCTCGATCTTGAATATGAGGTTGCTTGCTCCCAGATCCTCGCAGATGCTACTATCCCTCCCATGGAGGAGGCCTTCTACAGACTGAGCATGATTACTGTCTCGTCCACTACTACGAGCCAGTCTTCTTCGACAATGGCAGCCTCCTGGGGTAGAGGAGTCTCATGTTTTTCCCGTGGACGTGGACATTGACGTAGAGGAGGTCGCATTTGTCAGCCCTGTATTTACTGTCATTGTCAAGGTCATACATAGGATACATGCTACTCTAAGCATGGCTTCCCTGCATCAGCTCGTGTCACGGAGCAAGCTGACTCGACTACTGTTGCTCCTTCAGATCAGAGATATGATGACCTTGTTTCTCGATTGAGGGACATTATGCCCTTAGGAGGTTCCACTACCTCCTCGTCTGCTCCAGATGTTGCGGCTCTGCCAGTGCCAGTACCTCAGGTAGCATTTTTGCCTTTACATCTTGTCATGGGCCTGATATTACAGATTGGATTATGGTCTGGAGCTACATAACATTTGTGTGGGGATAGAGATCAGCTTACAGCCTACAGACAGATCCCTCCATGGAGGACAATAGTCATTGCTGATGGGACCAACTCCCCAATCTGGATAGGGGGAGTGTAACTTGACACATAGGATGCGACTACAGAATGTGTTGCATGCTCCAGATTTTTCTATGAATCTATTGTCCAGTAGTCAAGTTACGAAGGACTTGCATTGTAGAGCTATTTTTGATCCATCTTCTCTTATTTTTCAAGACATCCTTACAGGCAGAGTGATTGGTTGTCGTCGTGAGCAGGGATGTCTCTACTGCCTTGTCCGAAACCCATCTGTTGGACTTTCCTCCCATTCCACAGGATTTGTTTCTCCTTTTATGTGGCATCTGCGCTTCGGTCACCTTCCCTTTCAAAAGCAGCGTCAAGTTCTGCCCCAGATTTCTCCTCGTTCCTCTTTAGACTGTGAGGCGTGTCAGTTGGGAAAGCACCATCGCTCGGTGTTTCCCAGTAGTTAGAGTCGGAATAGTAGCTCTCTGTTTGAGTTGTTTTATGTTGATATTTGGGTCCGAGTCGTGTTCCTGATCATCAAGGACACATGTTTTATTTAGTTGTTGTTGATGATTTTTTTCGTTTGTCATGGGTCTTTTTGCTGAAGAATAAATCTGAGGCTGGGAATATCATTAGAGGATTTATAAATGAAATGCAGAATATTTTTTCTTCTTCGGTTAAAATTGTGAGGATTGATAATGCATTGGAATTTTGTACTCATGCACTCTCACAATTCTTTGTTTCTCGTGGTATCATTCATAAGACTTCTTGTGTCTATACCTCTCAGCAGAATGGCGTGATTGAAAGAAAGCATCGTTACTTACTTGATATCACGTGTATGCTTCTTATTCAAAGTCATTCCCCACATTCATGTGGGGTGATTCGGTTCTTACGGCATGCTATCTCGTGAATCGCATACCTTCGTTTGTTCTAGGTGAGAAAATTCCTTTCGCTATGGCGTTTATTCTCGCTTACTCCACGTGTCTTTGGTTCTGTGGCATTTGTTCGCCAGTTATACTTAGGTCTTGACAAGCTCTCTCCTAGAACTGTCAAGTCTGTTTTTGTTGGGTACTCTAGGACGCAGAAGGGGTATAGATGCTATAATCCTCTTAACAAAAAATATTATATTAGTGCAAATGTTACATTCTTTGAATTGATAATGTATTTTTCCCCTACATGTGACATGTTGACTTCTTCTGAGCTGGATAATGAAATTTATATGCCTTCACCTCCACCCATGCCAGTTATATCACTACCTCCACCATCTCCTACCACACCTCAACCGTCGCCTCCTACTTCTCCGCCACACTTACCATCATTACCGCCTTCACCACTTCTCCCATCTCCAGTTGTTGTCGTTCCACCCTTACCATGCTTCTATACACGTCGGCCTCCTTCTCGCGGTCAATGCCCGTCATCCAAAACGACCAAGGTATATTCTGAAAATATTGTTTCTGATGATGGGTCTGACGAGGCTTCTAGACAGGATCCTATGCAGGATACTTTACAGATTAAAGAAATCCCCAATGATCAAGATGTTCCTATGGTGCTTCGCAAGGCAAAGCATAGTTGTGCCTCTTATTCTCTTGCCTCTTAGGTTACGTTTGACCACCTTACAGGGGAATTTCGAAGGTTTGTTATTGCTCTAGCTGTCGTGGACATACCACATAATTATCAGGAGGCTATGAAGGACAGTCGTTTGCGTCTAGCCATGGAGGAGGATATGGCTGCTCTACGGTTACGAGGAACTTGGAATTTGGTAAATGCTCCTACTGGAGCATCTGTTGTCAATTGCAAATGGGTGTTTATTGTCAAACACCATGCCAATGGGAGCCTTGATTGTTACAAGGCAAGGCTAGTGGCACGAGGATTCACACAGACTTATGGCATCGATTATATGGATACTTTCTCTCCTATTGCTCGACATTCCACTCTACATGTTCTACTCTCTGTTGTTGTGGTTCGTGATTGGCCTTTATATCAGCTCGATGTTAAAAATGCTTTTCTGTATGGTGATCTATAAGAGGAAGTCTATATGCAGCAGTCCCCGGGGTTTGCTGCTGAGGGGGAATGTCAGTAAGCTTGTAGACTTCACAAGACCATATATGGTCTTAAGCAGAGTCCAAGCTCTCAGGTCTGACTGAAAAGCAGGGGTTTAAAAGGTCAAATGCAGATCATCATTATTTGTGCAGAGAACACCCATAGGGACAACTGCTATCATGGTATATGTTGATGATATACTTGTTACTGGAGATGATATGCATGGGATAAAGAAGACAAAGAAATTCTTGGGTCGACAGTTTGTCACCAAAGATCTTGGCACCCTAAGGTACTTCCTAGGGTTAGAGTTTGCCAGGAATGCTCAGGATCTTGTGATGACCAAATGGTGGTATGTTACAGATGTACTAGTCGCAACAAGCATGAGTGGGTGTCGACCCTCTACCATTCCTATGGATCCTAGCATGAGATTATATGATAGTGATACATGTGAGGTTAACAGGAGGAGATACAGAGAGTTGATGGGAAAACTCTTGTATGTTACTATCATTAGACCTGACATCTCTTTTGCAGTAAGTCGGTTGAGTCAATTTATGGAGCAACCCAGACATGTACACATGGATATTATATATATGATATTAAGGTACCTAAAGTCTTCTCCAGGTACATGACTGTGCAGATTCGCATATAGATATGCCTCTTTCTATGCAATTATAATGTGACAACCAAGGTGCCCTATTTATTGCAAATAATCCTGCATTTCATGAACGAACGAAGCACTAGACTGCCATTATACAAGAGATATGATCCAGAAGGGCTTGATCTCCAACACACATGTCAGTTCAGAAGATCAAACTACTGATATTTTCACCAAGTCATTCCTCAGAGGACCATTTCAGAAATGTTCATCCAAGCTAAGCATGATCGACATCTATGCTCCATCTTGAGGGGGAGTGTAGAAATATTTCCTATTTACGTAATGTTTCATTATTTTTCTTTATATTTTGTTCTCCTATGTAATTCACCCATAGGTCTCTCCTCTATATAAGAGAGCCTAGGGTTCCAAGGAATAAACAACTTCGTTCTTTTTTCCCAACAAGGTATAGTTGACATACTTGTTAATGTTTACTGACATCTCAAGAACGCGGAAGCGAATCAATAAAAAGAGCAATAAAGTAAAGAAAGATAAACATGGAATGCTTGGGATTTTACGTACAACCCTACTTCTCGAATGAGCGAAATAAAATCACAAGAGAAGGACTCAAGGGGTCGGATATTCTATTCACTTTTCTCATTGAGTACAAGAGGTCTATAACCTCACAGACAGACCAAAATCCTACATATAGTAGATGTGAGACTAAACATGATTGGACGGGAGAGATCCAATTACCACTTTATAACATTCTCCAACACTCCCCCTAAAGCTAGAGTTGAGAAAGTTGTGGCTTGCAACAAAAAGAAAAAGTATACATCACATCTTCACATGATACATCACAAGAAGAATATATGTATGTTGGAGTATATATGTCATATGTAAGATATGTAAATAGATCTTTCCAAAATCCATTTACCACATCCAGAGTTTAATCTCACATCTACCAGTGATGGGACTTGGAGGGTCTGTAGAGGCTATATAAGAAGCTCCAGACCCCCTGTATCCAGTAAGAAAGTTCAATGAATGAGTCATCCCTTTGAAGCGTTCTCCTGTGGTTTCATCCCTCTTCAAAGGGAGTAGAGTTCCACGTTAAAATCCTGTGTTCCTCAATGCTTATTTCTTTTCTCTGATATTCGCTTCTGCATAATATTTTTCTTATATGGTATCAGAGCGGGTTTGATTCTCGCGGATTCACATTCTTAAAGATTTAGTTTTACATTCATATTATATTCGAGACTCGATTAAAGAAGCAACTCAATTTGATCTTGAAGATAGATGATTTGAAGATTATTATTTTTATATTCGTGAACAAGTTCCAAATTTCATTCTAGGGCTTCATTCCGAAACTCTGCACACATCCAGCCGCAGAAGTTATCAGCCCTCGAGCGTACTTCCGTGTCTCGCAAGGCTCGAGAGATCGACCCCCTTCGCTTCCAACAACTACTCTCCGCGCATGGTAGGTGGCGGCAGATGCACCTCCTCTAAAAGGCGACGATCCCCTTATCAGGCTCCAGGCAGAACACCTCCAATGGCAGCTCCCCTCTAGAGGCGTCGCCCCCTTCTCCTTCGATCGCTCCATCTCTATAATTTCTGGAATCTCAAGGCGGCGACGGCTCCACTCCATCTCCAGCATCAGTGGTATCTCGAGGCAGTGGAGCAACAGGGAACCCTAGTTCGCAAAGGCACCGATTACGCAACACCGACAAGCTCTTCAAGATCACATTCAGCAACCTGAAGCACATCGTGGATCAGTCGGCTCTCGAGGGGCCCGACTCGAGCTGCTACTGCTTCCGCTTCCATATGAACCGAGTCTTCTACGCCTCCGACTCGTTGGTCCACCGCACTACCTCAGTCTCCCATGACAAGCTCGTCTCGCTCGGCACCACCATCGGCTGCTTCACAAAGACTGGATCATTCCGGCTCACGGTCCAATCGCTCGACCTCCTCGCCGCTCATGCCTGCCGCTGAGATGTCCTTCCTCTACGGCAACCACGTCCTCAAGAGTGGCCTCGGTTGGATCGACGAGAGCACCGCGACTGACGACGGTGTCGTCATCTTCATGAGAAGGGGTTCCATCAGGAAACCCTAGGCGTGGGAGCCATTCAAGGGGTATGATACCCCTTTAACAAAAAAGGGGGCCCAGTTTTATCAAAAAAATGTTGGTGGCAGTTTTACAAAAAATGATAGAAGGGTTGAATGTATGGGCCCAAGTGGGCTGTTAGTTCCAAAAAAATGTCTAAGAGAAAAAAGGGTCCAGCGCAAGAAAAAAGGAAACAGCTATGAATAAAAAAAAGAGAAGAAGAGAGAGAGAAGTTAAAAAAAGGCAATCCTACAAAAAAATGTCATAAAAAAATGTACGTGAAAAAAAATGATGAGTTGGCTATTAAAAAAAGAAAGGGAAACAACCAAGAAAAAATACTTTAAAATGATGATTTAATAAAATTTTGCAATGAAAAGCGAAGAAAAAAATTGGGATGGCTTATTGATGTTTCTTGTTTTCTCCATCTTTCATGTCTCTTCCCAACTTTGTTGATGCCATTGTTTTCTGACAAGTATGAGAGAAAGGGATAGTATAATGTAGGGTTCTACGGCTATGATGATTCCAGTTCAGATTCTCCACTTAGAGGCAGGCCTTACTTTTTAGACTCTACAGTTCTTCAGATTTCATACTCGATGTTCAGTTTCCGAGTCCTCAGTCAGATGTGCACATATTTGCCATCATTTGTTGTGGCCCCTATCTTTTATTTAGGTCAGAGTTTTCATGTGATCCATAGGGACTTCAGAGTAGAGATCACATTCCCTATGCCATATGGGCTAGAGTTTTCATGTGGTTTTATAGGGACTCTAGAGTAGAGATCCCATCTGAGCCAGTATGGGAGAGACCTAGTTCTCCAACAAGGAGACTTTTTCAGACTCCATTCTCCAACAACCGTGAACTCCGACGAGGATGTCTCCACGGCTTTTCAGTTCGATCCATTCAGAGATGGAGTAGTTGTCCACATGTTGTGGCGGGCCAGAGTTCTCCAAGTGGAGACTCACTTTCATTTGTGTGACTCTGACAAGCGCAGTACAAAGCGCATGCTCTCCGACGAAGAGATTTCGTCAACTCACATTTTAGCCCATTTGTTCCTCCTCACCTACACGGCATGAGAAGCAACGTCCTCGACAACAACCGACAGTTGTCCACATTGAGTTGATGTTGTTTGTAGTGTCTTGTATTGTGAGTTGAGATTTCTTTATGTTTGTCCAAGCTGAGCATTGCATGCTCCAACTTGAGGGGGGGTGTTGGAGTACATGCGTCATATGTAAGATGGGTAATACCACATCTAGAGTTTAGTCCTACATCTACTAGTGGTGGGACTTGAAGGGTCTGTGGAGGCTATATAGAAGCTCCAGACATCCTATATCCAATGAGAATGTTCAATGAACGAATCAACCCTTTGAGGTGTTCTCCCGTGGTTTTATCCCGCTCCTTAGGGAGTAAGGTTCCACATTAAAATCCCGTGTTCCTCAATGTTTATTTATTTTCTCTGATATTCACTTCTGCATTATAGTTTTCTAACAATGCCCATTGCTGGTAGAAGACCTCGCTTGAAGACGAGTCTGTGACTTTCAGGTCATCGAAATGTATCTCTACCATGCACGTAGATTCGTTGCGATACCAGGTCACCGGAATGTATCTCTGTCATGTCTGGAGAAGAGTCGCAATAGAATAAGTCCAACGCTGAGTAGTAGTCGGGTAGTGAAAGAAGTACACGCCCAGACGAAGAAGTCGATGCTCGATGAAGATGGATGATCTGTAGAAATCTGGTGTGGCATTCTGTCAGTCATGGAAGGGTAGTAGAAGTCCTAAAGAATCCATCTCCGACACCCCCTTTCTCCCACACTTGATAAAATAAAGAACATGGAACATCAAGCTGCGTGAAATAAAACATGCATTTTTTTGCTTCTTTTTTTCACAAATCAATCTTTTTTATACATATGAATTTTTTTTATACATAACCTTTCTTTTTTTTCTCAAGACATTAGATTTTTTTTCCCGGCTTTCATCTCTCTTTTTTTACTTCAGATCAGCCCACTTGGGCCCAAAAGTATAGTAGGCCCCTTTTTCCTCAGCTGTAGCCCCACTTGGGCTGAAACAAATAGGCTTACCTTCTTGTTTTTTTACTACATTACGGAATAAGGCCCAAAATACAAGGAAGCTGACCCTATTTAAGGTTCCCTATCGAGGAACCCCTTTTCACGAATTAGGTGTCATCGCCAAGAGCCACCTGGTCTTGGAGAGAAGGTGCGACAATGCATGGAGATTGCACTGGTGGATGTGCTTCTTATGCAAGGCTTGGAGATCCAGAACCAAATCCGAAGATGGAGGTAGAGGTTAAGAGGTAGGGCGCGAGGGCTGCAGAGAACTAGATGCTAATGCACAATGTTGCAGTTGCGAGAGGGGAAGGAGATACGGAGCCTCCCTGCCTATGGGGTGTCGCTTTGGGCCTGGAGCAAGGGTGAACTGCCAAAAGGTGTACCAATATTTTAGAGGGTGATGGTGCTACTTTGAGCCAGAGAAGGGGAGGTTGTAGGCGATGTGATGAGCCCCATGGCAGGGTTTCACCTCCTTCTTATCGCTTGAAGCTTTCTGCATCGAGTTCATCCCTTGCAGTTGCGATTGGAGATGTCTTTGATTCCAGCTAGAGATGGTTGAGGGCTAGAGCTGGTCTTCATCCTCGGAAGAGATTAGGGTTCTTAATGAGAACACATCGCTGCTTCTTGGATAATCACATATTGCTTCCTGACTTGGAATGAAGACCTTCATGTTGCTGCATAAATTAGGGTTTCAGAAAACCTTAATTTTCTGTTGACGTGTTGCACCAAGGATTTGGAGAAGAGACGAGACTTCCATGATATGTCGTCGTGTTGCTAGATTTAGGGTTCTATGAACCCTAAGGTTCATGAAAGTGGTATGCGTATGCGTTCGGACAGGTCACTGAATAACGATTAAGCGATATGCGGGTGCATATGAGGGGTATATGCAGTTTTACGCGGTTGTCTATTTTTATTTAAAAATAAATAAATATCTATTAAAGTGACTACAATTGAACTAAATTTATGAATAAATGTGGTCCGATAGAAGATCTAAGAAAAAATTCCTTTCATTTAGACCTCAAAATAGTACAACTAAATATCAAAATCATCAAAGGTTTACATGATCTTATTTAATATATAGAATCAAAATAATATAATTAAAATTCAAAATCAAAGAAAAATTAAATAAAACTAAACGCAGTAGAAACAATTTAAACCTCGACAGTAAAAAGATTGAAATTCAGTAGTAATTGAAAGTATAAAATAAAACTAAACAAAACAATAAGCTATACAGTACAAGTTGAAATTCAGACATATTCCGATCAAAATAAACATATCAAGAAATTGAAATTAAGACCTCATTAATAAATAAAAATAAATAGACCTCAAACTTCAGTAATAAAAAAATCATCACAAATATTTTCTCAAACAAGAGTAGGGGATCAGGCTTATTCTATCTCATATCGTATTCGGATCTTATCTGGATCAGATTACCCAACTGGAGCTTAAGCGGGCGCATGGAGCGCATATAAAGCAGCACAATCCGCATATACGGTCCGCATATACGCATATGGCGCATAAAGGAGGGCTTCTGTAATCGGTGCACTGAGGAGGTTGATCGACCGCTTTCATGAACACTGATGAACCCTGGAATATTCTCAGAACATGGTGGCGAGAACTCCAAAAATAATTAAGACCAAATTATAATATTTGAACTTGAAACAAAATTTCACATCTTCCAACTAGCTCTGAACATAAAATTCTTCAAGAATAAATCCTAGAATCGACCGCTCTGATACCATATTAAAATCTCAAGAATGCGGAAGCGAATCGATAAAAAGAGCAATAAAGTAAAGAAAGGTAAACATGGAACGCTTGGGATTTTACGTGGAACCCTACTTCCCAAGAAACGGGATGAAACCACAGGAGAAGGCCTCAAATGGCAAGATATTCTATTCACTTTTCTCATTGAGTATAGGGAGTGTGGGGCTCCCTACAGACAAATCAGAAATCTCTTTGAAGAGAGTTTTTTTTCTTGATTTGAAAAAAGGCAATCGTTCAAAAAAAGCCCTACAAAAAAGGAAAAGAGAAGAAAGTCGAACAAATTGAGATGACTTATGTTAAAAAAGACCAAGAAAAAAAAGACATCATGTTATTGATTTTATTTTCCTCATCTTCTGATATTCTCCCAACTTTGTTGATGTCATCTTCTTTAGACAAGTATAGCAAAAGGGGGGAGTAGTCTATAGAGTTGGCAGTTCAGAATCAAATTCTACAGATAAGATTCAGACTCTCTAGTTCAGATTCCAGACTCTACTAGTTCAAGGCACACATGTGTGTGATCATTATGTGAGATGTCCCCATCTTTGATTTGGACTTTAGATTTTTATGTGGACACATAGGGACTCCAGAGTAGAGATCCCATTCTCCAAGCCAATGTGAATTAATAGGGACTCCAGAGTAGAGATCCCACCACATCTACTATTTGTGGGACTTGGAGATTCGGTGGGGGCTATATAAGAAGCTCCACATACCTATAACAGATGAGAAAGTTGAATACAAACTCAGCCCTTTGAGGCGTTCTCCCGTGGTTTTATCCCGCTCTTTAGGGAGTAGGGTTCCACATAAAAATCCCGGTGTTCTTCATGTTTATTCTATTTCTCTACGCTTCTGCATTCTCGATTTCTAACATGGTATCAGAGCAGTCGAGTCTAGGGTTTACTGTAGAAGACTTATTTCTTGTGTTCATATCAGAGCAAGTCGGTTTTGGGCACATGTTCTTGACATTTTTCTGTTTGAGATTTATTCAAATCGAGAGTTCTAGGGTTTCTGATGAAATCCTAATTTTTTTTGCACAACAGCAAATATCTCCAGCAAGTTTTTCTTCTCAGATCTCCAGCCACATGTGCTTCACGCATCCATCAACCCATGTCAGTGGGAGTGTTTTCGCTCCTATGATCTCTAGTCCAAAGGGTGCATCTTCCTCCTATCTCCAGTCCAAAGGGTCCAACATCCTCAGGCACACCAGCAAAGGATAGAGGGTTCACTAGATCCATATTCCTGGTGCATCTACACGCAGAGCATCATCATTATGGAAAGATCAAAACCACCGCAAGCTCTGCAATCTCACCGCCCTTGTGTCCGATCGACAACCAAAAATGGAGGAGGAAGGGGGAGTGCAATCATTTTCGTTGGATCTGTTTGCCCCTCCACTGATAGCCTCTTTTGTGCATTGTCATCTCACACAAAACTTCATCGGTGGTACCTCCTCTTCCTACGGATGCCCATCATCACCAGGTCAAAGCAATCAAGGCAGTGCTCCTCCTCGTGCGTTATCTCCAGGCCTCGCGCAATACCTCTCCAAGCCATCACGTGCGGTCCTTCCACACGGTCGCGGCTTCATCTCCAAAACCTCTGCCTGAAGGTTTTCTCCATACTTCTCCGCCAAGCCTCTCCTGGGGGCCCTTCTTTGATCAGATCGCATCGCACCTCCAGGGTGGAGAACATCTACCCTTCTGACACCTCCTCTTCCTGCCGAGCTTCTCCAGTAGGCGATGGCAGCCTCCTCTCTCAGAGGTAGCCGTCGCATATGAGTTCACCCCTCACAGGGAACCCTAGACTTAAAGGGAGCCCTAAATAGGCTCTCCTTTATTATGTATCAAAAAAAGGGAGAGAAATGGTCCGAATTTTTTAGCCCAATTGGGTTGAGCTGCAACCAAAAGAAAAAAAGGGGAAACAACTAATTAAAAAAAAGGAGGGAGAGGCCTAATTTTGCAAAAAAGGGGGAGCCGAGAAAAAAATGACATAACAAAGAATGTTTCGGCCCACTTGTGGCTTGTTTTGCAAGAAAAAAAGAGGGCTATGTACCAAAAAGAGAAAGGAAGAAGAAAATTCGTAAAAAAGGAACGGCTCATTAAAAAAAGAGGGAGAGATGGCAATAAAAAAAGAAGAGAAATAGCCGAGAAAAATGATTTTAAAAAAAGAAAGAAAACAATTGCGAGAAAAAAAGCCGTAAAAAATGGAACAGCTCATTTAAAAAAGGAAAAGCCAGAAAAAAATTGGGACGGCTTGTTGGTTTTTGTTTTCCCCATTTTCATGTCACCTCCCAACTTGATCGATGTCATTATTTTCCGACAAGAACGGGAGAAAGGGGGAGTATTGTGTAGAGTTTTGTTGTTCAGAGTCAGACTCTACATTTCAGATTCAGACTCGACGTTCAGATTCGTTCCGAGTCTACAGTTTGATGCGTACATATGCAATCAGTTGAGAGGTCCCCGTCTTCGATTTGGTCGACTCAGGGTTTTCATGTGATTCATAGGGACTGCAGGGTAGCGATTTCATTCTCTATGCTATTGTGGGCTAGGGTTTTCATGTTGTTTCATAGGGACTTCAGAGCAGAGAGCCCATTCTCTGAACCAAAGTATGGGAGAAACCACGTTCTCTGACGAGGAGACGTTCAGACTCCATTCCCTAGCGGCCGTAGACTCTGAGAGGATGTTTTCACAACTTTTTCCAGTTTGGACCTTCAGAGAGATGGAGCAGTTGCATGTCAGAGTTCTCCAGGTGGAGACGCATTCTAGTTTCAGTGGCTCTGACAGACGCAGTACAGAGCACATGTTCTCTGACGAGGAGACCCAGTTCAACTCATACTCCAACCATTCAGTTCCTCCTCTCTAGCACGGCATGAGAAGCAACGTCCTTGACAACAAAAGACAGTAGAGTATGCGTTGAGTTGATATTGTCTGTAGTGCCTTGTATTATGAGTTTGAGATGTCTTTCCATTTGTCCAAGGAGCATTGCATGCTACATCTTGAAGGGGGGTGTTAGAGTATGCGTCATGTATAGATGGGTAATTGAATCCCTCCAGAGTCCAATTACCACATCCAGTGGTTTATTCATACATCTACTATTTGTGGGACTTGGAGACTCAGTGGGGGTTTTATAAGAAGCTCCACGCCACCAATAACAGATGAGAAAGTTGAATGCAACAACCCTTCGAGGTGTTCTCATGTGGTTTCATCCCGCTCCTTAAGGAGTAGGATTCCACATAAAAATCTCTGTGTTCTATATGTTTATTCTATTTATCTGAAATTACGCTTCCGCATTCTCGATTTCTAACACCATTCTATGAGCCTGCGTAGGAGAGACCAGTTCTCCGACGAGGATACTCTTTTTCAGACTCCATTCTCCACCGTCCGTGGACTCTAATGAGGATGTTTTTCACAGCTTTCTCCAGTTTGACCCTTCAGAGAGATGGAGCTATTGTAGGTCAGAGTTATCCATATGGAGACTCATTCTAGTCTCAGCGACCCTCCGCAGTACAGAGTATACGTTCTCCGACGAGACCAAGTTTAGTTCACATTCCAACCCTATAATTCCTCCTTACCAACATGGCATTAGAATCAACGTCCTCAACAAGCAGTTAGTAGAGTATGCATTGAGTTGATATCGTCAGTAGTGGCTTATATTACGTGAGTTAGATATTTCTTTCTATTTGTCCAAGCTGAGCATTACATGCTCCATCTTAAGGGGGAGTGTTGGACTGTGTGTCATTAGATGGGTAATTGGATCCCTCTATGGTCCAATTACCACATTCACTGGTGTAGTCCGACATTTACTGTTAGTAGGACTCCGTCATTCTGGTGGGGAGGTATACATGCCTCCTATGGTTTTACCACCTCTTGTACCTACACCGCCTCCTGCATCACCTCTAGTACCTACATATGCTCTTGTGGCTACCCTTGGACCATCATCCAGTATCTTGGCTCAGTTCTTGCCACATGTCTTTGTTCGCAGGCCTCACACAGTTCCCCCTGATCATGGGCCTTCCACATTATCCAGTGTATTCAAGTATATACTGAGCACATTATTTTTATTAATGGTACTAGTTATTTGTCTAAGCAGCAAGATTCTTTACAAGATGAGAAAGTGTCCCCTCAGGAGGGTAGTTTACAGGTTCAGGAGGCATGTGATCTAGATCATGGGCCTTCCACATCGCTGCTTCTTGGATAATCACATATTGCTTCCTGACTTGGAATGAAGACCTTCATGTTGCTGCATAAATTAGGGTTTCAGAAAACCTTAATTTTCTGTTGACGTGTTGCACCAAGGATTTGGAGAAGAGACGAGACTTCCATGATATGTCGTCGTGTTGCTAGATTTAGGGTTCTATGAACCCTAAGGTTCATGAAAGTGGTATGCGTATGCGTTCGGACAGGTCACTGAATAACGATTAAGCGATATGCGGGTGCATATGAGGGGTATATGCAGTTTTACGCGGTTGTCTATTTTTATTTAAAAATAAATAAATATCTATTAAAGTGACTACAATTGAACTAAATTTATGAATAAATGTGGTCCGATAGAAGATCTAAGAAAAAATTCCTTTCATTTAGACCTCAAAATAGTACAACTAAATATCAAAATCATCAAAGGTTTACATGATCTTATTTAATATATAGAATCAAAATAATATAATTAAAATTCAAAATCAAAGAAAAATTAAATAAAACTAAACGCAGTAGAAACAATTTAAACCTCGACAGTAAAAAGATTGAAATTCAGTAGTAATTGAAAGTATAAAATAAAACTAAACAAAACAATAAGCTATACAGTACAAGTTGAAATTCAGACATATTCCGATCAAAATAAACATATCAAGAAATTGAAATTAAGACCTCATTAATAAATAAAAATAAATAGACCTCAAACTTCAGTAATAAAAAAATCATCACAAATATTTTCTCAAACAAGAGTAGGGGATCAGGCTTATTCTATCTCATATCGTATTCGGATCTTATCTGGATCAGATTACCCAACTGGAGCTTAAGCGGGCGCATGGAGCGCATATAAAGCAGCACAATCCGCATATACGGTCCGCATATACGCATATGGCGCATAAAGGAGGGCTTCTGTAATCGGTGCACTGAGGAGGTTGATCGACCGCTTTCATGAACACTGATGAACCCTGGAATATTCTCAGAACATGGTGGCGAGAACTCCAAAAATAATTAAGACCAAATTATAATATTTGAACTTGAAACAAAATTTCACATCTTCCAACTAGCTCTGAACATAAAATTCTTCAAGAATAAATCCTAGAATCGACCGCTCTGATACCATATTAAAATCTCAAGAATGCGGAAGCGAATCGATAAAAAGAGCAATAAAGTAAAGAAAGGTAAACATGGAACGCTTGGGATTTTACGTGGAACCCTACTTCCCAAGAAACGGGATGAAACCACAGGAGAAGGCCTCAAATGGCAAGATATTCTATTCACTTTTCTCATTGAGTATAGGGAGTGTGGGGCTCCCTACAGACAAATCAGAAATCTCTTTGAAGAGAGTTTTTTTTCTTGATTTGAAAAAAGGCAATCGTTCAAAAAAAGCCCTACAAAAAAGGAAAAGAGAAGAAAGTCGAACAAATTGAGATGACTTATGTTAAAAAAGACCAAGAAAAAAAAGACATCATGTTATTGATTTTATTTTCCTCATCTTCTGATATTCTCCCAACTTTGTTGATGTCATCTTCTTTAGACAAGTATAGCAAAAAGGGGGAGTAGTCTATAGAGTTGGCAGTTCAGAATCAAATTCTACAGATAAGATTCAGACTCTCTAGTTCAGATTCCAGACTCTACTAGTTCAAGGCACACATGTGTGTGATCATTATGTGAGATGTCCCCATCTTTGATTTGGACTTTAGATTTTTATGTGGACACATAGGGACTCCAGAGTAGAGATCCCATTCTCCAAGCCAATGTGAATTAATAGGGACTCCAGAGTAGAGATCCCACCACATCTACTATTTGTGGGACTTGGAGATTCGGTGGGGGCTATATAAGAAGCTCCACATACCTGTAACAGATGAGAAAGTTGAATACAAACTCAGCCCTTTGAGGCGTTCTCCCGTGGTTTTATCCCGCTCTTTAGGGAGTAGGGTTCCACATAAAAATCCCGGTGTTCTTCATGTTTATTCTATTTCTCTACGCTTCTGCATTCTCGATTTCTAACATGGTATCAGAGCAGTCGAGTCTAGGGTTTACTGTAGAAGACTTATTTCTTGTGTTCATATCAGAGCAAGTCGGTTTTGGGCACATGTTCTTGACATTTTTCTGTTTGAGATTTATTCAAATCGAGAGTTCTAGGGTTTCTGATGAAATCCTAATTTTTTTTGCACAACAGCAAATATCTCCAGCAAGTTTTTCTTCTCAGATCTCCAGCCACATGTGCTTCACGCATCCATCAACCCATGTCAGTGGGAGTGTTTTCGCTCCTATGATCTCTAGTCCAAAGGGTGCATCTTCCTCCTATCTCCAGTCCAAAGGGTCCAACATCCTCAGGCACACCAGCAAAGGATAGAGGGTTCACTAGATCCATATTCCTGGTGCATCTACACGCAGAGCATCATCATTATGGAAAGATCAAAACCACCGCAAGCTCTGCAATCTCACCGCCCTTGTGTCCGATCGACAACCAAAAACGGAGGAGGAAGGGGGAGTGCAATCATTTTCGTTGGATCTGTTTGCCCCTCCACTGATAGCCTCTTTTGTGCATTGTCATCTCACACAAAACTTCATCGGTGGTACCTCCTCTTCCTACGGATGCCCATCATCACCAGGTCAAAGCAATCAAGGCAGTGCTCCTCCTCGTGCGTTATCTCCAGGCCTCGCGCAATACCTCTCCAAGCCATCACGTGCGGTCCTTCCACACGGTCGCGGCTTCATCTCCAAAACCTCTGCCTGAAGGTTTTCTCCATACTTCTCCGCCAAGCCTCTCCTGGGGGCCCTTCTTTGATCAGATCGCATCGCACCTCCAGGGTGGAGAACATCTACCCTTCTGACACCTCCTCTTCCTGCCGAGCTTCTCCAGTAGGCGATGGCAGCCTCCTCTCTCAGAGGTAGCCGTCGCATATGAGTTCACCCCTCACAGGGAACCCTAGACTTAAAGGGAGCCCTAAATAGGCTCTCCTTTATTATGTATCAAAAAAAGGGAGAGAAATGGTCCGAATTTTTTAGCCCAATTGGGTTGAGCTGCAACCAAAAGAAAAAAAGGGGAAACAACTAATTAAAAAAAAGGAGGGAGAGGCCTAATTTTGCAAAAAAGGGGGAGCCGAGAAAAAAATGACATAACAAAGAATGTTTCGGCCCACTTGTGGCTTGTTTTGCAAGAAAAAAAGAGGGCTATGTACCAAAAAGAGAAAGGAAGAAGAAAATTCGTAAAAAAGGAACGGCTCATTAAAAAAAGAGGGAGAGATGGCAATAAAAAAAGAAGAGAAATAGCCGAGAAAAATGATTTTAAAAAAAGAAAGAAAACAATTGCGAGAAAAAAAGCCGTAAAAAATGGAACAGCTCATTTAAAAAAGGAAAAGCCAGAAAAAAATTGGGACGGCTTGTTGGTTTTTGTTTTCCCCATTTTCATGTCACCTCCCAACTTGATCGATGTCATTATTTTCCGACAAGAACGGGAGAAAGGGGGAGTATTGTGTAGAGTTTTGTTGTTCAGAGTCAGACTCTACATTTCAGATTCAGACTCGACGTTCAGATTCGTTCCGAGTCTACAGTTTGATGCGTACATATGCAATCAGTTGAGAGGTCCCCGTCTTCGATTTGGTCGACTCAGGGTTTTCATGTGATTCATAGGGACTGCAGGGTAGCGATTTCATTCTCTATGCTATTGTGGGCTAGGGTTTTCATGTTGTTTCATAGGGACTTCAGAGCAGAGAGCCCATTCTCTGAACCAAAGTATGGGAGAAACCAAGTTCTCTGACGAGGAGACGTTCAGACTCCATTCCCTAGCGGCCGTAGACTCTGAGAGGATGTTTTCACAACTTTTTCCAGTTTGGACCTTCAGAGAGATGGAGCAGTTGCATGTCAGAGTTCTCCAGGTGGAGACGCATTCTAGTTTCAGTGGCTCTGACAGACGCAGTACAGAGCACATGTTCTCTGACGAGGAGACCCAGTTCAACTCATACTCCAACCATTCAGTTCCTCCTCTCTAGCACGGCATGAGAAGCAACGTCCTTGACAACAAAAGACAGTAGAGTATGCGTTGAGTTGATATTGTCTGTAGTGCCTTGTATTATGAGTTTGAGATGTCTTTCCATTTGTCCAAGGAGCATTGCATGCTACATCTTGAAGGGGGGTGTTAGAGTATGCGTCATGTATAGATGGGTAATTGAATCCCTCCAGAGTCCAATTACCACATCCAGTGGTTTATTCATACATCTACTATTTGTGGGACTTGGAGACTCAGTGGGGGTTATATAAGAAGCTCCACGCCACCAATAACAGATGAGAAAGTTGAATGCAACAACCCTTCGAGGTGTTCTCATGTGGTTTCATCCCGCTCCTTAAGGAGTAGGATTCCACATAAAAATCTCTGTGTTCTATATGTTTATTCTATTTATCTGAAATTACGCTTCCGCATTCTCGATTTCTAACACCATTCTATGAGCCTGCGTAGGAGAGACCAGTTCTCCGACGAGGATACTCTTTTTCAGACTCCATTCTCCACCGTCCGTGGACTCTAATGAGGATGTTTTTCACAGCTTTCTCCAGTTTGACCCTTCAGAGAGATGGAGCTATTGTAGGTCAGAGTTATCCATATGGAGACTCATTCTAGTCTCAGCGACCCTCCGCAGTACAGAGTATACGTTCTCCGACGAGACCAAGTTTAGTTCACATTCCAACCCTATAATTCCTCCTTACCAACATGGCATTAGAATCAACGTCCTCAACAAGCACTTAGTAGAGTATGCATTGAGTTGATATCGTCAGTAGTGGCTTATATTACGTGAGTTAGATATTTCTTTCTATTTGTCCAAGCTGAGCATTACATGCTCCATCTTAAGGGGGAGTGTTGGACTGTGTGTCATTAGATGGGTAATTGGATCCCTCTATGGTCCAATTACCACATTCACTGGTGTAGTCCGACATTTACTGTTAGTAGGACTCCGTCATTCTGGTGGGGTTTATAAGAAGCCCCACACCTAGTGTAACAATCAAGAGAGACCAATATGGACATCATCCATAATAGGCGGTTCTCCCGTGGTTTTATCCCGCTCCTCACAGAGTAAGGTTCCACGTTAAATCCTAATCTTCTTCCATGTTTATAGTTCTTTATCTCTGATACGCTTCCACATTCTCTCTTTCTACATTCTCATCAGGTTTGAGTCCAAAATAGGTAAAACAAGTCATCGTAATAATCGAGTCGTCTTCCAACTTTGCCTATGGAGAAATCCAATTCTCGAAGCTGCAGGCCGTAATCATACGAAACTTTTTCACACTGATCGGGGACATCATTAATGACTCATTAATCAGCATTTTATAATGTTATATGACTCAAATGCATGAACTTCTATCATTTTTCTATGATCTTTGATCGAAATCGGAGTTTGCGAGCGCTTTCGACATATGAATCGTCTCCCAATCACCACCAACTTTTGACGGGTCTTTCGAGTATGAATCCGGGCCTTCTATACTTCATTTTTATCCCAAACTAATATTCTAAACAAGGGAGAATAGCATGAACATTATATGTCACCGAATCATTCAGAATACAAAAATAATCGTAAAAATAATGTACCTGACGATCGGGAAAATATACCCGATTGTTGATCGGACCCGGATGCAATCCGAATCTTTTAAACGATGGCTCTGATACCAATTGAAGGGAGTTCATAACTCATGTATCACAGAAACATGGAAATAAAAAATCAAATTTGCATAAAAGAATGTTCATCGTATGAACACCAATACAGTAGATAACAAAAATTGTTGTGAAACCAAATAGTGTAGGAAATGTTTTCCAAACCATTTCACATAACCACATGAGTATTACTGTTACATATGAAACGTGGGTCTTTGAAGCAAGAGAGCTCTCGAATCAAGTCTTATCCCATGAAGCTTCTCTTGCAAGCACGATGAAGGCTCGTGTTGCTTCCCACTAATGGGATATCTACTTCTCCTTAAAGTTGTCCATGCAAAATAGAGATCAAGTAGATCTCTATCCCATGATTTCATCACATGAAATCGAGTCCTTCTTATCATACTCTAAGCGCAAAGAAGAATGCATCTTCTCTCATGATTGGCCAAGCCAATGTAGAAGAATTGGGGATGACTAGGGTTTGTTGGAGGAGAAGGGGTGGATGGCCAAAAGAGATTCTTCAACTCTCTTTTCTCTTTATTTCTCAAGGTAATTTCAAGGCTCTATCTTAAAGATGATAATTGGAATGAGTTGACGGAAAAGTGTGGCCAAGCCCCTCCTTTAAAACCATGGTGGACGTCCCTTGAGGAGTCCTACTCCTAAAGGGGGCATCCATCATAGTAGCCCTTAGATTTGATTTGAATGATCATGATTGATTCCTAATCCTTCATGTAATTGACAACTAATTTGTTAACATTATCATTCAAAAAATAAGATTTAAGCAAACATACAGATTTTGTTGGGGCGTTCCCTACTTGCGACGCGTTGCATCGCCCGAATGCAATGAAAAATGAGCAAGGGCCGCTACATCGCAGCCTGGATGTAGTTCAAAATTTGCAAGGGTTCCCGCATGAGGAACGCATGCGGGTAATTAAGCTAGTTCTGCTGCATCACCGCCCAGATGCAGTACAAAATTTACAAGGGTTCTCGCATAATGGACGCATGCGAGTAAAGAAGTTAGTCCAAAAGAGATTGCAACGGAAGTTGCGGATTGGTAGTTGGAATATTGGCACTTTAACTGGAAAGTTTATAGAGATAGTGGATACGATGGAAAGAAGGAAGATTCATATATTGTGTCTTCAAGAGACTAAATGGGTTGGAGAGAAAGCAAGGGAGATTGAGAAGACAGGCTTTAAACTTTGGTATTCAGGTAAAGATAACGGTAGAAACGGTGTTGGAGTAGTTGTTCATAAGGATTTGAAGGATTGTGTGGTTGAGGTGAAAAGATTTGGGGATCGAATTATTTTGCTAAAATTGGTGCTTGAAGAAGAAATTTTGAATATCATCTCAATTTATGCACCGCAAATTGGTTTAGATGAAAGGACTAAACAAGCATTTTGGGAGGATTTGGATAAGAGTCTACAAGGAATCCCACAAAGAGAGATGATTTGCATCGGTGGAGATTTTAATGGACATGTCGGAAAAGATGCTTCAGGGTATGCTAGTGTTCATGGAGGACATGGTTTTGGAGATAGAAATGAAGAGGGAAAAGCCATCCTGGATTTTGCAACGGCATATGATCTTTTCATAGCAAACACTCTCTTCAAGAAGAGGGAGGAACATTTAATTACTTATAAGAGTGGACAACTAGAACACAGATAGATTACTTTGCGTTGAGGAGAAGAGATCGGTTGTGTTGTAAAGACTGCAAAGTAATCCCAGGAGAGAGTTTGACAACCCAACATCGTTTGTTAGTCTTGGATATACAAATGAAAGGGCTGGTAAAGAAAAGGAGGGTTTCTAAGATAACTAGAACTAGATGGTGGAATCTTCCACTGAAGCAAGCGAGCTTCAGGGAGAAGGTTTTAGAAGACTTATCTTGGGATTGTAGCGGTAGTGCAAACGAGATGTGGGAGGCAATAGCATCTTGTATCCGAAAGGTAGCCAAAGAGATGCTAGGTGAGTCAAAGGGAGGAGTTCCAGGTCAAAAGGAGGCTTGGTGGTGGAGTGAATGGGTGCAAGGGAAGCTAAAAATAAAAAGAGCTTGCTTTAATGCTATGTCTAAGGATAAAACAGAGGAAACTGTCACAAACTACAAAATATCGAAGAAGGAAGCAAAGAAGGCCGTAAGCGAAGCTAAATCAAAAGATTATGAAGTTTTGTATAAAAATCTTGACTCTAAGGAGGGACAGAAGGATATATTCAGGTTGGCCAAAGCAAGGGAAAGAAAGACCAAAGACCTTTCTCAAGTAAAATTGCATTAAGGATGAGGAAGGTCATGTGCTTGTTACTCAGAAGGATATAAAGACTAGGTGGGAGCAGTACTTCCATAAACTTTTCATTGGGGAAGGAAATAGAGAGATCACTTTGGGTGATCTAGCTTGTAGTGAAAGTTACTTGAATCGTGCAAGCTATAGACGGATACAAAGAAAGGAAGTAGAGGAGGCTTTGATGGTTATGAGATCCGGGAAAGGTGTAGGACCAGATGACATCCCTATAGAAGTATGGAGAGTTTTAGGTGAGCATGGTTTGACTTGGCTTACGAATCGATTCAATGTTATTTAGGAAGCAAGAAAATGCCTGAAGATTGGAGGAGAAGTATTGTGGTGCCTCTTTATAAGAATAAAGGAGACATTCAAAATTGTTCAAATTATAGAGGTATCAAGATGATGAGTCACACTATGAAAATTTGGGAACGTGTGATCGAAAGAAGGTTGAGGCAAGTTTCCAACGTAAAAGAAAACCAATTCGGATTCATGTCAGGTCGCTCAACGATTGAAGCCATCCATTTGTTGAGGAGAACAATGGAGATTTATAGAGCTAAAAGGAAGAACCTCCACATGATCTTTATTGATTTGGAGAAGGCTTATGATTCTGTCCCACGAGAGATATTGTGGAGAGTGTTGGAGAAGAGACAAGTACCTGTCCTATACATTAACCTCATAAAGGACATGTATGATAGGGCTTTATCTTGTGTAAGGACCCCGTCTGGGAAGACTGGATATTTTGACATCAACATTGGTTTACATCAAGGTTCTGCTTTGAGTCCATTTCTTTTTACTTTGATTATGGACGAGTTGACAAGTCACATTCAGGATGAGTTACCTTGGTGTATGTTATTTGCTGATGATATTGTGTTAATTGATGAGACTAGAGATGGAGTAAATGAGAAGCTTGAGGTATGGAGACATGAGTTGGAGACTAAAGGATTTTTTATAAGTAGGGCTAAGACGGAATATATGGAGTGCACTTTTGATGGAAGTAGTGGTGAAGGAATCGAAGTGAAGATTAGTGACGATAACATTCAGAAGATAGATTCCTTTAGATATCTGGGATCTATTCTGCAACATGATGGGGAAATTGATGGAGATGTTACTAATAGAATAAATGTCGGCTGGCTAAAGTGGAGAGGAGCCTCTGATGTTCTCTGTGATAAGAAAATTCCTTTAAAAATTAAAGGAAAGTTTTACAACTATAAAAATTGTACCACTATGATGTAGGCGAGATGAGGATTGCATGCACGTACTTGGATTGTAGATCTGAGCAATTTCTCGTGAGGCGTGTTTTTAGGGATATCTAGTTATCGCAATATGTTTGGAGCGACTCCGGGAGATCTGGATATCACATGTTGAGTGATTCTGGGAGATATGGATATCACATGTCGATAAAAATTATATCATTATGATGTGGGCGAGATGAGGATCACAAGCACGTACTTAGATCGTAGATATGAGCAATTTAACATAAGGCGTGTTTTGGGGGTATCTAGTTAGTATAAAAAAACATAGCAATTTCATACCAGAAGTACTTAGCGGTTTTTAATGTTTTATGGCCAAGTTCGAGATCGATGTCCAAGCAATCTGATCTTCGTATCTCAATGAAACTTTAATGCATAGCGTTAATCTACTAAAAAAATGACAACACCTTCTCCCACTATAAGTAGGGTTGGCTACATGAATTCTTGCTCAAATCCATGTTGAAAGATTCGGGTATTTTTTACGATGGTTGTTGACCCTAACGCAATCCCTTTAAGGGGAGATTTGAACTGTGGTCCATCTACGGTTATTGCTTTACTTTTTATTTGAATATATTTGTACTGGCAACTTTGCTCATAACGTACATCTTCTGTGTGGTCCAACAGGTTCTCTGAACCAACATCCATCGTAGTGTGTGGTTCTGTTTTCATGAAGCATTACAGGACTCTACTGTACTATATAGGGTGTGTACTAGTTTTGCAATTTTTGGTTAGTTGTTATTACTTCTGCATTACTTTGTTTACTTGTGAGAGACAATTATGATACGTGTATTTTGATATACTCAAATGGCATATTTGTATCTGTGGACATGGTTGTTGATTATATTTGGTTATATATCAATTAGAAGTGAATGCAGTATATTTACTTCCTTTTACTATGCTTATTCTCATGCTTATCTACTTGACATATTTCGAATGTGAATCTGATACTTATGAGTTGATTGCTGAGTATCGAGGTCCTAAGGCAGGGTGTCACATGGATCCTATGATGTGAGAATTAATCCAATTAATTCTCACATCATTAAGCCATAAAATGGAGTCACTAAAGTCCATTTGTTCTCGCCGCTCTCTCGGAATGGAAGTATCACGGTATATAATTTATTATGAAACGCATCAACTCAGAGTATTCTCAATACTCCATCATCCCACAACCTAGAAGACTTTGATGCACTCGAAACTCAAACCCTTATTTGAATGCCTCCTTCCAAAGTATATCAATAGATTTTCAATAGATAATTGGGCGATAATATTAAGTATATACTTTCCAAAAGCATGTATTAATATATTTCGCATTCATGACTTATTTCATAAATAAGATGATTATGTATGGAATTTTTTTTACCCTAAATATCTCATGAGAGAGCTTTGTCTCCCAGTTCATCAAGTAGGAACCTGTATGATCCCTTTGAGAGATCATACATCTCGTATGTCTTTATATGCACACTAATGTGTTGGTGTATGTACCTTTGTTTGGTCTTCAACCTAATGGTATGTCTAATGCACCTACTTGGACATATAGATGTATATATGTCTCAGGTCAAAGGATGTATACCCAATCGTGACAGTTATGATTTAGATCTTATTTTATCTCGATATCGTCAAGTCAATACTTTGACTTGATTATTCTGACACTTCTGAAGCTATATTTATGTGTAAAGGACCTACATTAAGAGGTCGGTCAAAAATCAATCTTTGGAGAAAGATTACCATCTCTTTCTCAGAGGAGATCAATCATGAATATCATATAATGCTATTAGTTGCATCCTCTATCAAACACCTTAGGGCATGTTTGGTAACTGGGTTGGGTTGGTTAGGGTTGGAGTAACCTCCTGTGAATAGTAGATGTTCGGATGGTTAAGTTGGTTGGAGAGGGTTGAAATGAATGTGATGTTATGTGACATTGACTATGTATTATATTAACTTTTTAATGATTATAATATGTTTTATGTTAACTTTTTTATTTGAACATGATTCAAAACTATAATAAGAAAGAAATTGTGCAATCCATACAACTAATTCCAACCCAAGAATGCAGGGATAGAGCATGGGGTAAGCCAAGTTACCCAAGGGTAACCTACAATGTTCAGTAAGGCGTTGTGGTATTTAGTCAGCGGGGTCACTACATAGAGAGTATGCGGTATACAGGAGAGTATGCGGGGAGTATGCGGTTTTATGCGATTTTTTATTATTAAAAATATGAATAAATATCTAATATTATGTTATTAAAAATATAAATAAATATTGCACTCAGATCCTATCAAGTTTATGTAGACACTTGTTTTTCGTCTACAAACCCTAGTTCTTCGTCTCCGACGACATGTCAGAAAACAAAGTCGATATGCCCTCCATAGGCGCATTCAATGTCCAGCGCCAATAGTCAAGATGGATGGGACGAACTATGAGCTCTGGGCGATGCAGTTCATGAGTCTCATGAAGTCGAATGGTAAGAAGCATATTCTTACCGAGGAAGAGCCGGCAGAGAAGATTGGGATCTATGCCTCCTGGGAGGCTGATGATTCATATGCCAAGGTTTGGTTATCAGGCACGTTGTCCATGGAGATTGCCAATGATGTCCTCCATCAGCCCAGCGCTACGGCAATGTGGGATATACCGGCCGCCACATATTCACAAGTGTGGAATGAGACCAAGATGTTACAACTCGAGCATGATATTTTCACGATGAAGCAGAATGGACGGCCACTTCATTCTTTGTATACATCTCTGAGGGGGATGTTTGAGAAACTTTATAGTACGATTCCTCTCACGGCCACCCCTGAGCAGCAGAAGACATTTAGGAATGTGACCATGGTGAGAGTTCTGCTTGCGGCTCTTGATCCTAAATATGAGGCTGCCCGGTCACAGATACTTGCCGATGCTACCATTCCTCCTATGGAGGACGTCTATCGGAGGCTTAGTCGCATCTCTGTCTCATCGAGTGCTTCTACTCCACCATCCTCGGCGATGGCTGCCTCCAGAGGGAGAGGTGGTTCTTCTTCATTCTGTGGTCGTGGACCTCATGGGAGAGGTGGTCGTTTTCGTCAGCCATGCACCTTTTGTCATCGGACATGCCATGTTGAGGATACTTGTTATTCTAAGCACGGATTTCCATCCTCGGCACGAGTAGCTGAACATGTTGCATCTCCGTCCGTGTCTGCTTTGGATCAGAGGTTTGAGGAGCTTGTTGCGAGATTTGAGACATTATGCCTCCTGTTTATACAGATTCTCCAGGAGGCCCTTCAGATATTGCTGCTTCAGCTCCAGCCAGTACTTCTGCCACTACTAGCACCTCAGGTAGTGCTTTTGCTTTCACATCATGTTTCAGTTCTGATGTCTCAGATTGGATCATGGACTCCGGTGCCACACATCATCTTTGCCGCGACAGAGACAGACTTATGTCATACAGGGAGATTCCACCAGGGAGGTCAATGGTAATAGTTGATGGGACTCATTCACCCATTATTGGACAGGGGGAGGTTACCTTATCGCCTTCCATGCATCTCCAGAATGTCTTACATGCCCCCGATTTCTCGATGAACTTACTTTCTATTAGTCAGCTTACAAAAGATTTACACTGTCGTGCTATATTTGATCCATCTTCTCTTATATTCAGGGCATTCTAACGGGCAGGGTGATTGGTTGTGGCTCTGAGCAGGATGGTCTTTATCGTCTAACCATGAGTTCATATGATGGTGTCTCCTCTCATGCAGTCGGATCTGTTTCTCCGTATATATGGCATCTACGCTTTGGTCACCTTCCTCTTCAGAAGATGTGTCATCTCTTGCCTCAGATTTCTCCGAGTTCTTCCTTCTGGTATGAAGCCTGTCAGTTGGGAAAGCACCATAGAGCTAGCTTCCCTAGTCATCAGTGTCGGAGAAGTAGCTCTCCTTTTGAATTATTTCATGTTGATATTTGGGGTCCAAGTCGTGTCCCTGATCACCAAGGACACAGGTATCTTGTAGTCGTTGACGATTTCTCTCATGTGTCGTGGGTCTTTCTATTAAAGAATAAATCTGAAGCAGGAGATGTTATCAGAAATCTTATCAATGAAGTGAAAATTGTTTTTTCACCTCATGTGAAATATGTTCGTACTGACAATGCTTTGGAGATTTGCACTCGTTCTCTCACAATTTTCGTCAAGGGGAATTATTCATCAAACCACATGTGCATACACCTCTCAACAAAATGGAGTCGCTGAGAGAAAACATCGTCATCTTCTTGATATTACTCGAAACCTAATATCCAGAGTTGCGCTCCTATTTCTTTTGGGGGAGATGCCGTTCTTACAGCTTGTTACCTTGTCAATGGTGTGCCGTCCTCAGTACTTGGTGAGAAACTTCCTCTTTCTTTTGTGTTTTAATATAAGGATTTATTCTCACTTACTCCTCGTGTTTTTGGTGATGTTGCTTTTGTTCATCAGTTGTCTCCTGGCCTTGACAAGCTCTCACCTAGGGCTGTCAAATGTATCTTTGTGGGTTACTCTCGGACTCAGAAGGGATACCGTTGCTATGATCCTGTAAACGGGAAATACTACGTCAGTGTTGATGTTACGTTCTTTGAGTCTGTTATGTACTTCTCTCCTGCAGGTGACAGGTTGGCCTCATCCACATCTAATGATGAGGTCTATGTTCCTCCTACTCTAATTTTGAGTTCACCAGAGTCTACTCCAGTCCCTGTGGTCATGCCGCCACCACCACCACCACCTCCTCCACCACCACCAAAACCACTAGTCTCGCCACTACCAAAGTATTATACACGTCGGTCGGGTCCTACTCCTGCTACGCATCAATCATCCAGCACGCCTAAGGTATGTCCTGATGTTATTACTAATGATGGGTCGAATAGTTTGCATGTGCAGGATTCATCATTGCAGGAGTAATGTGAACCAGCGAGTACAGTGGTTGATGATATGGATGTTCCTATTGCTATACGGAAGCAGAAACGCAATTGTGCTTCGTATCCTCTTGCCTCACATGTTTCCTTTCATCGCCTCACGGGGGACTTTCAGAGATTTGCAGTGGCTTTGTCTTCTGTGGAGATACCATGGAATTATCAGGATGCCTCAAAGATTGATTGTTGGCGTTCTGCCATGGAGGACGAAATGGTTGCTCTACAGTCATGGGGTACATGGAGCTTGCTCCCTCAGGAGCATCCGTCGTTAGCTGCAAATGGGTATTCACTGTCAAGTATCACGCAGATGGTAGTCTTGATCGTTACAAGGCAAGGCTAGTGGTGTGAGGTTTTACACAGACATATGGCATGGATTATATGGATACCTTCTCTCCAGTTGCACGTCATTCCACTCTTCGTATTCTTTTGTCAGTTGTTGTGTTACGTGATTGGCCCTTGTTCCAACTTGATGTTAAGAATGCATTCTTGTATGGTGATTTGCAGGAAGAAGTCTACATGCAGCAGCCTCCGGGATTTGCTGCTGAGGGGGAGAGTCATATGGTGTGTAAACTTCACAACGCGATATATGTGGCCTTAAACAGATCCCAAGGGTGTGGTTCCAGAAGCTGTCACATCTAATTGAACGACAGGGATTCAAAAGATCAAATGCGGATCACTCGTTGTTCATTCAGAAGACTTCGAGAGGTACGGTTGTCATCATGATATATGTTGATGATATTTTGGTGACAGGAGATGATGATCAGGGGATAGAGATGGCAAAAGCATTTTTGGGTCGTCATTTTGTCACGAAGGATTTTGGTACCCTACGATACTTTCTGGGGCTAGAGTTTGCTAGGAATGCACATGATCTGTGATGACCCAAAGGAAATATATTACAGATTTGCTGGTTGAAACGGGCATGGTTGGATGTAGACCCTCGAGTACTCCTATGGATCCAAGTATGAAATTATATGACAACGATATTGATGAGGTTGACAGGAGAAGATATAGAGAAATGGTGGGTAAGCTTCTTTACATCACTATAACTCGACCTGATATTGCCTTTGCAGTGAGTCGAGTGAGCCGGTTCATGGAACAGCCAAGACAGAAACATATGGATGCCATATATGTGATACTAAGGTATCTAAAGTCTTCTCCAGGCTCAGGATTGATGTTTATAAAAGACACAGATTTATCTATTTCGGCATGTGCGGATGCAGACTATGCAGGATGTCCCAAGGATCGAAAGTCTACTTCAGGTTTTTGCAGTTTTGTGGGCAACTCTCTGGTTTCATGGAAAAGCAAGAAACAAACTGTTATGGCTAGATCTAGTGTTGAATCTGAATATATGGCAATGGCACAAGCAAGCACGGAGATGATGTGGGTTCGAGCTATGCTAAAAGACCTGCATATAGACGTACCTCTACCCATGCAGCTACAATGTGATAATCAAGCCGCATTGTTCATTGCCAATAATCCTGCCTTTCATGAAAGAACTAAGCATATTGAAGTAGATTGCCACTACACCAGAGACATGATCCAGAGAGGCCTGATTTCTACTTCACATGTGAGTTCAGGGGAGCAGACAACCGATATTTTTACCAAGCCATTGCTCAGAGGACTATTCCAGAAGTGTTCTTCCAAGCTGAGCATGATTGATATCTATGCTCCATCTTGAGGGGGAGTGTAGAGATATATTATGTAGTCAGTGTACTATTTATCAATTTTTATTTTCGTAGTCGCTACTTATGTAATTTACCCATAGGATTTCCTCTATATAAGAGAGTCGAGGGTTCTTTGGAATAATACAACAACTCTTTCCACGAACAATCCTCAGTCGAGAGAGTATGTAAGGAGTATGCGATTTTATGCGGGAGAGTATGTGTATCTATGCGGAGAGTATGCAGTTCTATGTGTTATGTTATTATGCGGGTGAGGTTATTTAGGTTTAGGGTTAAATAAAAAATTATTAGAAAAGTGGCCGAGTAGGCGACTGCATAGGGGTATACTCGATCGAGTTTGTGGGTCAACCTGCATACATGGTTGTTTCATCATACTCGGAGTGCCAAGGTTACTGAGTACGAGTATGCGGCCAAGTATGTGGTTTACTCGGCTGCTTTCCTAAACACAGGTAACCTGGCAACCAAACGAGCCATTAGATTAACAACTGCATGGTGTTGGACTTGTAAGCCCTGGCGACCTATTAATGCAGTAAAAGTTATTATTTCATCGTGTCCATCTTAAATGAAATGAATGTACTTTGCTATTAAGGTCCCTTTTGTACAATCAGGGTTACGCATCGTGGCCATATTGAATACCATGCAATCGGAGGATACGGGTGACTTCAGAGAACATTCCTTTCTCGATTGTGTTTTCCGAGAAGGATCTTTTCGCCCTTACACCTCGTGTATTTGGTTTTGTTGCATTTGTTCATGATGTCTCTCCTGGTCGTGACAAGCTCTCTCCCAGAACTGTCAAGTATGTCTTTGTTGGCTACTCTTGTATCCAGAAAGGGTACCGCTGCTTTGATCCGCTCAAGCAGAAGTACTTTGTTAGTGTTGGTGTCACTTTCTTTGAGTCTGTCATGTATTTTTCTCCTGCAGGTGATAGATTGGCCCCATCTGACTCTGACGATGAGATCTACATGACTCCACATCCTACTGTCACACCACCACCACCATCACTACCACCAGCTCATGTGGCTCCACCTGCTCTACTGTGACTCAGTTTTTGCCACATGTTTTTACTTACAGGCCTCGCTCTATTCCCCCTGCTCATAGGTCTTGCCCAACGTCCAGCACGCCTCAGGTATGTAATGAGCACATTGTTTCTACTGATGGCACTACCGAGTTGTTTGTGTAGCAGGACTCCATATAGGATGAGAAGGTGCCCTCTCAAGAGGGGAACTCACAGGTCACAAACTTGGCAGATGATTTTGATGTAACGATTGCACTACGCAAGCTGAAACAACAGTGTACTACTTGTCCTCTTGCATCCCTGGTTTCCTTGAGCAGACTGTCAGAGGAAATACCACGGACATACCAGGAGGCTATTCAGGACAGTCAGTGGAGGTTAGCCATGGAGGAGGAGATGGTTGCGTTACAATCACGTGGTACGTGAAGTCTTGTTTCTGCTCCAGTTAACGCATCCTTTGTGGGATGCAAATGGGTATTCACTGTGAAACACCATGCGGATGGCAGTGTGGATCGCTATAAGACAATACTTGTGGCACATGGGTTCACCCGGACATATGAGGTGGGACTATTAGGATACTTTCTCTCCAGTTGCCAGACATTCTACTCTGCATATTCTACTTTCTGTTGTTGTGACACAAGATTGGCCCCTTTACCAGCTTGATGTGAAGAATGTCTTCCTCTATGGTGATCTACAGGAAGAGGTCTACATGCAACAGCCACCTGGGTTTGCTGCTGAGGGAAGTACCAGAAGGTTTGCATGCTACACAAGGCTATCTATGGCCTTAAGCAAAGTCCAAGAGCATGGTTCCAGAAGCTCTCGGACTTGATAGAGAAGCATGGATTTGTGCGATCGATGGCCGATCACTCTTTGTTTGTGCAAAGGACCCAGTGAGGTACTGTTGTCATTCTTGTTTATGTTGATGACATTATTGTTACAGAGGATGATGAGCAAGGCATTTAGGATGTCAAGGACTTCCTAGGCCAGCAGTTTGTGACCAAGGACCTTGGGCAACTACGTTACTTCCTTGGATTGGAGTTTTCCAGGAACCAGCGAGGTCTTGTGGTGACCTAGAGGAAGTACATGACAAATCTTTTTCCAGAGACAAGCATGGAAGATTACTAACTTGCCACTACTCTTTATTGACCCGAGCATGAAGCTTTATGATGATGACACTAAGGAGATCGACAAGAGAAGGTACATGGAGCTTGTTGGCAAGCTACTATATGTGACTATTACCAGGACCGACATATCCTTTGTCGTGAGCAAAGTAAGTCAGTTTATGGAGCATCCCAGACAGGCACATAGGGATGCAGTCCATATGATTCTAAGATATCTGAAGACTTCACCAGGTACGGGACTTCTTTTCAACAGAGGCACATCTCTTTCAGTTACAACATGTGCATATGCAGATTATGTTGGGTGCTCAAAAGGATAGGAAGTACACATCAGGCTTTGTTGTGTTCATAGGGAATTCCCTAGTTTCATAGAAGAGCAAGAAGCAAACTGTGGTTGCCAGATCGAGTGTTGAATCATAATACAGGGTCATGGCGCAGGCTAGCACAGAGATGATGTGGGTCAGATCTGTTCTTACCGACCTGACTATAGAGGTGCCTCTTCCCATGCACCTCTAATGTGACAATTAGGTTGCTCTTTTTATTGCCAGCAACCTAGCCTTTCATGAGAGGACGAAGCACATAGAGATGGACAGTCACTACACTCGTGACATGATACAGAAGGGTTTATTACCACTACGCATGTCATCTTTGGAAACCAGACAGAAGCTGTTCTTACTAAGACCCTAGCCAGAGGGCCTTATCAGAGATGTTGTTCCAAGCTAAGTCTGATCGAGTGTTGAGATATTTGTTATCTTTAGTATTGTTTTTTTTATTTTCTATTTATTTTGTCTTCGTCTTGCAATTTGCCTAATAGGTTCCTCTCCTATTAAGAGAACCCGAGGGCCTCTCATTAGTGTAATTTTCATTCTTTACCCTCTACAATATTCAAAAAAGATTTCCAATCTGAGAAAGAGATGGCAGCCTTTCTCTGTAGACTGGTTTCCAACCGACTTCTTGATATATGTCTTCTGCATAGGAATAGAGATTCGGAAGTGTCGGAATAATCAAGTCAAAGAGTTGACTTGATGAGGTCGAGTCCATAATTATCAGACTGGGCACACATCCTTTGACCTAAGAGAAATATGCATCTATATGCATGAGTATGCACATTTGATAGACCAATAGGTTGGTGACCTAGCCAAGATACATATACTGGTGCATTGGTATGCATATCAAGACATATGAGATGTATAAACTCTCAAAGGAATCATAAAAGTTCATAATTGATGAACTGGGAGACAGAGCTCACTCATAAGATAACTTGGGGTCAAAATGAATTCCATGCATGGTCTCTTGTTTATGAAATAAGACATGAATTCGGGATATTATATATACTTTGGGAACTATAAGATTAACAATGTCGCCCCAAATATCGAATGATAATTCTATTGATTTATTCTGAAGAAGACAGACAAACCAGAGTTTTATCTTCGGATATATCTAAGTCTTCCTGTGTGTAGGGTAAATGAGTATTGAGAATACTCAAGGTTAAATCTATTATAATAGATCATCTACCATGATACTTCCATTCTGAGGGAGTGATGAAAGAAGATGGATTTTAATGGCTCCTTTTAGATTGATGATTTGAAAATTAGTTGGATTAAATCTCAATTCATTTGAATCCAATTTCCAATCCAATTCCAATTTCGATTTCAAATATTGGAAACCGAAATGGTCACAGAAATGGAAATATATAAGCTCCTTGAGCTCATTTCTAAGCTCCAGATGGTTTGGACTTTGATTAGAAATGGTTATGAAAGATGGGTTCGGCTCATCGATACTTTCTCGAGCTCACATAGAGTAGCTTGTGTTTCGTTGAGCTTCTTTAGAGTGTGAAGTATTCCACTCGAGCTCAATTGATAAGAGTATCAATTTCAACCTAAAAAGCTATAAACCCTGGAATTGGATTGATATCCATATTTCAAGTCACAATACATGAATAGTATAATCTCACTGACATTATCTCCAAGTGTCTGCATTTGTATCTCATGAGCCCTAATTGGATTAAGATTAATACTTAAAGATGTCAATGTTATAATAATTGTTATTATTATATTTTTTTCATAAGGCATTTTTGTGTTTGATTCACAAAATATATTTCATTAATTAATGTGAACAGTGATTCATAATAACTAATATTTATATAAATATGATTCATGTAAATAATATTTATGTAAATGTGATTTGCATAGTATTTCCACGGTATAAAATTATGTACGAATTTGATTCACAATAATTTCGTAGATGTAAATTAAATTTACATTTTTTGTGCTTGTGAATATGATTCATAAACTATAGGAATTATTTCCATAATTTCTCCAATAATGATAATGTGATTAACAAGATGATTGATTGATAAATAAAAGGCAATAACCATGACTATATTTAATCAAGATGGGGCATGTACAGAGGATAAGGCTCTTAATGTTTTTGCATTACTTATTCATTAATCAATTAATAAATTAGCAACAATCACATTCCATATATGGAATTATTGGGCATGTGTATTGATACAAGGCGCCACTACAAAGAGTCCTTGAATTGAACTCTTTGTTGATTTGTTGCTTGATTTATTACTTAATTAATTAGAGACAAATAAGGAGATAACTGTATTATTGAACAAGGACTTGGTACTAAACCCTTGATCAATAATCCAAAGGCCATCATTGTACAAGCCTACTTGAAGAGCCATGAAAATATATATTAATCATGCTCATCTTGGAACAGCAACGATGGAATGGACCCCTAGCAAGTGCCTTGGTGAACATATCTTCAGTCTGATCTTCTGAAACGACATGAGAAGTGGAGATAAAATCCTTCTAATCATACCTCGAGTGTAGTGACAATCTACCTCAATGTGATTGGTTCTTTCATGGAAGGCTAGATTATTGGCTACGAAAAGGGTGACCTGATTGTCGCATTGGAGGTGCAACAACCGTTTGTTTCTTTCTCTTCCATGAAACAAGTGAACTCCTTACAAAGAAAGCGAAGTCTGAGGTAGACTTCCGATCTTTAGGGTAACCTGCACAAATCTGCATCAACACATGTTGTGACCACAAGGGATGTGTTTCTACAGAACAGAAGTCTCGTACATGGAGAAGCATTCAAGTATCTCAAAATTATGTGAACTACATCCATATGTAACAATCATACTATCTACATAAATCAGAATAACAATCATACCTTTTTGGGATCTCTGAATGAAAAGTAAGTGATCTGCAGCAGTCGACCTGACAAATCCATGTTGCTCAATCAACTCAGAAAGCTTCTGAAACCAAGCTCTAGGACTCTGCTTAAGACTATAAATAGCCTTGTGAAGTCTACAAACCATATGAGAATCCCCCTCGGTAGCAAAACCTCTTGGCTGCTGCATGTGGACTTCCTCCTGCAAGTCACCATACAAGAAGGCATTCTTGACATCCAACTAAAATAGAGGCCAATCACGAACTACGATAATAGAAAGAAGAATCCTCAATGTAGAATGCCAAACTACAGGAGAGAACGTGTCCTAATAGTCCACCCCATATGTATGGGTGAACCCACGAGCGACAAGCCTGACCTTGTATCGATCCCTACTGCCATCTGCACGATGTTTCACTATAAACACCTACTTGCTCCTCACAACAGAAGCACCATATGGAGCAAAAACAACACTCCATGTGCCACGAGAATGTAACGTAGCCATCTCCTCCTCCATAGCAAGGCATCATTGACTAATCTGTAATACCTCCTGATATGTCTGTGGGATGTCTACAAAACCTCTAAAACTCCACCAAAAGATGTGCAAGAGAAACATAAGAAGCAAGAAGGTATGTAGAACAGGTTCACCTCTGCTTCCGTATAGAAATAGGCACGTCAAGATCCTTAGCCTCCTCAGTGACTGAGGCATAAACGTTTATAGCCACCTGCTCATCCTGCTGTGAATGCAAATCACCAGTGCTATCAATAGAAACCAAGTACTCAAAACATACTTGGGGCGTGCTGGATGATGGAGGAGGCACATGAGCACAGGGTCGTCGAGTATAACCTGTGGTAGAAAGATAGAAGCTGCGGGTGGAGGTGGTGGTGGAGGTGAAGGTCTAGGTGGTGATGTTGATGGTGAAGAGGCCGGAGATGAAGGGACCTACGGAACTGGGGGTGAAGTGAGAGGCATAGTAGTCGTAGGTGTGGTAGAAGAAACTAGAGGTAGAGGCATGTATCTCTTCTCCATAATCTGAAGGAGTCAACCTATCCCCTGTAGGAGAGAAAAATATAATAGACTCAAAGAAAGTGACATCCGCACTAACGTAATATTTCCGTCAAACAGGATCAAAACAATGATATCCCTTTTGAGTTCTAAAATACCCTACAAATACACACTTGACAACTTTGGGAGAGAACTTATCATGTCCAGGAGATGTAAGATGAACAAAAGCAACAGACCCAAACACAACGAGGAGTGAGGGAGAAAAAATCCTTCTCGGGAAACGTAATCAAGAATGAAATCTTTTTTTCCCAATGCAGACGAGGACATACGATTCACCAGGTAGCAAGCAGTTAAAACTGCATCTCCTTAATGAGAATGAGGGGCACGACTCTGAATCAAGAGGGTTCTGGTGATATCTAAAAAGTGACGATGTTTGTGTTTGGCAACACCATTCTGTTGGGATGTATAGGCACAAGAAGTCTGACGTACAACACCAAGGGCCCTGTAAGCTACAGAATTCTAATGCATTGTCAGAACAAACATACTTGACATAAGCAGAAAAAATATTCGTTATTTCATTAATAAAACACTAAATGACAGGACCAGCATCAGACTTGTTTTTAAGTAGAAATACCCAAGACAATCTAGAAAATTGTCAACAGTAACAAGATAAAATATGTTTCCAGATGGTCTGGGACAACCGACTCGGACCCCAAATGTCCAGATGGATCAACTCAAAAATACTACGACTACTACGACCCTGATAACTCTGAAATGTAGATCGGCGATACTTCCCAAGCTAGCAAGTCTCGCACTGGAGGGTAGTACGAAGATAAATTTGAGGAAGTACATGACACAGCTTATGCAGAGGAAGGTGGTCAAACCTGAGATGCCACACATAAGGGGAGATTGATCCAGCGCGAATAGACGAAGCATCAGCATATCGAGATTGGACCAGTCTATAGAGACCTCCTGATTCACGACTAGATCCAATCACCATGCACATAAGAATGTCCTGAAACACAAGGGAAGACGGATCAAATATGGCCGGACAATGTAAATTTTTGATGATTTGACTAATATACAGTAAATGTATAAAAAAATCGGGAGTATGAAGAACATTCTGTAGACTCATTGCCGAAGTCAACTGCACCTCCCCCCGTCTAATGATGGGAGCGTGGGTCCCATCTGTTGTAACTACATATCTATCTAGTTGAATCGATCTGTATGAACTAAAATACCCTCGAAGCTCCTGTATCCATAATCCATTCTAACAAATCTACTATGTAATAATTGATAAGGGCATATGCAGTACATGATGTGGTGGTGGATGCTGAAGCAGCTACCTCTGAAGATCCTGATGGAGCAGCAGACGATCCAAGTGTGGTTACTCAGTCTCACCACAAACTCATCAAACCTCTGATCAGATGTCGGAATAGGAGCACGAGATGGTTGAATCTGCTCTACTACACGAGTTCAAATTGGAAAGTCATGCTTGGAGTAGCATGTATCCTCGTAATAATCTGGTTTGTGGCAATAAGTGCACGGCTGACGGGGTCAATTACCCCCTCCTGCCACAGGTAGTGCATCCTCTGAATTGTGTAGAATCCCCTCTGCCGTCTAATGCGACCATAGCCGGGAGGTATGTGACCACTGAGTGGAACCACCAGGTGTTATAGAAAGCCTGCTCAGACTGTGGTATGCCCTATTGGAGGTATAGTGGCATCAGTAAGAATCTGTGACATGATGCATCATATTCAGGATCAAGAGCCGCCAAGAACACTCCAGCCATGACCGAATCTCTATACGCCTTAAGATGCTCTAGAGAAGCAGTCAATGGAATGTAGTTGTGGAGCTTCTCAAACATACATCTGAGAGAAGTGTAAAGGGTATGGAGAGGATGACTGTCTGCTTTGATGTGAAGATATCATGTTGAAGTTGCAGTATCTTCGACTCGTTCTTTACTTGTGAGTAGGTGGCAACGAGAATGTCTCGCATTGCCTTTGCAGTGGGCTGACTCAAGATATCATTGGTTGTCTCTACTGACATTGTCCTAGATAGCCAGACACACGCATAAGCATTATCTGCCACCCACGAGGCATTAGCCACAAACTTGTTGATTGGCTTGTCATGCGTCAGAATGTGGTGCTTCCATGACATTGCATTAGGCTCATGAACTACATGGCCCATAACTCATAATTAGTCGCATCCATCTTGACAATGGGTGCTGAACCTTTGAAGGTACTCGAGGATGTGACATCGACCTTGGTTTCAACTTTGGAATCTGACACGATGACAATGACTACAAATACTGGGGTTGTAGAGAAGGATAGATGTGTCTACACAAACATACAGGAAGATGATTGTGGGTGTAGACTCATACCATAACCTCTTTCATCCGCTATAAGTTTCTCCGAGTAACTAGAGTCGTTTAGATAATCAAAAAACCCAAAAAACTTCAGAATCAGACTAAATAGTAGTCAAACCAGTCTGGATAATGGCTTTTGTGGTACCTCAGGCAAACAGTGGTCTCTAGGATGCCACGGACGAATTTAATATCCCCTAGGGCCACAAATGGTGGATAGTGTCCCTAAAAACAGTGGCTAAGGCAACCTTTGGGTGGCGGCGACGGTAGCCAGTTGCTGTGGCTATTGTTGTTTCCCTACAACAGTGGCTGCAGCGCCCGAACGCTGATGCTGCTTCTCTTTCATGGCAGTGGCAACGGCGATAGTCGTTGGCAGCTGCTGCTCTCTCTTGAGATGTAGTGGCTAAGGTTTTGGTGAGGATGGAGCACGATTAGGGCACAAGCTCCGGTCTAGGACCGTTGCTTTGATACCACGTGAAAGGAAAAAGAATGAATTGTATTCCACTGAGACCCTAGGACTCTCTTATATAGGAGAAAAGTTTTAAGGGAAAATTACACACAGTAGTCATAAGAATAAGCAAATATAAATGATAAATGGAACATAAATCGCAACAGTTTCGTTTATCGTTTATTTATATTTACTTATTCTTATGACTACTTTATGTAATTTTCCCTTAGAGCTTTTCTCCTATATAAGAGAGCCCTAGGGTCTCAGTGGAATGCAATTCATTCTTTTCCCTTTCCACAAGACTTATAAATCACTTTTTCCGACCCTAGCGTGGATCGAGGATTGACGATGATGGTTTTATGAGTCTACACGTACAACCAATCCTCTATATGATCATGTAGACTCACTCGCTCGGTCTATTTCCCCAATCGAGTTCCATTTCAGTGTTCTTTTTCATCATGTCAGAAAGCAAGGGTGACATCTTCTCTTCGTTTGGTGCCTTCAAGTGCCCGGCTCCCATCGTGAAGATGGATGGGACCAACTACGAGTTGTGGTCTATGCAATTTATAACCCTTATGCAGTGCAATAAAAATGAGCACATTCTAACAAAGCCCGACCGACGAATAAGGTTGGGGACAATGCTTCGTGGAAGCAAGAGAACACGTACATGTGTGTTTGGATCTCTGGAACACTTACTATAGATATCGCCAATGACATTGCGAACCAACCCATCGCCACGGGGATGTGGGATATTCTGGAAACCATGTATGCCCAAGCGAAGAAAGAAGCTTTCAGCTACAGTTTGATATATACATGACCAAGCAGAACGGTCATCCTCTACATATATTCTACTTTTCGCTTCACGACATGTTTGAGAAGCTTTACAGCTTCATGCATGTTACCACTTCTACGGAGCAGCAGATGGCATATAGGAACTCCATGATGGTCGGAGTTTTCTTGGCAGTCTTGGACCCAGAGTATGAGACCGTATGTGCACAGCTTCTTATAAGCGCGACCATACCTCACATGAAGAAAGCCTACAATCGCCACAGTAGGATTCTTATCCCACCCGCTGCCACCACATAGACCTCCTCAACGATGGTTGCATCTCACGACAAGGGAGGTTCTACGCTATTCCGAGTGTGTAATCCTCATGGCAGAGGAGGTGGACGTCAATGTGGCCCCTGCAGCTATTGTTGTCGTTCAGGTCACTTCGAGGACACATGCTATCAGAAGCATGGATACCCCACATCTACTCGTGTGGCAGAACAGATTGAGCATTCAGTCACTTCGACTCCTCAAGCAGATCCATGCCTTGATGATATTGTCTTCGTATACAGGAGAATGACTCCTGTTGTCGGCATCACTACATGTTCCTTCGATGTCACAGATGATGCTAGAAACTTTTCGAGCTCCTCATGTATAGCATATATTTTTACCAGTTGTAGCAGGGTAGATATGACAGAGTGGATCGTGGACTATGTTGCTTCTCGCCATCTATGTGGAGACAGAGAACATTACCATTCTTACAGATCCATACCCCATGGCAGATGGGTTGTCATTACGAATGGGGTTAATTTACCAATCATAGGAAAGGGGAAGGTGCATTTGACGCCATCCATGCGCTTATAGGATGTTTTATATGCTCCTGAGTTTCAAATAAACTTGCTTTCTATTAGTCAGATCATGAAGGATCTACATTGTCGTGCCATTTTTTTACCCTTCACTTGAGTTTCAAGAAATACTCACGGGTAAGGTGATTGGATGTGGCTGTAAGCAATGGGGGCTCCACAGACTGGTCCATCCTCCTCATGCAGATGCCTCTACTATTCCCACTGGACCAGTCTCACCATATTTGTGGCATCTTTGTTTTGGTCACCTACCTCTGTAGAAGCTGTCATGTCCCCCTACAGATTTCCACGCGATCTTTCTTCCAATGTGATGCTTACCAGCTTGGGAAGCAGTATCCCTCTTCTTTCCTTGATCGTCAAAGTCGTAGAAGTACTCAGTTATTTGAGCTTATTCACTTAGATATGTCAGGTCCTAGTCGTGTTCTTGATCACCAAGGACACCGTTTTTATCATGTTTTTGCAGATGACTATTCTAGACTTTCTTGGGTCTTTCTGTTAAAAAACAAGTCTGGAGCTAGGTATGTCATCAAATCATTTATTAATGAAATGAACATTTTCTCTGTCACGGTCAAGTTTGTATGCTCTGATAATGTCTTAGATTTTTGCACATTACAACTATCTGAGTTCTTCAGGTCTCTTGGCATCATACACCAGACCAAATGTACATATACATCGGAGCAGAACGGTGTTGTTGAACGCAAACACCATCATTTACTTGATGTGACCCAAACCATTTTGATCCATAGTCGAGCTCCTCACTCTTTCTGTGAAGCAGTTCTCACTGCTTGCTACTTGATGAACTGCATGCCATATTTTATTTTAGTAGAAAAGGTTCCTTTCTCGATTGTATTTCCCAATAAGGACATGTTCTCCCGTATACCATGTATGTTTGGTCGTGTTGCCTTTGTTTACAATTTGACGCCCGATCGTGACAAACTCTCCCCTAGAGTCGTCAAGTGTGTCTTTGTTGGCTCTCGTATCCATAAGGGGTACCGTTATTTTGATCTGCTTTGATAGAAATACTTTGTCAGTGTTGATGTCACCTTCTTAGAGTCATCTATGTATTCCTCTCCTACAGGTGACAGATTGCCTCCATCCGACTCAGGTGAGGAGGTACACATGCCTCATCCTCCGCTTACGTTCGCACCACCTCAGGTACCTATACAACCACCTCCTCCACCACCACTACCCCCCCCCCCAAACCACCTCCAGTACCTACATCTGCTCTTGTGGCTACCCTTGGACCACCACACAGTACCTTGGCTCAGTTCTTGCCACGTGTCTTTATCCGCAAGCCTCACACAGTTCCCCCTACTCATAGGCCTTCTCCGTCGCATGTTCCAGGTATGTAATAAGCACATTGTTTCTACTGATGGCACTAGTGTTTTGTCTATGCAGCAGGAATATTTACAGGATGAGCAGGTGCCCTCTCAAGAGGGTACTTTATAGGTTCAGGAGGTGTCAGATGATCTAGATGTGCCTATTACTCTGCGAAAACAGAGGCGTACTTATGCTAGCTATATATACTCTTGCAGTCCATATTTCATTGGACCAACTCTCAGAGGACTTCAAGAGATTTATTGTGGGGCTATCAGTCGTGGAGATACCACAAACATATCAAGAGGCCATACAGGATAGCTAGTGGCATCTTATCATGGAGGAGGAGATGGTTGCGCTACAATCGTGTGGCACAGGGAGCATTGTTGCAGCCTCTGCAAGAGCATATGTTGTTGGATGCAGGTGGGTGTTTATAGTTAAGTGCCGAGCAGATGACAGTGTGGATCGCTACAAGGCAAGACTTGTGGCTCGTAGGTTTACTCAAACATATGGGATAGACTATCATGATAATTTCGCTTCAGTATTTCGACATTTGATATTACGTATTCTTCTTTATGTTGCAGTGACACGAGGGTGGCACATATACCAGCTAAATGTGAAGAATGCATATCTCTATCGTGATCTACAGGAGGAGGTTTGCATGTAGCAGCAACCTGGGTTCGTTGTAATGAGGGAGTGTCAGTAGGTTTGCATGCTTCACAAAGCAATCTATGACCTTAACTAGAGTCCAAGAGCATGGTTCCAGAAGCTCTCGGATCTGATAGGGCAATAGGGGTTCGTGAGATCGACTACTAATCATTCACTATTTGTTCAGAGGACTCGATGAGGTACAGTTGCCATACTTATTTATGTTGATGACATCATTGTTATAGGGATGATAAGCAGGGAATCCATGCTGTAAGGATTTTCTAGGTCAGCACTTTGTGACTAAGGACCTTGGCAATCTACATTACTTCCTTCGACCGGAGTCTGCTAGAAATCAACGAGGTCTTCTAATGACCCAGAGGAAGTATGTTACAGATCTTCTCTCTTAGACATGCATGGCAGATTGCAGATCTATCACTCATGAACCCGAACATGAAGATGTATGACAATGGCACTGAGGAGGTAGACAAGAGGAGGTACAGGGAGCTCGTCGGGAACCTCCACTAAGTGATTGTTACCATGCCAGGTATATCCTTTGCAGTAAGCAAAGTGAGTCAGCTCATGAAGCATATGAGACAGACACATATGGATGCAGTCCATATGATTCTGAGGTATCTGAAGACCTCATCTGGCACTGTTCTTCTATTTAGCATAGGGATATCCCTTACCATTATAGCTTGTGCAGATGCATATTATGCAGGATGTCCCAAGGATAGGAAGTCCACCTCTGGCGTTGCAGTGTTCATAGGCTTGGTGTCGTGGAAGAGAAAGAAACATACAGTGGTCGCCAGATCTAGTGCAGAATCAGAGTATAAAGCTATGGCACAGGCTAGTACGGAGTTAATATGGGTCAGATCGGTTCTTACTGGCCTAGAAATTGAGGTGCCTCTTCCCATGTACCTCCAATGCAACAAGCAGGTTGCCCTCTTCATTGCCAACAATCCAACCTTCCATGAGAGGATCAAGCATATCGAGGTAGATTGTCGTTACTGTCTCACTACTCGTGTCAACTCAGGAGATCAGACAACGAACGTCCTTACCAAGGCCTTAGCCAGAGGGCCTTACGCTCCAGCTTGAGGGGGAGTGTAGAGATATGAGTTATCTTATTCTTTTGTGTATTCTCTACTCTTTCTGTCCTCTTTATGTAATTCGCCCAACAATTTCTCCTCTATATAAGAGAATCCTAGGGCCTCATAAATAAGCAACTCATTATTTTCTCCCAACAGAAATATCTGCAAGTTCAAGAAAGACTTAGTCGGTATCTGAGCAAGTTACTTCAGGCTATTCATTTGGTCCCTTTCACCATTTTCAAATAAGATGCCGGATATAAAAACGTGTCAACCCAATCACATAACCATCACTTTGGCTTATAGAAGTGGAAAATGCAAAATTCAAAGCATCCAAAGAGAAAATGAAGAAAATGGGATTTTAAAAATTCCAAAGAAATAATACACTTGAAAAATAAGTACAGTTCACAATCGCAGATAATAAGTCATGCTCTAAATAACCCTGTAGTGAAGAAGGAAACAACGCAAGCTCGTGTCAATCAAAGGCTGCTAACTTGAGTATTACCTCATCGTAGGATGTCCCTCTTGTGATCCCTAACCGTCCATAGTGGTCAACATCTGTAATTGCTGCAGAATAAAGCCATTTATCTCAGTTCCAGTTCAAGCCGACCAGAACCACGGTATAATGAACAAACGTAAAGGTTCATTTTGGTTTTAGAGTAGAAATGTTCTTCCTCGTGATAACCGTAATCAAATCCTTATATAAGTATAGATCAATCGAGCTGCAAAGGTTCTCAGGATTTCGCTTTATCCATGAATAAGTGCATATGTTGATCTCATGCTTTATGCCTTGAATGCTCATGACCCAATTGAGATCCTGACATTTGTTAGATGCGTGTGCAAAGGTGAAAAATGAGTTGTGGTTTTCTCCCATGAAGACTAACTGGTGACAAATGTGCATGAATCAACCTTGCCGATTTAACTCGGTGACGAGTTGGCTAGGGATCACAGAGGAGAAGTGCCCTAAGGCAAATTTTTTAATATACCGAGAGTATATTGACAGCTTCACATAACTCTCTTTGTAACTCGAAACCTAGGATTGCATTATAAGAGAGCTCTTGGGTGAAGTTGCTGATTTTTCTCACACGTTATATTTCATGAGAAAGAAGAAGAGGTCAGTGTGATATGTCATTCCATGAGTCACACAATAAAGGGAATTATGCTTTCTTGACACATGTAATCTCTAAGATAAGAGGTCTCCTTTAGGCTGTAGTAAGTGCGCTCAATGAACGTGACACTAGCAGGAACGATGATGAGTCGTGTATCTCCCGCAAAATCGAGAGATCTCTCTTTTCTCATCCACGTCAATGTCCATCCAAATGCAGAAGGCTCCTTCAACTAGAAGAGCCACCAAAAAGAAGAGGCTAAGAGAAAGGATGACCAAAAGAAGAGGGAAAGAGAGGGAGAGAGAGGTTGTATAGCCAACATTTAGGGGTTGTTCGGTAGAGGAATGAGGAAAAAGGATAAAAGGGATAAGAGATTATTTTTGTTCTGTTGACGAGAGAGAATGATGAATAAGGAGGGATAAATGGTAGTTATTTGCTATTCTCTGTTCAATAGGAGGGAGAGGATATTGAGGGGTAATGGGGTTATGTTAGATAAGGGATGGTTATTCTTATTTTTTTAGACAGGAGAGCCGGGATAAGAAATTGGATGAATAAAGAGGGATATCTCTCCTTATTCCTCAAGCGAACACCCCCAATGGGTTTAGCAATCTTTGCTATAGGAGAACAGTGAGAGGAAAATTCCTAAGTAGTACCTCGGGATTACAAAAATCCTTAAGTACTACATCTTTTTTTACCTGGTACTACAGAGGTGTCGCATTCTCAAAATGTCACTGCGTACAACATAGGTAGCGCATCTTGAGGGTGCGACACCCGTATCACACATCAGGAATGTGATATATTAGGAAGCTTCAGGAAATGACTAAATTCCAGGATGTTTCTAGTATATCGAAAGCTTGATATGCGATATAGCTAAAAGTTCATGAATGATGCAATTCCAGGGAGATTCTCCTATATCGCAGGCTTGATATGCGATATAGTTAAAAGTTCCTGGATGATGCAATTCCAGAGAGTTTCTCCTATATCACATGCCAAGAATGCGATATAGAAGAAACGCCTTGGAATTGCATCATTTTCAGGAAGTTTTGGCATAGAGTCATTCATTCATAATAGATCTTCATTTCCTAGGAAAAAATACAGTTGTTTTGTTGAATTCTCATCCACATTGAAATTGGAATAAACTAAATGCACACATTCGTAATATATCCATTCATCCACATTGAAACTGGAATAAGCAAAATGCACACAATCATGCACATCATTTTCAGGAAGATTTGGCATACAATGGTTTTGTTGAACTCTCACCCACAATGATGTTGGAGTCAACAAAATGCACACACGATTGACTCCCAAACATTCAAAAATATTATAATTTCATCAACGTAGAATTTTACAAAAGATGTTTACATGAACAAACTCAGCCATGGCCGGTCCCAAGCTCAGGTAAATGAGGAGGGTTGCGTTAGGTAGCTGACAGCCAGAGTAAAATAGTCAGAGACAAATTCCTAAATAATATTTTTTAAAAAAATATATTATTTAGGATGTTGCCTCATGACAGTCGGATCTTTTCAACATGGATTTAAACAAAAATACATATTTTGATGGGACGTTCCCTACTTGCGATGCGTAGCATCGCCCGAATGCAATGAAAAATTGGCAATGGCCGCTACATCGCAGCCTAGATGTAGTTCAAAATTTGCAAGAGTTCTCGCATGAGGAACGCATGCGGGTAATTAAGCTAGTTCCGCTGCATCACCGCCCGGATGCAGTCCAAAATTTACAAGGGTTCTCGCATAATGGATGCATGCGAGTAAAGAAGTTAGTCCAAAAGAGATTGCAACGGAAGTTGCGGATTGGTAGTTGGAATATTGGCACTTTGACTGGAAAATTGATGGAGATAGTGGATACGATGGAAAGAAGGAAGATTCATATACTATGTCTTCAAGATACTAAATGGGTTGGAGAGAAACCAAGGGAGATCGAGAAGACAGGCTTTAAACTTTAGTATTCAGGTAAAGATAAGGGTAGAAACGGTGTTGGAGTGGTTGTTCATAAGGATTTGAAGGATTATGTGGTTAAGGTGCAAAGATTCGGGGATCGGATTATTTTGCTAAAATTGGTGCTTGAAGAAGAAATTCTGAATATAATCTCAGTTTATGCACCGCAAATTGGTTTAGATGAAAGGACGAAACAAGCTTTTTGGGAGGATCTAGATAAGATTTTACAAGGAATCCCACAAAGAGAGATGATTTGCATAGGTGGAGATCTTAATGGACATGTGGGAAAAGATGCTTCAGGGTATGCTAGTGTTCATGGAGGACATGGTTTTGGGGATAGAAATGAAGAGGGAAAAGTCATCTTGGATTTTGTAACGGCATATGATCTTTTCATAGCAAACACTCTCTTCGAGAAGAGGGAGGAGCATTTAATTACTTATAAGAGTGGGCCAACGAGAACACAAATAGATTACTTTGCATTGAGGAGAAGAGATCGGTTGTGTTGTAAAGACTGCAAAGTAATCTCAGGAGAGAGTTTGACAACCCAACATCATTTGTTAGTCTTGGATGTACAAATAAAAGGGTTGGTAAAGAAAAGGAGGGTTCCTAAGATCACTAGAACTAGATGGTGGAATCTTCCACAGAAGCAATCGAGCTTTAGGGAGAAGGTTTTAGAAGATTTATCTTGGGATTGTAGTGGAAGAGCAAACGAGATGTGGGAGGCAGTACCATCTTGTATCCGAAAGGTAGCCAAAGAGATGCTAGGCATCAAAAAGAGGAGCCCCAGGTCAAAAGGAGGCTTGGTGGTGGAGTGAAGGGGTGCAAGAGAAACTAAAAATTAAAAGAGCATGCTTTAAAGCTATGTCTAAGGATATAACAGAGGAAACTGTCACAAACTACAAAATAGCAAAGAAGGAAGCAAAGAAGGCTATAAGCGAAGCGAAGTCGAAAGCTTATGAAGTTTTGTATAAAAATCTCGACTCTAAAGAGGGCCAGAATGATATATTCAGGTTGGCCAAAGCAAGAGAAAGAAAGAACACAGACCTTTCTCAAGTGAGATGCATTAAGGACGAGGAAGGTCACGTGCTTGTTACTCAGAAGGATGTAGAGACTAGATGGGAGCAGTACTTCCATAAACTTTTCATTGGGGAAGGAAATACAGAGATCACTTTGGGTGATCTAGCTAGTAGTGAAAGTTACTTGAATCGTGCAAGCTATAGACAGATACAAAGAAAGGAAGTAGAGGAGGCTTTGAAGGTTATGAGACCTGGGAAACGTGTAGGACCGGATGACATCCCTGTAGAAGTATGGAAAGTTTTAGGTGAGCGCGGTTTGACTTGGCTTACGGATCTATTCAATGTTATTTGGCGAAACAAGAAAATGCCTAAAGATTGGAGGAGGAGTATTGTGGTGCCTCTTTATAAGAATAAAGGAGACGTTCAAAATTGTTCAAATTATAGAGGTATCAAGATGATGAGTCACACTATGAAAATTTGGGAACGTGTGATCAAGAGAAGGTTGAGGCAAGTTTCCAACGTCAAAGAAAATCAATTCGGATTTATGCAAGGTCGCTCAACAATTGAAGCCATCCATTTGCTGAGGAGAACAATGGAGATTTATAGAGCTAAAAGGAAGCACCTCCATATGATCTTTATTGATTTGGAGAAGGCCTATGATTCTGTCCCACGAGAGATATTGTGGAGAGTTTTGGAGAAGAGACAAGTGCCTGTCCTATACATTAACCTCATAAAGGACATGTATGATAGGGCTTTATCTTGTCTAAGGATCCCGTCTGGGAAGACTGGCTATTTTGACATCAACATTGCTTTACATCAAGGTTCAACTTTGACTCCATTTCTTTTTACTTTGATTACGGACAAGTTGACAAGTCACATTCAGGATGAGTTACCTTGGTGTATGTTATTTGCTGATGATATTGTGTTGATTGATGAGACTAGAGATGGAGTAAATGAGAAGCTTGAGGTCTGGAGACATGAGTTGGAGAGTAAAGGATTTCGTATAAGTATGACTAAGACAGAATATATGGAGTGCACCTTTGATGGAAGCAATGGTGGAGGAATTGAGGTGAAGATTGGTGATGATAACATTCAGAAGAGAGATTCTTTTAGATATCTGAGATCTATTTTGCAACATGATGGGGAAATTGATGGAGATGTTACTAATAGAATAAATGCAGGCTGGCTAAAGTGGAGAGGAACATCTGTTGTTCTCTGTGATAAGAAAATTCCTTTAAAAATTGAAGGAAAATTTTACAAAGCAACCATGAGACCTGCTATACTCTATGGATCTGAATGTTGGCCTGTGAACCATAGACATGTGCAGAGAATGGTTGTAGCAGAAATGAAAATGCTAAGGTGGATGTGTGGACACACACATAAAGATCAGATTCGGAATGATGCAATCAGAAAGAAAGTTGGTGTTGCTCCGATCGAGGATAAGATGCGAGAAAACCGCTTAAGATGGTTTGGTCATTTGCAAAGAAGATCAGCTGATGCATCAGTTAGGAGATGCGAGTATTGGGATGTTAAGACAGCTAAGAGAGGGCGGGGACGGCCCAAGAAGTGTTGGAAAGAGACCATAAGAAGGGATCTTTGTTTTGTGGATATAAGCCCAGGATTAACCCAAGATAGATCTGAATGGAGGTGAAGAATCCATGTAGCCGACCCTACTTAATTGTGGGAAAAGGCTTTGTTGTTGTTGTGTGTTTACATGAACAACATCATATGTTACTTGACAACACCTATAGTAAAGAAAATTTGATTTCTAATTCTATCACCTTTTTCTCTGTTGATATGTCCTCGATATATCATGTGGATCAAAAAGTAATAAATGATTGCCCTCATCAATCGTCTTTATTTGGGAGGGTCCTACACCGTCGTCCTCGAAGCTTGGCATTGGTTGTGGTGTAAGCGTACAGTAAATGGGTTGAGTACCTCTTACGTCCACGCCCAGCCTCGTCAGTGCATGCGGTGTTGGCATGTCTTCACTTAGTTGCTCAACAGCTGGTGTGATGAACTGGGACTCCAAATTAGGGGATGGAACATTTGCATCTGTCACTACACCTGCCGCCTCTACCACTGGTACGGCAGGTGGATCACGCGCTCTGCCCTTGCCTCTTCCTCTCCCTCTAGCCCTTCCTCATCTAGACTCTGCCTGAGCCAAGTCAGAATGCTCCTCGTGTATCGTCAGCACATCTGCCCCTGCAGAAGATAAGGCATCACGGCATAAGACTTTTTCAATCACCAAATATTATTCCAATTGCTTTCCTCTGAGCATCCCAAGCCTTTTTTTTTCATGACACAGTAGTTGTACATCTCATAAATGTGAGCTCTACAACTCGACACCCGAACAGTAGGGTCATCCCTCATCAGGGATAAAAGTGATCTAGACATGAATTTGTAGTCCAATTGAGGATAATCCCGATTAACTGTTGGGTTTATGCAAGTGTACGGGCCAACGATCTTAGAGATCACCCACAAACCATCGAATTTCTTGTAATGACCACGTAGATACCAAACATATCCTTTCGATCGGCTGGTGCAAAATACAGACCAGATCAAACTGGTGGATTCTTTAACCATGAAGTCATAGTGTGTGAGGATGTGATGTTTCTTCACAACATAAATCAAATCATCTTTACAATTGAAGGTTCTGCTCTTACGTATTTCATCAACAACACCGTCAAGTTCAGACTTCTTTCGAATGTCATCCCCATCGGTTGAACGAGTTTCGGATCCTCTCACACCAAAAAATGGTAAACGGGGAACAATTGGTTAGGAAATTTGTTCATCAGCTCGCATCTCCTCATTTACGATATTATCTTCAACATCATGATCATTGTCCTCTTCCAGCTCATCATCGGTTTCCCAAGGGATGAAGTCGTTCAAGACATGATTAACCTCTCTCAGCAGCATGTCACTCATACGCCGTTCATGATCTGTAGATGGTTGCAGTATGGGATCATTGGTGCTCCGGACAACGGAGGGTCCGAAAGCAAGGCAATCGTTTGCGTCAACAACATTCGGCACTTCGCCTACTGATTGACTCAATAATAATGTCAGTAGGTGTTGATTTCCCAATAGTCCGAGCATACACCAAAATCATTATCATCGACGATAGACATCAACATAGGCTCTTCGCCTGCGCTGCGTGGAATACGATGTGATAGTTTGATTTTTTGACTCTTCATGTCCAGGTTGAACTTCTGGTGGACTAGGTTTAACAACTCGTCGAAGGTCATAGTCGGCATTAACCCGAAACCATGCGCATTGGCCATCGAAGAATCAATAATCGTACCCTTCAAATGGAACATACAATATATCGACTCCATTCCGACCTAATACGTGAGGTCACACATAACTCAACATTATAGGATCATGAAATTGGGAAAAAAAAGTCTATGATATATCATAAACCTAACAACATAAAAACTCATGGATTTTACCTACGCTTTTGAGATATAATGGAGGACTTTGGAAGAGAGGCGGCGGCGCAGGAAGAGTGCCAATCATGCGAAAGAAGGGTCGGAGGAGGGCAACCGTGGAGGAGGCAGCGGAGTAGGAGGTCGAATAGGGGCGGCAGAGCACGAGGTCAGGTAGCCCAGATCTTCATGCGTGCAGAGAAGCGATGGAGGAAGAAATGTGGAATGACAGGTTTAATGGTGTTTTACTGGATATCGCATTCCTGATGTGTGATACTGGTGTCGCACCCTCAAGATGCGCTACCTCTGTAGTATCCAGATAAAAAAACATTAGGCAGTGTCGCATTTTGAGAATGCAACACCTCTGTAGTATCCAGGTAAAAAAAGATGTTATAGTACCTAGAGACTTCTGTAATCCCGAGGTACTACTTAGGAATTTTCGTCGGAATAGAATAGTGGTTGTCCCCTCTCCTTATACTGTGAAAGGAAAAATGAAAGTTGTATTCCTCAAAGCCCTGGAGCTCTCTTATATAGGAGAAAAGATCTATGGGAAAATTACATAAGATAGACTGAAAATAAAGACCAAGAGATATAAGAATCTCAACACTCCCTCTCAAGATGGAGCATATATGTCTATCATGCTCAGCTTGGAACGGCAACGGTGAAAAGGACCCCTTGCTAGAGCTTTGGTAAACATGTTTGCAATCTGATCGCCTGAAGCAACATGAGTAGTGGAGATCATCCCCTTTTGGATCAAGTCACGAGTGTAGTGACAATCTACTTCAATGTGTTTTGCTCTCTCATGAAAGGATGGATTGTTAGCTATGAACAAAGTTGTTTGGTTATCATATTTGAGGTGCATAGGTAGAGGTACCTCAATAGTTAGGTCAGTCAGGACAGACTTGACCCACATCATTTCCGTACTCCCTTAGGTCATAGCCTTATATTATGATTCAGCGCTGGATCGAGTAACAACTGTATGTTTCTTACTCCTCCATGAGACCAGTGAGCTACCAACAAACATAATAAAGCCTGAGGTGGACTTCCTGTCCTTCGGACACCCAGCATAATCCGCATTTGCACATCCAGTAACTGTGAGAGATGTAACTCTTCTGAAAAGAAGACCTGCACCTGGAGAAGATATCAGATATCTCAAGATCATGCACACTGCATCCATGTGAGCTTGTCTAGGTTGCTCCATAAACTGGCTGACTCTGCTCACAGCAAATGATATATCATGCCTAATAATAGTAACATATAACAACTTCCCTACCAGCTCTCTGTAATCTCTTATCCACCTCTTTAGAGTCATCATCATAGAGCCTAGCATTAGGATCCATTGGTGTAGTGGCAGGTCTGCATCCTGTCATGCCCGTCTCAGATAGAAGGTCAGTAACGTACTTCCTTTGCGTCATAACCATACCCCGTTGATTCCGTGCAAACTCCAAGCCAAGGAAGTAACGTAGTGTACCAAGGTCCTTGGTTACAAACTATTGTCCAAGGAAAACCTTAGCTACCTGAATGCTCTGTTCATCATTGCCAGTAACAATATCATCAACATAAACCAAAATAACAACTGTACCTCTCTGAGTTCTCTTAACAAAAAGAGAATGGTCTGCAGCGGATCTGACGAACCCCTTCTGTTCAATCAACTTTGAGAGCTTTTGAAACCAAGCCCTCTGACTCTGCTTAAGGCCATATATGGCCTTGTGAAGTCGGCACACCATACTGGACTCCCCCTCAGCAGCAAACCCCGGTGGCTGCTGCATGTAAACTTCCTCCTGCAGGTCACCATACAAGAATGCATTCTTTACATCTAATTAGAAAAGCGGCCAATCACGTACCACGACAACAACAACAAGACTTCACAGCGTAGAGTGACGCACAATAGGAGAAAAAGTGCCATGGTAATCCACCCCATAGGTTTGGGTGAACCCATGAGCAGCCAACCTGGCCTCGTATCTCTCCACAGTGCAATCAGCTCGGTGCTTCACAGTAAACACCCATTTGCTGCCAACAGTAGACGCACCTGGTGGAGCCTGTACAACACTCCATGTACCATGAGGTTGTAAAGTTGTCATCTCCTCCTCTATAGCTAGACGTCACTGGCTACTCTGCAACGCCTCATGATAGGTATGTGGTATTTCCACGACAGACAGTCCCACAATAAATCTCTGAAAATCCTTAGAAAGACGATCCAAGGAAACATGTGAAGCAAGAGGATGCATAGTGGAAGCCCGCTTCTGCCTCCGTAGGGAAATAGGTGCGTCTAGATCCTCATTACTCGCAGAAGATATATCATCCAAGACATCCTGCACCTCAGTCTGTACATGCAAATCACCAGTGCCATTAGAAGAACTCAAATGTTCAGAACATACCTTGGGTGTGTTGGATGATGGAGGCACATGAGCATGGGGTTGTCGCCGGTAAACCTGCGGAAAGAAAGTAGGTGACTGTGGAGGTGGCGGTGGACCCAATAAAGTTATCTGACAATATTAGATAACCTAAAACAATCAATTGATCGTGAATCAAAAGTTGTTCGGGTGAAATCGACCAAAAATCGATCGTTTCGTAATGCGTGCCGTGAAAAAGCCGCGACGTAAATTCGGAAACCGCAAAACAAACCGAGACCATCATTAGATCTGTTTCGACGAAACAAGATCAACGGAATCGACCGTTCGTCAATCAGAGCTCGTTTGATATTATTAAATCACAAAATTTAACCCCAAACCAAAACCGTAGATCGGAAATTTCGGGCATCCAAACCCGACCGAAAGTATACAATATTGTACTCATTTTGATCGTCATTAAGAGACGATCAAATCAAGATATTACGCGTCAAATTCGGAAGCCCGAGGTGCACATACGGACAATTTTAACATCTTAGATAGATGAAAAGCAATGGGTAAAAAAATAATATATATTTAAATTCTGTAACATTAACTGCACTAAACAGACTGCTACGGTATGTGCTAAAAAAAATCCAGCAAAGATATATATAAATACAATTATGGCATTCAGCAAGCTGACATCAGCTTGCTGATGTCATGGATAATGTCATTAAGAAAGAGGTGACATTTGGGCTCTTGAAACCCCAACGTGGAAGCATCTCTTTTCTTTTCTTTTTAATCTCTCATTTCCCCTCAAAATCTCAGTCGAGAACCCTTTCTTCCTTCCTATTTCTCCATCGAAGAGAGCATCAAGGTACCCCTTTTTCTCTTGAGTTGCTGCTTTCCTTCCAAAGGGAGCTACTGTTCCTTGTTCTGGATCAATTGTGATTTCAGCACTACCATCCAATCAGGCCATTGCAACTGTTGCTTTCAACGAAGCAGCTACCGCTATTGTTTTTCCAGCAACTGTTGATGATTCCTCGGCAGTTACAAGTAGCTGCCAAGCAACTAGAAATGTTGCTGCTTCCGAGCAATTAGAAGAACTGTTGTATCTTGCTACTGTACATGCAAGATCAAGATCTAAGCCTTAAAAATTGGAGATTCATAAGGTACTGCTCTCTTCCAATCTCCTTCTAATTTCAGCTCTTCCTCCATGTAAATCTACTACCCTACAAGCTTCTTGTTTAAAACAAATGCAAGATCTGATGCAGCCCTCTTTGCTGGAAATTCTCTTGGAAGTTTTCCCTGCATGCAAGCCATTTCTTCTCCTTTAGAGGACTAAGGTACAATCCTTCTTCCCATTCTTTTGTTGTCATACATGTGTACACCCTCCTCTTCATGCTGTCAATTATGATCAAACCCTTTTCTGCTACCTTTTAATGCAATCTCACATTTTGAAATCCTAAGAAGATACTATATTTTAGTTTAACCTTAAAATTTTGGGACATGCAGGCATATCTTCTGATTTAAGAAATGGGGGGTTTTATTAAATGGTTTCTGTTAGAAGAAAGGAGTCTTCGTTATGATTCATAGGAAAACCCTAGGCTCTCTTATATAGGGAGAGGCCTTAAGGGTAAATTACATGGATGTCTAAATAGAAAAGAGAAATAGAAACAAGGTACAGAAACATATAATAATATTAGAAACTATCTCTACACTCCCCCTCAAGGTGGAGCATAGATGTCGATCATGCTCAGCTTGGATGAACATCTCTGGAAAGGTCCTCTGAGCAATGGCTTGGTGAATACATCGGCAGTCTGATCTCCTGAGCTAACATGGGCCGTGGATATCAATCCTCTCTGGATCAGGTCCCTGGTGTAATGGCAGTCAACTTCAATATGCTTGGTCCTCTCATGGAAGGCTGGATTGTTGGCAATGAACAATGCTGCCTGATTGTCACACTGAAGCTTCATAGGTAGAGGTACAGCTACATGTAGATCTTCTAATACGGAGCGAACCCACATCATTTCCGTGCTGGCTTGGGCCATTGCCCTGTATTCGGATTCCGCACTGGATCTTGCCACCACCGTTTGTTTCTTGCTTTTCCAAGAAACCAGAGAGCCTCCAACAAACACTGCAAACCCTGAGGTTGATTTTCTATCCTTAGGGCATCCTGCATAATCTGCGTCTGCACATGCTGAGATGGATAAGTCTTCACCCTTTCTGAATAGTAGCCCTAATCCTGGAGTAGACTTCAGATACCTCAGTATCATGTGTATAGCATCCATGTGAACCTGTCTGGGCTGCTCCATGAACTGACTCACCCGGCTAACTGCAAATGCAATGTCTGGACGGGTTATAGTAATGTAGAGGAGTTTTCCCACCATCTCTCTATATCTCCTCTTATCCACTTCATCAGTATCATCATCATATAACTTCATGCTGGGGTCCATGGGGATGCTTGATGGTTTGCACCCATCCATACCAGTCTCAACCAGGAAGTCTGTAATGTACTTTCGTTGTGTCATCACCAAGCCATGTGCATTCCTTGCAAATTCCAACCCCAGAAAATATCTTAGGGTTCCAAGATCCTTTGTAACAAACTGACGACCTAGGAATGCCTTCGCCCTTGCTATGCCCTGAATATCGTCTCCTGTAACAAGAATATCATCCACATAGACCATTATGACAACCGTACCTGCCGAGGACTTCTGGACAAACAACGAATGATCAGCATTGGACCTCTTGAATCCCTGGTGCTCAATTAGGTTGGACAGCTTCTGGAACCACGCTCGTGGACTTTGTTTAAGGCCATATATAGCCTTGTGAAGTCTACATACCATATGCTTCTCCCCCTCAGCAGTAAACCCGGGTGGCTGCTGCATGTAGACTTCCTCCTGTAAGTCCCCGTACAGAAATGCATTCTTGACATCTAGCTGATAAATGCTCCAGTCACGAACCACTGCAACAGACAGGAGGATACGGAGAGTCGAGTGTCTCGCCACTGGAGAGAATGTATCCATGTAATCAACGCCATATGTCTGTGTAAATCCTCGGGCAACCAAGCGTGCTTTGTACCTATCCAATGTGCCATCCGCATGATATTTGACTGTGAAGACCCATTTGCAGCTGACAACTGATGCATCAGGAGGTGCAGGGACCAACGACCATGTGCCACGGGACTGCAAGGCCCCTATTTCTTCTTCCATAGCAAGTCTCCAGCATTCACTCTTCAAGGCTTCCTGGTATGTCCGTGGTATGTCCACGGAAGACAAAGCTGTGGCAAACTTCTGGAAATCACCGGTGAGTCGGTGGAAGGAAACCTGTGAAGCAAATGGATAGGATGCACACTGTCGTCTCTGTTTCCGAATAGCAATCGGAACATTCAGATCATCATCTGGGTCCACCTGTAAGGAGTCATCCTGCATATGCACCGAACCTGGCCCGTCAGTAGTAACATCATCTGAACATACCTGAGGCTTAGTGATTGGCTGATCTGCTGTCTGAACGGGACCTGACCGACGCGTATAGTGGTTAGGAAATAGTGATATGATTCGCCGTGGAATGGGTGGAGGTGGAGGTGGTGGTGGAGGTGGAGGTGGTGGTGGCGGTGGTGCTGGCATAGGAACTGACACAGGAGACGAGTCAGGTGAAAGACAAGCAGGTGGTGGTGGAACCAAAATATCATCAGCGGTGGTGGATGGTACCATTCTGTCCCCAGCTGGCGAGAAATACATAACCGACTCGAAGAAAGTGACATCCGCACTAACAAAGTACCTATTGGTAGTAGGATCATAACACCGGTATCCCTTCTGGGTTCTGGAATACCAAACAAAGACGCACTTGACTGCTCTTGGAGAGAGCTTGTCAAGTCCAGGAGATAGACGATGGACAAACGCCACAGCACCAAAGACACGTGGTGGCAGTGAGAATAGCTCCTTGTCAGGAAAAATAAGAGAAATGGGTATCTTCTCTCCAAGGACAGAGGACGGCATTCTATTGACCAGATAGCATGCAGTAAGGACAGCATCCCCCCAGAAAGAAATAGGAGCACAACTTTGAATCAACAAGGTACGAGTGATATCCAAGAGATGGCGATGCTTTCTTTCCGCCACACCATTTTGTTGGGATGTATATGCGCAGGTGGTTTGATGAATAATACCCTTCAATGACAGAAATTGAGAAAGAGAACGTGTACAAAATTCCAGGGCATTATCAGTCCGAACATATTTGACTGAAGAAGAGAAAACATTCTGCACTTCATTAATCAAATTTTTGATAACATCTCCTGCTTCAGACTTATTCTTCAGAAGAAAAACCCAAGAGACACGAGAAAAGTCATCTACTACCACAAGATAGAACCTGTGCCCCTGGTGATCGGGAACACGACTCGGACCCCATATATCTATATGTAACAACTCAAAAGGGGAGCTACTGCTCCGACTCTGACGACCTGGAAAGCTCGACCTGTGATGCTTTCCTAACTGACATGTTTCACAACGAAACGACGAACTTGGAGAGATCTGGGGCAGAAGATGGCGCATCTTCTGGAGCGGAAGGTAACCAAAACGAAGATGCCAAATGTAAGGTGAGACTGGTCCAGCAGAGTGAGAGGAGATGCCAGCATAGAATTCCCGGACCAGCCGATATAAACCGTTCTGCTCAGAGCCACAGCCAATCACCTTGCCTGTGAGTATGTCCTGAAAAATGAGAGAAGACGGGTCAAATATAGCTCGACAATTCAAATCCTTTGTAATCTGACTAATAGACAGCAAATTCAGTGAGAACTCAGGGGCATGTAAAACATTCTGTAGCTGCATAGTGGAGGATAAGAAAACCTCCCCCTGGCCAACAAGGGGTGAGTGGGAACCATCTGCTATCTGTACTGAGCGACCTGGAGGAATAGCCCTGTAGGCCTGTAATCTACCTCTATCTCGACACAGATGATGTGTAGCTCCGGAATCTATAACCCAGTCAGATATATCATGTGAAGGTATTAAGGCTGATGATCTACCTGAGGAACTGGCTGCAGCGGATGAACTGGCAGAGGCTGTGACAGCAATATCTGAAGAGCCACCAGATGAATCACCAGAAGACTGTGGCATAATATCACGGAGACGGGCCACGAGTTCGTCAAATCTATGATCTGCAGTAGACGGTAATGGAGACTGTGAATGCTCTACGACCCGTGCCGATGCTGGGAACCCATGCTTTGAGTAGCATGTCTCCTCTGAGTGTCCAGTTTTGTGACAGTATGAGCACATCTGACTGACTCGACCGCCTCTTCCTTGAGAGCCACGGCCACGTCCACGACCACGCCAAGAAGGTGGTCCACCTCTCCCACGCGAAGCTGCCATCGCAGATGGGGGTGGAGTAGAAGAGCTGGAGGAAACTGGAATACGACTGAGCCTCCTATAGACATCCTCCACTGGAGGAATAACTGCATCTGCTAAGATATGTGACCGTGCAGCATCATACTCAGGATCGAGGGCAGCAAGTAGAACGCCCACCATGGTGGCGTTCCGGAACGTCTTCTGCTGCTCTGGAGTAGCAGTCAGAGGAATGGTACTGTATAGCTTCTCGAACATCCCTCTTAGGGATGTGTATAGAGAATGGAGAGGTCTGCCGGCCTGCTTCATCGTAAAGATGTCATGTTGAAGCTGCAACATCTTTGTCTCATTTCGCACCTGCGAATACGTAGCAACAAGGATGTCCCACATTGCCTTAGCAGTGGGCTGATGGAGGACATCATTCGCTATCTCCATCGTCAACGTACCAGACAACCATACTTTTGCGTAAGCGTCGGCCTCCCATGAGGCATAGATCCCTGTCTTCTCCGCAGGCTCATCCTCGGTAAGAATGTGTTTCTTACCGTTTGATTTCATGAGGCTCATGAACTGCATAGCCCATAGCTCATAGTTAGACCCGTCCATCTTGACTATCGGCGCCGGACCTTTGAATGCGTCGTTGGAGGGCAAATCGACTTTCGATTCTGACATACTGCTGCTCGAAGAAGACGAAGGGAGAATAGACAATGTGGTGAATGTCTACACCAACTGCATCGGATTTGAGTACGTGTGTAGACTTTTACGCACTCAAATCCATAAACCGGAGGAAGAGGGGTCTAGGGCACGCCTCGAAGGAAGCTTACAGCCCTTGAATCGCCTCGAGAACAACGCCTATGGACTGCTGGAGGCCACTGGAAACCCTACAGCGGCAGATGGGAGGTGCCGCTGGGGCTACGAGGGCCGTTGAGGCGGCTGTAGACGGCAGTAGGGTGCCGCTAGGGCTTCGGGGGCCCGCACGGACGGCTGGGCGCCGCTGGTAGGGGCGGCGGGCCCGCTGGAGGGTGCGGCTGGGGGCCGCTGTGCGCCTGTGGGCCGCTGGAGGGTGCGGCTGTAGGCCGCTGGGCGGCTGGGGCCGCGGGGGGTTGCGGCTGGGGGCCGCTGGGCGGCTGGGGAGGCCGCAGGGGGTTGCGGCTCAGCGGCAAGGGGGTGTCGGAGGGGCGCCGGGAGCCGTTGTTGGGGCGGCGGCTAGACGAGAGAGAGAGCGAAGAGGAGGGGCGGCGGGTGGGGAAGGGAGGAGAGCCCTAAGGCGGCTCTGATACCATGTTAGAAGAAAGGAGTCTTCGTTATGATTCATAGGAAAACCCTAGGCTCTCTTATATAGGGAGAGGCCTTAAGGGTAAATTACATGGATGTCTAAATAGAAAAGAGAAATAGAAACAAGGTACAGAAACATATAATAATATTAGAAACTATCTCTACAGTTTCTGTATTTGAGAAGTTTTTTTTATATTCATTATTCTCATAGTATAAATAGATTGAATTACTAAAGACATGATGAAAATAAATTTCCAGACACCTCTATGTTATATGTCCAGACAATAGTAAATTATTCATTAAGTGAAATTCTTGATGGCATAATGAAATTAAAGTTCCAGGCATCTCTTTAATATCTGTTCAGACAACATTAATTTATTTATTTAAGTAAATCTTCAAATTTCCTTTGACCATTTGTGATAACATCGGTTTTATTTTTATCAGAAGTGTCCTTTAAGGAATTAATGGAGATTTAAAACATGCAAGCTAAGTCAGTAGGCTCTATGTGGTTGTTCTCTCCACTTGGAAATGATCGTGGTCATATAAAGTCGATATATTACACTGATTGGCTGAAATTCTAAGCAATAAATAAAGTAGGTAAAAACTATAATAAGATGGAAATTCTGTAAAAACCACGCTTAGGCTATTGACAGTTAATTGTGGACTTCGAAACATGGATATACATAGATCAGGAATCATATTATAAAATATATATATATATCATTATTGTACTGTCTGCTTGTATCTCACTAATTTTTTTATTAGATTATTTTATTGTCCGTTTGCATTATTTTGATGGGGGTCGAAACATTAAAGAATTGACATGTTGGTCAAACTAATGTCATACATGCATATAGTTACAGGTTCCGAGGTTTTGTTTTAAAATAAAAATAATAAAAATCTGATTACTCAAGTAATAATATAAAATGTGACTCGATGCGTTAAATCAAGTACAAACTCATGTCATACAAGGACAGGTGAAACAACACATAACGCCCACTTGAAGTAAATAATAAGGGACTAACATGAAAAACTATCTGAATATTCCTGACTAAATGGCAACCACCAAGTGATGATCTTTATACTCAAAATAATCTCTCTAAGTTTACGTTTGCCAAAAATAGTGGTTTTCACCTTTCCGGTATTAAATCTAATATTTATGTTAGAAATGTGTAAAAAAAATCCCTAAGATAAATATCAAATGAGATAAAACTAAGACGACATAATGATTACAAGGGCATGGAATTGAATCCAGTGAGTTTGCATACAAGGGAAATATGTAGTTGATTTCTGGGATCCAATGAACGTATGAATCCAATGAGCTTATAAATAGCAATAATTTTAAAGTATAGTATATCAAAAAGAGATTATGAGAAGGCAAGAGCTTACTGAAAAGACTTATAAATATTCTATGTTCATTTTTCTTCCGTCAAGATTCATCCGATATAAGTTACAATAGTAGAAAGATGCAATGAATCTGAAGATCTAGGACACTGATCTCCCATCAATCATTTCTCTTCCTTCTTCCTTTGATTTCAATCAAGTCCAACTCATACATCGTTAAAACATTTTGTTCATAATCTGAATGAAATTTTGTTGAACTGTAACCTTTAACTCTTTTCGTATACAAGGCAAAGGTTATGAATGATGCTAAGAAGAGTGACAAGGGTAATCTTCATCAATGATCATTAATACAATCTACTACATGAATATAACTTATCATAAATGATGGAGTGGACCTTTCAATGAGACCTGTAAAGCCAATCAGATAGAATATGGAGACAATTATATAATCAATGAACCTATATGGTTTCTAAGAATCAATGATGATTGATAAATTATATTGCCGATCATGGTAACCCTTATACCTGATCGTGCGAGGGCGCGGTGACCCTCAACTGGGCGGGAGATAGGAAGCCCAGTTAGGGCAGCGGCCGCTTAGTGCGCGGGTCTAGGATCCCAGTCCCTTTTCGGTTTTTGCGCGAGCTCGCAGTGTTTTTACGCCTCGTTGGGATCCCGACTTTAGACCAGTTCCGCTGACCCTTTGTTTTAGGATACCCAGGCGGGGGATCCTCGGTTTTCAGTTTTTCGTACGAGCTCGGTTGCCCGTTACCGGTCGGGCTGTTTTTCTATAGTGACTTTTCTGGGAAGTCCCTCTCACCCGTCTCAGTGGCGTAGTTGGGGAGTAGACCTATCCCTCTATTGGACCGTCCTTCCAACTAGAGGGCGAGACGGAAGAGCCATTTGTAGGCTTCTTCACCGCTTGAGTTTACTTTTGCCAACAGACTTGGCGATTCTACATCCAGATCATTCATATCTATATCTACATCATCTAGAGTTACATCTGATACAGTTGCATTTGAGATTTGAAGGAATTACAATCAAAGTTGAGTAAATTGAAGTAACTACAATCTGATTCGAAATCTTAATAAGCTAGTGGACGTGTTGGGAACTTAGTTAGGATGCATTATACAACACCGCATGCCTACGGAGGCACCCCAACCCTAAGACTTTTCCCAAGTCTTAGAGTCATAGTGTGAGGTTTTCACACGAACCAAGACCACAGACTATCCACTAGACTTAAGAATTTAATAAATCATTATATCTTCTTATCTAATCTTTCCCATCATCAAAATCCACAAATATGATCTCTGAGTAATATGAGAATAAAATATATATACTTATGATCAATTAGTCACCATAGAAATATACTTATGTGGGAAATGTTGGGATAATGGTTGATTATGAGAGGTGCTTGCTAGAAATTTGGAAACCTTTTTCAATTGCAAGTAGAATTAAATTTTAATTTGAGTTGCTCATGCCTCTCTACTTGCTTTCTTTTGATCACAATAAATGCCTGTTATTTTATAAATTTTTGGGAGGTACCACCGCAGTGGAGTAGAAAGTGCTAATGACGGTGTAATGGAGATCGAAGATAAAGGCATATAGACATCTTCCCCATCCTCTGAAGGAATAAGCTTGTCACCTGTGGGAGATAAATACATAATGGACTCAAAGAAGGTGACATCTGCACTGACATAGTACCTTCGTCGAACAGGATCGAAGAAACGATATCCCTTTTGGGTCTTAGAATACCCAGCAAACACACATTTGACAGCTCTGGGAGAGAGCTTGTCAAAACCAAGACACATCTGATGAACAAAAGCCACTGAACCAAAAACACGAGGCGTGAGTGAGAAAAGATCTGTCTCAGGAAACGCAATCAGGAACGAGATCTTCTCTCCCAGAACCGAAGAGGGCATACGATTTAACAGGTAGCAAGCAGTTAGAACCGCATCCCACAGTACGAATGGGGAGCACGACTCTGAATCAAAAGAGTTCTGGTAGCATCCAAAAGATGGTGTTTTCGTTCAGCAACCCCATTCTGTTGGGAAGTATACGCACAAGATGTATGACGTGCGATACCATGAGACCTAAGGAATTGAGAAAGATGAGACAAAATTCTAGTGCATTATCTGAACGTATAAACTTGACTTTTGCTGGAAAATTGTTTCTTATTTCATTAATAAAGAGATTGAATACATGACCAGCATCAGACTTATTCTTAAGAAGAAAAAACCAAGACAATCTTGAAAACTCATCAACTGCAACAAGATAAAACATATGTCTCTGATGATCCGGGACATAGTTGGGACCCCAAATATCAAAATGGATTAACTCAAACAGACTATGACTACTCCGACCCTGACGACTCTGGAAAGTGGACCAATGATGCTTCCCAAGCTGGTAGGCCTCGCACTGAAAGGTGGAGCGAGGAGAAATCTGTGGAAGAACGTGACACAACTTTTGCAGAAGAAGATGACCAAATCAAAGATGCCATATATATGGAGAAATAGATCTAGTGCGGAGAGAAGAGGCATCAGCATACGGAGATTGCACCAGTCTGTAGAGACCCCTTTGCTCACGACCAGATCCAATCACCCTGCCCTTGAGTATATCTTGAAACACAAGAGTAGATCGATCAAATATGGCACGACAATGTAAATCTTTGGTGATTTGACTAATTGATAGTAAATTCATAGAAAATTCAGGAGCGTAAAGGACATTCTGAAGCCTCATTGTGGGAGTCAATTGCACCTGCCCCTGGCCGGTAATGGAAGAGTGTGTCCCATACGCTATCACAACAGATCGTCCAAGCTGAGTCGGACAAAAATTACTAAACTGACCTCTGTCACCACAGAGATAATGGGATGCTCCTGAATCCATGATCCATTCTGACAAGTCTGCCATGTAACAACTAGTAAAGGCATATTCTATACCTGACGTACATGTTGATGCTGAGGTAGCTACCTTTAAGGATCCTGAAGGAGAGCCGGTTGACCTAGGAGTAGGCATAATCTCCCTGAGTCATGCCACAAGCTCATCAATTCTCTTATCAGAAACAGGTGATGGACTTCCAACCTGCTGTGTCTGCTCTGCAACCCGAGCTAAAGCAGGAAACCCATGCTTAGAATAGCAGGTTTCCTCGGAGTGTCCTGACCTGTGGCAATAGGTGCACGGCTGACGGGGTCGACCACCCCCTCCTTTGCCACGGCTAAGGCCTCCCTACCACGAGATGCAGCCATAGCTGAAGATGTCTAAGACTGTAAAGTACTACCAGAGGATATAGATAGTCTACTCAATCTACGATTTACCTCCTCCATCAGAGGTATGGTAGCATCAGTAAGAATCTGGGCTCGAGCAGCGTCGTACTCAAGATCAAAGGCTACTAGAAAGACCCCAGTAATCACAAAGTCTCTGTATGCTTTGAGCTGCTCTGGCGTAGCACTCAAGGGAATGTACCCATGTAGCTTCTCAAACATACCCCTCAAAGAAGTATACAGGGTATTAAAGGGGCGATCATTCTGCTTCGATGTGAAGATATCGTGCTGGAGATACAGTATCTTCGACTCATTCTTTGCCGGAGAGTATGTAGCGGCGAGAATATCCCACATAGCCTTTGCAGTAGGCTGACTCAAAATATCATTAGCTATCTATGTGGACTAAGTCCCGGATAGCCACACACGTGCATATGCATCATCTGCCTCCCATGAGGCATTTGTCCCAGTCTTGTCACGTGGCTCCTCTGTCGTGAGGATGTGCTTCTTGCCATTGCATTGCATTAAATTCATGAACTGCATGGTCCACAGTTCATAGTTTGTTCCATCCATTTTGACGATGGGTGTTGAGCCTTTGAAAGCACCCAGGGATGGAACGTCAGCTTTATTGTCAGACATTATGACAACTCTCTTCAAGACTGAGTCAGCAACAAGAAAGACATGTGCCTACACTGAGATACGGGAAGATGATTGTGGGTGTAGACTCATACCACAGCCTCTTCCATTCTTTTGGAGGTTCCTTTGGGTAACTAGGTATTTTAGATAATCACGTCACACTCTAAGCACCCAAAAGCACGGTGTAGGAAACCTACGGGCGGCGGCGACGCAAGAGCAAGGACCACGACCCTTATGGGCGGCGGTGCACGGGCAGGCCGCACTTGGTGCGGCACAAGAGGAAGGGAGGCGCTGCGAGGAGCAAGCCGCAACTTTAGTGAAGACTACACACGGGTGGCGCGGGCAGTGCTGGCGAGAAGCAGGCAACACAAACGGCGCACGGCAACGCGTAAGCGGCGTGAGCAATGCACGGGCGGCGCTCACGCGTGGAGCGGCACGCGCTAGGATTTTTTTGGCGGGGTAGGGCTCTAGGGCATAGTCTTCGGTCTAGGACCGTCGCTCTGATACCATGTAAAAGAAAAAATAAAAGTTATATTCCTCAAAGCCCTGGAGCTCTCTTATATAGGAGAAAAGCTCTATGGAAAAATTATATAAGATAGACTGAAAAATAAAAAATATAAATAAAGACCAAGAGATATAAGAATCTCAACTTAGGGAAAATTATATAAGATAGACTGAAAAATAAAAAATATAAATAAAGACCAAGAGATATAAGAATCTCAACTTATACAGGAGAGTGAGCGCCCACTTTTATTTAATGGAGATTGTAATCTCCAACATGATTTCCCTTGGAGATGTAAATCAACCAATATTCTCCCATTGGACCTAGATTTCAATTTAATCAATTTAATCAACAATTGAAAATAAAATTAAATTAATTAAATTAATCAACAAAAATATACGAATCATATTCACATACACAGTGTGTGAATTATATTCATATGTCCAACCCATGATTTAGTAATAAAAAGATATTTTTATCCTGACTCTTAATTTTCTTGGGTGAAGATGTTCTAGATAAGGAACTCTTAATTGCATTAAGACTCCTGATCGAATCAGGACTCCTGATAAAATCAGAATTCGTAATTGAATTTGATGACTGCTAATGGAATTGGAACTTTTAATCAAACTAGGACTCCCAATTGATTTACAACTTTTTCTGCAACAATAGTAGATATTTGGAGACATCAATAAGGAGATTGTATATGTATAGCATCTTAATTTTAGACCGAAACTAACTTCAATGATATTAACCACTCGATCTATCTGAATAATGATTTGATTAGTAAATTGAATTGCTAATCAACCTAAATGTTTTTGGATCAATCTCCGGCTCTTTGGAACTTGATTTGGTTTGATGAATTAACATATAATCCAACTAAATCTCATGCATCTTATCTCTAAGTAGAGTTACTAAAATCCTTCATGTTTCATAATTCCCATGGAATGGAAGGGTCATGGTACAATCCATTATGATCGCATCAGCCTCGAGATTTCATAGTACTCATGCATCATTCTTACCAGAAGACCTAAATAACCTAAAATATGTTTTCTCTTATTTATGTGTCTTCTTCCAATAGAAGATTTCTCAATCGATCATAGGGCAACAACATCAACCATACACCTTCCCAAAAGCGTATACTGACATTCTCAAATACATATCATGTTTCCTAAATTGGATGACCAGCAATGGAAATCGCTATAACCCAATGTCTCATGATGAGTTGTTGTCTTATAGTTTATTAGGTATAAACCTATGTAATTCTTTTGAAAGATAAACTTCTTGTATATCCTGTGAGAAAATAATGAGTTGCTTACTCATGAGGCCCTAGGGTTCTCTTATATAGAGGAGAAACATGTTTGGAAAATTATATAATGTGGACAGAAAGAAATGAAAATACATGGAATGAATAAAAGATAACTAATATCTCAACACCCCCCTTCAAGCTGGAATGTAAATACCAATCATGCTCAGCTTGAAACAACATCTCTAGAATGACCCTCTAGTTAAGGCCTTGGTGAACAGGTATGTTGTTTGTTCTATTGAGATGATATGAGAGGTAGACATGAAACCCTTCTGAATCATGTCTCGAGTGTAGTAACAATCTACCTTGATATGCTTGGTCCACTCATGGAAGGCTGGATTGTTTACAATAAAAGAGCAGCACGGTTGCCACATTGGAGGTGCATGGGAAGAGGCACCTCAACTTCTACGTCAATCAGAACAGATCTGCCACATCATCTCTGCACTACCATGTGTCATGGATCTGTACTCTGATTCTGCACTAGATATGGTGACCACGATCTGCTTCTTGCTCTTCCATGACACTAAGGAGCTCCCTCTGACCACTGCAAATCCAGAGGTAGACTTCATGCCCTTGAGACATCCCGTGTAATCTGTATCTAGGCAAGCTATGACAAGTGACAACAAGGGATGTGACTCTGCTAAATAAAAGACAAATGCCAGGAGAGGTCTTCAGATACCTCAGGATCCTATGGATTGCATCCAAATGTGCATGTCTAGGATACTCCATGGACTGGCTCACTCTGCTCACTACAAAAGATATATTCCAGCCTGGTCATGGTCACGTATAGGAGATTTCCAACGAGCTCCGTGTACCTCCTCTTATCTACCTCCTTTGTGTCATCATCATACAACTTCATGCTCGGGTCCATGCAAGTAGTTCATGGCCTGCAATCTGTCATGCCCGTCTCAGAGAGAAGATATGTAATGTAATTCCTCTATATCATCACAAGACCTTGTTGGTTCTTGGCGAACTCAAGTCCAAGGAAGTAACGTAGAATGCCAAAAGTCCTTAGTTGCTCGAATGTCCTGCACATCACCCCTGTAATAATGATATCATTAACATAAACCTACATAGCAATTGTACCTCTCTAAGACCTATGAATAAACAGTGAATGATCTTACAGTCGATCTCAGGAACCTGTGCTGCTCCATCAAATCTGAGAGCTTCTGAAACCATGCTCTTTGATGCTGTTTAAGGCCATAGATAGCCTTATGAAGTCTACAAACCATATGACACCCCCCCAGCAGCGAACATTGGCGGCGTCTGCATATATACTCCTCCAACAGGTCACCATACAGAAAAGCATTCTTGACATCAAGCTAATATAAGGACCAAATCTATGTCACTTCAACGGAGAGAAGAATCCACACTGTAGAATACCGAGACACTGGAGAGAGTATCCTGATAGTCCACCCCATATGTATGGGTAACCCCACGAGCCACCAGCCTCATCTTGTAGCGATCCACACTGCCATCTGCTCGGTGTTTCACCGTGACCACCCACTGATGAATCTCGTATTCATCATCATTATTTTTATTAATTAGACATATATCTTAAACTAATCAATTCGCATAATAATTAATTTATTGAAATTAATTTCTAACATCTTGTTAATAATTGAGGCTAATTATTATATATAAATAAGTATATAATATATTTAGGTATGGTTCCTTTTACTTTCTGTATTTTCTTATTATTAAAATTCCCCAAAAAATATTTTAATAGTGTATATAATATATTATACATTATTTATTATCCAAAAATACAAGAAAATAAATAACAAAAGAAATAAAAGAAGTATTTTTTCATTAAAATACTTGCAAAAATAATAAGTATGTATATATGACGTATTTTGGTTTTGTAGTATACATGAAAGTTGTAGATTTTAAAAAGATACAGGACAATTTTCATTTTAACATCATTTGTTATTTTATTTTGAATTAACGTTGATTTATTCGGTTCTCTTTTTTTTATTGGGCCATGTGACCCAATCACAACTCTCCACCTTGTCGGCCTCTCTTTGGCCCCGCCTTTGATCTCAACCGTCTGATCTGTCTGATCTTAAGATCAGACGGCGTCTATTAGCCCATCTATGCCTCATTTTGGGATCGCTTGATCATTTGATCAAGCAACCCCTGATGAATCCATGATTCATTAACTTTTCTGTCGCATTTTGTCTTAAAACCCTTAACAAATACATGTAAATACTCACTAATTTTCATACTTTAACAAAACCCCATTCATGTGTAAATATTCACTTTTAACCACTAAATTCATGTAAATAAATAAAGAACCAGAAAAAGAAAGAAAAAGGAATATGGAATATATGTATATATATGTAATATTACTTAAACTATAAATATAACTGAAAGATATATTTATAGCCTAACCCCCGAGACCAAGTCAGCATGGATTGGTCGACAAACCAAAAAGTAGGGGGAGATAAGGAAAGAAAATCCAATAAAAATAATCTATCTCATGTATATACATTCTTCACTATTTATAAATAAATATAAAACTTCAAAGAATTTTAACTATTTCATCTTAACTTATTCTTCACCAAATCTTTCTCCTAATTATTCATAAAAATGTAATAAAAATATAAAAATAAGTTAAAAATATTACCCTGTAAATATGCTAAGAAATCCCGCTTACAAATTGTCAAAATCTCAACTTCCGAACATCATAACTTCCTCATACGAACTCCAATTTCACTCTACTCACCTTTAAAGTTCATAAAATAATATTATCTAATTAATAAAGGTGGTTTCACTAAATTCGGAGTCCGTTTGCAAAAAGTCGGTTTTGGGACCAAAAGACAAAGGGGTTTCTGGGCTATTTATTTTATGTAACACACCTTATTTATTATTTTCTTAATTTTATAATTTCTAAATTATTTCATGATCCTCTAGTTTCACCATAAATTATTTCATAATTTTTGGAGACTATTTATTATTTTTATAAACTCAAACAAACCAAAATATAGGTATATTTGACCTATAAAGACACTTCCTCTATTTATTAAAATATATAAATTAATTCATAAAAATCTATAAAAATTTGTATAAGTCTTATTTAATGCCTTAATAATTAATAAAATATAAAATTAATTTTTACTTAATTATTTATTAAATTAAAAATACAAAACCTATTTATAAATACATATTTATTAATAAAATATTTATATTTTGAATAATATTTATTATTTATTAAAAATAATTATACCATAATTTAGAAAATAAATATATTTAACTTTCTTGTATTTATACCTATTTAAAATAACGTCATTTACTAATTTATATTTAATTTATAAGTAATTATAAACTCTGGACCAACCAGGTGCTGACACGTGTCAGCACCTGGAGCTTCTTCTCCAAGAAGCTGTTGCGTCCAGTGCACCAAACACCCACCTTTCCCTATTTTTCCCGCTCACATCTCGAACCTTCCGACCCATCTCGACCCTCCATCCTTTCCTCCTAACAACCAGCTACACCGCCAGCCATTGATCTTGGCTTGGAGCCCAAGTATCTTCTCTATATAAGCTCCCCAAGATCGCCAATCACCATTATCTTCTTCCACCTTCAGCTTCCCAGCTCCAGGTTGTTCGACTACCTAACTTCCCCACTCGATTCCAACCTACTCCGGAGGTGACAGCTCCACGGGAAGGGCTCGCGAGGGAGAGGATACGTCGGAGAAGAGATCCAAGGCGGAGCTTCGCCTTGCATCGCCGCCAAGCGCCGCGTACAGCTCCGGCGAGGTCGACCGTCGAGCATCTTCTTCCAGGTCATACACCCGGATTTCCCAGACCTACTTCATCCACTTTGCTATTTTCTTTCTCGATAGATGTGCCACGATTAGCGTGGCTAATCGCTCTTTTAGTTAGCCTAATAACCAAGCTTTAACGCACATTTGATAGATCCATTCGATTCACGTCACATTCATCTCAAATCGATTATCAAACTTTCATCTTCATCGTATTCTGGGATTTTGGCTGGATTTATATGTTTTTTCCTTAACTTTGAAGCTCTATATCTTAACATTTCGGCCGATTCATTACGAATCGAGCACATGAATAATTTCCTTGCAGGTCCAGGTTCATCGCGTGCCATTCCTTTATATCTTGAAGATCCTCAACGTCATCAGAATCATTGTTGAAGATCGAGCTCCAGAACAGTAATCCAGCTATCCGTGCCGAACCACCATCTTTCTCGAGCCACCGCCGCCGCTCGGAGCGCCACCTCAGCCACCCCTACAGCGGGCGAGCTCGAGGGGTGGAGGAGTCACCCCTCTGGCCCCGCCGGAGAGCCAAAGACGTCGAGGATCGGCCGCAAGAATTCGGAGAAGAAGGCCATCCGCGAAGGAGCTCAACGAACTCAAGAACGCCTGAAGCACAGTTTGGCGACACGTGGCACCACGCGGACCGTCTGATCGCGCCCTGGACATTCTAATCTCTGCCGTTGATCGCGAAACGGTGGAAAAATTGCATATTAAACCCAGCTGAGTTTCCAGAATTCCAACCCGCCGCCTAAGTTTTGTATAATTACATTTAGGTCCTTCCGCAGGGACCTAAGTGTAATAGTTTGTTTACTTTTCTTGCAGAACAGTCCCTGAGGACCTTTTTGAGAACATTTTTAGTTAGTTTTTCTTACGCTTATGCCCCTGGGCTGTAGGGGCTGTATCTTGTCCGTTTGACCTCGGATTTTGACGATTCTTGGAGGGTAGTTACATAACTACCCCAACTACCTAGTATAAAGTTTTCGCGGCTTTTCGACGAGTTTTTGACGTGTTTTGACTTTCTCGAAAACCGGCTCGTTTTGATTTGTTTTCTTGTGTAGTTCGAGTACGCGGCTCGAACCTCGATCACCTATCCTATATAGTATCACCTATATTATATCCACCTACTATATAATACATAAATATTTTGAAAAATATCCCTTTTTGAAAATTAAATAAAAATTTGAAAAGAATAAAATCAAATAAAAATTACAAAAATAAAAACCACTAAAAAAGGCATTCTGACTTAGAGAAGAATTAAAATAAAATCACGAGAAGAGAAAAATTAGGGAATATATTCTGCCTCCTTGAGTTCGACCCAGGAACACTTGCCTGGTTAAATAAATAGTGAAACGGTTTTCCGACAGAAAACCGTAAATTTGTTTGATAGGTTCAAAGATCGAAACTTTTCATTGTTTCGCGGCTTCTGCTACAACTGACAACCTTCTTCTTTTAAGAAGCCGCGAAACCGATTTTTAGCCTTATCAACCCACGTCTTCCTAATTGCACCTCATCATCCGTCGTCTAATCACAAGATCAGGCCAAGGGTCATCTTCAGCCTCCGATGATTGATCCTCCAAAGGTTGCGTCTGTTCATCGAAGTAACTTCTCTGATTTTCGCCGAGTGCTCCACAAGGCATACAGCTTTGAATCCAATGCCTAACGAGAGGTCTCTCGTTCCTCTTTCACACAATGTCCTTCAACTTCACCATCCTCCTCACGTGCCTTCATAATGGTCTCACGTGCCTTCACCATCCTCCTTGGTCAACCGTCTAATCATGAAGAAAACCATACCTCCGCCTCCTATCATGGCTATCCGCCCTTGTGTGAGAGTTATTCCTAGTTTCATCTCCCTTCCGGTGACAGCACGGAGGTTGATTGATCCCAGTAGCCTGGGAAGATTACCCTTTTACTCGAGAGCTGTCAGGAGCACCGTTGGACGTAAGGAGACATCATGTGTATAACGGACTTCAATATTGAACTACCATCAACTAAAATCAACAAGATAATTCAGCCGAACTCTTGCAGTCGTCACGTATAAAGTTGGTGAATGAAAAGTGTTTTTTTGTGTTTGTATTGTGTAAGCAAATTCATACATTCAAGTGCAAATATGTGGTACTCGTCTCCTTGATTCATCCGTGCTATATACGAAATCTTTTTGAAATAAAAAATAAATAGTTGAGGGGAAGTTTGTTCGGACTTTGCGAACCTATGTTTGAACTCCATAAATATTGTCTTCCGAGGTCCAAGATACCTCACTTCTTGGACCTCACTGGACTCATGGTGACCCTCTTCTTGAGTCCAGGTTCACTCACTTAGGGGATGGCCCACACCGACCAATCCCTTCCTCTCTTCCCTTCTCATCAAGTATGACCTTCACCTCGGTAAGCTCGATTTGATTTCAAATACTTCTTCTCACCTAAACTCATTCTATGATGGAAGTTATTCCGAAGATTCATAAACGATGCCCCCTAAGAAGCAAAATGTTGACAAGGATCATGAAGACACTTTCCAGCAAATACTGGCTACGTTGACCGCTTCGTAACAGCAAAACGCTCTCTTTATAGCACAGATAGGTCAGCTAAATATGGGTTTATATGTACGGATTGATGCGGCATACAACCTTAGGCAATATCAGAACTTGAATTGGTTAACTCCTACCCAACCTGATGGAGAATACGAGCTCAAGTTGCATTTTCTTTCACTGTTGCCCAAGTTCAATGGGAATGCACACGAGGAGTCATGCAATTCTAAGAGACTTTGAGTTGGCCTGCGACATTCTTAGACACCCTAGGGTTAGTCAAGACTATTAGGGTCAAAGATCTTCTGTTCACCTTGGGAGACAAGGTTGATTATTGGTAAAAGAACCGAGGGGTAGTTATAACAACCTATGCTCAGTTCAAGGATCTCTTCCTGAACAAGTTCTACCCTTTGAGTACAACTAATCAGATGTGAACTCACATCACGAGTTTCTCTCAACTTCCCAATGAGCCATTCTGTGATACATGGGAGAGATTCAAAGATATTTTGCAGAAGTATCCTTGTCACGGTCTGGATACTACAATCTCGATCCAATCTGTGTACATTGGTCTCAACCGTGAGATGTAGAGTTTAGTTAGTATTGCCTGTGGAGGCAGTTATACTTTGTGTGGAGCGGATACCGTCTGCAAGGCATTCAAGCAGATGGTTGAAACAAGCTGCTCATAGACCGTCAGCAGGACATATACTGAGTCCCCTCTTTCACTCGAGGTTGTAATCAGTCTAGCTAAAATTCTGATTCCTAATATGGTAATCATTGCAGATAAGTTGATTTTGGCTAAGCGGATCGATGAAATAATGAATAAGTTGGAGATCTTGTCTAAGCTCCCGAAGCAGATGGAGGAACTTTCTAAGAGGTTATCTAAGATGAAGATACCTGTCGTGTCTGCATCTGTTGCTCACATATACGGAGTACATCATATTCAGGAGAAACATATGTCAAGGCCTTAGACTTGGGTAAAGGATCACTCCTTAGCCCAACCTTGCTAGCAGCATCTATCTGTCGAGACAGTTTTGAAAGAGCCTCAACAGGTATAGGAGGTGAATGGTGTGGTACATATAGGACCCTGCCACCAGATAGGCAGAAATGGGAGACCGTCAGCAATACCAGTGTTTCCCTACTCTTAAAGAACCAGTTTCACTCCTACGCCTCTTCCTACACAACCGAGACCTGGAACCTACCACTCCCAACCATCGAGGCAGCAGTACAGGCGTCAGCAGCAGTATCAGTTGAGTCAGCAGGGCCCAACCTTTCAGAGCTACCCACAGCAGCAACAGTATCAGGGCCAACAGGGCTAGTCCTCACGTTCTTCGTCGTACCATCAAGGACAACCTAGGCAGCACCTAGGTTCACAACAGTCATCTTCATCAGGTCATACAGACATTCAGCAGTAGATTCTCGAGGAGCTCTGTTCCTACAAAAGTGAGATTCAGGATATACGGGCAGACATCAATCACTTATCCCGATGGCAGTACGAGCGATCTGCACTATCGACCTTCATTCCTGCCCAGGTTCAGGCTAACCCTAATAGCCTGAACAAGACAGCACCAGCATTATGATCAGGTATACTACTCAGATTCATCTAGATCTGAGAATGAGATTCTTTTGTTTGATAATGTAAATCATATGTCATTCAGGAGCGAAAGGACCGTGATCATACCTTATCGGACAAGGGACATAGAGGAGTACGTCTCTAAGGCTCCACCTGAGGAGACCTTAGGGGATGAGGAGGACATGCATCATCAGACACAATAGCCTCCTCATCAGAAGATGAGGAGATTACCCGAAGACAGGGAGAGGATGAAGAGCACACAAGTACAGCATGATGGAGATGCCGAGTCAGAGTCTACGGAGGACCTTGCACATTCAGTTGAGGAGGATGTACCAGCAACAGACATTCCCAAACCTGTAGTAGACAACAGTAATTTAAATTCTAAGTTATGTCATAAAGATTCATGTATGAAGAACTCGGTTTCTTTGAATAAAAAGAAGTATGTTTCAGTGCATGATTCGGATTCTTCATCGTCTTCTTCTTCTCATCATTCAATCAATTTCCCCCATGCTATAACGGTAGGAAAGAGCATCAATAAGAAGATTCAAAAAGATGATCCTGAAATGACACGAGTTTATAATGAAAACACCATGGTTAAGGAATCATTTGATAAGTATGTGACAAATAATCATGCATTTCAAAAGTACCTAAAGGTGAGATGCACACCTACTAGGGTAAGCAGGAAGAACCTGAGCAGTCAAGTAAAGACATGTCTTAACAGTATCCACTACTTATTATATCAAGAATCAAGAACTACCAAGAAAGAAGAGAGATATAGGTGCGCATTACATTGCTTTTACATACACTCTCCTAGATAACGGATCTTATATTAACCTACTATCTTTAGCATTGTATGACAGACTGGAGTTAGGACCTCTATGCAAATCAAGAGCCTTACTCCAGTTTACAGATAAGTCCACAAAAAGGGCTAAGTAATAGGTTAAGAATGTTATCATATCGATTACGGGACAAAAATACATGGTGGACTTTATTGCCCTTGATATGGAAATCGTCAATCAATGGAGAGAATCTCATATCATTCTAGGGCGGCCTTTCCTTAGGACCGTCGGAGCTTCGTTTGACTATCAAATTGAGATAATGAAGTTTCGTTCTCTGGGCGGAGAAGTGGAGCTTGAGATGCAACAGACGAAGTGACAAAGACCTGACTCTGAGACCAGTACAGATTACTCGGCTTCTAAAGCAGAGTGCGGAGTAATAGGCACAATTAGGCCATGGAAACAGGCCTCAGCAGTACTGAATGATACCCTCTCATCTGGAGAGGACAGTGTTCACGATGCAGTTTGTCAGGTGTTGCCAAACTTCTTGATAGATGCATCCCCCTTCTTCCTTGATGACACAAAAGTCTCCCTGGACTTGTCGGTTTCATCTTTCACGGAACAATCAAGAGTTGAGGATGATGAGTCGGACGTGACTTTGGCCGAATTACCCACAAATCTTTGGAGATCCGACTCAAGGCATAGTAGAGTTGGTGGCAAGCACAGCACAGACAAACCTACCTTCACCAAGGGTTGAGGATGATGTGTTTTCTCGATGTCTTATTCTTTTCCCTTAAAAAATCTTCTCGAGCATGCCTCGAAGTGAAGAATAGAAGATGTACAGAGGACAAACATTCTGTCCGGACATGAAGATATCGAACTGTAGCTGGAGAACTATGGTCTCATTCTTCACCTAGCCATATGTGATGGCAAGGATATCCCCCATTACCTCGGTAGTGGGCTGATGTAAAATACCAGTGGTTATCTCTATGGTGATTCCTGGAGAGACAAACACGTGTGTACGCATCATCTATGTTTCGCGATAGTTCATTGGTTGTTTCATGTTCTTTTTCATGTATACCTTTATTGGTCGTTTCCTAGCTTCTTCTTCATGTACCCCTCTCTTTAAATTGTTCAGTCCCCTATTGGCTATTGCTTGTGTACTATTATGACCACCACCCCTCCTCTTATATAATAATGAGGTAGCTCCGTCATAATAAACAAGTTTTTTATTTTTTTTCCAATATGATATTAAAGCACCAATCCTTAAATGTCCCAAATAAATCTTTGTTTCCCCTAGTTTGAGCGGGAACCATCACGTATTCCCTTTTTTTGCCGCAAAAAAAAATATTTGTTCGCATTCCTTACGGAAATCTTATCAACATCACATCTTGTTATTATGACCTCTAGGCCAATAATGCCAACCACTAGCAACAACATCAGCCAGGAGTGTCAGTACTACCTAGACATGTCCAGGGACGAAGTCGAAAATTTCTACTTGGGAGATCAAATTATTTAGCCATTATTTGCCTAATTTATGTTGTCATTTTCATTTTTTAATATTGGTTGGGAATTTAATAATTTTCTAGCTGATTGGCACTAATATTAGGATTTTATAAAAACACCCATATATAAACTTACAATCTCACATAAATAATTTCTACAAACATTGTAATGATAATAACATCTATACAAAACTTTTTATTCAATGAAATGCACAAATTTGTTAATGTGATATTAGGTAATACTAATAAATTTATTGTTTTCAAATAAGCAATAGTATACAATGTTGTACATATAAGGATGCAAATAAATATAGATATATGTACCAACCCTTTCTCATTTGTATTATACATATTTTGATATGTGTATTTGTATATGTTTTTGTTAGAAAATAGGAAGCGGAAGCGGAATGAAAACAGAGCAAGAGAACAGAAAGATAAACATGGAACACCATGATTTTTACGTGGAACCCTACTCCGTAAGGAGCGGGATGAAACCACGGGAGAAGCCCTCAAAGGGGCATGTTATGCATTGCACTTTCTCATCTGATACAAGAGGTCTGGGGCTCCTTATATAGCCTCCACAGAACCTCCAAGTCCCATCACTGGACAATGTGGTACTAAACAACTGGATGGGATAAATGGATTTCTCCATGATCCATTTACCCTGCTACAACTCATATGGCGCACAACCAAATACTCCAACACTCCCCCTCAAGCTGGAGCATGCAATGCTCAGCTTGGACAAACATAAAGAAACTCAACTCACGCTACAGAACACTACGGACAATATCAACCCAACGCGTACAACTGCTGCTGTCGAGGACGTTGCTTCTCATGCCGGCAGGTGAGGAGGACGAACGGGCTGGAGTGTGAGTCTACTGAATCTCCTTGTCGGAGAGCATGTGCTCTGAACTGCGCATGTCAGAGTCACTGCAACTGAAAATGAGTCTCCTCGTCGGAGTATTCTTGCCCGCCACAATATGTGGACAACTGCTCCATCTCTGATAAGGGCCAAACTAGAAAAGGACCGTGGAAGTGTAATCCTCGTCGGAGTCCACGGTCGCTGGAGAATGGAGTCTGAAAAAGTCTCATCGTCGGAGAACTGGGTCTCTCCCATCTAGCACAGAGAATGGTAAGCTACTCTGAAGTACCTATGATACCACATAAAAACCCTTGCCCACATGGCATAGGGAATGGTCCTCTACTCTGGAGTCCCTATGGCTCACATGAAAACTCTGGCCGACAAAACAAGAAAGGATGGGGACCACTACAATTGATGGCAAACATCTCCTCATCTAAAAGAAGAGCACATACTCGTGCGTGTCTAAAACTGACTCGAAATCTGACGTCGAGTTTGACAAAATATCTGTGGAGTCTGAAAATCGGCTGGTCTGGAGTCTGTCATCTAAATCTGGAATATCTGCATCTGGAGAATACATGTGACTCTACATACACTCCCCCTTTCTCCCATACCAGTCGGAATGCCAATCGTCGACCAAGTTGAGAGAAGACAATAAAATATGGGTTAACAAAACAAGATAAGCAGGTTACATTTTTTTTGGCTTTTCAAAAAACATTCAATCATTTTTTTCGGCCATTTTCATTCATTTTTTAAAATGCATACGGCTTTTCAATTGTACGCGCATTTTTGGATTTTTTTGAAATACGGGCCACTTGGGCCTAACTCTCTTTCTCGTTCTCTTTTTTTTCATTTTTTAAAATCTGAATGTTGGCCCAAACAGGGGCCCAATCTCTCTCTGTCTCCATTTTTTCCACAGCCTTTCATTTTTTTACGACGAACATTTCACTTTTAAAAAAAATACTCACGTCAGCCCATTTGAGCTTATCATATCCTCTCCTTTTTTTATTCTCACAAGACGGGTCCTCTTGGGTGCTCATATTAGGGTTCCCACATAGGAACCCTTTTTTCAAAACCCCACGCCGACGTCGCCTATGTATTCCCCTTGGAGGGAAATCTGGGAATCGCGCGACCAAGGGAGGAGGAGTGGTTGCTTGCGATGCCTGTGTCGTGTGCGCCGCCTGGAGAATCGAAGATATGGAAGATGGAGGCTCGCGTCGACACGCGTGAATGCTAGGGATCGCTCGCGCCGCCTGGGCTTCTTCAACTCACGCCGCCACGCTTCGGATGCGTCACTCGGGGATGCGCCTCCGCCTGGAGGCTCGAAGGTTGTATGGATATGATGCTGCTCGGAGCTTACACCGGAAGGGAGCCGCGGCTTCGAGGATGTGCCGCCAGGGTCGATGACGAGGAAATGAACCCTCGCTAGCAGAAGAGATGGAGCCTGCTGGGGCTCGATGGAAGTCGCGCCTGGGAAGGAGGCAATAGCCGCTTGGGGGGTGCGCACGATTGGGAGGTGTCGCACGGGCCTGCTAGGGTTGCGCGCCTGGATTCGGTGGGAGGGGCGGGGCTGGTGCCTGGGCTCCGCCAGGAAGGGTTCGCGCCGCCTGCACGAGCCTGTCAGAAGAAGGTTGAAGGCGGCTAGGGTTCGCCGCCTGCGCGATGTGCACGTGAAGACCTGATCGCACGATGTGCACGTGAAGACCGGATCGCGTGATGGAGCAAAAAAAAATTTTTCGTTGCTGCTTCGCGAGGCGATTTGGAGAGACTTCGCTAAGGAGAGAGCCTGGATGCCACCCCTGGATGTCGTCGTTGCTTGCTGCGACCTAGGGCTCTGATATAGATAGGGCTTGCCTTGGTGCGTGGATGGGTGCTAGCCTTGGACTGTTACCTTGCGCCTGGATATACGGAGATGAAGATCTGATGCCGCCTCACGGAGTAGGGTTCCAGGAAACCAGGAAACCCTAGAAGCTTGAAATTTTCCTCGACGATCGTGATCTTCGGATCTTCAGAACATGGCAAGATCCCAGAACAAAAATAATACTCCATAATAACTTACAAGAACAACTCAATAAAAAATTGAATCTCGATTAAATAACCAACATAAAATCTCCGAGAATCGAACCCGCTCTGATACCATGTTAGAAAATAGGAAGCGGAAGCGGAATGATAAATAGAGCAAAAGAACATAAAGATAAACATGGAGCACCATGATTTTTACGTGGAACCCTACTCCGTAAGGAGCGGGATGAAACCACGGGAGAAGCCCTCAAAGGGGCATGTTATGCATTGCACTTTCTCATCTGATACAGAAGGTCTGGGGCTCCTTATATAGCCTCCACAGAACCTCCAAGTCCCACCACTAGACAATGTGGGACTAAACAACTGGATGGGGTAAATGGATCTCTCCAGGATCCATTTACCCTGCTACAACTCATATGGCGCACAACCAAATACTCCAACAGTTTTAAAATAGATACAAGTGCAAATACGATTGCAAACAGATGAATGCATATATAGATATAAGTATTATCATATTCTTGTCCCTTTAAAAATCTAGATATCGCGACGGAAACAATTATCTTATGCATATTATAAATCACGAATCATACCTGTAAATATGGTGTAAATATGGATACAAGTACGGAAATCGATAATATTATTATATAGCAAATGGATATGGATTATCTTATGAATCTTTAAAAAATGAAAAAGTTGTATCCGCAAAAAAACAAATCAAATATTCTTATTTGTATTCATATATACTAAAATCAAAAATATATCAGTGTCCGCTTAAAAATGGATTTGATGGTGTACATATAGGAATGTATATGTATTTAGTAATGTACAATATGTAAATGTTAATAATTACTCATTGTAATTAGATCATATATATTGATTTTTTATTAAGATATGAGGGGCAATTATATAACATGTAATTTTTAATTATTAAATAATGTATTTAAATTATATGCACAGTAAGTTCATCAACATGCTCAGGCGCATTACGCATACCCAAACTTGGCAAGTTTGTACGGTGGGTAACAGCATGCATCCTAAATGCTATTTTTCTCTTTTTGGACTATTTGTTATTTTTGGTTCTCTTTCTAGATGATGTCCTCTGACATGGTGGGTTCATGTGGTCAGTTACAAACCGCCATCAGTGAGATTAAGATCCCCTTCTTTATGCCAGTCAGGAAGTCTGATATGATGAACTATGACTTGCGGGTTACGGATGCACATGATTAGGAGCATGTTGAGATATTAGTTATCTTTCTTATTGTTTTTATATTATCTATTTCTTTTGTATTCATCGTGTAATTTGCCCAACCAATTTCTCTCCTATATAAGAGAACCCTAAGGCCTCTCAATAATACAATTCATTCTTTCATTTCTACTTGTATCAGAGCGATGGTCCTAGATTCTCGTATCCCACCCAAGACCTAACCTAACCCCCCCCCCCTCGGTTGTTGCAACCCCGCTCCAGTCGCTGCTGTCGGGCCCAGCAGCCCTCGTGTGCTGGTCCCAGGCTGTCATCGGGCCCATTAACCCCCGTACGCAACCTCCTCGCACCTCCGCGCTTCTCCGTGCACCTCTGTGATTTGAACTGCAGTCTGAAGCGGTCTGCTTTCGACCAAAAAACATGATTTCAGACCTATAAATCGTGTTTTCTGCCTTTAGCGTCCAGTGAAGTTTGACGAGGATACAACAAATCCTATGTATAATCATGTAGAGTCGTTCATATTGGTCTACTCCCCAGTCGAGTTCCGTTGTTCGGTCATTTTATCATCATGTCAGATAACAAGGGTGATATGTTTTTCTTCATCTTATGCCTTCAAGGGCCTGGCTCCCATCGCAAAAATGGATGGGACCAATATGAGTTGTAGTCCATGCAGTTTCTCACCCTCATGTTTTGCAACAACAAGGAACACATCCTACAGATCCAGAGCCAACATATAAGAATGGAGTCAATGTTTCTTGAAAGCAAGATGATGCGTATGCACGTGTTTGGTTGTGTGGGCCCTCACCATGGAGATAGCCGATGATATTCTGAATCATCCCACCGCCAAGGCGATGTGGGATATTTTGGCATCCACCTATGCTCAAGTGAAGAATGAGGCCAAGATTCTTCAGCTACAGTTCTATATCTACAAAACCAGGCAGAATGGACGTCCTTTGCACATGTAATACTCTTCACTTCACGGCATGTTCGAGAAGCTTCATAGTTATATGCCTATTACGACATATATGGAGCAGTAGAAGGCATATAGAAACTCAACGATGGTTGAAGTTTTCATGGCCAGCCTTGGTACTGAGTATGATATAGCGTGTACACAGCTTCTCACCGAAGCTACCATACCTCCCATGGAGGAGGCCACTGTCTCAGCCGAATTATCATGCCTTCTACGGCTACTCCTCCACCCTCTTCAGGGATGGTCGCTTCTCATGGCCGAGGGAAGATCCAATCCAGAGGATGCACCCCTCGTGGTAGATGCGGTGGACGTCAGCGTGGCCCTTGTACCTACTGCCGACGACCACGACATGCAGAGGATACATGCTATCAGAAGCATGGATATCATGCTTCTTGTCGCATGGCAGAACAGATTGAGTCTTCAGAGACTCTAGCTTCCCAAGCCGATCCTCGCCTGAATGATATTGTCTCTCGTATACGAGAGATCATGACTCCTGTTGTAGGCACCACCACTACATATGTCACATCAAGAGCCTCTTCGAGCTCCTCAGGTATCGCGTATGCTTTTACAGGTAGTAGGGGTGCATATATGACAGAGTGGATTATGGACTCTGGTGCTTCACACCATCTATGTAGAGACAGAGCGCGACTGAGGTCCTACAGGACTATACCTCCTCGTAGATGGGTTGCCATTGCTAACGGAGATCACTTACCCATTACAGGATAGGGGGAGGTGCATTTGACGCCGTCTATGCGCCTTCAGAATGTTCATGACTTCAAATGAATTTACTTTCCATTAGTCAGACTACTAAGGATCGGCATTGTCGTGCCATTTTTGACCCTTTGTGTCTAGTACTTCAGGACATATTCGCAAGCAATGTGATTGGATGTGACGGTGAGCAGCGGGGGTTCTATATACTGGTCCAATCTCCTCATGCTGGTATTTCTACTATACCTACTAACCAGTCTCACCATATCTGTGGCACCTTCATTTTGGTCACCTTCCTCTGCAGAAGATGTGTCATGTTCTCCCTCAGACCTCTACGAGATCCTCCTTCCAGTGTGAGGCATGCCAGCTTGGGAAACATCATTGTTCCTCCTTTCCATCCCTTCAGAGTCAGAGTATTTCTCAGTTATTTGAGCTCCTTCGTTTAGATATTTGGGGTCTAAGTCGTGTCCCTGATCACCAGGGACATCGTTTTTATCTGGTCGATGTTGATGATTTTTCTAAATTTTCTTGGGTCTTTTTATTGAAGAATAAATATGAGGTTGGATCTGTTATCAAATCTTTCATTAATAAGATAAAGAACATTTTTTTCTGTCGATGTCAAATATCTTTGTTCTGATAATGCCTTAGAGTTTTGCACCTTACAACTTTCTGACTCTCTTAGATCTCTTGGCATTGTTCACCAGACCTCATGTGCTCATACATCCGAGCAGAACGGTATTGCCGAGTGCAAACACGATCACATACTTGATGTGACCAGAACCTTGTTGATACAGATTCGTGCTCCTCATGCTTACCGAGGTGATGCAGTCCTTACTGCATGCTATCTTGTAAACCGCATCAACGTCTGTGTTGAGAGAAAAGATTCCTTTTTCGATTGCATTTCCTGAGAAGGATCTTTTCTCCCTTACACCTCGTGTGTTCAGCTCTGTTGCATTTGTTCATGATTTCTCTCTAGGTCGTGACAAGCTCTCTCGTGGAGCTGTCAAGTGCATTTTTGGTGGCTACTCTCATACCCAGAAGGGGTACCGTTGCTTTGATCCGCTCAAGTGGAATACTTTGTCAGTGCCGATGTTACTTTCTTTGAGTTTGTCATGTATTTTTCTCATATAGGTGATAGACTAGCCCCATTAGAATTTGATGCTGAGATCTACATGCCTCCACCTCCTAAGGTCATACCACCACCTCCCTCTACTCATGCTCTACCACCACCACCACCTACAACTACTCCTGCTTCTGCACTTGCTTTTGTGGCTCCACCTCCTACTGTGACTCAGTTTTTACCACGTGTGTTTACTCGCAGATCTCGCTCCGTTCCCCCTGCTCATAGGACTTGCTCATCATCCAGCACGCCTTGCGTGCGTGCATGTGCACGCTACTTATCCTCTTACAGGTTTCCTTGAGCAGACTATCAAACGATTTCAGGAGGTTTGCCTTGGCACTATCAGTCGTGGAGATACCACGGACATATCAGGAGACTCTTCAAAATAGTCAGTGGTGGTTAGTCATGGAGGAAGAGATGGTCGCGCTACAGTCGCGTGGTACTTGGAGTCTTGTTTTAGCTCTAGTTAGTGCATCCGTTGTGGGGTGCAAGTAGGTGTTCACTGTGAAATACTGTGCAGATGGCAATGCGGATTGTTATAAGGCGAGATTTCTGGCACGTGGGTTCACCCAGACATATGGGGTAGACAATCAGGATACTTTCTCTCCAGTTGCCAAACATTCTACACTGCATATCCTTCTTTCTATTGCCGTGACACAAGATTGGCCCTTTACTAGCTATGAAGAATGCCTTCCTCTATGGTGATCTACAGGAGGAGGTCTACATGCAGCAGCCATCTGGGTTTGTTACTGAGGGGAGCGTCAGAAGGTTTGCAGGTTACACAAGGTTATCTATGACCTTAATCAGAGTCCAAGAGCATGGTTCCAGAAGCTCTCGGACTTGATAGAGCAACAGGGGTTTGTACGATCGACTGTCGATCACTCTTTATTTGTGCATAGGACCCAGAGAGGTGATGTTGTCATTCTTGTTTACGTGGATGACATTATTGTTATAGGGGATGACGAGCATGGCATTCAGGTTGCCAAGGACTTCCTAGGTCAGCAGTTTGTGACCAAGGACCTTGGTAATTTACGTTACTTTCTTGGACTGGAGTTTGTCAAGAACAAGCAAGGTCTTGTGATGACCCAGAGGAAGTACGTTACATATCTTCTGTTAGAGACTGGCATGGCAGATTACAAACATGCCACTACTCCTATGGATCTGAGCATGAAGCTCTATGATGATGACACTGAGGTGATCGATAAGAAGAGGTACTTTAAGCTTGTTAGCAAGCTCCTATATGTGACTATTGCCGGACCCAACATATCTTTTACCGTGAGCAAAGTGAGTCAGATTATGGAGCAGCCTAGACAGGCACATATGGATGCACTCCATATGATTCTGAGGTACCTGAAGACATCATCAGGTATGGGACTTCTTTTCAGCAGAGGTGCATCTCTTTCAGTTACAACATGTACAGATGCAGATTATGATGTGTGTCCAAAGGATAGGAAGTCAACTTCTGGCTTCATTATGTTCATAGGGAATTCAATTGTTTCATGGAAGAGCAAGAAGTAGACTGTGGTTGCCGGATCAAGTGCTGAGTCAGAATACATGGCCATGGCGCAAGCTAGCACATAGATGATGTGGGTCAGATATGTTCTTACTGAACTGACTATAGAGGTGTCTCTTCCCATGCACCTCCAACGTGACAACCAAGCTGCTCTTTTTATTGCAAACAACCCAGCATTCCATGAGAGGACCAAGCACATAGATGTGGACTGTCATTACACTCGTGACATGATACAAAAGGGTCTTATCGCCACCACGCATGTCAGCTCTGGAGACCAGACAACAGATATTCTCAATAAGGCCCTAGCCAGAGGACCTTATCAAAGATGTTGTTCCAAGCTGAGCCTGATCGATATCTACGCTCCATCTTGAGGGGGAGTGTTGAGATATTAGTTATCTTTCTTATTATTTTCATATTATCTATTTATTTTGTATTCATCTTGTAATTTGTCCGACAGGATTCTCTCCTATATAAGAGAACCCTAAGGCCTCTCCATAATGCAATTCATTCGTCCGTTTCTACAGAGCATATCATGAAGAAGGAAGAGACTAAGGAGAAATTAGGATTGACTTTGGTTTTTTTATTTTATTAAATGTTTAGGCTTGATAAGCAATATGCATTTGGTTAAAACAAAAGCCTGTAAAGAGTCTAAAAAATGTAGTGGATTGTTCCAAAACTAAAAATGATTTTTTTTCGGACATGGTCAAAATAAAAAGTCAAAAGAAAAAACAATGTAAAAAGTCCTGACTAGCTTGCTAATAGTGTTATCATAGTGGCACTTTTCATGAAAAATCACAGACCATGCTATAACATTATGAGATTGTTGTTAACATTTAACATGTTTTGTTACATAAGATTGTTGCAAGCATACTTCATTACAAATCCCCAGTTATGTATGACTTCCTAAAACAGATGATTTTAACAACATAGACAGTAATAGTAATCTAACTGTATGCTCCCAAAAAACAGACCCTCATTAGGTATTCGGAATGATAGGTAAAACACTGTAACTGAATTACATAAAAGTAGTAACGATAAATAAACACAGAAATATCATGACCAGCATTAGATGGTCATTACCCGACGTCTGCATAAGACAAAGAAGAAGAAGTTTGTCCAAAGAGGGGAAATCTTAGACAAAAAAATGAGAGGAATATGGTTTGGCATCTATAAAAATTAGCATATGACATAAAACAGATTACAGTGGAAGAAACCCAGCTTTCCATTTTTCATTTAAAATCACGCAAGGTACGTCTTTTATTTTGCTTTTCTGTTGAAGTTACAGTCTTCTACTCCGCAATACAAATTGTGGTTCGTGGTTCTCCCCCGAAATCGAAACTGGAAAGTACTCGTAATAACTATTTGCGATTTCGTTGACCGATTTCCGTGAAAACTTGGATAGTTTTCTTAAGATTCCTGTGATAGTTTTTTAAGATTCCTGTGGACCTGACGGTCTAGACTGAAATTTGATCCCGCAACCTGGAGCTCGGTTAAAGGTAAACTTGTTTTCTGAGTGATTATTTGGAATCGAGATAAGCATAAGAGCACGTCCAATCCGACCAAATTAATCGACAGTACAAATAGTCGAATACAAATCGGTTCTGCACCAACGAGATCAAGAGAAGAGATCACCTATGCCTCTTAGGGCTTTCTGCACATTGTCAGGCGAAATCAGAGAGGTGAAGGCCTTCGAGGTGCCTACGGTGCTCTCGATGGATACGCCGTTGCCGCTCCCATCGCCGAGCTCCGCCTCCGCCGCCGAGCACTGGAGAGGGGGGACAGGCGGCCTCTTCCGGCGGAATAGCGAGGGCCGACGGTCGGAGATCTTCGCCGGCGGTGACGGGAGCCATAAGGTTGCCATTTGGGTTGGTCTGTGTGTGTGGCGGTGGTGATACGAGGATGAGAGTGTGTTTAGGCGGTGCTCTGTGGCGGGTTTTTTTAGTTGTAGAAGTCGTTGGTGTCGCCCGCTTCATCCAGAGTAAAATACGCAACAAGAGTGCCAAATCACATCTATCTAATTTTTATAGTTTTTTTTAATATTTTTATTAATTTCGGCACTCTTCGGGCCTGTTTGGTTGCAGGGTTGGGCAGGGTTGGCCCTGGTTACTTGGTTACTATTCACAAGGGTACTTCCTCCTTACAGATCACTATTCACCCATCCCAACCCAGCCCAATCCAACTCAGCCCAACCCTGCAACCAAACAGGCCCTTCCTCTCTTAGAACGATATTATAGCTTATAAGATGGAAGATCAGATTAAATTATTACTATTATATTATAGTTGACAATGTTAGAAAACCACTCAGTCACACTCACCTTAGTTAAGTGGCCATGTCGCAGAGTAGAAAATGCTGGAAGATAGAACAGTATAGTTGCAAAATGAAGTTGATGTCAAATGTTGAGAGCCGTCGGATTTGTAATCTAAGTCTCACATTTAATATATTCTTCTTGTCTTCATTCTAAACTCTCATACTATTTCCATCCTCTTTCTTCTGAAAGAATGAAGGAGATAAGCTTTGGCATAGAAGTTCTGAGATTAACAAAGAATTTGATATGTTATCCTTCTTCCTTCTATGTTCACTCCAGCATCAAAGGAAGAAAGAGACGCATGAAGGTGGTGAGTATTCAATGAACCGAATGCAAAATTATTTGTCTAGTGGTGAGTATTCAATGAACCGAATGCAAAATTATTTGTCTAGTATTTCAGGAAAAGGAATGGTAAAGAACTAAAAGGATTTTTCTAAAGTCCATTCATCAAAAGTTAATATTCAAAGGACCACTGTATTTTTTAGTTATCTTGTTTTAAACTTAATTGATCTAGGTCTATCTTGTTTTAAACTTATTTGATCTAGTGTTGTTAATGACACAATTGTATTTCCATGCTCGTCTATCAAAAGAAACTAATGATTTTCGAACTATCCTTTATATTCCAAATAAATAAGTGATAGATCATATCGCAACGAGGGTGTTGCGAATATAAATGAGAGAGGTTGTAACAGCCTAACTCAAACATAATCACGCATCAGAAACTCACAAATTGTGAGAGCGGGTCATAAGTTTAGGGATTACTACGTGACAGCTTGGACTTAAGCATTTTGAGTGGTTGTCAATGGGTACATTTGGGCTTGAACCTTCCTCCATAATGGTCCAGGGATCTAAGCTCAGGATGTTACAAAATGTATTAGAGTGGGTTCCATCTAATAGTTGGAAAGGACTACCTGAGAGGATATAAATATGGAGCGTGCAGTCATCACTATTACTAGGATATAAGTGATAGATCAATGTTGCAACGAGGATGTTGCGCATATAAGTGGGAGAGATCATAACAACATTAAAAATAGTTACATGTCAGATACCCACAAAGTGCAAGAATAAGTTCCAAGAGCGAGGGATTACTACTTCACAACTGGAGCTTAGCCATTTGGGGTGGTTGTCAACGGGCCCTACTGGTTTGAACCCAATAAGTTGTTAGAGCTAATTTTCCATGATAATGGTATGGGGTCCTAAGCTTGGATATGGTATCAGAGCAGGTTCCATTTGATATTGGAAAGGCTACAAAGTTTGTTAAAACTGTGCTTCATTATGTAGATCTTTATAAACATATTGTGATCCTTTATAGTAATTTTCATAAGGATAACGCATATTCCTCATTAAATGAATGGATATCTAATTCTCCCTCATTTTCCTCTTAATCGATTTTTGCATACAAATTTGGTGTTTTTATATTGATTATTTGCTTGATGGACTATCTCAACTAGTGTGTTAGTTTTCTTGAAGATTTTGGGACAACTTTTAGTTATCGCAATGTCATGAAATTAAAATTTTATCAAAATGTAAATGAGAAACTCATTATGTTAGAGTTAAAGATTATTTTTTATTAAGTTTTGATCGATTTAAACTGATTTGGATCAATTGTATGTATACCAATTTTGTCGAGGCAGGCTCCAACTTGACTTTTCATTAAATAGAAATGCATCTATGCTGATAATGATAATGGTCCGAGGACCTAAGATTGGAATGATCAGACACCCACATTTATAGAGTTTTTGGATTTTTGCATATTTTATTGATTTTTGAATAAAAGGTGTAATTAACTTGAAGCACAAATGATGAATTATTTTTGTATGTTTTTATGCAAGAAAATAAGGCTTTGCAATGTGTGAGAGAACATAATGCAATTTTCTTCGATTTTTTCAGAAATGATATACATGAGATAAAATGCGAACCTTTTACTCAATTTAAAATTAATCTCAAAAAAGTCCAAGACAATTATGATGACAGGGGTTTTGCCAAGGTCTTATCAATCCACAAGGCAGACCGACGGTCATTAAAGCGACCTCGAACGAAAACCCTAATTAATCAGCAATTAACCCACAATACGAAGTAAGCAATAAATATCAAAAATGTGGAGTTAAGATTTATCATAACTCTACAACAAGATGTGTATAGATGTAAGCATGAGTAGGGGTCAAACTCAGGGAGAAAATGGTAGAAAGCGCAAAATAATGTGCACAAAAATTTATCTTTCATTCTCTTATCCATTATTGTTTTTGTGGATTTTTGGATTTTATAATTTTTTATTTTATTTTATATTTTTGTATTTTGTTTTTAATTTTATAATTTTATATCTTTCTTTTTATATTTTCATATCTTGTATTTTATTTTTCTTTTAATAATATAATATAACTATTTATAAGACTATATATACAATATAGAGGATTATATTTATAAATACTATTAAATATAAATAAAATATAAAATAAAAATTATTTTTGTGTTTTATAAATTTTCTATTATTATTTAAATTTTTCTTGAATTTTTGCTAATTTTTATGTATTTTTAAAGTCAAAAATATCCCAAATAGGGGATAAAATAAATACCCGAAATTGATTTGAATTTTAAAAATAGAAAATAAGCTCCAAAATTATGCAAATCAATTTTAAGATATAAATGCTTATATAAAGAAAATTACAAGATGGAAGATTTTTTTTTGGATTTTTAATGATTTTTCTAGATTTTTATAAAAGGATTTTGGGGTTTTTCAATTTTTAAGCTTTTTAGTTTTCCATTTTTAGTGATTTTTGATCGGTAATTAAAATAGGATTAATAGATAATATATAACTTTTTGGAACTTTTCAAGATGTTTTTATATTTTTTTGGTATTTTCTAAGCTAGACATTACAAAATTAAGCTCCTTTTGATTTTTAATAGATGGATAAAATGCTCAAAATGCGAAATAAATTCATAATGTGAAAGTACATGGTAAGAGGCATCTAACCTTGTTTTTACGAATTTTTATGAGCACATTAGCTATTTATAATAAATAGAGAAAATATACAAAAATACATGTCCTAGCAAGGGCATATTTGCAATAAAAATAAACTTCAGGGGGTTCGATACAATTTTGCCAAAAATATACAACGTAATTCAAATATTATTGGGCTTTTTATCAATTACAAAAATGCTAGGGGCATAAATGTAATTTCGCCACCTCGCGTGAGATGACACGTGAGGTGACGTGGAATGGACCCAGAAGCAATTAACATAAATACAGGGTCCTTTCTACAAAATTTCTAATTTATTTTAAACAGAGGATTTTATTTACAACACTAAATATGAAATATACAAAAATGCAGGGCTAAAGTGCAAATTAACCCATATAAACGTGCAATCGGACGGCTGAGACCGTTTCACTTGTCTACATGGCGTGTCCCTATGCGCTGATACCAGTTCGACGATGGATGGCTCTGATTAGATCATCCAGAGGCGATCAACGCTCGAGGCTTCACGCATCCAACGATAGCTGCTACGTCTAGGGCACGATCTATTGGATATGCGAACCCACAGCGAGCCGTTATGCAATAAATTTTATTGCAAATATAATCCCCTGATCTGAAATAAAGAACAACTAATTTGCATAATAGGTCCCTTAGTACAAGTAGGGTTATGTACCATGATCATCTTGATGATCATACAGATGTTGATTCAATTATTGAATCATAGAGGTTGGTGCTTGGATGAATATCTAAAGAGTTAGATTGAGGGTTCATTAGCACCGTCAAATGATTATTAAGAGATGATCTCCAGTCTAAGAAGGAGATGGCAATCCTTTCTCTAAAGGCCGATATCTAACCGACCTCTTGATGTAGGTCCTCTACATAGGAATAGAGATTCGTAGGTGTTAGATAAGTTAGGTCAAAGAGTTGACTTAACAAGATCGAGATAACCAAAGTCCTATGTCGTATGCTGTCATGATATAGGCACACATCCTTTGACCGGAGACAAATGTATCACTATATGTTTGAGTATGTACATTTGGCAGACCAATAGGTTGATGACCTAACCATGGTCTATACACCAACGCGTTGGTGTGCATGCAAGGGCATATGAGTAATATGATCTCTCAAATGGATCATACAGGTTCAGTTACTGAACCGGAAGACATGAGCTCACTCATGAGATATTGGGAAGAATCAAATTCCATGCACGATCATCTTACTTTGGAAGCTTGAATAAATTTGTAGGTTTGATATATACTTTTGGAAAGTATATGATCAATACCAGGTATGATATATGCTTTTGGAAAGTATATGATCGATACTGACTCCCAATGATCAAATGAGAAACTTAATGATAAAACCATGAAGTAGGCAGTGTAAAATTGATCTTATACTTCGTATTTGATCTTGGTCTTCCAGTATGCAGGATGTACATGTATTAGGAATACGTGAGGGTGATGTGATCATAAACGATTGTATAACCATGATGTTTCTATTCCTAGGGAGTGATGAAACGTATCTGGATTTTAGTGACTCCTCACATTAGGGAAGTAATCTGATCTTGGTCCAAATGTTGGACATTGATCTGAATGTGATTCAGATGCAATGAGAAGATTAGATTTGTGGCCTTGATTTAATCAAGCATCTATGATTGGTACGCAAGATCCGGATTTGAGATGTGATCTCAATATCCAAGTCACTATACGTAGAATAATACAATCATCATGTCCTTATCTCCAAGTGTATGCGGAGAAAGCGCATTATCCTTGAAAAGAGTTCAAGGATAATTTCATTGTTGATATAACTATCCGAGTAGTGAGAAAAATGATAATTAAATGTGATTTAATTATCATGAATGATATAAATTTGATTCATATTATAAGGAAAGTTATCTTAGATAATTAAATGTGATTTAATTACCAAAGATATGAACAATGTGAATGTGATTCATATTATTTAGGCACATGAGAATAGAGATCCAAGATGATTAAATGTGATTTAATTATCATGGATATGAATAATATGGATAGCACTATCCATATTAATCATATATGTTATAAATGTGATTTGTATTATATATGAGATAGAGAAATTTGTAATTTATATTTGTTAGTTAAATGTTGATGTGAATTAGATTCACGTTGGATAATAAATTGAAAATGTAATTTACATTTTATTTTGGACTGTGAATATGATTCACAAATTTTCAATGGCATGATTGCAATGTTCACAAATAAATTAGATTTATTTTTGTGAAATAATTTGCAACAAAAGTTGTTGTAAATATTGGAGAAAATTCATGGGACAATGGAATCTCATGGAATAAGAGGAGAAAGACACCTTCCTTGTAGAGAGGGTGGACGGCCACAATTCCTACATGGAATGTGGTGGCCGTCCACTCCTCTCATAGAAGGAAGCTTGCCTCCTTCCTATTTCTCCAACAGAGATTGATTAGTATAAATCAAATTATATTCAATATATTTGATTTAATTAATTTAAGTATTGTTGTAGCAATAAGATCATAGCCATCAAAAGAAACACAAATCAATATGAGCTATTGGATTTGTGTTGTCCATGGATTGAGATCCATGGATCCCAAAATATTATAAAAGGAGAGGCACCCCCTTTGCTCTTCTTTACACACACAAGTTGGAGACAACAACTATTGCTCTCTCTCTCTCTCTCATTCTCTACACGCTCTCTCTCTCTCTCATTTTGGCTATCCACCATGGAGCCCTAGAGAGAGTTGACATCGCCATAGGGTCGGTGTTATGCTGCCTGATTGTTTGCTTGTGAATCTCCATCTCCTTCAGTGCGCATCGCTCGTGAAGAAGACGTCGAATCTCGGGTGACGAGACCAGGAGATTCGCTGCTTGGATCATCAACATGGATTGCGAGGAGCACGCGTTTCATCAACGTGCTCGCGAGCGTCTCCTCCGTCGGATCGGACTTGAGACAGGAGGTCTCTTCGTTTAGAGACTTGATCGCAACCACGCTTCAAGAGGTAACCCTAATACTTGTTTGGGTTTAGATAAAACGATCCGAGAAGTGTTCTTGGATCATGTGGTTTCATCGCATGAAAAAATTTTAAATTACGTTGTCTCGAGCGACTAGTCGCTCCCGATCACATATGATGTGATCCTCATGCTTTCGTGATGCGCTTAAGGATCTTACCATATCCTTTACGATCTCGATCCAACAGCGGAGAGCGAAGAGGTAAGAACAATGAGGAAGCTCCAGCAAGGTGAGCTACCTCTGGACAGATCTCACTCTCCCGTTGTGCAGTGCGGCTACAAAGTGGCTCCAGACATTTGACGAGTCGCTAAATACGATGATTAATTCGTGTTCGTCGTAGCACGTGTAATTAGCGATTCGGTCAGAACCGAGAGAAGATCTCCGTGAAGAGTGTCTCGGCTTTAATTTATATCCCGGGCAAGTCCGAGGTCGAAATCAGGGAGGCAAAGGAACAACTTGGGTTTAATTCAAAATTTAAGATCTAGATTTTCAATGCGGTATTTTTTATATTTTTTTTAATGCAAAACGAATGCAAATGCAAGATGCGGTTGAATTACGACATTAAGAAAGTATACAACAAGGCCAAATTAATTTTAATGGAAAAGAAGTCCAATTTAGCCAAATTATATTTTTCCTAAAGTCCTAATCCAGTGGGGAACACAAAAAACATTTTTTTGTATTTTTTTTGGTTTAAAACGCAACAATGAAAAATGCACACTTTTTGTGGGTTTTTTCGCAATTTATCACACAAACAGTAAGCAAAAATTATGAAAAAATTACTGGAATGAAACTATGATGCAAGAAGACTACCGTAATTTTTTTGGAATTTTTTGACAAGTTATGAATTTTTTATGGATTTTTTAGTAAAAATAGAGTGATAGTGAGTAAATAACTTCTATTAAATCCACGTTATCAAATTAATCAAAGTGCAAATTATCTCAAGTAGATATTTTCATGTGGCATACAGGAGACTTTAAATTTTGCAAAAAGGATGTCTTTGGATTTAATTAAAAATCAAATACTAATTTCACTCTATGATTTATTTCAGGCACAAGACAACTCCATTTTAAATAAAATTTGGACAGTAAATTAATCACATATCAAGGCATCACTATAATTTTTGTGGAATTTTTAGAGCAACCGTGTGTGAGATATAATTTTAAGATCACTGATTGGGTAAAATATCCAATATTTCAGTTAGACAATTTTAAATAATTATCCACAACTCACAAAAATACAAAGAAATATCCACAAAGTAGAGAATTAGTTGCTCAACATAAAGGTGTTTTTCTTTGAATCAAATGAAGTAAGTTGGATGTCCAAATTAATAAGGAAACACAGGGGTGTTTGTGCAAACTGGAAATTGAAAATTACAATAGAAAACATGAACAGGGACTGGAATGTAATTACAAAAACTTAACAAAAATATATACAATTTTTACATAAAAAAATAAAATAAAATAAAATAAAAATTAACCTTTCTTCCTCCTTGGTGCACGGGGGAGGAACCCAAAGGGGGAGCCGATGGCGGGCGGCGCCGGCGCGCGGTGGGAGGAGGGCGACGGTGCGCGGCGGTGGCCGGCGTGAGGACGGCGGCGAACTGAGGCGTGGAGCGGGGAACAGAGGGCTGGTGGTTGGCGCGCGGCGGAGGTGGGGTGGTCTGCTGGGGGGCCGCACGCGGGTGCCGCGCGTGGGCGTGGAGGAGAGCGTGGGCGGAGACCGTCGGACGGCGCGCGGCGGTGGCCGGCTGGGAGGAGGCGGCGCCGCCGCTTCTGTGGAGGGAGGAAGGGGGCGGCGGCGGTGGGTGCTCTCCCCCACCGCTGCCGCGTTATGCGTTTTTTTTTTATTTTTTTTATTTTTTTATTTTTTTTGACTGCTGTAATAATAATTAAAAAAACTCTTTTTTTTGTTTAAATTTTTTTTATAATTTCCTTAAACAGGGAACATGATTAAGAAAACAAGATGGAATGGTGATGATAATGAACTAGATAGATGGGGGAAAAAGATGGTGATGGTGGTGGTGGAATAAACAAATGGAGGGTGTATGTGTGGTAATGTGATGTGCTAAAAAAATTGCAAATAAACAAATGATGACGAGAAAATGAAAATAAAATTACCTAAGATGGACGGTCGCCTATGGTGTGCTCTCGTGAGCACGGTCTTCGCTCAAATCGTCGGCGTGCGATGAGCTCGAGCAGCGCGCGGATGCGGCTGCGATGTTGGCAAAAAAAACCAACGGATCACGCCGGAGAGAGGGCCGTCGTCGCTCGACCGCGGTTGCGTCGCTGTCACCGATTCAACTCTGGGAACTTGGCTCTCCTCACATAAAGATGGATCCAGGGCAAATTGAGGAGGATGGGATGTATATATAGATGATGAAATGAGAAGTTATTATGGTGGTGGAGTTGAATGGGAAGTTGGATTATTAATGGAGTTGAATGGGAGGTTTAAAAAAATGGTGGGGTTGAATGGAAGTTGGTGGTATAATGAGTTGAATGGTGGTTATTGTAGAGAATGTAAAATAAATAAATAAATAAAATAAAGTTGTCTACTTTAAATACAATAAAATAAAAAGAGAAAAGAAATAGTGGAGAATTTACAATGGAAGACAAACAACATGTACACATTTTTTTTACTTTTCTAATATGTATTTTTTTATCTTTTTAATAAGAGATATTTACAACAGAAAAATACAATAAAATACTACAATTAAAATACAACACAAGTATGATTTTTTTTGTATTTTTAATAATTAAGAAAGATACAAATAAAATTAAAGAAAGAATGAATATATACATGATATACAATGTACATCTAGGTCCCAAAACCCAACTTTTGCAAATGAGCTCTGATTTTAATGAAACCATTTCCGTTGGATAGATAATTTTCTAACTTGAACTTTAAAAGTGAGTTTGGTGAATTTGGAGTTCATATGGAGCAGAAATTTGGCTTGGAACTTGGACTTTACGGCTTTTTCTCTTTGGGATCTAGGAGCATTTATTTGAGGTAAAATTTGTTTCGTATTTTTGTATTTTTATATACATTTTTATAAACAAGTTAGAGAAAGAATTAGGCAAAAAGGAGTCGAAATGAAATTATTAAAAATACATGAAGTTTTGGGCTATTTACAAGTATAAAACTCCTTTATTTTTGCGGCCTTTTATTGTTAATTCATTTTGTGCAGTCATAAATACAATAATTAGTGTGTTTTATTTACAAGAGTTATTTTGTTAATTTATTGATTTTATGGACATTTATTTGGGATTTTACTCATGGATTATGCTAAGATCGAGATATTAAGATGATGAATCGTGGATTCATCAACGTTCCTGGAAGGGTCCACTATCGATTGATGGCATCAGAATGACGTGGAGAGAATCGGTGGCTCATCACGAGGTTAGAGAACGGGGGTTGCTCCAGATACGTAATAGGATGTCAAAAATCGACCCCATCAGGGGTCTCGAGCCTCCAAACCTGCAGATGTTAAGCATGACAAAAGAATGACGGTTTTGGGGGCTTGTTTAGTGGTGGAATGGAGTGGAGTGGGTCGGGTGGAGGTGCTTCCGGTAGAGTGAGTAGGGTGGAGGTGCTTCCGGCAGGCGGTGGAGTTGAAGCACCTAAATCCAGATCCATGGGGGATCTGGTGGTCTAGAGTGTAGTGGGGTGGTCAGAAACAATGGGGGAAGAGGATGAGGTGGTCTGGTGAGTTGGTGAACTACGAATTGGTTTTTTTGGCTAAACCACTACTCTAATGATTACACTAATTGTGGAATTAAAATGTGTGAATTAAAAGCTACCTAAAGCAAAGAAAAAGGCACAGTTCTTACCTGGCTGAGGGCCAAGGAGTAGAGGTGGTCGGAGTTGGCTGCCTTGGGTGTAACCTCCACCTCCTCCAACCGTCGTGGACTTAGGGGACCTCCCCCTGTCACAGGGATGCACTCTTGGCCGAAGCCACGGGGTTCGAGAGGGTAGAAGATGACTAAAGAAGCAATTGGAGGTGGATGTGTTTATTTAACTACATGGACGAGCACCCTTATTGACCGAACATTTGGTGACGATCGAGACTATGGACAGGCAAATCAAGGAGTCAGCGTAGATCCTGGAATGTCAGGGAACAAATCTTGAGAAGGGATCGAGTGCGATTGAAGTATGGATCACGCGGAAACGAGGCATGAAATTGAGGGGAACGACGGTTCGCAACAAATCAGGAGTCTGCTGGGACAGGAAACCAGAGGTCAACCATCGGAGGGCGCTGATTGGTCCATCTCAGGCGTCAGAAGACAAAATAGGATGACTTATTAGAAATTTATTAATTAAATATAATAAATGATTTTATTAATTTTTACTTATAGAATAAAAAATGTTTATTAAGTAATGTAGTATTTTAATATGATTTTTTTTATTTTTTGGTATTATTTATTATAAGTTAATTTTTAAGTGTATATTTATAGGTATATTCATCTATATTTTGGCTTATTTTATTTTTATTTTTTATAATTTATTTTATTATTTTATTTTATATATTTATAACTTATTTTTATGTACATAAATATATTTTTATTGTATTTGTGATATTATTTATACTCTTAAATAAATAAGGGTATATATTATATAGGTATACTTAAAGGTATTTCATCCATGATTTATATACCTTATTTTATTTCAATGTATTTTATTGGCTTTTAATTTCTCCCTATATTTTTAATATAATATAAATAATATTTACAAGAGTATAAAAATTTAGAATAAATAATAAAATAATGAGTTTCACTTTTATTTATGTACAAGTAATAGCATAGGTATTTTGCCTATGTTTTTATGGGTTTATTTTATTTTAATGTTTTATTTTTGATTTTAAATTTGGTTGTAGTATGTGTATAAGTTATAAATAATAATTACAAAATTATAAAAATATAAACATTTAAAAGAAATAAAGAATAAATAAAATGAATATTTTAATCGGGTATAATATACAATGAGGGTCCAAAATCTAACTTTCACACCTTAACTCCAAAAAATATGAAACCATCTCCATTAAATAGCTTATTAAAAGTTAAATACAATTAGAGATTATTTTGCCATTTTGAGTTTTTATTTGGAAGATATAGATCTGTGAAGTTGGGATTTTGGTTTTCTATTCTGTGTAGAAAATGTACATTATTTGTTATTTTTTATACAAACTCAATTTTGTATTTTATTTACACTGTTATCTACAACATTCATGTACAAAGTTTCTTTATTTGATGTATAAATAATAAAGAATAGAATAGACGTCAAAATGAATTATTGAATAAAAGAATTGAATTTGTATTGTATTTTTGGCCCTTATCTCCCCCTACTTTATTCCTTGTCGACCAACTCAATTCTTGACTTGGTCTCGGGATTTAGGGTCATCAAATTTCTTTGATATTTTATTCTTTTTATTTTCTTCTCTTTATTCTATAATTTTGGCATTAAAAATAATAATATTTACATAATAAATGCAATAAATGATGAATGTTATTTTGCACAAATTGATGTTATTTACATGCATTAGCTAGGGTTTTTAAGGCCAAAATGATAGAATAGAGGTAATGAAATGAAGATTCGTCACCTCCTATACTTGACTTTACTAGTCCCTAGCAAACACTTATGCAATAAGTATAAAAACAATAAAAAAGAAAAGAAAAAGAAAGAATAAATAGAATTCATTTCAATTATTAAACTTCTCTTTACAAAATCAAAGTTTGGAGCTCAGGTTAGACCTCGATGTTAAAATGTGTGCGGAACCTGGTTGGGAACCAAATTTAAAACACAACAGCCTTCGAGAGTTATATAACTCGGTTCAAGCCACCTTCATAGTCAGGTTAGAACTAGCCTACATCATACGCAAACCCTTATGACTATGAAGCTGACTTGTACAGTGTAAGTGATAGTGGCTCTCCCCAATTGAAATGACAAAAGAACTGACTTCTCCAGAGTGACAACCCAATGATTCCCCAATCCAACAACTCTTTCCTTGAGGAGGGTGGTATTCCCTTTAAGTTCAAGTGGCACCTGACTCAAGAGGATGGGGTGACGAGAAAAATGGACGGTAGCCAATATAGCTACCTATCCTGGGATGCATGATATGTGTACTCAACTCATCCATCTGGAGGCTCACATGGTATAACTTTGATGCTCAAGCTTGCTTATTGACTATACAACATATATACATACTCTGGGAGGCATTTTATTTTCAATCAAGCATGTCCACTTTTTTGGAGTTTTTTTGAAATACTATTTACAACAGCATTTACATAAGGAGTTTTTCCTCTCAAGCCAGAAGACTATCCCTCTTTTGAATCATTATTGCAACCCACCCTCTCCTATCTTTAGACCTCATGGCTACTGGATCGAGTTGGGGTGCACTTTCCTCCCTAGACGAGGACGAATGTTTCCACTCGTGTGCACCTCAAATTGGAAAATCCATTCCCCTCACCACTCCAACTGAGTTGAGACAAGTGAAAGGTGCAAGTGTCCAAGTTAGGTCACGGCCGACAAGAGTCATGTGTGTGTCTTGAAAAGTTCTAGTTAGTTAGTTGAGGTGACTTGAACCCAGCCCTGAGTCTCAAAGAATTAAGACCCAATGGACCTGAAGTAACTTAAATCTAGTTCCCAAAAGGTTCCAATGAAGTTAAGTGCAGTAAGGTCCAACCAAGCTCCAATATTCGACTTTAGTTGGATTAGTTCAATCATCAAGTTCAATTCGAAAGAATTTGAATGCTATGCAAATGATATGTACAATGCAGAAAAATGATGCAATTTTAAAAAGAATTTTTGCAGATAAAAAGAATTGTTGGCACAAGAATAAAATATGCACAAATATTACACGGGTGTGACTCTTTTTGTTCATACAAGGATTAAGAATTTAAAGAATTTATAGGTTCCTAATGTTATTTATTTTTATAGGTACACATATACAATTGGTAAAGAATTTTATTTTAGTAGGTATATTTATACATATATATTTAATGATGCATATATTCCTCAAATTTATTTGAAAAATATTTAAAAACTATAGTACAAAATAATTTTTGTAAATATCTACAAACAGTTGAAAGCCATTTTGCAAAGATTTTCCAAACAATATATATATAGAGAGAGATTTTTTCAAAATATGTTTACAATCATTTTCAAAATCATTTGCAAATAGATTTTCAAAACTTTTATTTCACACAAAGAAAAGAATTTTTATAAATCCAAAATATTTTTACAAAGGTTGAAAATATTTTACAAAAAGTTTTCCAAATAGGTCAAATCATTTTTCAAATCATTTTGCAAAAATATTTTTAACCTGATTTATTAATCAGTATATACAAAAAGTATTTAAGGAATAGCAAATGCCTTTTGTTATTAAATGAATTAATGAATTGTATATTCTTATATAGTATTTTAGCCATATTTATTATAAATAATACGAAAGTATGAGTTATGGCTAAAGTATATACATAGTATATACGACCCCCCTATATTTAGCATGAGCTATGTCCTCATAGTTTGGAAAGAAAAAGAGAAGACATGACTCGTACTAAGTATATTAAAGCCTACACTACAACGACGGAATAAGAAATGAAAGACTGAAGAGATAAATGAATCCGAAGTTGACCTTCCCCCCATACTTAGGATCAAATAATCCGAAGTATAACAGTTTGTACATAAGGTAGAGAGGGCCAAGGGTGGAAATAAACATATCATAGCTCGGTCTGTCTCCCCCTATACTTAGGGCAAAATATCCCTAAGTATAGTAAAGCAAATCAACAAGAGAGGAGACAGTGGAGGGGATCAAAGAATGAAAAGAACTTGGGGTGCACCCCCCCCAACCATACTTAGGACAAGGTACGTCTTAAGTGTAGAAATCTGATAAAAAGGGGCGACACCTCTCTAGTAGAAGAAGAAAGATGGAAACAAAAAGAAGAAAAGAAGAAAAGATATATGAAGACAGATGAAAAGATCGCATAGAATGTACGCTTACGCATCATTCCCCCTATACTTAGGGTAAAAGCTCCCTAAGTATTAGCAACGACATGAGTGATGAAATAGAACGGAGAAAGAACAACACGGTGTGTACCCCCCAATACTTAGGACAAGGTACGTCCGAAGTATAGACACAGATATTTGCAAATGATCTAGGGTACACATGACATACGGGATAAAGAAAGAATGTAAGACAAAACACATATATACAACAAGTACAGACTGGTGAAGCGCAGGACGGTATCTGATACGAATACCACACTCTCGTCATCGTCTCACTGTAAGAACGATAACACAATCAGAAAACGAAGAGACACCCGGGTATATAATCAAGCCGGTGTCAGCTACCGGGTAAAAGAGATCAAAACTAAACAAGGAATCAGTAGCATGGTGTAGATCGTCAACCCATAAGGAAAGAATGAGAGATCGTGGCCGATACCGAAAGACATGGAGGAAGAGTGAGCAGTACAGAATCCTCCAAGTCAATCAACGGCTCAGAAAAGTATAAAAAGTGTGAAACAAGATACTCTCTCAGTAGCAGGGTATCTGGTGGTCATAAGATCAGAAAGGTCAAAGGGACACACCAAATACCCCAAGACTTATTTCAACCTACGAGGGTCATCAAGGTGAGAAGACTCATACGAGTCAAATGTCTCAGAATAAAAAGACTCAACTTCATGATCCAACAGATCGGAGACACAACCAGAGAGGAGACTGAGTACATATTTCAAAAGACCCGGCTTCGTGCTCCACCAGATAGGAGACACCAGAAGTGAAACCGAGTACCTACAAGATGATGTATCCTCCGTAGATAACCCTCGGGGAGTGGTACATACTAGTAAATGAATAATCAGACAGAGCTCACCCTTGTGAGGGTCGTCAAGGTGAGAAGACTCAAAAGAGGCAGATCCATCAGATGGATTATCAGAAGCGACCTCGATAGGCGACATATCGGCTACCAACAAAATAGGATAACCCTCGGGGAGCATACTGCCAACTAAGAAGAGGATAACCAGAGGAAGGTGGCTCGTCCTAGCGAGGACCGTCAAGGAGAGCGGACTCAGATGAGTCAAGACACAACAGTCCCGTGATCCGATCGATCAAATATACAACATGGCACCGAGACTGAAAGCATATCAGAGGACTTGGTTCCGTGATCCAACAGATTGGAAACATAATCAACAAGGGGAACTGAGCGTAAAGAATGTATTGCATCCACCTGTAGATAACCCTCAGGGAGTAATGCAAACTAAGCAGTTATGGATGAGCATTGGGGTGGGCCGGCCCGGCCCAGCCTGAAGCCCAGCCCAAAAAGCCCGGCCCGGCCCGGCCTAGGCCCAAATGAACATCGGGCCGGGCTTGGGCCCATTATTTAGGCCCAAATTTTTTTTGGGCCGGGCTCGGGCTTGGCTCGGCCCAGCCCGACCCGGCCTAAGGGCCCGGCCCGAAGAGGGCCCGAACCATTTCCCCATATCATACACGTATGAAAACTCTCACCTATTTCATGTACACTCCCTTCTTGTATCTCGTTTTCATACAATGTTTATAAATCAAGAAAGTCATGTGTGTGACATATGAGTTGCTGATCATTGTATTTCAATTCAGTATTAATTTTCCTTAATTAGTCTTTGATTTAGATTTTATTGGTTATTATTGGATTTGTTAGTATTTATTTTTCAATCAGAATATTTTGTATTATTTAACCTTTACCCAATATGGGTCTTATGCCCATTTTTTAACATGTAAGGTCTGGTGCACCTATTGTTAACTAGCTAAGTTTGTTTCACTCTTTCAGTTTATATACATGCGAGACATTCATGGTATCCGACATTGAGTGTACGTGTGAAAAATGAGATATCATCGGATTTGGTAGAATCGAATTTTACTTGTTTCACAAGTATTATGGCACATGTTTTAAACAAATTTAGCTTGTGTAACTTGAGTTGAGATTAACTTGAAACAAAAGACTCAAAGTTAATAGTCTCTAACGGGTGGCGATGGGCCGGCCCGGCCCAAACCCGACCCAAAGGAATTGGGCCGGGCCTGGGCTTGGGCCGAGCAAAAAAAAATTTTGCAGGCCTAAGCCCGGCCCAAGGCCCGAATTTTTTAAGTGGGCTTGGGCCTGGGCCCTTCAGGGCCCGGCCCAGCCCGGCCCATGCTCATCCCTATAAGCAGTGAATATCGGAACAAATCTCAACCTTGCGTGGGTCGTCAATGTGAGGAGACTCTAAGGAGTCATACAGATTAGTCTCAGTAGACGACAGATCGGCTACACAGTAGAAGAGACCAAAAGATCGAGAAAGTTACGTAGTCTCCCGTAGATAACCCTCGGGGAGTACTATGATCTAGGCAGAGAATTGCCAGAAAAGTGTGACTCATCCTTACGAGGACCGTCAAGGACAGAGACTCAAAGGAGTCCGGACAAAATAGGTCTTGTGCTCCGACAGAGCAGACGCACAATCGGACTGTGAGATATCATACTTCGGTCGACTTGGTTTCGTGCTCCAATAGGATGGACACACAAGCTAGGAGTGAAACCGATCATAAAGAAACTGTTGCATTCTCCCATAGACAGTCATCGGGGAGCAATGCAAGCTAATTCAATCTAGTCATGTGAATGCTGGCCTCAAATCTCAGGTCCTCAAAATCAATCAATCAATCCTTAGTCTGAGGGCATAAGATCATGTGAGGGATACGCGATAGTCAGGTCAATCACAAATACTATCCCTTAAGTCAATCACAGTAGCTGAGATGGCTCATGATATAAGCATAAATCCTCTAAGTGCTACAAATGGATGGAAGAATCTGGAGATGGAGGACGGATCAGTCAAGGAGATGAGTAAAATCATGTGGGTTCCCGAACACCATCACTCTGAAGTACATATCAAGATAGTCAACCAAACCTTTGTATCAAGACGGAAGGAACCGTGGAAAATATCGCCTAATCATATCTCATGAAGTCATCATCAAGTCATCAAAATACATCACATCCTCAAGCTGGTGTGCGAGATCAAAAATCTGCAAATACGAATCACACATGTGATTGTTCAAACATCAAAATCCTCAATAGTATCTATGCACATATCGGAGTCAGATCCACCAAAAGTAGCGCACCAATCTCAGCATCCTCAAAAGGTGCCCGGCTTACTCAAATGATCAACGTAATCCGAAAATCTCGATGTGGGCTCCATCTATAAGCACAACAATCTTGGGTAGAAGAAGGGATGATACAGAGGGAACGCGGAGGGCGGGCGGAATAAAGGTGGACATAAACAAAGTTATGGATCAAGGAGAGGGTGATATGGGCATAGAGAATAGCTGCGAAATCCAGCAAAGATGGTGAAGATCAAAGTTCGATATCACGACTCAGATGAAAATGAAGGATTATAAACAAGAGAATGAGATGGACTCAATAACCAAAAATAACTCACACAGATGGGACTTAAATCTCAAAGAGGGATGGAAAATGTTGCTGGACTCAAAACACAATCAAATTACAAAGCAAACCCCCAGTTCACCTACTCAACACAATGAAGACTGAGATGCTGGTCTTTTATTATTTCATTTTTTGAGTTAGGCGATTTTCAAAAAATTGTACACACCGAAGAATTGGTATTTGGGCATTAATCCGTAGCATGTACATAGGAATAAAATGCTCAGACAAGGTGGGGGTTGCTCTCCTCAAAGCACCGAATCCATTGCATTTCATTTTTAAAGTCCAATAGAGTTAGCAGTCCCAATTTTATTTAGGTTATCACTTTTTTTGTTATTTTTCAATGCATGTGCCTAACAATATTTCAAATTTCATTTAGCATCCTAAGTGAGCAAAATTAGAGGGAGAAGTCGGAAAAGCTGTACAAGTCGGAAATCGGTGATGCATGCGAAGTCAAAAGACTTACAATGCTTCCCAGCTTTCTCCATGTGGGATGCATAACAGAATTGAAAACTATACTACATGCAATGCAATCCAATGAAATCTCCTCAGGTACAGAAACTGCTATTAGCATGAAGAACAATATGCTAAATATCTAGAAGTGAGATACAAACGTTTGATCTCTGAAGTGCATCGGTGTATGCCACAACGAATCCTGCAAGCAATGTATAGCACTTCTCTCGATGCTCGATCTCAAATCCAAATAAATAACAACTATGATTTGACTAAGTCCAAAATGAATCTATAGGGACATGCAAATTTCTTAAGGATTTGGACCTTAATCTATCGAGCAAATAATTCCTAATCTAGGGCTCATTCACACAAAACAAATAAAACAAAAATCAGAAAACAAATAAAAATAAAGCTATAAAAACATGAAAAAGCCAGCGAGGCCCTCAAGGGAACAATCCTTCGGGCAATGGACCTCATGAAGTAGTTACCTTTAAGAGTCCAAATTATTACCCATATATGTTCACTCTGTCACATAAATATACATAATAATGCAAGAGAACATAAAATATAAAAAGGGATTGTCATCACATTTTGCTCTGTCTGCCCTTGCTGCTCTCTCCTGCCAGTGAAGTATGAAGGTTGGCTCCGCCTTACTTGGGTTCACCGATCCTCCTAGGAGGCCCTCCCTCACTTGGCGGTCGCTCGCAACAAAGTAAAACAAAGAAAGGGGTCAAAACAGTCATAATCAATATCAAATAATTAATGAAAAATAACAGGAATAAATAAATACAAAAATAAACAAATGAATAAAGAGAGATAGGATAAATAAAATAATCCCAATCTATGCAGCATTGCTCCCCAGCAACGACGCCATTTAATGACAAGGATTTTGCCAAGGTCTTATCAATCCAAAAGGCGGACCGATAGTCGTCGAAGCGACCTCGGACGAAAATCCAAATTAATTAACAATTAATCCACAATACGAAGTAAGAAATAAATACAAAAAATGTGGAGTTAAAATTTATTATAACTCTACAACAAGATGTGTACAAGTGTAAGCATGTGTAGAGGTCAAACTAAAGGAGCAAATAGTAGAAGGGGGCAAAATAATGCGCACAAAAATTTGTCTTTCATTCTCTTGTCCATTCTTATTATTTTTGTGGGGTTTTGGATTTTATAAATTTTTATTTTATTTTTATTTAATATTTTTGTATTTTGTTTTTTATTTTTTTAATTTTATATCTTTCTTTTCATATTTTCAGATTTTGTATTTTTTCTTATAATATTATAATATAGCTATTTATAAGATTATATATACAATATAGAGGATTATATTTATAAATACTATTAAATATAAATAAAATACAAAATAAAATTGTGTTTATGTTTTATAAATTTTTCTAATGTTTTTGTAATTTTTCTAGATATTTGCTTATTTTTATGTATTTTTAAAATAAAAAATATCCTAAATAGGGGATAAAATAAATACCCGAAATTGATTTGAATTTTAAAAACAGTAAATAAGCACCAAATTTATCCAAATCAATTTTAAGATATAAATGTTTACATAAAGAAAAATATAAGATAAAAAATATATATTTGGATTTATTGATTTTTTTAATTTTTATAAAGGGATTTGGGGTTTTTCGATTTTTAATAAGCGTTTTCTTTTTCCATTTTTAGTGATTTTTAGTCTTAATTAAAATATAGTGAAATAGACAACATATATTTTTTTGGAATTTTTCCAGATGTTTTTATATTTTTTATTGTATTTTCTAAGCTAGACTAATAAAATTAAGCTCCTTTTGATTTTTAATAGATGGATAAAATGCCCAAACATACGAAATAAATCCATAGCATGAAAATACATGGAAAGAGGCATCTAACCCTATTTTGCGAATTTTCAGGAGCACATTAGCTATTTATAATAAATAGATGAAATACATAAAAATAAATGTTCTAGCAGGGGCATATTTGCAATAAAAATAAACTTCAACGGGCTTAGTGCCATTTTGCCAAAAATATACAGCGTAATTCAAATTTTATTAGACTTTTTATCGATTACAAAAATATCAGGGGCATACATGCAATTTCGCTACCTCACGTGGGACGACCTGTGAGGTGACATGGAATGGACCCAGGAGCAATTAACATAAATACATGGGTTTTTCTAAAAATTTCCAATTTATTTTAAATGACGGAATTTATTTACAACATAAATATTAAATATACAAAAATGTGGGACTAAAGTACAAATTACCCCATATAAACGTGCGATCGGATGGTTGAGGCCATCTCAATTGTCTACGTGGCACGTCCCTATGTGTCGATACTAGTTTAGCAATGAATGGCTCTGATTAGATCATCCCGAGGCGATCAACGGTCGAGGCTTCACGCATCTAACGATAGCTGCTATGTCTGGGGCACGATCTCGATCCAACGGTGGAAAGCAAAGAGGGAAGAATAAAGAGGAAGCTCCGGCGAGGCGAGCTTCCTCCAGGCAGATCTCGCTCTCCCGTTGTGCAATGCGGCTACAAAGTGGCTCCAGACGTTCCTGGAAGGGTCCACTATCAATTGGCGGCGTCAGAATGGTATGGAGAGAGACGGTGGCTTGTCGTGAGGTTGGAGAACAGGGGCTACGCCAGGTACCTAAAATGATGTCAAAAATCGACCCCAACGGGGGTCTCGATCCTCCAGACATGCAGAAGTTAAGCACTTCAAAAGAAGGATGGTTATGGGGGCTCATTTAGTGGTGGAATGGAGCAGAGTGGGCCGGGCGGAGGTGCTTCCGGCAGGCGACGGAGTTGAAGCACCTAGATCCAAATCCACGGGGGATCTGGTGGTCTGGATTGTAGTGGGGAGATCAGAAACAAAGGGGGAAGAGGATGGGGTAGTCTGGTGAGTTGGTCAATGGCAGAGCACAAGTGAATATGTTCGTCACAACGGAGCTCCGACGAACTATGAATTGTTTTTTGTTGGCTAAATCATTATGCTAATGACTACACTAATTGCAGAATTAAAATGCGTGAGTTAAAAGCTACCTAAAGCAAAGAAAAAGGCACAAATCTTACCTGGCCGAGGGCCAAGGAGCAGAGGTGGACAGAGTTGGCCGCCTTGGGTGCAACCTCCACCTCCTCCAACCGTCGTGGACTCAGGGGACCTCCCCTTGTCATGGGGATGCACTCTTGGCCGAATCCACGGGGTTCAAGAGGGTAGAAGATGACCAAAGAAGCAAATGGAGGTGGAGGTGTTTATTTAACTATATGGACGGGCACCCTTATTGACCGGAAATTTAGCGACGATCGAGACTATATACAAGCAAATCAAGGAGTCGACGTGGATCCTGGAATGTCAGGGAACAAATCTTACGAAGCGATCGAGCACGATTGAAGGATGGATCACGCGGAAAAAAGGCATGAAATCACGGGGAATGACGGTTTGCGTCAAATCAGGAGCCTGCTGGGTCAGTTGAGCGGAGGTCAACCATCGGGGGGCGTTAATTGGTCCAGCTCATGCGCAAGAAGACAAAACAAGCTGACTTATTAGAAATGTATTAATTAAATATACTAAATGATTTTATTAAATGTTTATTATTTAATGTAGTATTTTAGTTGATTTTTATTTATTTTTTGGTGTTATTTATTACAGGTAATTTTTAAGTGTATATTATATGTATATTCATATATATTTTGGCTTATTTTTTTATTTTGCATATTTATTTTATTATTTTATTCTTTATTATATATATTTATAACTTATTTTTATATACATAAATATATTTTTATCATATTTTTTGATATTATTTGTACACTTAAATAGTAAGGGTATATATTTTATATGTATACTTATAGGTATTTCATCTATGATTTATATACCTTATTTTTATTTCAATATATTTTATTGTGTTTTAGTTTCTCTTTATATTTTTAATAGAATATAAATAGTATTTATAAGAGTATAAAAATGTATAATAAATAATAAAAGAATGAGTTTCACTTTTATTTATGTACAAGTAATAGCATAGGTATTTTGTCTATGTTTTTATGGGTTTGTTTTATTTTAATGGTTTGTTTTTGGTTTTGTTTTGGTTTTAATATGTGTATAAGTTATAAATTATAATTACAAAAATTATAAAAATATAAAATTGTAAAAATAATAAAGATTGAATAGAATGAATATTTTAATCGGGTATAATGTACAATGAGGGTCCAAAACCTAACTTTCACACCTTAACTCCAAAAAATATGAAACCACCTTCATTAAATAGCTTATTAAAAGTTATATACAATTAGAGTAATTTTGATACATGACGAGTTTTTATTTGGAAGATACAAGTCTGTGATGTTGGGATTTTGGATTTTTATTTTGTGTATAAAAAATACATTATTTTTTATTTTTGTACAAACTCAATTTTGTTTTTTTATTTACATTATTGTCTACAACTTTCATGTACATTCTTTATTTGATGTATAAATAATAAAGAATAAAATGGGTATCAAAATAAATTATTGAATAAAAGAATTGAATTTTTATTATATTTTTGGCCCTGATCCCCCCCTACTTTTTCCTTGTCGACCAACTCAATTCTTGACTTGGTATCTGGATTTAGGGTCATAAAATATCTTTGATATTTTATCTTTTTCTTTTCTTCTATTTATTCTATAGTTTTGGCATTAAAACAATAGTATTTATACAATAAATGCAGTAAATGATTAATGCTATTTTGAACAAATTGATGTTATTTACATGCATTAGCTAGGGTTTTTAGGCCAAAATGATATAATAAAGGTGATAAAATAGAGATTCATCAAATTATCAATGATATCTCAATCAATGATGCACACAAGGGTAATTTTATTTTGATGAGATATCGCCATATGATACAATTGAAAATCAAATATTCAATTTAAAAAATAATTTCTCCATGTCACAAATCTCAATGAATTTCAATGTATCAAGTGTCAAAAGTTTCTATTTCTAATTCCCTTTCCAATGAGTTTTTTAATAAAATTTCATGAGAAACAACAAATTTGCTAGGAATTAAATACTCTAAAAATCAATAATGAATTAAAAAATAATAATTAAATAAATATGTTATCCAATTAATAGCAATAATAAATGGAATCAAAGACAATAAATTTGTATTTTTAGTTATACAAATTGTTGGACATGCGAGCCCACGGTGAGCCATTATGAAATAAATGTTATTGCAAATATCACTCCCTGATCTGAAATAAAGAATGATTAATTTGCATAATAGGTTCCTTAGTACAATTAGGTTATGGACCATGTCCATCTTAATGATCATACACTTGTTGATTCAATTGTTGAATCATAAAGGATGGTGCTTGGATGAATATCTAAAGAGTTAGATTGAGGACTAATAAAGCACTGTCAAATGATTATTAAGAGACGATCTCCAGCCTGAGAAGGAGATGGCAATCCTTTCTCTAAAAGCTTATATCTAACCGACCTCTTGATGCAGGTCCTCTGCATAAGAATAGAGATTCGAAGGTGTTAGATAAGTTAGGTCAAAGAGTTGACTTAACGAGATCGAGATAACCAAAGTCCTATGTTGTATGATGTCATGATATAGGCACGCATCCTCTGACTGGAGATAGATGTGTTACTATATGTCTGAGTATGTACATTTGGCAGACCAATAGATTGATGACCTAATTAAGGTCTATACATTGGCGCATTGGTGTGCATGCAAGGGCATATGAGTAATACGATCTCTCAAAGAGATCATACATGTTCATTTATTGAACTGGAAGACATGAGCTCACTCATGAGATATTGGGAAGAATCAAATTCCGTGCACAGTCATCTCTCTTTGGAAGATTGACTTAATTTGTAGGTTTGATATATGCTTTTGGAAAGTATATGATCAACACCTAGGTATGATTTATGCTTTTTGAAAGTATATGATCGATATGGACTCCCAATAGCCAAATGAGAAACTTGATGATAAAACCCTGAAGGAGACAGTCTAAAAGAGATCTAAAACTTCGAGTTTACTTTGGGTCTTCCAGTATGCAAGATGTACATGTATTCGGAATACCTGAGGGTGATGTGATCATAAACGATTGTATAACCATGATGCTTACATTCTTATGGAGTGATGAAACAGGTCTGGATTTTAGTGACTCCTCTCAGTAGAGAAATGATCTGATCTTGGTCCAAATATTAGCCATTGATCTGAATGTGATTCAGATGCAATGAAAAGATTAGATTTTTGTCTTAAAAATTTAATCAAGCATCTATGAGAGGTCCGCAAGATCTGGATTTGAGGCGTGATCTAAATATCCAAGTCGCTATACGTGGAACAATACAATCGCCATGTCCTTATCTCAAGGTATCCGCAGAGAAAGCGCATTGCCCTTGAAAGAGTTCATGGATAAATTCATTGTTGATATGTATATCCGAGCATTGAGAAAATTGACAATTAAATGTGATTTAATTATTATGAATAATATTAATTTGATTCATATTATATTGAGACTTATCTAAGATAATTAAATGTGATTTAATTATCAAAGATGTGAATAATGTGAATGTGATTCATGGACACATGAGAATAGAGATCCAAGATGATTAATTGTGATTTAATTATCACGGATATGAATAATATGGATAATATTATCCATATTAATCACATATATTATAAATGTAATTTATAATATATAAGAGAGAACTATTTGCAAATAGCATTTATGATTTAAATGTTGATGTGAATTGGATTCACATTAGACAATTAATTGAAAATGTAATTTACATTTTATTTGAGTTGTGAATGTGATTCACAAATTTCCAATAGCATGACTGCAATGTTCACAAAATAATTATGAATTATTTTTGTGGAATAATTTACAACAAGTGTTGTTGTAAATATTGGAGATCTCTGTGGAACAATGTAATCTCATGAGATTACATGAGATAGCCACCTTCCTACTTGGGAGGGTGGACGACCACCAACTCCCATTAGGAAAGGGTGGTCATCCCTCCCTCTCTTATGGAAGGAGGCAATCTCCATCCCATGAATCTCCATGCTTGATTGATTTAATTTGATATTAACTTATATTGTTAGTTCAATATATATTTAATCTAAATTAAATTATTTGTTTTTTTGTTTTTACAACAAAATCTTGGTCATTGAAAGAAGCACAAATCAATCTCATCCATTAATTTTATATAATCCATGGATTGTGATCCATGGACTCCCAAAATACTATATAAAAGAGGCACCCCTTGCTCTTCAAGTGATAACAATTTACAACATCCATATGCTCTCTCTCTCATTCTCTACACGTCCTCGCTCTCTCTCTCATTGTGGTCGTCCACCATGGAGCCCTAGAGAGAGTCGCCATTGTCGCAACATCGTTGTTATGCTGCCGGATTGTTTGCTCGTGGATCTTTGACTCCTTCGGCGTGCCTCATTCGTGAAGAAGATGTCGGATCTCGTGTGACGAGATCAAGAGATTCATCACTTGGATCATCAACATGGATTGCGAGAAGCACACATTTCATTAACGCGCTCGCAAGTGTATCCTCCGTCGGATCAGACTTGAGATAGGAGGTCTCTTTGTTTAGAGGCTCGATTGCAACCACACTTCAAGAGGTAAACCTAATACTTGTTTGTGGTTTAGATGAAACGATCTGAGAAGTGTTATTGGATCATGTGGTATCATCTGATTAAAAATTCTAAATTCTGCTGCCTCGAGCACTAGTGCGACTAGTCACTCATGATCGCATACGATGCGATCCGCATGCTTCTGTGATGCGCTTAAGATTTTTCCAATATACTTCACAAATATCAAAATTTTGTGATGAAAAATGTGCACTATACTATCTTTAATAGCATTGGGTATAACTGTAATAGAAGAAGTTTAATTACCAAGCTCTAGGAACTAGTGCATAATAATAAGAATCCAGCTTGGCTTCTTCTATAATTTCCCCAGGAGAAGGGACTTATTTGTACTTCTAAGAACTATATAGGTGCATCTATAGTATCACCAAGTCACGTACAGTTGGCATTTGACTTGGTCTCCTCGATGGGTGGCTTAAGTGATGGCTTTGTCTTCTCCTTACATGAACAGTGATGACCAAAGGTCGATCTTTGGTCAAATGGTTCATGTGATCCGAGGACTGCTTCTCTTCTTTATCTCGAATGAGGGTTTGGAGATCAACCACCCCTCCAATGTTTGGGTGCGATGTCTTCACTACAGAGCCCTAGTGGCCTACCGCTGCCCTAGAGGTCTGCTGCTGTCCTTCTGTGGAGATGAGATGTTCTTGTGAGGAGTAGGTAGCAGTTCGAGTGGCAAAGGAGCTCTTTACTTGCAAGAATAAGGGAGGACTCGAGTCTAGTAGACTGACAATTCCGAAAATTCGCTGCTTTAAAAAGTTGTTTTTATCTTCGTGTGTGAAAATAATTAATGTACCGTTCGCTATAGGCGGCGATCGGAAACGGTCACGAAATAACCACAAATTTTTAATTTCAATCAAGTGGTTTTATGTTTATTTTACTTGGGCAAGTCCCAAGGTCGATCACAAGGAGGCAAAGGAACAACCTAGAATTATGTCTATCCAATTTCGTTTTCGGTTTTTGAGGCGGTCTTTTTTTTTGGAATTTTTAATGCAAATAAAGGATGCAAGATGCGGTTTTGGCCTATTTTAGGGACTAAAATGTAAATTTCAATCAAACAATGTCCGAAAAATACAAAACTTGGCCACAATGTAAATGATGATGAAATGAATGCACTGTAAATTTTTTGGAATTTTTGGATGCAATATGAATTTTTTATGGATTTTTAAATGCAAATAGAATGATTTTCAATATTTAATTATAATAAATATTAAACCTACTTATTTTTAAGATATAAAATTATCTAAGATCTATCACTATGTGATGGATCCCAGAAAAATCCTAAACCTTGAAAATGTGGGGTTTAATACCTATTAAAAATTAGATACTGAAATATGCAAATTGATTTTTACAGGGCAAATTATGCATGCAAATGCAAATCTTTTTGGGCACAATGTTATCAAAATAATCTCTACAAAATGTGATTTTTCAGAGATTTTTAGAGCAACAGTTAATCAAATAAAAATTTAAGAGAACAGATTGGGCAAAATATACTAATTTCTACCCAACAATTATTTATTAATTAACCGCCAATCACAAAAATGCCCACAATATGTCAAAATGTAGAAAATTATATGAGGAACATTATGCTATTTTTAGATAAATAAAATGATGGAAAACAGAGGCCTAAAAGGTCTGGAGAACACAGGGGTATACGTGGAATATAATTAGAAGAAATAACTATGAAAAATGCAACAGGACTATAATGCAATTACCGAAAGATCCGGGGGTGTGAACGCAAATTTTCTAGAGGGTCACGTGCAGCGGGCTGGGGGGACCTGGCGGGAATATGGAGGAGCACCGGAGGTATGTTTGCAAATAACCCCGTGGTCACGTGCGGAGCACGTGACCTGGGGGATGACGCACAGATGATGTCCCCCGCCCCACGTGCGTGACACGTGGCGGGGTCTCGGCCTGGAGGCCGGGGGCGGAGCGTCGGAGGCGGGCTGGCGCGTCGGTGATGGTCAGCGGAGGGAGCAGCGGAGTCGGTGAAGATGCGAGCGGCTGGCGGAGCTCCGGTGGCGTGGCGAGTCGGCCAAGGCGAGGTTGTTGGCGGAATAGTTGGCTGGAGTCGATGAAGCGTTGTCGTGGATGGTGGAGGTCCTCCGGTGACGCGATGAAGGTGGTGGCGCGGAGTCGGGGTTGACGTTGGTTGAGTAGCGTCGTTGGCGGAGGTCATCGGAGTCGACCGTGGTTGACGAAGTGCTCCTGATGTGGATGGAGGCGGAGGAGCCTTAAGCTTCTACTGTGGATTTGCGAAGAAGACGGCGGGGTTGTTGATCACGACGCCGAAGCTCGACGAAGCGGCGAAGCATCTGGCGGAGTAGTCGTAGGTAGTGGAAGTGCTAACTGGGGATGGTGACGATGCTCGATGGCGTGGATGACGGTCGATGAAGACGATGTTGAAGAAGTCTGTGGGTGATGAAGATGGTCGGTGGCTCGACGCAGGTAGCGGAGCGGAGGCAGTACGCCGGGAGGCACTGCGACGAAGCGTCGGCCGCTTCGGATCTCGCTGCAATGGCGGCTCGTCGGTGCTGTCACCGTCGCGAGGTAGACCAAGGGATAGTCGGCGGATGATCGGAACTGAGGCGGCGGCGATGTTTAAATAAGGCTGCGAGGGAGTTTTGGCCGATGATGGGAGGCGCGAGTCGAGCGGGAGTTAGTTGCGGGGCGACGGTTGAGGATGACCGGTGCGGGAATAGCGGGGGAGGAGAGACCGGGGAGCCGTTGGCACGTGCGAGAGGTTGCGAGGATAAGGGCAGCGCGTCGGAGAAGTCGGGGGGTCTGTTGGGATGTAGAAGACGACGCACCTAAGCCGCCTGATCGGTCGAGATCGGTTGACTGAGAATGCGCCACGTGGCGAGGGGTGAGAGGGAGCGGCACGTGCGTCGCACGTGCGGGCGGTTTTATTTTTTTATTTTAAAAAACGAAATTTAAAAGGGCCAAAAACCGATGACACGTGGCGGCCTCTAGGGCGGCCACGTGTCAGCACCAGAAAAATCTGCGAATAAAACCTTTGTAAAATCGATAAAAAATTAGTAAATGACCTCTGATCGAAAAAGTTCCTTCATGAAAAATGCTCGTCTCGATGAGATCTACAACTTTCATGAAGACATCAAAGCCAAAATAGATCAAATGTAAAAAGTGAATTTTTGGGGTATCCCATGTACATAGAATACCTATATTTTTGGGTTTTCTAATTTTTTGTCATTTTTAAACAATATAAAAAACCGGAAAAATATAGAGAAATCAAAGACGAATAAAAGATACCTAAATGTATTTTTTTGGATTTTTATTAATTAAGAAAATATATACATAAAATACAAGGTCAAAAACCGCGAAAATATACAATGTACAAAAGAGGCCCAAAACCCAACTTTCACATACGAGCTCCGATTCACTTGAACTTGGTCTTGTTTTGAAGATAATTGAATGTGAATTAGTTCAAAAGTGAGTAGGATCAAATCGGACACTGGATGGGGAAGATATGGGTCTTTTAGTCCGAAAATCTTGAAACTAGGATTTGGATTTTTGGTCCACTCAATAGGGTTAGTGATTTTTTTGTATTTTTTATTTATTCTTGTTAGTGACTGCACACAATGGATGTGGTTTTGTGTCATTCGGAGTTAGCATGATGGAGTTAAAAATGGGGGAAGTTAGGCTATTTATAGGTCAACTTTGGCTTGGGTTTTTGGCTTCTTATTTTGTGCAGAAATAAATGCTAAAATGCAATTCTTATGAAATCATGCATGACTGCTAATTATGCAGAATAAATACCAAAATGTTGTTTATTTTGAGGGATCTGAGCTTAATCAATGAGATTTAGAGTGATAAATCCGAGATTCATCATCTCCCTATACTTAAACCATGCTCATCCCTGAGCATAAAAAAGAAATGCCATGAAGTGAAATGAGACTTGGTTCCATACCAAGACCATGAGCTGAAGGTGAAAATGAAACTAAACTCGACCTTTGGATTAATAGTGTGGCGGAACTTTTGTGAGACTTAGAATTTTAAAATCAACAGCCCTCAAGTTCTACACATCATTGTCACAGTTTCGGCTCAGAAGTCATCTTAGATCAATCCTCTTCCTAAAGTATACCCTATGAACATTGAATAACTGACTCAAGTGAGTGAAGGGTTTTAGCTCTTCCCATTCAGAATGCTGGTCTACCATGCTCCTCTCTTCTCCAGTAACTCATCCTCGGGGAGTCAGGTATTTCCTTCTAAGGCCTGTCGCGCTGTGTTCACAATCGAATGAGGGAGAAGATAGAAGAAAGAGAAAAGAACTGGAGGGTGGCCAGTGTAGTCACCTCTCCTTGTGAAGATGGCCAGTGTAGCCGAGTCTCCACCAAGATCTGCAGGTTTCTTGAAGCTTGGACCTTTTTGGTCGGATTTTATTTGGTAGTTGCTTCTTTGTATTTGGAATTTTTAGTGGTTCTGCTTGGATCTTGTTGTGCCCCTACGGATATAGAATCTTTTTGTTCCGTACATTTTTTGGGATCTTAGAAAAAATTGTGCCCAGCCGTCCATCCCTTTTCCGAAGCTTTATTTCAAACCATACTCCGGTCTTTAGATTTCCACGCTACCAGAAAAGAGACTCACACAGTCTTCCAACATCCCGTCTGAGTTGAGCTAAGTGCATAGTGTTAGAGTACAAATTAATTCCCTATTCCAAAGTTGTACCCAGAATGAAGAGACCAGGTTAGACACTAAGAGTTAAACGCTATACATTGTCATGTGGAACTTAAAGAATTAAGTTAAAAGACCTGAAGTTCTTAAAATCTTATTTCTCGTTGAAGTTCCTCTGAAAATTATGTGGATTAAGGTCAAGTTCAGACCACTCTCGGTTTCAGCTCATAACTCGGTTCAGGACCCAATGACTTTTCACAGATGCAAATGCATGTGATGTTGGATGAAGTGCGGGTGTGTGAAATGCAGACACTTTTTTTTGAATTTTTTTGTTTTTTTTATTTTTGACATTTTATGCAAGGGATTTTTTTTGCAGAAAATGGAATAAAAAGCCTTCTTTTTTTTCAAACAATTGGGAAAAGTTAGTGTTAGTAGCAAAACCCTTTTTAGAGTGTTTTTATATTTTTTTCAAGTTAGTATCCACCCTGTAAATACATATAGACTTACGCAAAAGTACGAGATATGGGTAAAATATATACAAAGTATATATACAGACCCCCCTATACTTAGCGAGTGTCGTGTCCTCAGAGCACAAGAAGCGGAAGACATAGCTCGGGCTAAGCGTAAGGGAATGAAAAATGAAGCGGTAGGGATATGAGGAGAGTAAAAATAGGTGGGTGACGATTCCCCCTATACTTAGGCTTTGGTCAGCCTAAGTATAAAAGAAGGGTGGAAGTGGAGTGATCATAAGAAAAAGTGTGATCCGGGAAAATGATATATACAGATGGCATCGGTACCCCCCATACTTAGGCCTTGGCCTAAGTAGAGGAAGAAGCTGCACAAGGAGACCGATGTGGTCGGGAGGGAGGGTGGGTAGCCGATGATTAAGGCGGTTTTCGGCTGAGCTTCTTGTGAGCCTGTGGTGGGGGATCATAATGAAGAGACGAAGATGAAGCATATGATTCCCAGCTATGATCTGATCAGTGTCATCCTCAGAAAAATCATGATGGATAATAGATGAAGTGTTTGAGTCATATGAAAGATATCCATCATCAGAGTTATCCTCAGAGGAGTGGTAATTGAAAGTGGACATACTCCAAGTATTCTGATCTTTTTGTTTCTTCAGTTGTTTCCTCAGACTTCGTTCCTTCTTGGGGTCAATCGGTTTGTCCTCCGATGATTACTCAGAAGCACCGGTCTCAGTCAGCTCATATGAAATAATTCCAGTGTACTTGAAGAATGCAGGAGCATCAGCTTTGGATGAGTAGTAGTTAGGAACGGGAGTTGTCCAACGAGAACTGAATTTTGGATCCTTACGAAGATATGGCTTTACGGCTGCCGAACAGACTTCACTCATGTATACCATCTTTTCCGGACCTGATGAGGGATCATCAACTGATTCCTCTTCCGAAAGGTCAAAGTTGACTCTCTTTTTATTTCGTCGTGAAGGTGTCGGTTCACTTGAGTATCCATATGAATAGCCATTGAAATTCTCCTTGGTTGGTGCTTGGTCTGCGTGCTTGTTCTTAGTCTCCCAAATGTTTGAGCACTCTCGATTTGGGATGATTTGATCAAGATATTCAGAGAATGTTACTCCAGGGTGTAACCATGCATATGTCTCAGGATCGTAGTAGAAAGATTTGTCTATTTTGAAATCCGCGGGAATTGAAATACTGGGGAGAGTCTCTGCATGTTCTTTCTCAATTGATTCGATGTTGGCGCATTCCTGTTTCGAGTTGATGTAATCCATGTAACCAGAGTAGGTTGACCCAGGGTGTGCCCATGCATAAGTCTCCGGATCATATGATTGATGTACATGATTCTCCATGGTGAGAGCGGTTGGGAAGGGAGCAGGGGGGAGATTTTCTAAACCAATAGTCTCATCAACAACCGCTATCTCAGGTGTGGCTGCGGGGTAGGGCTCTTCTACCGCTTCATGGTTACGGTTGTCGGGGACTTCATGGGTTGCCTCAGAAGATCGTGGTTCCTCAAAGATATGGTCAGATCTAAGTGCTTCCAATGTTGTGAAATTGATTTCCCGAGTCTCACAATCAATACTCGCCTTGGCCAATGCCAAGAATGGCTTTCCGAGAATGATTGGAGATTGGGTGAATTCTCCTTGATGCTCAATATCAATGATCATGAACTCTATTTTGAGCGGAGCGCCTTGGAATATCATGATGACAGAAATGATTCCTCTCGGCCGTTTTATCGATAGGTCAGCCAATTGAATAATCTCTCGTTTCTTCCTGATCGGTCCGAGTTTGAGTTCATGGAATACAGAGGTCGGGAGGATATTGATCGGTGAATCGTCATCAATCCGAGCATGGGTGAAAATTGTGTCTTTGATTTCACAGTCAAATCCGGGCAACCGCTTCACTATGCGGCTCTTGGTTTTTCTCCTCAACACCAAGGAGGAGGCCATTGACAAGATATGTCTCTCGATCTTCGTTCTAATTCTGCCCGACTTTTTCATAGTTAATTTGTCTATTACAAATCTTTTAAGATCGAGGAAGTGTTCAATGGCCTGTAGAAAGGGAAGTTCAAAAATCAATTTCTTTCCTAGTGCTTCCCGTACAACAGGATCCAAATTCTGTAGATCTTCTTCAGTTTCAATTTTTATGTAATTTTCTGAATTTTCGACTTTTTTGTGATTTTGAAATATTTCCATTTTTGGTGTTTTCTGTGTGGTGTGGTGGGGGGGTGGGGTGTTTTTCAGATGAAAAGGGGCCTTGATATTCAGAACGATAGTTCGCGACATAGTCATTTCTAGGGGAGTAATATGTAGAAGTGAAATTGTCAGAATCGTCCCTAGGTCCCTGAATATCCTCAGAATTTTCAATCTCAGATCCAATCATTTCCTCATTTATTTCAATGTCCGAGCCACCATAGAATGCGATTACTCTATCGGTGAATTTTTGAAATCTATCCTCCATCAATTTAAATCTTGTTTTTATCCTCGAAATATCATCCTCAAAATTCAATTCATGATCAATCATAGGTGCAGTCGGTGTGTGTTTGATAATTTCATCTTCCACTTTCTCATTTGTGCTGAGAGGAGAATTTCTTGGAATATCCAATATATGATCATTAATTTCAGAAAATATCTCCTCAATAATCATGGAAGGCGGCTGCTCATATGATCCAGACATGTGGAGTCGGTCCGAGTACAGTTTATTCCTTTGAGCTTGAGTGATCGGATCTTGGTATGGTGGAGTCAGCATACAGGGCTCATGTGTTTCTATGTAGTCAGTCCAGTCCTCTGTATGATCGTCATGTCTTAAGAGGGGGTTGTCATGGTCAATCTAAGCTGATGATTGTTCATTAGTGCTCCAGGGCGGGGTTGATAAAAGAGGTGAAGAAGTGTTCACTTCAATCATGTGGTGATCATCTCCCATGAATGATGGATTGATATTCAATGAATATGATGGATGAATTGCATGATCGGCATAGAGAGGATTGATATATGAAGAAGTGGAGACCTCAGTCGGTTGTTTATTTGTCAGGTCTGAAAACAGAGGATTGTCATTCATGAAGCATATCGGATTGGTAAAAAGAGATGGTGGTTGAGAGTCTCTTGGAGGAGGTGTTTTGGGTCTAACCGACACGAATTCTTTTTCATAGTATAACTCTGATGGATTCTCGGTCCTTTCTGAAAGGAATGGGGGGTTGGATCTGCGAGAGTTTTTGGACAAAAGTTCCATTATCAAGAAAAGAGGAGAGATGATTGCACGGGATAGTCAAGAGAAATCAAATGTGCGGCTATTGATCTTGAAATCGGTTCACCACACCAATGCAAACACAATTCAAACCCCGAGTTTACCAACGCACACAATGAAGCCGTAAGAGCTCGGCTATTATCTTTTCGATTTTAGTTGGTGATAAATCAATCTTGGCAAAAATTTAGCGAGCTGAGATTTCGGATTTTGGCTCTATCCTTAAGTGTCGTCTCTCGCTTACTCAGAAAAATAAAATCATCCAAGGTCGGGGTTGCTCTCCCGCAGAAATTCTTGATTTTATGGGTTATTAAGATCGGCTATAGTTAGCAGTCCCAATTTTAATTAGGTGATCACTGAAGAATTTAAATGAGCACAAATACACGTCTACCGTCCAGTCCCAATTTCCTTTAGATTTATGTGATAAAATAAGAGGGAGAAATTCGGGAAAAGCTGATGCACGTGGAAAACTATGATGAATGCTAAGTTAGAAGACTTACAGTGAATCCTCGCTATCTCCATGTGGGATGCTAGACAGAATTTTAAAAATTATTCTAAATGAATGCAAGCCGATGAAAACCGCACTTAAGCAGAAAGTTCTATTAGCGGGGAAGAATTGAGTTAAATTTGGCTAAGTTGAACGATCTATGTACGTCTCGATTAATGTGCAGTGTGGCTTAACATCCTACGAGTACAATCAAAAATATAAAATGCTCTTGAGAGCCGTATGTGCAGGTCTATCCTAATCGCCACTCAAGTCGGGCCCCACCCTCATCGGAGAGTGAAACAGGCCACGACACACCACAAATAGAGTTCAGAGTCTTTTTACACACGCGAGAGTCCAAACAGACACCGCTATAAATGAGTAGAAATTGAAATTTGCAGAAATTTAAAACCTAGACTCTACGCTCTCTCACGACTCGACTCGATCTTAATTTTATTGCGGTTTCTTCGGATGTCGGTGAAGATGCGTCGGTTTCTTTAAAAACCGCTCCACGTGCGCAGGGTACCTCGCAAGAAAAATAAGAGAGAGAATGTCAGAGAGTGACTCAAAAAATAATAAAATAAGAAAATAAATTATGGAAAAAAATTATGAGATTTACAATGAAAAATTCGGGGGTCAGACTACTCGAATTCGGAAAACCGAACGAAAATTTTCAAAACAAAAATGTAAGCCGTTTGCCTCCCCAACAACGGCGCCATCTGACGATTCCGAAAATTCACTGCTTTAAAAAGTTGTTTTCATCTTTGTGTATGAAAATAATTAATGTATCGTTTGCTGTAGGCGGCGATCGGAAACGGTCAAGAAATAACCACAAATTTTTAATTTCAATCAAGTGGTTTTATGTTTATTTTACTTGGGCAAGTCCCAAGGTCGATCACAAGGAGGCAAAGGAACAACCTAGAATTATGTTTATCCAATTTCGTTTTCGGTTTTCGAGGCGGTCTTTTTTTTGGAATTTTTAATGCAAATAAAGGATGCAAGATGTGGTTTTGGCCTATTTTAGGGACTAAAATGTAAATTTCAATCAAACGATGTCCAAAAAATACAAAACTTGGCCACAATATAAATGATGATGAAATGAATGCACTGTATTTTTTTTGGAATTTTTGGATGCAATATGAAATTTTTATGGATTTTTAAATGCAAATAGAATGATTTTTAATATTTAATTATAATAAATATTAAACCTATTTATTTTTAAGATATAAAATTATCTAAGATCTATCACTAGGTGATGGATCCCAGAAAAATCCTAAACCTTGAAAATGTGAGGTTTAATACCTATTAAAAATTAGATACTGAAATATGCAAAATGATTTTTACAGGGCAAATTATGCATGCAAATGCAAATCTTTTTTAGCACAATGTTAATCAAAATAATCTCTACAAAATGTGTTTTTTCAGAGATTTTTAGAGCAAAGTTTAATCAAATAAAAATTTAAGAGAATAGATTGGGCAAAATATACTAATTTCCACCAAACAATTATTTATTAATTAACCGCCAATCACAAAAATGCCCACAATTTGTCAAAATGTAGAAAATTGCATGAGGAACATTATGCTATTTTTAGATAAATAAAATGATGGAAAACAAAGGCCTAAAAGGACTGGAGAACACAGGGGTATATGTGTAATATAGTTAGAAGAAATAACTATGAAAAATGCAACAGGACTATAATGCAATTACCGAACGATCCGGAGGCGTGAACACAAATTTTCCCGAGGGTCACGTGCATTGCACGTGACCTCTGGCTGGGGGGACCTGGAGGGAATATGGAGGAGCACTGGAGGTATGTGTGCAAATAACCCCGCAGTCACGTGCGGAGCACGTGACACGGGGGATGACGCACAGATGACGTCCCCCGGCCCACGTGCGCGGCACGTGGCGTGGTCTCGGCCTGGAGGCCGGGAGCGGAGCGTCGGAGGCGGGCTGGCGCGTCGGTGATGGTCAGCAGAGGGAGCTGCGGAGTCGGTGAAGATGCGAGTGACTGGCGGAGCTCTGGTGGTACGGCGAGTCGGCCAAGGCGAGGTTGTTGGTGGAATAGTTGGCTAGAGTCGATGAAGCGTTGTCGTGGATGGTGGAGGTCCTCCGGTGACGCGATGAAGGTGGTGGTGCAGAGTCGGGGTTGACGTTGGTTGAGTAGCGTTGTTGGCGGAGGTCGTCGGAGTCGACCGTGGTTGACGAAGTGCTCCAGATGTGGATGAAGGCGGAGGAGCCTTAAGCTTCTACTGTGGATTTGCGAAGAAGACGGCGGGGTTGTTGATGACGACAGCGAAGCTCGACGAAGCGGCGAAGCGTCTGGCGGAGTAGTCGTAGGTAGTGGAAGTGCTAACTGGGGATGGCGGCGATGCTCGATGGCGTGGATGACGGTCGATGAAGACGATGTTGAAGAAGTCTGTGGGTGATGAAGATGGTCGGTGGCTCGACGCGGGTAGCGGAGCGGAGGCAGTACGCCGGGAGGCGCTGCGACGAAGCGTCGACCGCTTCGGATCTCGCTACAATGGCGGCTCGTCGGCGCTGTCATCGCCGCGAGGTAGACCAAGGGATAGTCGGTGGATGATCGGAACTGTGGCGGCGACGATGTTTAAATAAGGCTGCGAGGGAGTTTTGGCCGATGACGGGAGGCGTGAGTCGAGCGGGAGTTAGTTGCTGGGCGACGGTTGAGGATGACCGGTGCGGGAATAGCGGGGGAGGAGAGACCGGGGAGCCATTGGCGCGCGCAGAGGTTGCGAGGATAAGGGCGGCGCGTCGGAGAAGTCGAGGGGTCTGTTGGGATGTAGAAGACGACGCACCTCAGCCGCCCGATCAACCGAGATCGGTCGGCTGAGAATGCTCCACGTGGCGAGGGGTGAGAGGGAGCGGCATGTGCGTCGCACGTGAGGGCGGTTTTATTTTTTTTATTTTATTTTATAAAAAATGAAATTTAAAATGGCCAAAAACCGATGACACGTGGCGGCCTCTGGGGCTGCCACGTGTCAGCACCAGAAAAATCTGCGAATAAAACCTTTGTAAAATCGATAAAAAATAGTAAATGACTCTGATCGAAAAAGTTCCTTCACGAAAAATGCTCGTCTCGACGAGATCTACAACTTTCGTGAAGACATCAAAGCCAAAATAGATCAAATGTAAAAAGTGATTTTTTGGGGTATCCCATGTACATAGAATACCTATATTTTTGGGTTTTCTAATTTTTTGTCATTTTTAAACAAGATAAAAAACCGGAAAAATATAGAGAAATCAAAGATGAATAAAAGATACCTAAATGTATTTTTTTGGATTTTTATTAATTAAGAAAATATATACATAAAATACAAGGTCAAAAACCGCGAAAATATACAATGTACAAAAGAGGCCCAAAACCCAACTTTCACATACGAGCTCCGATTCACTTGAACTTGGTCTTGTTTTGAAGGTAATTGAATGTGCATTAGTTCAAAAGTGAGTAGGATCAAATCAGACACTGGATGGGGAAGATATGGGTCTTTTAGTCCAAAAATCTTGAAACTAGGATTTGGGTTTTTGGTCCACTCAACAGGGTTAGTGATTTTTTTGTATTTTTTATTTATTCTTGTTAGTGATGTGCACACAATGGATGTGGTTTTGTGTCATTCGGAGTTAGCATGATGGAGTTAAAAATGGGGGAAGTTAGGCTATTTATAGGTCAACTTTGGCTTGGGTTTTTGGCTTCTTATTTTGTGCAGAAATAAATGCTAAAATGCAATTCTTATGAAATCATGCATGAATGCTAATTATGCAGAATAAATACCAAAATGTTGTTGATTTTGAGGGATCTGAGCTTAATCAATGAGATTTAGAGTGATAAATCCGAGATTCATCATCCCCCTATACTTAAACCATGCTCGTCCCTGAGTATAAAAAAGAAATGCCATGAAGTGAAATGAGACTGGGTTCCATACCAAGACCATGAGCTGGAGGTGAAAATGAAACTAAACTCGACCTTTGGATTAATAGTGTGGCGGAACTTCTGTGAGACTTAGAATTTTAAAATCAACAGCCCTCAAGTTCTACACATCATTGTCACAGTTTCGGCTCAGAAGTCATCTTAGATCAATCCTCTTCCTAAAGTATACCCTATGAACATTGAATAACCGACTCAAGTGAGTGAAGGGTTTTAGCTCTTCCCATTCAGAATGCTGGTCTACCATGCTCCTCTCTTCTCCAGTAACTCATCCTCGGGGAGTCAGGTATTTCCTTCTAAGGTCTGTCGCGATGTGTTCACAATCGAATGAGGGAGAAGATAGAAGAAAGAGAAAAGAACTGGAGGATGGCCAGTGTAGTCACCTCTCCTTGTGAAGATGGCCAGTGTAGCCGAGTCTCCACCAAGATCTGCAGGTTTCTTGAAGCTTGGACCTTTTTGGTCGGATTTTATTTGGTAGTTGCTTCTTTATATTTGGAATTTTTGGTGGTTCTGCTTGGATCTTGTTGTGCCCCTACGGATATAGAATCTTTTTGTTCCGTACATTTTTTGGGATCTTAGAAAAAATTGTGCCCAGCCGTCCATCCCTTTTCCGAAGCTTTATTTCAACCCATACTCCGGTCTTTAGATTTCCACGCTACCAGAAAAGAGACTCACACAGTCTTCCAACATCTCATCTGAGTTGAGCTAAGTGCATAGTGTGAGAGTACAATATAATTCCCTATTCCAAAGTTGTACCCAGAATGAAGAGACCAGGTTAGACACTAAGAGTCAAACGCTATACATTGTCATGTGGAACTTAAAGAATTAAGTTAAAAGACCCGAAGTTCTTAAAATCCTATTTCTCGGTGAAGTTCCTCTGAAAATTATGTGGATTAAGGTCAAGTTCAGACCACTCTCGGTTTCAGCTCATAACTCGGTTCAGGACCCAATGACTTTTCATAGATGCAAATGCATGTGATGTTGGATGAAGTGCGGGTGTGTGAAATGCATACACTTTTTTTTGAATTTTTTTGTTTTTTTTTATTTTTGACATTTTATGCAAGGGATTTTTTTTGCAGAAAATGGAATAAAAAGCCTTCTTTTTTTTTTCAAAAAATTGGGCAAAGTTAGTGTTAGTAGCAAAACCCTTTTTTGTGTGTTTTTATATTTTTTTCAAGTTAGTATCCACCCTGTAAATACATATAGACTTACGCGAAAGTACGAGATATGGGTAAAATATATACAAAGTATATATACAGACCCCCCTATACTAAGCGAGTGCCGTGTCCTCAGAGCACAAGAAGCGGAAGACGTAGCTCGGGCTAAGCGTAAGGGAATGAAAAATGAAGCGGTAGGGATATGAGGAGAGTAAAAATAGGTGGGTGACGGTTCCCCCTATACTTAGGCTTTGGTCAGCCTAAGTATAAAAGAAGGGTGGAAGTGGAGTGATCGTGAGAGAAAGTGTGATCCGGGAAAATGATATATACAGATGGCATCGGTCCCCCCTATACTTAGGCCTTGGCCTAAGTAGAGGAAGAAGCTGCACAAGGAGACCGATGTGGTTGGGAGGGAGGGTGGGTAGCCGATGATTAAGGCGGTTTTCGGTTGAGCTTCTTGTGAGCCTGTGGTGGGGGATCATCATGATGAGACGAAGATGAAGCATATGATTCCCAGCTATGATCAGTGTCATCCTCAAAAAAATCATGATGGATAATAGATGAAGTGTTTGAGTCATATCAAAGATATCCATCATCAGAGTTATCCTCAGAGGGGTAGTAATTGAAAGTGGACATACTCCAAGTATTCTGATCTTTTTGTTTCTTCAGTTGTTTCCTCAGACTTCGTTCCTTCTTGGGGTCAATTGGTTTATCCTCAGATGATTACTCAGAAGCACCGGTCTCAGTGAGCTCATATGAAATAATTCCAGTGTACTTAAAGAGTGCAGGAGCATCAGCTTTGGATGAGTAGTAGTTAGGAACGGGAGTTGTCCAACGAGAACTGAATTTTGGATCCTTACGAAGATATGGCTTTAGGGCTGCCGAACAGACTTCATTCATGTAGACCATCTTTTCCGGACCTGATGAGGGATCATCAACAGATTCCTCTTCCGAAAGGTCAAAGTTGACTCTCTTTTTATTTCGTCGTAAAGGTGTCGGTTCACTTGAGTATCTAGATGAATAGCCATTGAAATTCTCCTTGGTTGGTGCTTGGTCTGCGTGCTTGTTCTTAGTCTCCCAAATGTTTGAGCACTCTCGATTTGGGATGATTTGGTCAAGATATTCAGAGAATGTTACTCCAGGGTGTAACCATGCACATGTCTCAGGATCGTAGTAGAAAGATGTGTCTATTTTGAGATCCGCGGGAATTGAAATACTGGGGAGAGTCTCTGCATGTTCTTTCTCAATTTATTCGATGTTGGCGCATTCCTGTGTCGAGTTGATGTAATCCATGTAATCAGAGTAGGTTGACCCAGGGTGTGCCCATGCATAAGTCTCCGGATCATATGATTGATATACATGATTCTCCATGGTGAGAGCGGTTGGGAAGGGAGCAGGGGGGAGATTTTCTAAACCAATAGTCTCATCAACAACCGCTATCTCAGGTGTGGCTGCGGGGTAGGGCTCTTCTACCGCTTCATGGTTACGGTTGTCGGGGACTTCGTGGGTTGCCTCAGAAGATCGTGGTTCCTCAAAGATATGGTCAGATCTAAGTGCTTCCAATGCTGTGAAATTGATTTCCCGAGTCTCACAATCAATACTCGCCTTGGCCAATGCCAAGAATGGCTTTCCGAGAATGATTGGAGATTGGGTGAATTCTCCTTGATTCTCAATATCAATGATCGTGAACTCTATTTTGAGCGTAGCACCTTAGAATATCATGATGACGGAAATGATTCCTCTCGGTCGTTTTATCGATAGGTCAGCCAATTGAATAATCTCTCGTTTCTTCCTGATCGGTCCGAGTTTGAGTTCATGGAATACAGAGGTCGGGAGAATATTGATCGGTGAATCGTCATCAATCCGAGCATGAGTGAAAATTGTGTCTTTGATTTCACAGTCAAATCCGGGCAACCGCTTCACTATGCGGCTCTTGGTTTTTCTCCTCAACACCAAGGAGGAGGCCATGGACAAGATATGTCTCTCGATCTTCGTTCTAATCCTGCCCGACTTTTTCATAGTTAATTTGTCTATTACAAATCTTTTAAGATCGAGGAAGTGTTCAATGGCCTGTAGAAAGGGAAGTTCAAAAATCAATTTCTTTCCTAGTGCTTCCCGTACAACAGGATCCAAATTCTGCAGATCTTCTTCAGTTTCAATTTTTATGTAATTTTCCGAATTTTCGATTTTTTTGTGATTTTGAAATATTTCCATTTTTGGTGTTTTCTGTGTGGTGTGGGGGGGGTGTTTTTCAGATGAAAAGGGGCCTTGATATTCAGAACGATAGTTCGCGACATAGTCATTTCTAGGGGAGTAATATGTAGAAGTGAAATTGTCAGAATCGTCCCTAGGTCCCTGAATATCCTCAGAATTTTCAATCTCAGATCCAATCATTTCCTCATTTATTTCCATGTCCGAGACACCATAGAATGCGATTACTCTATCAGTGAATTTTTGAAATCTATCCTCCATCAATTCGAATCTTGTTTTTATCCTCGAAATATCATCCTCAAAATTCAATTCATGATCAATCATAGGTGTAGTCGGTGTGTGTTTGATAATTTCATCTTCCATTTTCTCATTTGTGCTGAGAGGAGAATTTCTTGGAATATCCAATATATGATCATTAATTTCAGAAAATATCTCCTCAATAATCATGGAAGGCAGCTGCTCAAATGATCCAGACATGTGGAGTCGGTCCGAGTACAGTTTATTCCTTTGATCTTGAGTGATCGGATCTTGGTATGGTGGAGTCAGCATACAGGGCTCATGTGTTTCAATGTAGTCAGTCCAGTCCTCTGTATGATCGTCATGTTTGAAGAGGGGGTTGTCATGGTCAATCCAAGCTGATGATTGTTCATTAGTGCTCCAGGGCGGGTTTGATAAAAGAGGTGAAGAAGTGTTCACTTCAATCATGTGGTGATCATCTCCCATGAATGATGGATTGATATTCAATGAATATGATGGATGAATTGCATGATCGACGTAGAGAGGATTGATATATGAAGAAGTGGAGACCTCAGTCGGTTGTTGATTTGTCAGGTCTGAAAACAGAGGATTGTCATTCATGAAGCATATTGGATTGGTAAAAAGAGATGGTGGTTGAGAGTCTCTTGGAGGAGGTGTTTTGGGTCTAACCGACATGAATTCGTTTTCATAGTATAATTCTGATGGATTCTCGGTCATTCTGAAAGGAATGGGGGGTTGGATCTTCGAGAGTTTTTGGATAAAAGTTCCATTATCAAGAAAAGAGGAGAGATGATTGCACGAGATAGTCAAGAGAAATCAAATGTGCAGCTATTGATCTTGAAATCGGTTCACGCACATCAATGCAAACACAATTCAAACCCCGAGTTTACCAACGCACACAATGAAGCCGTAAGAGCTCGGCTATTATCTTTTCGATTTTAGTTGGTGATAAATCAATCTTGGCAAAAATTTAGCGAGCTGAGATTTCGGATTTGGGCTCTATCCTTAAGTGTCGTCTCTCGCTTACTCAGAAAAATAAAATCATCCAAGGTCGGGGTTGCTCTCCCGCAGAAATTCTTGATTTTATGGGTTATTAAGATCGGCTATAGTTAGCAGTCCCAATTTTAATTAGGTGATCACTGAAGAATTTAAATGAGCACAAATACACGTCTACCGTCCAGTCCCAATTTCCTTTAGATTTATGTGATAAAATAAGCGGGAGAAATTCGGGAAAAGCCGATGCACGTGGAAAACTATGATGAATGCTCAGTTAGAAGACTTACAGTGAATCCTCGCTATCTCCATGTGGGATGCTAGACAAAATTTTAAAAATTATTCTAAATGAATGCAAGCCGATGAAAACCGCACTTAAGCAGAAAGTTCTATTAGCGGGGAAGAATTGAGTTAAATTTGGCTAAGTTGAACGATCTATGTACGTCTCGATTAATGTGCAGTGTGGCTTAAGATCCTACGAGCACAATCAAAAATATAAAATGCTCTTGAGAGCCGTATGTGCAGGTCTATCCTAATCGCCACTCAAGTCGGGCCCCACCCTCACCGGAGAGTGAAACAGGCCACGACACACCACAAATAGAGTTCAGAGTCTTTTTACACACGCGAGAGTCCAAACGGACAACGCTATAAATGAGCAGAAATTGAAATTTGCAGAAATTTAAAACCTAGACTCTACGCTCTCTCATGACTCGACTCGATCTTAATTTTATTGCGGTTTCTTCGGATGTCGGTGAAGATGCGTCGGTTTCTTGAAAAACCGCTCCACGTGCGCAGGGTACCTCGCAAGAAAAATAAGAGAGAGAATGTCAGAGAGTGGCTCAAAAAATAATAAAATAAGAAAATAAATGCTGGAAAAAAATTATGAGAATTACAATGAAAAATTCGGGGGTCAGACTACCCGAATTCGGAAAACTGAACGAAAATTTTCAAAACAAAAATGTAAGCCGTTTGCCTCCCCAGCAACGGCGCCATCTGACGATTCCGAAAATTCACTGCTTTAAAAAGTTGTTTTTATCTTCATGTGTGAAAATAATTAATGTATCGTTCGCTGTAGGCAACGATCGGAAACGATCAAGAAATAACCACAAATTTTTAATTTCAATCAAGTGGTTTTATGTTTATTTTACTTGGACAAGTCCCAAGGTCGATCACAAGGAGGCAAAAGAACAACCTAGAATTATGTCTATCCAATTTCGTTTTCGATTTTTGAGGCGGTCTTTTTTTTGGAATTTTAAATGCAAATAAAGGATGCAAGATGCGGTTTTGGCCTATTTTAGGGACTAAAATGTAAATTTCAATCAAACGATGTCAAAAAAATACAAAAGTTGGCCACAATGTAAATGATGATGAAATGAATGCACAGTAATTTTTTTTGGAATTTTTGGATGCAATATGAAATTTTTATGGATTTTTAAATGCAAATAGAATGATTTTTAATATTTAATTATAATAAATATTAAACCTATTTATTTTTAAGATATAAAATTATCTAAGATCTAGCACTAGGTGATGGATCCCAGAAAAATCCTAAATCTTGAAAATGTGGGGTTTAATACCTATTAAAAATTAGATACTGAAATATGCAAAATGATTTTTACAGGGCAAATTATGCGTGCAAATGCAAATCTTTTTGGGCACAATGTTAATCAAAATAATCTCTACAAAATGTGATTTTTCAGAGATTTTTAGAGCAACGGTTAATCAAATAAAAATTTAAGAGAATAGATTGGGCAAAATATACTAATTTCCACCAAATAATTATTTATTAATTAACCGCCAATCACAAAAATGCCCACAATTTGTCAAAATGTAGAAAATTGCATGAGGAACATTATGCTATTTTTAGATAAATAAAATGATGGAAAACAGAGACCTAAAAGGACTGGAGAACACAGGGGTATATGTGCAATATAGTTAGAAGAAATAACTATGAAAAATGCAACAGGACTATAATGCAATTACCGAAAGATCTGGGGGCGTGAACGCAAATTTTCCCGAGGGTCACGTGCATTGCACGTGACCTCTGGCTGGGGGGACCTGGAGGGAATATGGAGGAGCACCGGAGGTATGTGTGCAAATAACCCCGCGGTCACGTGCGGAGCACGTTACCCGGGGGATGACGCACAGATGACGTCCCCCGCCCCACGTGCGCGGCACGTGGCGGGGTCTCGGCCTGGAGGCCGGGGGCGGAGCGTCGGAGGCGGGCTGGCGCGTCGGTGATGGTCAGCAGAGGGAGCAGCGGAGTCGGTGAAGATGCGAGCGACCGGCGGAGCTCCGGTGGCGCGGCGAGTCAGCCAAGGCGAGGTTGTTGGCGGAATAGTTGGCTAGAGTCGATGAAGCGTTGTCGTGGATGGTGGAGGTCCTCTCGTGCCGTGATGAAGGTGGTGGCGCGGAGTGGGGGTTGACGTTGGTTGAGTAGCGTCGTTGGCGGAGGTCGTCGGAGTCGACCGTGGTTGACGAAGTGCTCCTGATGTGGATGAAGGCGGAGGAGCCTTAAGCTTCTCCTGTGGATTTGCGAAGAAGACGACGGGGTTGTTGATGACGACAACGAAGCTCGACGAAGCGGCGAAGCGTCTGGCGGAGTAGTCGTAGGTAGTGGAAGTGCTAACTGAGGATGGCGGCGATGCTCGACGGCGTGGATGACGGTCGATGAAGACGATGTTGAAGAAGTCTGTGGGTGATGAAGATGGTCGGTGGCTCGACGCGGGTAGCGGAGCGGAGGCAGTACGCCGGGAGGCGCTGCGACGAAGCGTCGGCCGCTTCGGATCTCGCCGCAATGGCGGCTCCTCGGCGCTGCCACCGCCGCGAGGTAGACCAAGGGATAGTCGGCGGATGATCGGAACTGTGGCGGCAGCGGTGTTTAAATAAGGTTGTGAGGGAGTTTTGGCCGATGAGGGGAGGCACGAGTCGAGCGGGAGTTGATTGCGGGGCGACGGTTGTGGATGACCGGTGCGGGAATAGCGGGGGAGGAGAGACCGGGGAGCCGTTGGTGTACGCAGAGGTTGCGAGGATAAGGGCGGCGCGGCGGAGAAGTCGGGGGGTATGTTGGGAGGTAGAAGACGACGCACCTCAGCCGCCCGATCGGCCGAGATCGGTCGGCTGAGAATGCGCCACGTGGCGAGGGGTGAGAGGGAGCGGCACGTGCGGAGCACGTGCCTGGGGGCACGTGCGTCGCACGTGCGGGCGGTTTTATTTTTTTATTTTTATTTTTATAAAAAACGAAATTTAAAAGGGCCAAAAACCGATGACACGTGGTGGCCTCTGGGGCTGCCACGTGTCAGCACCAGAAAAATCCGCGAATAAAACCTTTGTAAAATCGATAAAAAATAGTAAATGACCTCTGATCAAAAAAGTTCCTTCACGAAAAATGCTCATCTCGATAAGATCTACAACTTTCTTGAAGACATCAAAGCCAAAATCGATCAAATGTAAGAAGTGAATTTTTGGGGTATCCCATGTACATAGAATACCTAGATTTTTGGGTTTTCTAATTTTTTTGTCATTTTTAAACAAGATAAAAACCGGAAAAATATAGAGAAATCAAAGATAAATAAAAAATACCTAAATGTAATTTTTTGGATTTTTATTAATTAAGAAAATATATACATAAAATACAAGGTCAAAAACCGCGAAAATATACAATGTACAAAAGAGGCCCAAAACCCAACTTTCACATACGAGCTCCAATTCACTTGAACTTGGTCTTGTTTTGAAGGTAATTGAATGTGAATTAGTTCAAAAGTGAGTAGGATCAAATCGGACACTGGATGGGGAAGATATGGATCTTTTAGTCCGAAAATCATGAAACTAGGATTTGGGTTTTTGGTCCACTCAACAGGGTTAGTGATTTTTTTGTATTTTTTATTTATTCTTGTTAGTGACGTGCACACAGTGGATGTGGTTTTCTGTCATTCGGAGTTATCATGATGGAGTTAAAAATGGGGGAAGTTAGGCCATTTATAGGTCAACTTTGGCTTGGGTTTTTGGCTTCTTATTTTATACAGAAATAAATGCTAAAATGCAATTCTTATGAAATCATGCATGAATGCTAATTATGCAGAATAAATACCGAAATGCTGTTGATTTTGAGGGATTTGAGCTTAATCAATGAGATTTAGAGTGATAAATCCGAGATTCATCATAGACTCGGACAAGCGTGGAGTTACAAGAGAAGGATGGGGCGTAAGGGCTTCTTTCGAATTTGGAGGACTAAAGATAGGGTGATAACAAGATTGGGTAGAGATAGAATTGAAGGTAGATAGAGGAATGAGGTGAAGGTGGTGGTCAGAATTGGACGATTTAGGGATGGGTTTGGAAGAACGACGAAGATGAAGGGTCTTAGAGTATGAGGCCAGACGATATGGGTGGAGAGAACTAGAAAGAAGTAGAAAATGAAGACAACTGAGAATGATGATAAAGCGGTTACATGTATGTTGCCTGAATTTAGAGGAGATTCCTCGACTCTGGTCTCCTCTCGAGTAGCATGACACCTAGGACAAGCTTGGCTGTTAGAAGGGAGGACCAGCAACGACACGAAGTGGTGGTCTTTGTGGATCACACCTCAAGGAGGTTTTCGTTGGAGGAGCAGAGTTGTTGTCACTAAACTCCTTGATCATTGGCTCTCTCCTTCTCTATGACTTCGAGTAGAAGACAAACATGGTGGATGTTGAACTAAAGATTGGCTAATGGTTTTTGTAGGGGAGAGACAGACAAAGCATGGGATTGGATTGGGTTGTGGACATTACATGCGTAGGAGAACTCATGTCTTGGAGAGTATAACCAGATGGGTGGATGAGGAATTTGGGACTAGGATGTTGGATTTGGTTCTTCGAAGGTGTCGTGGAGATATGGTTTTGCTGGATATAGATCAAGATTGGGGCGAAGTTGGAGGTCCGAGATGGATTTGATGGTTACAACATTGGGTTTGGAAGAAGATAACATGTGACAACGGAGTTTGAGTTAGCCAAAGATGGAGGGGTTAGTTGTATTATTAAGAGTAGGATTGATGAGGGTTATTGGGTTTCGTTTGTGTAGAATCATAGGAGATGGAGCTGTCATCCGTTGAAGGAGGTTGTTGGAGGTTGAAGATGAAGGGATGAGATGATGTCATGTTCATCAGATCTGATCAGTTCAACAACCATAATGAAAGGCTACTAGGAGGAGAGGGGCTTGATCATGGCCGTTGGATCAAATTTTACCCAATGATCATAATGAGAGGCACTACAGGAAAGAATGGTTGATTGGGTGTTGGCAGGTTTGAGCGTGCGCGAGGTGGGCGAATGGGTGAGAGACATGTGGTAGTTCACCATTTGATCGTGCATCGAACTGCAAAGAAAAACAATAAAAATGATGAATGACCATAAATGCAAAAATGTTCAGAATGAAAAATATTGACCTAAATGCATTCTACAATATTCATGAACTCGAGTCCATATGAGATCAATTATGAAATACATGCAATTTTTTGATGATATTTTATGTATATAAAATATCATTTTTTGCTTTGTATTTTTTATTCGATTTTCTGCAATGAATATATACATGCAAAATTATGCATGATGTAAAATAATGAAATGGATAAAAATATAACTTTTTTTTATTTTTCTTGATTAAGAAAATGTCAAAAGATGTGGAGTATGTATAGGTGAATTGGTTAGTTTGTTCAAATCAAAATTGATCTTTTTTTTGTTTTTTAAGATTTTATTGGATTTTTATTTTCACTCAATTAGTTAAAACATGAGGTGAAATAAAGAAATGAAAAAGGATACGCAAAAAGTTAGATAATACATAAAATAACAAGTCAAAAATCATCACATATGAATAATATACAATTCAATCCCAAAATCCAAAGTTTACAAATCAACTCTGACTCTTTTGAATTTGATCTTTATTTATAGTTAATTGAGTGGACATTAGTTCAAAGGGAATAGACTGAAATCGGACATTGTTTGTGAAAGATATCAACATTTACGGCTTTCCAATATTAAACTAGCATTTATGTTTATTTCACATATATACAAGTTAATGCTTTTTTTAGAATTTTCTGTTGATCAATATTAGTGATATGTATACAATGAAGCTGATTTTATATCACTTGGAGTTAGTATGAATTAATTAGGAATAGATTAATGTAGGCGAATAAATACAAGTGAATATGAATGCAATATGAAATGCTAATTTATGCAAATTATTTACAAGTGTATGAATGCTAATTATTAGTTATAACCGCATTAATGCACTTAGTTACTCGAAACAAAGGTATATTTTCAGCTAATTAGAGTGACGAATCACATGTTCACCTGTTATCTTGAATGGAGAAATCTGATTGTATTTACCAATAGATGGAGAACAATATAATACATGCATAGCCTTTGCATTTGTGGTTGTCATATACACATACTACAATATAAATATATTTTTTTTGTTAAGGAATCTGCAGGTTTGTCAAGAAGTTTCGACCGTCTATACTTTTTTTGAAATACACAAAGGTGCATCCATTGCATGTTATCTAAGTAACATCTTCCACCCAAGCTTTTTCTCTATTTCATGATATAGAGCCTTTTTTCATGCCCACATGATCCTTATTCGATGTAGATTTAGAAAGAGGTAATATGTTGGCCTGCCTTCTCTTGTTCAAGTGGACACACAAAAGGTTGGGAGTGTTTCCAGTATTATTTGTACTTGAACTCTTTTTTGGTAGAAATTTTCTAAGAGTTTTGAAGTTTTTGTAATGATTATTGGTAGATCCTAAGCTCTTATCAATTTGGTGTTTGTTGATCCACATTTTTAATAGTCCGTAAACACACACATGTCCTAGGATAAATGGAGATAGTACATGGATCCTTGCCTCCTATTATACATGTGAGCCGATGACGAGCCATTATGCAATAAATGTTATTACGAATTATATTATTCCATTTTTAGGAAGAATGTATAATTTGGGTTTGCATTACTAATGTTCCTATGTACAATTAGGGTTATATACCATGGTCATCTTGATATCATACTGTTGTTGATCTAAAGAGTTAGATTCATGGATGTAGATCTGAAGAGTCAGATCGAGGGTAAAATTGGCATTGCCAAGTGATATTTAAGAAGGGTCTCTAGTCTGAGAAGAAATGACAATCTTCTCTAAAAACTGATATCCAACTAACAATCTTGATGCATGTCCTCTCAATAAGTATAGAAATATGAGGTATTGGATGCATCGAGTTAAAGAGTTTACTTGATGAACATGATGAAGGAGAGGCTTCACCACTACTCCAATTCTTACCCTTCTCTCAAGTACCTTGGACTTCACAATGCACTCAACTGTATCTGAGGGATTGGACATTATGTTAATGCATAAGGACACATCATAGTGTACATGTCACGATAGTTGAAGAGATGCAAACGTAACTACCCACACATGGCTTGAAGTTGATGTTTGTAATTTTCGCATTGAAGATAAGATATCATTACTTGAATGATTGTATGATCTCTTACCATCATTATAAAGGGAATGTTGTGACCAACACCATGAATAGGTGAAGCACATTAACTGACTAGGGATGTTCTCAAGCACTTAGTGAGTTGACATCACCTCAAATATTATACTTTACTAGCCAACTGCAATGGATTATGGGATAAGATTGTGGAGGGTCGATAAGGCGATTAGAGGATACAAGATACATGCCACTATTGTTTGAAGGACTAGTTTGGTGGATTTCAAGTTTGCTAGTCCATCTTATAGAAGGTTGATCGTATTTATGTTCTTGAGGATGGGAATGTGAGGACAGACATTTTGAATCAGGCACAATGTTATACTTGGAATTAAAAAAATAATGTAATACATGATTTTTAAGATCTCTTTCAATGTGGTCATTAAATAATTTGTTTGATCATTTTATTGTTCAAGTCTTAAGTCACAATAACTCAAAATCAAGTTGAACGAAATGTTAAACATGCGATACCACATGTTTTTATTTGACATTCAGGATCAACATGAAAAATAGTTGTATGATTCGATAATATTTTTATTTTTACTCATTTTTCAAAGTATTTTTCATAACAAGTTTCGCATAATCAAACCACTACATATCATCGGTGTCCCACCTAGAAAAAAAATTCTAAAAATCAAGAACAAGCTTAAAATTGCAAACTACCCATCCATTTAGACTTGACCCCGAAACTCCAATCATTTTAAGTCTCCAAATTTGGGGCTTATACGTCAAATCTCCCATAAGACCATGCTTTAATCTTAAACGTGTACTTAATCTCTCAACATATGGATATATATACACACAAGAGTAAGAATTAAAGTTATCAAATCAAGGAAAATTTGATCAAATTAATGCGTTTAATGATTGAGAAGGAAACCACTTGATATCGTTCCCACATTAAAGTATACCCATACAGTTATATTATTATAAAATATTCGTCAAATAATAAACTTCAGTTGCTTACGCACAAAGTTACCGATCAGATGGGAACAACTCACAACGTCTGATTTTTTTTCTCAATTGTAAGCTTTAGTATGCCAGGTTAACTTTTGCCACAATAAAGTTTAATCGGAATGTATTTCGTTTCTAAGCTTGTTGTTTACAAATAGGAGAAATATGTAGAGACAGAATTTTAGATTAAATATAAGATAAAAAATACAATGCATCTAGATTCCCTTTAACAAAACAGCATATAATTCATTCTATCTTTAATGGGAGATGTGTTAGAAGAAATACCACAACAAAATTGACCTAAGCAATGAGTAATTCAACATTCATTACCAAATCATCCGTAGTTAAATATATAACAAAAAAATATATGTACTTGATTCTTTAAATTTGCAATAATTATTGTACTCATTATATTTCTAGCAACGAATCATATAACAATAGTTACCCATTGATATTGTCTTCTAATCACTGGTGAATTTTAGCAATGAGTCACACAAATTTTAAGAAAATAAACCAATAGATAAATCATTGTTATATGAAATTTAGCAATGAATATAACATATGTTATTAACTATAAGAACAAAAGCTAATTTTACAAAGAATAATATTCGCCTTTACGCATTTGAAGATATGGCAACGAACAAATTATTCATTGCCATGGGTCAGATTTCTTATAGTGAACAGTGAGGAAACAAAATAAATGTGAAGTAACAATATTCACGGGAAGAATATAGCTGATGACTTAAATGTATTCAGATCTTTTACGAACAGAAATCTCTAGAATCTACTCTTTATTCATCAAGGAGTAGATATTATTATCTTATAAAGTAAAGAATGCCATGTTGTCTAAGACCTATTGTATGTGACGCCAAAGGGGACCGAACAACTAAGAATGAGTTTTTCAATTTGTCTTATTTTGAAATCTGCTGGGATAAATTTTCAGAGAAAATTTAAATGTAGATTAAATGCAAATTTGAATAGTCATATCAACAAAAAAATAAATAGAACCGCAACATAATTAGCTATCCTATAGAAGGCACAACATATACAGTTGATTCTTAACATATAATAAACAACCACACACACATGTGCGCACAAACACACAAATACTCAAATGAGAGAAAATTAATATAGGTCATGTTATACTTTTTTTAAACATAAGTGTGCAAATCATATTACATGGATTCTGTTACTAAATTTTCTCAATTATGTAATTTTACTTGATTACGTTTAAAAAATTTAAAAAATATGGATTTTTATTATTAGTGTTGCTCAACTGATTCATACATTTTTAAGAATATAAGAAACTTTTATTAAAGTTATATACGAAATATATAGTTTATTACATTTAAAGTTTTTACTATAATATATGATTCTACTTGTCAACCGATGTGATTGTATAAAAAGAAAACTATAGGATTTGTAATGTGAAAAGATCATTTTATAATCCATTCTTTTCTCGCAAAGGATAAAATTATTTTTTTATTGTAATATATTTTGACATGCAAGTGAAGCAACAAAGAATACCATTCTTTGGGATAAAAGAAGGGAAATATATTTTGATATAGCAGGAGATTAGGAGAAATTTGAGAAACATCTGTCATTTTTTTACATTGTAATTATTTTATATGGTAGTTGATTTAAGTACGGGTACATGATTGTTTTTAACTTGTGCCTGTTCCGTGAACAAGTGAAACTCGAAATATGTACAATCTGAACGTTATTACCACATCTGGATATAGCGATTAACTAAGCTTGAATCTGAATGCCACCTCAAAATGGGTAGAGATGAATAGCAGCTCTACCAAATATAGGGAACTGTAGAGGAACTCAAGAACACGCGTAATGGAAACTCAACCATGGGAATTCCATCCTGCCATCGCCGTCCGATGCAGATTCACAACTTCTGTACCTTCTCCGCCTTCACCACCGGATTCGCCTTCACGATGGCGTCCCTCCCCGCAAGCCGGTAGTCGAATGCGCATCCGTGCTCCTCCGAGTACCGGTGCGAGGAGCAGAAGACATCCCCGCACCTGCACGTGTAGCCCAAGAGCCCCACCTTCCTCCTGCAGAAGGCGCAGCGGTGGCTCCGCGGCTTCTCCGGAACCGCCGCGGCTTCTTCCTTCTCCCGGGTAACACTCGCCTCCTTCAGAATCACCGGGGCCGCGTCTCTGTGGCATTTGGAGCAGAGATTGTTGGTGGCGGCGCTGCCGAAGAAGCCGCAGTGGTTGACGCATAGAAGGGGTTCTTCCAGACGGTCTTGCTCCTCCATTACTTTGGGAATTAATTTGTTGCAGACGAGGAGGAGGAGGAGTTACTTATATTTATATAGGAAGGGCTTCTTATTAGGTGGAGTCCTGACTGTGATAGGAATCGGAGATTTCCGGGGAATCCCGAGAGAGAGTCCTCGGACGATTGGGATTCAAGATTTTCCAGACTTTATATTGATGGCGGTCGAGATGGCGACGGCCCCATAGCGTTTTGAACTATAAATCTCTCTGGTAAATAGTGATAATCGCAGGTGCTTCGGAAGTAAGTAAGATTAATTGAAGTGAATGTTAGTGGACTGCAGTATCCGTGTAGGAAATGCTACTTGGTTCACGCCTCTATATTGTCCGTTGGTTTATACCATGAGAACATTATTGGTCGTAAAAATATCTTAAAATAATTCGCAACTAATTTACCATTCATTATTAAAGATTTATTACGTCGAGGGCATTCTATATATATATATATTTTCCCTCCATCCTACTTAAAAATTATGGATATGGATATGTGCCTATGCACATTATCCATTAGCATATATCCATTTCACGGAGATTTCGATATTCGTATCAGTAATAAATGTGAATGTCAATTTGATATATGTAAACATTTGTATATCTATTTATAACTCAATTTAGTATATAAATATAGTTGTAGATTTATCTTTAATTATAAATACAAAAAACTTTATGGATCCTTTTATCATATCGGAGATAATTATAATGATATAGATGCAATTAGTATATGATTATTCAAATAAGTACTTTTAATATTTTTAAGGATTGGATAACTTAGTATTCATATTTGTCAATATCTGTATGTGCAAGAATCCATATAGCCGATCCTACTTAAAGCAGATGGACGCTTTGCCATTTTTATTATGTATGTGCATTTAAATTTATTTTCGAAATGGATAAGTACATGATATCATCTAATATCTATATATGTATATGAATATTTTCATTTCTAGTTATTGTAGAGGTTGAGTTGGAATACAATACTCAGCACCTTGTTTGTTTTGTAAAGATTTTGATATTCGTGTCTGTACTCATGCTAGAATAGATATGGATGTCATCTAGATTCTCCAAATTTATGTATATCTGTTGCCACATCCGATTTTGTAAATAAATATAGATTATATAGTTCTTGATTTATAAAAAAATATATGGATATAAGTGTTTTTCTATATTTATTTAGTGCTGATATATTAAGCATAATTAGTTTTTTATGTAAACCATCCCATGGTACAACAATAACAAAAAAAGCCATTTCCCTCAATTAAGTAGGGTCGGCCACATGTATTTTTTGCCTACATTCAGATCTATTTTGAGTCGAGCATAAATCCAAATAACTAAGATCACTTCGGATAGTCTCATTCCAGCACTTCTAAAGCCATCCTCACCCTCTCTTAAACGACTCAACATCCCAAATCTTGCATCTTCTAACTAGTGCATCAACTGACCTCCTTTGCAAATGGTCAAACCATCTTAAGCGGTTTACTCTCATCTTATCAATTATTGGAGCTATACTAATTTCCCTTTTGATCACATCATTCTGAATCCAATCTTTTCATATATGATCACATCTACCTTAGCATTTTCATTTCAGCTATTGTCATTCTCTATACATTTCTATGGTTCACATGACAACATTATGATCCATAGAGCATAACATGTCTAAAAGATGCTTTGTAATACTTTCCTTTGACTTTCAAAAGGATTTTCTTATCACAAGAATAATAGATACTCCTCTCCACTTTAGCCAATCTACATTTATTCTATAAGTAACATATCTGTCCATTTCCCCATCCTATTGCAAAATAGATCCCAAGTATCTAAAAGGTTCTTTCATCTTAATGTTATCGTCATCAATCTTCACCTCGAATCCTTCACCAATATTTCCATCAAATGTGTACTCTATATATTCAGTCTTAGCCCTACTTATATGAAATCCTATAAGTATCTAATACTTATAATAGTTTCTAAGGCATGTCTCAAAACCTCCAACATCTCACTTACTCCTCTTGTCTCAATAATCAACACAATATCACCAGTGAACAACATACACCAAGGTATCTCATCTTGAATGTGACTAGTCAACTCGTCCATAATCAAAGTAAAAAAGAATAGACTCAAAGTTGGACCTTGATGTAGATTGATGTTGATGTTAAAATAGTTAGTCTTCCTAAACTGGATCCTTACACAAGATGAACACCCATCATACATATCCTTTGTAAGGTTAATGCATATAATAAATACTTATCTCTTCTCCAAAACTCTCCACAAATCTCCCTTGGGATTGAATCATAAGCCTTCTCCAGGTCAATAAAAATCATATGGAGGTTCTTATTTTTAGTTTTATAAATCTTCAGTGTTCTCCTCAATAAGTGGATAGCTTTAATAGTTGAGCTACCTGGAATGAATCCTAATTGATTTTTTAGTTAATTTGGAAACTTTTGTTAGCCATGTGAGTCCGAGGCGAACAATTTCTACAATAAATATTATTGTAATCTTTGATATATCAATAAAGGTTATTGATTTATTGCACTCCCTGTTTGAGACTAAATGAATGAATGCACTTATAAGGCCCCTTAGTACAACTACAGTTATGTACCATGTCTATCTTAATAATCTTACAGCTATTGATTCAATGGTTGAATCATAGAGACCGGTGCTTGCATTATATCTAAAGACTTAGATTGAGGACTGTTCAAGCACCATCAAATGATTATTAAGAGATGATATCCAGCTTGAGAAGGAGATGACAATTATCACTATCTAACTGGCCTCTTGATGCATGTCCTCTACATAGGAATAAAGATTCAGAGGTGTTAGATAAGTTAGGTCAAATAATTGATTTAACGAGATCGAGATAACCGGAACCTATGTCGTATACTATCATGATATAGGCATGCATCCTCTGCTATATGTCTAAGTATGTTCACTTGGCGGACCGATAGGTTGTTGATATAATCAAGGTCTATACATCGGGTCATATATGTTCACTACTGAACCAGAAGACATGAGCTCACTCATGAGGTATTGGGACCGATCAAATTGAAGGTTATGGGAAGATCCTTAAGCACATCACGGAAATGTGAGGATCACATCGTATGCGATCAGGAGAGACTAGTCGCAATAGTTGCTCGAGGTAGCAGAATTTAAAATTTTTCAATCGATGAAACCACATGATCCAAGAACACTTCTCAGATCGTTTCATCTAAACCACAAACAAGTATTAGGTTTACCTCTTGAAGTGTGGTTATGATCGAGTCTCTAAACGAAGAGACCTCCTGTCTCAAGTCCGATCCAACGGAAGAGACGCTTGAGAGTGCGTTGATGAGATGTGTGCTCCTCGTAATCCATGTTGATGATCCAAGCTGCGAATCTCCTGATCTCGTCACACGAGATCCAACGTCTTCTTCACGAGCGAGGTGCATTGAAGGAGACGGAGATCTACAAGCAAACAATCTGGCAGCATAACGATGATGCTGCGACGATGGAGATTCTCTCTAGGGCTCCATGGTGGACGGCCACAATGAGAGAGAGGGAGAGAGACTTGGTGTGTAGAGGGAGGGAGAGAGCAATTATTTTGATATTCCTTGAAGAGCAAGGTGTGCCTCTTCTTATATAGTATTTTGGGATCCATGGATCTCAATCCATGGACAACACAAAACCAATGGATGTGATTGATTTGTGTTCCTTTCAATGGCCATGATTTTGTTGTGAAAATACAATAAAAATTAATTTGATTAAATTTAATATATATTGAAAATCAATATAAATTAATTTCAAATCAATTCAATTATCTTGGAGAACATTGCAATCATGCTATTGGAAATTTATGAATCACATTCACAACCCAAAATAAATTATAAATTATATTTTCAATTAATTATTCAATGTGAATCTAAGTCACATTAATAATTAATCAATAAATATAAATCACAATAGGCTCTCTCTAATATATTATAAATCACATTTATAATATATATGATTATATGGATAGTGCTATCCACATTATTCATATCCATGATAATTAAATCACATTTAATCATCTTGGATCTCTATTCACTTGTGCCCAAATAATATGAATCACATTCACATTATTCACATCTTTGATAATTAAATCATATTTAATTATCTTAGATAAATCTTCTTATAATCTGAATCAAATTCATATTATTCATGATAATTAAATAACATTTGATTATCAATTTTCTCAATGCTCGGATACATATATCAACAATGAAATTATCCTGAACTCTTTCAAGGATAATGTGCTTTCTCCACGGATACTTGGAGATAAGGACAGGGTGATTGTATTGTTCCACGTATAGTGATTTGGATATTGAGATCACATCTCAAATCCAGATCTTGTGGACCTCTCATAGATGCTTGATTAAATCAAGACCGCAAATATATTCTTCTCATTACATCTGAATCACATTCAGATCAATGTCCAACATTTGGACTAAGATTAGATGACTTCTCTATGAGAGGAGTCACTAAAATCCAGACCTGTTTCACCACTCCCTCAGAATGGAAGTGTCATGGTTATACAATCATTTATGATCACATCACCCTCAGGTATTCCTAATACATGTACATCCTGCATACTGGAAGACCCAGAGTAAACCCAAAGTATGAGATCAATTTTACATTATACACTTCAGGATTTTATCATTAAGTTTCTCATTCGATCATTGAAGTCACTGTCGATCATATACATTCCAAAAGCATATATCATACCTAGGTGTTGATCATATACTTTCCAAAAGCATATATCAAACCTTACAAATTCAATCAAGCTTCCAAAGCTAGACGACCGTGCACGGAAATTGATTCTTCCCAATATCTCATGAGTGAGCTCATGTCTTCCGGTTCAGCAATGAACCTATATGATCCCTTTGAGAGATAGTATTACTTATATGCCCATGCATGCACACCAACGCGTTGGTGTATAGACCTTGGTTAGGCCATCAACCTATTGGTCTGCCAAATGTACATACTCAGACATATAGTAACACATCTGTCTCCGGTTAGGGGATGCGTGCCTATATTGTGACAACATACGACATAGGTCTTTGGTTATCTCGATCTCGTTAAGTCAACTCTTTGACCTAACTTATCTAACACCTTCGAATCTCTATTCCTATGTAGAGGACCTGCATCAAGAGGTCGGTAATATATAAGCCTTTAGAGAAAGGATTGTCATCTCCTTCTCAGATTGGAGATCATCTCTTAATAATCATTTGACAACACTTGATGAGTCCTCAATCTAACTCTTTAGATAATCATCCAAGCACCAGCCTCTATGATCCAATAATTGAATCAACAGTTGTATGATCATTAAGATGAGCATGGTACATAACCCTAATTGTACTAAGAGACCTATTATGCAAATTAATTCTTCTTCATTTCATATCAGGGAATGATATTTGCAATAACATTTATTGCATAATGGCTCATCGTGGGCTCGCATGACCAACACAAATTCCATGCATGGTCATCTTATTTTGGAAGCATGACAAGAATTTGTAGGTATGATATATGCTTTTGGAAAGCATATGATCGATACCAACTCCTAATGACGGAATAAGAAACTTAATGATAAAACCCTAAAGAAGACAATATAAAATGATCTAAAACTTTGGGATTATTCTAGGACACACCTCAACCCAAAGTGACCCAATTAGCCGCAGACAGTCGTGACTGCAGAGAGACAGATGATCCTTGCTCTCCACACTTGAGACATCGACTGTCGAGCCGACCAAGTCCAACACTACCAAGAAGCCTTCACATCCAAAAGGGGAAAATATATTCATGACTAGAAATCATCCACATCCCCTCTTGGAATCCTCGAATTTCAGCCAGACTCAAGTGGCATCAAACCGCATGTCCATCATTAGTGTTGCCCAAAAAGTAAAGAACGAGCTCACCAAATCCATGCCAACTAAGAGCGCTGCCACATACCCGAGACATGTGCTGATCTTACAGGAGATGTACAACATATATGGTGACGCATCTGATGAGGAACCCGTGGCCTTCACCTCTCAAGCTCAATATAAACTGATGAATCCACGATTCATTAACATTCTATCTGCATTTTATCTTAAACCCCTTAACAAATACATGTAATATCCATTAATTTCCACTTTTTAAAAACCCTACTCATGATTAAAAATGCACTTTTATGCATTAAAATCATGTAAATAAATAAAAAAATAAAAATAAAGAAAATAAAAAATAAGGCAGATTGTAGATATGTAAATATGTACAATGTGATAAATAAATATAGCTAAAAGATATATTATAACCTAATCCCTGAGACCAAGTCAGCATGGATTGGTCAACAAATAAATAAGTAGGGGGAGATAAGGAAAGAAAACAAATAAAATTAATTAATTCCACACTTAACATACTCTTCATTAATTATCCAATAAATACCAAACTTCAAAAACCCTAATTTATAGGTAAATTCGAACTACATCACTTATATCTAAAATTATTAGTACACTTAAATTAATTTATTAAAATCCACAAAAATTAACATATACTTTATTTATTATCCTAATAATTACTAAAATATAAAAATGATATATTAATTATTAATTTATTAAATTAAAAATCACGAACCTATTTATTAAGTATTATTTATACTTATTTTTTAAAATAATATTTTATATTTCATAAATATTTATTAGTTATAAAAAGCAATTATATCGTAATTTAGATAAATTTATTATTTATGTTTTTCGTTTTTATACTTATTTTAAATTCCATTATTTACTATTTATTTCCTATTTATTAAGGTATTTAATCATTTGGCCAACTAGGTGCTGACACGTGTCAGCACCTATTGTCATCTTCTTCAAGAAGGCCTCTGTTACTTCTGTTCTAACCACCCGACTTCGCATAATTCTACCCATGACCTTCTTCCTCCTAACTTTGATCCACACCCTCCATCACCTACTCCTAACCACCTACATCCACGCCAGCCATTGATCTACAACTAACTCTTCCTCAATCGATCTATAAAACCCCATCAAATCGGCCGGTCCTAACAACTCTTCCTGAACTAACCATTTCCAAAATTCCAACTGGCCCAACCCCCACTTTCACCTCCATCCTCTTCCTATCTCCGGCTGTGACAGAGCCTCAGGCGAGCTTCGCATGGAAGAGGGATCATCGGAGGAAGGTTCCAAGGCACCATCTCACCTTAAATCGCCGCCGTGCGCGACATGCAGCTCCGAGAAGACTGCCTCGTCGAGCAAAGACCAACAGAATCCTATACTTTTCTACCCCCAGGTATTCATCCATCTTTCTCATTTTCTTTCTCGATTCTCATGTACGTATTAGTCCATTTAAGCACGTAAGTAGGATCTTTAATCCTTACTCTTAGACGCACATCAGATCATCCTTCAAATCCGAAAAGTTATAATTCAAACTTGTCTCCATTTCTACCCCATTTTCACGTTTTTCAATACTACTGGAAACTCTTTATTATAACCTGCAAATTTTTAATCTTTTGGTCGATTTCAATGCAAATCGAGCCCCAAATCTTTCACTCGCAGGTTCTTTTCATAACGGGAGCCCAACAATCATCATCTGGAGTTATAACTCTTGAAGAAGGCTCAATCCAAGACATACTCTTTTCTTCTGACCGTCAGAGCTGAACTGCCATCTTCTTTGAGAGCCAGCTGGTGCAGCTATCCACCTCGGAGCCCGCTCACCCACATGCGAGCTCGAGGGGTGTAGGAGACACCCCTCTGGCCCTGCAGGAGGCCAAAGAACACCGATGTTCGTCAGAAATAAATCAAGGAAGAAGGCACCACCACTGCATTTGCGAAAAGGGGAAGAACACCAAGAACAGAGGCGAGGTACAGGTTCGTGACACGTGTCCGCTTTGGACGGTCCAGATCGTGCCTTAGAGTCTAATCTCAACCCCTCAAACGAAGGGGTAGACATTTTGCATCATAAGCCCAGGAAGATTCTAGGAATTCACTCCCGCCCCAGCAAGTTTCCAGTATTTGCATTTAGGTCCTCGCGCATGGATCTAAATGCAAATCTTTTAATTTTTCTTTCAATTCAGTTCCTGTCAGGGACCATTTTGTAACAGAACTAGTTTCTTTTTCTTGCACTTATACGCTTGAACTATAAGGTAGTTTTGGACCTTGTTTTGATTGTATTTTTCATTGAATTTTCTAGTGTAGTTACACAAACTACCCTAACGACATTTCTTGCTATTTTTCATTGATTTTTATCGCATATTTTTCTCGATTTTATTTTTATAAAATCGTGCTAGTTTTGAGTGCTTTCTTATTCTTTGTTGTATCTTTCAAGAAGAGAATAAAATCCCGAAATTCTTTTATATCCTCGAAAACCACAGTACGGTTATTCTGCCTCCTCGAGTTTGATCAGGGGAACTTACCTGGATAAAAATTAGTTCAAAGGATAAAATAGGAGAGAAGCCATTTATCTTTATCTTTTTCTCTCTTTCCTATTTTATCCGCATTTCTATTTGATCAACCGACTTTTATTTAGCGATTTTCTATAACCGACATCCCTTAATCGTTAGCAAAAGTTGTGCTATCAAAATGACACCGTTGCCGGGGAGGCATTAGCTTTACTTAAGTTTTCAACATCATTTCGAGATTTTTCGATCTTCTTGATTTTATGGTTTTCTGGTTTCTTTTCGGTTTTTGTTTGATTTTGTTTTTACGGCTTTTATCGGATTTCGTCAACTTTTACGGTTTTCACTAATTTCTTTGATCTTCTTTTACGACTTTTGTTTGCTTTAGTTTTTACGATTTTTGTGTGTTTTTCTAACGAATTTTTATAGGGCCTGCAGGATCAGTCGACTTCTTCGGAAGCCGAGTCAGTTGAAAGTGCAGAGACCGACCCCTTATCTTACGGATCAGTTGCAGAGGAGAAAAAATTAGTTAGTATTTTCTTGTAGTATTTTTGTAAAAAAAGGACACTTGCCCCTTTTTTCAGTTTTGTAGAAGGGGACCCGTAAGGGCATCCCGGCATGTACCTCCCTCCTTTCTCGGGGTCTGTTTCACCGAGTGTCATGCATTCGAGGGAGCAGGGCACCCACCACAGTTTTCTTGCTTCGTCGGTTTCCGTGGCTTTTTACGAGGCTAGGTGCTTGTTTAGGTGTTTTTCGATTTTTCTCTCTGCTTTTGCTTCCGTAGTTAGTTTTAGGACTCGCTACCTAGGTGCATGTTTATTTAGGATAAATAATAAGAAAAAAAATCATTTGACGTGTTGTTTGAAAAAATCCAAAAAAAGTGAAAACCGCAAAAATAAAATCAGGACTACTTAAATATTTGACTTAAAAATAAACGTAAAAGATCATTTAATTTAGGAGAGCAACCCCCACACATGGATTGCAAGTATACTTTCCAGATTTATGAGTGGGGGATGGTACTTAAGGTTATAACTAGAGTCCGAGTTTCTCTCGGAATGCTACTTATTCCATACGTTTAATCATCATTCTTCAGTGAGGACTCTCGAGTAGCCGGAAACGGTCCGAGTTTCCTTAGCAGTGTGGGGGGGTTAGAGGACGTCGTAGTAGCACGATCCTCAAGTAACATGGGTAGCTGGAAACGGTCCGTATTTATCCCCATACTGGTTGAGAATAAGTGATTTCCTGTAAGGACTAGGAACGGTGTATAGGGAAATTCCGAGCACCTATTAGCTCGTGATAATATGTGAGAAGACCTGTCCACCAAATAACCCTAAAATTGACAAGATAAACGATCGAACTCTTACAATCATCACCAAGTTGTGTTGGTGAATTTGGGGTTGTATTGCATTTGCTTGTGAGGTGTGTGTTACCATGTCTTATACGCCTTCACCCTCGTTCTCTTGATTTGACATCGTGCTCTCTTGATAACTGCTTAACATCGAAGATGATGACTCGACAGCTTTTTCGCTCAGCCTTCACGAGCTCTCGACGATCCATCATCCATCATACTTCTTCACATACTCGGGATGACCCTCTTCCCGAATCGATCCCATCTAATCACGAGGAGAGTCAGACATAGAATCCCTCACCTCCCAGCCCATCTTTTGAGGCAGACCCCCACCTCGAACTATCGTCTATTTCTTCTACACAATTTCACCGAGCTCTTATGAGAATTTTTCCTTCCCAGAAGATTCGAAGGATATGGTTCGAGGGAAGGGATCATTGAGGACCGACAAACTGGAAAAGTAGCATATTGATGGAAGACTGGATCCAGCCGGAGGCATTACCACGGGGATTCTGGACACGCTACAGCAGATGAACTTACAGATCAGAGATCAATTTAGAGTCCAGAACGAGCTGTGAGCTGAGATCACCACGCTAAGAGCAGGAGCCGGGAATCCACCACCGCCTGCTGTGGTTCACGCGGCAATAAGAGACGAGTATGACCATGGAGCTAGGACACTACATCATTGTATTCAGTTACAACCGAATCAAGGGTCATACGAGCTACGACCGTCCTTCATATCTTTGCTTCCCAAGTTTTACTGGAATTCCACAGAGGAGCCGTTTATCTTTCTACAACAATTCGAAATGATTGTAGTATGTCTAGCTATCCAGGAGTTATGCAGGAGGTTATTCGCCTCAGAGCTTCCCCTTCACCTTAGCAGATAAGGCAGTCTACTGGCTTAGTCATTTGGGGAGCGAGATATCAATGTGGGACAATCTGAAGTCCATGTTCCTGCGTAAATATTTTCCTCCGGGACGGATGAATATGATGAGGAGCCTGATCTCCAACTTCGTGCAGTTACCGAATGAATCATTCCACGAGGCGTGGGATCGATTCAAGGACCTTACTGAGAGATGCCCTCATCATGAGATACCTTTGAAGGTGCTAGTTCATAATTACTTTGGAGGACTCCAATCGGATGTCCAGGCCCTTGTGAACGCCACATGTGGTTGAAGTTATTTGAATCGAGAAGCCGAGTTTATATGGTCCATCTTTGAGGAGATAGAAGAGAACCCGCGAGTCGTTGACTCTACTGGAGCATTCCAGAAGGCCCTGCAACCACCACACCACCGAGAGCATTAAAAGGTGGCAAATATTTCGGATTTTGAATCAAATACCAACATGGGATACATTAGTGAAAAATTAACATTGGTAGATGTGATTCAGAAGCAAGTTCAAGATCTGTAGCCGCTGCGAGAGTTGGAGAAACTCTCATCACTTCCTCAGCAGCTGAGCGATCTAACGAAGAAGGTGACAGACTTATAGCTTCAATACCAGTAGTCTCACTCTTCTTCGACTTCTCAACCTGTTCGTAGATCCTTACCCGTGCTTCCCACTCGTCAGATTCACTTTCTCCAGAGCGGGCCAAGTCAGCCTACAGAGACTCCACAAATTAATTGCCATGAGGACCAGTCTTATGCCAACTCAAGCCAGATCACCAGCCCTGGAGACGTTGATGTTGAGCCTCAAGCCACTCTAGAGATCAACGGGATATGGTACACTCCGATTCAACCATCATCACATTATACTCCTCAGAGCGTACATCAGCAACAACCATAGCAATACAACCATCCACAGCATGGACGCTCGCATTTTCAGTACCGATAGAATTTCACATCGCAGCAGTCTCACCAGTAAGTCTATCAGAGACCGCATTTTTTTCACCAACCTGCTTCGCGTTCACAACCTTACCATTACCTCCAGCAGCAACAATCTTCATACACACCTCAGAGATCTCCTCAGCCATACGCTCCACAGCAGCATACTTCGAGGCAGGAGAGAATATAGAACCAGGGTTACCGCATTGAATCTGAGATATCTTCACAGGCCCTGGTGCTGAATCAGATCATGGATATGCTGAGCACGCTCCAGACCGCACATAAGACCGAGATGGAGCGGTTAACCATCGTCTGGATGGGTTAACCGCGTCCAAGATCACTCTCCTAACCCAGCCTCAGATGAATCCGAACAACAAGAGGAGGCACCCAGATCAGGTAGACAACACGACATTTATGATCTCTTTTCATGAATTCTTAAGTAACTTCATTCGTCTCAGGAGCGGTAGATCACCATAAGCACTTGATCGGGAAGAGGAGAGGGCATAAGATGATGAGAGAGAGTCGATCCATGATACACATACTGATGTTGAGGAGGAGGACCACAACGATGATAAGGATCAACAACTTGACGATAAGGGAGAAGGAAGCGATGCCGAGACAGTTGACATGGACTTAGGCGAATCAGACGATGATACTACGCCAGACCATGTAGACACTCCCGAAGCTGATGTCTCCTTTCCTATTTTAGAGAGTTTTTTAGACAATTATGAGACTCTCGATATATAAGTTGATCCTGATTTTAATAAAAAATTGTTGTTCCTGAGCTTGTTCCTTTTCCTGATGCTTTGTATGGAAAAGGAAAGAAAAAATCAAAAATAATGTTGTGACTCCAGAGACTGATTGATTACTAAAAGATCACATCCTTTTGAAGATCCCACTCTATGATGCCTTAGATCACTTCCCTACGCTCAAGCAACAACTGAAGAATAGATGTATAATGTGTAGGAAGAAGGAATCACGAATAGAGAAGCATGTCTTGATCAAGGCCACATCCTGCGTTATTCACAATAGATTACCAAAGAAGAAGAAGGATTCAGGAGCACATTATGTCAGATACGAGATTTCAAAAGCCATATTCGATTGCACTCTATTAGATAACGGTTCCTCTACCAATCTCTTACCTTCTTGTTTACTCGACAAACTCGACTTAGGTTCTCTTTACAAATCCCGCTTGATCCTTCAATTTGCTGATAGATCTGTAAAGAGACCTAAGGGCATTGTGAGGAACCTTATCACGACCATGCAGGGTCTGCAATTCCAGTGGACTTTACAATCCTAGACATGGGTTGCCCTACACAGTTACACCTTACCCCGATCATTCTTGGGAGACCTTTCTTGGATATCGCGAATGCCCTCTTCGATTATGATACATGGAAGGTATCTTTTCGCGTCGAGGGCAAAAAGGTACATATAGAGATGGCGAGAGAATCACATGCATCCAGTGTCGCATCTACAACCAGTTCTGATGCCTTGAGTTCTTTAGCCACGTATGATTACATGGATGAGGTTCGTTTTGACGACCTCGAGATGTATCAAGTAGAGACCCACGATATCCTAGAAGAGGATGGGTCCGAGACCACAGTTGACAGTTCTTCTAATGTTTTCCTTTATTTCAGCATGGATGGTGATGATCATATGGAGTAGAGAACTGATGAGTTTATTGCAGATATTTTAGATTCAAAGAACTTACATAATTCCTCCACTTCAAATGATTCAGAGATCGAGTTCTATTTAGCTGAGTTATTTTCCTCTAGTCATTCTGAAGATGAGCACGGTAACGAGTTGGATGATTTTTTAGACATATTATGTAGTCCGGCTCTAGAGCAAATTGAGATGGTGGATAACCATAATGCAGACACACCCACCACCAGCATAGATCCGATAAGACATACAGAGTATGTTACAACAGAACCAGATCTTACCTTACCCGAACTGAAGACCTTGCCACCAAACATGAAATATGCTTTCCTTACAGGTCCTCATCGATAGTTTCCGGTCATTATCAGTGCACATTTGACCGAAGAGCAAGAATCCCTTCTGATGGAAATTATTGAAAGAAACCACAAGGCTATTGGGTGGACTGTATCTGATCTCCGCGAGATAAATCATGCTTTGTGTTCTCACCATTTCTATCTTGATCATGACAGCATACCTTCCAGAGAGTTTCACGTAGGCTGAATCCCATCTTACATGATATTGTCAAGAAAGAGATCATGAAATGGTGTGACGTAGGGTTTATTTATACCATCTCCAACTCTGAATTGGTTAGGCCATTACATGTTGTCCTGAAGAAGTCGAGAATTCATATGGTTAAAAATGAGAGTGGAGAGGAGATTCCAAAGAGAGTAACCGCGTCGTGGCAGATGTGCATTGATTACAGGAAATTGAACGCCACGACGAAGAAGGACCACTTCCTATTGCCTTTTATAGACCAAGTCATAAAGAGGTTGGCAAGGAAGGAGTACTTCTGCTTCTTAGACGGTTACTTCGGATACAATCAGGTTACAATTTCTCCTGAAGATCAGGAGAAGACCACCTTTACATGTCCCTTCGACATGTATGCTTATAGACGGATGCCCTTCGGATTGTGCAATGCCCCCGCTACTTTCCAGAGGTGAATGCTTGCCATCTTTGCGGACATGGTCGGTAATTTTCTCGAGGTCTTTATAGATGATTTTTCGATCTATGGTGAGTCCTTTGACAATTTTTTAGCGCACCTAGACCAGGTTCTTCAGAAATGTTGTGAGTTAGATCTCGTTTTTCTTGGAAAAAGAGCCATTTTATGGTTACAAACAGGATTGTGCTGGGGCATGTCATCTCCAAGCAAGGCATGGAGGTTGATCCTTCCAAGGTGGATGTCATCAAGCATCTCGATCCACCATCCAACATCAAGCAGTTATGGCCTTTTCTTGGGCATGTCGGCTTTTACCGCCGGTTCATTCAGGACTTCTCTAAGATTCCCCCAACCATTTACTGAACTATTAGGCAAAGACATCGAGTTCTTATTAGATGACAAATGTCTTAGAGCCTTCCTCACTTTAAAAGAGATTATCATCAATGCCCCTGTCCTACAACCACATGATTGGTCTCTACCCTTTGAGATCATGATTCATGACGGATGCTTCAGATTTTGCAGTCGGGGTTGTATTAGGATAGAGGAGGAACAGACTTCTAGTTGCTATCCACTATGCCAGCCACACTTTAGATGATGCTCAACGCAACTATACCGTGACAGAGAAAGAGATGTTGGCAGTGGTATTCGCATTAGATAAATTCAGATCATATCTTCTTCGCTAAAAATCACAGTTTATACCGATCATTCAGCTATCAGATTTTTGATGGAGAAGATAGATGCTAAGGCACGCCTTCTCAGGTGGATTATCTTACTTCAGGAGTTTGATTCAGACATTAGAGATAAGCATGGTGATAAAATCCAGTTTCATGCTATTAATTCACACATATTAACCCCCTAGCTTAGACTAAGTGTCAATAAAAATCAGATAATTCTTGTTTATATCAGAGTCATGGAATAAATTAAAAATACAAAAAAATAACAAAATTAAAATATGTAGTGTTTTTACCTTTAAAACACTCATAAGAATATTTCTCACTTTGTTTTACCTCGTTTCAGTTTTTGCTCAACATGAAACTTGTAGAGCTCATCAAGATCTACAACTTTCATGTTTTGAGTTTTTCCAAATTCGGCTATTTTCTCCATCTTTTGCGAGGTTTTCTTTCGAATAACCAGATTGGGCCACGTGGTGCTCTCTGATTGCACCACGTGGCCCGCCTCGTTGCGCGCCACTCACGCTCCACTCAACGTCGTCTGATCATCCCATTCCCCTCCAGATCATCACCATCCATTCCCTCTCTTTTCTCAACCCTTCGATCAGTCTCGTAATCACATCTCCGCCATCTGCGCTCACCTTCATCTCATAGCACCACGTGTCGTTTTCTCTGCCGCTCGATCTGCCTCTGGATTTAGCCATCTCAGCTACTCATCCCTATCTTTTTTCCAGTCATCCGATCTAAGCCCATCTCTTATCGCAGTCATCCGCTCCCTCTTTCATCTCCGCATGACAGGTGACGCGCTCTCAACCTTCGATCTGCTCCACCATCGATCTAATACGAACCATCCTTTAGCGCCCTTCCCTTGACTGTCTCATCGCGAGATCCAACGACCGAGGAGTTATCCCCCACCTTCGGTCGCCTCCATGCCCATGTTGCCCATCCCGCACACCATCTTCCCCCTTTTCATTTTCCCCGCCTATTCCACCACCTTCTCCACTCACCAACAACCCCATGTTGAAGACCCATCTTTCATCATCCTCGCGTGAGCCCACATTCACCATAACGTCCCCCTCTCGCTCCATAATCCCCATGCAACCCACTCATTCCATCACCGAAACCACAATATCCACTCTTCAAATAACCCAACTCTGCCCCACTTCACTGGTGTCCACCTTTACACGGGGCTCCGCCCAGCCCTTCTCCTCCTCCCCGTGACAAGGTGAGGACTGATCGAGGTGAGAAGACGACACAATCCCCGGTGTTGACCCCTGGTCATTCAAGGCCAGGTCTGCAGTGGCTCCGACCTGTTCGAGCTTCTCCCCATTACTGAGGGAGTTCAGCGAAGACTTGGGCTTCATCAAGAAGCCCACGCACAGGCCCTTCCTCCGCTAGCCTTCAGGTAAGCTCCCGATCTTTCTATGTAATTTTCTTTGATTTTATCTGAATTAATTAGCCCCCCCGTTCATGTTCACCGACCATTAACTAGTTCCCGAGCTTCATTACGCAACCCCCATTCACGCGCTTGATTTCGATCACTCATTCTCTCTTTCGCAACCTCCGGTACTCCCCTTCTATGCCAATCTCGTCGGAGATGACGACCAGCCGCTGCATTCTTCGCCCATTCACGACCGACCACCTCACTCACACTCACATGCACTACTCATCTGCACGCTTCGACTATGTGGAACTAACCCATGCAGGTGAATGCCTTGAATGGTCGACCCTGTCTCCGGCTTCAGAGCTCCGGTGACCTTCTTCAGGAGCCTTAGCATCTTCCCCACGCCTCAGTGATGATGGATGCACCTCAAGATATCTCCATAGAGCAGCAGTACAGGCAGAAGACGGCGACGGAGCTAATTCGACATCACCGGAGCACAACCAACTCTGCCGTAGGAGGCGGCTGAGAGGATGAACTCGAAGCACATGCATCATCTGATTCGCAAGATCGGACGGTCCTCAAATAGCCACGTCTCTCCTCCGACTTAGTACAACCACCGTTTGATGTCGATGATCGGGCTGTCCTTATTATTCCACGTGTCAGCAACGGGAAGTGGCACCAGACCTCCAAGCTCGGATCTTCCCGAGCCTCTCATGAGCCAGATCTGAGGCTGAACATGTCCAAGCCGAGCCCGAGCCTTGCGAGCCTCCTCCGAGCTTACATGCCAGCCGAACATAGACCATGTGTGCTAGTTACATGCAAGTTGGGAAATTTACAAGGAGGCCCTCACGACTTCTTCAATTTGCAATCTGGTCCTCAGATCACGTGCCTCCCACATGCGTCTGGGGTAATTTGCACCTGACCTCCTCTGGGTTTAAATAATTGCAAATATACCCCCGCGCATATGGGTAATTGACAGGGAAGGCCTCATAAATTTGCTATTTGCATATTATTCCCTCCTAGGGACCTGCTTGCTAGTTATTTCATGTTTCTCTTGCATTTATGCTCCTAGTTTCATTTGTGAATATCTTGAGCACCCTAGCTCAGTTTGAGTCGATTTTAGTGGCATTTCGAAGCTTGTTTCAATGTCTTCTTAATGGCATACTTAGATTTCATGTTTTGACACTGTGAATTTTTGATGCATTATTTTAATAGCCAAGTGTCACTTATATCACACGTTCAATGCCTTGCCTTAATTAATTTAATGAAACTTGATTCATGATTCTAATCTGAATTCGACTGTTGTTTGATTGCTCAAAGATTTTGTATAATTCGAGCATATTTACAGCATTTGTAATATTGCATTTCCTTGCATGTTAAAAATCAAACAAAAATTACATATTTATTTTTTGTATGCATCGTGTCCCGTCTTCATGCTTTGATTGACCTACGAATCTTTAATTCAATACTTAGTTTAGGTAATAAGAGTCTAAATAATACTTAAGAGGCTCGCATCCATGAGTTCGACCTTGAGCTTGCCCAGTAAAAAATAAATCAAATGCTTTTGCCTTTATTTGATACATTATTTAAAGCGATCTTTGACGCATCCGATTTACCTGATTGCAACGAAAGTGATTATTCTACATAATTAGAAGGGTGAAATCGCGGTTCGTCAAATGGCACCGTTGCCGAGGACATGACTCATCTCATGTTTTATTTGGATTTTTATTTATTTAATTAAGTGTTAATTTTTAATCTGTAGGTCATGTTGTTAAAATTTCTTTAATGGATATCTAACTTTTGTTTTTGTGGCAGGGCCCTTGGTGTTCAAGGAGGCGAGGAGCAAGTATTCCCCACTGCGAGGAGCCGTAGAAGCAAACTTCGGAGATAAATCTAAGAAGGAAAAATGTAGTTCTTGCATTTTATTCCTTTTCATGTAATAATCGTCTTTACAACGGCCTTCGATCAAAGACTCGCACGTGTAAATGAATGAAATTCTCCGTGGTTGTGTGGGGATCACCCCACTTGAGTGTCGACCTAGGACCAGGCACGCGGCTCTTCGAGCTTCTTTCACTTTTTATCCTTTGTGTTTGATTGTAGGTAGGACACACATTACTTCAAGATGCACATAAACATCGCTTCACTTAGCCAAATTAAAAGATGTTCTTCCCCGCTAATAGAAACATGTTAGGTGTGATTTTTCATCGACTTGCATGTGTTTGGTTTTGATTTTTAATTCAGTCCGAGTTTTCACGAATTTTGCTAAAGGAACTGCATGTTTTCTCTCTTAGCCTAGATCATGATTTTTATCGATTGCATGGCTTTTTCCCGACCTCCCTTCTTGGCTTGATCACTTAGGTTAATGGAAATTGGGGATGAGCGGTAGACGATGATTGCTTGATTTATGTGCTCACATTTAATCAGTGATAACCTTAAGTAAATAATTGGGACTGTTAATTGCAAGTTGACCTAAAATGGAGTAAAATCTTGTTTTGGGAGAGCAACACCCGTGTTTATGCAGGATGGTTTTATTGGACATTTTCTTTGATCTGTGCGTAAAGTAGAATGTTTTAATCACCAATAAAAATGACAAGATAATTAACGAACACTTGTTGGTTTCACATGTGAGTTGGTGAAATCAAAGGGTATTGCATGCTTGTTTGAGCCTTGATTGCTCCGACACCCTCCCCTAGATCTTAGATACTCCATTCATCTCCGAAGATTCAACGCTCATGTGTACATCCATCCTACTTCTTCGTTCACCTCAGGTCTCCCCCAACATCAATTATCCATCTTTATACTTAGGCTACTCTCATCCTAAGTATAGGGGGGACCCGAGTCCCCATGATTTTCTTACTCATCTTTCCTTGCCTTAATACTTAGGTTATTTCTAACCTAAGTATAGGGGGCATCCTCTCCAATTCATGTATATTTTCTATACTTAAATGGAGCTTTGGCTTTGTATCATCTAGTGCTATGAGTACATAGCAAAGTTTAAGTATAGGGGGGTATACCGTATATACAGTATTTAAACTTTAGCTATATTCTAAAAAATTTGAAAAATTTAAAACTTTTGGGCTAAAGTATAATCTTTTGAACTAAGTGGGCACAAATGTTTTCAAGGTTTTTCTATACTATGTTACACTATTTTTAAGAAAAATATTTTTGAAAATGATTTGAAAAATGGGTTTCTCTTATTTTGAAAATCTTTTGAAAATGTTTGAAAAATGTATATATATGTCTGACATAGTTTGGAAAATTATTTTCTCAATTTCAAGGAAAGTGAGTCTAACTTGTGTTCTAACTTTAATAAAAAATCTTTAAAAATGAGAGAAACCAAAAATCCTTTAAAAGTCAAAGTGACTACTAAACCCAAATAAGTAGCAGCATTCAGTGAGTGATTTCCCTTAGCAGAGTAGGTGGTTTAGAGGACATCGTGTAAGGCTCCATCCTCAAGCAACGGGTTTCGGCATGTACTTACACCTATACTGGCTGAATGCAGATGCATCTACTCATTTGAGTTTAGGTAGTCATTATGTCTTTTAAAGGCTTCATAAAAAGTTTAAAAAAAATTCTGGATGAAGGAGTTGGATTAAATCCACTACATTTTTCACTTCCACACGCAATCTGAGATGTTTGAGAACACTCAATTTTATGAGGTCTTGAGATTTTAGGTTAACCAGCCTTAACCATTAGGGTCGTAGACTTAATCATCCACATTTCTCTAGTTTGCTAGATTTACGTGCTATATTGCATTCTTAGCCTCTAACCTTAGAATATGATCAACACTTCAAATGCACGACTACGGTCTCGATGAGATGAGTTGAGATTTCACTTGAAGGATTGGGATGAGGGATTCAAGTCTGGACTTGATCTAATGATGCTCGAGGATGGGATAAAATTATTGAAGGGTTCATGAAACCTGAGTGTCAGCATTTTAGCCAGTATGAGAACTTGGTTCTTGTACTAATCTCTTGAAATTTACCTAAGTGCCACGGTGTGAAATAAATAAAAAAAATTGTTGATCAGTGTGCGCCAACTTTTGGTAAAAGCAGTGGAGCTAGCCAACAAAAATACAAAGTAAAGAAATATCATTGTTGAAAAAAAAGCTCTCATTCCACAAAGTCAAATATCAATAGAGCTTCCACCAAAAGGCGAGCGTTCCCAACCATTTCAAAGTGTCCACTTGGACCACCGCTATTAGGGTCAGGAGTCGTGCTTGCACCAAAAAAGGGCTCTACATTGTAAATGTTATAAGTCTGGGTGTAGAAGGTACGATAAGGACTCAAAAAAGGCACACCCCGATGTATTCCCAGGAAAACAAGTGTAGACGGCTCCAACTTCTCTTGGCGGGCGCACTGATCAACACCAAAAAAAACTGCATTGAGTAATAAGGCACTTGAGAGGATCCTTGTTCCAATGAGAGGGAGAGACGAAATGACACAATCCTAAACCCTCCATAAACCGGCCTACCACCTACACTTCTAAGTCTGTCAACTAAAGAGACGCTAGACTGAACGCAATATTTGATTTATTCCCTAGAGTTGAGGACTGGGTCCTTAGGTTCTTAGACCGAGACCTTGGGTGACGTTGTGACGCTACTCTTGTGATCGCAGTCAACACTTAGTACAAAAGAGAGTGGAAAATTAGAGGAATTGGATACCTCTTGATTAAGGTCGCGCTGAACTCTGAGATTTTGGATCTCTAAAATTGGGAGTTCTTGAACGGATCAGATCTTGTACGCACATGTACAAGGGGGTTAATCCAGATCATTCATTTTTGAGATGCTGGGGGACGAGCATAGTTTAAGTATTTGGGGTTGATGAAACTAAGTTTCATGCTATTAATTCACAGATATTTACCCCTAGCTTAGACTAAGTGTCAATAAAATCAGATAAATCCTTATTTATATTAGAGTCATGGAATAAATTGAAAATACAAAAAAATAACAAAATAAAAACCCGTAGTGTTTTTACCCTTAAAAACACCCACAAGAATATTTCTCACTTTGTTTGAACTCATTTCCGTTATTGCTCAACATGAAACTTGTAGATCTACAACTTTCATGCTTTGAATTTTTCCAAATTCAGCAATTTTCTTCATCTTTTGCGAGTTTTTCTTTCAAATAACCAGATTAGGCCACGTGGCGCTCTCTGGTTGCGCCATGTGGCCCGCCTCATTGCGCACCACGTATGCTCCACTCAACGTCGTCCGAACATCCCATTCCCCTCCAGATCGTTGCCATCCATTCCCGCTCTTTTCTCAACCCTTTGATCGGTCCCCTGATCACATCTCCGCCATCTGCACCCGCCTTCATCTCACAATGCCACGTGTCATTTTCTCTGCTGCTCGATCCGCCTCTAGATTTAGTCATCTCAGCCACTCATCCCTGCCTTTTTTCCAGCCACCTGATCTAAGCCCATCTCTTATCACAATCGTCCGCTCTCTCTTTCATCTCCGCACAACACGTGTCGCGCTCTCAACCTTCGATCCGCTCCCCCATCTATCTAATATGGACCATCCTTTAGCACCCTTCCCTCGATAGTCGGATCGCGAGATCCAGCGGCCGAGGAGTCGTCCCCCACCTCCGGTCGCCTCCTCTCCCACATCGTCCATCTCGTACACCTTTTTCCCCCTTTTCATTTTCCCCACCTATTCTGCCACCTTCTCCACTCACCAACAGCCCCATGTCGAAGCCCTATCTTCCATCATCCTCGTGTGAGCCCACGTTCGCCATAACGTCCCCTTTCTCACTCCATATTCCCCTTGCAACCCACTCATTCCATCACCGGAACCGCCATCTCCACTCTTCAAATAACCCAACTCCGCCCACTTCACGGGTGTCCACCTTTATGCGGGGCTCCGCCCAGCCCTTCTCCTCCTCCCCGTGACAGGGGGAGGACTGATCGAGGTGCGGATACGACGCGGCCCCAGGTGTCGAACCCTGGTTGTTCAAGACCAGGTCTGTGGTGGCTCCGCTTCGCTCGAGCTGCTCCCTGTAGCTGGGGGAGTTCAGCGAAGACCTGGGCTTCATCAAGAAGCCCGCGCACAGGCCCTTCCTCCGCTAGCCTTCAGGTAAGCTCCCGATCTTTCTATGTAATTTTCTTTGATTTTCTCTGAATTAATTAGGTCCCCCTGTTCAAGTTCACACGTCATTAACTAGTTCCTGAGCTTCATCACGCAACCCCCATCCACGCGCTCGATTTCGATCACTTATTCTCTCTTTCGAAACCTCCGGTCACTCCACTCCCCTTCTCCGCCAATCTCGCCGGATATGACGACCGGATGCCGCATTCTACGCCCATTCACGGCCGACTACCTACACTACTCATCTACACGCTTCGACTATATGGAGCTATCCTGTGCAGGTGAATGCCTTGAATGGCCGGAGCTCCATCGGAGCCAACTTTGCCAGCCATGTTTCCGACTTCAGAGCTCCGGTGACCTTCTTCAGGAGCCTTAGCGTCTTCTCCACGCCTCAACGATGACGACTGCACCTCCAGATATCTCCATAGGGCAGCAGTACAGGCGAAAGATGACGGTGGAGCTAATTCGACGTCACCGGAGCACAGACAACTCCGCCGTAGGAGGCGGCGGAGAGGATGAACTCGAAACACAGGCACCGTCCGATTCGCAAGATCGGACGGTCCTCAAATAGTCATATCTCTTCTCCGACTTACTACATCCACCATCCAATCTCGATGATCGGGCAGTCCTTGTTATTCCATGTGTCAGCAACGAGAAGTGGCACCAGACCTCTAGGCTCGGATCTTCCCGAGCCTCTCACAAGCCAGATCTGAGGCTGAACCAATGTCCGAGCCGAGCCCGAGCCTTGCAAGCCTCCTCCGAGCTTACGTGCCACCGAACCTAGACCCCACGTGCTAGTCACGTGCATGTTGGGAAATTTACAAGGAGGCCCTCACAACTTCTTCAATTTGCAATCGGGTCCTCAGATCACGTGCCTCCTACACAGGGGTAATTTACAGGGAAGGCCTCGCGAATTTTGCTATTTGCATATTAGTTCCTCCCAATGACCTGATAGTTATTTCATGTTTTTTCTTGCATTTATGACCCTGGTTTCATTTGTGAATATCTTGAGCATCCTAGCTCAGTTTGAGTCGATTGTAGTGGCATTTCGAAGCTTGTTTCAATGTCTTCTTAATGGCATGCTTAGATTTCTGTTTTGACACTGAATTTTGATGCATTATTTTAATTTCCAAGTGTCACTTATATCACACGTTTAATGCCTTGCCTTAATTAATTTAATGAAACTTGATTAATGATTCTAATATGAATTCGACTACTGTTTGATTGCTCAAAGATTTTGTATGATTAGGGCATATTTGCAGCATTTGTAATATTGCATTTCCTTGCATGTAAAATCAAACAAAAATTGCATTGTATGCATCGTGTCCTATCTTCATGCTTTGATTGACCTACGATTCTTTAATTCAACACTTAGTTTAGGTAATAAGAGCCTAAATAATACTTAAGAGGCTCGTGTCCCTGAGTTCGATGCTGGGCTTGCTCAAGTAAAAAATAAATCAACTGCTTTTGCCTTTATTTGATACATTATTTAAAGCGGTCTTTGACGCATCCGATTTTACCTGACTACAATGAAAGTGATTATTCTACATAATTAGAAGGGTGAAATCATGGTTCGTCACATGTGGTAAAGAATGTAGTAGCTGATCATCTCTTTTGATTACAGATAGAGCAACCTTCAGATGAGTACACGCCAGAGATTGCAGAGAAAATTCCAGACTAGAGCATCTTTGCAGTTACAGAACTTCCATGGTATGCAGACATGGTGAATATTCTGGTTACACAGAAAAGTCCACAGGGTTGGTCGAAAGATCGTATCGATAGGCTAGTGTCCGAGGCATGATACTACCATTGGGAGGATCCGATTCTTTTTCGTGAAGGAACGGATTGTGTTTACAGGCGATGTGTTCCTTAGGAGGAATACAATAGTGTCCTCACTCTGTGACACTCCTTAGAGGATGGAGGACATCATTACGTGAAGAGGACAACACAGAAGATATTTCAGAGCGGATTTTGGTGGCCGACTCTTACTAGAGCTGCTTGCACATTCGTGAAGAGTTGCCCAGATTGTCAGAAAGCCGTAGGGATAGTCGGTGCTCGAGATGCGATGCCTATATGACATGTTATCATTTGCGAGATCTTTGACGCATGGGGCATAGATTTATGGGACAGTTTCCCTTTAGTAATGTCTTTGAGTACATTCTTCTCGCTGTAGATTATGTCAGTAGATGGGTAGAGGCTATACGCGCACGAACCGCTGACAGAAAGACAGTATGCAAGTTCCTGAAGGAACACATTATTTTGAGGTTTCGTATTCCATGTATTCTCATTTCAGATGGGGGTAGCCACTTCATTAATAAGGAGGTGAAAAATCTAGTGAAGAATTACGGTATTGATCATAGAGTAGCTTCTCCTTACCACCCTCAGATGAATGACATGGATGAAGTCTCAAATAGGGAGGTGAAATCCATTCTTCAGAAATTAGTACGACCAGATAGGAAGAGTTGGTCACAGCTTCTAGACCATGTTCTTTGGGCATATGTACTGCATATAAGACTCCCTTAGGTACTTCGCTGTTCAAATTAGTTTATGGGAAGCCATGCCATTTGCCAGTAGAGATCATGAACAAATTCGAATGGGCCATCAAAGAGATTTCCTTAGAGATACAGAAAGTAGGAGCCAAGAGGAAGCTAGATCTGAATGAGCTAGTCGAAATTCGAAATCAGGCATATGAGAACACCTTTATTTATAAGGACAAAGTGAAGAAATGGATGATAGACATATTCGGCACAAGATCTTTATCCATGGGTAGAAAGTATGGTTGTTCAATGCACGATTGAGATGTTTTCCTAGCAAATTGAAGAGCAAGTGGGAAGGACCATACATAATCAGAACGGTGCACAACAATGGTAGTAATGCTATATCAGATGTGTCACCTGGTGCAGAGCCGTTTGTAGTGAATGGGCAGATGCTGAAGCACTTCGTAGAGACTACTAATCATCTAGTCCGAGTTGAAGTGATCTACTTTGTACATGATGCATGACTACTCTTTCACTTCATTCCATCCTGTATAGAGACCTGTGAGCTATGCATTTTATCCTGGAATACACAATTGTATATTCTTCGTAGACCACAATCGTCCCCATTTTTTTGTTCGTCTTACATGCTTAGGATACCATATCCTAAGTATAGGGGGGATCAATTGCCCGTTGATTCTCATAAGTTGATTTTGATCTTTTTACTTTTCTTTTATATATCCATTCTTTTACTCTAATCACTGGTCCCTAATTTTGACCACACTCTTTTCTATACTTAGGATGCCTTATCCTATGTATAGGGAGGATCGAGTGATTTCATTAATTTCGTTCTTCTTTCTCATTTTTGTTCTTTCGTTTGTATATTCATTTTCCTCAGTCACCTCATTTTCGTTTCACTATACTTAGATGACCTGATCGTATGTATGGGGGATCGATTGACTTCTATTCTTTCGTTCTTTTCACCCACTTTTGCTTTACGAGTTATGTCCTTCTTTTTCTCTTTTGACGCTATGAGGACATAACGTAAGCTAAGTATAAGGGGTGTGTATATATTTTAGATATACTTTTGTCTGTAACTCATACTTTATGTATTTTTTAAATTTATAAAATCCATAAAAAGTGGGTGAGGGTTAATTTAAGAATCCACCTATTTATTTATTTATAAAATCCTTGTAAATAAGTAAAATATTCTTAAAATCCTTATTTAAAATTCTTAATTAAAATATGTATTTAAAATATGTATTTAAAATTTGTATAATACTTATTTAAAATTCTACATATTGAAATATGTGTAAAATTCATTTAATCCTTGTAAAATTCTTTGTATATAAAATTTGTAAAATACATTAGTTATTTAATCCAAATAAATATGGGTAATATGTTGTGTAAAATTCTTGTACATAAATTTTTTTTATAATAAAATACAGAATCCATAAAAATTGCAAAGTCTAAAATCCATAAAAAATACAAAATCCTTAAACTCTATAAAAATGGGTAAAATTCAGAAAATATACTTCTCAAAAACATGATTGCATTTGCATTATTATTTTCAGAATAAGTTTGATTTCTAGAACTAAAGATTGGGAAATGTCTGAAGGATGGAGCTTGATTGTGGCCTTTAACTTTCATTGTAAGGAGCCTAGTTAGGAATGGGAATTTAGACTCCTTAGGTCTTTGACTGAAATCTTTGGGTTCCGTAAGACCATTTTTGGGAAGTCAACTCGAAAGTGCCTAAGTACAACACTTGGTATCATCTGTTTATCTCTTCATCAGTGAATTGGACACATGCACTTTGCACTTAGCTCGACTTGCATGGGGCTGCGAAGGACAATCCATTTTAGTGGTGTATTTTCATCCTTGTCTAGTGGCATTGACGTCTAAAGACGGGAGAGATTGGGATTGCAGTACTTTCTTGGGATGAGGGAAGGATCTGCTGGCACAATTTTTCCAAGACCTCAAAAAATGGACGGAATTAAAAGATGTTATAGCCATCGAGGCACAAAAAGATTGATGCAGTGCAAGCAACATTACAAAGCCAATACAAAGAAAAAGCCACCAAATACAAATACGACCACAATGGTCCGAGCTTCCACCAAAAAGCCTGCACATCTCAGTGGAGACAGCTACACTGGCTGGACTTCACAAGGAGATATGTCTATACTGGTCGCACTCCAATTCTTTTCTCATTCTTCTACTTTCTCTCTATATTCGATTGTGAACACAGCATGACCTGACCTTAGAAAGGAATACCTCTCTCCCCGAGGAAAGAGTAGCTGGATGAGGAACCAATGGGAGTGTATTATTGGGATGGGTGGTTTCTTCACTTCTTTCAAGCGGGAAGAGCTAAAACAATTCACACATCGTACAGATTGATTTCAAGGTTGATAGAGTTAGCAATATGAATAAGTAGATATGTACTGGTTGTTGAGGTGACCCTAAATAAGGATTTGTATTGAGGACTGTTGAGACTAAATTCCTAATCCTAGTTAAGACTCCAACAAAATGCTTGTTTCAGGCCCGATCGAGCTCTGTCCTTTGTCTGTTCTCATGAATTAATTTAGGAAAACAAATTCATTCTAGCTTTCTTTCTTTTTCCCTTATTTTTAAAATAAGTGTTTGCTAAGGGACTAGCAAAGTTTAAGTACAAGGGGTTGATGAATCCATGATTCATTAACATTTTATCTGCATTTTGTCTTAAAACCCTTAACAAATTCATGTAAATGTCCATTAATTTCCACTTTTTAACAAAACCCTACTCATGAATAAAAATACACTTTTATGCATTAAAATCATGTAAATAAATAAAATAATAAAAATAAAGAAAATAAAAAAGAAGGCAAATTGTAGATATGTATATATGTACAATGTGACTTGCTAAATAAATATAGCTAAAAGATATATTTATAACCTAATTCTCGAGACCAAGTCAGCATGGATTGGTCGATAAATAAATAAGTAGGGGGTGATAAGGAAAGAAACAAATAAAATAATTAATTCTACACTTTACACACTCTTCGTTAATTATCCAATAAATGCCAAAACTTCAATGATTTTTAATTAGTTCATATGAATATATTTTTCACCAAACTCTTTTCCTAAATATTTATAAAAATATATAGAAAATAAAAAATAAATTAAAAATATTATCATATATATATATATATGCCAAGAAATCCAACTTGTAAATTGTCATGCCTCAACATCCTTCAGAGACGGAGACCACAACGAGCATAATGTCATTCAGATAATAGTAGTCTCTTCTATCTTCTCCTCTGCCTTTATAGGTAGTAGGTCTTATAAAGACACGTGTTGAAGCTTAGGAGCCGTGCGAGATGAGCATCAAGAAATTAGAGTGGTGGTAGGACCACAATCCAGTTTTTGACTACCTCCTGCCTTGTCACTCAGGCAGACACTTATGAAGAAGTCAATTCAAACCCGCGCCTGATCCTGGGCAGGAAGGAGTATTTAGAGATCTCAAATTCCCAACAACATAACTTTTTCATAAGAACTCCAATATCACTCTACTCACCTTTAAAGTTCATTAAATACTATTCTCTAATTAATGAAGTTAATTTCACCAAAATCGAGTTCGTTTGCAAAAAGTCCGTTTTGAGACCTAACCACAACTGAGTTTCTGGGCTATTTATTTTATCTAGAACACAATATAATTATTTTAATAATTTTACAATTTCTAATTATTTTTTGATCTTGTATTTTAACCCTAATTTATTTCATAATTTTTGGAGCCTATTTATTATTTTAAATAAATCAAAAACCCTAGTTTATATGTAAATTTGAACTACATCACTTATATCTATAATTATTAATACACGTAAATTAATTTATTAAAATCCATAAAGATTAAAATATACTTTATTTTTTATCCTAATAATTAATAAAATATAAAAATGATATACTATTTATTAACTTATTAAATTAAAAATCCAAAACCTATTTATTAAGTATTATTTATACTTGTTTATTAATATAATATTTATATTTCGTAAAATATTTATTATTTACAAAAAAATAATTATATCATAATTTAGATAAATTTATTATTTATGTTTTTTATTTTTATACTTATTTAAACTTCCATTATTTACTATTTATTTCCTATTTATGAAGGTATTTAATCATCTGGCCAACCAGGTGCTGACACGTGTCAGCACCTGGTGTCATCTTCTTCAAGAAGACCGTACGTTACTTCTGTTCTAACTACCCAACTTCGCCTAATTCTACCCATCACCTTCTTCCTCCTAACTTCGATCCACACCCTCCATCACCTAACTCCTTACCACCTACATCCACACTGACCATTGATCTACAACTAACTCTTCCTCAATCGATCTATAAAACCCCATCAAATCGGCCAGTCCTAACAACTCTTCCTGAACTAACCATTTCCGGAATTCCAACTGCCCGAACCCCCATTTTCACCTCTGTTCCTTACCTATCTCTGGTTGTGACAGAGCCTCAGGTGAGCTTCGCATGGAAGAGGGATCATCGGAGGAAGGTTCCAAGGCTCCATGTCGCCTTGAATCACCGCTGTGCGCGACATGCAGCTCCGAGAAGACCGCCTCATCAAGCAACGACCACCAGAGTCCTATACTTTGCTACCCCCAGGTATTCATCCATCTTTCTCATTTTCTTTCTCGGTTTTCATGCACGTATTAGTCCATTTAAGCACGTAATTAGGATCTTTAATCCTTACTCTTAGATGCACATCCATATCATCCTTCAAATCCGAATCGTTATAATTCAAACTTGCCTCCATTTCTCCCCCATTTTCACGTTTTTCAATACTACTGGAAACTCTTTATTATAACCTGTAAATCTTTAATCTTTTGACCAATTTCAGTGCAAATAAAGCCCCAAATCTTTCACTCGCAGGTTCTTTTCATAGCTGAAGCCCATCAATCATCATCTGGAGCAATAACTCTCGAAGAAGGCTCAATCCAAGACATACTCCTTTCTTCTAACCGTCAGAGCCAAAATCCCATCTTCTTAGAGAGCCAGTTGTCACAGCTAACCACCTCGGAGCCCGCTCAACCTCAGGCAAGCTCTAGGGGTATAGGAGACACCCCTCTGGCCCTGCAGGTGGCTAAAGAACGTTGTTGTTCGTCGGAGATAAATCGAGGAAGAAGGCGTCGCCTTTACATTTGCATAAAGGGGATGAACGCCAAGAACAGAGGCGAGGTATAGGTTCATGGCACATGTCCGCTTTGGACGGTCCAGATCGTGCCTCAGAGTCTAATCTCAACCGCTCAAACAAAGGGATATACATTTTGCATCATAAGCCTAGGAAGATTCCAGGAATTCACCCCCGCTCCAGCAAGTTTCCAGTATTTGCATTTAGGTCCCCACACACGGACCTAAATGCAAATATTTAAAATTTTCTTTCAATTCAGTCTCTGCCAAGGAACATTTTGTAACAAAACTTGTTTCTTTTTCTTACACTTGTACCCCTGAACTATAGGGTAGTTTTGGACCTTGTTTTGATTGTATTTTTCATCGAATTTTATATGATAGTTATACAACTACCCTAACAACGTTTCTTGCTATTTTTCGTTGATTTTTCTTGCATGTTTTTCTCGATTTGATTTTTGTAAAATCGTGCTAGTTTTGATTGCTTTCGTATTCTTTGTTGTATCTTTCAAGAAGAAAATTATCACGACCCCGATTTCGGGTCCTTGGATCCTCCCAAATCCGGATCTGATTACTCAGCAATAATTATTCAGCAATCACAACTAACATTCAGAAATAGATTGCAATTAAAAATACTCAGAAGAAAGTATTTCAACACTTTTCCATTCACAAAATAAAGTTCACATAATACATTGTCCCACTATAACCATTTACATGTACATCAGCTCGAAAGGAGATACACAAAAAAATTACTAACTACCTTACAGAGTAAAGCTACTGTAGCTGGCTGGATGACTATGTTAGCTGGCTGGATAATTAAAGTTCTTGTGATGGCTCACCGACACCTGTTGGGTTTTCCATAAATCATAGGATAATAATTAGCGAGTGCTAAGTAACGAAGAAGAGAAAAGCAAACAAATGTGTAATTTTTAAAAACTTGTTATCACACAAAGTTTCATTCATTCTCATCAGTTTAAGTCCTATTCCTTTCTATTCCACGTCAGGGATTAGTCCACGGAATTACCTCACCACTGTATGGACTCTGAAGTTGCGGACACTTCAGGATTGGAGATTTCATTGATCTGGTAAGCTTATGCCATCGCACATCGCCTCAACCAATCCTCCAATACTACTCTGACCATTTCCTTTTTCTTTTATTACTCAGGCTCTCAAACCCTCAGCTTGACAACCAAAGGAGCACACCGTCCTTGAGGATCTGGACGCTTAAAACCTCAGGCCAGCCTTTAATCACATAACCTAGTGGCTTTAAATACATGTTATCGTGACCCAGCCGCTATTGAACCACTCGTGCCTCCACATGACACGACCACATCTTCCGTTGTTCAACCCGAATATATTGTCTCATGGTACCACACGTTGCAAATCATTCATTTCGTGCGCACTTATCATAACAGGACAACCGTGTACCACCTAGGTAGGGCAACACCAATACGGGTTCCTTCCGATAAACCTACAGGTTGCATGCCCGACCTGTAGTTCTACTCCCAGTCATTCTTAACGTAAGACACAATCCTTTTCAGGATCAAACTCAAAATACATCAATTCCCATGATGTAATTCCTCCGTTAAGCCTTAGATTTGCATAAACATAAATACTGAGTATAGACTTATACATATATTAATTCATATATTTATATACTCGTATTTATGCTTATTTTAACTTCCAAACCCTAACTTTCCAAACCACTGCATCCATTCAATGTTTAGATCTTATTTTAGTTGAAATAACAAAACAATTTTTCATACTTTCTCAAAAATACAAGGAGCATAAATACAGAAATCTCAGCGATCTCATATGAAAACCCAACATCAAAAAGAAGGATTTCGTTACTTAATCGAGCTCTCTCTCGTGTATGCAGTGCTTTATCATGATTCTTTTTAAAAAAGGATGATTTATAGCTCCTGAAACGACCAAATTTCATTTTTGTATCAAAAACTCTAAGAACACGAAGAACGAACAAAGAACATGAAGAATGCGAAGAACACATGAAGAACACGAAGAACGTGAAGAACATATTTTTCTCTTACAATTTCAACAGAGCTTCCCCGTATATGGGGTGATATTTTTAGGAAAATTTTGCCAGAGTTTCCCCTTATATCTAGACATATTTTTATAAAAAATTGACAAAGTTTCCCCTTATATCGGAACATATTTTTATAAAAAATTCAGCACATTTTCCCCTTATATCAGGACATATTTTAAAAGAAAAACGGAAAGAGTTTCCTCTATAAAATCACCGAGAGGGAAACAACAAGGAAACTGAAAGAATATAATAAAACTACAAGCGATGGAGAATCGATAGACACCACACGTATTAGGTGAGTGAAGGTGTGATGAATCACATGGTTCGCTAACGTGCATAGCCGCCCACACCTAATTAGGGTATTACACATATTTCTCCATCAAAATAACTATAAAAGCGGAAAAGAAAAAATAGAACGATAAGAAATGGAGAATCGGTAGACATCACACGTCTTAGGTGAGTGAAGGTGTGACGAATCACAGGGTTCACTGACGCGCATAGCCGCTCGCACCTAAATAGGGTGCTACACAGATTTCTCCTCGAACCACAACAGAAAATGAATCAGAAAGAAGGATGAATCGAAAACAAAGCTTGGGAAAAGAAGATGAATCGAAAACCTGGCTTACAAAGAAAACTAAGAGAGGATTGCACCTTCCTCCTCCCTGTTCTCCCGGCAGTACTTCGCTAGCGCTCCTTCCCCGCCTCCCACTCCTCCTCCCGACCTCTCGACCCTATCCCTTGGGGTGTTGGTGGTAGTGGAAATTGTAGAGAATGAATGGGTAGGGGGCTATTTATAGGCTCCAGAAAACTGCTAATCATGGTTAGAAAATCATGGTTTAGACCTTAACTACGGTTAGCGGCCCATGGTTTTGGCCCATGATTTTGGCCAAAACTTATCCAAAACTTAGGACTTAAGTTAGAACTTTCCAGAGGATTCTAGATTCACTAATGACGTTTAATTAACGCTAATCGTGATTAACTTTCAGTAATCACGATTTAACATTCATGGCTTATGCTTATCTTTTGATAACTATTGATTAGTGTTCACTAATGATCATTAGCGATTCTCAATCCATCATTAGTTCTTTAATCATGTTTAATTAATCTTAATGACGGTCATTACGGGTCAATGACATCTTAAACCTCCTTACTTCCCTTTCTTCTGAAAATCATAACAAATCGAAACGAAGTCCGATTCACACGAAATTCCGTCGGTTTCCTCTTGACGAGCCGCATCTTATGATATAGGATCCGAGAGATGACCAAGTTCAAGGCTTTACAATTATAACAACCTTAAAGGAAGTCCCGCACTTGACACTAGAAATACATGCATAACAACCTTAAAGAGGATTAAAATCATAACAACCTTAAAGAGAATGAACGTCATTTCATTTATAATAAACATATACACAATACATAGTGTCATCATTCAAACAAGTACATGAATTTTTCTCTCATTTCTACCTCAGGTTCCCATGTGGCTTCTTCAAACTCTTGGTTGCGCCACAACACTTTTACTAGAGGTAGCTCTTTATTCCTCAACTTCTTGATATCCATGTCCAGTATTTGCACAAGTATTTCTAAGTATGTCAAGTATGGATCAACATGTAGATCAGCATAACTTATCTTACAGGATCCTTGATATACTTTCTCAGATTTCATAAATGAAAAACATCATGTATTGCTGAAAGATGTGGAGGAAGTGCAAGTCTATATGCAAATTTTCCAATCCTTTGAATAATTTCAAAGGGACTCACGAACCTGGGTGCTAACTTCCCACGCAAGCCAAACCTTTGAACTCCCGTCATAGGAGATACTTTGAGAAATACAAAGTCGCCTACCTCAAACTCAAGGTCTCTTCGCATGGTATCACTATAGATTTTCTGGCAACTCTGAGCACTTATTAGTCTTTTTCGAGCAAGCTCTACAGATTCCCATATCTCCTGGAGTCTATCTGAATCATAAAGGTTCTTTATCACGGCCTCTTGCTAAGATAAATGAGTAGTACACCTTCGTCATTATAGTGCTTCAAACGGTGTCATGCCGATACGTGCATGATAACTATTATTGTAGTTTAATTCTGCAAGAGGCAAATGTTTCACCCATGATCCTTTCCATTCTAAGGCACATGCTTGCAGCATATACTCTAACGTTTGAATTGTACGTTATGATTGACCATCTGTTTGCTGATGATATGTTGTGCTCAAGCATAACTGTGTGTCTAAGGCTTTCATGAAGTTCTACCAATAATGTGAGGTGAATCGTGAATCTCGATCGGAAACTACCTCCATTGGGATACCATGGAGACGGATCACATGTGTAATATATAACTCAACAAGCTGATATGGAGTGGAAGATAGGCTTATCGGAATAAAGTGTGCTACCTTGGTCAAGCTATCTATTATAACCCATATACTATCTTTACTACCAGTCATCTAAGGTAAGCCAGTAACGAAGTCCATGGAAATGCTTTCCCATTTCCACTCAAGTATAGAGAGGGGTTGTAACAATCCTGGTGGCTTTTGGTGTGAATCTTTAACTTGTTGGCAAGTGAAACATGAATTCACAAACTCAGCAACATCCTTCTTCATTCTTAGCCACCAAAAGTTTGAACGAAGATCCTTATACATCTTCGTAATTCCTAGATGAATGGATAATGTAGAACAATGCGCTTCACGTAAGATGTCTTTCCTCAGTTCAGGTGTGTTCGGTACACAAACTCTGTGATGGTTATATAGTAACCCATCTTGTATCTGGACTCCCTCTATCTCATTCTTTTTAAGTTGTTGTCTCAAGTCTTTAAAGACTAGATCATCCTCATGTCCTTTCTTTATTCAATCACAGATCTCTGGTTTGTATCAGTGAGGAATAATTATAGTATCAGCACTAGTATCAAATGGTTTCCATTCACTCAACATTGATAGTAAACCCCAGAAGTGGATAGCACTCACCAACCCATGTGAATAAGTTCTTCTACTAAGGGCATCTGCTACGACGTTCCCCTTACTAAGGTAGGAGATGGCGCAATCATAGTCTTTTAACAACTCTAGCCACCGTCTTTGTCTCATATTAAGCTCCTTCTGATCAAATAGATATTTCAAGATTTTATGATTAGTGAAGATTTCAAAAGTAATACCATAGAGGTAGTGTCTCCATATCTTTAAAGTGAAAACTACGGCAGTTAATTCAATGATATGTATCGGGTAGTTCTTCTCATGTGTCCTGAGCTGTCGCGATGCATACGCAACTATCTTACCATGTTGCATAAGAACTGTCCCAAGTCCTTCTCTAGATGCGTCAGTGTACATTGTAAACCCTTCAGTCCCAGAGGGTAGAGTAAGGATAGGTGCAGATGTTAGGCATTCTTTCAATGTTTGAAAACTAGCTTCACATGCACCGAACCATATGAATGGAATCTCCTTCTGAGTCATCCTAGTCATTGGCAATGCTATTCGTAAAAACTCCTTCACAAATCATCTATAACATCCAGCTAAACCCAGAAAAGATCGTATTTCTGTGACAGTCTTCAGGCGTTCTCAACTCGTCACCGCACTAACCTTTGTAGGATCAATTGATATAACTTCCTGAGAAATAACATGGCCTAAGAATGATTCTTTGGACAACTAGAAGTCACATTTGCTATATTTGGCATATAGTTTATTCTTCCTTAATATTTCAAGTGCCTGTCGGATATGGTGTTCATGCTGGTACTTATCCTTGGAGTAGATAAGCACGTCATCAATAAAGACTACTACAAAGTGGTCTAGGAACTCCTTGAATACTCTATTCATGATATCCATGAAAGCTACTTGGGCATTTGTTAGTCCGAAAGGCATAACTAAAAATTCATAATGTCCATATCTAGTTCGAAAGGTTGTCTTGGGGTTATCTGCATCTTTAATCTTCAACTGATGGTATCCAGATCTTAAGTCAATCTTGGAATACACAGATGGACCCTACAACTGGTCAAAGAGATCATCTATTCTTGGAAGAGGATACTTGTTCTTTACTATATTCTTATTTAGTTGTCTATATTCAATGCACAACCGCATTGACCCATCCTTTTTCCTCGCAAATAAGACAGGTGCACCCCATGGTGAAGTACTAGGACGACTGAATCCTTTATCTAACAGTTCTTGTGACTGTACGTTTAACTCTCGCAACTCAGCTGGTGCCATCCTATATGGAGGGATAGAGATAGGTTGAGTATCACGTGTGAGATAGATTTCAAATTCAATCTCTCACTCAGGTGGTAATCCAGGTAGTTCCTCTGGAAATACATCAGGAAACTCGCACACTATAGGTACATCTTCTATCATTCTGTCTGACCCTGATGTAGTGGCTACATAAGCTAAATAGCCTTGGTACCCTTGCTCTAACAACTATTATGCCTGCAAAGTAGAGATGTATTCAATATTATCATTGGATTTCTTTTTAATGAACTGGAACTCTATCGAGTTAGGAAGGTGAAAAATTACTATCTTCTGAAAACAGTCAAGGCATGCATGATGCCTTTCTAGCCAGTCCATCCCCAGGATGACATCAAAATAATTCATTTCGATAAGTAGTAGATAAGCAGATGACTGTCCTGCAATCTGACCCACACAGTCGTATAAGATCTTCTTGAATATAATTGACGTCCTGGTTCCTTACTCAAATAATGGTTTTGTGCTTTTACCGGAATCTTATCCTTATAATAGGAATCAAATATTCTTCTTTTGTTTGCCTACAAAGCGCCTCCTCCACTACTCCTCCAAATGGAGTAGGGGAAATAAATTCTATGGAGTGATGGTATCTAGACTCTTTCTTATGATGGTGAATAGAACCCTCAACTCTAGCATCCACAGGTCTGGATGACTTTGATCTCTCATTGTGGCATTGAGTATTTGCTCTAATGCCTATTACCTTTGACCCATCTCATGGGTCATCACTACCATATCTGCTAATTGTCTAGACACATCTTGGTCTACCATGATCATGGGATGAATCAAGGCCAAAGTTTAGGTCCTATACGTTTTAGCATGATTTATATAAGGGACAATGACATGTGAATGGTACTGCAGTCACTTATTAAGATCAAATGATCTTAAGACAAAATTAGTTTCTGGATACCGCTCATAGTTATCAATTACTAAGTAAATTACTGGAGTAACCAAGCTCTAATACCAATTTGTCGCGACCCCGATTCCGGGTCGTCGGATCCTCCCAAATCCAGATCTGGTTACTCAGCAATAATTTATTCAGCAATCACAACTAACATTCAGAAACAGACTACAATTGAAAATACTTAGAAGAAAGTATTTCAACACTTTTCCATCACAAAATAAAGTTCACATGATACATTGTCCCACTATAACCATTTACATGTACATCAGTTCGAAAGGAGATACAAAAAAAACTACTAACTACCTTACAAAGTAAAGCTACTGTGGTTGGCTGGATGACTATATTAGCTGGCTGGATTATTAAAGTCCTTGTGATAGTGATGAATCTCGTATTCATCACTCTAAATCTCATTTATTAAGCTCAAATCCCTCAAAATCAACATCATTCTTGCATCTATTCTGCATAGTTAGCATTAGTGCATGATTTCATAAGAATTGCATTTTAGCACAAAAATCTGCACAAAATAAGAAGCCAAAAATCCATGCCAAAAGTGACCTGTAAATAGCCTAACTTCCTGGATTTTTAACCCATTTCATGTTCTGAAATTCATAATTGAATAATCATTGCTCTAAAAATCCCCGAAAAATCACATATTGTAGAATTAATGTGCTTGACATTGTGCCTAAAAAGAATTGCATTTGCATGCATATTTTGTCCTGTAAAAATCATTTTGCATCTTTTAGTATTTAATTTTTAATAGGTATTAAACCCCACATTTTCGAGGTTTAGGATTTTTCTGAGATCCATCACCTAGTGATAGATCTTAGATAATTTTATTTCTTGAAAATAAGTAGGTTTAATATTTATTATAATTAAATATTGAAATTCATTTTGTTTGCATTTGAAATACATAAAAAATTCATATTGCATCCAAAAATTCCAAAAAAATTACAGTACATTCATTTCTTCATAATTTACATTGTGGCCAAGTTTCGTATTTTTCGAACATCATTTGAATGTATTTGATATTTTAGTCCCTAAAATAGGCCAAATTTGCATCATGCATTCCTTATTTGCATTAAAAAATTTCAAAAAAAAAGACCACCTCGAAAACCGTGAACGAAATTTGATAGACATAACTCTAGGTTGTTCCTTTGCCTCCTTGTGATCGACCTTGGGACTTGCCCAAGTAAAATAAACATAAAACCACACGATTAAAGATTGAACATATTATTTGTGGTTATTTTCTTGATCGATTCCGATTGCCGCCTACAACGCACGACTAATCATTCTTTAAACCGAACGATAAAAACACATTCTAAACGCTGCAATTTCGGATTCGTCAGATAGCTCACCAACACATGTTGGGTTTTCCATAAATCACAGGATAATAATTTGCGAGTGCTAAGTAATGAAGAAGAGAAAAGCAAACAAATGTGTAATTTTTCAAAACTTGTTATCACAAAAAGATTCATTAAATCTCATTATTTTAAGTCCTATTCCTTTCTATTCTACGTTAGGTATTAGTCCAGGGAATTACCACACCACTATATGGACTCCGAAGTTGTGGACACTTCGGGATTGGAGATTTTGTTGATCTGTAAGATTATGCCGCCACAAGTCGCCTCAACCAATCCTCCAATACTACCCTGACCATTTCCTTTTTCTTTTATTAATCAGGGTCTCAAACCCTCAGCCTGGCAAAAAAGGAGCACACCATCCTTGAGAATCCAGTTGCTTAAAACCTCAGGCTAACCTTTAATCACATAATCTAGTGGCTTTAAATACATGTTATCGTGATCCAACCGCTATTGAACCACTCGTGACTCCACATGGCACGACCACATCTTCTGTCATTCAACCTGAATATATTATCTCTCAGTACCACACATTGCAAATCATTCATTTCGTGCATACTTATCATAACAGGGCAACCGTGCACCACCTAGGTAGGGCAACGTCAGTACGGGTTCTTTCCGACAAACCTACAGGTTGCATGCCCGACCTGTAGTTCTACTCCCAGTCATTAATTCTTAACGTAAGACAAAATCCTTTTCATGATCCAACTCAAAACACATTAATTCCCATGATGTATTTCCTCCGTTAAGCCTTATATTTGCATAAACATAAATACTGAGTATAGACTTACACATATATTAATTCATATATTTATATACTCATATTTATGCTTATTTTAACTTCCAAACCCTAACTTTCCAAACCACTGCATCCATTCAATGTTTAGATCTTATTTTAGTTGAAATAACAAAGCAATGTTTCATACTCACATAAAAATAACCAAATTAGGGATCTTCATAACAAGGAGCATAAATACAGAAATCTCAACGATCTCATATGAAAACCCAACAGCAAAAGGAAGGATTTCGTTACCTAATCGAGTTCTCTCTCGCATATGCAGTGCTTTATCGTGATTCTTTTTCAAAAAGGATGATTTATAGCTCCTAAAACGATCGAATTTCATTTTCGTATCAAAAACACTAAGAACACGAAGAATGAACAAAGAACATGAAGAATGCGAAGAACACATGAAGAACATATTTTTCTCTTACAATTTCAGCAGAGCTTCCCCTTATACGGGGTGATATTTCTAGGAAAATTTCGGCAGAGTTTTCCCTTATATCTGGACAAATTACTATAAAAAATTCGGCAGAGTTTCCCCTTATATCGGGACATATTTTTATAAAAAATTCGGTAGAGTTTCTCCTTATATAGGGACATATTTTAAAAGAAAAATAGAAAGAGTTTCCTCTATAAAATCACCAAGAGGGAAACAACAAGGAAATTGAAAAAATATAATCAAACTACAAGCGATGGAGAATCGGTAGACACCACACGTCTTAGGTGAGTGAAGGTTTGACGAATCACAGGGTTCACGGACGTGCATAACCGTCTGCACCTAAGTAGGGTATTACACAGATTTCTCCATCAAAATAACCATAAAAGCGGAAAAGAAAGAATACAATAATAAGCAATGGATAATCGGTAGACATCAAGCGTCTTAGGTGAGTGAAGGTGTGACGAATCATAGGGTTCACTGACGTGCATAGCCGCTCGCACCTAAATAGGGTGTTACACAAATTTCTCCTCGAACCACAACATAAAACGAACCGGAAAGAAAGATGAATAAAAACAAAGCTTGGAAAAAGAAGATGAATCGAAAACCTAGCTTACAAAGCAAACTAAGAGAGGATCATACCTTCCTTCTCCTCGTTCTCCCAGCAGCGCTTCGCTAGCGCTCCTTCCCCGCCTCCCACTTCTCCTCCCGACCTCTCGATCCTAGTCCTTGGGGTGATGGTGGTTGTGGAAATCGTAGAGAATGAATGGGTAGGAGGGCTATTTATAGGCTCCAGAAAACCGCTAACCATGGTTAGAAAACCATAGTTTACACCTTAACCGCGGTTAGCGGCCCATGGTTTCGGCCCATGGTTTTGGGCCAAAACTTGTCCAAAACTTAGGACTTAAGTTAGAACTTTCTAGAGGATTCTAGATTCGCTGATGATGCTTAATTAACGTTAATCGTGATTAACTTTCACTAATCATGATTTAACTTTCGTGGCTCATGCTTATCTTTCGCTAACTATTGATTAGTGTTCACTAATGGTCATTAGTGGTTTTCAATTGGTCATTTATTTCTTTAATCATGTTTAATTAGTCTTAATGACATTCATTACGTGTTAATGACATCTTAACCCTCCTTACTTTCCTTTCTTCCGAAAATCATAACAAATCGAAATGAAGTCCAATTCATACGAAATAAATTCCGTTGGTTTCCTCTTGACGAGTCGGATCTTATGATATAGGATCTGAGAGACAACCAAGTTCAAGACTTTATAAGAATAAAATCTCGAAATTCTTTTATTTCCTCGAAAACTGTAGTACGGTTATTCTGCCTCCTCGAGTTCGACCCAGGGAAACTTACCTGGATAAAAATTAGTTCAGAGGATAAAATAGGAGAGAAGCTGTTTATCTTCATCTTTTCTCTCTTTCCTATTTTATCTACATTTTTATTTGATGAACCGACTTTTGTTTAGTGGTTTTCTACAACCGACATCCCTTAACCGCTAGCAAAAATCGTGTTATCCCTCAATATAAACCGACCATGACCTCGAGTCAGGTTGCTAGTGGAGGGAAGAAGCACCCTGCTCCTTCTCCTCTCCTGGCTTCAGGGTCTAGCAAACCCACTAAGTATATCACGATAATAGTACTGGGATAATCTGTTATGACAAGTTGTACACTTTTTGATGAGAATATTATTCGTTCAAGGTTGAGTTGGACAACCACATGAGTGGGGATCCAAAGCACAAAAATAGTTGGAGAGACTTCACCATATACTACTACTCTTCTGAGGATGACTCTGACGATGGTTGGGTTTCCGCTTCTTCTTCGTCCCTTGCATCCGCTTCACCTCCATGTTCTCTTCCTCCTCGTTTATGCAAGAAGGTATATTACAAACCTTCTTGAGTCTTGTACATTCTTATTCCATCTTGTACAGTTTTCTTATTTGTGTTCCCTTCCTCCCCAATTATTTGTATCACTCGCCCTGACTCTATATCATTGTCATTTTGTGGCTATACTTAAGAGTGACTCGAGTTACTCCTTCTTTTCTTTTTCTTTTTTGTACATCCCCAAATCCCATCGGCTCTGACACTACTACTTCTTCTATACTTAGGTTGACCAGAGCCTAAGTATAGGGGTATCGATTCCTGTCCTGTATATTCATCCAATTCTCTTATTGACCTCGACCGTCCCATTTTTGCTCTTCTTATATACTTAGGCTGACCAAAGGCTAAGTATAAGGAGGCATGTCGATTTATATACTTTCGTCCTTTTTCACTCTCTTAAGCTTAGCACGAGCTATCATTTTCCTCGCTTCTTGTACTCTGAGGACATAACACGTGCTAAGTATAGGGTTGCATGTGTATTACATATATACTTTACCCATAGCTCGTAATTTTGTATATTTTTGTATATATTATTCAATAAATACACGATGAGTAAAATTGGTGATTTTTTAAATGAAGAAAACTTGTTTTTGTAGAATACTTGTATTAAGTGTATATTGTATACAAGCTATAAAATATGTATAATACTCTCCATGTAAAACTTGTATAATCGTATAAATTCTTGTAAATAATTCTCCTTTGTAAAATTGAGTAATGAGGTATTAAAAGAACTTTTGTCGAATAAGATGGACTTCTTATTCACTCTTGCATATCATCCTTGCATTCATTAAAAAATGAAGATAATTTTGCACTTCATCCACTTGCATTTCATATCATCTGCATTCCATTTGCATATCATGCATATGCAAAGTGGAAAGTCACTGGGTTCTAAACCTAGTTAAGAATAGAAACCGAGGATGGACTTGATTTGAACTTAGTCTACTTAAATTTTAGAGTAACTTCATTGAGAAGAAGAATTTTATAAAGTTCAGATCTTAGACTTAATTCTCTTTGTTCACAAGACAATGTTTAGACTTGACTCTTAGTGTCTAGCCTGGTCACCTCATTCTGAGTAAACTCTTGGATAAGGAATTATTATGTACTCTATACCACGTACTTAGCTCTAATCAAACGAGGTGTTGGAAGACCGTGTGTTTCTTTATTTGGTAGCGTAGACCAAAGTACCGGGTTGAAATAAAGCTTTGGATGAGGGATGAACTGCTAGCACAATTGTTTTTGAGACCCCAAAACAAGGGCAGACCAAAAGATTCTATACCTGTCGGAGCACGAAAGATCCATGCAGAGCAACCACTATTTCTACCAAAAAGAAGCTAATAAAAAAGAGAAAAAAAGGTATCCCAAGATTCAGATAGCCTGCAGATCTAGTGGAGACTTGGCTACACCAGCCAAGCTTCATAAGAGAGTTGACTATACTAGTCACTCTCCACTTCTTTTCCCCTTCTTCTATGCTCCCCCTCGTTGTGAACTAGAACATTCTTTAACTTAGAAGGAAATACCTGACTCCTCGAGGACTAGTTACTGGAGGAGGAGATTGCATGGTAGTCCGACATCTTGGATGGGAAGAGCTAACATCCTTCACTCACCAGAAATAATTATTCAGTGTTTATGTGGGAAGCTTTGGGAGGAGGTTGACCTAAGATTGCTTTTGAGTAGGGTCTAGGGTATTGACTTGTGCAAACTTGGAGGCTATTATTATTAAAACGCTAACTCTCACAATGAGATCCGCTACATTATTAATCAAAAGGTCGAGTCGAACTCCATTTTCACCTTTTATTTATCACCTTGGTATGGAACCCAATATAATTTGACTTTTGAATTTCATTTTAGTTGCTCCGTGACGAGCAAGGTTTAAGTATAGGGGGCTGATGAAGCTGTGATTCATTACTCTAAAAGATGAAAATAGAGCTCCGTTCCCAAGTCTTTAGCTGCATTAATTATCTATTTGCATTATTATCATTCATGCAATTATAAACAATATATGTATTTTAGCAAGCATAATTTTATGTATATTTTAATAACACTTAATTATAAACATAAAAAAAATTATTTTACCATAAAAAATAATGCAAAGTGACTTTGTATATAGTATAAATATTGTTCTTTCCACATTTTCTTTTCCTTTTTTATTTATTAAAAATCCCCAAAAAAATATATTTAATTTTACTTTATTTCTAGTATTTTATTTTATTTTTATTTTATCAATATATTTTAATTCAAAATCTAAACAATTATAAATGTTGTGAAATTTGCGTTCTAATTGTTTAAAATGCATTCCAAAAATATTTTGGTATACATATTTTTTTTATTTAAGGTCTACATGAAAAATGTAGATCCCATTCTGATCTATATTATTCATGTTAACATTTTTCTATTTTCTTTTTACTTTTACTTTTTATTTTAGTAGACTAAGTTTTATTCCTTTAATTTTATTTTCATTTTTTCTCTGCAACTTCCATTCCAAGCCCCTTCTCCACTACCCCCACTCATTTTCTAACTCCCATTCTCCCTCCTTCTTCCTTCTTAATCCTCTCATTCCACTTCATTTTTCTTTTATCCGCCATTCTCCAACTGAGAGGGAGAAACCATTAGCCACCTCGTGTAATCAGTGACAACTTCAGCAACTTCAGGTCGAGCGACGACGATTTTTTGAGGTGAGATTCACGGGGGCTCCTCCTCGTGTTGCTATGCAAATCCTTAAGTCACAGCTTAGCTTCTCAACTGTTCGTCGAGTTGATCGAAGCCATAATTGTCGATCTTCTTTGAGCTCGGCACCCGTGCGAGAACCCACCAAGTACAATCTTATTTTCCCTTCTTTTATTTCCTATTTCTCTGCTTCTCTACTTCTATTCTTCTACACCATATCTTCTTGTTCTGATTGAACTTCAGATCCCCAAATCAACCCTCAACCGATCCATATCCCCCTTCTCCCCGCTCCATTTTCTTCTTCTACCGTTCACAAGCTCCATCACTTTAACTACTAATCCTTCATCCCAAATAGGAGTACATGAAGGATATGGAAGAATCCTTAAGTGTGTCACGAAAACATGAGGATCACATCATATACGATCGGGAGCAACTAGTCGCACTAGTTGCACGGTGCACTTTAAACGATGAAACCACATGATCCAAGAACACTTATCGGATCGTTTCGTCTAAACCAAATACTAGATAAAGGAATTCCTCTTGTAGCATGGTTCTATTTGAGTCTCTAAGTGAAGAGACCTTATGTCTCAAGTCTGACCTATCGAAGGAGATGCTATGAGCGCGGAGATGAATCGTGTGCCTCTCGCAATCCGAGTTGTTGATCCAAGCGGTGAGTCTTCTGATCTCGTCTCACGAGATCAAATATATTCTTCAAGAACGAGGCGCACCGAAGAAGATGGAGATCCAGGAGTGGTCAAGGCAGCAGCACAACGACGATGTGACAACGGCAGCGACCTTCTCTCTAGGGTTAGACTGGACGACCACTCAAGATGGAAACAGAGGGTGGCGTGGGGCTTGAGAATGAGAGAGAGAGAGAGAGAGAAATAGTTGTTGTAAATTGAAGAGCAAGGGTTGCCTCTTCCTTTTATAATATTTTGGGAGTCCATGAATCACAATCCATGGACAACACAAATCCAATGGTTTAGATTGATTTGTGTTTCTTTCAATGGCCATGATTGTGTTGTAAAAACACAATAAGAATTAATTAAATTAAATTAAATATATATTGAATAATAATAAATATAAATTAATTTCAAATTAAATCAATCATCCATGGAGATAATAGGAAGGAGGCTAGCCTCCTTCCATAAAGAGGGGGGATGACCACCGTTCCAAATAGAAGCTGGTGGTCATCCATCATCTCTACATGCAAGGTGGATATCACCTCTTTATTCCATGAGATTACATTATCCCATAGATTTTTCCAATATTTGCAACAACTTTTATTGTAAATTTATTCACACAAATAATTCATAATTATTTTTGAATATTGCAATCACGCCATTGGAAATTTGTGAATCACATTCACAACCCAAAATAAAATGTAAATTACATTTTCAATTAATTGTTCATTGTGAATCCAATTCACATCAATACTTAATTAACAAATATAAATTATAATTGGCTCTCTCTAATATATTATAAATTACATTTATAATATATATATATTTATGAATATTTTATATAATGCTATCCACATTATTCTTATCCATAATAACTAAATAACATTTAATTATATTGGATCATCATTCTCATGTATTTATATAATATGAATCAACTTCACATTATTCATGATAAGGAAATAACATTTAATCCACTTCTCAATGCTTGGATATAATTTAACAATGGAATTATTCTTGACCTCTTCCAAGAATAATGTGCTTTCTCTTCGCAGATACTTGGAGATAAGGACATGGCAATTGTACCTTCCACATATAATGGCTTGTATATTGAGATCACATCTCAAATCTAGATCTTATGAACCTCTCATAGATGCTTGATTAAATCAAGACAGTAAATCTAATCTTTTCATTACATATGAATCACATTCAGATCAATGTCCAACATTTGTACCAAGATCAGATCACTTCTCTACTGAGAGGAGTCATTAAAATCCACACCTGTTTCATCACTCCCTCAGAATAGAAGCGTCATGGTTATACAATCCTTTATGATCACGTCTAAAGTGCCCTAAGGTCCTGATTAGAAATTTTATGATAAAATAGAAATAAAAAGCTACAAGCAGGGACTGGAAATGGAATTTTTGGAATTTCCTTTGATTTTATATGATTTTTACAAGTTTTTGGTTGTTTTGTAGTTTTTAGGGTTTTTCTAATATACCTATGTATTGTGTATAAGTATTTTTATTTTATTATTTTTACAAAAAAAATAATTTTATTGTATATTTTATTTATTTACAACATGATGTTAGGAGTATAAAATAATTTTTAATTTATTTTTATAAACTATTTAAGGGTATAAAATAAATAATGAATGTGGTATGTATATGTGTCTTTTGTACAAAGGTTTGATGATTTTATTTTTATTTTATTTTTCTGATTTTTATTTTGTTTTTTATAATATTATTAAAGATATATACAAAGGTGTAAAAGAATGAAATAATTTAGTTTTATCAAAAATAAATAGATAAATAATATGTACAAGTATAGGTGATATGTACTATTCACAGTAAACCCTTATCTCTCTCTACTTATTTTCTTTTGCGATCAGATCAACTCTTGACCTTCTCTTGGGGTTTGGGTCACTCTGTATTTATTCTAAATACATCTTTCTTTTTCTTTTCCCTTTATTCTTTTATTTTTTTCAAAATACATGCTAATTATGCATTATTAATAAAGACATGCAGAAAGCTAATTTATTGAATTTATAGGTATTTACAAGAGGTTTTTCCAAAAAGAAGAGCTAAATAAAAGAATAAAGAGTGAGAATCATGGATTCATCACCCCCTATACTTTACCTTTGCTAGTCCCTTAGCAAACACTTATTTGAAAAATAAGTGAAAAAGGAAAATAAATAAGAATCATGGTTGGTTATCAAACTTATCTTCATTAAATTGGAGTTTGGAGCTTAGTTAGACCATTGGATTATTAGTTTGGCGAAACCTTATTAGGAAATAGATTTAAGACTCAATAGCCTATAAGTTCCACAATTCTATGTTCAAGACTCCTAAATAAACCAGGTCAGAATAAGTCTACATACGCAAACTCTAAGGACTATGCATCTTTCCCTGTACTGTGTAAGTGATATGTAGCTCCCCACCTCAGAAATGACAAAGAAACAACCTCCCTCAACAAGGTAACTTAATTACCCAGTCTAGCAGCTCTTTCCTCGAGGAGCGGGGTATTCCCTTCTAAGTTCGAGTTCAACCAGCTCAAGAAGAGGGGAAAGAAGAGAATGGATCGTGACTAGTGTAGCCACGTATCCCTTGGAGCAAAGCCAATGTAGCTAACTCTCCAGTTGCGAGCTTCCATGAGATGAGAAGGTGGAATACATAAGCTTTGCTTATTCACTATATACACTCCGACATGCATTTTATTTTCAATCAGGCCTATCCCTTTTTTGGAGTTTTTCATATTTTTGCACATTTTTTTGATGTGCGTATATACAACATATTTACATGGTGCAGCATGTACATAACGAGTTTTTCCTCTTGAGGCAGTAGACTATCCCTCTTTTGAAGCATTATTGCAACCCACAGACTCATGTCTTTAGACCTCAATGCCACTAGACCAGGTTGAGATGCACATCCCTCCCTAGAGGAAGACAAGAGATTTCGCCTAGAAGTACTACCCTCGTATGCAGCCCCAAGCCAAATAATTCTGTCTCCTCACCACCTCATTCGTGTTGAGCTACGTGTAAGGTACGTGTTTAAGTCAAGTAATTATCTTTGACGTGCGTTGTTAAGTGTTCTACTCAGGCTCATCAAGATGACATGTGAACACAGCTTAGTGGACTCAAAGAATTGTCACTAATGGACCTGAAAAGTCTTAACCCCAAATCTTATAAGGTTCCTCTGAAGTTAAGTAGATCAAGGTCTTAATCAAGGTCCATTTTTCAATTTAATTGTAGAATAGTTTAAATGTCAACTATGATTCAGAAGAATACACAAGCAACATATGTACAAAACTCTTTTTGTTCAATTTTTCAAAATATGCAGATTTTTATGAAAATCTTTGAATGCAGGAAAGAAGGAAAAATTTTGCAAAATATTTTTGCAACATCTACAAACGAATTTATGCAAACTTTTATTTTTCAAACATTTTTCAAAAAATGTGTACTATATACATAATTTTGATACAAAACTATTTACAAAAACTTTACAATCAAAACATTTTTACAAACATTTGTATAAAAATAGTTTTTACAAAAGTCTATTTACAAATATTTATGTATAGGAAAATTTTAAAAATTCTATGATTTTTAGTGCTATTATTTTGTGGTTTTAGCCATATTATTTATGTACACAAAGTACTCAAAGCACGAGTTATGGCTAAAGTGTATATACAATATATACGACACCCGCTATACTTAGCTCTCACGATGTCCTCAAAGTGATCAAAGAGCGATGAAAGGAAGACATAACTCATGCTGAGTATTGGTAAGTGAAAAGAATGCTATACTACAATGACGAATAAAAGAATGCAATAAATAGAGATTGTTGATCCCCCTATACTTAAGATCAAGTAATCCTAAATATAGAAGATTGTACATAAGGGGAAAACCGTAGGTTAGGATGTACAAGTACTGCATCCCTTATACTTAAGGTAAAATATCCCTCAGTATAGGTAGCAAAACAGAGGTAATAAAATCAAAAATAAATAATCACAAGTATGACACCCCCCTATACTTAGGGTAAAGCACATCCTAAGTATAACATAATCATAAGAAGAAGATGGGGTATTAGACAAAAAGAATGGGTGATATGGACAACTAGATCTATACAGTTGCGAAAGAGAAGTGAAAATCAGGTATGAGATGCAAATTATGGGAGTCAAAGACTATATCTTATGAAAAATGAATATGGGCAACGCCACAGATCAACGTATCATGATCAAGATATGACTTCAGGCGCAGATTGTTAACCTGAAAGGTGGAATCATATGACAACTTAGATATGTATATGCTTCCGTTGTCGTGCACCTTTCTGACCAAGTATGATCCCTTCTATTTGCTTTGTAAATTCCTTGGAAATAATCTCAACCTAGCATCAAATAGCCATACTCTCTAGTTCAGCTATAACTGTTTATGGCTGATATGATAATCATGTCATATCTTCACTTTCTCCTTATACTGTAGGCTACTCGAAAAGGATGTCTCTCTCAACTCCTCTAGGGCTGCCAACTCTGCTTTCCTCCTATCTCCTATACTCTTGGGATCCAATGATAACTCAGTGACTGCCCAAAGTGACTTGTGCTTGATCTCCACAGACAAGTGGCATGGCTTGCCATAAACGAGACAAAAGGGAGATGTACCCAAAGGTGTCTTGAAGGAGGTCCGATAGGCCCACAAGACCGAGTCCAAAAGCTGTGGCAAATCCTTTCGGTCTGGACGAAAAACCTTCTGTAGTATCATCTTGATCTCCCTATTCGATACTCCAGCAAGACCATTAGTCTAAGGGTGATATGGAGTGGCAACTCAATGGTCAATGTTGAACTCGTTAGCAAGGGCCCTTACCTTGTCGTTGATAAAGTGGGTCCCCCCATCTGATATCAAAACTCTAGGTACCCCAAACCATGAAATGATATTTTTCCTCAAAAATCTGCATACGGTTTTAGCATCTGCGGCTCGGGCGGGGATGGCCTCAACCCAACAACTCACATAGTCCACATCAAGCAGAATGTACTCGAATCCCTAACTCTTAAGGAATGGACCCATGAAATCGATGCCCCATGCATCAAAAACCTCACAAAAGTGAATGGGTTGCATCGACTGCAGGATATTGAGAATCCTCAAGCACATCACAGAAGCGTGACGATCGCATCTCATGCGATCAGGGCAACTAGTCGCACTAATCGCAATGTGCAGCGGAATTTAATAAAATTTTAAAACATATGATGAAACCACATGATCACAAGAACATTTCTTGGATCCTTTCATCAAACCAAAAAGTATTAGAAATACCTCTCGAAGTGTGGTTGCGATCACGAGATCTCTAAAGCAAGAGATCCTCCTGGCTCAGGTCCGATCCACGAAGACAGCACATGCGGGTACGATGATGAGTCGCGTGACTCCCGCAATCCTCGATGAAGATCCAAGCCTCGAATCCCCTGATTTCGTCGAATGAAATCCGTCGTCTTCCTCTAGATAAAGCGACCCCAAAGAAGATGGAGATCCTCGAGTAGTCGAAGGCGAAGGCTAGAAGGTCTCTCTCAGCATACAAGATGGACGACCACCTTAGAGAGAGAGAGAGAGGACGGCGAGAATGAGAGAGAGAGAGAGAGTAGGCATGTACTCTTAGGGTACTATCAAGGGGCTAGGGTAGCACTCCTTATATATTAGTTTGGGATCCAATGGATCTCAATCCATGGCATACATAGATCCGACGACTAGGTTGATCCATGTGTCAATCAACAGCCATGATTGTTGTTGGTTAAAAACCAACAACATTAATTTATATCAAATTAAATATATGTTGCATTATCATCAACACAATTTAATTTAACATAAATTAATTATTAAGAGATAACAAGATAACAAAAAGAGAGAGAGACAACAAATCATCCCTAAAAAATAAGGGGTGTCACCTATGACTAAGTCATTGGTGACACCACCCCCTTTTTTTGGGTGGTGATTGTCTCCTTTTTATTTTATCCTATTATTTCTTAATAAATTGCAATAACTTTTATTGCAATAATATCCACCAAATTAATTCCAAATTAATTTGTGAATATTTCAATCATGCAATTGAAAGATATGTGAATCATATTCACAACCCAAACTAATTTGTAAATTACATTTCCAAATAATTAATTAATGTGAATCCAATCCACATTAATAATTAACAAATGCTATTTACAAAGTTTCTCTCTCTCTGTTATACTATAAATCAGATTTATAATATACACATATATTATGGATAGTACTATCCACGATTTGTATGTCCTTTATAATTAAATCTTATTTAATTATCTTGGATAATCATTCTCACAGTATGGATCTCATTCATATTACACTTGATAATTAAATCTTATTTAATCATCAAGACCTTCTTGCTTGGATACAAAATTCATCATAGGAATTATTCCTGAACCCCTTCAAGAATAATGTGCTTTCTCCGCAGATACTTGGAGATAAGGATAGGGTGATTGTATTGTTCCATGTATAGTGACTTGGATATTGAGATCTCATCTCAAATCCAGATCTAACGGACCTCCCACAGATGCTTGATTAAATCAAGAACGCAAATCTAATCTTCTCTTCTCATTGAATATGAATCTCATTCAGACCAATGTCCAACACTTGGACCAAGATCAGATTGCTTCTCTACTGAGAGGAGTCACTAAAATACAAACCTGTTTCATAACTCCCTATGAATGGAAATGTCATGGTTATACAATCGTTTATGATCACATCACCCTCAGGTATTCCCAATACCTATACATCCTGCATACTGGAAGACCAATGTTCAATCTGAAGATATAGATCAATTTTACATTGTCTTCTTCAGGATTTGATCATCAAGTTTCTCAATCTTGGTCATTGGATTTGGTATCAATCATATGCTTTCCCAAAGCATATATCATACCTTCAAATTCTTTCATGCTTCCAAAGCACGACGACCATGCATGAAATTTGATCGGTCCCAATACCTCATGAGTGAGCTTATGTCTTCCGGTTCATAAGTGAACCTGTATGATCCCTTTGAGAGATCGTATTACTCATATGCCCTTATATGCACACCAGCTCGCTGGTGTATAGATCTTGGTTAGGTCATCAACCTAATGGTCTGTCAAATGTACATACTCAGACATATAGTAACACATCTGTCTCTGGTCAGAGGATGTGTGCCTATGCTGTGACAACATTCAAAATAGGACTTAGGTTTTCTCCATCTCGCTAAGTCAACCCTTTGACTTAACTAATCTGACACCTCCGAATCACTATTCCCATGCAGAGGACCTGCATCAAGAGGTCGGTCATATATCAGCCTATGTGAGAAAGGATTGCCATCTCCTACTCAGGCTGGAGATCATCTCTTAATAATCATTTTACGGTGCTTGATGAGTCCTCTATCTAACCCATTATATATTCATCTAAGCACCAGCCTCTATGATTCATCTAATGAATCAACAACTATATGATTATCAAGATGGCCATGGTACATAACCCTAATTGTACAGATGGACCTTATAGTGCATTCATTCACTTAATTTCAAAAAGGGAGTGAACAATCAATAACTTTTATTGATAAAACATATTTATTACAATAACATTTATTGTAAGAATGGTTCGCCTCGGGCTCACATGGCTAACAATCTCCCACTAGCCCTTAGAACCATTCAGGAACAGTCCTTAAACCCATACTCATTACATGCTAGTCGAAAACCTTCTGTGTCAGAGGTTTGGTAAGAGGATCAACAACGTTGTCGGCAGAGGCCACCTTAGTGATGACGATATCACCACGCTTTTGAATCTCCCGAATCATGTGGTATTTACTTTCCACGTGCTTGCTCTTTTGATGCCACCTGGATTCCTTTGCCTGGGCAATGGCCCCCGTGTTGTCACAGAGTAATGGGATGGGAGTATCAGATAAAACTACGCCAAGCTCCAAGATGAACTTACGCAACCACACCGCCTCCTTTGCAGCATTCAATGCGGCAATGTCCTCGGCTTCTGTTGTTGAATCCGTCGTAGTGTCCTGCTTCTTGCTTCTCCAGCTCATAGCATCACCGTTCAACAGGAATACAAACCCTAATGTCGACTTTCGATCATCAATATCTGACTGGAAGTCTGAATCTGTATATCCATATACTTGGAGATCACCATCTTCATAGACCAAGATGTAATCTTGCGTCCGTCTTAAATATTTGAATATGTTCTTCACTGCATTCCAGTGTTTCTCTCCATAGAAGGATTGCTAATGACTTACCACTCCCACTGCATGGAAGATGTCTAGCCTAGTACACATCATGGCATACATTAAGCTTCCTACGACTGATGCATAAGGGCATCGAGCCATGGCCTTCTTTTCCTCAACACTTTGAGGAGCCATCCCTTTAGACAGATGGATGCCATGTCTTAAGGGGAGGAATCCTTTCTTGGAACTATCCATGCGGAATCATTCAAGAATCTTCTTAATGTATCCATGTTGTGATAATCCCAACATCCTCTTTTCTCGATTTCTGAACAGCTTCAGACCTAAGATGTAAGAGGCTTCTCCAAGATCTTTCATCTCGAAGGTATGAGACATCCAAATCTTTACATTGGTCATCATTCCTGTATCATTCCCAATGATAAGGATATCATCTACGTAAAGCGCGATGAACACAATGGCGCTCCCACTAAGCTTCTTGTACAAACAAGGTTCATCAGGATTCTGCACAAAATCATAACTCTTTATGGTTTCGTCAAATCTGATGTTCCAGCTACGAGAAGCTTGTTTGAGCCCATAGATGGATTTCTTCAGCTTGCATACTTTTCCATCCTCAACTATGAAGCCCTGGGGATGCTCCGTATAGATATCCTCCTCGAGGTATCCATTGAGGAAGGTTGTCTTGACGTCCATCTGCCATACGTCGTAGTCAAGAGATGCAGCTATATCTAGCAATGTCTTGATGGACTTAAGCATAGCCACAGGAGAGAACGTCTCATCGTAGTCGATGCCTTCTCTATGTGTGTAGCCCTTGGCTACGAGCCGTGCCTTGAAAGTCTCTACTTTCCCATCAGGTCCCCTTTTTCTCTTGAAGATCCATTTACACCCAATGGGTTTCACCCATTTAGGTGGATCCTCTAGGGTCCATACACCATTCTTATGCATGGAGTCAATCTCTGACTTCATTGCTAGCATCCATCTATCCATGTCATGATCCGCGAGTGCTTCATCAAATGAAGTAGGATCATTGTTAGTCTCACTTGATACATGGAATCCATACCTTTCAGATCGTAGTCGATGCCTTCTCTCTGTGTGTAGCCCTTGGCTACGAGCCGTGCCTTGAAAGTCTCTACTTTCCCATTAGGTCCCCTTTTTCTCTTGAAGATCCATTTACACCCAATGGGTTTCACCCATTTAGGTAGATCCTCTAGGGTCCATACACCATTCTTATGCATGGAGTCAATCTCTGACTTCATTGTTAGCATCCATCTATCCATGTCATGATCCGCGAGTGCTTCATCAAATGAAGTAGGATCATTGTCAGTCTTACTTGATACATGAAATCCATACCTTTCAGGTGGTGCAACCACCCTCAAACTCCTTCGAAGAGGTATGGGTGTTTTATCTTCATTTATCTCCTTAGTTTCTGGTTGAGGAACCTCAGAATCCTTAGGGGATTCAATGAGTTCCTCTACTTCATTTCTATCTTGACTTTTAAGGAAATCATCCTCCAGAAATTTCACATCTCTAGAGACAAAAACCTTTTGGGTCTCATGGTCATAAAGTTGATATCCAATACCATCTTTAACATACCCAATGAAGTAGCACTCACAAGTGCGAGATTCTAGCTTACTTGGGTCCACATTCTTCGCATGGACCAAGCAACCCCAAACCTGCAAGTGATTAACACTAGGTTTGGTTCCATACCAGATCTTGATAATCAGGGAGATCGTGGGTCGTACGGTTTCACAAGGCGAAACCGCAGTCGGTGCATTGACCGCTCAAAAATCCCTAATTAGTCAACAATTAACCCACAATCAAATCAAACAATGACAAGAAATAGTGGAGTTAAAATTTATTATTAACTCTACATAAAAGATATATAGGTGTAAGTATGTAGAGGTTAAACACAGGGAGCAAGGCAGGATAGATCAAGCAATGATGCACAAAATGTGTGTGATTAAGTGTCTACAATATGCAATATTTTTGTGGGTTTTTAATTTTTAATTTTTAATTTTATTTTTTTAATTTTGTATTTTGTTTTTTATTTTCTGATTTTATATTTTCTTTTTATATTTTATATATTTTTTATTTTCTTTTTCAATAACTAGAATATAAACAAAGTAAGAAAAAGGAGGATAGGATATTTATAAAAATAGGGAAAATGCTCAAAAATTAGGAAATAAAATGTTTTTGGTCTTTTTATGTTTTTATACTATTTTTATGATTTTTGGGGATTTTTCAGAATATTTTTGGTATTTTTAAAAGTCAAAATACAAGAAACAGTGAATAAAGGTTCTGGCTGAAATTAAAATGAGGGTCAAAAATAGAAATCAGTATTCAAAAATCCTCAAATTAATTTTAAAATAAAGATAACAAAATAGGGAACTACAGGACCTGAGTTTATATTTTTTGGATTTTTCTATGATTTTTTAGATTTTTATGAAGTTTTTAGGTATTTTCTTATTTTTAAGGTTTTTGTTTTTGAAGTTTTTAATGATTTTTGGACTGGCACTAGAATAAACTAAAATAGATCTTAGGTAATTTTTTTGGAATTTTTCAAGGTGTTTTGCTAATTTTTATGGGTTTTCTAAGGTAGACAGTATTGAAAATGCATGATTTTGATTTTTAATAAATATTAAAATGCAATAAAAATGCAATGCAAAAATGTGGCGTGAATGAGCAAGTTAACAGGAGGTTAAAATGTATTTTGTGGAATTTTTGGGGTTTTAATGATGCTCTAAATAAATAAGGAACGCAAACAAAAATTCAAGGCCTGGTAGGGATATAAGTGCAAATAGACAAACAACCAGGGGCTAAGTTGCAACTTTCACGCAAAATTTATAACTAAATGTCGCATTTAATGGACTAAATACAAAATACAATACCCACAGGGGTATGCCCGCAAATTACCCAACCAGACGCGTGACTAGCATGCGCCTGTGAAGGGTATAAATGTAATTTCCAAAAAATCTGGGGGCTTTGATGCAAAATAACCAAGAATTTTACACTTAATATTTAAATCCTAGGACTGAAATGAAATAAGAAAACCCTGGAGGGGACCTTGCAAAATGCCCTTCACCTCACGTGTACTGGTCACGTGAGGTGACGTGGCCAGGACCTATTTGCAAATAGTAGAAGTGCGGGGGCTTGTTTGAAAATATTACAATAATTATTAAACTACCAATGAAAGTTTTTGGACTAAATAAATATTACAAAACTTGCGGGGGATAATATGCAAAATACCCACACTTGCGCAGGACCGGACGGTCCTGATGCGTTCACTTAACCACGTGTCAGCTCCTCCTTGCGCGATGACGCTTCGGCGATGGATGGCGAAAATTAGATCTTCCTCGGATGATCTGACGGTCGATGCGTGAGGAGATCGGACGGTGGTTGTGCAACCTGGAGTGACGACCTGATCCGACGGTGAGGAGATGCAGAGGAAGAACGGGGAAGAACGCCGGCGAGGCGAACTTCCCCGAGGCTGATCTCCGAGCTCCAGTAGCTTTTGAGCTTCAAAATGGGGCTGCGGCCTCCTGGGGGCGTCCTCTATGCGCGAGGGGGATCCAAAACACCTCGGCAACGGCCGAGGTTCGCTGGAGGCACGGGCGGAGCTGGTGGAGCTTCGTGGCCTCCGACGAAGGTCAAAATGATCCCCGGGCGTACTTTGAAGTCCAAGTACCTGCAAAAAGAAGTGAGAGGACCAGGGCAAAATTCCTGGGTCCCGCGGTGGCGAGATGGTGGTGAAACGCAGCAAGGATGAGCTCGGCCGGAGGAGCGCTCCGGCGAGGGGGGTCAACTGGATGATTCACTAGATGGATCGTGAAATTTTTTAGGGCTTTTGATCCGAAGGCTAAGGCAAAAAAATGCAAAGGAAATAAAGGGGGATAGGGGCTGCCTCGATGGTCGGAGCCAGAGGGAAGGGGTACCTCGACCGCCGGCGAAGGGGGAGGTTGTGGAAGCACCTCAGGCGTCGCTCGACTCACCCGAAGGTCGCCGAGGAGAGCTGTCACCTTCTCCTAGCTATTGAGCACGAAAGGGGAGTTATTCCTATGGAAAGAGGCGTTCAAACTTTGAATCGAAGTCGGAGGTGGCATATAAGGAGTTTGACTCTGTGGTTCTGGCGCACCAAAGAACGAGGTGTATCGAGCCACGCAATGATTTAATCCTCGAGAGAATCATTGGGCGAGTAAGCCTGATGATCGAGGAGAAAAAGTTGTGAAGAGTGCAACACGATTTGATGCAAGATGCAGCTTGGAAAAATCGTCAAAAACGAGGTCAAACCAACGTCTGACACAAGCACATGGGTGGAGGACGACCAGTTGACCGGGGTCAACTCTGAGGCCGTCACATGGTTGGTCCACGTGGACCAACCAGGAAAAATCCCTGGAAATTGATTTAAAAAATCATTTAAAAATTGAAAATGATTTTATTATTTTTAGGTTATAAAATAAAAAATGTTTGTAATTTATAAATTATTTTATGGTGATTTTTAATAATTTTTATGAAGTATAATTTTACAAGTTCACTTCTATACTCTTTATAGGTATTTTATTAATTTATTTTTATTTTGTGATTTTAATTTATTTATTTTAATTTATTATTTTATAAAAGTATAACATACTTTTATACACTTAAATATATTTTTATTTGATTTTTATGAAGTATTTTATACACTTAATAAAATAAAAGTATAGTTTGTGTAGGTATATTTATAGGTATAAAACCTTTGTATCTTATATACATGTATTTTATTTTATGTTTCTTTTATATTTTTATTCTGATTTTAATGTACATATATATTATAAATAATATTTAGAAAATTGTAAAAATGTAAAAATACCAAATTATTAAATAAATAATAAATTGAATATTTTAATATGTACAAGTATACAATGAGGGTCCAAAACTCAACTTTCAAATCGTAGCTCCACCAAATGCAAAACCACCGCCATTAAATAGCTTATTTTAAATTATATACAGTTAAAGATGAGTTTAATGCATTTGGAGTTTTCATTTGTGAGATACAGGTCTGGGAAGTTAGGATTCTGGAATTTTATTCAGACCATAACTTTTCATCTGTACATTATTTTTAACTGAAATCAATTTTGTATTTTTCTTTATTTAATTATCTACAACTTTCATGTTCAAAGTTTCTTTATTTGAAGTATAAAAAGTGGAACCAAAAATAGGTCCCAAAATGAATAAAGAATGAATGAAATGAATAGGTATCTGGCCCTTATCTCCCCCTACTTTGTTCCTTGTCAACCTATTCATCAAAATGCATAGGTCTCGGGGTTTTGGGTCATAAAATATTTACAATATTTTATTTTTTCTTTTCTTTTATTTATTCTATAATTTTGGCTTTAATTACAGTAATTTATACACTATTTACATGCACATGCATGAATGCTAGTATGCTCTAATTAAGGGTATTTACACGCATTTACTAGGGTTTTTGAGGCCAAAATGATAGAATAAAGATGATGAAATGTGGATTCATCGTCCCCCTATACTTTACCTTTGCTAGTCCCTAGCAAACACTTATGCAATAAGTGCAGAAAAGAAAACAAAGAAAAGAAAAAGAAGAAAGTGGATTTAGTTTAATTATCAAACTTGTCTTCACAAAATCAAAGTTTGGAGCTTAAGTTGGACCTTCGGAATTTTAGTGCGGGCGGAACCTTAATGAGAACCAGATTTGAAATCCAACAGTCCCTGAGAATCCCAAAACTCTGCCCAAGTCTCCTCAATAGCCAGGTCAGAAATATCTCAATTCATACGCAAACCCTTACGACTATGAATCTGACTCGTACAATGTAAGTGATGGTGGCTCTCCCCAACTAGAATGACAAAGAAACTGACTTCTCCAGTATGACAACCCAATGATTCCCCAATACAACAACTCCATCCTCGAGGAGCGGGGTATTCCCTTCTAAGTTCAAGTGGCAACCAACTCAAGAGGAGGGGGTGAAGAGAAGAATGGACGGTAGCCAGTGTAGCTACCTATCCTAGGATGCAAGACCAGTGTAGTCAAGTCATCCAGCTGCAAGCTTATATTTTTGACTTTGGAACTCAAGCTTGCTTATTGGCTTTACAACATATGTACATACTTTTGCAGGCATTTTATTTTTGTACAAGCCTGACCATTTTTTAATACTATATACAACAGCATTTACATAAGGAGTTTTTCCTCTTGAGCCAGTGGACTATCCCTCTTTTGAAGCTTTATTGCAACCCACACTCTCCTATCTTTAGACTTCCTCATCACTGGACGGGTTGGGGTGCACTTCCCTCCCTAGAGGAGGACAAATGTTTCCACTTGTGTGCGTCTCATATCGGCAAATCCAATCCCCTCACCACTCTAACTAAGTTGAGCCATGTGAAAGGTGCAAGTGTCCAAGTTAGGTCATTATCAACAAGAGTCGTGCGTGTGCTCCGAAATACTCTACTTAGGCAGTCAAGAATCCATTGAACCAAGTCTCGTGCTCCTCAAAGAATTAAGTCAACTAGACCTGAAGTACCTCAAACCCAGTTCCTATAAGGTTCCTGTTATTAGGTAGATTTTAAGGTCCAATCAAGCTCCAATCTCCGGATTTTACTTAGACTCGTTCAACTATCAAACTCAATCCGAAAAATGCTCATGCTATGCAAATGATGTGCAGAATGCAGAAAATATTTTTGTGATGCAATTTTTCAAGATTTTGAACTTTTTATAGATTTTTGAAAAGATGATGCATATGTATTTTTTGTATTTTTCAAAAAGATTTTTCGAATGTTTTTGGATTTTAATTTTGCAAATGTTTTTGGGATTTTTGAAAACAAAAAGATTTTTGGCCAAAAACTAGGTTAAAATATTTACACGGGAGTGCTTCTTTTATTTACAAGAAGTGGATTTTAAGAATTTACAGGGTAAGTGATCCATTTTATAAGTATATATATATAGAGAATTTTTGGTGTGATGTAAATATTCCTCAAACTTATTTGACACGGGTTTTTCAAATAATTTTTGAAAACTATAGTCCAAAATAATTTTTACAAATATTTTACAAACATGTACACACATTTGAAAATCATATTGCAAAGGTGTTCCAAACAGTATAGATATATTTTTCAAAATATTTTTGCAACCATTTTTCAAACCATTTGCAAATCATTTTTCAAACATTTTATTTCACATAAAGAAAATAATTTTTTACAAACCACAAATTTTTACAAAGGTTGAAAACGTGTAACAAAATATTTTCAAAATAGTTTTTAAAAGACTTTTCACGAAGATTTTCAAATTATTTTTCAAACATTTTACAAAAAACATTTTCACTTGATTTATTAATCAATACATACAAAAAGAATTTGAGGAATGGTAACATCTTTTTATTACGGTTTTAATGAATTTTAATAGCCATATTATTAAGAAAATACGATAGTACGAGTTATGGCTAAAGTATATACGTAGTATATATGACCCCCCTATACTTAGCTTGAGCTATGTCCTCATAGATCGGAGAAAAGAGAAGACATAACTCGTACTAAGTATAGGCAAGTCTAAAGAATAAAATAAATAAAGGAGTGAATGAACAAATACGAAGTTGACCGTCCCCCCTATACTTAGGATCAGATAATCTTAAGTATAGCAGACTGTACACAGAGCAGGGAGGGTCAAGGGTGGGAATGAACAGATCGTACTCAGATTTTCTCCCCCTATACTTAAGGTAAGATAACCCGAAGTATAGACAAGAAGAGGAGACAATGGAGAGGATCGAAAAGAATAGAGACTCGGGGTGCACACCCCCTATACTTAGGACAAAGTACGTCCTAAATATAGAAACTGACAACAAGGGGCGACACCTTTTTGATACAAAAAGAAGATAGAAAAGGAAAAGAAGAAAAGAAGAAAAGATATCAACAGATGAAAGAATGATATAGACAGATGGATCTGTACAACGTAAGATGGAAGTGATCACCATGTATGAGATGCAGAGGATAAGAGTCAAATAGTACATCTCATACCAGAAGAATGGGGGCAACATCAATGGTCGGCGGATCATGATCTAGATATCGTTTCAGGCACTGACCGTTGACACGGAAGGTGGACGAAGATGACGGCTCGGATATATTGATGCTACCATTGTCATGTACCTTCCTGACCACATATGGACCTTTCCACTTTCTCTGTAATTTCCCTGGAAATAATTTCAGCCTGGAATCAAACAACCATACGCGCTGATCTGGCTCAAACTGTTTATGGCTGATATGAGAATCGTGTCATGTTTTCACTTTTTCCTTATACTGTAGGCTGCTAGAAAAGGTTGTCTCTTAATTCCTCCAGGGCTGCCAATTATGCTCTTCTCTGTTCTCCTATACTCTCGGGATCCAATAATAACTCAGTGACTGCCCAAAGTGACCTGTACTTTATTTCCACAAGAAGATGGCACGACTTTCCATAGACGAGTCGAAAGGGAGATGTCCCTAATGGATATTTGAAAGACGTCCGATAGGCCCACAAGACCGAGTCTAAAAGCTGTGACCAATCCTTTCGGTCTGGGTAGACAACCTTCTGTAAGATAGTCTTGATCTCCCTATTCGATACTTCGACAAGACCATTAGTCTGAGGGTGATACGGTATGGCAACCCGATGGTCAATGTCGAACTCGTCTGCAAGGGCCCTAACCTTGTCATTGATGAAGTGAGACCCCCCGTCTGAAATAAAGACTCTAGGTACCCCGAACCGTGAAATGATATTTTTCCTCAAAAATTTACACACGGTTTTAGCATCTGCGGCTCGGGCGGGGATGACCTCAACCCGTCGGCTGACATAATCTACAACGAGCAAAATGTGCTCGAATCCCTGACTCTTAGGAAATGGGCCCATGAAATCGATCCCCCATGCATCAAAAACCTCACAAAAGTGAATGGGTTGCATGGGCATCATGTCTCTCTGTCCGCAAGTACCCATCTTCTGACAGTCAGTACATCTCTTCACGAATTCATCTGAATCCTTGAAGAGAGTAGGCCACCAAAGGCCAGATTGAAGCACCTTTTGTGATGTCTGTCTTCCAGAGTGATGCCCTCCTGCCTCAAGCTTGTGGCAGTACGTGAGGACGCTATGCTGCTCTTCCTGAGGAATGCACCTCCTCCAGATGTTACCCCCTCCTTCATGATATAGGACGGGATCCTCCCAATGGTATAACTTGGCCTTCACCAGGAAGGTCTCGAGTTTCTGCCTGGGCCAACCCTGTGGAACCGTCTTGGCAACAAGATAGTTTACAAAGTCAGCGTACCATGGGAGCGAGGCGATAGCCAAGATCGCCTCATCTGGAAATGTCTCTGTGATAGGTGCGTTGGGCTCAGATTCCTCAAGGTTCTCTAAGCGGGAGAGATGATCCGCCACCACATTCTTAACTCCAGGCTTATCCTTAATCTCAATATCAAATTCGTGGAGCAGAAGGATCCACCTAGTAAGGCGTGCTTTGGCATCCTTCTTGGCCATTAAGTACCGGATGGCGATGTGATCTGTGTAGATAGTCACTCTAGATCCGAGAATATATGATCTATACTTATCCAAAGCAAAGACTACGGCCAGCATCTCTTTCTCTGTCACAGTATAATTCTGCTGAGCGGCATCCAAAGTCCGGCTGGCGTAGTGAATGGAAAATGGCAATCCATCCCTCCTCTGTCCAAGCACAACCCCAACGGCAAAATCAGAAGCGTCCATCATGATCTCGAATGGGAGAGACCAATCAGGTGGTTGAAGGACAGGAGCCGTGACAACCATACTCTTGAGAGTCTCAAAGGACGCAAGACACTTATCATCTACAATGAACTCGGTGTCTTTAGTCAGCAAATCAGTAAGCGGTCGGGCAATATGACTGAAGTCCTAAATGAACCGTCGGTAGAAACCGACATGCCCCAAAAAAGACCGCAATTGACGTAGATTGGACGGTGGATTGAGTTTTCTAATGATATCCACCTTGGCCAGATCGACCTCCATGCCCTTGTTGGAGATGATATAACCAAGGACCGTCCCCTGAGTCACCATGAAGTGACTCTTCTCCCAAGACAATACAAGGTTGACATCTATACAACGCTGAAGCACACGGTCTAGGCAGTCAAGACAAGCATCAAACCCATCGCCATAGACCGAGAAGTCATCCATGAAGACCTCTAAACAGTCACCCACCATGTCCGAGAAAATGGACAACATGCACCTTTGGAATGTCACCGGGGCGTTACATAGACCAAAGGGCATCCGTCTGAAAGCATAAGTCCCAAACGGATAGGTGAATGTCGTTTTCTCCTGGTCTTCGGGCGCAATGGCCACTTGATTATAACCGGAGTACCCGTCAAGAAAACAGTAGTGACTCTTCCCAGCTAGCCGCTCGATAATCTGATCAATGAATGGCAGTGGGAAATGATCCTTCTTGGTGGCCTCATTCAATCGTCTGTAGTCCACACAGACCCTCCAAGAAGTGGGTACTCGGGTAGCGATCTCCTCTCCAAACTCACTCACAACTGTAGTGATACCCGTCTTCTTGGGTACCACATGTAATGGACTAGGAGATGGGGTAGACAAAATCGGCGCTCCACCACTTCGATATTTCTTTCATGACCACATCTCGAAGATTCGGGTTCAGCCATCGCTGGAACTCATACGACGGCCTAGCGTCCTCCTCAAGATAGATGTGGTGGGAGCACCGAGCCGGACTAATCCCCTGGAGATCAGCTATACTCCATCCTATCGCCTTGCGGTTTCTTTCAAGAACCTCCATCAGACGAGATTCTTGCTCTCCAGTCAAACCTGCTGAGATAATGACTGGGTGCATATCTGGCTCACCCGCAAGGAATCTATACTTCAGCGACTTCGGTAAGGGATTCAGTTCTGGACAACTGGGAGGTGGCAGATCTGGCTTCTGATATGTCTGTGTAAAGGCTACCAGGTCTGCATGGGAGAACTCTCGCTGCACATGAATATCCGACGAAGGGAGGCCTGCTGAATCATCAATAAACTGTATTGGCTCGCACTCCGTCCTAGCTGCCGGCTCAGAAGGAATCAGACATGGTAAATAATCATCAAAATCATCCCAATCAATGTCTGAGTCCGAGGGATCTGAACTAGATGAACAAGACTGAAAATCATCAGCACCACTCGTCCCAACACTGTCAGCCTCAACGGTATCCTCGTCCAGGGGTGTGCTCTCCAGGCTCTCGACTACCATAAGCCGTAAGTATGGTGAATCTGTAGGCAAGGCGAGGGTATGTGCTACGGGATCTGTCCAATTGGATTCATCATCTGTCATCACAAAATCACACTCCTGGTGGATGTCTAGCTCTTCCTCTGTCATCTGCGCGGCTTCGCTGGACTGCTCTGAGCATTCTAATTCTCTCGCTCTGGTCTCCTCAATCATCTCTATTTGTATGGTTTCGCCCTCTACGCGAAAACATACCTTCCCGCTATCATGATCGGTCACCGCCTTGGCTGTGGCCAAGAATGGGCGTCCAAGTATGATGGGGGCATCGGTTACCGACTCAGGGATCTCCATGTCCAATACAAAAAAGTCCACGGAGAATTTCAGGCCCTGAATGGTAACGACCATGTCTCTCAACAACCCCTTCGGCCTCTTAGTCGACCTATCGGCAAACTGAAGGAATGTCCTGCTCCGAAGAAGAGGACCAAACTTGAATTGGTCGAGTAAGGCTGCTGGAAGAAGGTTAATAGAAGAGCCGCTGTCTAATAGAGTACGATCAAACTGCTGCTCCTGAATCTCGCATCTGACATAGGGAGCTCCTGCATCAGGTCTCTTGGCTGACAGTTTGTTCTGAATGGTGCAGCAAGTGGAATGAGTGAGCACATGGATCTGATCTTTGTGGTTCCTCCTCTTCCTGTGGACTGTAGTCTTCTCTTTCAAGTTCTTTTTGAAGAGGGGGATGTGCTCGAGTGCTTCCTGTAGAGTCAGCTGGATGTGGAATTTGTCAATCATCTGGTTGCTGAACTCTACCTGCTGGGTCTTTTTGGGATTTTCTTTTTTATTCCCCTTCGCCCGGCGGAGTGCTTCAGGGAAGGGGATAGTAGGGGCCTCCTTAGATGGAGCACTAGGAAGAGGTTCCTGTGCCTGTGACGGAATGGAATCCATACCATGATCATCATTTAACACATATGGATCTGAAGTGTGAAAAGAAACCTTTCCTTTATTCATATTTTTGTTCTTTTTCTTATTACCATAGTCCAAAGATACAAAAGGTGGCAACACAACAGAAGGGAGCTCAACAAAAGTGGAAGTGGTGGCCTCAGTACCACCAATGACACCTGTCTTTGCGGCATCAGCACTGCGCTCTGGCTCTGCATCAAAAATGGTGGCATCAGCACCACCGTCTGCATCTGGTATCACGACGGCCTCAGTACCGTCGTCTGGATCTCCATCATTGGTGGCATAAGCACCACCGTCTTCAACATCATCATTAGCGGCATCAGCACTGCTTCTCTGCTCATCTGCCGCTTGTAGTTCTGCTTGTGACTGTCACTCAGATGAGGTGCCGTCGGATGGCATCCTACCGCTCATAGTAGTCACAAAATCAGCATCATACAAAGAAGAAGACATGTCACTCAAATAGTCACTAGGAGAGGTATCCTCTGTGAACTGTACCTGCTCAAACTTCCTCTTCAGATTGTTCGGATTCGGTTCAATCTGAGCTGGTATGGCGGCTTTGCCCTTGATGATATCTCTCATCTCCTGCCGGAACTCATCCAATTCCTACCGAAAGGATGCTCGTTGTTCAGAGAGCAAGTGGGCAAGGTCATCTAGAGCTGGGTTCTCAAAGGTGGGAGCCTGAGAACCGGGAGTGTTCCCTTGTTGGAAATGAGGTTGCTGCTGCTGTTGGTACTGGGGAGGATGAGAGTATGTCTGTTGAGGCTGCTGACGCTGCCTCCACTGCTGGTTGTGATAAGCGGAACGAGGACCATGCTGGTTCTGCTAGTGGGCATACTGGGGCTGCTGTTGTTGTTGCTGCTGGCTGTTATGATATCCCTGAGCCGGAGGCTGCTGCTAAGATGAGGTGCCACCAGTGGTCCAACGGAATCCGGGGTGATCGCGACGAATCACGGGCTGCGGGTACCGGTCGTACCATATCCCATTGACTTCCATCAATGGCTCCTGCTCGAAGGATGGTGGAGGAATAACAGCCAGTGGCTGATCCGGCTGATAGACCACCATCTGAGTGTCCTGAGATGGTGGCTGCGATGGGTAGTACTGTAGTAGCGGGACCGGCTCTGCCTGAATGTGGTTGACCTGGCGGTACGAGGCAGAGGGCTGGGTTGAGCTACTACTGATGGCATCAGCCCGTGACCTGGGAGGCTGCTGAGAAGATGTTTGTGCCTCCTGGACGCAAAGAATCTGCATCTTCAGGTCACTCATGGTCTTGGTTATCTGGTCCATCTGGGACAGTCCTTGCATCTGCTTCTTCTCGAGGATCTCGAGACGGTCCAGCTTTTCACTAATGATGTCCATGTCGGCTACGGCTGATTCAGCTTGGGCTGCGGCCGCTGACGGAGTATGAAGACCGGCATCGATGCGGGCGATCCTCTGAAATGATCCCGCTCCTTGGTAGGGCTTCTGCTGTGTGTAGATACGAGCTTGGGCCGTAACTGTCGAGTTATCTGCCATCCCTTCATAGATGGCCCAAACATCGTCTTCACCCTTGGAAAAATAAGACCCCCCACAAGAGGCATTTACAAGACCCTATAGCTCCGGTGTCAGCCCACAAAAGAAACTCTGAACCAAATTGGGCTTAGATATATTATGGTGTGGACACCAGTCAATGAGCTCTCTGAATCGATCCCAAGCTTCATGGAACTGTTCATTAGGGATCATTATGAAATTGCTGATCATCTCTTGTGTTGCGTTAGTCCAGCCGAGAGGATAATACTTATTCAAGTATGTGGTCTGGAGTTCTGCCCAAGTGTCAATGAACCTCCCCAAATGTTTTATCCAGTACGCGGCTCTATCAACCAAAGAGAAGGGGAAGGCTATCATCTTGATGGTGTCCTCAGTCACCAGTCTATCATGAATTGTGCTGCAGATCATTTCGAATTCTTGAAGATGGAGGTGTGGCTCTTCGGTCGCCAGTCCATGAAATTTTGGCAATAACTGGATAGTGTGCGGGCGAAGCTCGAAATCTCCATGAATGGGAGGGAGTCGTATCCAACGATGAGTAAGGGAGGCTGCTGGATTGTGCAGTTCTCTCATGATGGCCTGTGGCAGCCTCTCCCGGTTGGGTTCTCCTCCCTCGTCGGCTACAACCGGTATATCACCTCCACCGCCACCGCCCCCAGGTCTGTTTTCTCGCATCTGCGCGATCTCTCTCATGAGGTCATCCATGAATACTCCCTGGTCCCGGATCTGTCTCTGCATGGTCTCCAGGGATGCTAGAAGTGAATTGTTGATGGCGGCTTGATCATATAAGAATGGAGGGTGCTCCTGCTCATCTGGGTGTTCTCCTCGGTTTGCCATCTCTGGATTCTCTGAAAAGGCAAAAGAATCCATCTCAGGTTCCGTCAAATGCTCTGAGCTCTGTGATGCACTAAATTCTGAAACTCTTGGACTGATGGAAGGAGAATGGAAAGGGTGGTCGAGGGAGAACAGGGTGGAAGTGAACTCAAGCTCAGAGAATGGGTCTGGACTCTCCGAGGTCATCCTAGATGAATAGGGAGGAGTGCTGGATAGCGGTGCCGCCAAAGACGGCCTAAGAGATCTCCGTCCCATCATCTTGATTATTGAGAAGAGCAAGGTAGATGAAGAAGAAGAGGGGGGCAAAATTGCGCACAAGTGTGCAATGTTTTTGATCTTGAACTAAATGCGACTAGCAATCAAACACAAACAAGGGATTCATCAACTCAACACGTGAAGCTATGAGGGTTCGGCTTTTATCTTTGTAGTTTTTATCTTGAATTCAGGAAGTTATCTTTCAACGAGTCCTTAGAGCGCTACGCCTAAAGGAGAGAGAGTACTGCCGGAAAAGTATTCCCGTACTTGTCCTCCTCCTGTGTAACCTATAGCTTACGCTTTTTAAGGTCCTTGTAACCCTTCCTGGATCCCTACTCAGCCAAAAGAAAAGAGGGAGGAAGCCGATAGGCGAAACCGATACTTCGGATCTCGCTCGCAACGGAATCACCTGTGAGCGTGCAAGATCCTACTCGGATGCAAGACGATGAGACAGACACACCCGTGAAGGCGTGGCCTATGCTCGATACTTCGGACAAGGTCAATGCTCAACACAATAGTGAGTCATCAATGGTGACCAAGCCCTACTCGTCTACGTACGATAGTAGCGCCAATACTTCGGAAATCCAGGCGATACACAAGGCATCCACAAGCTGGGTTTTTGGCTCCATTCCTTACGAAGCCGCTCAACTCACTTGGAAGGAGACCTTCCCATGCAACCTGAATACAAGTGAAGGTGTTACTCTCCCCAAGCAATGAATCCAATTACCAATTTTATTTAGGTCAAGTTTTTTAGCAGTCCCTTTTTTAATTTTTTTGGTGTTATCGCTTATTTTGAGTCAATTTCAAACAAGCGCCTAATGTTTTTTGTTTTTTCTTGATTCCTACTTGATCCAAAAACAGAGGGAGAAAAGAGTCGGAAAAGCCGTGCAAGTCGGCACCAAGATGGAAATCTCACCTTTGTGCCTATATGATGAATGCAAAGATAGAAAGACTTACAGTGCCTCCAGCTCTCTCCATGCGGGATGCAAAGCAGAAATTTTTAAACCTAATCTAAATGCTGATATGCACACGGAAATCGTCCTAAGCAGGCAATTGCTAGCGTGAAGAACCATAAGTCAATCACCAATCCTCAATCCTAGATTCTGGTCTAGGCTCACCCCTCCTCCTCTCGACAAATCGAGTTCAGGAGAAGCGCTTGGCAGGTTGGGCTCACGGCGCGACGGATCGAAGGTGATGAATCAACTGTTTAATTTTAGACTAAGTCCAAGAACGCACTATAGGTACATGCAATGGTTATTAGGGTGTTTGGACCTAATCTACTCGATCAAGCAATGCCTAAAATCTAATGGCTCATTCCACAAAAGAAAGGAAAAATAAAACAAAATCTGAAAATGACAGTCGAGAAAACGCGATAAAAACCGCGGTGAGCCCCCAGGTGTACAAACACCTGGAAATTAGGCCCGAGTGTCCTGAGTGTCCAAGTGTACCTGTATTATTACAAATTAATAAATCTCTCTCTCACAAGAATAAATGAAAGCTAGATAACACTCTCTCACTCCTCCTGCTCTCTCCTGCCGGCTTGGGCTAGAAAAGCCGACTCCGCTTCCCAAGGCTACACCGGATCACCTAGGTGATCCTCCTCGCTCCGCGATCCCTCGCAAGAAGACAAGAAATGAGAATGGTTAGAAAGCTCACAGATAAATATCAAAAATAGAGAGAGCAATCAAAGCAATAATGTAGACAAATGAATACAAACACTCAAAGACAAGAACTATACGCTGCTGCTCCCCGGCAACGGCGCCATTTGATAATCAAGGAGATCGCGGGTCGTACGGTTTCACAAGGTGAAACCGCAGTCGGTGTATTGACCGCTCAAAAATCCCTAATTAGTCAACAATTAACCCACAATAAAATCAAACAATGACAAGCAATAGTGGAGTTAAAATTTATTTTTAACTCTACATAAAAGATGTATAGGTGTAAGTATGTAGAGGTCGAACACAGGGAGCAAGGCAGGATAGATCAAGCAATGATGCACAAAATGTGTGTGATTAAGTGTCTACAATATGCAATATTTTTGTGGGGTTTTAATTTTTAATTTTTTTATTTTATTTTTTTAATTTTGTATTTTGATTTTTAATTTTATGATTTTATTTTTCTTTTTATATTTTATATTTTATATTTTCTTTTTCAATAACTAGAATATAAACAAAGTAAGAAAAAGGAGGATAGGATATTTATAAAAATAGGGAAAATGCTCAAAAATTAGGAAATAAAATGTTTTTGGTCTTTTTATGTTTTTATATTGTTTTGTGATTTTTGGGGATTTCCAGAATATTTTTGGTATTTTTAAACGTCATAATACAAGAAACAGTGAATAAAGGTTATGGCCGAAATTAAAATGAGGGTTAAAAAAAGAAATCAGTATCCAAAAATCCTCAAATTAATTTTAAAATAAAGATAACAAAATAGGGAACCTACAGGACTTGAGTTTATATTTTTTGGATTTTTCTATGATTTTTAGATTTTGTGAAGTTTTTAGGTATTTTCTAATTTTTAAGGTTTTTGTTTTGAAGTTTTTAATGAATTTTAGTTTGACACTAGAATAAACTAAAATAGACCTTAGATAATTTTTTTGGAATTTTTCAAGGTGTTTTGCTAATTTTTATGGGTTTTCTAAGGTAGACAGTACTGAAAATGCATATTTTTATTTTTAATAAATATTAAAATGCAATAAAAACACAATGCAAAAATGTGGCATGAATGAGCAAGTTAACAGGAGCTTAAAATGATTTTTGTGGAATTTTTGGGGTTTTAATGATGCTCTAAATAAATAAGGGAAGCAAACAAAAATTCAAGGCCTAGCAGGGATATAAGTGCAAATAGACAAACAACCAGGGGCTAAGTTGCAATTTTCACGCAAAATTTATAACTAAATGTCGCATTTAATGGACCAAATACAAAATACAAGACCTGCAGGGGTATGCCTGCAAATTACCCAACTAGGCGCGTGACTAGCATGCGCTTGGGAATGGTATAAATGTAATTTCCAAAAAATCTGGGGGCCTTGATGCAAAATAACCAAGAATTTTACACAATATTTAAATCCTTAGACTGAAACGAAATAAGAAAACCCTGGAGGGGGTCCTTGCAAAATGCCCTTCACCTCACGTGTACTAGTCACGTGAGGTGACGTGGCCAGGACCTATTTGCAAATAGTAAAAGTACGGGGCTTGTTTGCAAATATTACAATAATTATTAAACTACCAATGAAAGTTTTTGGACTAAATAAATATTACAAAACTTGCGGGGGATAATATGCAAAATACCCACGCTTGCGCGGGAGCGGACGGTCCTGATGCGTTCACTTAACCACGTGTCAGCTCCTCCTTGCGCGATGACGCTTCGGCGATGGACGGCGAAGATTAGATCTTCCTCAGATGATCTGACGGCCGATGCGCGAGGAGATTGGACTGTGGCTGTGCAACATGGAGCAGCGGCCCGATCCGACGGTGAGGAGACGCGGAGGAAGAACGGGGAAGAACGCCAACGAGGTGAACTTCCCCGAGGCTGATCTCTGAGCTCCGGTGGCTTTTGAGCTTCAAAATGGGGCTGCGGCCTCCTGGGAGCATCCTCTATGCACGGGGGGATCCAAAACACCTCGACGACGGCCGAGGTTCGTTGGAGGCACGGGCGGAGCTGGTGGAGCTTCGTGGCCTCCGGCGAAGGTCAAAATGACCCCCAGGTGTACTTTGAAGTCCAAGTACCTGCAAAAAGAAGTGAGAGGACCCAGGGCAAAATGCCTGGGTCCCGCGGTGGCGAGATGGTGGCGAAACGCGGCGAGGATGAGCTCGGCCGGAGGAGCGCTCCGACGGGGGGGGGGGTCAACTGGATGATTCACTAGATGGATCATGAAATTCCTTTAGGGCTTTTGATCCTAAGGCTAAGGCAAACAAAATGCAAAGGAAATAAAGGGGGATAGGGGCTGCCTCGATGGCCGGAGCCAGAGGGAAGGGGTACCTCGACCGCCGACGAAGGGGGAGGTTGTGGAAGTACCTCAGGCGTCGCTCGACTCACCCGAAGGTCGCCGAGGAGAGCTGTCACCTTCTCCTAGCTATTGAGCACGAAAGCGGAGCTATTCCTATGGAAAGAGGCGTTCAAACTTTGAATGAAGTCGGAGGTGGCATATAAGGAATTTGACTCTGTGGTTCTGACGCACCAAAGACCGAGGTGTATCGAGCCACGCAATGATCCAATCCTCGAGAGAATCATTGGGCGAGTAAGCCTGATGATCGGGGAGAAATGTTGTGAAGAGTGCGACACGATTTGATGCAAGATGCAGCCTGGAAAAATAGTCAAAAACGAGGTCAAACCAACGTCTGACACAGGCACATGGGTGGAGGACGACCAGTTGACCGGGGTCAACTGGGTCCGTCACCTGGTTGGTCCATGTGGACCAACCATGAAAAATCCCTGGAAATTGATTTAAAAAATCATTTAAAAATCGAAAATGATTTTATTATTTTTAGGTTATAAAATAAAAAATGTTTGTAATTTTATAAATTATTTTATAGTGATTTTTAATTATTTTTATGAAGTATAATTTTACAAGTTCACTTGTATACCCTTTATAAGTATTTTATTAATTTATTTTTATTTTGTGATTTTATTTTATTTTATTATTTATTATTTTAGAAAAGTATAACATACTTTTATACACTTAAATATATTTTTATTTTATTTTTATGAAGTATTTTATACACTTAATAAAATAAAAGTATAATTTGTGTAGGTATATTTATAGGTATAATACCTATGTATTTTATATACATGTTTTTTATTTTATGTTTCTTATATGTTTTTATTATGATTTTAATGTACATATATATTATAAATAATATTTACAAAATTGTAAAAATGTAAAAATACAAAAATAATGAATAAATAATAAATTGAATATTTTAATCTGTACAAGTATACAATGAGGGTCCAAAACTCAACTTTCAAATCATAGCTCCGCCAAATGCGAAACTACCGCCATTAAATAGCTTATTTTAAATTATATACAATTAAAGGTGAGTTTGATGCATTTGGAGTTTTCATTTGCGAGATACAGGTCTGGGAAGTTGAGATTCTGGAATTTTGTTCAGACCAGAACTTTTCATATGTACGTTATTTTTAAGTGGAATCAATTTTTTATTTTTCTTTATTTAATTATCTACAACTTTCATGTTCAAAGTTTCTTTATTTGAGGTATAAAAAGTGGAACCAAAAATAGGTCCCAAAATGAATAAAGAATGAATGAAATGAATAGGTATCTGGCCCTTATCTCCCCCTACTTTGTTCCTTGTCGACCTATTCATCAAAATGCCAAGGTCTCAGGGTTTTGGGTCATAAAATATTTACAATATTTTATTCCTTTTCTTTTCTTTTATTTATTCTATAATTTTGGTTTTAATTACAATAATTTATACATTATTTACATGCACATGCATGAATGCTAATATGCTCTAATTAAGGGTATTTACACACATTTACTAGGGTTTTTGAGGCCAAAATGATAGAATAAAAATGATGAAATGTGGATTCATCAGAGCTCATGAGGAGTCTTAGGCACAGATTTACTAAGAATCTTATTCAGGATATATATTGCAGTCTCTACTGCATATCCCCAGAAACTAAGAGGTAAACGTACTTTGCTCATCATTGAACGAACCATGTCTATGATGGTCCTGTTGCGTCTTTCAGCAATACCATTAAGTTGGGGAGTTCCAGGGGGAGTGAGAATGGAGACAATTCCATTCTCTTTAAGGTATCCCTTGAATTCATCTGAGAGGTACTTGCCACCTCGGTCAGATCGAATCCGTTTAATCTTCCTATCGGTTTGGTTCTCAACCAATACCTTAAACTCTTTGAACTTTTCAAAGGTTTCAGATTTATGACATAGTAGGAAGATAAACCCATATCATGAATGGTCATCGATAAACGTCAAATAATATCGATATCCATTTTGGACTGCGGTACTGAAGGGACCACATACATCAGTATGTATTAGGTCAAGAATACCTTCGCATCTCGTAACCTTGTTACGGAAAGGCATCCTGATCATTTTACCTCAAATGCAATGTTTACATGTAGGTAAAGATTGGACCTGTAAAAAATCTAAGGGTCCATCCTTTATCAATCTATTGATCCTATCAACAGATAAATGACCAAGCCTTTGATGCCAAATCATATTTGAATGATTGCCATTCTCCCTGGATCTTTTAGGGGTTTTATTAGTGGTAGTGACATTCATGACATATTCATCAATGCACAATTCATAGAGTCCACCAGAAGTCAAAACACCATCCACAATAAATTTATCATATTGATTAATGACTAACTTATTACAGAATAGGAAGGAATATCCATGTCTAACAAGCTTAGATACAGATATCAAATTCCTCATGACTTAAGTACATAAAGACACTCTTTAAGTACTAAGACTCGACCACTAGATAACGATAGTCGGCAGGTTCCAATGGCGACTGTTGCAACACTTGAATCAGATCCCATCTGGATGACTATCTCCCCTTACTCCAGATTCCTAGTTTCCTAAAACAAATGCAATGAATTGCATACATGAACAGAGGCACTAGAATCTACAACCCAACTTCCTTCTCATCCAACGAGAAAGCTAGTTTCAATGATGAAAGTAGATTTCATACATGCTGGGGCTTTACCTTTGTCGGCAAACTTCAGGTATTCAGGGCAGTTACGCCGCCAGTGCCCCGTCTTATTGCAGTGGTGACATACATCGGTCTTCTTCGATGTCATTAACGTGGAAGCACTGGAAGATGAACCAACTCCTTGATTCTTCTTCTTTCTCTTCTGGTCCGGGTCCTTCCGAGAACCTTACTTCCGCCCGCGCTTTCCTTTTACTTGTGCAACCATTGCACTAGCAGAGGGGTTGTTCTTCTTCATGACGTCTTCTGCAGACTTCAATGCAGCTAACAACCCAGCATTAGTGAATTCAGCTTTGCTCATGTGATATGACACGATAAAGTTGTTGAAAGACTTAGGGAGCGACATGAGAATGAAATCAGCCTGCATGTCAGCATCCATGAAGGCTCCCAAGGTTTCCAATTCAGAGAGGTACCCAAATACTTTGAGCACGTGTTCTCTAACAGAGGTCCCTTCCTGCATCTTACAGCGAATAAGCTCTTTCATCACATTGTAACGATGTGTGCGGTTTATATCACCGAACATTTCCTTCATATTCATCATGATTTCTTGGCAGTGGTTCATTTCCACATGCTGCTTCTGAAGCACATTGGATAATGAGCCAAGGATATAACACCTTGCCAAGTTATGATCTTCATCATATTTCTCATTAAAAGTTTTATCTTCCGGAGTCAGAGGGTATGCAATCTTGTCCTTGGTTAGCACATATGAGATGCACTCCGCAGATAGGACAAGATCCAAATTTTGGATCCAATCCGAATAATTTGGTCCGGTCAACTGATTGACCTCCAGGAGCCTACTCAGTGGGTTCATGGACTTCATCTTTTGAAATTAAGAATGCACTATATTAGAACATATAAATAATTATATATTCATTTTAAAATATTTGATTAAGGCATTTTAAATCAAATTTGTCTTGCTATGTCCACGATGAAAGATTATTCCCTAATCGTCTTTCAAAGTAAGAGATATACTTACCGCTATATTTCAAGCAAGATGGGATCTCCTCTCTATCTTTATCACATCCCAATGATATGAGAACCTGTGACTCGAATAAAGAGAAGCGGGAACACATTCTGCCTTGCAAGTCCAACTTGCATTTCCCAATTTGGTCTTTAACACCCGGGCCGCCACCCCTAAGATGATGTTGACCCATTGCTAATTGAACCAAACCGTCAACAGGCTTAATACTCGCTATACGCAATTCAATATCGCCCCAATAATATGAGGACCCGATATTGGGGTCACTACGTATACGGCATTACTCTTTCGAGAAGCAAAGAACCCGATCCAAATAATTGTATAGAGGATCTGTCACTTCGGACATACGTCTCCTATATACAACTTTTGGCGACGAAATTCTTTGCCTTGACGGGAGACCACTGATGTCACTTATGTGGTCCTCCACCTCTTATTCAAATTGAAATAATTAATTATCGTGAATCATATTCACATAATTAATTCTTTCAAGGGAAATGCACATCTATTCATAATAGAGTGCTTTAATAGGACATAATTAATTTAATCACATTAAATTAATTATCAATCCAATTTTCAATCAATAAACTTGATTATTACTTGAATGGTAGGTATAATCTCAAAGTGCGTATTATTCTGAATTTTAATAATTAGAAAAATACACTTTGATTTCTCCGGCATTATCGAGTCCCTACCCGCTGTCATGGCCAGTACCGATGAGAGTGGGACGGACCACATACGTTGCAACCCGCTACCCCAATGCTCTCCGACTAGATACCATGTCCACCTCAGGAAAGGATAATGCCAGATAGATCATCATGTACTTGGAGATGCTCATCGATCTTTCAACTGAAATTATATCATATAATATACATCAAAATAATTTTGATTATATTATAAGGAGATTTGCTAAATAAATCCCCAATCCTATTCAAGCAATAGTGTTTTACATGTAAAAGTTATCCTACAACTATTGTAGGATGACCTAGGGTTTTGTATGCAAACAATGTTTGTTGATAATTTCATATTAACCAATGATCAAGATCAACTATCTTATCATTATGGTTAGTGGGATGTCATTCAATGAAACGATTATCATCTCTAAGTATTTCACAAATACTTATCAATAATCATTTCATAAAATTAACAATTAATTTTCATCAAATTAATTTGAATGACTATCACAAGGTTCATGATCAAGTTTGTCAATTTCCAGCAGTGACCCCTAATCACTAAAATTAACTTATCTTGATCAATTTAAATCCAAAATTCGTAAAATCAGTTCCCTAAGATTGCCAACTTTATTTAGAACAGAACCTAAGTGATATTTCATGCATTTCGAAGCAATCAAAATCGTAATTAACTCATTAATCACGTTCTATTTTGTTGTTCCCGCAACAGTGAATACATACTTATTCAAAAGGTCATATCTTGAGCAAATGAAATCCAAATTTCGTAAACTCAGATCCTATGATTTCCTTATTTAATGGGAAACAAAATACAATTGAATATTTTGTGTTTAAACAATTTAAACAGTGTCGAAAAATCCAATTAGACAGAGGTGCCAAAATTGAAATGCGATAAAAACTTTTGCGACCTTTTCAAACCCAAGTCGTCCTAGCTTCACGGATCGTATCCAAAACCTTTTCTGACCTAAGTCTCTGATACCACCTACAGGATATTGAGAATACTCAAGCGCATCATGGAAGCATCACGATCGCATCTCATGCGATCGGGGCGACTAGTCGCAATGTGCAGCGGAATTTAATAAAATTTTAAAACATATGATGAAACCACATGATCACAAGAACATCTCTTGGACCGTTTCATCAAACCACAAAGTATTAGAAATACCTCTCGAAGCGTGATTGCGATCACGAGATCTCTAAAGCAAGAGATCCTCCAGGCTCAAGTTCGATCCACGAAGACAGCACTTGCGGGCGCGATGATGAGTCGCGTGACTCCCACAATCCTCGATGAAGATCCAAGCCTCGAATCCCCTGATTTCGTCGAGCGAAATCCATCGTCTTCCTCTAGAGCAAGCAATCCCAAAGAAGATGGAGATCCTCGAGTAGTTGAAGGCGAAGGCGAGAAGGTCTCTCTCAGCATACAAGATGGACGACCACCTTAGAGAGAGAGAGGACGACGAGAATGTGAGAGAGAGAGAGAGTAGGCGTGTACTCTTAGGGTACTATCAAGGGGCTAGGGTAGCCCACCTTATATATTAGTTTGGGATCCAATGGATCTCAATCCATGGCATACATAGTTCCGACGGCTAGGTTGATCCATGTGTCAATCAACAGCAATGATTGTTGTTGGTTAAAAACCAACAACATTAATATATATCAAATTAAATATACGTTGTATTATCATCAACACAATTTAATTTAATATAAATTAATTATTAAGAGATATCAAGTAACAAAAAGAGAGAGACAACAAATCATCCCTAAAAAATAGGGGGCGTCACCTATGACAGTCATTAGTGACGCCATCCCTCTTTTTGGGTGGTGATTGTCTCCTTTTTATTTTATCCTATTATTTCTTAATAAATTGCAATAACTTTTATTGCAATAATATCCACCAAATTAATTCCAAATTAATTTGTGAATATTTCAATCATGCCATTGAAAGATATGTGAATCATATTCACAATCCAAACTAATTTGTAAATTACATTTCCAAGTAATTAATTAATGTGAATCTAATACACATTAATAATTAACAAATGTTATTTACAAAGTTTCTTTCTCTCTCTCTCTCTCTGTTATATTATAAATCACATTTATAATATACACAGATATTATGGATAGTATACACAGATATTATGGATAGTAATATCCACGATTTGTATATCATTCTCACAATATGAATCTCATTCATATTATACTTGATAATTAAATCTTATTTCATCATCAAGACCTTCTTGCTTGGATATAAAATTCATCATAGGAATTATTCCTGAACCCCTTCAAGAATAATGTGCTTTCTCCACAGATACTTGGAGATAAGGACAGGGCGATTGTATTGTTCCATGTATAGTGACTTGGATATTGAGATCTCATCTCAAATCCAGATCTAACGGACCTCCCACAGATGCTTGATTAAATCAAGATCGCAAATCTAATCTTCTCATTGAATCTGAATCTCATTCAGACCAATGTCCAACACTTGGACCAAGATCAGATTGCTTCTCTACTGAGAGGAGTCACTAAAATCCAAATCTATTTCATCACTCCCTCGGAATGGAAGTGTCATGGTTATACAATCATTTATGATCACATCACCCTCAGGTATTCCCAATACATGTACATCCTGCATACTGGAAGACCAATGTTCAATTTGAAGATATAGATCAATTTTACATTGTCTTCTTCAGGTTTTGATCATCAAGTTTCTCAATCTTGGTCATTGGGATTTGGTATCGATCATATGCTTTCCCAAAGCATATATCATACCTTCAAATTCTTGTCATGCTTCCAAAGCACGACGACCATGCATGGAATTTGATCGGTCCCAATGCCTCATGAGTGAGCTCATGTCTTCCGGTTCATAAGTGAACCTGTATGATCCCTTTGAGAGATCGTATTACTCATATACCCTTATTTGCACACCAGCTCGTCGGTGTATAGACCTTGGTTAGGTCATCAACCTAATGGTCTGCCAAATGTACATACTCAGACATATAGTAACACATCTGTCTCTAGTCAGAGGATGCGTGCCTATGCTGTGACAGCATTTAACATAGGACTTGGGTTATCTCGATCTCGCTAAGTCAACCCTTTGACTTAACTAATCTGACACCTCCGAATCACTATTCCCATGCAGAGGACCTGCATCAAGAGGTCGGTCAGATATCAGCCTATGTGAGAAAGGATTGTCATCTTCTACTCAGGCCGGAAATCGTCTCTTAATAATCATTTGACGGTGATTGATGAGTCCTCTATCTAACCCATTAGATATTCATCCAAGCACCAGCCTCTATGATTTATCTAATGAATCAACAGCTATATGATTATCAAGATGGCCATGGTACATAACCCTAATTGTACAGAGGGACCTTATAGTGCATTCATTCACTTAATTTCAGTAAGGGAGTGAACAATCAATAACTTTTATTGATAAAACATATTTATTACAATAACATTAATTGTAAGAATGGTTCGCCTCAGGCTCACATGGCTAACATCGACATCATATCACGTTGTCCACAGGTGCCTCTGACAGTCAGTACACCTCTTCACGAATTCATTAGAATCCTTGAAGAGGGTTGGCCACCATAGACCGGATTCGAGCACTTTCTGTGTTGTCCTCCTCCCAGAGTGATGCCCTCCAGCTTCAAGGCTGTGGCAGTATGTGAGGACGTTGTGGTGCTCCTCTTGAGGAATGCATCGCCGCCGAACACTATCCCCCCTTCATGACTTGGAGGGACTAGAATGCAAATATCAAAAACTGTAAGGTCTGAAATGTAAATGTACTAAACTACAACATTTATTTAAAGGACTAAATATAAAAACACAGTCATGCAGGGAAGAAAAAGAAATATACCTAGGCAGGGGTACGTAGAGCACGCGGAGCGGCTTCTGACGTACGGTCTGATGACCGTTAGTGGCATAGATTCGACGGTCTGAAAAGGTAATGATGACTTGCCGCTCATATCTGTATTTTATCTGATCGAACTGTTATCAAATATGCATGGATGAACGGCTGCGATCAAGACTGGGCGCGAAGGAGGATTGAACGACTCCGGAGGGTGCTGGAAGAACTGAAGCCCGACAGACTTCGACCTTACAGATCTTGCGATCTGCGGGTCTGATCTGCTCAATGTAAGGTCTGGCACCTTCGTGTGGCTCCTCTGCGTCTGATGGAAAGTTTGGATTCGAGGGAGGATGGTTGGATCGTCGTGGCAGTGCTTCCTACCTTGGAGCTGCTCCACCAGAGCAGCCGAGACTCCAGATGGTACTCCAGGCATGCGTGAAGACCTACAATGGGTAGAGGGGACTCAGGGCTATGCTCCGATCCTGTTATAGCTGCAGGAGATAAAATAAGCGACGGGGCGGTGCTTTTGGGTCTCTAGCGAACACGGGGGATGGAGACCCGACCTAATCTCGACCCGATGGTCGAGCCTAAGGGGGAACATGTCGCGTAAGAATATGGAGGGTGAGGTGTGGCATCGATTTGAACGGATAGATGGTCGATATGGAGCTCCGACTGACTGGTCGGAGTTGAGAAGCTACGACGGGTATAAAATGGAAGATGGAATCGAAACGGGAAGTGAGGGTGAAATGGGCAATACATGAAGCTTCTAAGAATCTCATCAACGTTAGGCGATCGCGCGGCAAGTGTTGTGGCCTCGATTCCCCGATGGGAGGAGGAAGAGGCTTCTCACGACGTAGGACTCCGACCACGACTTGAGTTGCGGCCAAATACCGACCAAACTGAGCTCCAAAGGAGGCGTTGAGCAGCTGTCACTCTATTGAAGCTAGCTAGGGGACAAGGGTGGCGCGAGGCACGAGCTACTATGCACAGGAGGTGGAAGAGACAATTTATAGCCAAGCCAAGGGCCTGGAAAGATCAACGAGGAGCACGGAACCCTAAGCAGATCTGACTGCGCCTGGGATCCGCGAGGGTCCTGAAATGTTGGAGTGTAATCGGGAGCATGGATTGAGGCAAATAGAGACCGGGTATGCTCTGGTGATGATGTATCGGGTCAACCCGGCTGGGAAGGGGACGTTGACCGGGGTCAACAATCCCACATGGACCAATCATAATCAAGGATATACATAAAAGAGCTATATACAAAATAGTAAATGGCTTTAAAATAAAAAATGTATAAAATAAAAAGATGTTTACTATTTTTCAAACTATTTTTCTATTAATTTTAATTATTATTATGGAAAATAATATAACGTATATACAATATATAATACTATATACATGTATAATATATCTATGTATTGTGTACAAGTGTTTTTATTTTATTATTTTAAAAAATAATTTTATTTTATATTTTATTTATTTACAACATGATTTTAGGAGTATAAAATAATTTTATTTTATTTTTATAAATTATTTAAGGGTATAAAATAAATAATGAATGTGGTATGTATATGTGTCTTTTGAATAAAGGTTTGATGATTTTATTTTTATTTTTTTATTTTTCTGATTGTTATTTTGTTTTTATAATATTATTAAATATATATACAAAGGTATAAAAGATTAAAATAATCTGGTTTTATAAAAAATAAATAGATAAATAATATGTACAAGTATAGGTGATATGTACAATTCACAGTAAACCCTTATCTCTCTCTACTTATTTTCTTTTGCGATCATGTCAAGTCTTGACATTCTCTTGGGGTTTGGGTCAATCTGTATTTATTCTAAATACAACGTTCTTTTTCTTTTTCCTTTATTCTTTTATTTTTGCAAAATACATGCTAATTATGCATTATTAACAAAGGCATGCAGAAAGCTAATTTATTGAATTTACAGGTATTTACAAGAGGTTTTGCCAAAAAGAAGAGCTAAAATAAAAGAATAAAGAGTGAGAATCATGGATTCATCAGCATTCAATGATAAACAATTTAAGAAAGAGATCATGATGATCCAATCACAATCCACCCATCTCCACTAAACATGGAATATCTAGGGCAAACAGAGACGGAATCACACGAAATAAAATCACACGATTAGCTATTTGATTATATACTTGATTCAAGTATTTATTTCATATTTCATGATGAAAAATATTAAACAAAATTAATTTTGTTACAGATCTGTGAATACATGCAAAATATTTTTTCATAGCGAGAACTATTCGACTCACTTTCATGCACTTTTGGTACCAATTAAAAGTTACTATTTTTGAGACACATTTAGAAATTCTAAAGACATTTTATTAACCAAAAAACATGCCCAAATAGTACACGAATAGTAGGTTTCTATTTCATCAAAAACTGATTCAAATCTTGTATCCAAAGCAAAAAAACAATGATTCACGCGCATCAAAAACATGAACCATGATCGCTTAGGGTTTTTGGATCATATCCAAGACCTAACCAATGACTCTGATACCACTTGAAGGATACGGAAGAATCCTTAAGCGCATCATCGAAGCGTGAGAATCGCGTCATATACGATCGGGAGTGACTAGTCGCACTAATTGCTCGGTGCAGCGGAATTTAAAAAATTTAAACGATGAAACCACATGATCCAAGAACACTTCTCAGATCGTTTACTCTAAACCACATACTAGATAATGGAATATCTCTTGTAGCGTGGTTGTGATCGAGTTTCTAAGTGAAGAGACCTCCTGTCTCAAGTCTGACATGTTAGAGGAGACGCTTGCTAGCGCAGAGATGAATCGTGTGCCTCTCGCAATCTAAGTTGTTGATCCAAGCGGTGAGTCTCCTGATCTTGTCTCACGAGATCAAATATCTTCTTCACGATCAAGGCACACTAAAGAAGATGGAGATCCATGAGTAGTCGAGGCAACAACACAACGACGACGTGACGACGACGGCGACTTTCCCTATAGGATTAGACTGGACGACCACTCAAGATGGAGAGAGAGAGAGAAGGTGGTGTGTGGCTTGAGAATGAGAGAGAGAGAGAGCAATAGTTGTTGTAAATTGAAGAGAAAGGGTTGCCTCTTCCTTTTATAATATTTTGGGAGTCCATGGATCTCAATCCATGGACAACACAAATCCAATGGTTTAGATTGATTTGTGTTTCTTTCAATGGCCATGATTGTGTTGTAAAAACACAACAATTAATTTAATATAATGTATATTGAATAATAATCAATATATATTAATTTTATATTAAATCAATCATCCATGGAGACTTCATGTTGTCATCCTGCATACTGGAAGACTTATAATAAACTCGAAGATATAGATCAATTTACACTGTCATCTTTAGTTTTTATCATCAAGTTTATCATTCGGTCATTGGGAGTTGGTATCGATCATATGCTTTCCAAAAGCATATATCATACCTACAAATTCTTGTCATGCTTCCAAAGCAAAACAACCGTGCATGGAATTTGATCGGTCCCAATACCTCATGAGTGAGCTCATGTCTTTCGATTCACAAGTGAACATGTATGATCCCTTTGAGAGATCATATCACTCATATGCCCTCATATGTACACCAGCTCTCCTGTGTATAGACCTTGATTAGGTCATCAATCTATAGGTCTGTCAAATGTACATACTTAGACATACAACAACACATCTGTCTCTGGTAAGAGGATGTGTGTCTATATTGAGACAGTATACGACATGGGACTTGGTTATCTCTATCTTGCTAAGTCAACTCTTTGACCTAACTAATCTGACACCTATGAATCTCTATTCCCATGCAGAGGACCTGCATCAAGAGGTTGGTCAGATATCAACCAAATGAGAAAGGCTTGCCATCTCCTACTCAGACTGGAGTTCATCTCTTAACAATCATTTGACAGTGCTTGATGAGTCCTCAATCTAACTCTTTAGATATTCATCCAAACACCAACCTCTATGATTCAATCATTAAATCAACAGCTGTATGATCATCAAGATGGCCATGTTACATAACCCTAATTGTACTGAGGGACCTTATAGTACCTTCATTCATTTAATCTCAGATAGGGAGTGAAATAAATAAATAACTTTTATTGATAAATAAAACATTCCAATAACATTTATTGCAGGAATGGTTCGCCTTGGGCTCACATGGTTAACGGCACACCATTCCCATATCCCTGTAACTTGTTCAGTCGGGCTTCTAGCTCGATCAAACACCACTTGCAGGTCGTCTAAGAAGAAGCACCCTCCGATAACCACTGAGTGAACTCCACCCAGTCGGTAGTCACAAATCTACGTAAGGTGTACCCCTTTAGAATCTTTGCGCTACCACCGATCACATCCTTGTGTAGCCCAGTAGGCCACGCCTCCCCATGTGCAGCAGCAACGTGACCCACAGACACACTTGCGTACCTCAGCATGCCTCCTCTGCAACAGATCACCCTAGCCGCCGTGGCTCTCCCTCGAGCGGATGCCACACTCCATGTACCTTTCCACCCACCACCGCACCTGCTCCACCACCACAATGACTCCTTCCACTCCTCCCACAACAACCCCCACATGATCGCCACCCACACACAATCCCCACATGACCACCACACGCGCACCACCACTGATCGCTCGCCCTTGCGCATAGGAGAACCACCGCACCACCGCCACATCTCGAGTGGGAGGTGGGTTCCAATTTGGGAACCCTCGTTTCCAAGAGGAAGACCCCCTCCTACGTGGCTCTTCAATGCTATTGGGGTAAATTGCACAATCAACCCTGGAGTTATAAGAAATTACAGAAGTACCCTTAGGCACAACTTTTTTTCGTCGAATTTTTATTCCTTGCAAAAATAACCATGTGTTGGAGCTATATTTTGAACCTTCAATTTTTATCATTTTATTGAACCAAAAATAACTTATCTTCAAAAAACTAATTCTCTATCGAATTATTTTTTGTTTATAATTTCATGACTTTTCATTGATTTATTAAAATTCAGGGATTGAAAATCAATGGAATTTTATCCATTTATGCTTTGAAATTAATATTGAATCACAGGTTACTCCAAAAAAATCTCAAAATTCAAGGATTGTGTGTTTAATTGTGGTTTAACTTGTTCCCAAATTGCACTGAAATTTGAGTTGTCTTGTTCTTCAAATAAATTGTTGAATGGAATTTGTAGTTGATTTTTAATTTGATCCATACATAATATTTTCTAGAAAACTTAATTTTCCTGGATTGCATATTGATAGATCTATTTGAATAATTTTGGTTTGGTGTGAATTTATATTGTGTATTTATTAAGAACTAATTACACAGATTCACTCTATTTCAGTAAAAAAATCAAAAAAATCAAATATCATCAGAAAATTCTCAAAAAAATAATAGGCGCATTTCATCATATTTAAGTTTCTTTATAAGTTTTGTAATTTTTTGGTATTGTTTGTTCCTAAAATTACATGAAACCCATAAAAATAATTCATTTTTCGTTATTGCGTTTTAAATCCAAAAATTCCAAAAAAATATATTTTGTATGCATCATTGAATTAGGTTTACAGGAAAAATAACACTTGCCTAATTTGATCTGTATTTGAATTAAAAACTAATTGGGCTAAGTTGCTTGTTTCTCTTAAGAACTTAATTCATTCGCTTTTGCATTTTCATTTATATTACATAAAAAATACCAAAAAAATTTCTCCTTAAAATCGTGCATTAAGTTGGATATTTTGATCTCTAATTGTTCCTTTACCTCCTTGAGTTGATCATGGGACTTGCTCTTGTTAAAAAAATAGATAAAACTACACTTGATTGATTGATCGATAATTCATTCATGTGGCTTATTTTTTATTGATCATAGTTGCCCAACTACAACGATAGAATGAAAAATTACATAGGGCATTTTCCGGATCATAAATCACTCTGGAGTGAAAGGATAGTTGTTGTACCTGATCGGACAAGGGATGTGGAGAGGGTCACCTATGAGGCTCTACTTGAGGAGACTTCAGAGGATGAGGAGGAGAGGCATCACATTCGGTATCCCCTTCAGTAGAGGATGAGGATATCTAATCAGTGGATAGAGAGAATGGGAAGGGCAAGAGAACAACAACAACAACATGAAGCCATCTTTGAGTCTACAGAGGACCTTGTATCTTCGGTTGAGGAGGATATGACTTTCGTAGAAATCCCCCAACCTGTAGTAGACAACAATATATCAAATTCCAAGTTGCATTTAAAAGATTCATGTATGAAGAACTCTATTTCAGCTAATGCAAAGAATGATGTTTTGATTTATTATTTGGATTTTTCATCTTCTGTTTCTCTTGCTTCAATCCCTTTCTCATGTGCTCTTATGGCATGAAAGCACACCATTAAGAAGATTCAAAAAGATGACACATAAATAGAATGGTTCTGTAAAGATAATATCATGGTTAAGGTGTCATTTGACAAGTATGTGGCTAGCCATCCTGTATTCCAGAAGTACCTTAAGGTGTGATGCACACCTACTAGGGTTAGCATGAAGAAATCAGAAAATTATATGAAGACTCACATCTTATCAGTAGCTATTGCTTATTGTCTCAAGAATCAACAATTACCAAGAAAGAAGAGAGACATGGATGCTCATTATGCAGAGAATCATATTGATGACATTGTGTTTGCACGCACTCTCCTAGATAACGACTTCTACCCTTGACTTTATATGAAAAATTGGAGTTAGGACCACTTTGCAAATCAAAAGCATTACTCCAACTTGTTGACAAGTCAATAAAGAGACCTAAGGGAGAAGTAAAGAATGTTGTTATCTCGATTGAAGGACAAGACTACAAGGTATACTTTACAATCCTTGATACGAAAATCATTGAGAGAAACTCATATCATTCTTGGGCAGCCATTCCTTAGGATCATCAGTGCCTCATTCGATTATCAGAAAGGAATGATGAAATTTTGTTCTTCAGTCAGAGAAGTGGAACTTGAGATGAAGCGGATGAAGTTACAACGACCTAACTCATAGACTAGAACAAAGTACTCTTATTCAGAGGCAGATTACAAGGCAATCAACCAAGTTGGGATTCGGAGATAGACCTCAACAGGGAAGAGCAAGATCTTCTCATCTGGAGAGGATGATGTACACAATGCAGTTTGCCAAGTGTTGCCAGATATCTTGAGAGATGCATCCCCCTATTCCCTTAGCGACTTAGAGATCCCTTCGGATCTGTGGGTTCCATCTCATTTGGAATAACAAGGGACATATATGATGAGTTGGACGTGGCTTTAGCCGAACTACCACATTTCTTTGGCAATATGACTCCTCATAAAGCAGAGCTGGTGGCGTGTACCACAAAGTTGGACCCACCTTTGTGCATCACGAAACCAGATTTAGAGGCAGTTCAACCAGACTTGATTCATGATACAACATTGCTAGAGCTGAAGTTGTTCCCTCCCTGAAGTATGCCTTTCTTGTGAGATCCAAAGATATATTTTCTATCATTATTAGTTCTGACCTGATCTTAGAACCAGAGTCTAGGCTCTTAGATGTCTTAGAGAAGAACCACAAACTGGATGATATCAGATCTCGTGGGAATTAACCCCATTCACTACTCATTTCATATATATATGTTGAGGATAATGTGAGACCTACCTTGAGTTCCATAGGATACTTAACTCTAATCTATGGGAAGCAGTGAAGAAAGAAATCGAGAAGTGGTGTAAAGTAGAATTCATATACCCCATTTCCGAGTCCAATTGGGTGGCCCATCGTCATATTGTCCCGAAGAAGTCAGAAATTCAGATGGCCACCAATGAGGAAGGGATAGAGATCATGACACGAGCACCGACGTCGTGGCGCGTCTGTACCGACTACAAACGCATGAATGTCGGGCTAAGAAAGACCACTTTCCCTTGCCATCCATTGATCTGATTTTGAAGAGACTCGTAAGGAAAGCGTTCTTTTATTTTTCTCGATGGGTACTCGAGTTACATCCGGTAGCCATTGCGCCTGCGGATCAGGAAAAGACCACATTCACATATACATCCGATACTTACACGTTCAGGCGCAAGCCATTTGACTCTGCAATGCTCTGTACATATTCCAGTGGTGCATGGTCTTCGTGTTTGCCGAGATGGTGTGAGATTATTTGGATGTCTTCATGAACGACTTCTCGATCCATGGTGATTCTTTTGATACATGTTTAGCACACTTGGAATGAGTCCTTTAGAAATGTAGGGAGATAAATTTGGTACTCTCATCGGAGAAACGCCACTTCATGGTTAAGTCGGGTATCGTGTTGAGCATGTCATCTTCAAAAAGGAAATGGAGGTTGACCTTGCCACGGTGGATGTGATCAAGAAGCTTGATCCACCAACCATTGTGAAGTCATTGAGGTCATTCTTAAAGCATTTTGGATTTTATATAAGATTCATTTAGGATTTTTCAAAGATTGCCTGCCCACCGACCGAGCTCTTAGGAAACAACCCCGAGTTCATTGTAGATCACAAGTGTCTTGAGAGCCTTTGAGCTCCTAAAAAGAAAGATTTATGACTCATCGATCTTACATGCTCCTGACTACTCTCTCCCCTTTGATATCATGATTGGTGCATCAGATTTTGCCACATGAGTTGTGTTAGGTCAAAGGCGAGAAGTGATTCCGTTTTCCATCCACTACGCAAATAGTTAATATTTTTTTTGAGAAATTTTCATGCAAGGTTTGACTTTATATAATTTATAGAAGATAAATGGGTAAAATATAAGAAATTTTACCACCTATTTTTTTGAAAAAAACTCAATCAATTAGAAAAATGCACACAAGAAGTTCAATTGCTTGAGAATAAAATGAACTTCAAGGCACTATTTTTGCTTTTTGGAATGAATAAAGATTTAGACTTTAAATTACAACTAAAAAATAGCGACATCTCTACAAATAATAAAAAGAAATTGAACAAATTACACAAAAATCTCTGAACTATACAACTGATTTCAATATCTTGAAATCTAAAAGGTAACTATGGAGTACTCTGTCTTTAAGATTTATCCCAATGTTATTGACCTTTTGTGATTTAAAGTCAAAATGACCAAGCGATCAACTAATATGGCCATGGACCGTATTGAGACAAATCTTAAAGAACATGTATCACATTGTTACATTTTAAAGTTCTAGTAGAACAATGAAATCAGATGTATAGTTCAGGGACTTTTGTGTAATTTACTCCTAGAAATTCGTGAAAATATGACTTCTTTAATTACTAGTAAAGAAAAGGGGACATCTGAAAAGTTCCACAAAGATTCCGGCACATGGGCGATATGACGGTCATCCTCATCAGAGGGCATGTACAGAAGGCTTGATGGGAGGTGTAGATGTGGACAGGTCCCATCCGTTTGATTGGCTTGAGCTCAACATCCGATGCTGAGGTCCGATCTCTAACGGTTGGGATTTCTTATTGATCTGCAATCCGATGGTGCATGCATGAGACTACTGCCGAAGTTAGGGGTGTAAACGAGACGAACTTGAGCGAACCAACTCAGGCTCGGTTCGGTTCGTTTAGTATACTTTCAGGCTCGGGTTCGGTTCGGCTCGATAAAATGAAAACTATAATCAGGTTCGGTTCGATTTGGATAAGGTTCGTAAAGATTCGGTTCAGCTCGTTAAAGGTTCGTTTAAGAATAAATATTGTGCAGATATTTCTTTTTAAAGGGAAAAAAGATAACCGCAAGGGAGGGTTTTGTGGGGTTTTGGGAATAGAGAATAGGGACTTAGAGAGTGGATGACTAGGTAGTTTGGGAAAATTAGTGAATAGCCCTTATGTTAATATAAAATGAATATTTTCCTTACATATATAATATGTATGTATATATAATTTTATGAATGTATGTGTGTATATAATCGAACTTTTAATGAACCGAACCTGAGCGAACCTAGGTTTTTGAAGTTCGGTTCGTTTATTTAATCGAGCCTAAACTCGTGTTCAGGTTCAGTTTATTTATTTTCGAATCGAATCTGAATCGAACTTTTAGCGAGCCGAATCTGAACGAATATCGAACCTTAGAATTTTCTGACAGCCCTAGCCGAAGTGATCTATCTAACTTCACATCCAATACGGTTTCCGTTTCACTTATGTTACCGCGTATTCTTTCCGTCATGGTTCAAACCACAACAACACTTTATTAATGTTTACAACAGGTGGAGGCCTTAAAATAGTATTGATTGTCGTAGGAATCAATTATACAAACAAAACAACAAAGATGTTCCCAGATCAATGTTTTCGAAAGCGCAGAGCATCATCGTTAAGAAGTAAAACTCGAAATATGTACAATCGGAACATTACTACCACATCTGGTTATAGCGATTAACAAAACTTGAATCTGAATGCCACCTCAAAATGGGTAGAGATGAATAGCAGCTCTACCAAATATAGGGAACTGTAGAGGAACTCAAGAACACGCGTAGTGGAAACTCAACCATGGGAATTCCATCCTGCCATCGCCGTCCGATGCAGATTCAGAACTTCTGTACCTTCTCCGCCTTCACCAGCGGATTCGCCTTCACGATCGCGTCCCTCCCTGCAAGCCGGTAGTCGAATGTGCATCCGTGCTCCTCCGAGTACCGGTGCGAGGAGCAGAAGACATCCCCGCACCTGCACTTGTAGCCCAAGAGCCCCACCTTCCTCCTGCAGAAGGCGCAGCGGTGGCTCCGCGGCTTCTCCGGAACCGTCGCGGCTTCTTCCTTCTCCCGGGTAACACTCGCCTCCTTCAGAATCACCGGGGCCGCGTCTCTGTGGCATTTGGAGCAGAGATTGTTGGTGGCGGCGCTGCCGAAGAAGCCGCAGTGGTTGGCGCACAGAAGGGGCTCTTCCAGACGGTCTTGCTCCATTACTTTGGGAATTATTTTGTTGCAGACGAGGAGGAGGAGTTACTTATATTTATATAGGAAGGTCTTATTAGGTGTGATAGGAATCGGAGATTTCCGGGGAATCCCGAGAGAGAGTCCTCGGACAATTGGGATTCAAGATTTTCCAGACTTTATATTGATGGCGGTAGAGATGGTAAATAGTGATAATTGCAGGTGCTACGTTTTTTAAAAAATAAATATTAAAATATTCGTAATTAATTAAATAGACCTGAGTTTTTTTGATGAGTAATTTCCATCCGTATATTATATACCCAAAAAACAATTGTTACAATTGATTTTGTAACATATCACACTACTATAACAAGAGTGTAGTGTATTGTAGTGTAGTATCAACCAAAATATGATTCATTTTGCTCTCATGCTCGCGTCCAGGGGGATTCATCCGCATCTTGTTAGCTTGAAGTAGCAAGCATTACCATATCAGTGATTTTTCGCGCCAAAGTGTTGACCGATGATAGCCTCTCAGAAGTCCATCTGGCGTTCCGCTCCTCCCAAATTGCCCATGTGGCGCAGCAATGGCCGCAACAGCTCTCCTTTTTTGGAAGTCCCCGGTTAAGTTCTCACAGTGGGCCATCATGCAGGACAAATCCGCTCTCGCTAGGATTGGCATTTGGAGAGCATGGCAGATCTTCATCCAGACCGAGTAGGAGAAGTTGCATCCGTAGAATAAGTGATCCCGATCTTCCGGGTGCCGATCACAGAGGTAGCACCCCCCTGTTGATCACGTTACCATGCCTCGCCAGTCTGTCCAAGGTTGGCAGCCGATTCAAGATTGTGCGGTAGAGAGTGCATGCGTGCTTTGGCATGACAATGTTATTTCACAGTAGACGGCCCCAGGGCAAGGGGGCGGCACGGTTTCTGACGAGCTCGAAGGCATCCATGAATGAATGGTGCCCGCATGGGGGACTAGGATGCGCCATCCTAGCACAGGCCTCCAAGATGGTCTTCCAAACAAAAGAGTCCCCGCTGGACTTGGAGCAACCATAGAATGCATGCCCTTAACATATTTGGCTCTCATGAAATTTGCCCATATAGAATTCTTCTCATTGGTGATGTTCCAACCCCATTTCAGTATCATAGCCTTGCGCAATTGTGCAAGAGAGCGAAGTCCAAGACCCCCCTCTGTTTTTGGGAGGCACATGACGTCCCAATTTACGTGATGGACGCCATACGCCCAAAGAAAATCCGCACATAGGGCCTCCACCTTCTGGATCGTCCCATGCGGATGAGGAAGCCCGAGACCAAGAATAGAAGCATGCCCGAGATGACAAAGCCCAGCAACTAAAGGTGGCCGGCAGTGGATAGAGACCTTGCTTTCCAGCTGCAAAGCAAGGTCCTTACCCGATTAGTAAGCGAGGAGGCAGCAACAAATCTACCCCTAGAAGATGAGAGCGGAAAGCCCAGGTATTTGGCTGGAAGGGGTTGCTGTAGCAAACCCACCTCCAAACATAGTCTGAAGTCAGCAGCGGTAATCCCATCCACAACAATTGGGAATATGATCTTGCTTTTCTGAGGGTTCATCGCCAGGCCGGACAAGCGTTCAAACTCCTCCAGGATACGCCTGCCTCCATGAGAGAGTTGGAGCTTTTTTGTAGAAGAACAGTAAGTCATCCGCGAAAATGAGATGGGAGGGAACCAATGCTCTACCCAAACGCAAGGGGGTAACGCGCTTTCAGGAGACCACCACTTCAACCAATGAAGAAAGGCAGTCCATGGCCAAGATGAATAGCAAGGGTCTAAGGGGGTCCCCCAGGCGAAGCCCCCTCTTGCATGGGAATAAGCCATAAGGGGAACCATCAACAAGTATCGAGAACCAAGCCGTGGAGATGCAGTTCCTGATCCACCTAATCCAAATGTCGTCAAAGCCCCTTAGTTTCAAGCAATCTAGCATGAAGTCGTGTCTAACGGAGTCAAAAGCTTTGGAGAGATCAATCTTGACACACGCCTTTATAGCATTCGCCTTACGCCCGAAGACATGCACAACTTCATGTGCCATTCTAAAGCAGATGCCCATCGAACGCCCTTTAACAAAAGCCGTTTGGTTGGGTGCAACGAGGTCAGGGATGACGATAGCCAACCTTCCAGCCAGAAGCTTGGAGAAGATTTTGTAGAGCACGTTACGACATGTGATTGGCCTAAGATCTCCTAGCCCGGTCGGAGCCAACACCTTAGGAACGAGAGTAAGAAATGTACGGTTCATTTCTCTTACCATTGGGCCACGTTGAAAGAGGAAGTCCATGGACTCCACCAGGTCGTTCTTAAATAGGGGCCAATGCCTCTTGAAAAATCCGGAATTGAAACCATCCGGCTTGGGAGATTTGTTGGAGTTGATAGAGTTAAGAGAATACCAGATTTCATATTCCATGAAGGGTATGGACAACCACTTCTTGGCCTCCAATGAGAGGATGCTCATTGGCTTCAGGGTGCTGGGCCTCTTCGCCGGCGGCTCCGACGGATCAAGTGACCATGTGAAAAAAACTAACAGCTTTAGCGGCGACCTCAGGCTCAGAGCGCTTGGCTACAAGTGTTCCGTTAGAGTTTAAGAGGCACGAGTTTGGTTTCTGGATCTCCGGGAGCTGGCCTCAAGATGGAAGAAGCGTGTATTTCTATCTCCCAACCTCAGCCAATCAACACGACTCTTTTGCCTCCGCATCGATTCCTCATCCGCGTCAAGCTTTTCCACAAAATATTTAGCATTTCTCTCCAAATTTGCTAGAGTTGGGTCAAGGGGATCAACCGTGAGTGCTTCATTTAGAGTGTCCAGCACATGCTCCATTTGTCGTCGATCTTTCCTCAAGTTAGCATTAGTTGCAGCCCATACTTTAAGGGCTCCCTTCACTGCCCTTAGTTTTCGTTGAAACCGCGATACTGAGTTTCCCTGTACTGGGGTGGCCCAAGCTCTGGTCACAACGCTGTTGTATCCCTCTCTCGTAGCCCAGTAGTCGAAGAAGCGAAACGGCTTGATCCGAGAGGGGAAGGCAGCCAACGCGATAGTCATGATGAGGTGGTCCGACGAGGGGGTGGGAGAGTACCTCATCTTGATATCGGGAAGTGTTGTCCTCCACAAGTCATTGACCAACGCACGATCAAGGCGAGCGGCGATTCTACTCGGCCCCATAGAAGAAATGGTCCAAGTCCATTGATTTCCTGAGGTTTCCAGATCCTCAAGCCCTGCTCAGTTAATACAATCGTTGAACTCATTTATCGCCATTTCGTTGGGTGGACGTTCCAACCTTCTCACTATGATAGCGTACAACATTGAAGTCCCCCACCACAAGCAAGGGGGAGTTGGATCCAGCACCACAGGAAGAGAGTTGGCACCACAATTCCCTTCTCAAAGTAGCGGAGTTGGCTCTTTACACATCACATAAATGCGGCCTAGCGCAGTGTCATTGTGCATGAAAGTCCATCCCAAAGGGACAAGTTTGGTGAAGTTACTCATGTTGTCAGGCCGGATTTTTGTTTCAACAAGGCTGGCGATTTCTGAATTGCTCCTCTACATCTCAAGGAACAGTTTTTTTTTGCTTTCCTCAGCCTATTGAAGCCCTAAGTATTGCATACTGTGATCTTCATTAAGGATTTATTTGTAAGGTGGCCCCTTGGTCGGTGGCAGTTGGGCCTTGCTTGGCATTTTGTAGTCCCTTTCTTTTTCTTTTTGTGCGATATGATCTCCCAGTTTGGGTTCGGGACAGTGGTAGTCATTGGAATGTTGATGGAGTGTCCTGAGGAAGACTAGCCCAGGATTGCTTCCCTGCCCCGATGTGGGTTTATCCCTCCCACTTCCTATGGGGGTCGGTTTAAGTCCCATTCATTCCTCCTTGAGGGCGATCCGTCGAGCTTCCTCGGCGGGCGAGGTAGACGCTGGAGTAATGTTCTGGGGCCGATGGGGATGACCGTGAACGGCGTATGGACCTGCCTTCAGGGCGCTTTGGTCTGCGCAGCCGGAGGTTGGGTGCGCATAGCGGTTGGAGCCTTCAGCGGTGCTCTCGACTCCTCCAATAGCACCGGTTTATCTTGTTGGATGTTTTCCTCAAATCTGGCCCGCTGTTCAGGTGCCTCCTCCCCCTGTCTCGCGTAGTCCGAGTAGTGGTCCGATTCTCCGTCAGTTTCCATTGTTGGAGACACCAATTCTGCAGTAGGCCCCTCCGCAAGAGCGGGTAGAGGGGTAGGAGGTGGTAAATGGTGGAGGACAGGACCATACGGACAGTGCTGTCTTCCGTGGCCAAAGGTCACGCAGTGAGCACATTTCGGGGGCATCCATTCTAGGTGAACACCAATTTGGATGTGTCTGCCTGAGTTGAAAACAAGAGGCAACGAACCCGAGATACAGGTTGATGCTTTGACGGAGATACAACACCTGTGTGTCCTTCTTCGCGGCCTGAAGAGATGGCAGCATCCATAAAGAGTGGAGTGCCAACGAGGCTAGCCAGTTTGTTTAAAACTAGTGCGTTGCATAGCCCCGGTGGCAGACCTTGGAAGGTGACCCATAAGGGGATCTTCGAGAGGAGGTCGCGCTCCAAGCATGTTTCATGCTCATTTGATGTGTCTATTTGGTGTGCCACGCTCAAATATATGTCGTACAATAGACCTGAGTTTTTGATATTTAGAAAATCACCATCTATCTACACTTGAGGTGTCTATTTGGTGTGCCACGCTCAAATCGGCACAAGAGGTGTCGATTTGGGTGTAGTGTCCAAATCGGCACATGAGATGCCGATTTGGCTCAGACCCCCCTTTGCTCAGACCTCTTCCCCTCCCCTTTCTCCCTTGTATACTCCAAAATTTTTACGAAAATTATTTTGAATACCTTATATGATATTGTACCACATTTATTTTTTACTAATGTATTTAAATCTATTTCCTTTATTAGGACTATTTTAAGCTCTTGTATTTTTTTGTTTATTTTATTTCGTGTATTTTAAATTTTAAAAATTCATAAAAAACTCAAAAATGCCATAAAAATATACAAAACATAAAAACATTTTGTGCATTTTGAGTTCATTTACTATCTTTTTAAAAAATAAAAAGATATGTCTATCTCTCCCATATATTACCATATATCTAATATAAAAATTAACTAAAACATTTGCAAAATAAAAACGCATAAAAATTTAATCTAGTTCAGGCAATACTCTAAAATATTTAATATATATAATGTCAATATAAAAGATTCTCAAACCTTCTGCGAAATTAATTAATTAAAATTATTTTGAAGATGTTTCTATTTTATTTTCTATTTTCTGGACCAATCTTTTTTCAAATATTGTGCATATGCATGATTTCTCTTATTTTGTGGTAGTGTAATATAGTACTTTTCTAAAATGAGTACTTATTGATGTGGATAGAAGTGTATTTTTTCTAAAATAAGGACTAAAATTTCGTACGACATCTCTAAAGCTCTCTATATCTTAAGTTTTAAAAAGTCAATAGAAACCAAATATGAAGCATTTAATAATCTCAACATTCAATACTATAACGCCTATCCGTTTAAAAGAAATGCATATATTCTATTAAAATCATATAACAATTACAAATTTTCAAGAAATAATGTAAAATAGTTTACATTGATCTATGGTATCAATTTCCTTAGAATTCCTTTTAGGTTTCCTCCTTCTCCTCCTTTGGCATTATCCCATTTCTTCTTATAAATATATTCATGAATTTTTTTGCCTTCTTCTTGATATCTTGTTCTGAATGAGTTAGTAAATGACCAAGAGGATGCGATGTAGCTCAGGACTTCCTCGGAGGTTCAGCTAGTTGAGTAACTTGACATGTCTGTGTACGCTCTATGATCCTTACTCCTGCCGATGGTCTGCGAGGAGGATCTGCAGGTTGTTGCGGTTGTAGCATGGGAATGCTAAGGAATTGTCTCTCCAACTCAGTTGTCTCAGTTTGACGAACCATCATAAATATCTCTGCTTGAAGACTTTCTGAATTGTATTGAGTTGATTGTTTGAGCTGAAAGGGCCCAGAGTCAAATTGAGTTGAAGGACCAGCACATAATGGTCCTGCAAACTATGATTGACTCGAAGATACAATATATCCCATAAGAATGAAATAATTGCATTTTATTAATCAAGTAATTAAAAAAAACTAAATTCTAAATAGAATAATTGAGATAATTATATATTCAAATTAATGCAACCTGAGGTCCCAAAAGATGGTTGCTCTTGTGACAATCCTTGTCCGCTAAATCCCTCATAATGCAAACCTATAAGATTTGGATTCAATATTATAAAAAAGTTAAAACTAAATTGAATTAATTTGATAATAAAATGTAATGCATACAAGAAGTCTCAGACACTGGTTGTTGTTGAGATCATTGTCTGGTGAATCCCGAATAATGCATACCTAAAAGATTAAGATTATATCTAATACTTTAATTTGAAAAACGAAAATGAACCTTTCTGATAATCATAGAAATAAATTATTGCCACATGAAGTTTCAAATGTTGATTGTTGTTGTTGAGATCTGTATCCGGTGAAATCCGCATAAGGTAAATCTGAAAGACTTTGATTATAGACATTACATAAAAAAGTTAAATCAAAGTTGAATGATTGAGATCATCAAATAATGAAATTTGTGAACCTGAAGTAGCAAACGTTGGTTGTTGTTGAGAATCCTCTCCGCCATATCCCGTGTAACTCATACCTAAAGGGATTTACATCATATGTTTATCAAAATGAGATTTAACTAAATCTAAAGAAATGATGAAACCTGATGCTCTCATGGTATGCGACTCTTGTTGTGGCATGTATTGCTGGTCATAGTGATGGAATGAATACATTAAAGAGAACATATTTATTATGTCATCAAAGCATGTAATTGTATCCTCAACTTTTACCTTCATCGTAAAAGGTAAGTCTGTTGAACCTCTAATTTCATCAAGATAGATACTTCCTTGTAGAATCGTATCCACCTATTTAACTTATGATTCAATCAATTAATAGAACACCGTAAAATTAAATATAATTACATAAAACATACAAATCTTTTTCTACAGGACCATGAGATTGGTAAGTTATTGTAGGAGGTGGGATCTGCGTCTATATCCATCTTCTTGTAATGCTCCAGTATCATACCATGTACAAATCATTGTTTGCATATGTATGCTCAAGTACTATAGATGCTCAAGTACTATCGATTCTTCTCTTAATATTACGATAAGACACATTCTCATTGCCATAAATAATATCCATTGCACATCTTCTTGCATTACAAGCTATCATGTAGTTAGTCTCCGTATGTAGATCATCTTTTATTTTATACATAATTCCACCCGGAGTCATATTAATTTGTGATCCAAATGAGGATAGCATGTATTGTGTTACAAACACCGATGTGCATTGGTGGTGTTTGAGTAAGAGCACAGGATTCCTGCATGTGTGCCTTCTTCTATATCCTGACACATATCAATCTCCACAAAATTTCCTCTCAGATCTGCAGTCGTCATAAATACATACAACAGTAACGATTTGCTTATTTGATGCTTTCGGATTATATTGGACATGATTTTCCATACTCCATTTTTGAAGGTCATATTGCAATTCTTTTTGTGACTTATAGCTCTTATCAAACCAATAATCTAGTCCAGAATTGTAAGTGGTAGGAGCATCTTGTCTATCTACAAAAGCAACATCCTCTGCCTCTGCAATACATTAGCAATTCTTCCATCAGTACTTCATCTGCATCCTCATTATTGGCATAATAAGAGTGACCCCTATCTTCGTTGTCTAAGGTCAATGCTAACGAACAAAATCCAAAATCATTACATGTGTAAGTATTCATGTTTCCTCATTAGATGAATCGGATTCAACTTCAATTTCACTACTATCTTCTTCGGATATTTGTGTTGACAAATCAATATCTTGGTTGAGGGTTCATCGATATTCAACCACTGAATCATTTATTTGTCTGATTAAATTATATATTTATTAGTTTAGACATTGTGAAAACATGATTATTACTTAATTTAAATTTAACTATATTACCTCGACGAGGTCGGCATGTTTTCCTGACCAAGAGGGGCAGCTTCTAGGAAAACGTGAATGAATCTTACTTTGTTGATTGAATCCATCATCGTCAAAGTGGATTCGTCATCACAAATTGGTACTAGATAAAATGTTGATCTTTTATACAACCACTTACATGTTAATGTAATGATGCGGCAATCGAGTGGAATATTGATGGCTATGGAAACTTGACCCAACATACCAAAATAAGTTATCTGATGTGAGAATATAACCATACATTTTTGTCCCTCGATATAATCTATGTGATCGTCGGTCACATTCACCATTCCATCCCAGTAGAATAAACATGAACATTGTTGGATGCCATATCTAAATATAATTAAATAGATTGATGATTATATATGGTTTACGAATAAAAGAACATGATCAATACATTTAGAAGAATGATTAATTTAATATATAATTTAATTTATTAAATTAAAATTAATCTTGTAATACGTAAGTATTTTCAATTTTCCAATTATTAATATTTTAAATATGAAATTTATTTAAGGAAATTATATTTAATTTTTAAAAGTACGTAACAAATGCATAGCTTTCACTTGTTTGCAAGACATTTGCATAGATGAATTATTAATTTACTATGTAATTTAACTTATGGAATTAAAATTATTCTTAAAATACTTGAATATTTTAAATATTTCGATTATCAATTTAATTTATTATGTACTCCAATTTATGAAATTAAATTTAATTTTTAAAAGTATGAATTTTTTAAAATTTTCAATTGTATGGAAGACATTCTTAAAATATGTAATAGATGAATAATTAATTGAATATGTAAATTAATTTTGCAGACAAAATTATTCTCAAAATATGTAACTATTTTTAAATTTTCAATTTATCAATTTAATATATTATGTACTTTAATTATGATATTAAAATTATTCTTAAAATACATAACTATTTTTAATTTTTCAATGTATCAATTTAATCTATTATGTAATACATTAAATTTATGAAATGAAAAATAAAAAATGTTTACCTATCTTATGAATAATTTTAATTTCATAATTAAATTACATAATAGATTAAATTGATACATTGAAAAATTAAAAATAGTTATGTATTTTAAGAATAATTTTAATATCATAATTAAATTACATATTATATTAAATTGATAAATTGAAAATTTAAAAATAGTTATATATTTTGAGAATATTTTTATCTGCAAAATTAATTTACATATTTAATTAATTATTCATCTATTACATATTTTTACATATTCAATTTATCAATTTAATATATTATGTAATTTAATTATGATATTAAAATTATTCTTAAAATACATAAACTATTTTTAATTTTTCAATGTATCAATTTAATCTATTATGTAATTTAATTATGAAATTAAAATTATTCATAACATAAGTAAACATTTTTTATTTTTCAATTCATAAATTTAATGTAATCTATTATGTAATTTAATTATGAAATTAAAATTATTCATAAGATAGGTAAACATTTTTATTTTTCAATTCATATATTTAATGTATTAGGCAATTTAATTTATGAAATTAAATTTATTTTAAAAATAAGTAACTGTATTTTTAAATATTTGCAATACATTCATTCACGAAGATGAACAATTAATTGAATATTATTTAATTTATGAAATAAAAATTTTCTTATAATACATAACTATTTTAATTTTTCCAATATTAATTTTAAAAAACATAAATTTGATTAATTAATTAGAATACAATTATGCAGATATTAAGAGATGATTAGTTAAAATATTATGCATAAGAGTGTAATTTTTAAACAATGAGAATGTTTAAATACATAAAATTTAATAAATATTCAGATGGCAACAGAAAGTATTTAACTAAATCGACACATCTCATTGATAACTAGAATTGAAATTTTGTATGTATAAAATTAAAGTTACATGGAATGAAGATTGTCTTCAAAGTGAATGAATAGATCCCAAAAGATAATAACCAGGTATCCACAAAAAAATATTTCCTCAATAGAGCAAAAACCTGCAAAAAAAGCATTACAAAAAAAAAAGTGTTTGATTCGCTCTTACTTGAATAAAAGCAGTGCAAGACCGATTATCTGAGAGAAATTAAGAAGAAATTAGGAAATTGAGATGAGGGCGAGGAAGAAATGAAAAGAATGGAGAGGATGAAGAGGAATGAGTGAGGATATGGATGGAGGCACTACAACAGAAAAGACTATACTCGACGTATACGGCATATCAGACTTCAATAAATGTCGAATATGGCTTTTTAGACATATGCAAGAGTCAAAAATTTCTATCGATTCAACGCTCGTCTAGTTAGATAATATTTGACGTATAGTGTGTTGCGTCGATTCTTTTAAGTAGTGATATTATACACTGAGTATAGAACCCAAATTTGATGTGCAAATGTCAATTTGCATTAATTTATTCGACATGTACACATCGATTACAACATCTTAAATCGGCAATTACTGCTTAGACATCGACCTTAATATCCTGTAAGCGTCGATTCGGCTCCGTTCCGCAACCCTTTCCTTAATTGTTATTTAGTGGCAGATATTGTAATTGGTTGCTTTCCCCAATCCTTTCTATAATTGTTGTTTAGTTGGTAGATACTTTAATTTGTTGTTCAACTAGCACTCTTCATTCCTTTCCTTAACTGCCATTAAGTTGGCAGACCAATTGACTCTAGTCCCCAATCTTTTTCTTAATTTCCATTAAGTTGGCAAATACTATTTGGCTCAACTAATTAATCCGTTCCTTAATTGTTATTTAGTTGACAGAGATGAATTGGCTTCACTCCTGTAATTCTTTTTGACAACTAAGTAGAGAAGTAATATAAAACTCACACCTCCAATTTCTTTGATTATCGATAACACATACTTTCCTTAATTTTCAAAGTAATATGAACAGGAAAACCTCATAATAACTCACACTATATACCACTTTAACAAGATTAAAAAAATAATGCATATGTTTCAGAATAAAATCAGATTACATGTCAGAAAATTTCACCTACATGTGAATTAATGGACAGCTTCTTACCTGCTTAAAATTCCAAAAAATTATTGAATGAAAGTTCAAGTTCTAAAATTTCATTCTCTAGATTCACCTACCATTAAGGCTTATCGGAGTGTTTCAAAATATGCAGCAGAATGACTCAGAAGTTTTAGGATTTCAAGTTCAAATATGCACCAGAGGAAAAGATACCTGGTGATCTACAAATTCAAATACAAAGAATGTGCTCCCACCTTTACCTCCTCAGCAAGCCTCCTTCACCATTGTTGTCCCCTCGTACATCCTCAAAAACCTCCTGATCCTCCTTGATTTCTTACGAGGCATGCTTCAATGTGGTTGGTTTTAATCTCCTCTCTTTTTAGTTTTTCTCATCTTTTCCACTCACAACTTTCAATTGACTCTCCGGTGAAACTGTCAGGTTTTGGTAGCATGTCCAGAGTTTTGTAAAATATTGCTAGAGGTTTGTAGGTTATATTTAGACTCCATCCAAATTTGATTGATTTCCTCTAAAACCAACTCAGATCTAATTGCTTCCATCTAATTAAAGACTATTTGTCTTTGAAAACTCAATCAGCAATCATTTGCAATCTGTTGACTACAAGATAATTAAACTCAAATCACCATATTTAGATTCCATGTATGCCTATCAAATATTTATACAATCTCTTTGATTAGGATATAATAATAACTATATTAGCAAAAGAAAAGAAGCTTAAAAGTATAGATGCATCAGCCGGGAATTGAACCCAATTCTGTACCGTGTCAAGGTACGGTTCTACCACTAAACAACTGATTTTTTTTTTGTACTGACTTTTACATCTTAAATCTAAACAATTCATAACATCTGATTGGAGTAATAAGCATTCTACCAAGATATTAGACACCTACGCAAATGTTGCAAAGAAGTTGCCTTGATGCCACAAAGCCTGCATGAAAATAAGAAACTAGTAAAATTGAAATCAAGCATCTATCTTTTGAACACATTAGTACAACAAGAATTTTATCATATGATTATCGTACTTCAACTTAGGTAGCGTCTTTAGTATTGGTTCCATATATTTTGAGTTGGTTCCTTAATTGGACAAGATGGTATTGCTCATCTAGACACCAAATATATAAGGTTTCTTTTAGACTTTTCACATGCTACTACTTCTCCCTTTTATAAATATTTGATGTTTAGCCTTAGATGACTAGTAGTGTGTCTGGACGATATTTTTCATGATAGTTTATGATATTTTTGAATTCCTGTCGGAGCTAGTGGTTTTTAAAAATAATTGTTTTCTTGATAAACAGATATTGTGGGTTACCCAATAAATGATCAAACCGTAGTACCATTGTTATGAACTGTTTACCTTCACAATCCCACCATGTCACTCATCGTGCATGGATTAATTTTGAGAGTGAAGAATTTATTTTATCCCCGGGAAGTTTCTAAAGGAATATATGTGGACTGCTTTATCCTCTCAATTGCAACCATTCTATTTTCAATGAAACAACTCTTCCAAGCATATTTCCCAAGCCAAGGCACTGTTTAGTGAGAGATTGTATGAGAGGGACATGACTTTGTACTTTGCTTCAGAAAGGTACCATGTAGAAAGAACATTAATTATTAAGATATTAATAGTTAAGTTTTTTTTGCAAGCCGATTGACATTCTTGTAACACAAAATAAAATGTAAAGACCAACTTCACCTAGTGCAATAAAATTGCTTGGCAGCAGTACCATGTAGAGTGCAAAAGTCTCTAAGAGATGCAAATCTCATAGTACATTGCAAAGCAGTTAGTGGTAATAATATTTTCTTAGCGATGATTATGTTCTTAGTGATGATGATATTCTTATTTATAATCATCATTTCTCTATGTGAGCTTTTATTATTGTTCCTAATGTTCTTTCTTAGCTTCAAATAATTTAGCTCATTTTTACGTACAACTATTCCCCAATATTACCCATCTTGTTCTGAATTGTGTTGAATTAAGAAAAGGTTATCTATAATCATGTGTTGGCATTTGCGTCATCATGTATACAGCTACTAATATGCTGAAGGGAAAAAGTGATGCTTACAGTTTCCGAATTGTTCTGTCGTAACTAAGCTATTCTCCAGTAGTACTCATCTGGTTCCACATCCTTTATTCTCTTGTTTAATTCCTTAGCATAATCACTCTAAAATTTCAGAACATAATATCATCCACATATTCGCAAAACTCAATTTTCGATAATTAGAAAATTAAATAATTAATATACATACATACATACCTCAACTTGATGATCAATAAGATTACATAGAGTGTCCTTGGAATACATGGAGTGCCCTTGTATTCTCAATATGTGATATTCTATAGCAAAAGTCTCCCCATTGGTTTCTTCCAGAAGGCAAGAACTCGGGCCCCGAAAGGTACTTCCAGTACCTGTTTTATTCCACAAGCATCAATAAGGCACATCGCATAATATGAAAGTTGGTCATGATTATTTCTGCAATCAAACATATGTTATCTATGATTTCCAACAACTAATTCCAAGCAGCAAAATATTTCCAGTCGATGATCAGTTAAATATAACGTAAATCATATCTACCTCATCTTGATGGATCTCAATGATAGAAGGGGAGAGAGGGCATATCAACTCAACATATTCTTTTCCATTAGTGATAACTAGAGTAGTAAAACTTTGCAAGATCAAGGATGTTGCCACTCAAAGATCCGTTATAGATGTTAACAAAAGAAAGTATCCGCTTAAAATGCTTCGGAAGTACATCGGCATATGTATCAACATTTCCTCTGCACACCATATATAAAAGCAGCTGCCAAAGCCATTGTTGTTTCAGCTGCAACATCTAATCCTCGTGAGGTTTTATTCACCAAAACAAAAGGCCCTTCCGATAATAGATTTACAGATAACTATCCATTGCGAGGATATTCTATACTCCTAAAACAAGCTCCAATAACCTTCGAAAATATCTCAGAATTTAAAGCAGAAAATTCCCTGATTTGAACAAAATTGGATAACCAATAAGAGTATAGATACTTTCACAAGATAATTGCCCAGTCTTCCATAAGCTTTCTTTAATTTCGAATATCCACATTAGTAACTTCATAATATTTACATATCAGATGTAGCCTTCTTTGCAAGTGCTCCTGATGAATCCCTGATCATCACTCTTTATTCTTTTATTTTAGCTATTTGTCTTGGAAATGCATCATGTAAATAGATGTAAATATAATAAGTTAGCATTATGCATGCATTTGTTAATATTACATAATTAGCATGTATTTGTGCAAAAATAAAATAATAAAAGAAAAAGGAAAAGGAAGGAGGTATTTAGAATAAATACAGAGTGACCCGAACTCCAAGAGAAGGTCAAGCATTGACCTGATCGCCAAATAAAACAAGTAGAGAGAGATAGGGCCTACTCTATAATGTACATACTATTTGTGTAAATAAATAATTACTATTGACAAAATAAAAATACAAGATTCTTTTTACCTCCTTATATATAGCCCTAAAAATAAAGCAAAAATCAATGAAAACAAAAATAAAATCATCTTTCCCTTGTACAAAATACATGTATATATGCTCCATTCTCTATTTATCGTGTACCTGTAATTAAATAATAGAATAAAATAAAAATTATTTTATATTCCAAAAATTATGTTATAAATAAATAAAATATAAAATTAGGGTATTTGTGTGAAAATAACAATATACAAAATAATTATACAAAATACGTGGGTATATTATACCTATATATAATACAATATATTGTATAAAGATTAATTTATTTTTCAAAAAAATAAATAAAAATCACAGGAAAAATAGTTTGAAAAATAACAAACATCTTTTATTTTGTACACTTTTTGATTTAAATTCGTTTATTATTTTTTATCTAATTTGTATCTATTTTGTACATTCTAATTCTCCGATCGGTCCATGTCATTTTGTTGACTCGGGTCAACGCTCTCTTCCAGAGCTTGACCTGACCCGACCATCTCCGGCGGACCATTTTCTCCTAATTTCTCCAGTCGGATCACGCATCCCCTCTCCCCGATTCTTCGCACGTAGCTTCTCCTTGGATCCAAGACCCTCGAGGATCCTTAGGAAGACACGGATCTTCCTAGGGTTGCGTGCCCTCGCCCGATTCCTCCAGCCTCCTAGGAACCCTTTAAATTCTATTCTCTGCCTCCCAGGAGCAGCAGCTCGTGCCTCGTGCCTCCCTACATCCCTAGCCACCTCCAATTGAGTGATAGCTGCCTGGGGAACCCTTCAGATCGAAGCTTGGAGAAGCAGCCACGCTGCTCAGCCTCGTGGGCATGCGCCGCTGCGATCAGCCTCCCGACCTTTCACAGCTTGGTCGAGGCCATTACCTCGTTGACTGCCTTCGCCTTGAGCTCTAGAGCTTGCCTAGGACCTCAGGTATTCCCCATCTCCGTCACATTTTCTGATTCGCTTCAATCATTCCATTCACCTCCGTTGTGCGTTCATCTACTTAGACCAGCTGGTCTGAGCCCCGTTATCCACTACCATCCGCTCTGATCGAACCTCCGACGGACGCTCCACCTTACACCGCAACCTGATCCCTTTTAGACTCGTCCCTTAGGTCAAGATTAAGGATCTGATCTCTTATATCGCCTTCACCAGAGATCGACCCTCGCCCCACGATGCTTATTTGCCTTTTCGTTCGAATAACCCTCGACCGGAGCTTCTCCTCGAGTCAAGCCTTCCTTTACAGGTGTTAGCGTGCGCGGGGAGCCTCAGTTTATCCACCAAAGAGTTTGTCGGAGCAGCTCCAGGTCACTGTCGCCGCCACGCACATTTGGCCGTCAGATCTCCCATATAACCCGTTCAGTCAACGCGGAGGACTTCCACGACCATTCCCGAGCCTCCCGATCGATCATCGGAGCTGAGAATCTCCTCCTAGGCTTCGGTGAAGTTCATCACGGCCCTGTTCTTCCATATTCCTTTAGCACCGTCGGATTGCCTTCCTCCTCCAGATCAAATCCAAGCCGCCGACCGCAGCAGCTTTCTGGGCTGTTAGATCTCAAATCTGATGCATCTGCGCCTCACGTCCTCAACAATTTCTGAGGCATCAGATCTGACACCTGCCACAACTGAGCCGCACGTTCACGCACCTCCAACGGCCATCACATGTCCCTCACGTGCACCGCACGTGCCTGCAAGGGTATATTGCATTTTCTTCCCTACACTTTTTATGTTTTATTTTCTAGTCTATTAAATAAAGTTGTAGTTAAGACTTTTTGCATATTAGTCCCTGATGTTTCTAGTATTTACACTTTAATCCTCCCAGTTTGAATACACGTACACGATCACGTGCCTTGTGGTGTTTTGCATTTTCTGTCCTGGACTTTTTAAAGGTTCTGATCTGAATGAAATATTTTATGTTTTTGCAATTCTGCCCCTGTGCATGGTTAATTGACACGTGTGTGAATTTCGTGGGAATTTTGCACTGATATTCCTGGACTTTTTATAGGTGTTATTGTTTAATCTGGAAACTTTAGGTTATTAGGGTAATAACCATTAGCTCTTGCCAATGTGTAATATTTTTGGTAATTTTTGTGACGTAATTTGATTTTATTTATTATTTTTTAAAAATCAAAAACCTTTAAAAACATGTCTGTCTATTTTTAAAAAAAATATAAAAATACCCCCAAAAATTCCACAAAAATTTCTTTATGTTTGTTTTGGTTTATTTTCACTTCTATAGATTTTGGTTCCATTATCTTTTATAAAATCCCTAAAAATCATAAAAGACCAAAAATCTTATAAAAATTCTAAAAAATTCTAGAAAATTCAAAAAATGCAATTCCAGTTTCTGTAATTAGGTCATTTTTTTCTACTTTTTTATAAAAATAGCCACCAGGCCTTTCAGGCAATTTTAGTATTTTGATCTTGCCTTTTGGTCACGGTTGAACATGGTGCTTCTGTTTTGTGTTTGTTTTATTTTTATAAAATCATATAAAAATTTGAAAAACTCCATAAAAACAACAAAAAAATTTGCATATTTTAAAAATATAAAAAATAATTTATTTCTATTTTTTGGGCATTTTTTAATCTTAATAAAAAATTGTTGAAGTTTAATTTCCTTTATCTTTTTAGTCATTTTCTTATTAATATATATATATATATGCAAATTAAAAACCACAAAAAGCTTCCTTTTCTTTTCTGATCCTCGACTACTTCGTAGGCTTAGCTCGTGCTCCATGTGTTCGACCCCGGTCGCTATATCAGGTTAAATAAATAGCGGAGACTGCTACATTCTATTTCGTGCTATGATTGTTTTATTTGTGGTCTTTATTTTCTTGATTGGTCGTGCCTTGCAATTCGGGTCACAACGACCTTAGAGACTACTTACCCGAGTTGCCCTGGGCCGTCATCAGAATGGCGCAGTTGCCAGGGAGCACGACTTCGTAGTCGATTTTCAATTTTCCTTTCTTTTTTCTTTTTGCTTTATTTTTGTTCATTTTTATCCTCTATATGTTATAACTGTTGTCTAACTTATTTCTATTTCTCTTTTCTGTGCGAGGGACCGCCCGAGGAGTTTTCCAGCTTTTAGTTGGAGGACTCGTGCCTGAAGAGGAGCAAGAGGACATGAAGAGCACAGTTATATATGATAGATTAGTTAGTTTCTTTTCAGCACATTTCATTATTATTGTATAATACATGGACTGATAATCGAGATTTGGCGAGGGTCAAAATAATCCACACAAGGCGGGACCACTGTGTCGCTGAGCGACCGCTCACGAAACCTCAATTAATCAACAATTAACCCACAATAAGAATCAAACAATGAAAAGCGGTGCGGAGTTAAAATTTATTATAACACTACAATAAAGATGTGTGTAGGTGCAAGTATGTGTAGAGGTCGAACACAGGGAGCAGACAGGTAGAACGGGGCAAAATGCTCAAAACCATGAATGTGATGCATTTGCCTATTTATGCTATTTTGTGGGTTTTTAATTTTCCATTTTTTATTTTTATTTTTAATTTTATACTTTTTATATTTTTATATTTTGATTTTTAATTTATTTTTATATTTTATATTTTTTTATATTTTCTTTTTCTTTATATAGAATATATATACAAAGTAAGTAAGGAGAGGAATAATGATTTATAAAAATAGGTAAAAATACTCAAAAATCAAGAAATAAAATGTTTTGGGCTTTTTATAATTTTCTAATATTTTTGTGATTTTTCTAGATTTTTCCTACCTTTTTGGTATTTTTAAAGTCAAAAATACTAAAAACAGTGAATAAATAAAATAGCTGAAACTAAAATGGAGAAATAAAATAGAAATCAGCAACAAAAATTCTCCAAATTAATTTTAAATTAAAGATGATAAAACAAAGAAAATTTAGAAATAGAGTTTACATTTTTAGGATTTTTATGGATTTTTAATATTTTTATGAAGATTTTTGGAGTTTTATAATTTTTAGGAGTTTTTTTATATTTTTTAGTGATTTTTGGGTAGAAGTTAAAAGACTCTAAAAGACACAAAATATATTTTTGGGGGAATTTTTCAGGAAGTTTTTATATTTTTTATGGATTTTATAATGCAAACAGCGAATAAAATGCTTATTTTTGAATTTTTATAAATATTAAAATGAAATAAAAATGCAAAATAAAAATATGGCGTAAAACTACCAACAAGAACTTTGGGTATTTTTTGGTAATTTTTGGGATTTTATAGATGCATGGAATAAATACTAGAAACATAAAGAAAATCCATGCTGGAAGGGGTATTTATGTAATTAGGGAAAAGTTGAAGGGCATGTGTGCAAATTTTCCAGTAAAATATATAACTAATTAAAATTTTTGTTGAACTAAATATCAATAGTCAAAATTCTAGGGCCAATCCTGCAAAATGACCAAGACACACGTAACAAGCGCGTCCGCCTGGAAGGACCAAAAAGCAATATAAGAAAATCCAGGGGCTAGGATGCAAAAATGCTAGGAATTTTATAACTACCAATAAATGTTTTGAGATTAAAAATAAATAAGAAAAATCCCCAGGGTAGACCTGCAAAATTACCAAGTCACGTGCGCGAAAGCACGTGACCTGGCAGGGATCAAAATGTAATATTACAAACGTCCGGGGGCACTATGCAAATTTTACAATAGTTTTTAAAAGCAGATGAAAGATTCAGTCCCTAATATTTAATACAAAAACACTTTAGGTGAAAAGGCAAAATACCCAAAGTAACGGCGGATCCAACGCTGCAGATTTGTCACTTGTATACGTGGCGCGACAGGTTGAACGATGACGCTTCGCCCGCCGACGGCTGAGATTAGAAGATCTCAGATGGATCCGACGGCTGGCAAGTGTTGAATCTGACGGTGGCTGTAGCGTGTCAAGAATGAGGGGCAATCGAGCGGCTCAGGAGCATGGAGGAAGAACGGCCGAAGAACACGGCCGGGGCGAGTTTGGAGTGGCAAAATCTCGATGCTCCGAGCGAAGGATTCTCATCCGATGGCTGTCCAAGCTTCCTGGGGGCCTCCTTGAATGGATGGCTGCTTCAAAAAGGCAGGTGGACCGTCGGAGCGCCTCCGCGACATCGACGAAGGAAGGTGGCTCCAGGAAGGTCGAGCACTGCAAAAACGACCCCCCAGGAGGGTCTCTTCGCACCTGGTACCTACAGACAAAACACACAATGATAGAAGGTGGTCCCAGGGCGAGCACGAGCGAATTAGGTGGTCAATGGCATGAATAGGAGCTCGCCGGAGCAAGCTCCGGCGAGGTGGGAAGCGGGTGGTTGACTACCAAACTAAACACACGAATTAAAAACAAGATCTAAGAGCTAACTACACAACACGAAAAGAACGGAAAAATTAACGAAAAATGACCTCGATTGGTTTGGAAAAACCAAGAGATAAACCTCACGGCCACTTGGTCGGAGATGGGATGGAACGGCCCAAGAATCGCCTCCTCGATCAATCTGATGGCATCAGGAAGGAGTTGTGACCTCCTTTCTTCTTTCTCGCGCTAGAGAAGGAGAGGGAAGCGGTCCAAAGGGTTCAAAAAGTGAAGGAGGCGACGGGGGATTTTATCAAAGTGGTCGACAAGCTTCGAAGATCGAGATGTGGTGAGCAGACGAAAAAGATTTAGGAAGATCCAGGAGGCCGGCGAGAATCAAGGATGAATAGTGATCAAATCTCATGAAGGTACCCTCCTCCCTCGAGCAACAGATTGATGGCGAAAAAATCGAGAAGAGGAGGGTGTCGTGCGTTCTGACAGGGCTGCAGGGCTAGGGCTTAGAGAGTTGTCCCGCGGGTCAACTTTCCACGCCACCTGGTTGGTCCACATGGACCAACCAGGAAAAATCCCTGGAAAAACATTTGTAAATTCAATTAAAAATAGAAAACGAATTAATTAATTTTTACTATTAAATAAAAAATGTTTATTATTTTATAAAGTATTTTATTATGATTTTTAATTATTTTTTAGAGGTATAAAAATACAAGTTACCTTTTTAGGCTTATATAGGTATATATATCTATATATTTTAATATTTATTTTTATTTGTAAATTTTATTTATTTATTTTTTATTTATTATTTTATAAATTTATAAAATATTTTTATAAACTTAAATATATTTTTATTTTATTTTTCTGATGTATGTTGTATACTTAATAAAATAGAAGTACTAATTATATATGTATACTTCTAGGTCTTATACCTACGTATTATATACATGTATTTTATTTTCATCTTTTCTTTAGGTTTTTATTCTGATTTTAATGTACATATTTATTATAAATAATATTTACAAAATTATAAAAATATAAAATTAAGAAAATAATGAATAAATAATAAAATGAATATTTTAATCTGTATAAGTATACAATAGGGGTCCAAAACTCATTTTTCAAACCGTAGCTCCGCCAAATGTGAAACCACCTTCATTAAATAGTTATTTAAAATTATATACAATTAAAGTGAGTTTGAGCATTTGGAGCTTTTATTAGGGAGATACAGGTCTGGGAAGTTGGGATTTTGGGATTTTATTTAGACCATACCTTTTTATATGTATATTATTTTTGTATGAAATAAATTTTGTATTTTTATTTATTTAATTATCTACAGCTTTCATGTTCAAAGTTTCTTTATTTGAAGTATAAAAAGTGGAACCAAAAATAGGTCCCAAAATGAATAAGGAATGAATTAAACAAAAGGACTTTTTATTGTATTTTGGCCCTTATCTCCCCCTACTTTATTCTTTGTCGACCTAGTCATCGAGATGCCTAGATCTCGGGGTTTCGGGTAATAAAATATTTACAATATTTTATTATTTTTCTTTTCTTTTCTTTATTCTATAATTTTGGCTTTAAAAACTGTATTTTATACATATTTTGTACACAAATGCATGGATGATAAAATGCATGATTTAACACTATTTTCACGTAGTTACTTGGGTTTTTAAGGTCAAAATGATAGAATAAAGATGATGAAACGTAGATTCATCATCCCCCTATACTTGCCTTTGCTAGTCCCTAGCAAACACTTATGCAATAAGTGCAAAAAAAGAAAAATAAAGAAAATAAAAAGAAGAAATTGGATTTAGTTTAATCATCAAACTTGTCTTCACAAAATCAAAGTTTGGAGCTTAAGTCGGACCTTTGGAATTTTAGTGCGGACGGAACCTTAATGAGAACCAGATTTGAAATCCAACAGTCCCTGAGAATCCCAAAACTCTGTTCAAATCTCCTCAATAGCCAGGTCAGAAATATCTCTCCTCATACGCAAACCCTTACGACTATGAATCTGACTCGTACAGTGTAAGTGATGGTGGCTCTCCCCAACTAGAATGACTAAGAGACAGACTTCTCCAGTATGACAACCCAATGATTCCTCAATCCAATAACTCCTTCCTCAAGGAGAGGGGTATTCCCTTCTAAGTTCAAGTGGCAACCAGCTCAAGAGGAGGGGGTGAAGAGAAGAATGGATGGTAGCCAGTGTAGCTACCTATCCTAGGATGCAAGACCAGTGTAGTCAAGTCATCCAACTACAGGCTCACATATTTGACTTTGGAACTCAAGCTTGCTTATTTTCTGTACAACATATTCACATACTTTTACAGGCATTTTATTTTTGTACAGGCATGTCTATTTTTTTTTGAAATACTATATACAGCAGCATTACATAGGTTTTTTTCCTCTTGAGCCAATAGACTATCCCTCTTTTGAAGCTTTATTGCAACCCACACTCTCATGTCTTTAGAATTCCTCATCACTGGACAGGTTGGGGTGCACTTCCCTCCCTAGAAGAGGATAAGTGTTTCCACTTGTGTGCGTCTCATACCGGCAAATCCAATCCCCTCACCACTCCAACTGAGTTGAGCCATGTGAAAGGTGCATGTGTCCAAGTTAGGTCATTATCAACAAGAGTCGTGCTTGTGCTCCGAAATACTCTACTTAGGCAGTCAAGAATCCATTGAACCAAGTCTTATGATCCTCAAAGAATTAAGTCAATTAGACCTGAAGTACCTCAACTCCAGTTCCTATAAGGTTCCTGTTATTAGGTAGATTTTAAGGTCCAATCAAGCTCCAATCTTCGGATTTTACTTAGACTCGTTCAACTATCAAACTCAATCCGAAAAATGCTAATGCTATGCAGAAAATATTTTTGTGATGCAATTTTTCAAAGATTTTGAACTTTTTATGGATTTTTGAAAAGATGATGCATATGCATTTTTTGTGTTTTCAAGAGCTTTTTCAAATGTTTTTGGTATTTTAATTTTGCAAATGTTTTTGGGATTTATGAAAACAAAAATTTTGGATAAAAACTAGGTACAAATATTTACGCGGGGATGCTTATTATTTACAAGAAGTGGATTTTAAGGATTTACAGGGTAAGTGATCAATTTTATACATATATAGTGAATTTTAGGTGTGATGCATATATTCCTCAAACTTATTTGAAAAAGGTTTTTCAAACAATTTTGAAAACTATAGTCCAAAATAATTTTTACAAACATTTTACAAACATGTATACACATTTGAAAATTATTTTGCAAAGGTTTTCCAAACAGTATAGATAGATTTTTCAAAATATTTTTACAACCATTTTTCAAACCATTTGCAAATTATTTTTCAAACATTTTATTTCACACAAAGAAAATAAACTTTTCAAACCAAACTGTTTTTACAAAGGTTGAAAACATGTAACAAAATGTTTTCAAAAGATTTTTCAAAAGATTTTTCACAAAGATTTTCAAACTATTTTTCAAATATTTTGCAAAAAAAACATTTTCACCTGATTTATTAATCAGTAAGTACAAAAAGAATTTGAGGAATGATAACATCTTTTTATTCGGGTTTTTAATGAATTTTAAAGAGTTATTAGCCGTATTATTAAGAAAATACAAAAGTACGAGTTATGGCTAAAGTATATACGTAGTATATACGACCCCCCTATACTTAGCTTGAGATATGTCCTCATAGATCAGAGAGAAAAGAGAAGACATAACTCGTACTAAGTATAGACAAGTCTAAAGAATAAATAAATAAAGGAATGAATGAATGAATGAGAAGTTGACCGTCCCCCCTATACTTAGGATCAAATAATCCTAAGTATAGCAGACTGTACACAAAGCAGGGAGGGTCAAGGGTGGAAATGAACAGATCATACTCAGATTGTCTCCCCCTATACTTAGGGTAAGATATCCCTAAGTATAGACAAGAAGAGGAGACAATGGAGAGGATCGAAAAATAGAGAAACTCGGGGTGGACACCCCCTATACTTAAGACAAAGTGCATCCTAAGTATAGAAGACTGACAACAAGGGGCAGCACATTTTCAGTAGAAAAAGAAAATAGAAAAGGAAAAGAAGAAAAGAAGAAAAGAGATCAGACGATAGAAAAAAGATAGAGAAGGATGTACACATCATTCCCCCTATACTTAGGGTAAAAGAAGCCCTAAGTATAGGCAACAACAGGAGTAATGAAACGGAACAGCGAATGAACACTCGGCTCATCCACCCCCCCATACTTAGGACAAAGTACGTCCTAAGCAAGGCAAACACGAGGAATGGGTGGACGAGCAATACGGGAGAGATGGATAGAACAGAATATACAACAGAGGTGGATGTACACGGGATCAAGAAGGTAGAAAGCGAACCTTCTTGCGGGACCGTTGAGGAATAGATCTAGTATGGTGTAGGTCAACATCGGGGTCCACAGTGGATGGAAGCCGATCATGGCCGACAGAGTGAAGGCCCTCAGTGGAGTCAAATCGAAAAGGCACGAACTGGTCAATGGAAGTAGTATGGCTAGGTTCGCCCTTGGTGGTCCTATGGTGTGAAGATGCAGACGGGTGAGTGGAAGAAGTACAAATAGGTCTGGCCTTGGGGGTCTCGATGATATCAAAGTGGAATGAGACAAACTCATCATCATCTGAAGAAGTGTAATAGGAGTCGTCCTGCGAGGTGTCGTCCAGGTCAAAACCAAAAGGAACGAAATCATCAGTGGAAGAAGTCGAACTTTGTTCGTCCTCAAGAATCTCACCCGGATCATCTTTTTCATCAAAAGGCCTGAATTTCTGAAAATAATCGTTAAGATCGTAACAGGCCTCAATCATAACCACATTTGAGTGACCAGGAACAGATTTATCAGTGGAAGTAGTCAAACCAGGTCCATTCTGTCTAGTCTTGGTGTCTGCCCTCCACTCTATGGTGTCAATCATGTAAATCCTGCGGAATTCATCAACACATCGCCACACACCAGAAGGAGGAACTTCAAGGTCTATGCTTTCCGAGCCTTCCCCCTTTCGGAGGATTTCTCAGGTCTCATCAGCGGTCATTAAGCAAACATCTCTAATATCATCAGATCGGTCATAGGCCTCGGAGTCAACTAGAATCGGTGAAGCTGCATCAGGCGCAGGTCTCTGGTCAACCGTGGGTACGGTGATCAACGCTTTGTTCTCGTCAACAGGACGGAAGCGAATCCCTCCTGATCCATAATCAATAGCGACCCTCGCAGAGGCGAGGAATGGTCGTCCCAGGATGATTGGAGAAGGCTCCCTTGTGGAGGTCTCAATGGGCAATACGACAAAATCAACATGGTAGCTCATGACCTGAATTGAAATGGTGGCGTTTTCAAGGATACCCTTCGGCCTCTTGATAGATCCATCAGCAAATTGAACGATCATCCTGGTTTTCTTGAGAGGCCCTAAGTGAAGAGACTGTACTAGCGAGAAGGGTATAATACTAATCGAAGCATCGCCGTCCAGGAGAGTGTGATCACAAGTATGGTCAGAGATGATGCAGGTGATGAATGGCGTAGTTGTGTTCCTCTTCCTAGGGATGGGACGGTGTGTGATGGCGTGGGCAGTGGCCATGGTCAAAATATGATGCTCAGATCTGCTCCTCCACTTTCTCTTCTTGGGAAGAGGAGCAGATAAATCGGTCATGGCCAGCTGAATTGGGGCACATATAATCTCATGAATGGTGGCCACCACTTCGGGTTCAGTCAACATTTTTTGAATTTTTGGACCTCCTCCATACAAGGGAGGAAGTCGGAATTATTATATACACGAGGCATGCCAAGAGCAGTCTGTACAACAGCATCCTCGGGGTCAAAGGTGGGACAGGGTGTGAATGGATTTGTGTTCAAAAGGTCTGGCAAGTGAGCACTCCCCTCACAAGCTGACTCAATCATGTGTCTCCCGAAATCTTTTTGTGTTTTAAAATTTTTCTCATTTTTTTGTGTTTTGGGCGATTGCAAGCTCTCATGATCACCCACAAGGAAATTCATAACTCGACGAATGGAGCATTAATCTGATTTTTCCTCAAGATAGCAAGATCATTATTCATCGAATTAATGTGCTCTATCAATCGGTTCAAGATATCACTCATGGAGACCGCGGGAGGTGACTCCAACAGGTCACACTCGGGTGGATATGAAGGTGGAGGTGGAGGTGGGTAGAAATCCAAGTCCTGATACTGTGGCCGAGGCGAGTATGTACAAAAATCAGAAAAAATAGGAGGAGGGTCCTCCTGATAAAAGGGAGGTGGTCCAACTGGAGTGAACGAGGGATCCGCAAAGTCCGGACAAAATACGCTCCATGGGTACATCTCGAAAATAAAAGGAAATGATCGGGAGAGCACGGAGGTCAAGTCAAGAGAGTGAAAAAGAAGGCGCAAATGCGCAGGGATGATCTAGATGCACACAAGCAATCACAAGCAAACTCACACAAAACAAAACCCTCAATTCACCTACTCAACTCGGTAGAGACCGAAAGGTTAATTTTTTTTGTCTTATCTGTTTTAGAGTTAGGTGAGAAGTCAAAAAGTTGCACAAACACTTAGGGGGCTGAAATGGGATTTTGGCACTAATCCTTAGTGTGTGTGAGCAATGTAAAATGAAGACAATGAGGGGATTACTCGCCCCAAGACAATGTTTTTCTTTTTGATCTTTTTAGGGTCAAGTAATATTAACAGTCCCAATTTTATTTGTTATCACTTTTTTTGGATTTTTAATAAGAAATGCACGATCCTATCGGGGAATCAATTCCGTTAAGCACCTAGGTGATCAAAATCAGAGGTAGAGGAGCGGAAAAGCAATGCAAGAGGCAAAACGATGATTTATGATAAAGCGTAAATGCTCACCTTGCCTCCAGCACTCTACATGCAAGGATGCTTAGCAGAATTGAAACCTATCTATATGAAAATGCAAAGCCGATGAAATCACCCTAAGGTGAGAAGCTGCTATTAGCGTGAAGAACAATTTTCAAAATTTGACTAAGTCCAAACGTTCTCTATAGGAGCATGCAATGGTGATTAATGTGTTTGGACTAATACAATCGACAAGCAACTCCTACAACTAAGGGCTCAATCACACAAAAATAAATAAAATCGAAAATCGGAAAACAAAGTAAAAAAATACGATGAAAAACCGTGAAAACCGCGGTGAGCCCCCAAGTGTACAAACACTTGGAAATTAGGCCCGAGTGTCCAGAGTCCTAGAGAGTCATGTATTATTACAAATTAAAAAAACTCTCTCTCTCTCTCTCACTTAAATTACAAAAATAAATGCAGAAAGTAAATGCTACAACTATAGGTGGAGCTCGGTCTTCAGAAATCCCTCTTCGTCTCCTTGGTGCTAGGCTGGCAGATGCTGGCTTCACGTGGGTGCCCAGGCACCTAGGGTGGAGCGCCTCCCTTCGATCCACGGTTCCTCGCACGAAATCAACAAAAGAGGAGGTTAGACAGCTCAACAGATATATCAAAAATAAGGAAAATAAAATAAGCAAAAATAAAAAGCCGCGAAAGTAGACAAACGATCACAAGCACAAACAAAAATCCGAACTAAGCGTTGTTGCTCCCTGGCAATGGTGCCATTTGATAATCGAGATTTGGCGAGGGTCAAAATAATCCACACAAGGTGGGACTACAGTGTCGCTGAGCGACCGCTCACGAAACTTCAGTTAATCAACAATTAACCCACAACAAGAATCAAACAATGAAAAGCGGTGCGGAGTTAAAATTTATTATAACTCTACAACAAAGATGTGTATAGGTGCAAGTATGTGTAGAGGTCGAACACAGGGAGCAGACAGGTAGAACGGGGCAAAATGCTCAAAACCGTGAATGTGATGTATTTGCTTATTTAAGCTATTTTTTGTGGGTTTTAAATTTTTCTATTATTTTATTTTATTTTTAATTTTATATTTTTATATTTTGATTTTTAATTTTTGATTTTGTAATTTATTTTTATATTTTATATTTTTATATTTTCTTTTTCTTTATATAGATTATATTTACAAAGTAAGTAAAGAGAAGAATAATGATTTATAAAAATAGGTAAAAATACTCAAAAATTAGGAAATAAAATGTTTTGGGCTTTTTATAATTTTCTAATGTTTTTGTGATTTTTTCTAGATTTTTCCTAATTTTTTGGTATTTTTAAAGTAAAAAATACTGAAAACAATGAATAAATTAAATAGCTGAAACTAAAATGGAGAAATAAAATAGAAATCAGCAACAAAAATTCTCCAATTTAATTTTAAAATAAAGATGATAAAACAAAGAAAATTTAGAAACATAGTTTATATTTTTAGGATTTTTTATGGATTTGTAATATTTTTATGGAGATTTTTAGAGTTTTATAATTTTTAGGAGTTTTCTTTTATATTTTTTATTGATTTTTGGATAGAAGTTAAAAGATACTAAAAGATACAAAATATATTTTTTTGGGAATTTTTCAAGAATTTTTATATTTTTTATGGATTTTATAATGCAAACAGTAAATAAAATGCTTGTTTTTGAATTTTTTATAAATATTAAAATGCAATAAAAATGAAAAATAAAAATATGACGTGAAACTACAATGCAACAGGAACTTAGGGTATTTTTTTGGTAATTTTTGGGATTTTATAGATGCATGGAATAAATACTAGAAACATAAAGAAAATGCATGCTGGAAGGGGTATTTATGTAATTAGGGAAAAGTTGAAGGGCCTGCGTGCAAATTTTCCAGAAAAATATATAACTAATTAAAAATTTTGCTAGACTAAATATCAATAGTCAAAATTCCAGGGCCAATCCTGCAAAATGACCAAGACGCACGTGACAAGCACGTGCGCCTGGAAGGACCAAAACGCAATATAAGAAAATCCAGGGGCTAGGATGCAAAAAAGCCAGAAATTTTATAACTACCAATAAATGTTTTGAGATTAAAAATAAATAAGAATAATCCCCGGGGTAGACCTGCAAAATTACCAAGTCACGTGCGCGAAAGCACGTGACCTGGCAGGAATCAAAGTATAATATTACAAATGTCCGGGGGGCACTATGTAAATTTTACAACAGTTTTTAAAAGCACATGAAAGATTCAGTCCCTAATATTAAATACAAAAACACTTTGGGTGAAAAGGCAAAATACCCAAAGTAACGGCGGATCCAACACTGCAGATTTGTTACTTATACACGTGGCGCGACCCGGTTGAACGATGACGCTTCGCCCACCGATGGCTGATATTAGAAGATCTCGGATGGATCCGACGGCTGGCAAGTGTTGAATCTGATGGTGGATGTAGCTGTCAAGAACGAGGGGCAATCGAGCGGCTCTGGAGCATGGACGAAGAACGACCGAAGAACACGACTGGGGCGAGTTTGGAGTGGCAAAATCTCGATGCTCCGAGCGGAGGGTTCTCGTCTGATGGTTGTCCAAGCTTCCTGGGGGCCTCCCTGAATGGATGGTTGCTTCAAAAAGGCAGGTGGACCGTCGGAGCGCCGTCGCGACGTCGACGAAGGAAGGTGGCTCCAGGAAGGTCGGGCACTGCAAAAACGACCCCCCAGGAGGGTCTCTTCGCACATGGTACCTGCAGACAAAACACACAACGACAGAAGGTGGTCCCAGGGCGAGCACGAGCGAATTAGGTGGTCAATGGCGTGAATAGGAGCTCGCCGGAGCAAGCTCCGGTGAGGTGGGAAGCGGGTGGTTGACTACCAAACTAAACGCATGAATTAAAAACTAGATCTAAGAGCTAACTACACAACACGAAAAGAACGGAAAAATTAATGAAAAATGACCTCGATTGGTTTGGAAAAACCAAGAGATAAACCTCACGGCCACTTGGCCGGAGATGGGATGGAAAGGCCCAAGAATCGCCTCCTCGATCAATCTGATGGCATCAGGAAGGAGCTGTCACCTCCTTTCTTCTTTCTAGCGCCAGAGAAGAAGAGGGCAGCGGTCCAAAGGGGTTCAAAAAGTGAAGGAGGCGACGAGGGGTTTTTATCAAAGTGGTCGACAGGCTTCGAAGATCAAGGTGTGGCGAGCAGACGAAAAAAGATTTATGAAGATCCAGGAGGCCGGCGAGAATCAAGAATGAATAGTGATCAAATCTCATGAAGGTATCCTCCTCCCTCGAGCAACGGATTGATGGCAAAAAATCGAGAAGAAGAGGGTGTCGTGCGTTCTGACAGGGTTGCAGGGCTAGGGCATAGAGAGTTGACCTGCGGGTCAACTTTCCACGCCACCTGGTTGGTCCACATGGACCAACCAGGAAAAATCCCTGGAAAAACATTTGTAAATTCAATTAAAAATAAAAAATGAATTAATTATTTTTTTATTATTAAATAAAAATATTTATTATTTTATGAAGTATTTTATTATGATTTTTAATTATTTTTTAGAGGTATAAAAATAGGAGTTACCTTTTTAGGCTTATATAGGTATATATATCTATATATTTTAATATTTTATTTTTATTTTGTAAATTTAATTTATTTATTTTTGTTTATTATTTTATAAATTTATAAAATATTTTTATACACTTAAATATATTTTTATTTTTTTCTGATGTATTTTGTATACTTAATAAAATAGAAGTATTAATTATACAGGTATATTTATAGGTCTTATACCTATGTATTATATGCATGTATTTTATTTTTGTCTTTTCTTTAGGGTTTTTATTCTGATTTTAATGTACATATTTATTATAAATAATATTTACAAAATTAAAAAAATATAAAATTATGAAAATAATGAATAAATAATAAAATGAATATTTTAATCTGTATAAGTATACAATAGGGGTCCAAAACACAACTTTCAAACCGTAGCTCCGCCAAATACGAAACCACCTTCATTAAATAGATTATTTAAAATTATATACAATTAAAGGTGAGTTTGATGCATTTCGAGCTTTTATTAGGGAGATACAAGTCTGGGAAGTTGGGATTTTGGGATTTTATTCAGACCATAACTTTTTATCTGTACATTATTTGTGTATGAAATAAATTTTGTATTTTTATTTATTTATTTATCTACAACTTTCATGTTCAAAGTTTCTTTATTTGAAGTATAAAAAGTGGAACCAAAATAGGTCCCAAAATGAATAAGGAATGAATTAAACAAAAGGACTTTTTATTGTATTTTGGCCCTTATCTCCCCCTACTTTATTCCTTGTCGACCTAGTCATCGAGATGCCTAGGTCTCGGTTTTATTAGTTTTCTTTTCTTTATTCTATAATTTTGGCTTTAAAAACTGTATTTTATACATATTTTGTAAACAAATGCATGGATGATAAAATGCATGATTTAACACTATTTTCACGTATTTACTAGGGTTTTTAAGGCCAAAATGATAGAATAAAGATGATGAAACGTTGATTCATCATGGACCTTGGACATTTTTTTGGACACTTAGCTTTTATCGGGGTCTGTTTCGCCAAGTACCAGTGTGCTCGGGGGACCTTTCCGTAGTTTTCACTGATTTTTATTTCTCAACTTTTATTTTCTTTGATTCTCGAAGATTTTGGCCCTTAGATTTAGGAATTTCCTTGATTATGACGTAACTAATTAAGGCCCAATCCTTAACTATTTGCATGCACCTCTAGTTCGTAATTGGACCTAATTAATAAAATTAATAAAAAAAAAGTTAACGTGGTTTCTTGAGAGGTTACGTGCCTCTAGAGGTCGTATACAACGCGTGCAGGATCCGTTGTGGCATATACCGATTGGCATCAGAGACCGAACTCCGGCCTCTCTCTCTCTGACCAATTAACTACACTTCTTCACGATTAGAAATTGCTCATCTAAGAACATTTTCTTCTTACATCACATAGGATAGTTTTATTTCTTTCTATTAATTTATGTGTGGATCACCCTGCATGTAGAGAGCTGGAGTCAGGTACGCTTCTTTTACTTTGCATGCATCGTCGTGTTTGATCATGCATAGGCTTTTTCGACTTCTCCCCCCATTTTAAACTTTAAACAATCAGGAGATCGAAAAATTCATTAGGTGTTTGTTTGCTTATTGAAAAATACCTAAAAAAGTGATAAATACAAAATTGGGACTGCTAAACAAACTTGACCCTAAAAGATACTTGATTTAAAAATCTGTCTTGGGAGAGCAATTCCCTCATTGTTTGGTTTGCATGCGCGAGAGTGACCCATACACTAGGCTAGAGCCATACTTGAACTTTCATCAGACTACTAGTCTTGGGGTTAGTTGTTCTCCAGTGAGGATCGCTCCGATCTCCGGTAAAGCGGGCAGCGATATCCTTAATAGAGCGAGTTGATCGGGTAGTCGGTAAACGGTCCGCAACTTGTACTGGCTGGGAAAGATCTAGCTTTGGGATTGGACCAGTCTCATGAGAGCATCGGGTTTCTACCAGTTCGCTTAATCGCCGTGCTAGACTAAATGCTCACCTAAATAAAATTGATAAGATAAAAGATCGAACCTTTACGGTCATCAGCTCTCAGTGTTGAGTAGGTGAATTGGGGGTTTGTTTGCTAATCTTGTTTGTTTACAGATCCCATCCGCCTTTTTCTAATATCACGACAATGGGCTGGAGGTCCCTTAGGCAGCCCTTGGTAGCACCGCTTTCGAGCACTCCGCCCCATTCATCTAGGTTGGTTCGTGAGAGCCCAGACCCGCTCTCCCCCTCGACCACCCTTCTTCCAGTCCCGAGGTGCCCGAGCAGAGACCGGAGCAGATATTCATTCATTTGACGACACCTGAGTTTGGGTCTTTTGCCTTTACAGAGACCCAAGAGATGGCCAGCAGCGAGGAGTGCACCGATGGACAACCCCAGACCACCAGGTATGTTCTAGATCAGGGCACCATCAACAATACCCTGTTAGCTTTCTTGGAGACGATGTAGAGACAAATCAGAGGTCAGGGGGCTTTCATGGCAGACATGCGTAGAGAGATGGCCCAGATGCGAGCTGATCGAGGAGAGTAGAACCGAGCTAGTGATGGTGAGATAACAGAGTTCGGAGGAGGAGACGGACCACATCCAGAGGAGCCACAGGAGCCAGTCCGACCAGCCAGGCCAATGAGAGAGTTGCACAACCCTGGTGCGACTCATACACATCGTTGGATTCAGCTTCCGGCGATTCTAGAGGATTCCAAGCTCCCCCCTTGGATAATTCAGTTGTTGCCCAAGTTTCATGGGCTTGCCATCGAGGAGCCGCATCTGCATTTGTAAGAATTCGAGATGATCTGCAGCACGGTCCATGATAGATACGTGGATGAGGACACCATCAAGATGACGGCTTTTTTGTTCTCCCTGGTCGACAGAGCAGCCTACTGGCCGAAACATTTAGGGAGATACATCACTTCGTGGGAACAGCCCCGGACCGAGTACTTGAACAAGTACTATCCACTTGAACGGACGAATGCAGCTCGAGCTTTTATCAACAACTTCTCCATGCTTCCCAATGAGAAATTCCATGAGGCATGGGACCGCTTCCGTGAGCTCATTGACCGGTGTCCACACCATGACATCTCCAAGCCCAACCTAGTACATAGTTTCTTTTGTGGTCTGACACCGGAGCTAAAGGGACTCGTGAACGCTTCTTGTGGGGGCTCCTATTTTGCCAAAAATGAGGACCAGGTCTGGGCCATATATGAGGAGATAGCCGAGAACTACAATGTCATGTCCCAGACCCGTCTCTACAATCAGGGGAAGCCCCCGCCCCAGGCCATGACCTATCACAGGATATCACGGGTCGATGCAGGTCCATCCACCTCTTCAGCAGTCGCAACACAGGCAGAGTCATCGGTCGCTGATATGGGCATCATCAATGAGAATCTGGACCGCATCGAGACTATCGAGAAGAAACAATGCCAGGAATGATGCAGATCGATCAGTTGGCACAGACATTGAGTGATCTAAATACCCAGATCATGTGTCTCCAAGAGGTACAGACGGCTTCTCAGCCCCGTCTCAGGTCATGGGCTAAACCTAGCAGCAGCAGCTCGACCCAGCACTCCGCCCAGTACAGACAGGTCTACCATGTTCAGGCAGAGTCGTTCCAGCAGCCGCAACACCAGTACCTTCAGCCACCACCGTCTCAGGACACTTAGATGGTGTTGTACCAGCAGGATCAGACCCTAGCAGTCCTTCCTCCACCCCCCTTCGAGCAGGAGCCGTTGATAGAAGTCAATAGGATTTGATACAACCTACAGCAGCCCGGGATCTGCCGAGATCATCCCGGATTCAGGTGGTTGACCGGAGGTGCCTCATCCCAATAGCAGCCTCCAGTTCAGGGTGGACAGTACAGCTAGCCTCAGCAGCAGCCCTAGTTCCCTCACCAACCACAGCAGCAACATTACCAGTTGTGTCCTCGTCCCTACCAGCAGGGACAACCATGGAGGAAACACCAACAGCAACGTCAGTAGTATTCTCAGTTTCTCCCTCATTCTTCCCAGCAGCAGCCTCACTTTCAGAGAGGCAACTCGTCGGTTCTCATGAGTCAGCCTATGAGAACCCAGCACTCGATGATCTAGCCTGCCTTCTTTCCGATCAGCAGGCCACATTCAGGCGGAAGATGGACGAGTTCCACCAGGAGATGAGGGAGATCATCAAAGGGAATGTCACCATACCCACTCAGATCGAGCCAATCCCGAACAACCTAAAAAGAAAATCTGAGCAGGTGCAGTTCACAAAGGTTACCACTCCTAGTGATTTATTAGATGACATTGCTTCATATACATTTGATGTTGACTTTGTTACACTTAGGAGTGGTAGGATGCTAGTAGGCGGTGCCTCGTCTGAGCGACGACACCACGAGGATGCAGGAGCGCCAGATGAGTAGGATAGCGATGTTTATGCCGCTCATGATGATGATGACAGTGGTGCTGACGCCACTAAGGATGTTGATCCAGCCGACGGTACTGAGGTCATCGTGTCCCCAGATGCAGAGGGTGGTACTGATGCCACCAGAGATCTAGATGCTGAGCCAGAATGCAGCGCTGACGCCACAGTTCCTGATATCGTGGGTGGTACTGAGGCCACCCCTTCTACTCCTGTAGCATTTTCTCCAGTTTTTGTACCCCAGGACTTTACAGAAAAGATAAAAAAATAATAAAGGAAAGGATTCTTCATCGTCAAGTCCATATGTGATGCATGATGATACTTGTACATATTCTATTTCTTCTCAGCAGCAGGGACCCATTCCTAGCCCTCTATCTGAGGAGGGCCCATCCATCCCCTTCCCTCAAGCACTTCGCTTGGCTAAGGGTAATAAAAAAGAAAATCCAAAAAAATCACAGCAGTTAGAGTTCAATCAGCAAATGATTGATAGATTTCAGATTCAGCTGACTCTACATGAGGTAATTGAGCACATCCCCCTCTTTCAGAAGAACTTAAGAGAGTAGACCACCATCCGTAGGAAGAAGAGGAACCATAATTCAGAGATCCATGTGCTCACTCGTGCCACCTGCTTCGCCATCCAGAACCGTGTGCCAGCCAAGAGGCCAGATGCGGGAGCTCCCTATATCAGATGCCATATTCATGAGTAGAGATCTGATCGGACTCTATTAGACAGCGGCTCTTCCATCAACCTGATCCTGGCATCCTTGCTCGATCGATTCGAGTTTGGCCCTCTTCGACAGAGCAGGACAGTCCTTCAGTTTGCTGATAGATCTGTCAAGAGCCGAAGGGGTTGTTGAAGGACGTGGTCGTCACAATTCATGGCCTGAAATTCCTCGTAGACTTCGTTGTGTTGGACATGGAGATCCCTGAGTATGTGATCGATACTCTCATCATTCTAGGACATCCATTCTTGGTCACAGCCAAGGCGGTGTTCGACCATGACAGTGGGAAGGTGTACTTTCGCGTCGAGGGCGAGAGTATACAAATAGAGACGATCAACGAGAGCAGAGCATGAGATTCAGCTTGCTCAGAGCAGCACAGTGATTCATAGCAGATGACAGAGGCAGAGCAAGACGTCCACTAGGAGTGCGAGTTTGTGATCACTGATAATGAAGTCGCTTGGTCTGATCCTATTTCACAAGCCCTCCTCTCACCTTCAGATACTGCAGATTCACATATCCCAGCAGAGGAGAGTTTGGAGAGCACACTCTTGGCAGAGGACACATTCGAGGATGAAGATCGTGTTCGGGATAGCGAGGCAGAGTACATTTCTTGTGATTCAGATCCCTCGGATTCAGATATAGATTGGGCAGAATTGATGAGTTGATACCGTGTCTGATTCCCACAGAGCCAGTAGCTAGGGTGGAGACTGAGCCGACACATATTACAGATACACCAACGGGGCCAGCTTCGCCATATATTCATGATCAGGGAGAGTTCTCATACGCAGATCTGGTTGCATTCACACAGACATTTCAGAAGCCAGAATTGCCTGGTCCCAGTTGTCCAGAACGAAGCTCTTGCCACAGTCATTGAAGTATAGGTTCCTTGCGGGTAAGCATGATATGTACCACGTCATTATCTCAACGGATTTGACTGGAGAACAAGAATCTCGTTTGATGGAGATTCTTGAAAAGAACTGCAAGGCGATAGGATGGAGCATAGCTGATCTCCAAGGGATAAGTCTTGCTCTGTGCTCCCACCATATCTATCTCGAAGAGGATGCTAAGCCATCGCGTGAGTTCCAGCAACGGCTGAACCCGAATCTTCGAGAGGTTGTCATGAAGGAGATATTGAAATGGTGGAGCGCCGATTTTATCTATCCCATCTCCGACTCCAAGTGGGTTAGTCCATTACATGTGGTGCCCAAGAAGACGGGCATCACTACAGTCGTGAGTGAATCTGGAGAGGAGATAGCTACCCGTGTACCCACTTCAGGCCACCAAGAGGGATCATTTCCTGCTGCCTATTATTGATCATATTATAGAGAAGCTAGCTTGGAAGAGTCACTACTGCTTCCTTGAAGAATACTCCAGCTACAACCAGGTGGCCATTGCGCCCGAAGACCAGGACAAGACGACATTCACTGTCCGTTTGAGACTTATGCTTTCAGACAGATGCCCTTTGGTCTATGTAACGCCCCTGCGATATTCTAAAGGTGCATGTTGTCCATTTTCTCGGACATGGTGGGTGACTGTTTAGAGGTCTTTATGGATGACTTTCGGTCTATGGCGATGGGTTTGATGCTTATCATGACTGCCTAGCCCGCGTCCTTCAGCATTGCATTGAGGTTCATCTTGTTTTATCCTGGGAGAAGAGTCACTTCATGGTGACTCAAGGGACGGTGCTTGGTCTTATCATCTCAAACAGGGGCATGGAGTTTGATCTGGCCAAGGTGGATATCATCAAGAAACTCAATCCACCGTCCAACCTGCGATAGTTACGGTCTTTTCTGGGGCATGTTGGTTTCTATCGATGATTCATTCATAATTTCAGTAGGATTGCCTGACCGTTGACTGGTTTGCTGACAAAAGACATCGAGTTCATTGTAGATGATAAGTGTCTTGTGTCATTTGAGACTCTCAAGAGTCTGGTTGTTGAGGCTCCTGTTCTTCAGCCGCCTGAGTGGTCTCTCCCATTCGAGATCATGACAGATGCCTCCTATTTTGCCGTAGGGACCATGCTAGGAAAGAGGAGGGATGGAGTGTCATTTGCCATTCACTATGCTAGTCGTACATTGGATGTCGTGCAGCGGAACTACACCATCACAAAGAAAGAAATGCTAGCCGTAGTTTTTGCCTTGGACAAATTCGAATCATATATTATTGGATCCAAAGTGACTATCTTTATGGATCATACCGCAATCAGGTACCTCATGGCTAAGAAGGATGTCAAAGCGAGACTGACTAGATGGATCCTTCTACTCCTTGAGTTTGATATTGAGATTAAGAATAAACTTGGAGTCAAGAATGTGGTGGCGGATCATCTCTCCCGATTGGAGAATCTTGAGGAATCTGAGCAGACTGATCCCATTTCCAAGACCTTTCCGGATGAGACAATCCTTGCTATCGCCTCGCTCCCGTGGTACGCCGACATTATGAACTATCTTGTTGCCAAGAAATTTAGACAAGGTTGGCCCAGACAGCGACTTGAGACCTTCCACGCGAAGGCCAAGTCTTACCATTGGGAGGATCCCATCCTTTATCATGAAGGAGGGGATAGCGTCTGGTGTCGGTGCATTCCTCAGGAGGAGCACCATAGCGTCCTCACACACTGCCACAAGCTTGAGGCAGGAGGACATCACTCTGGGAGGAGAACAGTACAGAAAGTGCTCTAATCCGGCCTATGGTGGCCTACTCTCTATAAGGATTCGGATGAATTCGTGAAGAGGTGTACTGACTGTCAGAGGATGGGCACTTGTGGACAGCGTGATATGATGCCGATGCAACCCATTCACTTCTGTGAGGTTTTTTTATGCATGCGGCATCGATTTCATGTGTCCATTCCCTAAGAATCAGGGATTCGAGTACATTCGGTTGGCTGTTGATTATGTGAGTCATTGGGTTGAGGACATTCCCGCTCAAACCACAGATGCTAAGACTGTTTGCAAATTTTTTAGGAAGAATATCATTTCACGGTTCTGGGTGTCTAGAGTATTGATATCTGACGAGGGGTCACACTTTATCAACGACAAGGTAAAGCCTTGCTAGCGAGTTCAGCATAGACCATCGGGTTGCCACTCCATATCACCCTCAGACCAATGGTCTTGCTGAAGTATCGAATAGGGAGATCAAGACGATATTGCAGAAGGTAGTCCGCCCAGACTGAAAGGATTGGTCATAGCTTTTGGACTCGATCTTGTGGGCATATCAGATGTCTTTCAAGACTCCTTTGGGTACATCTCCTTTCGTCTCATTTATGGCAAGCCCTGCCATTTGCCTGTTGAGATAAGACACAAGTCACTTTGGGCTGTCACTGATATATTATTGGATCCAGTGAGTATAGGTGATCAAAGGAAGGTAGAATTGGCAACCCTAGAGGAACTTAGAGATACAGCCTTTTCAAGCAGCCTACAATATAAGGAGTGAGTGAATATATGGATGGATTCTCACATCAGCCATAAGCAGTTTGAGCCAGATCAGAGAGTATGGTTATTTGATACCAGTCTTAGGTTATTTTCAAGGAAATTGCAGAGTAAGTAGAAAGGACCATACCTGGTCCGAAAGGTGCATGACAATGGCAGTATTGACATATCTGAAATGTCATCTGAGTCCACCTTCATGTTAATGGTCAGCGCCTCAAACCATATCTAGATCATAAACCGCTGATCGTTGACGTCACCCTGATTCATTTTGCATGAGATGAGGTCTTTGGCTTACATCAGTTGCATCTCGCACCTGATTATCACGGTCTTCCGCCTTGTATAGATCCAGATGTCCATATCATCTCATTCTTTAGTCTAAAACCCCATATGCATCTTCTGATTATGCTATACTTAGGGTGCACTTTACCCTAAGTATATGGGGTGTAGGACTCTTGATTATTCTTTTGATTCTTTTTACCTCTATTTTGTTGCCTATACTTAGGGATATTTCACCCTAAGTACAGGGAGGTAAACCATGTACATTCTCTCACTCAATTTTCCCTTTGTACATAGTATGCTATACTTAGGATTATTTGATCCTAAGTATATGGGGAAAACACCAAGCCCTCTTCATTCTATTATTTGGTTCGTCGTTGTAGGATAGCATTCCCTTTTACTTCCCTATACTAAGCACGAGTTATGTCTTCTTCTTCATCGCTCTTGATTCACTCTGAGGACATCGTTCGAGCTAAGTATAGGGGGTGTCGTATATATTACATTAACCATAACTCGTACTTTGTGTGAGTGTGTTAATAAATAAAATGGCTAAAAATAAATTATTAAAAATCGTAAAAAATTTAAAAACTTTCTTGTACATAAAATTCATTCTTGCACATACATAGCTATTTATAAATTTATTTTTGTACAAATGTTTGTAAAAATGTTTTGTTTGTAAAAAGTTTGTAAATATTCTGGTATCAAAACTATGTATATAGTACAAAATTTTTGTAAAATTTTGAAAAATGAAAGTTTGCAAAAACCCTTGTGTAAATGTTTGTAAATAGTTTGCAAAACTTCTGCATCCATGCATACATTCAAACATTTTTCAAAAATTTTGCACATTTTCAAAAACTTTGCATAAAAAGATTTTTGTATATACTTGTACAGTTTTTCTGAATCATAGTTGACATTTAAACTAGCCTGAAATTAAATTGGAAAATGGAGCTTGGTTAAGATCTTAATCCACTCAATTCTAAGAGGAACCTTATAGGATTTAGGGTTAAGATTTTCAGGTCTATTGGTGACTTAATTCTTTGAGTCCACTAGGCTATGATCACATGTCATCTTTATGAGCCTAAGTAGAACATTTAATAATGCACACATGACTCTCACAGACAATGGCTTTACTTGCACCAGCACCTTACACATAGATCTCTACAGATGAGATGGTGATAAGGCAGTTTCCTTTGGCTTGGGGTAGCATATGAGGGTAGTACTTCTAGGCGGAACCTCTCGTCTTCTTTTAGGGAAGGAAGTGCGCCTCAACTTGGTCTGACAGTGTTGAGGTCTAAAGACAGGAGTTGTGGGTTGCAATAATGCTTCAAAAGAGGATAGTCTACTGGCTCAAGAGGAAAAAGTCCTTATGTATATATGCTGCACCATGTAGATATGTTGTACATATGCCAATCGAAAAAAAATGTCTACAAAAGAAAGAAAAACTCCAAAAAAGTGGCAGGTCTGATAGAAAATGAAATACCTGCCGGAGTGTATATAGCCAAGGTAAAATAAAGCTTATGGTACCCATTCTCATCTCATGAGGCTTGCAACAGGGAGACCTAGCTACACTGGTTGGGCTCCCAGGAATACATGGCTACACTGGTCATGGTCCATTCTCTTCTTTCCCCTCTTCTTGAGTCGATTGAACTTGGATTTAGAAGGAATACCCCGCTCCTCGAGGAAAGAGCTGCCAGACTAGGGCATTAGAGTTACCTTGTTGAGGGAGGTTGTTGCCTTGTCATTTCTGAGGTGGGGAGCTACATATCACTTACACAATACAAGAAAAGAATCATGGTCATTAGAGTTTGTGTATGTAGACTTGTTCTGATCTGGATTATTGAGGAGTCTTGACCATAGATTAGTGGAACTTAGAGACTGTTGAGTCTTAAACCTAAGTCCAAATAAGGTTCCGACAAACTAATAATCCAAAGGTTTGACTGAGCTCCATACTCCAATTAATGAAGACAAGTTTAATAATCAACATTGATTCTCCTTCTTTTTCTTTTCTTTTCTCTTTTCACTTCTTTTTCAAATAAGTATTTGCTAAGGGACTAGCAAAGGTAAAGTATAGAGGGTGATGAATCCATGATCATCACTCTTTATTCTTTTATTTTAGCTATTTATCTTGGCAATGCATAATGTAAATAGATGTAAATACAATAAGTTAGCATTATGCATGCATTTGTTAATATTACATAATTAGCATGTATTGTGCAAAAATAAAAGAATAAAAGAAAAAGAAAAAGGAAGGAGGTATTTTTAGAATAGATACAGAGTGATCCGAACCCCAAGAGAAGGTCAAGCATTGACCTGATCGCCAAATAAAACAAGTAGATAGAGATAGGGCCTACTGTATATTGTACATATTATTTGTGTAAATAAATAATTACTTTTGACAAATAAAAATACAAGATTCTTTTACCTCCTTATATATAGTCCTAAAAATAAAGCAAAAATCAATGAAAATAAAAATAAAATCCTCTTTCCCTTGTACAAAATACATGTATGTCTGCTTCATTCTCTATTTATTGTGTACCTGTAATTAAATAATAAAAATAAAATAAAAATCATTTTATACTCCAAAAACTATTTTATAAATAAATAAAATATAAAATTGGGGTATTTGAGTGAAAATAACAAAATACAAAATAATTGTACAAAATACATAGGTATATTATACCCGTATATAATACAATATATTATATAAATGTTAATTTATTTTTCAAAAAAAATAAATAAAAATCACAGAAAAATAGTTTGAAAAATTACAACACATTTTTTATTTTATACGCTTTTGATTTAAAATCATTTATTATTTTTTATCTAATTTGTAGGTATTTTGTACATTCTAATTCTCTGATTGGTCCATGTCATTTTGTTGACCCGAGTCAACGCCCTCTTCTAGGGCTTGACCCGACCCATCCATCTCCGCCGGACCATTTTCTCCTAATTTCTCTAGTCGGGCCACGCATCCCATCGCCCCGATTCTTCGCCATAGCTTCTCCTTGGATCCAAGACCCTCGCGGATCCCTAAGAAGGTGCGGATCTTCCTAGGGTTGCGTTCCTTCGCCCGATTTCTCCAGCCTCCTGGGAACCCTTTAAATTCTCTTCTCCACCTCCCAGGAGCAGCAGCTCATGCCTCGCGCCTCCCTTCATCCCTAGCCACATCCGATTGAGTGACAGCTGCCTGGGGAACCCTTCGGATCGAAGCTTGGAGGAGCAGCCACGCTGCCCAGCCTCGTGGCTGGCGTGCACCACCGCGATCAGCCTCCCGACCTTTCACAGCTTGGTCGAGGCCATTACCTCACCGACCGCCTTCGCCTGGAGCTCTAGAGCTTGCCTAGGACCTTAGGTATCCCCCATCTTTGTCACATTTTCCGATTCGCTTCAATCATTCCTTTCACCTCCGTCGTGTGTTCATCTGCTCCGACCAGCTGGTCGGAGCCCCGTTATCCACATCCATCCGCTCCGATCGAACCCCTGACGTACGCTCCACCTTGTACCGAAGTCTGATAACCCTTAGGCTCGTCCCTTAGGTCGAGATCAAAGATCTGATCTCCTCGATCACCTTTGCCGGAGATCAACCCTCGCCCAATGACGCTTCTTTGCTTTTTCGTTCGAATAACCCTCGACCGGAGCTTTGCCCTGAGTCAAACCTTCCTTTGCAGGTGTTAGCGTGCGTTGGGAGCCTCAGTTTATCCACCAGAGAGTTCACTGGAGCAGCTCCAGGTCACCATCACTGCCACACACATCCGGCCATCAGATCTCCCATCTGACCCTTCAGTCGACGCGGAGGACTTCCACGATCATTCTTGAGCCTCCCGATCGATCATCGGAGCCGAGGATCTCCTCCTAGGTGCCGGTAAAGTTCATCACGGTCATGTTCTTCTAGATTCCTTCAGTGTCGTCGGATTGGCCTTCCTCCTCCAGATCAAATTCAAGCCGCCGACCGCAGCAGCTTTCCGGGCTATTAGATCTCAGATCTTACGCATCTGCGCCTCACGTCCTCAACAGTTTCTGAGGCGTCAAATCTGACACCTGCCACATCTGAGACGCACGTTCACGCACCTCCAGCGACCACCACGTGCCCCCACGCACACCGCATGCGCCTACGAAGGTATATTGCATTTTCTTCCCTGTACTTTTTATGTTTTATTTTCTAGTCTATAAAATAAAGTTGTAGTTAAGACTTTTTGCTTATTAGTCCCTGATGTTTCTAGTATTTGCACATTAGTCCACCCAGTTTGAATACACGTGCATGATCACGTGCCTTGTGGTGTTTTGCATATTCTGTCCTGGACTTTTTAAAGCAACTGATCTGAATGAAATGTTTTATGTATTTGCATTTATGCTCATGTGCATGGTTAATTGACATGTGCGTGAATTTCGTGGGAATTTTGCAATGATATCTCTGGACTTTTTATAGGTGTTATTGTTTAACCTGGAAACTTTAGGTTATTTGTAAATAGGTCCCTACAACCTATGTGATTTGTTTTTAATCAAATAATTATCAAATTTACTCCAAAAATTTCCCAAAAATTACCATTAGCTCTTGCTACTGTGTAATATTTTTGATAATTTTTGTGATGCAATTTGATTTTTTTTGATATTTTCTCAATATAAAAAACCCTTAAAATGTGTCTATCTATTTTATAAAATGCCAAAAAAAATAAAAATACCCCAAAAAATTCCACAAAATTTAAGTGTGTTTATTTTTTATTTTCTCTTCAGTAGCATTTTGGTTCCATTATCTTTTATAAAATACCCTAAAAATCACAAAAGACCAAAAATCTTATAAAAATTCTCAAAATTCTAGAAATTTTAAAAAAATGCAATTCCAGTTTCTGTAATTAGGTCTGTTTATCTACTTTTTCATAAAATAGCCACCAGGCCTTTCAGATAATTTTAGTATTTTAATCTTGCCTTTTGGTCACGGTTGAACAGGGTGCTTCTGTTTTGTGTTTGTTTTATTTTTATAAAATCATATAAAAATTTACACCATAAAAACAATAAAAACACTTGTACATTTTAAAAATATATAAAAATATTTTTATTTCTAATTTTTGAGCATTTTTAGTCTTAATAAAAATTGTTGAAGTTTAATTTCCTTAATCTTTTTAGTCATTTGCTTATTAATATATATAATTTTGCAAATTAAAAACCACAAAAAGCTTCCTTTTCTTTTCTGATCCTCGTCGTGCTCCTTGTGTTTGACCCTGGTCGCTATACCAAGTTAAATAAATAGCGAAGACTGCTACATTCGATTTCGTGCTTTGATTGTTTTATTTGTGTTCTTTATTTTCTTGATTGACCATGCCTTGCGATTCGGGTTGCAACGACCTTAGAAATTACTTAGTCCGAGTTGCTCTGGGTTGTCATCAGCTCCTCATATAAACACACACCCTTCTTTGCAAGAATTATTTTTAAAAAATGTGTCTCGAGGTGTTGAGGTGTACGCCTCGGAAAAATACCTCGACGCTATAGCCTCATGCAGCCTCACTGAGGCGTGTGCCTTGAGGCTTATGAGGCACGCTTCGAGGCGCTGCGCTGTTTTTTTTTATTTCGACAATGTTTTTTCTTTTCTTTTTGATTGTGAGCTTTTCATCTTTCACAGACAAGTATTTTCAAGTCCTTAAGCTCATGATTTACTGAAATGCATTTTATACTTTATTAACATATTAAGGTTATTTTTACTTTGTTATGCATGTTCTTTATAAATCAACATGAACAAAAAATTGAGTCTTGAGTCCTTAAATCTAGTGCCTCTACTCTTTAGTATGAATCAAGAATAAATGCTTTCTTTATTAAAATATTTGGATGCAAGTCTCCTACTTTGCCTTAAATTTAGAAAGGTATATTTTTGTAAACATGTCTCATCTTTTATTCTATTTAATCGGGACTAAATTAATACACATCAAAGCATGCATGAATAAAGATGGTCATAGCATGCAATATTCAAGTATTTTATCACCATTCTTTATGGTGAAGTAAAAAGTGATAACTGATTCACTGCTTAATCTCTTATCCTTCTAAATTGAATGATACACGAATCTCACCTAATTTTGAAAATGGTGTGTTAAATCTAATCTCTTTAGTTAAATTTTATTCAAAACTTTAAATTTTGCGGAGAGTTACCCATTATTGTATTGGCATATCCATATTTACTTGACTCCTTACAGATTTAAAGTCTAAAAAAGAGAATTATATAACAACTTGGATGCTTAAACCATTATGTTAGCCTTGAAATGTCATGGAGTTATCTATTTGATCATAACTATTTAATTTCTAGAACTTGAAATTGTAATTACGATTAATTGTTATGTTTTATGAAAAAAATATTTCATGAGTGAGGCTTATGCCTCGATACGCTTCGAGGAAATACTGGGAAAGTGCATCAATACGCCTCACGTTTTTTAAAACCTTGTTTGCAAGTGCTCGAAGAGTGAGGAATCTTATGAGGCTTGCACGAGTAAAAGTCGTAGTAGAGAAAGAGTCGTAAATTCCATTCAACCTTTTGTAGATATAAAAAAATATCTACACGATAGAGCAAAATCTCTTCAATATTATACCCACATTCAATAAAAGCAAAATAAGACTCTATATAAGCAAATTAGACACAAAGATATAAGGAGACCTATCAGGTCAAACATTAAGAAAAGGAAAAAGAAAAAAAAACATAGAATCCATGCCAACCAAATCTAGGATTCTAACTTAACTAATACCCATACTGTAAGTTTAAAAAGTTAAAGAAAAGCCTCATCCATGGACCAACATGAAGGGGGTGAGGTCCGATCGCACGGTGTTGTTCCAACAGATATCCCCCACTCACATGCCATCACCAACATCTTCAGAAGAACATGACTCCTTTGGAAACCTCGTCAGTAAGAATATCAAGGGACCAAATCAAAGGGAAATTGTTGTGACACTAAAAAAGAAGCAGAATAAGAGAACTCATTTCCTATCCCTCAAACAAAACATCAACCATAATGAGGGAACAACCATGTTCTAGTTGCCATTGGGATCAACTGCAACGGACTGCTGGGACAAGTAGTACCCGTTTCTATTTCCATATGGATCGCTAGTATCCATCGAGGTTAAATTTGCAAATCGAATTCACATATCAGATGAGAAGAACGGATGGATTTTCGTAAATTTTGAAAAAGGTTGAGGATTATAGATACCTTGCACAGCAAATGTGCGGTGCCCTTACGAACACCAAAGGCTTAGAACAAGTGAACTAGAAACATAGAAAACCTAGAAATCCAGAAAACTCGTAGAACATGATCTAAACCACGTATAAAACCTAGATTTATATGAATCATACCTGTGAATGATGAGATTTGACTATGATCGATGAGAAAAACTATTGTAATTAAGAGCAGCGAACTTCGGAGGCACATGAGATTAGGGTTGGAGATTACGTAGAAAGAAGAGAAATGAAGGATTAGGGAATGTGAGAAGGACTAGGATTATATAAATACAGATAGAAAGCGGAAGAGGGGGAGGCTGATTGAGGAGGCGCCGGTTAGAGGACAGAGGTCGAATCGAGGAGGCATGGACGAAGGCTGAATCGAGGAGCGCGGGTAGTCGACGGAAATGAAATGTCGCCCATATCCTTTTGTTAACACACACAAAAAATGGTCCGCACAATCCGACGTACAAAAAAAAAGTTGAATATGCTAATATTGGAAGGGATATTTACACTCATAACCCTGAGTAATATGGTAATTACCCCAGAAACCCTCTATAAACACGAATTACACCGATGGCCTTGAATAACAATTAACTATTACGCTCATAACCTTGTGTTATCTTTCATCCAATTTACCGTTAACTATTGACGTTATCCGTTATGTATTTTATATTTATACCCTTTCTATTATTTACAAAAAAGCTCATTTATCACCTTCCTCCTCCACCTTGTCCTCTTCCTCCTCCAATCAGCACCCACCTCCTCCTACTCCAAGCATCAAGCTCCTCCGACAACCTCCTCCTCCCCTTCGTCCTCTAAGCAGCACCCACCATCCCAGGTTCGAGTTCCCGCCCTCTGCAGGCCCCAGGTCGTACCCCCTCACCCCACGCGTCTCCCCCGGCCGCAGCGCAGGTCGGAGTATAGAGGATGGCTCCCGCAGCAGAGGAGCAGCCGGCGATGGCGAGGGGGCTCGGGATTGATGCGGCGGCGGAGAGGGATCTGAGAGAGAAGGGATGTGCGGGTGCGAGGAGGACTAAGCTGGTGTGCACAGTGGGACCCGCGTGCCGTTTGTACGAGGAATTGGAGAGGCTCGCGGAGGCCGAGATGAACGTGGCGAGGCTGAACATGTGCCACAACACGAGGGAGTGGCATCGGGGTGTTATCAGGGCGGTGAAGAGGTTGAACGAGGAGAGGGGGTTCTGTGTTGCGGTCATGATCGACACGGAGGGGAGCCAGGTGCACATGGTGGATCATGGGGGCTCGTCGTCGATCAAGGCAGAGGTTTGTGTTGGATTTCTTTGATTTATCGTCCCTTAGTAGTTCTGATGGTTGGATTTGTATTTGTGAGAACTGATGGGTAGACGTTTCTTTTGCTTTATCTTCGTAATTATTTGTTTTGAGGCTCAATGTTAGATTGTTCTATAATTTAAGCTACTTAGGTGTGCCTTGATATAATAGAGTGTGTTTAATTAGGCAGGTTGAATTTTGAAAGTATTAGATGGACGTCATGGACTTCTGATATGTGTATGTTTTGGTCATCTTTGAAGTTTAAGTACCCTGCATATTAACTCATAATTTTGCACGGCTGGCTTAGAAGCATGATTGAAGTGTTTAGTGAGGTATTTTAACTACCTTAATTGTTTACAGGCAGTAGAGTGTATCCTTTCCATTGTGGCGTATTTTGATGTTAGCATGATATATGTTGGATGCCTCTCCCTGTCATGTGTATGATTCCACGAGTTCTTGTCTTGCGATATGGAGGTTGTCTTTTCCCTTGGTGTATATTTTCTGTGAACATGGCTTGTGTTTGGTACCATCCTTGAATGCATGGATTTGCGAGTATTTGTTTAGTTGTTTCTTCTGTAGTTAGATACTTATTTCATATTTTCATGATGATTTTGTGGGCATGCAGGATGGGTCATTGTGGTTGTTTACTACTGAAGAATATGAAGGTTCCCGTCCATTTACTGTCAAAGCGATGGATCAGGGATTTTCTGAAGGTAAGGAGGGCAGTTTAATGAGTTCTACTTTCTGAAGGTAAGGATGGAGCTCTAAACCCCCCCCCGTCGGTCCACCCCCCAGGTCGGTCGCACCTCCCAACCCCCCCCCCCCCCCCCCCCCCCCCGCGCGCGCCTCCTGGGATGGAGCTCCAGGCAACCTCCGCCGGCGCCTCCTCCGCCTGCTCCAACCGTATGCGAGCCCTCCTCCCTCTCGCCGCCTGCCTTAATGCGAGCTTCCAGGCCCTCTCCCGCCTGCCTCTGCTCCCGAGGAGGCTTGCGCCCAGCTCCAACCGTGAGCCCTCTTCCTTGCGCCCAGTTCCTGCCCCGAGCCCCGCCGCATCCCCCCGCCTGCAACCCGAAATCACCCCCCCTTCCCCGGTCGCACCTGCAATCGCGGACCCTCTCCCTGCCCTCCACCGCCTGCAAGCTTCCCCCGGCTCTGCAATCAGAAACCACCCCCTCCAGTCCATGGGTCATTCTCTTTTTCTTCTTCTTTTGACTTATTTTAGCCATTGGATCGATGGCTAGGTTAGATTAACTCAAATGTATGGTTGGGTTAATGGTGAAACTAATGGAAGGTCATGGATGTAAGACGGAGTAATTATTCGGGGTTTCTCATGTAATTCGTGATTATCGAGGGTATCCGGATTAATTACCATATTACTCATGGTTATGGGTGTAAATATCCCATAATGAAATCGATGTGTGTAATTATAAAACGTCAAATTTAGTATATTTTATTGTAGTGAGCGGGTTGTATTTATAGGGGAAATGGGAGTGTTGTTGGCAACGGTTATCTCTCCAAACTGGCACCTCAGGTGCCGATAGGTGGTGGGTTTTTTAAATACCAAAAGCTCATGCATATTTAATAAATTACGAATATTTTAATATTTATTTAAAAAATGTTAGTAAGATGAGTTGAATAATGTTTATGCAAATAGAGTAATTTAGTGGACTGGCAGTATCCGTGTAGGAAATGCTACTTTGGATCGCGCCTCTATATTATTGTCCATTGATTTATACCATGGGAACATTATTGGTCCTATAATAATCATTCATTATCAAAGATTCATTACGTAGAGAGCCTGTATAGATATTTTTTCCCTCCATCTACTTAAAAATTATGGATATGTGCCTATACATATTATCCATTAGCATATCCATTTCATGAAGATTTCGATATTGGTATCTGTATTGATTTTAAATTAATATGGATGTGAATGTCAATTTGATATATGGAAACACTTGTATATCTATTCATTACTTAATTTAGCATATAAATATAGTTGTAAATCTATCTTAATTATAATTGCAAAAACTTTATGGCTCCTTTTGTGATATTAGAAATAACCATTATGATATAGATGCAATTAGTATATGATTAGTCAAATATGTACTTTAACTGTTTTTAAGGATTGGATGACATAGTATTCACATTTGTCAATATGTGTATGTGTAATAATCCACGTAGTTGATCCTACTTAAAGTGGGAGAAAGCTTCACCATTTTTATTATGTAGTCCATTTAAATTTATTTTCGAAATGGATAAGTATATGATATCATCTATAATTTATATCCTAATCTGAATATTTTCATTCCTAATTATCGTAGTGGTTGAGTTGGAATACATGACTCAGCACCTTATCTATTTTGTAAAGATTTTAATATTCATATCTGTACCCATTTTGGACTAGACATGGATGCCATTTAGATGTCTCGAAACGAGGTATTTATATAGCAGACTAAAAAATGCAAAATTGCATTTTCTGGATTATTCTTTATCATTTACTAAGAGAAAGAGGCCAGCGCGCAGGGTGTTTCTTTGACTCTTTTTTTGAGGACGTCGGTGCATATGACAATAAGATAAGATCATAGGCGAGTTCACTCTCCTGGGCAATATGTAAGGCTAAAGGGTGAGTATGAGATGTCGGGGTAATATAGCATCATTAAGTACGAAAAAGTATGTTTATTTATTATTCCTAAAATAGCAAATATTATTTAGAACAAATTTATGGTTACTTTTATTCATTATTTCACTTGAGGTCAATAATTGCTCAGCTCTACTTGATAATGGAAATGCTATAGAAATGTTCTTTTAAGTTATGCAACAAGCTTTTTTAATTGTGTAATTCATTACATCCAAGATTGCTAAATATATCAACTTTGCAAATATTTCACCATAGGCTTGTGACTCATTCATTGGATTTAGACTCATGTGATGAGTTTAGGCTCACCACTCCAAATCAATCAGTTTTATCAGATACTCAAAGAAAGAAGATATCGATAGATCTAGTAAAAGAGGTTGTGCCATCATAGTTAAGACCTATTTTATGTTGTTTCTCGATCATGACATGTTTGGATTTTAGATTTTCGATTGTTTCGGTACTATTTTAAAATCATGTGTACAATATATATGTATATATTATTTTACTTATGGAATTATTCATGATTACAATGATATGTATATATATGAGTTGTATATGAGTTGTAGCATTGCAGAAGGTTATTTTCTCTATTAATTATTATATTACGCTATATATGTATAACGACATATTTTAAGACAAGCATGAGTTTTATGTCACGCTCGTCTAAAGGATTAAGCATGAGGAATCCTGACAGTTCTCCACTTAGAAGAGGCGGATTAGGTCGGAGCTCCTCGGGAGTCCACCTCCCACAACAGAGGAAGAGTGGTTCGAGCCTATAAGCTATGAATTCGGGGCTTAACCTAAGGTTACATGATAGCTTCTTTAGATTCAAAAGGGTGAAAGTCAGGGAAGGGTGCTGGGAGAGGGACAATGACGAGATGTTGAAAGAGATGCATGGAGGAGGATGGGGAGAAGGAGGATAAAAATTTTGTCAATATGAAGGATGGATAAGGGTAAATTTGTTACATTTTAATGGATTCCATCTAATTTAGCAATCAATATGGATAGAAGTCGAAAAAAGGTTGTGTCATGTAATGGTTAACAATTCTATTAAGGGTTCTAGGTGAAATTTGGAATTAAAGAAAGTTCAACATGTAAGAAAGTGCATAGAGTTATGGGTCTAAAAATACCTAAGAAAATCTGCTATTGTTAACCCAAATAATATGAGGAAATGTCTTGTGGTCCACACAAGACGGGATCATTGAATCTCTGCGATGACAACTTTCAAAGACCAATGGATTAAGCAACAATCAACCCACACAACGAATATGTAACGCAATCAAATAGGGATGTGTGCGAATCACAATTTATTATACCCTACCAAACAAGTATGTATAGCGGACAAGCAAGTAGGGGTCGAACATAAGAAGCATGAGACGTAGCATGGATTATTTAAATGAATAAATAAAGCAAATATATACAAGTATGCATAAAATCACTCAATGTGTTTGTGGGTTTTAATTAAATAAAATAATATATTTTAAAATTTTTATTTTTTGATTTTTAGTTTCCTTTTAATTTAATAATATAATTAATATATATAGATAGGAATAATAAGGAATATATTTATTATAAATACTATGTGGATAATATATACAATAAATATGAAAAAATGAGAAAATAATAAAAAGAACAATCCTTTTTATTTTTTAAGAGTTTTTTAAAAAGAAATATAATGTATTTATAATAATTAATATAATATTATTTATATATAATGATATATAGATTTATATAGGCGATATAGGTTATACTATATATAAATATAGACAAAAATAAACAAAAATAGCCAAATAAAGGCTTTTCATGTTTTCAAATATTTTTATATTTTTATGGATTTTGAGGATTTTTTGCAAATTTTTTGTCTTCTTAAAATCTGAAACATAGCAAAACAAGGACTGTTTAATAGGGCTGAATTAATTTGACATTTAAAAATAAGAAATTATCTCAAAATTTCTCAAAATCAATTCTAATACATGACAATATATATATATATAGAATAGAAAGTAATATTTTAGGATTTTTAAAATATTTTTTAACCTTTTTAGGTTTATCAAGAATTTGTTGATTTTAGGAGTTTCTTTCGAGATTTTTTGTGATTTTTAGTCTGTAGTAAAAAATAAGCTAATAAATACTGTCTATTGTTTTTTGGAATTTTTAAAAAGGTTTTATAATTTTTTATATTTTTCGATGGAAACAGGGAATAAAATGGCTCCAAACGATTTTTAATAAATGACAAATGCAATCAAAATGGAAAATAAAAATGCTAGTGTGAATAAGAAGCCAGTCATCCACATGCATCTATTTTTTGAGATTTTTTAAAACACAAGAGATATTTTAAATAAACAGGAATACATAAATAAAAGTAAATCAAATGAGCAAGGATGTTTTTGCAAATAAAATAAACCACAAGGGCTCACATGCAATTTATCCATAAACTTAACATTGTGACTTGATTTTCATAGATTAAAAAGCAAATAAAAAAGTTGGGAGTGCCTCTTTGAAAATATCCCCTCATGTGGGGGTCCACGTGAGGTGACCTAGCATTTGACTAATGTGCAATAATATAAAGGTTATGGGGAGTACATGCAAATTGTCCACAAAATTTTGATTGTACTTAAATATATACAAGATTAATTATAAATTACAAAAGGAGGAAGTTCTTTGCAAATATACCACCAAAAATGTGATGGATCTGGGCGTCATGCGTACGCCATGTGGATGATGGGATGGTCCTGGATGAGTACCCTTTTGAAATGAACGCATGATCTAAATTAGATCCGGGTTGTGTTCTTGATCTAACGACCTGGAGAGGGTCTAGAAGAACTCTGACGAACTGAGCTCCGGCATGCTTCGATCGATTATCTTTCCTCCAATGGGCCCAGCAACTTGCTGGGCCTCATCCGTGTGTAGTGGTGGGCTTCAAGAACGGCGAGGGGGCTCATGGTGCTTAGGTGATGTCCAAGCACCTGGAGTTTCTCCATGTGATTGAGGCTGCTTCAGACGGGTTCTGGGAGTCGCCAACATGCACCAAAAGACTCCTTGTCCCAAGGGCTACTTCCTCGGTTAAGGAGTTAGGTAAAAAGGGGAGTGGAGTGCGATGAAGGCGGGGCTCTGGTGAGATGCGATGGAGAGAGCATCGACTCCATGATCCACTATGGATCAGGGGTGGAAATGATGAGGGATCGATGAAGAACATGATGGGGAGTAAGATGGAGTGATAATCGTGGTGTTACAATAGTCGGGTCATAAGAATTTGTCCCTGGAGCTCAAGCTCCAGGTATTTGTGGTTTTTTTTTAATTAGGGTTAAAGACGTGATTAATCTATAAATTAAATGCGAGAAATGAAACTAAGACTATGATGCTACCTAGGAATGTGAAAGAACTTGCCTCAAATCAACCGTAGACCGATGAAACTGAACCAGTCGATGGTGATCCAGTGATGGAGTTGGATCTTGCTCCTCCAGCACTCCTCCTCGCTGCAAAGCCTTCCTTCCCATTGTTGTCACCAAGGGTAAGGTGATGAACATGCTCTGAGGGGTTAAGAGTATGTGAAAAAGGATCAACCCTCTAATGGTGTTCGAAGGAACTCTTTTATAGATAGAACGAGTGATGAAGTTGTGGATCGAATTGAGGACGATTTGAAGTAGATTGATGGGATCTGAGGATCATGCGTGAATTAAGGATATCCTATCGATAATTTTTGTTCAATGCTCAAGGTGAATCTATCATTAGGATTATTGAGGAAAAAGCGAAATGTTGAGTGCTCAAGGCAGGTGTTAGACCAGAAGAGGTGGAGAGGGTAGTTGACTTGGGTCAACTAACGGAGCTCTCTGGTTGGTCCACGTTAACCAATCAGAAAATTTCAAGGCCAAAATATCTTGGAAAATGAATATTAATTAATTAATTAATTATTGGTTGTAAAATGAAAAATACTTTTAATTTTATGTAGTATTTAATTCCTATTTTTATTTATTTTTACCAGGTCATTTACTGTAGGTTAATATTTACATATACAATTATGGGTATATTTGCATATATATATATATATTGTATATTTTATTTTTATTATGTAGTTTTAATTTTATTATTTTATATACATAATTTATATATTTATAACTTATTTAAATATACATAAATAGATATTTTTTATTTTTTTGAAGTAATATGTATACTAAAATAAATATGTATTTATTATATAGATGTTTGTTTGTATATTTCATCTATGTATTTTGTATACATATTTATTTTAATTTATTTTTAGTTATTTTATTCTATTTTTATTATGTACTTATGTTATAAATAATATTTGAAAAATTATAAAAATATAAAAGGATGAAAATATAGAGGATATATATAAAGAATGTTTTATTCAGGTATAATGAACAATAGGGGTCTAAAACCTAACTTTCGCATCTGAACTCCAAACTAAATGAAACCACTTCATTAAATAGCTAATAAAAAATATATACAATTATAGTTGATTTTTTATAGTTGATTTTGATGAATTTTGAGTTCATATGGAAAATATACAAGTATGTGAAGTTTGGCTTTTGGCTTTTTTATTTCGAGTGTAGAAGGCACATTGTAAATTATTTTTATATGAAATAATTTTTGTATTTTTCTATGCATTTTTATCTAACTTTCATGTATAAAGTCTTGATTTGATGTATAAATAATAAAGATTAAAATAGGTCCCAAAAATGAATTATTGGAGAATAAAAATTAAGGTTTTATTTCTTATTTTTGGCCCTTATCTCCTCCTACTTTATTCCTGATTGACTAGGTCAATTCTTGACTTAGGCTCAGAGTTTAGGATCATTTAATACCTCTGGTATTTCATTTTTTCCTCCTTTATTCTTATATTTTGGAATTAAGGCCAAAATGGAAGAATAAAGGTGATGAGATGGAGATTCATCACTCCCTATACTTGCCTTTGCTAGTCCCTAGCAAACACTTATGCCTATAAGTGAAGAAAAGAAAATAAAGAAAAGAAAAGAAAGAACTTGGATTTATTTTAAATTTTAAACTTGTCTTCATAAAATCATAGTTTGTAGCTTAGTCGAACTTTTGGATTCTTAATTTGGTCAGAACCTTATTGAGAAGATAATTTGAAACACAACAGCCTCTAAGACCCACAAGACTCTGTCCAAGTATCCTCAAAATTTAGGTCTGAACCAGTCGACAACATACCCAGTCCCTTATATCTATCAGTCTACCTTGTACATTGTTAGCAATATGTAGCTCCTCTCGACTGAAGTGGTAAAAGGCAGTCTTCTCCAACATGGTGACCCTATTTCCTCAATCCAACAACTCTTTCCTTGAGAAGCGAGGTATTTCCTTCTAAGTTCAAGTGCAACTAGATCGGGAAGAGGAAGTGGAGAAGAGAATGGATGGTAGGTAGTGTATCTACCTATCCTATGATGCTTGACAAATGTAGCCAAGCTACGGTTGTAGACTCACATTGATTTGACTTTGAAGCTCAAGCTTGCTTTTTGAATACATACTCCGACGGGTATTGATTTTTCTTTGAATTTTGCATGTCTTTTCTTTTTAGAGTTTTTGATTTTTTTTCATTTTTTACTATGTACAATAGCATTTACATATGAACTTTTTCCTCTTGAGCCGGTAAACTATCTCTCTTTTGAAGCATTATTGCAACCCACAACATTTCGTCATTGGAACTCATGGCTATTGGATCGGGTTTGGCTACAATGACCATAAATATGTGACTTCTGATGTTTCCATTGGTTTGTGTCTCATGCTGATAAATTCAGCCTTTTACCACTTCAATTGAGATGAGCAAAGTGAAAGGTACATGTGTACAAGTTAGATTACTGTCGACAAGATACATGTGTGTGTTCCAGAAGATTCTACTTAGGTAGTCAACATGACATTAAACTAAGTCTTGTGGTTTCAATGAATTCAGTCTAGTAGACATGAAATGCCTCAATTCCGGTTCCCTTAAGGTTCCTGTGATTAAGTGAATTAAGGTCCAAACAAGCTCCAATCTTCAGATTTTACTTAGACTAGTTCAATTATCAACATCAATCCGAAAAATGCAAATGCTGTGTACAATAAAGGAAAGTATTTTTGTAATGCAATTGTCTAATTTTGAACTTTTTATGGATTGAAAAAGTTCTACAAATTTTTATAGGTTTTTGGATTTTGTAAAATTTTAGTGATTTTTCAAAAGCAAAAAGTTTTGGCAAATAATTATGTGTAGATATTTACATGTAGTGCAAGAATTTAGGTGAAGTATTTACAAAAGGTTTTATTATTTGCAGGTCTTTGCACAATTATTTGTAACGGATCTTTTATTTTCTTGAATCATGTACATGACTTTTAAAATAGTTTGAAATTTTTTTACAAATATTTTGAAAACCTTATTTTGAAAAATAATTTGACAAAAAATTTAGAAACATTTACAAAATTTGAAAAATATTTTGCAAAGATTTTTCCAACAACATGTATAGGTTTTTCAAACTATTTTTGCAATCATTTTCAAACCATTTGCAAATAGATTTTCAAAATATTTTATTCGAATAGATGAATTTTTTACAAACAACACCTTTTCAAAGGTTGAAAAGATTTAAAAAAATTCCAAATAGTTTTCAAGAGATTTTTCAAAGATATTTTCCAGCCATTTTTCAAATATTTTGCAAAACATTTTTAACCGATTTATTAATCAGTATATACAAAGAATTGGATGTGTGTTTTAATTTTCTTAATTAGTCATATTATTGAAAAGATGCAAGTACGAGTTATGGCTAAAATATATACAATGTATATATGACCCCTCATTCTTAGATTGAGCTATGTCTTTATAGATCAGAGAGAAAAGGAAGACATAACCCATACTAAAGTATAGGAGAATCTATACTACAATGACTAAATAAAGAATGATAAGTCAACCTACCCCCTATACTTAGGATCAATTAATCTTAAGTATAACAGATTGTGCACAAAAGCAGGGTGGATTAAGGGAGGAAATAAATAAATCAGTGGCTCGACCTGTCTTTCCCTATACTTAGGGTAAATTATCCCTAAGTATAGAAAGAATGTCAAGAAATGAGGATACATGTGAGGGGATTAAAGAATAAGCACATGTATACAGCCATCCCCCCATACTTAGGATGAAGCATATCCAAAGTATAGAAATGATGAATGGAATGAGTGAAGTTATCGTAAGATCAAAGAATCAAAAATGAAAAGAAGAAAAGAAGATAATGATTAACTAATCAAGGATATTTTTGATCGCTTTGTCTGAATCTACATATGTTGCAGTTGGGAGTTCTTGTTCATAGGCCACCTAAATGGAGTCAACCATGGACAAGAAGGTATCATGCTCAAGGTAAGGCTTCAGAAGCTGTATGTTGATGACAAAAGGATATGTGTCAGCCGACAATCCAAATGTGACTATGGTTCCATTATCACGTACATGCTTCATTGTTGGACATATGAGCCCACAACGAGCCATTATGCAATAAATGTTATTGCAAATATCATTCCCTGATCTGAAATGAAGAATAACTAATCTGCATAATAGGTCTCTTAGTACAATTAGGGTTATGTACCATGGCCATCTTAATGATCATACATATGTTGATTCGATTATTGAATCATAGAGGCTGGTGTTTGGATGAATATCTAAGGAGTTAGATTGAGGACTCATCGAGCATCGTCAAATGATTATTTAGAGATGATCTCTAGCTTGATAAGGTTTTTCATGTCAAGTATCCGCTTGGGACCATGTTTTCTTAGGTCTATTTTGGATGTACAATGCTATTTCGGTAGTAATATTCCGGAAAAGAAAAAGGATGTTTGGGGTACTGTAAGTGATCAAGGGGTTGTAACTCATCTCACGGGAGGACACCTTGCACAGAGTTCCATTACTATTAATGGTTGGCTTCGAGATTTCTTATGGGCACATACGTCTCAGGTAATTCAATCTTATGGTTCTTCATTATCCGCGTATGGTCTCTTTTTCTTGGCATTTTGTCTGGGCTTTGAGTTTCATGTTTGTATTCAGCGGACATGGTTATTGGCAAGAACTTTTTGAATCCACAAATGAAAAGTGGCTCCTGCTACTCAGCCTAGGGCCTTGAGCATTGTAAAAGGACATGTTGTAGGAGTAACCCATTACCTTCTGGGTGGAATTGCCACAACATGGGCATTCTTCTTAGCAAGAATTATGGCAGTAGGATAATGGCTAGGAGGATTTTCAAGGCATTGAGATTTCCAAGGCAGACCCCACTACTCGTCGTATTTGGTTTGGTATTGCTACCGCGTAAGACTTTGAGAGTCGTGATGATATTATTGAGGAACATATTTATTATAACATTTTTGCTTCCGCAATAATCTTTCTGTGGACGTCTGGAAACCTCTTTCATGTAGCGCAATTTTGAGTCGGGGGTACAGGACCCCTTACACATCAGACCCATTGCTCATGCAATTTGGTCATTTTGGCTGTAGAAGCCTTGACTCAAGGGGGTGCTCTTGGACCGGTGAATATTTCTTATTCCGATCTTTCTTAGTGGTGGGATTACACACCAATGAGGATAATAGCCCTTTGCTTCTTTCTCGGAGAAAGACGAGGACCATAATATTCGTTAGAGTGGAGAAAGTCCATATACTAGCTATCTTTCTCTTTGAATGAGGTCTCAATTCACGGTTTCAGACCAAAGCAACTAGAATCCCTTTTTTTCGACCCTCCACCCCTTTTTTATAGTATCTATAAATCCATCCTCAAATATGATTTTGGTCTGTCGAATAAGAGAATAGGGCCTTTCTTCTGGGCATAGATAGTTTAAGTAGCCGAGGCACGACTAGAGGGACTTACCCTCCTGACTACTTGATTGAAAGAAAGCAAGCGCCAACATTCAAAACCTCCCGGGCCTGAAGGGAATGCCAGACATGCTCACCTCCTCTTTCAATCACTGTATTCTACCTCCCTATCCTAGGATAGAGGCAGACTGAGTTTTCATTGACTTCGCCACAAGTTATTTGAAAAATGTGTACGGGAAGACCGATCGCTTTCTGTTCTGGGCGGAGCCATAGCTGAAGGGTGGAAGCTGGTTGGGGTCAGTATGGAGGGTTGAGACATCGACATCAGGTCTCTGGTAATATACCTCTCCTTTTTCTTGGTAAGAGACCTTCCCTAGTCTTCTTTCCCTCCTTTTCTCTACACATCAAGCTTGGCCTCTGAGTGGAAGATGAGAAGGATGAAGGAGTGTCTGAGCTGACCTCTCATTCCCGCAGCAATTCAAGCCATGAAACAAGTAGTAGCCATCAGTGACGGCAGACATCAGTGAGCCATAAAAAGAAAGACAACGCTCTGACCATGCCTCCGCGCCTTTGCTTATGGATCACTCTCCTCTTAGACTACAGCTCCTTCCACCCTCTCTTCCCCAGTTTGTGATCAATAGATCATCTAAAGAAAGAATCTTAACCAGTTATTAAGAAAATCTAGATCGAATGATGAGGTAAGAACTTTTTGAATCCAATGTTTGAAGGTCAGAAATTAGTTTGCAGTAGGCATCTAGGTAGGCTAATTCAGATGATCGTCGATTGGCTTAAGGGCAGCGAACCCAAGCGGGGCAAAGGAGAAGGCTAGACCATCTTCCTCCTGATGAAGAGGAAAACGAAGAAGCTCATAGTCTATAAAAGTGCCAAAACCCAGATTGAATAAGCTGAAACCGTGCGAAGCGGGAAAGGGTCGAAAGACGAACTAGAAAGGAAGGAGGGATTGGGGCAAGGAAGCGGCTTATCGGGATTGGCCAAGGTAAGCAATTAGCTGAGAGAGATGATCAGGGCTTACCACATGCTTTTTTCCCTTGGAGTAGGGGTAGGGCATCTGTGAATGAATCCTTTGGCTTTCCCTCATACAATCGAAGGTAGTACTAACTATATATCAGGGGCTCACACGGGGACAATATAGAGAGGTTTTGATGAGAGCAATCAACCAACTCCCTTAGCCTTAGTCCTAGTCCGCTGAAATCTCTGTTTTTTTGGAGGTACAAAATAGTTCTATAAGTCCTGGAATGCTACTGACGCTCCTTCTCCAGAAGAAGAAAAAAAGGTCGATCCTCTGCAGCTTTTTTCAAAGCTGGTCTTAGCACTTTCCTATTGATGACCGGAGGTTTGTTTGGAGGGGAGGGAAAGTCCAAATTGCATCCTAGGCTGCTATCTCTAGCTTCCTCCTTCTTCCTTGTATAATCCTGATGGCTTGACAGAGTCAGGGACTGGGAATTTGTCATGTTAATCCATTTGGACCTTGGGGACTGAGACTGCTACAAGAGGGAATGCCTCGCAAGATAGATCCCTATAACCTGATGTTAAATAAGTTAGGTCAAAGAGTTGACTTAATGAGATCAAGATAACCAAAGTCCTATATCGTATATTGTTACGATGTAGGCACGCATCCTCTGACTAGAGACAGATGTATTATTATATGTCTGAGTATGTACATTTGTCAGACCAATAGGTTGATGACCAAAGCAAGGCCTATACACCGGCATGCTGGTGTGCATGCAAGGGCATATGAGTAATACGATCTCTCAAAGGGATCATATAGGTTCATTTACTGAATCGGAAGACATGAGCTCACTCATGAGATATTGGGAAGAATAAATTCCGTGCACGGTCGTCTCGCTTTGGAAGCTTGACTAAATTTGTAGGTTTGATATATACTTTCAGAAAGTATATGATCAACACTTGGGTATGATATATGCTTTTGGAAAGTATATGATCGACACCAACTCCTAATAATCAAATGAGAAACTTAATGATAAAACTCTGAAGGAGACAGTTTAAAAGAGATCTAAAACTTCAGGTTTATTTTGGGTCTTCCAGTATGCAGGATGTACAGGTATTGGGAATACTTGAGGGTGATGTGATCATAAACGATTGTATAACCATGATGCTTCCATTATGAGGGAGTGATGAAACATGTATGGATTTTAATGACTCCTCTCGTAGAGAAGTTATCTGATCTTAGTCCAAATGTTGGACAATGATCTGAATGTGATTCAGATGCGATGAGAATATTAGATTTACCGTCTTGATTTAATCAATCATCCATGGGAGGTTCGAGATCTGGATTTGAGATGTAATCTCAATATCCAAGTCACTATATGTGGAACAATACAATCACCATTTCCTTATATCCAAGTATCCACGGAGAAAGTGCATTATCCTTGAAAGAGTTCATGGATAATTTCATTGTTGATATATGTATCGGAGTACTGAGAAAATGGATAATTAAATGTGATTTAACTATCATGAATAATATGAATTTAATTCATATTATAAGGAGAGTTATCTGAGATAATTAAATGTGATTTAGTTATCAAAGATGTGAATAATGTGAATGTGATTCACATTATCTGGGCACATGACAATAGAGATCCAAGATGATTAATGTGATTTAATTATCATAGATATGAATAATGTGGATAGCAATATCCATATTATTCAAGTATATTATAAATGTGATTTATAATATATTAAAGAGAGCATATTGTGATTTATATTTGTCAATTAATTATTAATGTGAATTGGATTCACATTGGATGATTAATTGAAAATATAATTTACATTTTATTTTGGGATGTGAATGTGATTCATATTTTTCCAATGGTATGATTGTAATGTTCACAAGATAATTATGAATTATTTTTGTGAAATAATTTACAACAAATATTGTTGTAAATCTTGGATACATCATGAGATAATGAGATCTCATGAGATGTTGAAGAGAAAGACCAAGTCCACTTGGTGGTCGTCCCCCCTTTTTTAGGGGATGAGGTCTATCTCCTCTTTATCTCCAAGGTCAATGTGATTTAATTTTGAATTGATTTATATTTATTTCTCAATATATATATTAATTTAAATTAAATTAATTGTTGGTGTGTTTTATACAACAACATCGTGGCCATTGAAAGAAACACAAATCAATCTCAGCCATTGATTCTGTGTTGCCCATGGATTGAGATCCATGGACTTCTAAAACTCTATATAAGAAGAGGCACCCCTTGCTCTTCAGGTTACACAATATTAACGAATGCTCTCTCCCTCTCTCTCTCTCTCTACACGTCATATGCCTCTCTCTCTCTCATTGTGGTCGTCTACCATGGAGCCCTTGAGAGAGTCACCATCGTCGCAGCATCGTCGTTATGTTGTCGGAGTATTTACTCATGGATCTCTGTCTCCTTCGATGTGCCTCGCTCGTGAAGAAGATGTTGGATCTCGTGTGACGAGATCATTTGATTCGCTACTTGGATCATCAACATGGATTGCGAGGAGCACGTGTCTCATCAACGTGCTCGCAAGCGTCTCCTCCATTGGATCAAACTTGAGACAGGAGGTCTCCTCATTTAGAGACTCAATTGCAACCACGCTTCAAGAGGTAACCCTTATACCTATTTGTGGTTTAGATGAAACGATCCAAGAAGTGTTCTTGTATCATGTGGTTTCATCACTTTAAAATTTTTAAATTCTGCTGCATCGAGCAACTAGTGCGACTAGTCGCTCCCGATCGCATTCGATGCGATCAACACGCTTTTGTGATGCGCTTGAGGATTTTTCCATATCCTTCATTCACTACGAACGACCCTGTCCATTTGCTCTTCTACTTCCCTGAGAATAGTTTTAACTTTCCATCAAACAACCAGACTTTCTGACCCTGCTCAAAGGTCTTGCAGCGGATGCGCTTGTCATTCCACTTCTTGACCTACTCCTTGTACATAAGACTATTATCATATGCATAGTCATGAAATTCGAGAAGTATATCCAAATCTACTTTTCTATTCTTTGCTACTTTCTTTGGATCCAAATTGCAGATATTGATTGCCCGTAATGATTTATGAATCCGCTCGATGGGCAAATTGCATGGCTTGCTTTATATCAAGCGGTAGGGGGCATTCCCATAGGAGACTTGTAAGAAGTTCGATAGGCCTAGAGAACTAGTCAAGCAGTTTAGACAGCGTACAAGTTTATGGAGAATCATCTTGATTTCCCTATTCGAATATCTGCAAAGCTATTAGACTATGGGTGGTATGGAGAGGTTACTCGATGTTCTATGCAGTACTCTTGAGTGAGATTCTTCACCTCTCTATTGATAAAATGGCTACCCTATCTGATATGAGAATCTTGGGGATCATGAATTGTATGATGATATTTTCCTTTAGAAATCGACAGACAATGTGACTGTCGACAGCTCGGGTAGGGATAGCCTCCACCAAATGACTCACGTAGTCGACAGCAGGCGGAATATATTCATAGCTCTGACGGTAAGGAAATGGGCCCATGAAATCAATGCCCCATGCATCGAACACATCTGAAATCTGGATATATTTCAGGGACATTATGGCTCTCATTCCGATGGCGCCACCCATCTTTTGGCAGTTAGTGCAATGCTTCGCGAAATCCTATGCATCTTTGAATAAGCTCACCACCAAAGGCTATATTGAAGTACATTTGTTGCCGAAAGTCTGATAGAGTTGTGTCCTCCTGATTCTCAAGCGTGACGATGCTCGAGGACATTGTGAATTTTCTCCTGTGGAATGCACCTCTTCCAGATGCAATATGCCCCCTCACGAAAGAGATATGAATCCTCCGATTGATAAAATGAATATGTGACAAGAACTTGTCCGTCTTCAGCTTAGGACAATCTTGTGGAGTTCTCTTGGTCACAATATAATTCACAATATCAATGAACCAGGGGAGTGAGGTGATTGACAAGATTGCCTCATCTAGAAAAGTTACATTAATCAGTATTAGGCTCTGCTCAGGAGTATCTGATTTTGGAAATCTGGACAGATAATCCTCCACCGCATTTTTAACTTCGAGCTTATCATAGATCTCAAGATCAAATTCCTGGAGCAGAAGGATCCATATGATTAGCCTTGGTTTGGCATCCTTCTTGGCATGCAAGTATCAGATGGCAGAGTGGTCTGTGTAAACAATAACTTTATATCTGAGAAGATGAGATATGAACTTCTCCATGGTGAAGAAAACTGCAAGCAGCTCTTTCTCAGTAACTATATAATTCTTCTGTGCTTCGTCAAGAGTTCTGATAGCATAGCGAATTGCAAATGGAAAATTGTCTCTCCTCTGTCCCATAACCACTCCAATGGCATAGTCGGATGCGTCTGTCATGATCTCAAATGGGAGAGACCAATCTGGCGCTTGTAGAACAGGGGCCTGAGTGACCAAATCTTTCAATTGGTTGAAGCCTTGGAGGACTATGTCATCGACAATAAAATCAGCCTCCTTGTCCAGAATCTTATTCAATGGTTGGGCGATTTTGCTGAAATCCTTTATGAATCAGCTATAAAAGCCGACATATCCAAGGAATGACCGGACTTGCTTCAAATTGGCCGATGGCTCAAGCTTAGAGATCACTTCCACCTTTGCGGGATCAACCTCCATGCCACACTTTGAGATGACATGGCCTAGCACAATCCCCTCAATTTCCATAAAATGTCTCTTCTTCCACGAGAGCATCAAGTTGACTTCCCAGTATCTTTTCAGGACTCTGTCTAAAAAAGATAGGCATTGATCAAGCGGTCACTGTAGATCGAGAAACCGTCCATAAATACCTTGAGAAAACTACCAACCAAACACTTCCACCATACATTATTGAAATGTTGCTGGAGAATTGCACAATCCAAACGACATTTGCGGAAGGCATACATCCTGAAAGGACAAGTGAATGTAGTTTTTTTCTTGGTCTTCTGGGGTGATAGCAACCTGATTGTACCCTAGTGTCCATCCAAGAAACAAAAAAACTCCTTTGCGGCCAATCTTTCAATGATCTAGTCGATGAAGGGGAGCGGTAAATGGTCCTTATTAGTTACTAAGTTCAAGCATCTATAATCAACATAGACACGCCATGATGTAGGAACTCTAGTAGAGATCTCCTCTCATTTATCATTCTTCATGATGTTGATCCTTGACTTTTTCAGCGCAATATGCAAGGAACTCACCCATTTTGAATCGGAGATAGGATAAATGAAGCCTGCATCACACCATTTCATGATTTCATTCATGACAACCTCCTGATGATTTGGATTTAGTCCATAACCTTGTGATTTCTTTTTAGAACCTCGAGCAGATGAGATTCTTGTTCCTGAGTCAATTGGGAATTGATGATTATACGAAACATGTTTGGTTCATCTACAAGGAAGGTGTATTTCATGTTCATTGGAAGCTGCTTGACCTCTGGTGGATTCTAAATTTTCTCTGGGGTAACCTATGGAATGGTGCCGAGCATTGGTGGGGTCAGCTCTATCAACTCTATATTTTCCACCTTTGACTTTGTAAGCTCTGAATCTATAGATGCACAAAAATTTTCAATGACAAAATCTTGTTCTAAGAAGTCTGCAATGATCTCTTCCGCCTCTGCTAATGATAGGTGACCATCAATCATTTCATCTGGCAGATCAACAAATATCTCATCCTCTAAGACAACAGGAAAGTAGACTCACTCCTTTCTCGGTAGAGAGGAATTTGTGGGTCTCGATGTCATCCATGAACATGTTTGTGTCTCTAATCTCTACAAGAAAGTCACATTCTTTTGTCTGATCTGTAGGCACACTCTCATCTACTGCAGATTCTGAAGCTTTCGGTACCTAGATTGTCTGAATGGGGACCTTGTCATTGTTGGAGCGAAAGGTAATATGTCTGTTGCCGTAATCCACAACTACTTCGGGTGTTCGGAGGAACAGTCATACAAGTAGAATCAAGGTGTGAATAAGAGGAGTTGAGGTGTCCATATCAAGCATAATGAAGTCCACGTGGAACTGCATTCCCTGAATGACGATAATGATATCCTCCAGAATTCCTCGAGGCCGCTCGATTGAAGTATCTGTAAATTGCATAATCATCCTTGTTGACTTGAGCGGTTTTAACCTAAATTCTTTCAGTACTAAATTGGATATCATAATTATTGATGATCCACTATTGATAAGAGTTCAGTCAAACTCCTGATCAAACATCATGCATCGAACAAGAGGTGCTCCCATGTCTTTCTTCTTTCACAAGAGATTTTGATTGCAGTTATCGTCGTCGCTGTCAGGATATGCTTCACATTTCTTTATTTGACACGACACGTTTATCTCTTTAAAGCGCATGCCTCTTTAAGTCCCTTCTTTTATGTTTGGCATGTACCTTATTGCATGTAGCAAAGGCATCTCAAGAACAAGATTCTGAATGATTTGCACAACATCAAGATCTGACCAAGTTGTTTTCAAATTGGGTTTTTATCACTTGTGCCCCTCTAAGATATTGCAATTTCAGTTATGCCCCTCCCTTTTTGGGAATATCAGTTGTGCCCCTGACTTCTTGTCATTCTATCACTTGTGCCCCTATGATTAGTTGACGTCCATCTCCAACGCAAACGGACGTTAACTTTGTGGATACAACATGAATTAGTTTTAAAAAAATAAGATGAAATGTCCAACCCTTCTTCTTCTTACTCCTCCCCCATCCTCTTCCTCTTCCTCCCCCTTCTCTTCCTCCTCCCAGCCTCTTGCTCCTCCACCGGCTCCTCCTGACCGTCCCCAGTCCCTCCCTCCGCCCCTGAGCTCCTTCCCCGCCCTCACACCTCCTCCTCTGCCCCGAACAACTCCCTCCACCCCAAGCTCCTCCCGTACCTGTGCGCCTACCCCTTAGTTCCCGAACTCATCCCTCTGCCCAACTCCTCCCCAAGCTCCTCCCCCTGCCCCAAGCTCCTCCCTTTCGCCCCAAGATTTCCAGTGATCCATATGAAGTGAAGCTGTTTTGATATATCACAGTTTCCTAATATCGATGATGTCGGTGTTTTTTTTAAAATGCATTACTTCCATCATATTATTGTTATAAGTTGAATCCTAGTGAAAAGATATCGGAAATGATGTCTTCTTTTTGTATCAATGCTAAATCTTTTGTGCTTTCTAATTTGTATCGTCTATTACAACCAATCTGTAAAATCCCGGAAAGATTTGTTGCCTTGTGTTTGAAAGACCGTGGAGTGTTGTATGAGGATCCTCACATCCAGGTTTGTGTCCTTGTGCCACTTTGGTTACTTTAATGTCAATGGAGCTCAAATCAGTAATAACATGTACATCTGCATTTTTTGTACTTAGATTAGTATGAAAGCATAATGGAGAGCCCATCATGGACAACTTGTTCTTTTCCTGGGAAACAAGAATACTTCTCCTCTAGTTTCAGTTCGTGCATTGATATTGCCTCCATCTCACTTGAAGATGAAACTCTGGCCCCAAGCTCCTCTCCTAGCCCCGCCCTCTCTGCGCAACAGCCAAGAATTCGCGGCCTCGTCATCGACATGTTGCAGTTGATGGTGTACAACAGAGGAGAAGGGGTGGAGGAGGAGGTGGTAGGAGGAGGGGAAAGGGTTGGAGGGTGAGGAAGAGGGAGGAAGAGTGAAAGGGAGGTGGGGGTTTATTTTCCAGATATGCCCCTCTTGGCTACACCATGGTTTGATTAAGCCATGGTTAAGTTCAATTAATTAACATCCAAAGTAACGGAGAGGCACAAGTGATAGAACGACAAGAAGTTGGGGGCACAACTGATATTCCCAAAAAGAAAGGGGCATAACTGCAATTGCAATATCTCGGAGGGGCGCAACTAATAAAAACCCTTTCATAATTTTATTTATTTTGGATTTTCTAAAGCATCTAGAAAAGGAATATGTACAGAATCAGAACTACCAGAAATATTATTCTTATGTACAGAACCAAAATCTATGCCCACATCAGGTTGAATAGTTGGATGATAAAAAGTAAAGTCTCATCCATATGAAATGGTGGGTATCCCAAAATAGCAGGCGGGGCTCCATCCGTTGGATCCAAGTCGGTTGCAAGTGGTGTCCTCTCTGTAGCTGGCTGGCTGGTGCTCTGGCTGTTGCTATCCTCTTTTTGTTATTTTTGGCTTTTTTTCATTTTTTCCGGTGCTTCTCATTCTTCTTCCTCACCCGGCCATGTTGCTAGTCCAGATGATGTAGAATAGGATGATGACTCGCCTGTGGAAGATTTATTTCTGCCCTTCATTGTTGCAAGTGGTTGCAACGCCCTACCTCTCCTGAGAGTAACATCATTAGATAATAAAGCATCATGGACATATGAATCTTTGGGAACATCACAAACTTCCTGCTCACGTTTTTTGAAATTGTTAGGGTTAGCCTCCACTTGTGCTAGTATTGGTGTCTTGGAAGCGGTGAGGTCATCAATCATCTAACTCATCTCTACGAGACTCATGACAAGATGAGACAAGCAGTCGAGGGCAGGGTTCACAGGAGGGACCTATGAAGGTTCGGCATGCTGGCCACGCAGAGACTGCGAATGATGTTGAGGTTGTTGATAGGAGTGCTCCGAAGGATATTGAGAAGGAGATTGATACTATTGATGATGATGAGGAGGAGGGTGTCAGTACGACACAACCGCATATTGTTGATTCTACTGGTACTGTTGGTATTGCGGTTATTGAAAATTATTTTGTCTCTATCCCTACTGATATGGCTGAGACTGCTGGTGGTGAGGTTGGTTGCTACTTTGGACAAACTTCCCTCCTTGTTGCTGAGGGAATGGATGAAAGTTTGTAGGTTGTCCTTGCTGAGGTCCTCCTAGATGGGCCAGTTGTGCATCATTCGATCAAACTCCATTCACCTTCTGAATGAGAGGTGATGGAGTGGAACATGGATCTGAAAGGGTCTGGAGCTCTGGCTGGTATACAACTAGCTGTTGCGATGACTGTTGGGGAGAAGAAGTCTCCGAGGCTTGCATGTAATAAATATGTTGAACTGCTAGTCTCAACGGGAGTGGCGGACAATGTAGACACAGAATTTCAAGAGTTGATGGTACTTACTAGTAGCTCCAGCTGCTTGGTAATCTGATCAAGTTTGTCCAAGCGTTGAGTCCTATGTTCGATCACAACAAGCTTCTCAAGGTCATGTGATCGTTTTTCGATTATATCCACCTTGGACAAGTGGCTCCTAATAATGCTCAAATTTGATCTCTCATCCTTGTCCTGATCATGAGAGGATGCCATGTGTACTACTTTCTGGTGAACTTGTGGTTGTCGCTGATAGGCACGAGATGATGATAAGGCAACTTCTCCTCCAACCATTTACTCAAATATCTATCATACCACATCCTCATCTTTGTTGAAATGAGAGCCGCCACAAGTAGCATCGACGAGCTTCTGACTCTCAATTGTCAATCCACCTAAGAAATGTTGGACCAAACTGGTCCTTGAGATATTATGGTGTAGACTCTTCTCTTGCAGATCACTGAACCTCTCCCTGGCCTCATGAATGGATTCGTGTGCAGCTTGGGTGAAGCTTGCAATATGGGCTCACATCTGATTCAACCATTCAAGAGGGTAGAACTTGTGCAGGAAAGCTGATTTGAGCTCCTCCCAGGTGGTAACAATCTTCCCTGGATGATTGATCTAGGGAAGAGCCTTGTCCTGAAGGCTGAGCGCGAATGTTGTCATTTTGACTACGCCTAATGGGATGTTAGGGTAGGGTGTGGCTCCACAGATGCGTCCAAACTATTAGAGATGAATATATGGTTCTTCATTTGCATTCCCGTGGAAGGTGGGAAGCAAGCCAAGAGTTGAGTCTTAAACTCAAAATGGTCATGGACAACAGGTATTTGAATCCATTATGTCATCTATCCAGTATCGGGGTTGTTAGTATCTTTGAGGTTCGACTTGGGCTGCCCTCCACGGGGTCCACCTCCTAACTCTTCATCTTCTCCTCCTCCTAGTTGGTCTCTCCTTCTCCATAGATCGTTCAATATATCCTGGAAAGCGACATGGGCCAATGCATGGTCGGTGAGTTGCTATTGAATTTCCTGTATGTAGGCGAGGAACTATGCAGTCACTATGTTCTAATCGGGTCACTGGCCTGACTACAACTGTGGCGGGTGTTGCGGTCCCTTTCCCTTTCCAGTTGGATCTATCTCTTTCTCTGAATTAGAGTCTGAGTTTGACATATTTGTGGCTCCAGATCAGGTTCGTGATTTGCACAAGCAACGATGCCCCGCTCAGTTAGTATGGAAGCACCGACTAAAACCAATCGATATGTGTTAAGGTGAACACATAGCTTCATTAAGTATGGATAGGTATAAGGTGTGAAATCAATTTCCATCCAAAATGAGCAGATTTCGAGATAAAGAGTGATCCCGGTTTAATGAAGATGGTGGGTAGTCTGGAGAACGGTTCACGGAGTCCGAACCGATTCTTGGGAGTCACCCCAAATTATTGGAGAAGGAGAGTGCATGGAATCGATGGGGGCATTGACAGAGTTCTGACTAAGCCATCCATGCATCGCCATCTCAAAGATCAAAGAGAAGATCGAGAAAGGATGAATGATATGAGGGTCAATGAGAAATAAAAGGAGTGCAAAATAGTACAATGGCTCAAAATCGAGCGAGGATCAAATGAGAAGAAGAGAAAATGAAGGCAAAATGTGCACAAATGTGTGGGACTTTGATCTTGGACCATTATCTAAATCAAACAAACACTAGACAAGTTTTGAATTCACCAACACAACCCAAGTGAAGCCATAAGAGCTCAGCTATTTTTTATCTTTTCAATTTTATGATTGTATTTCAGGCAAATCTTTTAATAAGTCCTTAAGTACGCTAACTCTATAGGAGTGTGTGTACTGCCGGGAAAGTACCCCGTACTTCTTCCACCTCCTTTGGAACCTATGATCTGTGCATTTTGAGGTCTTGGTCTTGTGCCTGGGGGACTACTCAGACAAAGAAATAGAGAGAGTAAGTTAATAGAGGAAACTAATACTTCCCTCGCAAGCGAGGTATTCGGTTGTAGGACAATGAGATAGATACCCCTGTGAAGGTGTGGCCTATGCTCAATACTTCGGACCAAGTAGGATGTTCCACACAAGGCGGGAACATCATCGCCTATAAGGCCCTACTCGCTCGCGTATGATAGAAGCGCCAATACTTCACCACCTCAAGTGATAAATAAGATTGCCATGGATCGGGTTTTGATCTCTAATCTTTAGGGGTCACGCCTCACTCAGTCTGGAGTGTACCTGAAATCAAGGAGGGCTTTATGAACCCAAAATAAGGATGTCCATTACCAATTTTAATTAAGATCAAAGTGAATTTAGCAATCCCATGGTTTTATAATTATTTTGGGTTTTCATTTTTTTGGGTATTCAAAGCGATCCGCCTAACAATTTTTCTGTATTTTCTATGATCCTAAATGTGATATAAAATAGAGGGAGAGAATGGTAAAATCAATGCAAGTGGAAACAAAAGTGGAAATCTCACTCTCGTGTCAAATAATGCATGCAACGTAAGAAGACTCGCAGTGCTTTCCAATGCTCTCCATGTGGGACGCAAGGAGGAATTGAAATATTTACACTATATGAAGATATGCAAGTGATGAAAGCATCCTAAACAAAACTTGCTATTATCAGGAAGAACAAGATGCAAAACTACTCAAAAAAGGATCATAAGTGTCTGATCTTGGGGACTCCTCGGTGTTTGCCACAATGGGTCCTCCAAGCATTGTATGGAGTCCATCACGGCGTACCGTTTCAAATTCAAGTATTTTGCAATTAATTTTAGACTAGTCCAAATGTATATCACTACATGTACATGCTTCTATTAGGTGTTTGGACCTTGCTATCAAGTCAAGTAAGCCTAAATCTAGGGGCTTCAATCACATAAAATAAAACAAATGAAAAATAAATGTGGAAAGCTCAAAATACGCAAAACAAAATAAAAGAAATGCAAGAAAATACGAAAAATCATGACAAGGCCCCCAAGTGAACAAACACCCGGGAAATGGACCTCATTAGGTGTTGTCGAGTCCAAGTCCAAAATTATTACAATTATATTACAAAAAAAATAAATGACACTCTCCTCACAAAATAAAATAAAAAATCTAAGTAAGTTGCCCTGCTCCCCTTTCTCTGCTCCTCCATGCTCTCTCTTGGTAAACTCACAAGAAGAAGATCTCACCTCCTCGTGACTCGGGTGTGTCCACCTCCCAAGAAGTGGTCGTTACCACATGGTCTCTCGCAAGAAAGACAAACGAAGAAAATTGATCAAAACATATCAAATAATTATCAAATATAAAGAGCAAAAATAGAAGAGAAATAATATTCACAATGGTATACACAAAGCTACACTATCTGTTACTTCCCGGCAAGTTGTTTAACCCACATAATCTGAGAAATTATCTTGTAGTCCACACAAGGCGGGGACATTGAGGCGTTGCGATGACAACTCTCAAAAGACCAATGGATTAAACAACAATCAACCCACACAATGAAGATGTAAAGCAATCAAATATGGATGTGTGTGAATCAAAATTTATTATATCCTACCAAATAGGTATGTATCGTGGACAGGAAAGTAGAGGTTGAACACAAGAAGCACGCGACGTAGCAAAGATTTTTTAAATGAATAAATAAAGAAAGTGTATATAAGTATACACAAAATCACTCAATGTGTTTGTGATTTTTAATTTAATAAAATGATATATTTTTTAAATTTTAATTTTCTGATTTTTACTTTCTTTTTATTTAATAGTATGATTAACATATATAATGATATATAAAGGAAAAATAAGGAATATATGTATTATAAACACTATGTGGTATAATATGTAATAAAAATGCAGAAATTAGAAACACCAAAAAGAACATTTCTTTTTATTTTTCTAAAGGTTTTTAAATAATAATAAGGTATTTATAATAATTAATAATATTATTAATTATATATAATGATATATAGATTTATAAAGACTATATATGTTGTACTATATATAAATATAGATAAAAATAACCAAAAAATAGACATATGAAGGCTTTTTATGTTTTTCAAATATTTTTGTGTTTTATGGTTTTTTGGGGGAATTTTTTTCAATTTTTTTGTCTTTTTAAAAAATGAAATATAACAAAATAGGGATTGTTTAATAGGGTGGAATTGTTTGAGATTTAAAAATAGGAAATGGTATCAAAATTTCTCAAAATCAATTTTAATACATGCTAATATTTTATAAATAAAAATATAGAGTAAAAAATAATAATTTTGTATTTTTTTTAAAAAATTTTATATTTTTTAGGTTTAGCAAGGGTTTGCTAATTTTAGAAGTTTCTTTTAAGAGTTTTTTTATTTTTGCTATATAGTGAGACCCACTATATTATTTCTCGATCTTTTATTTGATAATTTTAGGTTTAATTTAGTTTTAATGTAATAGTCATATTTTTTATATCCATAATCATATTTAATCGTTCTAATTGTTCTATCATCTCCGACTTGATCCGATCCGATTTCACATCCACATTGCGATCTACACATTTTCAATTCGATCTCCCATGATCTTTCACCTCTGACCATGTATAATGGCTGAAGACATGGTTACTTCCATCATAACCGCCAGAACCTCATCGCCCGCTAATTCTTATTTGATTTTTTCTTGGACCAGCCATCGTGCTCGAGTTTGTTTGTATTCTATTTTATTGCATGTACATAGGACAAAATAAACAAATCATGGAAAAAGAGTCAGTTGACGTTCTTCAAAAAAATTACAAAAAAGGGAAAAAATTCTGGGTGGCATCATCCACCGCGGCCGTCGCCCTTCCTTTGCAACTCTGTTATCCATAACCGTTGACCAAAATGATTTTTAATAAATTATAAATGCAATCAAAATTGAAAATAAAATGCTAGCATGAATAAGCAACCAATCATGAAAATACAATATTTTTTGAAATTTTTTTAAAGCACTACAGTTATTTTAAATACAAAAATGCTTAAATAAAATTAATCAAGTTAGCAGGGATGTTTTTGCAAATAAAATAAATTGTAGTGACTAACATGCAATTTATCAAGAAGCTTAACACTACAATTTGATTTTCATAGATTAAAAAGCAAATACATAAGTTGGGTGTCTCTTTGCAAAATGTCCCCTCACGTGGGGGTCTACATGAGGTGACTTGGTATTGGACTAAAGTGCAATAATATAAAGGTTTAGGGGGTACATGCAAATTATCCACAAAGTTTCGAACATACTTAGTTATTTACATGACTAATTATAAATTGCAAAAAGAGGAGGGAGATCTTTCCAAATATACCACTTAAAATACGTTGGATCTGAATATTGTGCATACGCCACGTGGATGATCAGATGGTCTTGGATGAGTACCCCTTTTAAATGAACGAACGACCTAGATTAGATCTGGGTCATGTTCTTGATCTAATAACCTCGAGGGGGTATGGAAAAACTCCGACAAACTGAGCTCTAGCATGCTTCGATCGATTATCTCTTGGTACTCCGGCAATGAATCGTTCCTCCGACGGGCCCAACAGCTTCTCGGGCCTCCTCCGCATGTAGTGGTGGGCTCCAAGAATGGCGAGGGAGCTCAGGGTGCTCAGACGAGATCCAAGCACCTGGAGCTACTCCAGGTGAGTGAGGCTGCTCCAAACGGGTCCGGGGAGTCGCAAACCTACACCAAAAGACTCCTTGGCCCGAGGGCTACTTCTTCGGCTAAGGATATAGGAAAAAAAGAGAGTGGAGTGCGATGAAGATGGGGCTCCGACGAGATGCGGTGAAGGGAGCCTCGACTCCCTGATCCACGACATATCAAGGGTGGAAATGATGGAGGATCAATGAAGAACACGATGGGGAGTGAGATGGAGTGATAATTGCGGGGTTTCAATGGTCGGATCACAAGAATTTTTCCTTGGAGATCAAGCTCCAGGGATTTAGGGCTTTTTCTAAATTAGGATTAAAGATGTTAGTAATACAGAACTTAAATTTAAGCTAAGAATATGATAATGCCTAGGAATGTGAAGGAACTGACCTCAAATTGACCGTAGGCCGATGAAGCTGAACCAGTCGGCGGTGGTCCGGTGATGGTGTTGGATCTTGCTCCTCCTCCTCCTCGCTGCAAATCATTCCTTCCGTTGATGCCACCAAGGGGGAAGGTGATGAACGTGCTCTGAGGGGCTAAGAGTACGTGAAGAGGGATCAACCCTCGAATGGTGGCCGGAGGAACTCTTTTATATATAGAACGAGGGGCGAAGTTGCAGATCGAATGGATGCTGATTCGAAGCATATTAATGGGATCTGAGGATCATGCATGAATCAAGGATATCTCATTGACATTTTTTGTTCAATGCTCATACCAAATCGATCATTAAGAATCATGGGAAAAAAGCAAAAAGTTGAGTGCTCGAGGCATGTTTCAGAACAGAGGAGGCGGAGGGGATAGTTGACTTGGGTCAACTAACGGAGCTCTCTGGTTGGTCCACATGGACCAACCGGAAAATTCCAAGGCCAAATGTCTTGGAAATGAATAATAAAAATAAACGAATTAATTATATTTAAGTTATAAAATGAAAATGGACCAATCAGAAAATTCCAAGGGCAAATGTCTTGGAAATAAATAATAAATAATAAATGAATTAATTAAATTTCAGTTATAAAACGAAAACAATTCTAATTTTATGTAATATTTAATTCCTTATTTATTTATTTATACACGATCATTTATTGTAGGTTAATATTTACATGTATAATCATAGGTATATTTACCTATATATTATATATTTTATTTTATTTTCTGTATTTTTCATTTTATTATTTTATACATACAATCTATATATTTATAACTTATTTAAATATATATAAAAATATTTTTGTTTTATTTTTCTGAAATAATGTGTATACTTAAATAAATACGTGTAGCTATTATATAGATGTTTGTGCGTATATTTCATCTATGTATTTTAGTATACATATTTGTTTTAATTTATTTTTAGTTATTCTATTATATTTTTATTATGTATCTATGTTATAGATAATATTTACAAAATTATAAAAATATAAAAAGATGAAAAATATAGAGCATAAATAAAAGGAATATTTTATTCCTATATAATATACAGTAGGAGTCCAAAACCTAACTTTTGCATCTTAACTCCAAATTAAATGTAACCACCTTCATTAAATTGCTAATAAAAAGTTATATACAATTAAACGTAATTTTGATGAATTTTGAATACATATGGAGTCGATTCTTGATTTAGTCTCGGGGTTTAGGATCATTCAATGCCTTTGGTATTTCATTTCCTTTTCTTTCTTCCTTTATTCTTTTATTTTGACATTAATAACTGTATTATATACAATATTTATAGTATAAATAATGATATTATTTTATACAAATTAATGCTATATACATGCATTTATGTAGGGATTTAAGGCCAAAATAGAAGAACAAAGATGATAAATTGGAGATTCATCAACTATTCATGTATTATGCTATAATTTCCATATATGTGTGCGTGCGTGAGGATGTATAAATCTCATGGTTCAAGTCGTTTGGCTTTTCCTTGGCCATTTTACATATATTGATCTCATAATTATAATTTGGGTCCCCATCTATGGGTCCGATCCCAGAATGGGTCCTGATCTTTAAATTGTAACGATTCGGGTCCTAGGACCATTTAGGAAATGGAAATTTTGAGGTTCATGATGAATATGCCCTTGTTAGGAAGGGAATAGGGGTTGGGTTCCAACTTTTAAACAAGGGCATATTCGTCATTAGCCTCAAAAAGTTCATTACATTAATGACCATGGGACCCGAATCGTTACAATTTAAAGATCGGGACCCTTTTTGGGATCGAACCCATAAATTAGGGACCCAAATTCTAATTTACCCTATAAATTAATACCGAAAATCTACTAATCGAAACTCTTCACAATAGTTAACGACGGCTTAGGGAGTTCTTTTTCCTAATTTAATTCGGGTCTAAGAAAGGCAATAAACTCCAACCCCTTTTCTATATCTCGCTTAGCTTTTTTCCACACGTCGACTGGTCCACAAAAAGACGTTGCTAACCATTCAAAAAACCGTTGGCCTTTCCTCCTTCCAAAAAAAGCACACCTCCCAATCCCCCTCGCAAACTTAGACTTCAACCTCCTCTCCTCCAATCTCCCTCCACTGCCGGGCGCCGACGCGACCGAGCCGTCATGACGGCCCCTTGGACGTAAGCGATGGGCGTCTGAATCCTGGGTGGATCTGCCCACCATGCCGAGCAAGTTCAAGAAGGCGCTCGGTGCGGTTAAGGACCACACCAGCATTGGCCTGGCCAAGGTCTCAAAGACCGCCACCGGCTCCTCTGCCGCCCAACTCGACCTCCTTGTCCTCAAGGCGACTACCCACGACGATGACCCCATCGACGAGCGCCATGTCAGTGAGATCTTCACCCTCACCATCACATCTCCTGCCAACGCGTCTGCCTGTGTCCAATCCCTCTCACGTCGCGTCGAGCGCACGCACAGCTGGGTTGTAGCAGTGAAGTGTCTACACCTCGTCCTCCGTGGGATCCGTGATGGGGGAACGAACTTCCCCAGGGAGGCCATCTCCGCCGTCCGTCGCGGCGCTCATCTGCTTGATCTGACCACATTTCGAGATGAGTCTGTCGGTACAAACCCTTGGGACTACACTGCATTTGTTCGCACCTATGCAATCTACATCGGTCGTCGTCTTGACTGCATCATCCGTGGGAAACTCCCCTACGATCGGTCGGTGGTCAGCATGAACCGTCTTTGCGACATGAAGCCACCCGCAATCATTGATCGAATCAGCCATTGGCAATCTCTTCTAGATCGGGCCATCGCCACTCGACCTACAGGTCCTGCCCGACGGAACACGCTCGTCCAGGTATCATTCTATCTCGTGGTTCGCGAGAGCGTCGAACTCTATAAGGACATCTCCGATGGCCTCGCATTAATCCTCGATAGCTTCTTCCAACTCCAACGTCGAACCTGTGCCTCCGTGTACCAAATGTGTGTCCGTGCAGCCAAACAATTCGAGGAGCTTGCCGAATTCTACGAAGTGTGTCGAGCGATTGGTGTCGGCCGGAGATCGGAATACCCCGAAGTACAGAAGATCTCCGACAAGCTCCTCGACACCCTTAATGAGTTCATAAAATCAAGCGAAGATAACTCTTCCTCATCGTCTTCTTCATCACCATCTTTGATCCCAACAACTCAGAAGGTGAAGGCCACATTGCGAATGTTCGGGCCTCTGACGTCACTCGCGCAATCACGTGAGCGGTTATCGGAATTCGCAAAAACCAGAGGGGAGATCTGCACGCTTTCGGATCTCGTGGACTTCTCGAAGGAGATCGAAGAACGCGACGATTCAACGAATAGATTCTCCGACGCCCATGATCTCGATGAACTGCTCAAGAGGGAAGCCGATCCAAGGAATTCCCCTCCCTCCAACAGTCCATCTAAGCCTTGCAAACAGATTGCAAAAACCGAACAAGTGATCCCTGGCGCCGACGAGTGGGAGCTCGTGTTTGCGAGGAACCGGGCAAAACTCGGCATGGGCGATGCGTCTGGTGTCTCGCCCACCGAGCAGAAGAATTCGTTTGCAGGTGAGGCGGCCACCGCACCGACATTTGCGTGGGGAAAGCAGATGCAGAGATTGCAACGAGCGACCCGTTCTCAATATTGCCGTACGAGGCGGTTCCCACGACGGACGAGACGGCGAGGCGGAGGCTGATGCAGCAGGAGCAGCAGATGTGGCTCCAGCAGCAGAGCAAGATCATGGCAAGCAGGAACTTGGCGCCATGACGTGGGTCTGTGTGTCTAATATCGATCTCTCTTTGGTATGGGATAATGGGAACACTGCTTGTATATTAATTATGTGGATTAATTAATGACTAATACGTTGACATGTAATTTTAGATTGGTCACAACGGGAAAAATAAGGTATATGGTTTATTTTGAGAAATAAGAAAAATAGATGTTAGAGTTAGCCAGTGGATTATTTGGATAATTTATTTCAATTATGACAATGGAGTTCTACTGGCAATGAAATTTATTATTGAGGTGTCCATAAACAGGAAATGATTAGAAAATAAAAAAGGATAGTGAGATCAACCCCACCAGACATTGAATTAGAAACTTTATCGAAATGGTTGTATCGAAATGGTTGGATCGGATTGAATCATGTATCAGTTCAACGGGCCATTATTTAAAATCAAATTAAATCGGATCGGTGGGAAAAATTTGTTGAATGGGTTAATCAAACTGAAATGAAACAAAATGTAAATAAAATATACACTTATATATACTTGAAATAGAAATAAAATACATAGACAACGCATATATTTCACACTACTAATGGTCGGGGAGGAGGCTCGGATGCGGCGACGTAGCACTCTCTGATCGTTAGATCAGGATCAATCGAACGACATCTGGAGCGTGGGGGAAGCGGTGACGAGGCGTGCTGCAAGGCGAGGGATCCTCCCGATCCGACGGCTGCGGACTGATGGTGACGTGGACTGCTCAGAATCGTCTGATCTAGGGGATTGGACAGCTACTGAGCTTTGTGCTCGAACGGTCTGCCGCCTCCTGCAGTAGAGGTGGCTGTGCTCCAATGAAGAGATGCTTGCTCTGCCTCCTCCTCTGGACGTCGGTGAAGGTCGCCGGCAGCTCCTAAGCAGCTAGAAATGGTCGTCGAGGCGTGGCGGAGCGTCCGAGAGCCTTAAATGAGGTTGTGGCAGCCTGGAAGCCAACGGTCGAGGAAGCTCGAGGATGCTCCGGTGAGGCGTCCGACCAATTAAAGAGAGTACATGCAGGGTTAGCTCGAATAACCAAAGCGTGCGGTGTGATCGTGGGATGAACGGAAGTGCGGAGGGAGGCCTGGAGTGGAATGATGGTGTTCGGTGGTGCTGCTCCGCCAAGGTGGCGGAGCTCTTGTCGGAGTGAAGTTTGGAACGTCGTCTGAGCGAATGGAGGTGGGCACGAAGATGCCAGCTCCGAGGCGGAGTTCGGAGGATAGTCAGAAGAGGGTGACGATGCGCGGAGGAGGCGAATAAAATTCGAGAAAAAGAAGGAAATGAAGAAGAAGATCCGGGGGAAGATGGAGATTGCTACGTGGGCAATGGAGCTCGGATATGGGCTCCTGGTCGTCGCTCGACAGCCGGTAGTAGTCCTGAGCTCGTGCAGCGCACAAGGGAAGCTGCAGCACGGCGGAGTTCGCTGTGGATCTGGCCGGAGGGATGCAGCCATCGTCGCTTGACTTCTTGGCGAATTGTTGTCACCAATAGGAAGGTAGGAGCTAGGGGAATCTCTCCGTAGTGGTGGATGGTTTCAACGATCATCAAAGAGGGATTATTTATAGGTGGAAGGTGATGTTAGACATGTGAGCCCTGGGCGAACCATTCTTACCATTAATGTTATTGTAATATTTATATTTATCAATAAAAGTTATTGATGTTTCACTCCCTTTCTAAAATTAAATGAATGAATGCACTATAAGGTCCCTCTGTACAATTAGGGTTATGTACCATGGCCATCTTGATGATCATATAGCTGTTGATTCATTAAATGAATCATAGAGGCAGGTATTTGGATGAATATCTAAGGAGTTAGATAGAGGACTCGTCAAGCACCGTCAAATGATTGTCAAGAGAAGATCTCTAGCCTGAGTAGGAAATGGAAATCCTTTCTCACATAGGTTGATATCTGACCGATCTCTCGATGCAGGTCCTCTACATGGGAATAGTGATTTGGAGGTGTCAGGTTAGTTAGGTCAATGGGTTGACTTATCGAAATCGAGATTGAAGGATATGGAGAGATCCTCAAGCGCATCACGGAAGCGTGAGCGTCGTATCGGATACGACGAAGAACGACTAGTCATACTAGTTGTTCGGTGCAGCGGAATTTAAAAAATTTATTCGATGAAACCACATGATCCAAGAACCATTCTCGGATCGTTTCATCTATAACCACAGCAAGTATAATGCAATACCTCTTGAAGCGTGGTTGATCAAGTCTCTAAGAGAAGAGACCTCCTGTCTCAAGTCCGATCGTCGGAGAGATCGCTTGCGAGCGCGGGGATGAACCGCGGTGTCCTCGCAATCCAAGATGTTGATCCAAGCGCGGTTGCTCCTGATCTCCACACACGAGATCGTACGTCTCCTTCGCGAGTGCAGCACTCCAAGTAGACGAAGAACCGCAGAGCGTCGAGGCGGCAGCACGAGGGCGCGGGCGTCGACGTTTCTCTTCCACTAAGGTGGACGGCCACCAAGAAGAGAAGGCAAGAAAGGGGGTCGAGTATGAGAAAGAGAGAGAGAGAGTTTTGCTACAATAGCATGTGTAAAGAGAGAGCCAAGGGTGTCTCTCTATTTATAGGGTTTTGGGATCCATGGATCTCAATCCATGTGTCTCATAAAATCAATGGTTGAGATTGATTTATGATAATCCAATGGTCAAGATTGTTGTTGGTAAAAGCCAACAACTTGTGATTTAATTTTGATTAAATATATTTGATAAATCAAATATATATTAATACCAAATCAAACCAATCAAATAAGGAGTGAGAAATCAATTGGGAGCCTCCTTCCCCATTAGGAGAGGTGGACGGCCACCAATTCCTAAATGGAATTGGTGCCGCCCCCCCTCTTCCATATGGGGAGGGCAATCCCATATATTACATGGGATTGCATATCTCCTAATATTTCTCTCTACTTATTTTCCCAACAATTTTTATTCACCAAAAATAATTCTTAATTAATTTTGGGAATATTGCAATCTTGACATTGGAATATTGTGAATCACATTCACAACCCAAAACAAAATGTAATTTACATTTTCAATTAATTAGACAATGTGTATCCAATACACATTAATAATTAATCTACTAATATAAATTATATTTAACTCTCTCTAATACATTATAAATCACATTTATAATATATTAGGAATAATTGGATATTACTATCCACATTATTCTTATCCATAATAATTAAATCACATTTAATTATATTGGATAATTTCTCATACATCATGATAATTAAATCACATTTAATTATCAACTTCTCTTTGCTTAGATCTTATGGAATTGTTCTCAAACCATTTAAGAACAATGCTATTTCTCCTCAGATACTTGGAGATAAGGACAGGGCGATTGTATTGTTCCACGTATAGTGACTTGGATATTGAGATCACATCTCAAATCCAGATCCCATGGACCTCTCATAGATGCTTGATTAAATCAAGACCGTAAACCTAATCTTCTCATTGCATCTGAATCTCATTCAGATCAATGTCCAGCTCATGGACTAAGATTAGGTCACTTCTCTCATGAGAGGAGTCACTAAAATCCAGACCTGTTTCATCACTCCCTCGGAATGGAAGCGTCATGGTTATACAATCGTTTATGATCAAATCACCCTTCAGGTATTCCTAATACCTGCACATCCTGCATACTGGAAGACTCATGATCATCATGAAGATAAAGATCACTTTTACACTGTCATCTTCATAGTCTGATCATTAAGTTTCTCAATCTTGGTCCTTGGGATATGGTACAGATCATATGCTTTCACAAAGCATATATCTTACCTTCAAATTCATATCATGCTTCTAAAGCATGATGACCATGCATGGAATTTGGTCAATCCCAATACCTCATGAGTGAGCTCATGTCTCCCTGTTCACAAGTGAACCTGTATGATCCCTTTGAGAGATCATATTACTCATATGCCCTTACATGCACACCAGCTCGCCGGTGTATAGACCTTGATTAGGTCATCAACCTATTGGTCTGCCAAATGTACATGCTCAGACATATAGCAATATATCTGTCTCTGGTCAGAGGATGTTTGCCTGTGATGTGACAGTATTCATCATAGGTCTTTGGTTATCTCGATCTCGTTAAGTCGACTCATTGACTCAACTAATCTGATACCTCCGAATCAATATTCCTATGCAGAGGACCTGCATCAAGAGGTCGATCAGATATCAGTCTAATGAGATGGGATTGCCATCTCCCACTCAGACTGGAGATCACTACTTGTTAATCATTTGATGATGCTTGATGAGTCCTCTATCTAACTCCTTAGATATTCATCCAAGCATCAGCCTCTATGATTCAATCATTGAATCAACAGCTGTATGATTATCAAGTTGGCCATGGTACATAACCCTTTTTGTACAGAGGGACCTTATAGTGCATTCATTCATTCAATATCAGAAAGGGAGTGAAACAAATCAATAACTTTTATTGATGAATCATTTATTACAATAACATTTATTGTAGGAATGGTTCGCCTCGGGCTCACATTGCTAACAATCTCCCACTAGCCCTCAGAACCATTCAGGAACAAGCCTTAAACCCATACTCATTACATGCTGGTCAAAAACCTTCTGTGTCAGAGGTTTGGTAAGAGGATCAGCAACGTTGTCGGCGGAGGCCACCTTGGTGATGATGATGTCACCACGCTTTTGAATCTCCCGAATGATGTAGTATTTCCTTTCTACGTGCTTGCTCTTCTGATGCCATCTGGGTTCCTTCGCCTGGGCAATGGCTCCCGTGTTATCACAGAGTAGCGGGATGGGAGTATCAGAGGAAACTACGCCAAGCTCCTGGACAAACTTGCGCAACCACACCGCCTCCTTTGCAGCATCCGATGCGGCAATGTATTCGGCTTCTGTCGTTGAATCTGCCGTAGTGTCCTGCTTCTTGCTTCTCCAGCTCACAGCACCACCGTTCAACAGGAACACAAACCCTGATGTCGACTTTCGATCATCAATATCTGATTGGAAGTCAGAATCTGTATATCCCAAGACTTGGAGATCACCATCTCCATAGACCAAGATGTAATCTTGCGTCCGTCTAAGATATTTGAATATGTTCTTTACTGCATTCCAGTGTTGTTCTCCATAGCAGGATTGGTAACGACTTACCACTCCCACTGCATGGCAGATATCTGGCCTAGTACACATCATGGCATACATTAAGCTTCGTACGGCTGATGCATAAGGACATCCAGCTATGGCCTTCTTTTCCTCAACAGTTTGAGGAGCCATTCCTTTAGACAGGTGGATACCATGTCTTAAGGGTAGGAATCCTTTCTTGGAACTATCCATACGGAATCGTTCAAGAATCTTCTTAATGTATCCTTGTTGTGACAATCCCAATATCCTCTTCTCTCGGTTTCTGAACAGTTTCAGACCCAAGATGTAAGAGGCTTCTCCAAGATCTTTCATCTCAAAGGTATTGGACAGCCAAATCTTTACACTGGTCATCATCCCTGTATCATTCCCAATGATAAGGATGTCATCTACATAAAGCACGATGAACACAATGGCGCTCCCACTAAGCTTCTTGTACACACAAGGTTCATCAGGATTCTGCACAAAATCATAACTCTTTATGGTTTCGTCAAATCTGATGTTCCAACTACGAGAAGCTTGTTTGAGCCCATAGATGGATTTCTTCAGCTTGCATACTTTGCCATCCTCAGTTATGAAGCCCTGGGGCTGCTCCATGTAGATATCCTCCTCGAGGTATCCATTGAGGAAAGCCGTCTTGACGTCCATCTGCCAGATGTCGTAGTCAAGATATGCAGCTATAGCTAGCAGTGCCCTGATGGATTTAAGCATAGCCACAGGAGAGAACGTCTCATCGTAGTCGATGCCTTCTCTCTGTGTGTAGCCCTTGGCTACGAGCCGTGCCTTGAAAGTCTCTACTTTCCCATCAGGTCCCCTCTTTCTCTTGAAGATCCATTTGCACCCAATGGGTTTTACCCCTTTAGGTGGATCCTCTAGGGTCCATACACCATTCTTATGCATGGAGTCAATCTCTGACTTCATTGCTAGCATCCATCTATCCATGTCATGATCCTCGAGTGCTTCATCAAATGAAGTAGGATCACTGTCAGTTTCACTTGACACATGGAATCCATACCTTTCAGGTGGTGCAACCACCCTCGAACTCCTTCGAAGAGGTATGGGTGTTTCATCTTTATTTATCTCTTCAGTTTCTGGTTCAGGAAGCTCAGAGTCCTCAGGGGACTCAATGAGTTCCTCTACTTCACTTTTGTCTTGACCTTTAAGGAAATCATCCTCCAGAAATTTCACATCTCTAGAGACAAAAACCTTTTGGGTCTCAGGGTCATAAAGTTGATATCCAATACCATCTTTAACATACCCAATGAAGTAGCACTCACGAGAGCGAGATTCTAGCTTACTTGCATCCACATTCTTTGCATGGACCAAGCAACCCCAAACCCTCAAGTGATTAACACTAGGTTTGGTTCCATACCAGAGCTCATGAGGAGTCTTAGGTACAGATTTGCTAGGAATCTTATTTAGGATATATATTGCAGTCTCTACTGCATATCCCCAGAAACTAAGTGGTAAATGTGCTTTACTCATCATTGAACGAACCATATCCATGATGGTTCTGTTGCGTCTTTCAGCAACACCATTAAGTTGGGGAGTTCCAGGAGGAGTGAGATTGGAAATAATTCCATTCTCCTTAAGGTATTCCTTAAATTCATCTGATAGGTACTCGCCACCTCGATCAGATCGAATTCGTTTAATCTTCCTATTGGTTTGGTTCTCAACCAAAGCCTTGAATTCTTTGAACTTTTCAAAGGTTTCAGACTTATGACGTAATAGGAAGATAAACCCGTATCGCGAATGGTCATCAATAAACGTCAAATAATATCGATATCCATTTCGAGTCGCGGTACTGAAGGGACCGCATACATCAGTATGTATTAGGTCAATAATACCTTCACATCTTGTAACCTTGTTACGGAAAGGCATCCTGGTCATTTTACCTCGAATACAATGTTCACAGGTAGGTAAAGGCTGAACCTGTAGAAAGTCCAAAGGTCCATCCTTTATCAATCTATTGATCCTATCAACAGATAAATGACCAAGCCTTTGATGCCAAATCATGTTTGAATGATTTATATTACTCCTGGATCTTTTAGGGTTTTTATTAGTGGTTGTAACATTCATGACATGCTCATTAATGCACAATTCATAGAGTCCTCCAGAAGTCAAAATACCCTCTGCAATATATTTATCATAATGATTTATGACTAATTTATTACAAAATAGGAATGAATATCTACTTCTAACTAGCTTAGATACAGATATCAAATTCCTTCTGACTTCAGGTACATAAAGACACTCTTTAAGTACTAGGACTCTTCCACTAGATAATGATAGTCTGCAGGTCCCGACGGCGACTGCTGCAACACTTGCATCAGATCCCATCTGGATGACTATCTCTCCTTCCTCAAGCTGTCTAGTTTCCTGAAACAAATGCAACAAATTGCATACATGAACAGAAGCACCAGAATCAACTACCCAACTTCCTTCTCGTCCAACGAGAAAGCTGGTTTCAATGATAAGAGTAGATTTCATACCTGCAGGGGCTTTACCTTTGTCGACCGACTTCAGGTAATCTGGGCAATTACGCTTCCAGTGCCCCGGCTTCTTGCAGTGGTGACAGACGTCGGTTTTCTTCGACGCCATTAAAATGGATGCATTGGAAGATGAGGCAACACCTTGTCCCTTCTTCTTTCTCTTCTGGGCCGGGCCCTTCCGAGAACCTTGCTTCCGACCGCGCTTCCCTTTGACCTGTGCAACCATTGCAGTGCCAGAGGGACCATCTTTCTTCATTACGTCTTCTGCAGACTTTAATGCAGCAAGAAGCCCAGCATTTGTCAGTTCCAGCTTATTCATGTGGAATGATACTACAAAGTTATTGAAAGATTTGGGCAATGACAGCAGAATGAAATCAGATTGCATGTCTGCATCCATCGTTGCCCCCAGAGTCTCAAGCTCTGACAAGTACCCAAACATTTTGAGTACATGATCGCGGACCGAGGTCCCTTCCTGCATCTTACAGCGAAGAAGATCTTTCATAACATTGTACCGCTGGGTGCGGTTAATGTCACCAAACATATCCTTCAGATTCTGCATGATATCCTGGCAAGTACTCATCTCCACATGTTGCTTCTGAAGAACATTGGAGAGAGAACCCAAGATATAGCATCTAGCCAAGACATGATCTTCATCATACTTGTCATTATATGCTTTGTCTTCCTTAGATTTAGGGTTTTCAAGTTTGTCTTCATGGAGCACATAACTGATGCGCTCTGCTGAAAGCACAAGCTCCAAATTACGGATCCAATCCGAGTAATTTGGTCCGGTCAATTGGTTGACCTCCAGAAGCCTATTCAGTGGGTTCATGGCCTTCATTTTCTGAAATTGAGAATGCACTATATTTAGAACATATAATCATATATCCAATTTAATTTTATTTGATTAAGGCATTTTAAATCAAATTAGTCTTGCTATGTCAACTATGAAAGTTTATTCCCTTATTCACTTTCAAAGTAGGAGATATACTTACCAATATATCTCAAGCAAGAACTGGGATCTCCTCTTTATCATTGTCATATCCCAATAATATGAGAACCTATGACTCTGATAAAGAGAAGCAGGAACACATTCCGCCTTGCAAGTCCAACTTGCATTTCCCAATTCGGTCTTTAATACCCGAGCCCACCACCCCTAAGGTGATGTTGACTCGTCATTAATTGAACCAACCGTCAACAGGAATACAACTCGCTATGCGCAATCCAATATCGCCCCAATAATATGAGGACCCGATATTGGGGTCACTACGCATACGTCCTTACTCTTTCGAGAAGCGACGAGCCCGATCCAAACGGATCATATGTGGGAGTTGTCACTTCGGACAGGCGTCTCCTACATATAATATTTGGCGACGAAACCCTTCGCCTTGACGGGAGACCATGGATGTCACTTATGTGATCCTCCATCTCTTATTCAAATTTAATTAATTTCTATGAATCTCATTCATATAATTAATTCTTCCAAGGGAATTATTAACTCTAATCATATTAGAGTATTTTCAATTGGATATAATTAACTTAATCATATTAAATTAATTATCAATCCAATTTAATCAATCAAACTTAATTTTATGCTTGAATATACATATATGATATTATTCTCAAAGTACGTATTAATTCGAATTTTAATAATTAGAAAAAATACATCATAATCCCTCGGACATTATCCCGGCCCTACCCGCTGTCATGGCCAGTACCGACGGGAGTGGGGCGGACCACATACGTTGCAACCCGCTGACCCAGCGATCCCCGACTAGACACCATATCCACCTCGGGAAAGGATAATGCCAAATTGATTATTTTTTACTTGAGATGATCATCGGTTTTTCAACCGAAATTATACCATATAGTAATCAAAACAATTTTGATTTTAAGGAAATTTGCTAGGCAAATTCCCAAGTCCTATTCAAGCAAGAAGTTTGATGATTGTAGTTCCAATTAAGGTTTAGATCAAATCTAATCATTTAATTGGTTGGGGCCAAGTCAATTAGGCAAATAATCATGTTTCAATATTTCACAAATATTTTTCAAGATTATCTCACGAAATTAACAATTAATTTCTCTAATTGACAATCACTTGGTTCTAGATTAGGAAGGCAATTTCAGCAGTGACCCCTACTTACTAAAATTGACATATCTCAATCATATTAAATCCAAATTAAGCAAAGTCAATTTCTAAAGTTTGCTAATTTGATTTAGGACAGAACCTAAGTGATGTTTCACGCATTTCGAGGCAAGTCTAAACAGTAATTAACAATTTAATCACGTTCAGATTCACAGTTCTCGCAACAGTGCATACATGTCCATTAAAACGACCATATCTCGAGCATACGAAATCCGATTTACGCAAACTCAGATCCTATGGTTTCCTTATTTAATGGGGAACATAATCCAATTAAAAAATTCGTGTTTAAACAATTTAAACAGTGCCGAATTTCTTCACTAAACAGATCTGCGAAATCAAATGCGATGAAAACTTTCGCGACCTAAACGAACCCAAGTCGTCCTTGGTTAACGAATCACTATTCGAAACCATCGACCTAAGGCTCTGATACCACTTGAAGGATATGGAGAGATCCTCAAGCGCATCACGGAAGCGTGAGCGTCGTATCGGATACGACGAAGAACGACTAGTCATACTAGTTGTTCGGTGCAGCGGAATTTAAAAAATTTATTCGATGAAACCACATGATCCAAGAACCATTCTCGGATCGTTTCATCTATAACCACAGCAAGTATAATGCAATACCTCTTGAAGCGTGGTTGATCAAGTCTCTAAGAGAAGAGACCTCCTGTCTCAAGTCCGATCGTCGGAGAGATCGCTTGCGAGCGCGGGGATGAACCGCGGTGTCCTCGCAATCCAAGATGTTGATCCAAGCGCGGTTGCTCCTGATCTCCACACACGAGATCGTACGTCTCCTTCGCGAGTGCAGCACTCCAAGTAGACGAAGAACCGCAGAGCGTCGAGGCGGCAGCACGAGGGCGCGGGCGTCGACGTTTCTCTTCCACTAAGGTGGACGGCCACCAAGAAGAGAAGGCAAGAAAGGGGGTCGAGTATGAGAAAGAGAGAGAGAGAGTTTTGCTACAATAGCATGTGTAAAGAGAGAGCCAAGGGTGTCTCTCTATTTATAGGGTTTTGGGATCCATGGATCTCAATCCATGTGTCTCATAAAATCAATGGTTGAGATTGATTTATGATAATCCAATGGTCAAGATTGTTGTTGGTAAAAGCCAACAACTTGTGATTTAATTTTGATTAAATATATTTGATAAATCAAATATATATTAATACCAAATCAAACCAATCAAATAAGGAGTGAGAAATCAATTGGGAGCCTCCTTCCCCATTAGGAGAGGTGGACGGCCACCAATTCCTAAATGGAATTGGTGCCGCCCCCCCTCTTCCATATGGGGAGGGCAATCCCATATATTACATGGGATTGCATATCTCCTAATATTTCTCTCTACTTATTTTCCCAACAATTTTTATTCACCAAAAATAATTCTTAATTAATTTTGGGAATATTGCAATCTTGACATTGGAATATTGTGAATCACATTCACAACCCAAAACAAAATGTAATTTACATTTTCAATTAATTAGACAATGTGTATCCAATACACATTAATAATTAATCTACTAATATAAATTATATTTAACTCTCTCTAATACATTATAAATCACATTTATAATATATTAGGAATAATTGGATATTACTATCCACATTATTCTTATCCATAATAATTAAATCACATTTAATTATATTGGATAATTTCTCATACATCATGATAATTAAATCACATTTAATTATCAACTTCTCTTTGCTTAGATCTTATGGAATTGTTCTCAAACCATTTAAGAACAATGCTATTTCTCCTCAGATACTTGGAGATAAGGACAGGGCGATTGTATTGTTCCACGTATAGTGACTTGGATATTGAGATCACATCTCAAATCCAGATCCCATGGACCTCTCATAGATGCTTGATTAAATCAAGACCGTAAACCTAATCTTCTCATTGCATCTGAATCTCATTCAGATCAATGTCCAGCTCATGGACTAAGATTAGGTCACTTCTCTCATGAGAGGAGTCACTAAAATCCAGACCTGTTTCATCACTCCCTCGGAATGGAAGCGTCATGGTTATACAATCGTTTATGATCAAATCACCCTTCAGGTATTCCTAATACCTGCACATCCTGCATACTGGAAGACTCATGATCATCATGAAGATAAAGATCACTTTTACACTGTCATCTTCATAGTCTGATCATTAAGTTTCTCAATCTTGGTCCTTGGGATATGGTACAGATCATATGCTTTCACAAAGCATATATCTTACCTTCAAATTCATATCATGCTTCTAAAGCATGATGACCATGCATGGAATTTGGTCAATCCCAATACCTCATGAGTGAGCTCATGTCTCCCTGTTCACAAGTGAACCTGTATGATCCCTTTGAGAGATCATATTACTCATATGCCCTTACATGCACACCAGCTCGCCGGTGTATAGACCTTGATTAGGTCATCAACCTATTGGTCTGCCAAATGTACATGCTCAGACATATAGCAATATATCTGTCTCTGGTCAGAGGATGTTTGCCTGTGATGTGACAGTATTCATCATAGGTCTTTGGTTATCTCGATCTCGTTAAGTCGACTCATTGACTCAACTAATCTGATACCTCCGAATCAATATTCCTATGCAGAGGACCTGCATCAAGAGGTCGATCAGATATCAGTCTAATGAGATGGGATTGCCATCTCCCACTCAGACTGGAGATCACTACTTGTTAATCATTTGATGATGCTTGATGAGTCCTCTATCTAACTCCTTAGATATTCATCCAAGCATCAGCCTCTATGATTCAATCATTGAATCAACAGCTGTATGATTATCAAGTTGGCCATGGTACATAACCCTTTTTGTACAGAGGGACCTTATAGTGCATTCATTCATTCAATATCAGAAAGGGAGTGAAACAAATCAATAACTTTTATTGATGAATCATTTATTACAATAACATTTATTGTAGGAATGGTTCGCCTCGGGCTCACATTGCTAACAGAGATAACCTAAGTCCTATGTTGAATGCTATCACAGCATAGGCATGCATCCTCTGACCAGATGCAGATGTATTGCTATATGTCTGAGTATATACATTTGGCAGACCAATAGGTTGATGACCTAACCAAGGTCTATACACCGGCGAGCTGGTGTGCATATAAGGGTATATGAGCAATATGATCTCTCAAAGGGATCATACAGGTTCACTTGTGAACCGGAAGACATGAGCTCACTAATGAGGTATTGGGACCAATCAAATTCCATGCATGGTCGTCGTGATTTGGATGCATGACATGAATTTGAAGGTATGATATATGCTTTGGGAAAGCATATGATCGATACCAACTCCCAATGACCGAGATTGAGAAACTTAGTGATCAAACCCTGAAGAAGACAGTGTAAAATTGATCTTGATCTTTGGGTTGACCGTGGGTCTTCCAGTATGCAGGATGTACAGGTACTGGGAATACCTGAGGGTGATGTAAACATAAACGATTGTATATCCATGACGCTTCCATTCCGAGGGAGTGAAGAAACAGGTCTGGATTCTAGTGACTCCTTTCAGTAGAGAAGCAATCCGATCTTAGTCCAAGTGTTGGACATTGGTTTGAATGTGATTCAGATTCAATGAGAAGATTAGATTTGCGGTCTTGATTTAATCAAGCATCTGTGGGAGGTTCGTAAGATCTGGATTTGAGATAAGATCTCAATATCCAAGTCACTATACATGAAATAATACAATCGCCATGTCCTTATCTCCAAGTATCTGGGAAGACATCACATTATTCTTGAAGGGGTTCAAGAATAATTCATTTGATAAAATTCATATCCAAGCAAGAAGGACTTGATGATTAAATGAGATTTAATAATCAAGCATAATATGAATGAGATTCATATTATGAGAATCATTATCCAAGATAATTAAATGGGATTTAATTATCGAGGATTGGAGAATGTGGATAATACTATCCATGATATATGTGTATTATAAATATGATTTATAATATATATATATAAGAGAGAGAATTTATGTAAATAATAATTGTTAATTAATAATGTGGATTGGATTCACATTTATTGATTAATTGGAAATGTAATTTACAAATTAGTTTGGGTTGTGAATTTGATTCACATATTTTCAATGACATGATTGAAATATTCACAAATTAATTTGAAATTAATCTGGTGGGTAATTGTTATTACAAAATTTATTAAGAAATAATAAGATAGAATAAAAAAGAGACAAAACAACCACCTAAATAATAGGTGGCGTCACCTATGAATTATTCATAGGTCACGCCCCCTATAATCTAGGGTGGTTAGTTGCCTCCTTTTTTTGTTATCACATTATCTCTTAATAAATTGATTTATGTTAAATTAAATTATGTTGATAATGTTGCAACATATTTTTATTTTAAATATAAATTAATGTTGTTGGTTTTAACCAACAACAATCATAGCCATTGATCTTACATGGACCAAGCATGGCCGTTGGTTCTATGTGTCCCATGAATTGAGATCCATTGGATCCTAAACTAGTATAAAAGGACGGCTAGCCTTGCCTTTCTAAGTACATCATCTAGAGTTGTAGTAGACTACTACTCTCTCTCTCTCTCTCATTCTCGTGTGGGCTCTCTCCCTCTCAATCTCAAGTTGCTATCCACTTTACATATTGAGGAGAGCGTCTTGCTTTCGCCTTCGACGATTGGTGGATCTCCATCTTCTTTGGAGTTGCTTACTTTAAAGGAAGACGACGGATTTCGTTTGACGAAATTAGGGGTGCCATCGCTTGGATCTTCTTCGAGGATTGCGGGAGGTATGTGACTCATCATCGTGCCTGCAAGTGCGTTCTTCATGGATCAGACTTGAGACAGGAGGATCTCTCGTTTGGGATCTCGCAATCACAACCACGCTTCAAGAGTAATTCCTTATACTTTGTGGTTTGATGAAACGATCTGAGAAGTGTTCTCGTGATCATGTGGTTTCATCTTTAATTTTAAAAAAATTTTAATTTCTGCCGCATCTAGCGACTAGTGCGATTAGTTGCTCCGATTACATACGATGCAATCAACACGCTTCCGTGATGCACTTAAGGATAATCAATATACTTCAAGTGGTATCAGAGCCAGGTTGAATAAGGTTTTGGATATGATCCATAGACCTTAGACGATTGGTTTTGAAAGGGTCGCGTAATTTTTTATTGCATTTCAATTTTCGCACCTCTGTTTAATTGAAATTTCCAGTACTGTTTAAATGGTTTAAGCACTAAATTTTCAAATGGATTTTGTTCCCCATTAATTAAGGAAACCATAGGATTTGAGTTTGCAAAATTTGGACTTCATTTGCTCAAGATATGGTCTTTTGAATATGCATATATTCACTGTTGCGGGAACTGCGGATTTAAACGTGATTAATGAGTTAATTACGGTTTTGATCCGCCTCGAAATGCATGAATTATCACTTGGATTCTTTAATAAATCAAATAGGCAATCTTAGGAAACTGAGTTTGCATTTTTTGGATTTAAGTTGATTAAGATAAGTTAATTTTAGTGATTAGGGGTCACGGCTGGAAATTGACATTTTTGATCATGAACCTTGTGATAAGTCATTCAATTATCATGATGAAAATTAATTGTTAATTTTCTGGAATAATTAGTGATTAATATTTGTGAAATATTTAAAGAGATAATTATTTCATTGAATGATATTTGCCTAAACCACCATGATGAGATAATTGATCTTGATCATTGGTTCATCAACAAACATTGATTTCATGAAAAACCATAGTTTATCCTAGAATAGTTGTAGGACAACATTTACATGAAAAACCGTCTTGCTTGAATAGGATTGAGGATTTGTCTAGCAAATCTTCTTATAATATAATCAAAATTGTTTTGATGTATATGGTATAATTTCGGTTGAAAAACCGATGAGCATCTCAAAGAACATGATGATCTGTCTGGTATTATCCTTTCCCGAGGCGGATATGGTGCCTAGTCGGTGAGCATTGGGGTCGCGGGTTGCAACGTTTGTGGTCCATCCCACTCTCGTCGGTACTGGCCATGACAGCGGGTAGGGACTGTATAATGCCGGAGAAAGTCAATGTGTATTTTTCTAATTATTAAAATTCGAATAATATGTACTTTGAGATTATACCTACTATTCAAGTAATAATCAAGTTTGTTGATTGATAATTGGATTAATGATTGATTTAATATGATTAAATTAATTATATCCAATTAACACTCTGTTATGAATAGATGTGTATTTCCCTTGGAAGAATTAATTATGTGAATATGATTCACAATAATTAATTATAAAATTTGAATGTGAGATGGAGGATCACATAAGTGACATCCATAGTCTCCCATCAAGGCAAAGGATTCTGTCTCCAGTTGTTGTGTATAGGAGACGCCTGTCCAAAGTGACAGATCCTGTACATGATTTAATTGGATCGGGTTCTTTGCTACTCGAAAGAGTAAGGCTGTATACGTATTGACCTCAATATCAGGTCCTCATATTATTGGGCCGATATTGAATTGCGTATAGCGAGTTTTAAGCCTGTTGACGGTTGGTTCAATTAACAGCGGGTCAACATCATCTTAGGGGTGGTGGGCCCAGGTGTTAAAGACCGAATTGGGAAATGCAAGTTGGACTTGCAAGGCAGAATGTGTTCCCACTTCACTTATTCAAGTCACAGGTTCTCATATTATTGGGATGTGATAACGATAGAGAGGAGATCCCAGATCTTGCTTGAGATATAGCGATAAGTGTATCTCTTACTTTGAAAGAAAAATAAGGGAATAATCTTTCAAAGTTGACCTAGCAAGACATATTTGATTTAAAATGCCTTAATCAAATAATTTTAAAAAATGAATATATATATATATTTATCTATATATTCTAATATAGTGCATTCTTAATTTCAGAAAATGAAGTCCATGAACCCACTTAGTAGGCTCCTAGAGGTCAACCAGTTGATCGGACCAAATTATTCGGATTGGATCCGAAATTTGGATCTTGTCCTATAAGCGGAGCGCATCTCTTATGTGCTGAGCAAGGACAGGATAGCAAACCCTAAGACTGCGGAAGATAACTCTTATAATGAAAAATATGATGAAGACCATAATCTGGCAAGGTGTTACGTCCTTGGATCATTGTCCAATGTGCTTCAGAAGCAACATGTGGAAATGAACCATTGCTAAGAGATTATGCTGAATCTGAAGGAGATGTTCGATGACATAAACCACACACAGCATTACAATGTTATGAAAGAGCTTATTCGCTGCAAGATGCAGGAAGGGACCTCTGTCAGAGAACACGTACTCAAAATGTTTGGGTACCTCTCTGAGCTGGAAACCCTGGGGGCCTACTTGGATTCTGAAATGCAAGCTGATTTCATTCTCATGTCGCTCCCTAAGTCTTTCAACAACTTTCTTGTGTCTTACCACATGAACAAAGGTGACTTCACAAACGCTGGGTTGTTAGCTGCATTGAACTCCGCGGAAGATGTCATGAAGAAGGACGGCCCCTCTGCTAGTGCATTGGTTGCATAGGTAAGAGGAAAGCGCGGGAGGAAGCAAGGTTCTCGGAAGGGCCTGGCCCCGAAGAGGAAGAAGAAGAATCAAGGAGTTGGTTCGTCTTCTAGTTCTTCTACACTGATGACATCGAAAAAGTCCGATGTCTGTCACCACTGCAAGAAGCCGGGGCACTAGCGGCGTAATTGCCCAATAAAGCCCCAACAGATATGAAATCTACTTTCATCATTGAAACTAGCTTTCTCATTGGACGAGAAGGATGTTGGGTTATATATTTTGGTGCTTCTGTTCACGTGTGCAATTCGTTGCATTTGTTTAAGGAAACTAGGAATCTGGAGCAAGGGGAGATAGTTATCTAGATGGGATCTGATGCAAGTGTTGCAGCAGTCGCCATCGGGACATGCAAACTGTCGTTATCTAGTGGTCGAGTCCTAGTACTTAAAGAGTGTCTTTATGTACCTAAAGTCAGGAGGAATTTGATATCTGTATCTAAGCTTGTTAGACATGGATACTCCTTCCTATTCTGTAATAAGTTAGTCATAAATCATTATGATAAATTTATTGCAGAAGGTGTTCTGACTTCTGGTGGACTCTATGAATTGTGCATTGATGAATGTGTCATAAATGTCACTACCACTGATAATAAAAACCCTAAGAGATCCAGGGAGAATGGAAATCATTCGAATATGATTTGGCATCAAAGGCTTGGTCATTTATCTGTTGATAGGATCAATAGATTGATAAAGGATGGACCTTTAGATTTTCTACAGGTTCAATCTTTACCTACCTGTGAACATTGCATTTGAGGTAAAATGACCAGGATGCCTTTCCGTAACAAGGTTACGCGATGCGAAGTTATTCTTGACCTAATACATACTGATGTATGCGATCCCTTCAGTACCCCGACTAGAAATGGATATCGATATTATTTGACGTTTATTGATAACCACTCGCGATACGGGTTTATCTTCTTGCTACGTCATAAATCTGAAACCTTTGAAAAGTTCAAAGAGTTTAAGGCTTTGGTTGAGAACTAAGCCGATAGGAAGATCAAACGGATTCGATATGACCGAGGTGGTGAGTACCTCTCAGATGAATTCAAAGAATATCTTAAAGAGAATGGAATTGTCTCTAATCTCACTCCCCCTGAAACTCCCCAACTATATGGTGTTGCTGAAAGATGCAACATGACCATCTTGGACATGGTCCGTTCAATGATGAGCAAAGCACGTTTATCTCTTAGTTTCTGGGGATATGCAGTAGAGACTGCAATATATATCCTGAACAAGATTCCTAGCAGGTCTGTACCCAGGACTCCTCACGAGCTCTGGTATGGAACCAAACCTAGTGTTAATCACTTCAGGGTTTGGGGATTCTTGGTCCATGCAAAGAACGTGGATGCAAGTAAGCTAGAATCTTGCACTCGTGAGTGCTACTTTATTGGGTATGTTAAAGATGGTATTGGATACCACCTTTATGACCCTGAGACCCAAAAGGTTTCTGTCTCTAGGGATGTGAAATTTCTAGAGGATGATTTCTCTAAAGGTCAAGACAAGAATGAAGTAGAGGAACTCATTGAATCCCCTGAGGATTCTGAGATTCCTTAACCAGAAACTGAAGAGATAAATAAAGATGAAACACCCATACCTCTTCGAAGGAGTTCACGGGTGGTTGCACCCCCTGAAAGGTATGGATTCCATGTGTCAGGTGAGACTGACATTCATCCTTCTTCATTTGATGAAGCTCTCGTGGATCATGACATGGATAGATGGATGCTAACAATGAAGTCAGAGATTGAGTCCATGCATAAGAATGGTGTATGGACCCTAGAGGATCCACCAAAAGGGGTAAAACCCATTGGGTGTAAATGGATCTTCAAGAGAAAGAGGGGACCTGATGGGAAAGTAGAGACTTTCAAAGCCCGGCTCATAGGCAAGGGCTACACAGAGAGAAGGCATCGACCACGATGAGACATTCTCTCCTGTGGCTATGCTTAAATCCATCAGGACACTGCTAGCTATAGCTGCATTTCTTGACTACGACATCTGGCAGATGGACGTCAAGACGGCTTTCCTAAATGGATACCTCGAGGAGGATATCTATATGGAGCAGCCCCAGGGCTTCATAGTTGAGAATGGTAAAGTATGCAAGCTGAAGAAATCCATCTATGGGCTCAAACAAGCTTCTCGTAGCTGAAACATCAGATTTGACGAACCATAAAGAGTTATGATTTTATGCAGAATCCTGATGAACCTTGTGTGTACAAGAAGCTTAGTGGGAGCGCCATTGTTTTCATCGTGCTTTACGTAGACGATATCCTTATCATTGGGAATGATACAAGAATGATGACCAGTGTGAAGATTTGGTTATCCCATACCTTCGAGATGAAAGATCTTGGAGAAGCCTCTTACATCTTAGGCCTGAAGTTGGTTAGAAACCAAGAAAAGAGAATGTTGGGATTATCACAACATGGATACATCAAGAAGATTCTTGAACGATTCCGTATGGATAGTTCCAAGAAAGGATTCCTCCCCTTAGGACATGGTATCCATCTGTCCAAAGGGATGGCTCCTCAAAGTGTTAAGGAAAGGAAGGCCATGGCTGGATGCCCTTACACATCAGCTGTAGGAAGCTTGATGTATGCCATGATGTGTACTAGGCCAGACAACAGCCATGCAGTGGGAGTGGTAAGTCGTTACCAATCCTTCTATGGAGAGAAACACTGGAATGCATTGAAGAACATATTCAAATATCTAAGACGGACACAAGATTACATCTTGGTCTATGGGGATGGTGATCTCCAAGACTTGGGATATACAAATTCAGACTTCCAGTCAGATATTGATGATCGAAATTCGACACCAGGGTTTGTATTCCTGTTGAACGGTGATGCTGTGAGCTGGAGAAGCAAGAAGCAGGACACTACGGCAGATTCAACAATAGAAGCCGAATACATTACCGCATCGGATGCTGCAAAGGAGGCGGTGTGGTTGCGCAAGTTCATCTTGGAGGTTGGCGTAGTTTCCTCTAATACTCCCTTCCCGTTACTCTATGATAACACTGGAGCCATTGCCCAAGCAAAGGATCCCAGGTGCCATCAAAAGAGCAAGCACGTGGAAAGGAAATACCACATCATTCGGGAGATTCAAAAGCGTGATGATATCATCATCACCAAGGTGGCATCTGCCGACAACATTGCTGATCCTCTTACCAAACCTCTTACACAGAAGGTTTTTGACCAGCATGTAATGAGTATGGGTTTACAGATTGTACCTGAATGGTTCTGAGGGCTAGTGGGAGATTGTTAGACATGTGAGCCCTGGGAGAACCATTCTTACAATAAATGTTATTGTAATGTTTATATTTATCAATAAAAGTTATTGATGTTTCACTTCCTTTCTGAAATTAAATGAATGAATGCACTATAAGGTCCCTCTGTATAATTAGGGTTATGTACCATGGCCATCTTGATGATCATATAGCTGTTGATTCATTAAATGAATCATAGAGGCTGGTGTTTGGATGAATATCTAAGGAGTTAGATAGAGTACTCATCAAGCACCGTCAAATGATTGTCAAGAGAAGATCTCCAGTCTGAGTAGAAGATGGCAATCCTTTCTTACATAAGCTGATATCTGGCCGACCTCTCGATGCAGGTCCTATGCATGGGAACAGTGATTCGGAGGTGTCAGATTAGTTAGGTCAATGGGTTGACTTAGCGAGATCGAGATAACCTAAGTCCTATGTTGAATGTCGTCACAGCATAGGCATGCATCCTCTGACCGGAGACAGATGTATTGCTATATGTCTGAGTATGTACATTTGGCAGACCAATAGGTTGATGACCTAACCAAGGTCTATACACCGACGAGCTGGTGTGCATATAAGGGTATATGAGCAATATGATCTCTCAAAGGGATCATACATGTTCACTTGTGAACCGGAAGACATGAGCTCACTCATGAGGTATTGGGACCGATCAAATTCCATGCATGGCCGTCGGGCTTTGGAAGCATGACATGAATTTGAAGGTATGATATATGCTTTGGGAAAGCATATGATCGATACCAACTCCCAATGACCGAGATTGAGAAACTTAGTGATCAAACCCTGAAGAAGACAGTGTAAAAATGATCTTGATCTTCGGGTTGACCATGGGTCTTCCAGTATGCAGGATGTACATGTATTGGGAATACTTGAGGGTGATGTGATCATAAACGATTGTATATCCATGACGCTTCCATTCCGAGGGAGTGATGAAACAGGTCTGGATTTTAGTGACTCCTTTTAGTAGAGAAGCAATCCGATCTTAGTCCAAGTGTTGGACATTGGTCTGAATGAGATTCAGATTTAATGAGAAGATTATATTTGCGGTGTTGATTTAATCAGGCATCTGTGGGAGGTTCGTAAGATCTGGATTTGAGATAAGATCTTAATATCCAAGTCACTATACATGAAATAATACAATCGCTCTGTCCTTATCTCCACGTATCTGCGGAGAAAGCACATTATTCTTGAAGGGGTTCAGGAATAATTCATTTGATGAAATTCATATCCAAGCAAGATGGACTTGATGATTAAATGAGATTTAATTATCAAGCATAATATGAATGAGATTCATATTATGAGAATCATTATCCAAGATAATTATATGGGATTTAATTATCAAGTATTGGAGAATGTGGATGATACTATACATGATATATGCATATTATAAATATGATTTATAATATATATATAAGAGAATTTATGTAAATAGTATTTGTTAATTAATAATGTGGATTGGATTCACATTTATTGATTAATTAGAAATGTAATTTACAAATTAGTTTGTGTTGTGAATTTGATTCAAATATTTTCAATGGCATGATTGAAATATTCACAAATTAATTTGGAATTAATTTGGTGGATAATTTTGTGATAATTGTTATTACAAAATTTATTAAGAAATAATAAGATAAAATAAAAAAGAGTCAAAACAACCACCTAAATAATAGGTGGCGTCACCTATGAATTATTCATAGGTGACACCCCCTATAATCTAGGGTGGCTAGTTGCCTCCTTTTTTTGTTATCACATTATTTCTTAATCAATTGATTTATGTTAAATTAAATTATGTTGATAATGTTGCAACATATTTTTAATTTAAATATAAATTAATGTTGTTGGTTTTAACCAACAACAATCATAGCCATTGATCTTACATGGACCAAGGATCTATGTTTCCCATGGATTGAGATCCATTGGATCCTAAACTAGTATAAAAGGAGGGCTAGCCTAGACTTTCTAAGTACATCATCTAGAGTTGTAGAAGACTACTATATATATATATATATCTCATTCTCGTGTGGGCTCTCTCCCTCTCAATCTCAAGTGGCCTTCCACTTTACATATTGAGGAGGAGAGCGTCTTGCTTTCTCCTTCAACGATTGGTGGATCTCCATCTTCTTCGGAGTTGCTTACTCTAAAGGAAGACGACGGATTTCGTTTGACGAAATCAGGGGAGCCATCGCTTGGATCTTCATCGAGGATTGCGGGAGGTACGCGACTCATCATCGTGCCCGCAAGGGCGTTCTTCGTGGATCGGACTTGAGACAGGTGGATCTCTCGTTTGGGATCTCGCGATCACAACCACGCTTATACTTTGTGGTTTGATGAAATGATCCGAGAAGTGTTCTCATGATCATGTGGTTTCATCTTTAGTTTTAAAAAAATTTTAATTTCTGCCGCATCTAGCGACTAGTGCGATTAGTTGCTCCGATTGCATACGATGCAATCAACACGCTTCCGTGATGTGCTTAAGGACAATCAATATCCTTTAGGTGACGGTGACAGGTGATGGAGAGTGAGGTTGGTGGAGGTCGTGGAGTGACATGGGTGCGGGTTAGGGCGATCATGGAGGTCGGCGAGGATGAGGGTAGAGTGGGCTGCAAGATTGAGGTGACAGGAGGCGGCGAGGGTTGCTGGAGTGGATCCCAAAATTGGAAGGGGGCGGCTCGCGCGCAAGGTGGACGACGTGGGGTGTGGCCCTTGCAGGAGGTAGATGATGACGTCTAAACCGTTAGATTGAGTGATCCAACGATCAGGACAAGGGCGCGAGGTGAGGGCTAGGATTAGATCAAAGGGGCGAGATCGAAGGGTTATGATGGTGCCACGTGGAGGGCGTAGGTAATGGCGGAGAAGGACGGTCGAGATGAAGTCTTGAGGATCTGATCGTGTGGTCCATGAGATGACATGTGGCATGCTAAGAGTTAGGCAGAGACGGAGGGTTGTGATGAAGTCGGAGTTTTGATCGAACGGCATGATCAAAACAAAATGAACAGTGGCGATGAGGAGAGAAGGGAGGTCATCTGACGGTGGAGATTGCGGGACACGTGGCAGCCTGAGGAAGAGGCACTAGCGAATGGCCTAGATTGGATCCAGGGTTTGATCAAAGGGTTGTGGTCACAGCGAGAATAGATGGCCCAGATCAAGAGAGAGGGAGCGAGATCGTACGGTGGGGAATGGAGGGCGTGTGGCGTGCAATGGAGCAGGCCGTGTAGCACAATCAGAGGGCGCCACGTGGCCTTCTCTGAATGGCAGAGAAAGAATATGAATTTAGAGAGAGAAGGAGACCGAATTTGGAAAAACTCCAAAACATGAAAGTTGTATATCTCGATGAGATCTACAAGTTTCATGTTGACCAAAAACGGAGATGAGGTCAAATAAGATACAAAAATATAAGGGTACAAATATACATACATATAGTACACAAAGGGGACCAAAAACCCAAGTTTTGCATACGGGTTCTGATTTAAATGAATTTGGTCTCATTTTAAAGGTCTCTAAATTTGTATTAATGTAAAGGTGAGTAGACCTAAATCGGAGGTTGTATGAGGAAGATCTTGGCATTCTAAGGTGTGGGGTCACCAACTGGGTTTGGGATTTTTATTGGGTATTTTTACAAGATGAAAACCATGCCCTTTTGCCTTGTATTATTAATTAGTAATATACACAGTATAGGGTCAATTTTATTGACTTTGGAGGGAGAATAAAATACAGATAATTAGATGAATATAAGTGAAATACGCTTCATATTTAATGCAAATATGGATGCTAAAATGCATGTATTATGGATGCATGTATGAATGCTATTTATGCAAGATAAAGGAAAATTTGCTGCTAAATACTAGGGAACAAGGCTCTTTTTCCAACTTTAAGAGTGATGAATCACAGATTCATTAACCCCCTATACTTAAACCTTGCTCGTCCCCAAGCAACTAAAATGAAATGCAAGAGTGAAATGATTTTGGGTTCCATACCAAGGTCATGAACAAAAGTTGAAGATGGAGCTTGACTCGACCTTTGAATTAATTGTGTGGCGGAACCTCATTGGGACCTGAACTTAAGACCTGACATACTTCAAGTTCCACAAGTCTTCTATTCAAGACTCCTCAATAGTCAGGTCAGAATAAATCCTCAGATGAAAATTTCTGATGACTATGATTCCTACTTGTACTGTGTAAGTGAAAAATAGCTCTCCACATCAGAAGTAGCTCAGAAACAACCTCCTATAACAAGGTAACTCTAATTACCCGATCCAGTAACTCTTTCCTCGAGGAGCGGGGTATTCCCTTCGTAGTTTAAGTGCAACCAGCTCAAGAGGAGGGGTAGAGAAAAGAATGGACGGTAGCCAGTGTAGCTACCTATCCCGGGATGCCTGACCAGTGTAGCCAAGTCATCCAGATGCATTTTCTTTGCTAATATACATACTCCGACAGGTATTTTATTTTCACTTGGACCTGTCTGATTTTTTTGGAGTTTCTGCATTTTTTTTCGCACTATATACAAGGTGCAGCATGTACATGAGGAGTTTTTCCTCTTGATCCAGTAAATTATCCCTCTTTTGAAACATTATTGCAACCCACAGCATCCCATCCTTAGATGTCAACACCACCAGACTAGATTGAGATGCACTACCCTCCCTAGAGGAGGACGGATGTTTCCACCCGTGTGCTACTCCAATCTTAAGGATTCTACCTCCTCACCACCTCATCAATGAAGAGCTACGTGCATTGTGCTTGTCCAAGGTAGGACATTATCTAAAAGAATCATGCGTGTGCACGAGATATTCTACTTAGACTGATTAAGATGACATGTGAACATAGACTTGCAGACTCAAAGAATTGAGTCACTTTTACCTGAAAAATCTTAACTCCAGTTCCTATAAGGTTCCTCTGAAATTAGGTGGATTAAGGTCAAATCACGTCCCTCCTCAACATCTACTCATAACTTGGTTCAGAACCCACTAGCTTTTCACCTTGCATATGTAAAATATGCAGATGAGATGCAGATTACATGCTATGAATGCAAGACACTTTTTCTTTCTTTTCTGATGCAGAGATGATATGCAAGAGTAAATAAGAAGGCTATGATTTTTATTTTTCCATTTTTTTCACAACTCTGGTATACCTCCTATGGTACAGTGTTTTATTATACGGATTATACAAGTATTTTAAAAAAACACTCTCTAATGTTTACCCATCCCATAATTATTACGTAATATATACAAAAAATACGTGAAAGTACGAGCTATGGGTAAAGTATATATGTAATATATAGACGCCCCGTATACTTAGCGTGTGCTATGTCCTCAGAGCACGAAAAGCGAGGAAAAAGACATAGCTCGTGCTAAGCGTAAGAGAGCCAAAGGAGCGAAAATGTATAGAAGTCGTCCTGCCCCCCTATACATAGGCTCTTGGAAGCCTAAGTGTAGCAGAAGATCCAAAATGGGGCGGACGAGGTCACGAGGGGAAGTGGAAGTATATATTTACAAGGCGGGCATTGGTCCCCCCTATACTTATGCTTAAGTCAGCCTATGTATAGGACTGGAGTGGTATGAGGACCGATGTGATCTGGAGGATGTACAGTGAATGGACTTAGGTGACTCTCCCCCCTATACTTAGCATCTGGTTATCCTAAGTAGAGTCGTAGATGAGAGTATATGAAGTTGGGGTGAGTGATTAGAGTCGCTGGAGGGAGGGGTAGAATATATAGGAGTGATTGATATATACAAGGATGGCGGACTGAATCTTTCCAGATGCTGCTGATGGAGAGAGCTTACTGTTGCTAGATCTCATGCGCGAGTTGATGTGTATCTATTGAACCTATCTCGCACATGAATACAATCTCCTCGACATGGACTAATTGTTCATTGGGTTCGACGAAGCGCTTCAATAGTTGTCCATTCACTAGGAATGTCGGTACGCCATCTGTGAAATCTGAGATCTCAACAAATCCACTATCATGCACCGCACGGACAATGAATGGGCCCGTCCACTTGGGTTTCAACTTGCCTTGGAAGACCTTCAGCCTTGCATTAAACAACCATATCTTCTGTCCAGGAACAAAGGTCTTTCATTTGATATATCTATCTTGCCAATGCTTCACTTTGTCCTTGTACACCAAACTGTTGTCGTATGCTCGGTTTCTGACCTCCACCGGTTCATTCAACTCCATTTCTCGTTGTTTCTGCCCTAGGTATGTGTTCCAGTTGACCTTCTTGATTTCCCATTCTGATTTGTGCACCAATTCTGTGGGCAATTGGCACGGCTTTTCGAATACCATCCGGAATGGGGAGGTTCCTAATGGTGTCTTGTAAGCTATCCTATAAGCCCACAGGACTTGATCCAAGATCTGAGACTAGTCCTTCCTTTCTTGTGTACAAGCTTCTACAATATATTTTTCACCTCCCTATTTGACACCTCAGCCATACCATTAGTCTGTGGGTGGTAAGGACTAGCGGCACAGTGTTCGATGTTGTAGTCCTTCAAGAGTCTCTTAATATCTCTGTTTATAAAGTGGCTACCCCCATATGATATCAACATTTTGGTGATGCTAAACCTAGAGATGATATGATCTCTAATGAATTTACAGACAGTCCTGTTGTCTGCGGCCCGGGTTGGGATAGCCTCCCCCCATCTGGACAAGTAATCTACCGCAAGAAGGATGTATTCAAATCCGTGGCTTACAGGGAATGAGCCCATGAAGTCGATACCCCAGGCGTCAAAACATCACAAATGATGACAGGCTGCATCGGCATCACATCTTTGGAACCAATGGTTCCTCCCATCCGCTGGCATACTAGGCATGACTTCGCAAAGGTGAAGGCATTGCGAAACAGAGTCGGCCAGTAAAAGCCACACTGAAGTACCTTCCATGCGTTCCTCTTCCCTAAGTGGTGTCCTCCTGCCTCCAAGCTATGGCATAAAGAAAGGACACTCTGGTATTCCTCCTGAGGAATACACCACCTCCAAACACAATCCGGTCCTTCAAAGAAAAGGGTTGGATCCTCCCAATGGTAATGTCTAGAATCTGACTTCAGTCGATCAATGTGGCTCTTGGGGCAATCTTCGGGAACTTTCTTGGAGACAAGATAGTTCACGATATTGACATACCATGGGAGTGAGTCGACAACAAAAATCGACTCGTTCGGGAAGGAGTCTTGAATTGGTGAATCCTCAGAAGCATTAAGATCTTCGAGACGGGAGAAATGATCAGCTACTACGTTCTTCTTTCCAGGTTTATCATGAATGTCCAAGTCAAACTCCTGGATAAGTAGAATCCACTTTAGAAGACGTGCCTTCGCGTCCTTTTTTTACATTAAGTATCATAGTGTTGTGTGGTCAGTGAACACAATTACCTTGGATCCGATTAAATGAGGTCTGAATTTGGCCAAGACAAACACTACCGCAAGCATCTCCTTTTCCGTAACTATATAGTCACTCTGAGCGGTATCAAGCACTTCGCTTGTATAGTGTATTGCAAACGGGACGACATACCTCCTTTGTTCTAACACAACCCCAACAGCAAAATTTGATGCGTCCGTCATGATATCAAAAGGTAGAGACCAGTATGGGGCTTGTAGGATCGAGGCATCCATGATCATTCCTTCTAATAGCTTAAATGCCTCAAGACATTTATGATCGACAATAAACTCTATGTCCTTGCCTAAAAGCTCAGTTAGCGGTCGGGCAATTTTAGAAAAATCCTTGATAAATCTTCGATAAAATCTAGCATGCCGGAGGAACGACCGCAACTATTTAACGTTGGTTGGTGGCTGGAGTCCTCTGATCACATCCACCTTGGCAGGGTCAACCTCCATTCCTCTCTTGGAGATGACATGCCCCACCACAATGCACTCCATTATCATGAAGTGACTTTTCTCCCAGGAGAGCACCAGATTGACCTCACAACATCTTTTGAGGACTCGGTCCAGATTCCTAAGATAGGAATCGAAGGAATCGTCATGGACCGAGAAGTCATCCATGAAGACTTCTAGGAATTCGCCGACCATTTCAACGAATACAATAATCATGCATCTTTGAAAAGTACCGGGAGCATTGCATAACCCAAAGGGGCATGCGCCTGAAAGCATAGGTACCAAAGGGGCATGTGAACGTGGTCTTTTCGTGGTCCTCCAGAGCTATTTCTACTTGATTGTAGCTCGAGCCCATCCAAGAAGCAGAAGAATTCTTTCCCCGTTAGTCTCTCTAGGATCTGATCAATGAATGGTAGGGGGAAATGATCCTTCTTCATCGCAGCATTCAGGCGTCTATAATCCACACAAACACTCCACGACGTGGGTACTCGCGTCACGATCTCCTCTCCATCTTCGTTGGTGGTCATCTGAATTCCCGACTTTTTCGGGACAACATGGATTGGGGCCACCCTTTTGGTGTCGGAGATGGGATAAATGAAACCCGCATTGCATCATTTCTCTATCTCCTTCTTCACTACCTCTCGTGAATTTGGATTCAACCGACGTCGGAATTCACGAGAAGGTTTTGCTTCATTCTCCAAGTAGATATGGTGCGAACACAGAGAGGGATTTATCCCGTGGAGATCGGAAATGCTCCAGCCTATTGCCTTGCAGTTTTTCTCCAAGTTCTCTAGAAAGCGAGATTCCTGCTCCTCGGTTGACGAGCAAAAAAAATCGAGAGGCTAAGGGAGATAGGTATCAATGGTCGTTGTGACCTCAACCTCTCGAGTCGGACTCAACAAGAAACTCAAGACCACCAAATAGAATAATCAATAAAAAAGTCGAATAGCGATCTCGCTATTTTATTTAACCTGCTATAGCGACCAGGGTCGAACTCAAGGAGCACGGGTTGGCTTAAAAAGCCTACGAAGTAGTCGAAAATCAAATACAAAGAAGAAAAATGTTTTTTTGTAGATTTTATGGGGTTTTTTAAATTTTTTTGTGATTTTTAATTATGGAGAAAATATAAAGCAAAGCCAAAAAGGGCACACTTAACAAATTATTTAATACCTCAAAAAGAGTTAGAAAATTAAAATAAAAATGTTTTTGGATTTTATAAATTTTTTAAGTATTTTTGGTAATTTTCTCAAATTTTTATGATTTTTGGTTTATTTTCTAAAAATGAAATAAGGCAAAAACAGGAAGCTACTATGTAGCCATATTTGAAAGGCTATTTAAAAATAAAAAAATAGCCTCTAAAATTCTGGAAACACTTTTTATGACAAACTACAAGTAAAAACTAAACTACAGGAAAAGAACTTACATTTTTTGAATATTTTTAGAATTTTTAATGATTTTTATAAGGTTTTTAGAGTTTTTAATTTTTAAGGTTTTTATATATCCAACTTAAGCAAAAATTGAACAGAAGAAACAATGCACGAAAATAAACACACGACAATTTCTTTAGAATTAAAAGGCTTTTTAATATTTTTAATTGATTTTATAATTCTAACAGTAGCAAAAATTAGGGTTTTTGAATTTTTAGAAGAAAATCAAAACAAAAATGTCCGAAAAATCGCTGAAAGTTTTACATAGTGGCAGGGGCCAGGTGTCCAAATTTTAAGAGATTTGGAATTAATTTGATATTTTATTCAACCAATCAAAGAGGCATAGCACAGAGGGACCAAAGTGCAAAGAAACTAATTCCAGAGGCTTAAATGTAACATGTACGAAAACTGTAGGGTGCTCAATGTAAATTTCGCATCAAATTCGGCAAATGTCCTAATCCAGTACGCACGGGGGCATAAATGCAAATATGTAAACTAAACTTTCAATTCATAAAATTCCATAAACCCAAGCCCACACATGCAAATATCCTAGAAAACTCACGTGTTGAAGTACATGCACCATAATCAGAGGGACTAAAATGCAAATACTAAAAGTCTAAGGTCCAAAGTGCAATTATTCCAAATTAAAAACACCTACATAAAATATTTACAGGACTCAAACATAAATGTAAAACTAAGGAGGGCTTAAGTGATATTTACCCTCTTATTATGATCCGACGGTTGGAGGGGAATCTTCGTATGATCGGACGACTGTGAATCGTGGATACCCCTTTGACGTTGGACGTCCCAGATCAGATCCCTGATGGATCGGACGGCTACGAGCCTCCCACAGATGGACGGTGGAGATTAAAACTGGTGGAGAGGCTCTATCGGACGGCTATGGAGGGTACTGGATGAACTGGTCGCCAGCAAACTTCGTCCGACCGTTGCGCACGGTGGGGACGTCCCTCGATGCTGCTGAGATGGGCTAATCAAAGCTGAAGGTTGTCCGCAGCTGGTGGGATGCTCCAATGACGCCAGAAGGACCTGGAGGGCCCCGACGACAAGGAAGAGCAGGAGCTGCTGTGATTCAGGTGTTGGGCCTCCAGATGAGATTCGTTCTTCATCTCTCCTGCACAGAACAAATGCTGGGTCGAGGGCAAACTACCTCGACCCAGTTATGGGTGAAATGAGTGATCGGGGGAGGCGACGCGTGGCTCTCCGGCGAGCGGCGGCGGAGGAGAACCGATACCCGGTTCCGAGGAGAACCGGGGGGAGTGAATAGGTGCAGAATGTGGAGAGAAGTCTCTTTATGGTGTAGGCGCAATCAGAATGGGAAATGGGTGAACGGAGCATCGAAAATGGTCGACGAAAGGCGACGCTCGAAAATCGAAAGATCAGAATCTATGGCGGTCTAGAGGCCAATGAATCTACCTGAAGATCGCAAACGTCTATGCTGGAGATGTTGGGTCTCCTAGGGTCCTCGCCTCGATGGAGCGATGCCTCTAGAGGCTCGAGCTTGCCAGTGGCGCAGCGCGGCGATGTGGATCACCGGATCTAGGGCTAGAGCGCCTCCTTCCTCGCTGCAACACTCCCTCGAGCTTGCTGTCACTCAAGGCAAGGGAATGGAGGTCCTGGGAGACAAAGACGAAGGCCAAAGATGAGTGAAATTGCGGTCAGAGGTGAAGCTTTATACATGCAGGGGTCCGATAAGATGGGAGGCAGGTGCATTGAGCGATGCACGTACCCCTAGAATAGATGGCAGGCGTGGGTCATGGATCTTTGCTCTATAATCGGGGCCCGAAGTTTTAGAAGATGGTGATAGGATTAATCTAGGAAAATTTTGAGAAATTGGGTCCAAACCGGGTCCGCCAAGGATGTGGTCCAGGGGGGGAGTTGACCGGGGGTCAACAATCCCCCGACGACCAATGAGAATTCAAGGATTGGAAATTATTTGTAAATACAAAATAAAATAGAAAATTATTTTATTTGAAAATATTTTTAAAATGAAAAATGTTTATTATTTTTCAAATTATTTTTTAGTGATTTTTATTTATTTTTTTTAAAAATAAATTATGTATATACATAATATTATATTATATACAAGTATAAATACCTATGTATTTTACATTTTTATTTTTAGTAGTTTATTTTTGCACAAGTATCCCATGTTTATATTTTATTTTTTTTACAACATAAAATTTGGGATATAAAATTATTTTTATTTGATTTTTATTATTTATTTACAAGGGTAAAATAAATAGGTGAAGGTACATATATAAATGGTATGTATAAGGGTGAGAGAGAAATGATTTTATTATTATTTTATTTTCATTTTTCTCATTTTTATTTTATTTTTAGAAATTAGTACAATATGTGAGCAAGAGATATATATATTTTTATTTTTGGAAAATAAATTATCTACAAAGGGGAAGAATATATATAAGGTGAATGGCCCTATCTCTCTCTACTTGTTTTATTTTGCGGTCAGGCCAATGCTTGGCCCTCCCTTGCTTTCGGGTCACTCATTATTTATTCTAAATAATTGCCTCTTTTTCTTTATTTCTTTATTCCTTTATTTTTGCACAAAAAACATGCTAATTATTGCTATTTACATAAATCATGCAATTTGGTAATTTATTGTATTTACAAACATATACATGGTGTTTCGCAAAGATTTTTAGCTAAAATAAAAGAATAAAGATTGGTGAATGGGGATTCATCACCCCCCTATACTTTACTTTTGCTAGTCCCTTAGCAAACACTTATTTGAAAAAAAAGTGAAAAAGAAAAAGAAAAAGACGGGAATTCAAGGTTGATTAGTAAACCTTCCTTCATTAAATTGAAATATGGACTCAGTCAGACCTTTTGATTATTAATTTGTCGGAACCCTATTTGGACTTAAGCTTAAAACTTAACAGCCTCTAAGTTCCACCAATCTATGGTCAAGACTCCTCAACAAACCAGATCAGATCAAGTCTACATACACAAACTCTAATGACCATGAATCTTTCCTTGTACGTGTAAGTGATATGTAGCTCCCCACCTCAGAAATGACAAAGTGACAACCCCCCTTAACAAGGTAACTCTAATGCCTCAGTCTAGCAACTCTTTCCTCGAGGAGCGGGGTACTCCCTTCTAAGTTCAAGTACAACCATCTCAAGAAGAGGGGGAAGAAGAGAATGGACCATGACTAGTGTAGCCATGTATCCTTGGGAGCCCAAACAGTGTAGCTGAGTCTCCCGCTGCAAGCTTCATGAGATGGTCATGTGTAACAAAAGCTTTGCTTTGTTTGACTATATATACTCTGGTGGGATTATCATTTTCTCTCAGACCCACCACTTTTTTAGAGTTTTTCTTTCTTTGCACATTTTTTTTGATGTGCATATGTACAACATATCTACATGGTGCAGCATATATACATAAGGAGTTTTTCCTCTTGATCCAGTAGACTATCCCTCTTTTGAAGCATTATTGCAACCCACAACTCCTTTCATTAGACTTCATAACCACCAGACCAAGTTGAGACGCACTTCCTTCACTATAAGAAGAAGAGAGGTTCCGCCTAGAAGTATTGTCCTCATATGCTACCCCAAGCCAAAGGAAATTGCCTCCTCACCGCCTCATCCGTGGAGAGCTATGTGTAAAGTGCTGGTACAGGTAAAGCCATTGTCTCTGTGAGTCATGTGTATGTTCTTAAGTGCTCTACTTAGGCTCATCAAGATGACATATGCTCATAGCCTAGTGGACTCAAATAATTAAGTCCCAAATGGACCTGAAAAGTCTTAATCCTAAGCCCTATAAGGTTCCTCTTAGAATTAGGTGAACTAAGGTCTTAACCAAGCTCCATTTTTCAATTTAATTCCAGGCCAGTTTAAATGTCAACTATGATTTGGAAAAACTGTACAAATATATACAAATTTGCAAATTTTTACAAGATTTTTGAGAATGTGCAAAATTTTTGAAAAATGTTTGAAAACATGGATGTATGCATGAATGCGAAGTTTTGCAAAATATTTACAAAAATTTACACAAGGTTTTTGCAAACTTTTTGTTTTCAAACATTTTACAAAAATTTTGTACTATATACATAATTTTGATATCAAAATATTTACAAACTATTTACACAAATCATTTTTACAATCATTTGTACAAAAATAATTTTTATAAATAGCTATGTATGTGCAAGAAGAGTTTTATGTACAAGGGAATTTTTTAATTTTTTTGGATTTTTAGCCATTTTATTTATTAACACACTCACACAAAGTACGAGTTATGGCTAAAGTATATATGAAATATATACGACACCCGCCTATACTTAGCTTGAACGTTGTCCTCAAAGTGAATCAAGAGCGATGAATAAGACATAGCTCGTGCTTAATATAGTTAAGTGAAAAGGAATGATATACTACAATGGCAAATCAAAGAATAGAATGAAGAGGACTCGGTGTTTCCCCCTATACATAGGATCAAGTAATCCTAAGTATAGTAAGTTGTGCGTGAAGGGAAATCCGAGTGGGAGAATGCACAGGGTCTACCCACCAATACTTAGGGTAAAATATCCCTAAGTATAGGCATCAAAACAGAGGTAGAAAGAGACGAAGAAGACAAATATATACAAGATGGGAGGGCATCACTCCCCCAATATTTAAGGTGAAGAATCCTTAATTATAGGCAACGACAGGAGTAATGAAACAGAACGGAAGGAACATTTTTGTGTTTACACCCCCTATACTTAGGATGAGGTATATCCTACCTATAGCAAAGATAATCCTAAACGAGACCTGGGGTGAAAACAAAGCGGAAGGAACAAGGATGAAATCATGACGAAACACGTATATACAAAAGTGGACAATGTTGAGGTGCCTCTCAACAAGCGCTAGATTTTACGCCCCTAGCTGGGCGCAAAGGCTAGGACAAAGTTGTATCAAGGTTCAGGATGACATCTGTAAGGCGAATGTCATATTGTCATCATAATCGCGGTAGATGAACTACGAAGAAATCAACAGTGCAACCAAGACACCCAAATATGCAATCAAGCGGGTGTCTGCTATCGGGCAAGGATATGGGAAGATGTGATCGGGATCCGGCAGCACAAAAGAAATCATCGGCTCAAGATCATACTGGAGTGGAAGTGTAGAGCCGAAGAAATCAACGTGGAGAAAGAAGGATCAATCATGGAATCCTCCACGTCAACCAACGTCTCGAAAAAGTGTGGAAAGTCAAGATCAGGAGACTCTCTAAGAAAACCGAAATATGATGCACAGAATGGAGAAAAATCTGATAGATCATCAAATATCTCAAAGATCGGATCATCCTCGCGAGGGTTGTCGAGGAAGGAAAACTCAGACTCACAAAGATCAACAATATCAGAAGACTCGGCTTTGTGATCCGCCAGATCGGATACACTCTCAGAAAGTGAAATCGAGTACACATCGTATGGGGTATCCTCCCGCAGATAACCCTTGGGGAGGAATGCAAGATCATAGGTAAGAGATGGAGGATCAGAATCTGCAAGGTAATCTGCGTCACTGTCAAGCACCCACTCCTCGCACCAAAATGTCTCATCAGCTGAAGTCTGCCTCTGAAAAATCTGGAAACAAGATATGGAGCTGGTCACCAACATGGTAACTGTTGAAGTGTCTGAAACAGATCCTTGAACTGCGACAGTGCTGGCTATAATCTGCTCCTCATGAAATGTATCTAGGTCATCAATCTGGAGGAGTGAAGGCTCAAAGGCGGGACTATCTCTATCAGTCATCCCAATGTGGTATCCCGTATGGAGTTGTGGCTGCTGGGCTGAGTCATGATATCTGTCCAAGTCGGAAAAGTATCTCTGCAAGTTAGAAGCTGAGTCGTAAGGGCATGGACACTGAATGCCTGAACTGATGGTTGTCGTAGTGTTGGCTCCTCCATTTCCTGGAATAACAGAAGATATGATATCCAAGACTCGTCTACTGAAAAGTATGTGACCATCTCGACCTCTAGCTGGAAGACCAACGGGAACTCGAGCAGTCTCTGGGTCAGAACCCCTACTGTGGCAGTCATGTCATTCATCATCTGTGCTGCATCATAAGCCATGTCCTCGGTCTGGTGTGTAGAAGCTGTATCCTCCTGAGTTGTGGCACACCCCACTGGTACTGCGTCATCTTCGTGTGTTGTCCAGACTAGTGTATCTCGTGAAGATAGACTCTGTGAAAGTTCTCTTGAGATGGCATCAAGTAACTCGATGTCAGAATCGTAGTGTGAACCACCACACAAGGTCACTACCAGTGCAATCTGATTGGCGATCATCCCCCTCATGGAGATCTCAATAAGGTTTGTCGGTGAAAGTCTGCGATCTGGAAATCTCCTCAAGAGGTCAAGAAACCTCAGCCATGCATCATGTACTGGCTCTTGGGGGTCTACTAAAAAATCTGTGATCAAAGATCGCAAGATATCTGCTCTTCGTTTGGGATAATATCTCTGTAGAAACTCTAAGAGTAGCTCTCCCCATGTAGGGAATTTCCTTCCCAATCGTGTGTGCCATGTCATGGCTCTGCCCTAAAGTGAAAATGGGAAGGTCTTCAGCATCAGCTCTTCCGAAGTGATATCTGAATATGTTTGGCTCTCTCAGAACTCCTCAAACTCAGATAGATGAAGATATGGCTCCTCATGCACCTCTCTTGTAAATATCGGCAGTCTATGAATGAACTCCAATTCTAGAATGAAGGGACTGAGTGTGGAAGCCGACTGACCCTCCTAACATGTCTGCTTATCCATCATCCTGTCGTCGGAGGTATATGTAACTCGCTTGTACTGTCGATGGTCGCGTATGGAGTGCACTCTCATCCCAGCAATGAAGTCGTCCGGGTCTCGTATCTACTCAGTCTGATCTCCACATACGTCTAGCACAGCATGCCCTGAAGAATGGTGGTAAAGGGTGGTATAGAACGGGAGGTTGGTCGGAGATCCGACCTCCCTTGGAGGTGGACGGGAATGATGGATATGAGAAGAAGAAACTGCAAGAGTCGGCATGAAAGTAGTGCGATCCATCATCCCGAGGTAGAGGAGAGGAAGAGAAAACTGAAGGGAGGGTGGGAAGGAGAAAGATTGATGAGTGGAGGAGAAGATATATGAAGAAGATAGCGGATGGGATCTGAAAACACAAATAAGATCGGTCAAGCAAGTCCCCCAATTCATCTACTCAACACAGAGCTGATGACCGTAAGAGTTCGATCTTTTATCTTGTCGTTTTTATTAGGTGATCAAGTCAGTCTATCAGAGCGATTAAGAGAGTTGATAGGAATTTAATAATCCCAACAGACTGTCCCGTAAAAAAGGCTGGTAGTCTAATAGGAAATCGGATATGGCTCTAGCCTAGTGTGTCGGTCATTCTCTCACTCATCCAAACCAGACAAGGAGGAGGTAAGTCTCTTCAAGACAGATTTTTAAATGAGGTGTCTTTTAGGGACAAGTGTGTTTAGCAGTCCTAATTTTATAGTTTTTGTTTTTTTAGTATTTTTCAATCAAACAACGCCTAACAAATTTTTCCGTTCTCCCGATTATTTAAGTTCTAAAACGGGGGGAGAAGGCAAAAAAGCTGATGCGCGATCAAATACGATGATGCATGCAGAGTAAGAGATGCGTACCTGACTCCAACAGTTTACATGCAGGGTGATCCGTGCATAAAAGTAAAGATAGAAATAAACTACCTATATGATGAACGAGGATAACGACTTAGACGAAGCAATTCTACACGTGAAGAACAGTAGCTGGGTAATCAAACTAAAGTTCGGAGTTCGATCTTGGGAGCCACTCGGTGTCTGCCACAATGTATCCTGCACGCGCTGTATGTGGTTCCTCACAGCACGTGGACTCGAATCTAATTAAGCAGGTTTTTCTTTTGATTTAATTAATTATGTCCAATTAACGATCTATAGGTGTAGGCAAATAATTAAGGATTGGGCCTTAATTAATTACGTCACAATCAAGAGAAAATCCTAAGTTAAGGCTGAATCCTCGGAAATCAGATAAGCAGTAAAAAAGGTGAAAATCAAAAACCGATGAAAAACCGCGGTAAGGTCCCCCGAGCACACTAGTGCTCGGCGTAACATACTCCGATAAATCACCAAGAAAGTCCGAGTCTGTCCGTCCATGTATTATTACAATAATATGGTTCTACAGGAAAAGTAAACTAATTTAAGCTATACTACAACTATCTACGATTATTCAGCAGCTCCTGTACTCCCGTTCGCTTCATCGTGCTCTCCTACAGCTTTATGCAGAAAAAAGCCCGCCTCTAGCTCCCACGGTTGCGTCTGCTTCCGAAGAAGATGCCTCGATCCTCAGGCCCTCGTAAGAAAACAAAACAGAAGTGTATCAGTCCAAGTTATTATAAAACTATGCGGTCAAAATGAGACAAAAAATATATACAACTATAGACAGAAAAGCCACGAAAAAGCCGTTAAAATATAAACGACTACGAAGCTGTGCTCCCCAGCAATGACGCCATTTTGATGAGCCAAAAAAACTGAGCAGCTAAGGGAGATAGGTATCAATGGTCATTGCGACCTCAACCTCTCGAGTCGGACTCAACAAGAAACTCAAGACCACCAAATAGAATAATCAATCAAAAAGTCTAATAGTAGCCTCGCTATTTTATTTAATCTGCTATAGCGACCATGGTCGAACTCAAGGAGCACGGGTTGGCTTAAAAAGCCAACGAAGTAGTCGAAAATCAAATACAAAGAAGAAAAATGTTTTTTGGTGGATATTATGGGGTTTTTTTAAATTTTTTTTGTGATTTTTATTTATGGAGAAAATATAAAGCAAAGCCAAAAAGTGCACACTCAACAAATTATTTAATATCACAACAAGAGTCCGAAAATTATAATAAAAACATTTTTGGATTTTATAACATTTTTAAGTGTTTTTGGTAATTTTCTCAATTTTTTTAAATTTTTGGTTGATTTTCTAAAAGTGAAATAAGGCAAAAACAGGAAGCTACTGTGCAACCAGATTTGAAAGGCTATTTAAAAAAATAGCTCTAAAAATCTTGAAATTTTTTTGTTCAACTACAATTAAAAACTAAACTACAGGAAAAGGAATTGCATTTTTTTGAATTCTTTTAAATTTTTAATGATTTTTTATAAAGTTTTTAGGGTTTTACAATTTTTATGGTTTGTATATCCAAATTAAGCAAAAGTTGAATAGAAGCAACAAGGCACAAAAATAAACACACCATAATTTTTTTAGAATTTATGAAGGCTTTTTGATATTTTTAGTTGATTTTATAATTTAAACAATAGCAAAAATGAGGGTTTTTGAGTTTTTAAAAATAGAAAAACATAACAAAAATGTCCCAAAAAATCACTGAAATTTTTACACAGTGGCAGGGGCCACGTATCCAAATTTCAAGAGATTTGGAATTAATTTGATATTTTATTCAACCAATAAAAAATAGGCACAGCACACATGGACCAAAGTACAAAGAAAACTTATTCCAGGGGCTTAAATGTAACACGTGCGAAAACTGTAGGGTGCTCAATGTAAATTTCGCATCAAATTCGGCACATGTCCTAATCAAGTACACACAGGGGCATAAATGCAAATATGTAAATTAAACTTTCAATTCATAACATTCCATAAACCCAAGCCCATACAAGCAAATATCCCAGAAAACTCCGGTGTCGAAGCACGTGCACCACAATCGAAGGGACTAAAATGCAAATACTAAAAGTCTAAGGTCCAAAGAGCAATTATTCTAAATTAAAAACAACTATGCAAAATATTTACAGGACTCAAACGGAAATGCAAAACTAAGGAGGGCCTAAGTGATATTTACCCTCTTATTATGATCCGACGACTGGAGGGGGATCTTCGTGATCGGACGGCTGTAAATCGTGGATACCCCTTCGGCGATGGACGTCCCAAATCAGATCCCAGATGGATCGGACGGCTACGAGCCTCCCACAGATGGACGGTGGAGATAAAAACTGGCGGAGAGGCTCTATCGGACGACTATGGAGGTTCCTGGATGAACTGGTCGCCGGCGAACTTCGTCTGGCCATTGCACGCGGTGGGGACGTCCTCCGATGCTGCTGAGATGGGCGAATCGAAGCTGAAGGTCATCCATAGCTGGTGGGATGCTCTGATGAGGCCAGAAGGACCTGGAGGGCCCCGGCGAGGAGGAAGAGCTGGAGCTGATGTGCTTCAGGTGTCGGGCCTCCAGATGAGGTCTGTTCTTCGTCTCTCCTGCACAGAACAAACATTAGGTCGAGAATAAACTGCCTCGACCCAGTGATGGGCGAAATGGGTGATCGGGGGAGGCGACGCTTGGCTCTCCGGCAAGCGGCAGCGGCGGAGAACCGATACCCGGTTTTGGGGCAAACCGGAGGGAGTGAATGGGTGCAGAACATGGAGAGAAGTCTCGTGATGGTGTAGGCGCAATCAGAATGGGAAGTGGGTGAACCGAGCATCGGGAAATGGTCGGCGAAGGGTGGCGGTCGAAAATCGAAAGATCAGAATCTACGGCGATCTAGAGGCTAATGAATCTACCTGAAGATCGCAAACGTCTATGCTGGAGATGCTGGGTCTCCTGGGGTCGTCGCCTCAATGGAGCGACGCCTCCAGAGGCTCGAGCTCGCTGGTGGCGGAGCGCGGCGATGTGGGTCGCCGGATCTAGGGCTTGAGCGCCTCCTTCCTTGCTGCAACACTCCCTCGAGCTTACTGTCACTCAAGGCAAGGGAATGGAGGTCCTGAGAGTCGAAGACGAAGTCCAAAGATGAGTGAAATCGTGGTTGGAGGTGAAGCTTTATACATGCAGGGGTCCAAGAAGATTAAGGTCGGGCGCGATGATCGATGCACGGATCCCTAGAATAGATTGCGGGCGTGGATCATGGATCTTTGCTTTATAATCGGGGCTTGGGATTTTAGAAGATGGTGATCGGATTAATCTAGGAAAATTTGGAGAAGTCGGGTCGAAACTGGGTCCGCGAAGGATGTAGTCCAGGGGGGGAGTTGACCAGGGGTCAACAATTCCCCCATGGACCAATGAGAATTCAAGGATTGGAAATTATTTGTAAATTCAAAATAAAATAGAAAATTATTTTATTTGAAAATATTTTCAATATTAAAAATGTTTATTATTTTTCAAATTATTTTTTAGTGATTTTTATGTATTTGTTTAGAAAAATAAATTAATGTATATACATAATATTATATTATATACATGTATAAATACCTATGTATTTTACATTTTTATTTTTATCAGTTTATTTTTGTACAATTATCCCAAATTTATATTTTTTTTATATACAACATAAAATTTTGGGATATAACATAATTTTTATTTGATTTTTATTATTTATTTACAAGGGTAAAATAAATAGGTGAAGGTACATTTATACATGGTATGTACATGGGTGAGAGATAAATGATTTTATTTTTATTTTTATTTTAATTTTTCTCATTTTTATTTTTTTCAGAAATGAGTACAATATGTGAGAAATGCATTTTTTTATTTTTGAAAAATAAATTATCTACAAAAGGGAAGAATATATACAAGGTGAATGGCCCTATCTCTCTCTACTTGTTTTATTTTGCGGTCAGGCTAATGCGTGGCCCTCCCTTGGGTTCGGGTCACTCAATATTTATTCTAAATATTTCCCGCTTTCCTTTATTTCTTTATTCTTTTAATTTTGCACAAAACACGTGCTAATTATTGCTATTTACACAAAGCATGCAATTTGGTAATTTATTATATTTACAAACATATACATGGTGTTTTGTAAATATTTTTAGCTAAAATAAAAGAATAAAGAGTGATGAATGGGAATTCATCATCGGTCAATCGCGAGCTGATGATGAACGGATACTTCTTCTCTTGTCCCGCAAGAAAGGCATACTTAAGTGTTGTGGGTAAAGGTTTAAGCTCAGGTAATGTATGATCATTGAGGAAGTCTGGCTCAATCAAATCTGGTTCAGAGTTGATAGTGGTTGGATGTGTCCTTGAAATTGCTGCTACCAATTCACTTGGCTCTAGAGTCGGATTGTCAAAGGTCTCCATGTAATCGGTGAAAGCCACGTCCGACTCGTCATCCTCATCTTCTTATTGTCCCAGAGAGGGCAGGACTGACAGGCCCAGTTGGGCCTCTAAGTCATTGAAGATGTAGGGGGATGCAAATTCTGAGCTGTACTTGTTTTTTAAGGACCTCGCAAACTGACTCATGCACAAGATCTTCTCCGGAGGGGAGGGACTCATCGGTGTTAGCTGGGTTCTGTCTCAAGTCATGCATAATATAGCTCTGATGCGCGGCTTTCCAATAACTAAGATTGCTCGGGGCGGAAGACTATGTATGTCCCAATAGTGTCTACGTCAATGCAGTCTGCTTCGGATGAAGAGTACTCAATGCTAGATACGGAATCCGATCTCTGCCAACTGGTCTGCTTCATCTCAAGTTCCTCATCTCCACTTGGAGTTTGGAACTGGATCTTCCCAATCTTATAATCAAATAAGGTCCCTGTTGTTCTGAGGAACGACCTTCCTAATATGATCTGGGAATCTCTCTAGTTACGAGGGTTTTCCATATCAAGGATGGTAAAGTCCACCATGTATTCCTGAACCTCGACTTTGATGACAATGTTCCTCAATTCTCCTTGGGACCTCTTAGTTGATTTATCTGCAAACTGAAAGAGATCTCTAGATTTCCTATGAGGTCCGAGATTAAGCTGCTCATAAAGGGTTGTAGGCATTAGGTTGATGGAGGATCCATTGTCCAGGAGAGTACGTGCAAACACAGTGTCATCAATATGACTCACCACATAATGTGCACCCATGTCTCTTTGTTTCCTTGGAAATGAGTTCTTTATTGCGCAAGTCGTGGCTACTGGCAGGACGTGTTTCTCAACACGGCTTTTGGTCTTCCTTCTAACCCTAGTAGGTGTGCATCTCACCTTAAGGTATTTCTGAAATGCAGGTGTCATTTCCACATACTTGAAAAAGGGGATTGTGACCTTGATGTGTTTATTGCAAAATTCTGCCATCTCAGGGTCATCTTTTTGTATTTTTTTTAGTTTTCTTCTTTCCACCCTTAAGAGCTCGGGGGAAAGGGATTACTGACTCCAACTTAGATTCTTAAACAGAAAGATTCTCATTCAAAATTGGAACTGAGTTCTATACAGGACTCGGACTCTGACTATGACGAAAAGAAAACTTATGCGGCAAGACCAGTAATGCATTCTCCGCGACTGCGGGAACATCCTCCTCAGATGGAGGTGCGGGATCTTCATCGGTCTCACTGGACTCCCAACTAGTGCGGTTACCTTGCTTCTTTGCGGATTCAGAAGTCCTCTTCTTCTGTCGGTGGTGGTGGTGCTACTACTGCTCCTCTACCTCCAAGTTCTCCTCAGGTAGAGACTTGGCGGCTTCTTCCTCCTGTGCCTGTGCTCGATCAGGTACGATCACGATCCTTCCGCTCATGAGGGACATATGGTTTACATTATCATACGAAAGGATCTAATGTTCAGATAAAGAGTAATCTGAATAGTATACCTGATCTCATGGTCGGATCTGGCCTTGATTCAAGCTATTCGGGTTGGTCTGAACTTGGGCGGGAATTGGGGTCTTTAGCGCCATTTGTTGGTCCTGGGTACGAGAAACACGATTCATATCAGTTCTCATATCATGATAGTCATTCTGGATTTGTTGAACCCTATCAGTCAGGGTCTAGATCGCCAAGGTGAGGGACTCCAATTCACTAGTGGGTTGGTTCTGCTAATGTTGACCCGCAGATGGGTTCCTATATAGGCCCTGCTAGACACTTCGATATTGCTGATGATGGGACGGGGGCAGAGGGCCCTGCTGGCTTGAGTGGAAAGTGCGCTGATGCTGGTGTTGCTGAGGCTGGTACCCTTGTCTGGGCCGTGACTGTATAAAGCGCGGTGCAGGGACGGAGCTAGTTTCTTGGGAAGCTAGGGAAGGTCGGTGAGGCGGTCCGTTCCCCATCCCCGACTGTCTGCCGACGGGGTCACGGCTGTACCACAGCCCGTTAATCTCGAACACCTGTGGAGGCTCTCGTATCCTGTCTCCACTTGTGGGGGTGCATGCTAGTCCTGCAGAGTGTAAGCCTGCTCCTCGACCCAGCTACTCTGAGGCCTCAGTGCATGTTCCTGTACAAGATGAACTCGGTGTACAGGTGTAGGTGGTACAGAAGGGGCGGGTAGCCATATCTTGGCTACCTTCTCAGTAAGTTCCTCCACTTGTTTCGGCAAACGTAAGAGAGACTCAAGGTTGGTGACCCTCTTGTGAATCTGCTCGACTATGGTTAACTTGTCAGCTATCATCCCCATGCTGGGAATGAGGTCCTTTGTCAGATCCGCTACAGTCCTCCTAGTTGTCTCATTGGATAGGAATGAGGGAGACAACTGATAGGCCCTGGTGGCCTGCGACGTGCCTGTTTCCGCCATCTGCTCCAAGATTTTTCATACAACATTTTCATTCTTTTTCTGATAACTTCCTCCACGGGCGGTACTTACTAACCCCTGCATCTCAGGGGTCATGCCACAGAACAAGGTCTGGACTAAGATCGCCTTTGAACTGCCATGGCAAGGGCACTTCTGAATTAGGTCATTAAACCTATCCCAAGCTTCATGGAATGGTTCAGTAGGTCCCTTGGAGAAACTAGCGATCTTTGTTCTCATTTGATTAGTCCTACTGAGTGGGTAGAACTGTTCCAAAAAAGGTCCTTGAACTGCATCCAGGTTGTACATATCACCCCAAGATTTTTCAACCAATGAGCTGCCTTATCTCCTAAGGAAAATAGGGTGGCCTTCATCCTAATATAATCCTGCCCAACCCTAGGGTGACTAAGGCTGATGCAAACCAGCTCGAAATCTCTAAGGAAGGTGTATGGTTCTTCGTTTGCATTTCCATTAAACTTCGGAAGTAGGCTCAGAAAGTAGGGCTTAAGCTCAAATGCTTTGGGGGGAACCGTTGGTGCCAACCAATTATGCATCTCATTTTCTGCTGGGTTATACGCATCAACCATTGGTCGGTCAATTCCTCCTGCTGTAGTAATCTATCCCATCCTTGCCATGAGATTAGCATTCTGTTGTTCGGTGGTGGTGAGACGAGCAAGGATTTGCTGGAGTGGGTCATCATGATGTTCTTCCTCATCTGGGGGTCGCTTAGGTGGCATCTTGTCCTCTAGTCCAGGATAAAGAAGATGATCTTGGTTAGAGGATATATCATGGAAGGGGTTCTAACCGAGGTGATGGTCTTCCTAGGTAAGATCAGTGGAGAGAAAAGGGTTGGTTTAAGAGTAACCACCCAGGGTTTGAGGGATCCATAACTCAAGAGGGTCATGAGCTCTGGTTGGTCCAAGTTGCGCTTGGGATCAGGAGTCGATATCCCCCCATTCAGTCATCTTGGATTGGCGAGAAGAAGAATCGGGAATTCTAAGTGAAGATAGGATTTTACTCCTACCCGAAGCAAGCAATTGAATCCAAACCATGTGTTTTCACACTCAACACGGTGGAGGACCCGAAACTGAGTCCGATTAGTCTGGTTGATTTTAAGTGAGATTTTTCAAGCAAATAGCAATGGTTACGTGGCCTACAGGGAAGTCAGCTCAGAGCCGGATGCGTCTTCCCTGTTTAACCTGTCGCCTAAGTTATCTGCGTCCTTCCTTTCTTCGCTCCTATCCCAAGTTAATGGATTCAAAGACCTGCCCCTATCTACCTGCAAGCAGGCAGAGGCTGACAAGGCTGGGACTTCACCCCGAGGGGCTACTAGCAACTTGTCGCGAAGTACCACTGGTTCACCCGTGACTACATGTGAACAGGCGGAGGTTACTTGGTACTAGTCAGTGAACCTAAAAAAAATCAACTCGTGATATTTGGTAGGATCAGTTGGTACATGATATGGAAGGCGGGGATTTGGGCTCTGCCTTAAGGTGTACAAACACTCAAGTACCCTCACTCAGCCTGAAAACAAGGTCGATGTTAATCTCACACAAGCAGAATTTCCGATTTTATTGATATTTTTGGTCAATAATGTTTAGCAGTCCCGATTTTAAGTTAATTTATCACTGATTAAGTCCAATCAACACAGCACGCCTATCATCCAGTCCCAATTTCCTTTTTTACTTAAGTTTTGAAAAACCAAGAGAGAGAATTCGATAAAAGCCGATGCATGATAAATCAATGATGTGTATGCTGAGTGTAGAATACTTACAGTGATCCCTTCGCTTTTATGCAGGATACATGACAGAATTGAAATTTTATAATATATGCAAATGAAGATGACAAAATCCGCTCCTAGACAGGCAGTTCTATTAGCGAGTGAAGCATAAGTTTAATTTGACTAGATCTGCGGTCTAAGTGCGTCTTTTATGTGTGATGTGTGGTCCTAAAGAATTACGAGCACAAGCAAATCCTAGAGTGGCTCGAGGAGCCGCTAGTGCAAGCCTCGTCTAAAAATCAATCCACACAGCACAAGGGGACACGTTTCCACTATTTTTACACATGTGAGAACCCAAACAGGAGCTGCTGGAAATAATGCAAAAAATAATGAAAATAAGAAAAATGAAAAATTACAAGTCCTCACAATCACTCAAAAAGTTCAAAGATACAAGCTCCTCGAAGTGCCTTGGCTCCTCATGTTCCTCGCACAAAAACAAAATGAGGTCAGATAAACGACGACGCAAAAATACAAAATTAAAAGACAGAAAAATATTCACAAGAAATCCGGGGGTCAGACTACCCGGGGATGGAAAATTAAGCGCTCAGAAATTAACTAGAAATTAACCTAAGCCATGCCTCCCCGGCAACTATCCCGTTTGAAGAGCCACGTACTACCCTTGTTAACTCAATCAAATTAATGATCAAAATTAATGTCATGTCGCTCATTGTAGTCAGGTAATACGGATTAATCAAAAACCACTTTTAATTAATGTCGATTTAATCATGAGTGGGAAATTTATTTTACTTGGGCATGCCCAAGGTCGAACTCAGGGAGGCAGCCATCTCCTTAGGTAGATTTTCAAGTGAATTTCAGGGGTCAGATTTTCAGGAGATATTTTTGGTATTTTTTTTAACAATTTTTATGCAATTAAATGAAGGACAATGCAAAACCAGGCCAAATTAAAAGTTAATTTGGGAAAGTACTCAAATTAAGTCCAAAAATTATGAAATTTGGCCAGAATATGGAATGCAATGAAATTAAGCTACTTCTAATTTTGTTGGAATTTCCTGAAACTTTAGGAATTTATTGTGAATTAAATATGAATGTAAGGTGATTTCGACTAAATTAATTTTAATAAATACCAAAACACAATATTTCCATATAGAAAAATTATCCTAGATAGATCTAAGTATGATGAATCCAGGAAAATTGATAAACCTAAAATTAGATGTGAATTGGACCTATTAAAAATTCATTAACGAAATCATTAAACAATTTATACAGGCCTCGGGATGCATGAAATGCAAAGATTTTTGGTCACAATGTAAACTAAATTATCCTAAGTCTAATGTGAATTTTTGGTGTTTTTTGGAGCAACAGAGAATTTACTACGAATCAAAAAGCATCGAATGGGCAAAATATAGCAAATTTCACTAATTAATTAACAATAAATTCCCAGATATCACAAACATTAGCCAAGTGTCACATATGAAAGAGGCTCGGAGGCGTTGCAGGCTCGGACGTGGCTCGGGACAACTCCGGGGCTCCGAGCCTAATGGTTGGGGAGGAGGCTCGGATGCGGCGACATGGTACTCTCTAGATCGTTATATCAGGATCGATCGAACGACATATGGAGCACGAGGGAAGTGGTGACATGGCGTGCTGCGGAGTTTGGTATCCTCCTGATCCGACGGCTACGGACTGATGGCGATGTGGGCAGCTCAGAACCGTCCGATCAAGGGGATCGGACGGCTACTGGGCTTCATGCTCGAATGGTCCACCGCCTCCTACAGCGGAGGTGGCTATGCTCTGGCGAAGAGCTGCTTGCTCTTCCTCCTCCTTCAGATGTCAGTGAAGGTCGTCGGCGGATCCTAAGCAGCTGGAAATGGTCGTCGAGGCGTGGTGGAGCATCCAAGGGCCTTAACTAAGGTTGGGGCAGCCTAGAAGCCGACGGTCAAGGAAGCTCGAGGAAGCTCTGGTGAGGTGTCTGGCCAATCAAAGAGAGTACCAGCAGGGTTGGCTTGAATAGCCGAATCATGCAGAGTGATCGTGGGATGAACGGAAGTGCGGAGGGAGGACTGGAGTGGAATGATGGTGTTTGGTGGTGCTGATCTGCCAAGGTGGCGGAGCTCTCGTCGGAGTGAGGTGTGGAGCATCGTCTGAGCGAATGGAGGTGGGTGCGAAGATGCTGGCTCCAAGGAGGAGCTCGGAGGATGGTCAGAAGAGGGTGACGATGCGCGGAGGAGGCGAATAAAATTCGAGAAAAAGAAAGGAAATGAAGAAGAAGATCAGGGGGAAGATGGAGGTTGCTACCTGGGGAATGGAGATTGGATTTGGGCTCCTGGTCGTCGCTCGAAGGTCGGTAGTAGTCTTGAGCTCGTGCAATTCACAAGGGAAGCTGCAGTACGGCGGAGTTTGCCGTGGATCTCACCGGAGGGATGCAGTCATCGTCGCTCGACTTCTTGTCGAATTGCTGTCACCAATAGGAAGGTAGGAGCTAGGGGAATTTCTCCGTAGTGGCGGATGGTTTCGACGGTCATCGGAGGGGGAACATTTATAAGTGGAAGGTGACAGTGACAGGTGATGGAGGGTGAGGTTAGTGGAGGTTGTGGGGTGACATGGGTGCGGGTTAGGGCGATCATGGAGGTCGGCGAGGATGAGGGTAGAGTGGGCTGCAAGATTGAGGTGACAGGAGGCGGCGTGGGTGACCGGAGTGGATCCCAAAATAGGAAGGGGGAGGCTCGCGCGCAAGGTGGATGGCGTGGGTGCGGCCCTTGTGGGAGGTAGATGATGACATCTGGACCGTTGAATCGAGTGATCCAATGGTCAGGAGATGGGCATGAGATGAGGGCTAGGACTAGATCAAAGGGGCAAGATCGAAGGGTTATGATGGCGCCACGTGGAGGGCGTAGGTAAAGGCGGAGAGGGACGGTTGAGATGAAGTCTTGAGGATCTGATCGTGTGGTCCATGAGATGACACATGGCGTGCTAAGAGTTAGGCGGAGATGGAGGGTTGTGATGAAGTCGAAGTTTCGATCGAATGGCAGGGATCAAAACAAAATGAACGGTGGCGATAAGGAGAGAAGGGAGGTCATCGGACGGTGGATATTGCGGGACACGTGCCAGCCTGAGGAAGAGGCGCTAGCAAACGGTCTAGATTAGATCCAGGATTTAATCGAATGGTTGTGGTCACAGAGGGAATAGATGACCCAGATCAAGAGAGAGGGAGCGTGATCGAACGGCGGGGAATGGAGGGCGCGTGGTGCGCAATGGAGCGGGCCGCGTGGCACAATCAGAGGGCGCCACGTGGCTTGCTCTGAATGGCTGAGAAAAATTATGAAATTAGAGAGAGAAGGAGATCGAATTTGGAAAAACTCAAAACATGAAAGTTGTAGATCTCAATGAGATATACAAGTTTCATGTTGACCAAAAACGGAGATGAGGTCAAATAATTTACAAAAATATAAGGGTACAAATATACATACATATAGTACACAAAGGGGCCCAAAAACCCAAGTTTTGCATACGAGTTCCGATTTAAATGAAATTGGTCTCATTTTAAAGGTCTCATAATATATATTAATCTGAAGGTGAGTAGACCTAAATCAGAGGTTGTGTGAGGTAGATCTTGGCATTCTAAGGTCTGGGGTCTCCAACTGGGTTTGGGATTTTTATTGGGTATTTTTACAAGATGAAAACCATGCCCTTTTGCCATGTATTATTAATTAGTAATATACACAGTATAGCGTTAGTTTTATTGACTTTGGAGGGGGAATAAAATACAGATAATTAGGTGAATATAAGTGAAATAAGCTTCATATTTAATGCAAATATGGATGCTAAAATGCATGTATTATGGATGCATGTATGAATGTTATTTATGCTAGATAATGGAAAATATGTTGCTCAATACTAGGGAACAAGGCTCTATTCTCAACTTTAAGACTGATGAATCGCATATTCATCACTGTCGCATCCTTAGATGTAGAGGGTAGTACTTATTCCACCAGGTATACAGATGCTGAGCCAGAGCATGGTGCTGATGCCACAGTTCATGATGCCGTGGGTGGTACTGAGGCCACCCCTACTATTCCAATTGCACTTCCTCCAGTTTTTTACCCCGGGACTCTATGGAAAAAACCAAAAAATTAAAAAAGGAAAGGGTTTTTCATTTACGAGTCCATATGTGATGCATTGTGATACTTGTATGGATTCTACATCTTCTCAACAACATGGACTCATTCCTGGCCCTCTATCTGAGGAGGGCGTAGCCATCCCCTTCCCTCAAGCCCTCCACTTGGTAAGGGGAATAAAAAAGAAAATCCAAAAAAATCACAGCAATTAAAGTTCAGCCAGCAGATGGTTGATAGATTCCAGATCTAGCTGACTCTAAAAGAGGCACTTGAGCACATCCCTCTCTTCTAGAGGAACTTGAGAGAGAAGACCACCATCCGCAGGAAGAAGAGGAACCATCGGGCAAAGATCCATGTGCTAACCCGTGCCACCTGCTTCGCCATCCAGAACCGTCTGCCAGCCAAGAGGCTAGATGTAGGAGCTCCTTATGTCAGATGCCATATCCATGAGCAGAGATTCGACCATACTCTATTAGACAGCGGATCTTCCATCAACCTCCTTCCGTCAGCCTTACTCGACCGATTCAAGTTTGACCCTCTTCGTTAGAGTAGGACAATCCTTCAATTTGCTGATAGATATGTAAAGAGGTCGAAGGAGTTGTTGAAGGACCTGGTCATCAAAATTCAGGTCCTGAAATTCCTTGTGGACTTCGTTGTGTTGGACATGGAGATCCTTGAATATGTGATCGATACCCCCATCTTTCTAGGACGTCCATTCTAGGCCACAGCCAAGGCGGTATCCGACCATGATAGTGGGAATGTATACTTTCGTGTCGAGGGCGAGAGTATAAAAATATAGATGATTGATTAAACTAGAGCACGAGATTCAGCTTGCTTCGAGTAGCATAATGATTCAGAGCAGATAATAGAGGCAGAGCGAGACGTCCACCAGGAGGGTGACTTTGTGATCACTGATGATGGAGCCTCTTGGTCTGATCCCATTTCACGAGCCCTCCTTTCACCTTCAGATACTGCAGATTCGCAGATCCCAGCAGAGGAGAGCTTGGAGAACACACTCTTGGCAGAGGATACATTTGAGGCTGAAGATCATGTTCAGGATAGTGAGGCAGAGTACATTTCTTACGACTCAGATTCTGATCCCTTATATTTAGACATAGATTGGGCCGAATTTGATGATTTATTTCCTTGTCTGATTTCCACAGAGCCAACAACTAGGGTGGAGACCGTGCCAGCACCGATTAAAGATACACAAGCAGGGCAATCTATACCAGTTTTTCATGATCAACAAGAGTTCTCCCACGCAGATTTTGTTGTATTCACTCATACATTTTAGAATCCAGATTTACCAGCCCCCAATTGTCTAGAATCGAAGCCTTTGCCACAGTCGTTGAAGTATAGGTTCCTTGCAGGTGAGCATGAGCTGCACCCAATCAATATCTCAGCCGATTTGACTGGAGAGCAAGAATCTCTTTTGATGGAGGTTCTTGAAAGATAACTCAAGGCGATAGGATGGAGTGTATCTGATCTCCATGGGATAAGTCCGGACCTATGCGTCCACCATATATATTTCGAAGAGGATGCTAAGCCATCACGTGAGTTCCAGTGACGGTTGAACCCGAATCTTCTAGAGGTTGTCATGAAGGAGATTTCGAAATGGTGGAGCGCTGATTTTATCTACCCCATCTCCAACTCCAAGTGGGTAAGTCTGTTACATGTGGTGCTGATGAATCTCCATTTCATCACCTTTATTCTATCATTTTAGCCTCAAAAACCCCAGCAAATGCATGCAAATAGCATCAAATTGTACATAATAGCATTCACGATTTATTGTATTTATTGTACATTAAATAAGGATTTAATGCCAAAATTATAGAATAAAGAAAAGAAAAGAAAAAGGAATAAAATATTGAAGATATTTTATGACCCAAACCCCGAGACCAAGGCCAGCATGGTATTGGTCGACAAGAAATAAAGTAGGGGGAGATAAGGGCCAGTATACAATAAATACCTCATTTATTTATTCATTTATTTATGCATTTTTGACACCTATTTTGTACATAACTATTTATCCATCAAATAAAGAAACTTTGTTCATCAAAGTTGTAGTAATAATGTAAATAAAATTAAAAAATTGAGTTTGTGTAAAAATAATACTCAGTGCACATTTTATACACAAAATAAAAAGCCAAAATCTCAACTTCACAGACCCATATCTTGCAAATAAAAACTCCAAATCACCCAAACTCACCTTTAATTGTATATAGCTTTCCATGAACTATATAATAAAATTGGTTTCATAATTTTTGGAGTCCATACGCAGAAGTTAGGTTTTTTGGCCCTTCTTGTATATAGTCTTGATTAAAATATTCTTTTTATTCAATGTTCATTATTTTTATGAATTTATATTTTTAGAATTTTGTAAATGATGTATATAATAACATCTGCACTAATCGTTGCTAAAATTAACAATGACAAGGAGACGAAAAATCAATGAGTAACTATTCTTATATGATTAGTTGGATATAACAACAAATACAATATCAGTCGTGAATTTAATGAATCGATGACAAATATTAATTGTTATATATTTAACTAAGGAAGACATAAGAACGGATATTAAATTATTCATTATCTTAAAACAATGTTGTTGCAGTGGATCCAATCAACTACATTATTGATCAGATTTAAAATATCTCAATCCGACTCAATTCCGTTATAAAGACAAAATCAGATCAATTCAATCCGTTATAAAGACAAAATCAGATCAATGCAACAAATCGATTCGAGTGCACTTCTATGGAAAAAGCATTCCATAGTATATGTTGACATTACGATATTTCAAACATGAACAAAATAAATTTGGATTTGAAATCTCTGGATTTTGGGATGGATATTCGGAGTCGAAACAAAATTAATATCCAAGAGATTCTGATTGTAGATAAACTACAAGGTAGGCCTGTTTGGTTGCAGGGTTGGGCAGAGTTGGCCCAACCCTGGTTACTATTCACAAGGGTACTTCCTCCTCACAGATTACTATTCACCCACCCCAACCCAGCTCAACCCAACCCAGTCCAACCCAGCAACCAAACAGACCCTTAGTGTATATATTTATGGGAAAATGCACTCTTTGTTAGATTCACCTTAGTTGTAAGCCAATTGCCTTTTTTAAGTTATGGGTATGATGATAGAGATAAGTTCAACAATGTTCATACATAAAACACAAGAATTAACAACTTTACACGTGACCAGACTCTATTCAAGCACTTGATCTCGAAACTTAGGTCCACATGCAGCTCTCTGTCTTGGGAGATGACGAGTCCTAAAATAGCTCGAGCTCGCTGTCACATGCACCCACTACAATAAAATATACAAAATTAGATGTGTATACATAAGGGACATCGGTTTTGAAATCTGCATACTCGACATATATTACATGTCGAGATACACATGTCATTTTCGACGTATGCAATAAAGATTACATAGACAATATTTTTTTATATGTCGACTGGCATAAAAGGGGCCTGTTTGGTTACAGGGTTGGGCAGGGTTGGCCCAACCCTGGTTACTATTGACAAGGGTACTTCCTTCTCACAGATTACTATTCACCCACCCCAACCCAGCCCAACCCAACCCAGTCCAACCCAACAACCAAGGTTCGTTCGGTTAGCGGGTTAGGGCAGGTTAAACTGGTAGAGGGTAACCCGTTTTTTGATTTTGGTGTTTGGATAGAGGGTTAAAGTGGGGGTGGGTTAGAAGTGGGTTTGAGGTGATATGATTGTATTGAAGTTTGAAAAAGTGAGTAGTTATTGTGATGTGATTGTATTAAAGTTTGGAAAAGTGAGTAGAAATGGAGTAGTTTATAATTTTTATATGATATGATGGTATAATATATTATTTTTTGATAAGATTGATGATGTAAAATTGATTTATTTAATTTTTAAAAAAAGGAATAAAATGGAGCCCACATGAGAGAGAGGGAGGGTGGGTTAAGGAGGTTAAACTCTTGGTTCGTGGGTTATCGAGGGGAGAATAACCCGTTTTTGTGTTTGTGTGTTTGGTTGGTGGGTTAAGGGTTGGGAAGGTTTGTGTGATGTGATTGTATTAAAATTTAAAAAAGTTGGTAGTTATTATGATATGATTGTATTGAAATTTGAAAATTTTGGTAGTTGTTGTGATGTGATTGTATTGAAGTTTGGAATAGTGAGAAGTTGAGTATTTTATGACTTTTAGATGATATAATGGAATAATATATATTTTTTTGATGGGAAGAGAGTGGGCCCCACTAGTGGGTTAGGAATGTGGGGTTTGGAGGGTAACCCGCCCAAATTGAGGGGTATCCCCCCAACCGAACGGGCCCTAAGCTTACTTTCTCTTTTTCTCGCATCTTCTCTTTGCAAAATCGTTCCTCACGCCGCCATACTTCCCTTCATTGAGCCACCGCTCCTCCATTTGCTACACCTCCAGAATCCGCACCTCCGAACTTCGTACATCAAGCCTTTGTCCTCTTCGATTTAGGAGGTATTTATATAACACTATGCATTCTCGCATCCCTGAGTCCCTCATTTCTCTTTTTTCCTACTAAACCCCTAACCCTAGTGTAACGGCCTTGTGGTTTTGAAAACAAAATTTTAAAATGTATCATCTTGGATTTAATGGGTTTAATTAATATATTAAATCCTCTTTTTTTTCATCATTAAAACCCCAAGGACGCTTCCCCATACGTCACTTTGTTTTGAGAGAGTTAGAGAGAGAGAGAAAGGTTATCTTACCGGCGTCCATCTTCGTCATAGGAGAAGGCAGCGTAGAATCCGAAGAGGAAGAGAACACGGATTCGTGACGAAAAGAAGGCGCGAAGATCTCGACGAGTAGAGTTAAGCGTTGGATCGAGGTATGTATCGGTTTTAGGATTTCGATTTCTAAACGTATGTATCGGCTCTAGGTTATAATTAAGTATATACGTCGATTCAATCTAGAATGAACTATGTATCGGCGGATCTCTACCGGGATAGGTATAAATATATATACCCGAATAAAGTTGATATTCTAAATAAGGTCTCTAAGGGTAATATCAGATTCGTAGGGTAATACATTTATACAATGGTTCTTGTTCGGATTAAGATGTCAGAAATTGAATGGGTCGAACTCGCAGGATTCTTATCGGAAGTTTGATATCATCTGTTCAAATTAAAAATATATGAACACCTTCATGATCTGATCATACGTGTCTTTTAGCAAAGGATTCACAACCGTAGTTGAATACTTGATTGGAGGAATGGTTTGTTACATCACCAACTTCATAACTTTCAATAAACATGCATTTTTCTTAAATGGCAAGAAATTCACATTTAGTATATGGATCTTTTTCGGCATGACCAACGAGTTAGGAGACAATTTACGCACAACTCGTACGTACATGAATTCAAGTCATGAATCGTTCTCATGTTTATATTGTATAGTCAATGATTACCAATGTGGATAGGTTGCACTGGACGTGGATTCAGTTCCTGACATTGATTAGGTGTTTGTGTTTTTTTTTACCAATATAATTTGGTAGTATAGTTATATTAAATAAAAGATCTCATACTAATTTTCGGCTATTTAGGAAGGAGACTTTTAAATTGCGTAAATGAGGCAAACAAGATATTTTGGGTATTCGCATGAGATCCAGTTCACGGACTGTAATTACAAACACATTTTATTTTTAGACAATCTTGAATTACTTAATTCGAATCAATAAGAAATCTTATATAATTATCAGCCTAATAAAGATGTCATGCTGTCTTGGGTTATCACATTGCTATGTTTAAACAAAAAAACGAATGTGCGATTAAATCGGTATTTGTATTATTAAACCATAGAATTTATTACCAATCAAGTTGGAGAAATTATCGTGTGAAATATTGTTATATAATAACCATGGTACCTTTTAGTTTTGGAATTTAGAGGATTCGTGTTCAATACAAATAACGATTCATAAACACAACATTCAAAAATTAATGAGATGATATTATGGCTATCACTGTGCATGTTTAAAACATCGAAAGTGATCTTGATAAAGAATATATGTTTGATAAACTTAAACAAGAATTAAGGCACAGACTCACAAGGAGTCACATGGTCGACCGCAAGGGGTCGTATTAGCCGCAAGGGGCAACGCCACAAGAGGCGCATGGTTGCAAGGAACCACAGAGGCAAAAGCTAAGTCCTCTACAGTTGTAGCTACACTGTCATATCATGCCATGGACCGCAAGTGCCAGCGGTTAAAAACGTATAAAAAGATACGTAAATGAATGTTGTGCAAGAAAATGGTTTACAAAGGAAAACCATCATGAAAATGCAAGGAATTGTTTAATAAGAGAATGAACCATCACATGTTATGCTAAAATTGGTTTAAAAAAGTTAAACCATCAAGGTCATGGGGGCTAACATGTAAAATAGTTTATATGTTTTGTAAGTATGTAAATTGCCTAGTATATTATGAATTATGCCCACAAGTAGAAATAAATGTTGTCATGCCTACTTATACAATTTACCTACTTTACATGTATACATGTGTTAATGAAAGAAGCCAAACTAAACATGATAGGGATCGAACTTAGACATGCATGGGAATTATCTAGGCACGAAATGTTGTGTATGCCTGAAAATCCAAGTATATAGTTTTTTTAACGGATCAAGGGCCGTTAGAATACCCATGCATGGACCCCGATGCATACTGGACATTAGGCTCATACAAATTATGTTTGTTAATTTCAGGTGAAGAACATGGTTGAATTACATTCTCATGATCATGCTACGGACTCACTAAGATTCCTAACGTGGTATGATTTAGCGTATGAAGATCTAGTGGATATCTGTATGCCCACAGGAACTATCGAGTTGTTATCTTTTTAAATTCTAGATTAGTAATTTCTTTTATTTCCCAGTTTAGAGTTGTAATAATGGAACTCGAGTTTGAGTGGATATTTTATGGAATTGATATATATCTCTGCTCATTATGTGCCATTTGTTGATATTTTGGGTAACGGTTCGGTCGTGCGATCAATTATCGCATGCTTCCGCCGATGGTTGACGCGACCCGTTCCGTTACAAATGGTATCAGAGCTAGAGTTCCTCTGGGCGTAGGATATCCACAATTCTTAGTGATCTAAGATTTATAGATAGAGAGATTTAGTATCACAACTCATTGACCTTCTCAATTTTGAATCAGATAGCTCCTCGACGTGCAATTGAAGCCATTGCAGATCGTGACTCATCGACGAGCCAAGAGGCTGTTATGGGTATGCAGAGGCAGATGCTGGAGTTAATGACACTAATGACCCAGCAACAGAAGAGTCAGACGTCCAACTCGGGTGGACTGACTCTAAAGATCTTCATCCAGCACGATCCGCCTACTTTCAAGGGTGAGCATGAGCCGGAAAAAGCCGAACATTGGCTAAGAGAGATGGAGCTGACTTTTGAGGTAACGGATTGTCCTGAGGAAAAAAAGTGATCTTTGGGACATTTCTCTGCGGGACAATGCAAAGGAGTGGTGGACTTCATGCAAGGGAATCCATTTTTCGGAGACTCCAATCATTAAGTGGGATGATTTTGTTGAGCGCTTCACTGAGCGTTACATCCCTGAGCATACTAAGGATGCTAAGCGTCAAGAGTTTATAAATCTCCGGCAGGGAAACATGACGGTCAAAGAATATGCAGCAAAATTTCAAGAATTGGAGAAGTATGACAAGGGTATCTGTGCCAATGAAAAGCAGCGAGCTAGAAATTTTATAGAAGGCCTGAATGCGGGACTAAGCATGAAAGTGCTGACTAGAGGTCCCACGACCTTATCTAAGGCGGTTGCAGCAGCAGTGGAGATCGATGCAGCATACCGAAGGATACAGCAAGCTAATCCTCGGAAGCGCCCTCACAAGCCGAACTTCAATGACAAGAGGCGTCACACTGCACCGAATGCCAAGAAGACAAAGACTGATGATGCACCGGCAAACAGGAAACATACAAGGTGTGCCCGCATTGTGATAGGAGGCATCCAGGAGAATGCTACAAGTTAACCACTACTTGCTTTAATTGCGGAGAAAAAGGTCACTTCAGGAAAGATTGCAAAAGAGATGTCAAGGATCAGAAAAAGCCTTTCGAGCAGAAAAAGAAAGTAGCAGGAAGAGTCTTTGCTATCACTCCTGAGGATGCAGATGGTGCCAACACGACGGTGGAAGGTACTCTACTAATTGAAAACCATTTACGTCAAGTTCTTTTTGATTCTGGTGCCACGCATTCCTTTATCTTGAATGCTTTTGCGAGAAAGTTAAGTTTAGAAGTTGTTAAGCTTCCTTATGCACTTACAGTTTCTTCACCAATGGGTGATATTATTACCACGGGTATGTACTTAAAGGACGTACCTATTTTGATAAAAGAAGACACCCTCACTGCCAATTTAATATTATTACCCATCATAACCTATGATGTCATCTTGGGGATGGATTGGTTATGGGAGCATTATGCGGCATTCTATTGTCGAGAAAAGAAGGTGGTCTTAAGTAGATCAAATCTTGAAGAGATAATTATTCGGGGCACCTGTAAGAGTGGGAGATTGATTATCTCATCCTTGCAAGCAAGCCGACTACTAGCAGAAGGTTGCATCGCATTCCTCGCTAGTATAATTAGCACTGAATCATCACATGCACGTCTTGAAGATTTAGATGTGGTCAGAGAGTTTGCCGATGTCTTCCCAGACGATCTTCCTGGACTACCTCTTCATAGAGAGGTTGATTTCTCAATTAATGTGATCCCAGGAACGGCACCGATTTCCAAGGCTCTGTATAGAATGGCACCTGCAGAACTTGAGGAGCTAAAGAAGCAGTTGCAAGAACAGTTAGATAAGGGATTTTTACATCCCAGTGTTTCTCCGTGGGGAGCACCCGTTCTTTTTATGAAGAAGAAAGATGGGTCTCTTAGACTCTGCATTGATTATCGAGGTCTAAACAAAGTGACCGTGAAGAATAGATACCCGTTACCTCGCATTGATGACTTATTCGATCAATTGCAGTAGCCACAGTTTTCTCAAAAATTGATCTGCGTACGGGTTATCATCAACTTCGAATAAAAGAGGAGGATATACCAAAAACAGCTTTCAGGACCAGGTATGGTCACTATGAATTCTTAGTCATGCCATTTGGTCTTACTAATGCTCCTGCAGCTTTTATGGAGTTAATGAATAGGGTATTCTGAGAATACCTTGATAAGTTTGTCATCGTGTTTGTGGATGATATACTGATATATTCATCTGATCTGGAGCAACATCGAGTACATTTACAGATTGTATTCAAAACTCTGAGGCAACACCAGCTTTATGCAAAATTCTTCAAATGTGACTTTTGGCTAAATAGAGTGGCATTCCTTGGTAATGTGATATCTAAAGACGGCATTGAGGTAGATCCAACCAAGGTAGAAGCTGTGATGAATTGGAGGGAACCCAAGAATGTTTCTGAGATCCGTAGTTTTCTTGGCCTGGCTGGATACTATCGGCGATTTATTCAGAATTTCTCAAGGATATCACTACCGCTAACAAAGCTCACTAGGAAGGATGTGAAGTTTATATGGTCTGAGGCTTGTGAACAGAGCTTTCAAGAATTGAAGCAGAGATTGACTACAGCTCCAGTATTGGCCTTACCATAAGGCAGTGGAGGCTTCGTGGTGTATACTGATGCATCAGGCACGGGACTCGGATGTGTTCTTATGCAAAATGAGAAAATCATTTCCTATGCCTCACGGCAATTAAAACCACAAGAAAGGAACTACCCAACTCATGATTTAGAGTTAGCAGCGGTAGTCTTTGCTCTAAAAATATGGCGTCATTACCTCTACGGTGAGCAGTTTGAGGTGCTCAATGATCATAAGAGCCTCAAATATATTTTCTCTCAGAAGGAACTTAATTTGAGGCAGCGACGATGGCTAGAGTTCCTAAAAGATTATGACTTCACCATCAATTATCATCCAGGAAAAGCAAATATAATAGCGGATGCATTAAGTAGAAAATGGGAAGGTAAGCTGGCTAGTTTAAAACTACAATGGAAGATGATGAAGGATTTCGAAGATTGGAAGCCTTTCTTGAGTGGATCAAGAAAGATATCATTTGCGACGCTCCGCATTCAACCAGAGATAATTGAGAAGATCTTGACTGCACAAAAAGTAGATGATGATCTTCCTAAATTTATAGAAGCATCTAAAAAGGAAGGTTCTGATTTCACCATCGGAACGGATGGAGCCATAAGGTACTGCAGTAGGTTATGGATTCCAAGTGATATTGAGTTGAGGCAGGAGATTCTGGATGAAGCACACAGATCGATGTACACTATTCATCCAGGTACAACAAAAATGTACAAGGATCTGCAACAGAACTTTTGGTAGCCAAAGATGAAGAACGACATCGCCGAATTTGTTGCTAGATGCTTGGTATGTCAGCAGATCAAGATTGAACATCAGCGGCCAGCAGGACCTGTTCAACCCTTGGAGATACCTGAATGGAAGTGGGAGCACATAACGATGGACTTTGTCACCGGTCTACCCAAGATCACAAAACACCGTTATGACACCATATGGGTGATTGTTGACCTATTAACTAAATCAGCACACTTCCTACCTATTCGCTTGGATCAGTCGACAGATAGTCTAGCTGAATTATATGTGAATGACATTGTCAGCCTTCATGGTGTTCCTGCATCAATTGTATCTGATCGGGACACACGATTTACCTCTTGGTTATGGAAGAGTTTTCATGATGCTATGGGTACTCAATTGAAGTTCAGCACTTCATTTCATCCGCAGACTGATGGGCAGCCCGAAAGGACCATCCAGACACTAGAAGATATGTTGAGAGCATGTGCTCTAGATTTTGTGGGCAGTTGGGATAGGCACCTTCCATTAGTGGAGTTTGCATACAATAATAGTTATCATTCGAGCATCAAGATGGCACCCTGTGAAGCATTGTATGGGAGACCTTGCAGATCACCTTCATGCTGGAGTGATGTTGGCGAGAAGCACATCTTAGGACCGGAACTTGTTCAGACAAGTAAGGAGGGTATTGATCTAATCAGAAAAAGATTATTGATAGCACAAAGTAGGCAAAAATCTTATGCCGATCGTCATAGAAGAGAGCTGAGTTTCGCGGTTGGGGAACATGTGTTCTTAAAGATCTCTCCAACCAAGGGCGTCTTACGATTTGGCAAAAGGGGGAAGCTCACTCCCAGATATATAAGACCTTTTGAGATTCTGCAGCGAGTTGGAGAGGTGGCATATCGTATTGCATTACCCCCTCAATACTCGAAACTTCACGATGTATTTCATGTGTCTATGCTGAGGAAGTACACTCCTGATCCTTCACATGTGATGGAGCATGAGGTCATTGATGTTCAGCCAAACTTGACCTTTGAAGAGAAACCCATACGAATAATCGATCGTAGAGATCATCAACTCCATCGGCGCATAGTCCCGATGATCAAGGTTCTTTGGCAACACCACCAAAAGGAAGAGGCTACTTGGGAGCTGGAAAGTGAAATGCGGGAGAAGTAACCACAACTTTTCGGTATGTTTCTCTACTAAGAAATTTCGAGGACGAAATTTTTTTTAAGGGTGGTAGATTGTAACGGCCTGGTGGTTTTGAAAATAAAATTTTAAAATGTATTATCTTGGATTTAATGGGTTTAATTAATATATTAAATCCTCTTATTTTTTTCATCTTTAAAACCCCAAGGACTCTTCCCCATACGTCACTTTGTTTTGAGAGAGTTAGAGAGAGAGAGAGGAAGGTTATCTTACCGGCGTCTCCATCTTCGTCGTAGAAGAAGGCTGCGTCGAATCCGAAGAGGAAGAGAACACGGATTCGTGACGAAAAGAAGGCACGAAGATCTCGACGAGTAGAGTTAAGCGTTGGATCGAGGTATGTATCGGTTTTAGGATTTCGATTTCTAAACGTATGTATCGGCTCTAGGTTATAATTAAGTATATACGTCGATTCAATCTAGAATGAACTATTGATTGTATGTATCGGCGAATCTCTACCGGGATAGGTATAAATATATATACATGAATAAAGTTGATATTCTAAATAAGGTCTCTAAGAGTAATATCGGATTCATAGGGTAATACATTTATACAATGGTTCTTGTTCGGATTAAGATGTCAGAAATTGAATGGGTCGAACTCGCAGGATTCTTATCGGAAGTTTGATATCATCTGTTCAAATTAAAAATAGATGAACACCTTCATTATCTGATCATACGTGTCTTTTAGCAAAGGATTCACAACCGTAGTTGAATACTTGATTGGAGGAATGGTTTGTTACATCACAACTTCATAACTTTCAATAAACATGCATTTTTCTTAAATGGCAAGAAATTCACATTTAGTATATGGATCTTTTTCGGCATGACCAATGAGTTAGGAGACAACCCGTACGTACATGAATTCAAGCCATGAATCGTTCTCATGTTTATATTGTATAGTCAATGATTACCAATGTGGATAGGTTGCACTGGATGTGGGTTCAGTTCCTGACATTGATTAGGTGTTTGTGTTTTTTTTACCAATGAATAATTGGTAGTATAGTTATATTAAATAAAAGATCTCATACTAATTCTCGGCTATTTAGGAAGGAGACTTTTAAATTGCGTAAATGAGGCAAACAAGATATTTTGGGTATTCGCATGAGATCCAGTTCATGGACTGTAATTACAAACACATTTTATTTTTAGATAATCTTGAATTACTTAATTTGAATCAATAAGAAATCTTATATAATTATCAGCCTAATAAAGATGTCATGCTATCTTGGGTTATCACATTGCTATGATTAAACAAAAAAAACGAATGTGCGATTAAATCGGTTATTGTATTATTAAACCGTAGAATTTATTACCAATCAAGTTGGAGAAATTATCGTGTGAAATATTGTTATATAATAACCATGGTACCTTTTAGTTTTGGAATTTAGAGGATTTGTGTTCAATACAAATAACGATTCATAAACACAACATTCAAAAATTAATGAGATGATATTATGGCTATCACTGTGCATGTTTAAAACATCGAAAGTGATCTTGATAAAAGAATATATGTTTGATAAACTTAAACAAGAATTAAGGCACAAACTCACAAGGAGTCACATGGTCGACCGCAAGGGGTCGTATTAGCCGCAAGGGGCAACGCCACAAGGGGCGTATGGTTGCAAGGAACCACAGAGGCAAAAGCTAAGTCCTCTACAGTTGTAGCTACACTGTCATGTCATGCCATGGACCGCAAGTGCCAGCGGTTAAAAACGTATAAAAAGATACGTAAATGAATGTTGTGCAAGAAAATGGTTTACAAAGGAAAACCATCATGAAAATGCAAGGAATTGTTTAATAAGAGAATGAACCATCACATGTTATGCTAAAATTGGTTTAAAAAAGTTAAACCATCAAGGTCATGGGGGCTAATATGTAAAATAGTTTATATATTTTGTAAGTATGTAAATTACCTAGTATATTATGAATTATGCCCACAAGTAGAAATAAATGTTGTCATGCCTACTTATGCAATTTACCTACTTTACATGTATACATGTGTTTATGAAAGAAGCCAAACTAAACATGATAGGGATCGAATTTAGACATGCATGGGAATTATCTAGGCACGAAATGTTGTGTATGCCTGAAAATCCAAGTATATAGTTTTTTTAACGGATCAAGGGCCGTTAGAATACCCATGCATGGACCCCGATGCATACTGGACATTAGGCTCATACAAATTATGTTTGTTAATTTCAGGTGAAGAACATGGTTGAATTACATTCTCATGATCGTGCTACGGACTCACTGAGATTCCTGACGTGGTATGATTTAGCGTGTGAAGATCTAGTGGATATCTGTATGCCCACAGGAACTATCGAGTTGTTATCTTTTTAAATTCTACATTAGTAATTTCTTTTATTTCCCAGTTTAGAGTTGTAATAATGGAACTCTAGTTTGAGTGGATATTTTATGGAATTGATATATATATCTCTGCTCATTATGTGCCATTTGTTGATATTTTGGGTAACGGTTCGGTCGTGCGATCAATTATCGCATGCTTCCGCCGATGGTCGACGCGACCCGTTCCGTTACACCTAGTCTCATGTTCCTCGGCAACATAAGCGCTCTCGGTTGCTCTGAAGCTCCCATTTCTGTCAAATCTTATTATTCACATGTTATAATTCATACGCGTAGGATTCCTATGTGTTTAGATCATGTTCCTGGACTCGATTTCCCACTATTTTAGATCTTACATATTAAATAATGTGATCGGCAAATATTCCATCTTAGATCAATTGTGTGTTATTGATCTAAAATCATAGATCATGTTTTGAATGCTTTGTTAAGTATCCTCGTTGTGTACATAGCTATGTACCTATCTATGCTATTGATTGTGAGCTTTTTGCCAATATGATTTGTCCTCTAATCATAGTTTATGTTTCTTAGGTACATATGATGCCTTTTTTCATTGAATAAATGCTGCATGGACTGAAGCTATTTCCATTTTCATGATTTATTGTAACCTTGTGCACTGATACGATTATAGATCTAAAATCTCTTAATCAGACTCTAATATAGATAATTGAATCAAAGTTTGATTTGAAATCGATCCCCTGAATTTTGTATATTGTGCAACTACTACTGATTCTTTGATGAAAGACTGTACTTGATAAGATTCATGGCTAAGTGCTAACCTAGTGTTGCATCGCAATCTATATTTGAAATAATTGCAATCTAAATTATAAGGTGTGTGTATGTGTGGGATTAATTTGAGTTGGAGCCCGTCGTTTAATTTATTCTATTCAAAGATAACTTAAGCCCCACTTTATATATGGTCATATTTGCATCAATGTGTTAGCAGGTGGACACCTTGGAATACTCATTGTAAGTATAATATATAGAATTAGGAGGACATTCTACTGTGCCTATGTTCTTAAAAAACTATTCAATGTCGACCGCTACTAGATCCATGGAAACATAGTTATCCTTTTGTGAATTGTGATTAAAATAGAGAATGATTCTAAAACAATTTTTTAGCATGGATCTACAAATAGTGATATCTAATAATTCCAAGAGTTTGTCCTAAATCTGATTCCCGTCTTCCAAACTTTGAATATGGGAAATCCTCATTCACTTTCCTGCGATTCAAAGAATATGAACTGAGAGTTATATTTAGTTATAGATCACGTCATTCCTCTCATTAACAACAGATACTAGGTTATAATTGACTTTGAACTTTAGATACTATTGAAGCTGAGATCTAAGGTTTACTTGGATTTTTTTGGTCATTATGAAGTTGCTTACCTATTGGTTCTGTTTGTAAAACTTGTTACTATAAACATATGCAGCTTGAATCAAAAGTTTTTGATGTTTACTATTAATTCATGGGTACTTTTTAAATTTTAATTTTACAGAATTGAATTTGTTTTAGTCACATATCTTCTATATTATTTTCATCTAAGTTGGAGATAGTCGAGATCGGCTCACGTTCCCAGAAATGGTGTCATAAACTAGACCATATGTTGGTTGAGCTTTCATTCACATTTGATTCCACTGTACGTATTTGAGTTTACTTTTGATTCATTTGATTCAAAGTGATTCTTTTAAGTAATAGAAGTGGAATCCTGGTTCATCGAACTGATCAACTCTTGCATTTTTTTCAGTTGATATAATCATTAATGTTATTAAGTGTTTTGATTAGAAAGTGAATTGTGTCTTTAGCTCCGGACTTGATACCAGTTGTATCAGCAACTTATGTCTAAATTACAACCTAAGTTTGCAATTGAACTATAACATTATCATTTGTATATTTTATCGTTTGACTATAGTTGCTCGTTTAGCTAATGGCATTACCGAATTCTAGTTTTCATTTGAAGATTTATTTTATTTTCCATAATAACTGGGATAATACGAGTTCAAGAGTTATCTATGTCTATATAATAATATATGTAAATCAATTTCTATGACCTTCTATCTTGCAATAATAATTTTTTTTCTTATTTTAATGCAATAATGTACAAAAATCTATTGAAGGGAATCCGATTTAGGATTTATATCACATGCCAAACATAGTACATACTTGATATTTGATAATGAATCAACATTTAATGGGCAAATACTAATCATGCTACCTTCAAAAGCTATCAGTTAAGCGGTTGGGAGCTTTAAAAAAGCTCAAGGATGGAGAATGCAATATTCGACTTTTCACCAATGGTAGACCAAAAGTCCTCATTTGCACATTGATGTCATCATTAACCACAACATTCCTTAAAATTAAAATGTGTGTATGCTCCTTGCTCTTAATTGCAAATCATCCTCTGTATTATATGATATGTATTTAAGTTATTTAAATTTCATGAGGTGCATCTAATGTATAGTCAATCTTAGTTAACATTCTTTTGTCAAACTTTCTTCTTACTATTTGGTAGATTTGGGATATTTATCCATGGTGCAATCAATTAATGCTTGACCTCTACTTTTGATGCTCTATATGCAGGAGGATTCCATACATGGTAATATTGAAGCATAATCACAATATGAAAAATGTAATAATCTTACACCAATCTTTTAAAATTGCATACGATGATTATGATGAACAAGCATTGGCTAATGGTCTATGAATATCCAAAGAGGCCGTGAATCATGTGTTATAATTTATATGTATATGTAGATTATTAGTTGGTCACCTGTCATCCTTATTTCGATTTGCCATCCTTATTGTCAATAGTTCAAGGAAAGATTTTACATCAACCGAACAAGATATATTATGCAATTGATCCACTTCTTCGTCAATATGGTGTCTTAGATGTATGTATTTCTATTTCATTTTGCATCGAGGTGGGTTAACATGTTTCAACAAGCATACATCTGTATATTTTTCGATTAATAACATTAGCGAACTGAGTTTGGACTAAGCATTACTGTCTCTTTAAAAATATATGGAAGATAAACAGATCAATTACTTACATGTAACATGATACTTCCTCGGTTTGTTGCAATTATGTGATTTAAATGATATTGGAGCTCCAATAAAAATAGTATATCCTTTGGGATTTTGCTAATATTGTTAATTGATATGTTAACTATATAGTATTCCATTGAGATCACATTTTATTCATGAACTGGCATTGACAGGCATCGGAAGGACCAATTGGTTTAGGAGTCTGGAACATTCTCATGTCTTGAATTCCACTATTTGGCCATGCAAAGTTTTAATTCCACTATTTGGCCATGCAAAGTTTTGGTTGCATTGTAGTTGAAATTAAGGTAAGATAGTTCCATTTCCTATTTTTTTCTCTAAAGTTTATATGCAATTTGTACACGTAGGAGTTTTGACTTTTTAATTGCAACTCTATGTCCATATGTTCTTACTATTGCTTGTGGACACACCATTGAGCATACATCTTAAGGAATTACAATATCATATCTATCTTTCTTAATCTATATCTCAAATAAGGTGAGGGTGACATATCGTTCCTTCTATTTTGATATTCTTGAAAAAAATGACTAGATATCATTTGGAAACAAAAATATTGAGATATCTCTACTAAATTATAGACCTTGTTATATAATCTTACGACTAATTAATCTATTGACTACACATGTTGGCAGTCCTCAACTATCTAGTAGCGCATGGTTCCAAACATGTAATAAATGATATCAAGGAACATGCATACTAAATTTCCATAAATCACTCCTGAGAAAATTTTTGGTGGAAGTTGCTTGTATCAATTGTTGTATGAATCAGGTTCTTGTCATATTTGAAACATTGAAAAATAGTGTACTGAGTTGATGAATACGTAACACATTATTATTGGATTCTCACATCAGTGTTGAGAAGCTAAGTCTATATCTGATGATTTAACCAACCAAGGGATGCACTAAGGTTGTACTATTTATGATACTCATAAGGATCTTCCTAAATTAGCTTATGGAATTTTGAATCTGGATAGTGCCTGTGTTCATTATGACAGGTTTAAGTAATGATGGAGATGGTATTTTTGGAGACTGCGGGGTATTTTCTGGAACAAGATTCTATTGATTATCTCTCTCTACATATAAAAGTTCTACTCTGGTGAACCATTATATTAACGGATTTTTACCTTACGGAAGCTAAACTAAGGGCTCTTGTGGATGACCTTAAAATTTGTATTCACATGGGCTTTCAGAAGTTTCAGCGCAGGCTGATTCATTATTTCTTGTTAAGATGAATAAATCAGGTTCTCATCATATTTAAAGCTTGAATAATGGTGTGTTCCGTTGATTGATATAAAGCACATTGTTATTGTATTTTCACAGCAGTATCGAGAAGCTAATATCTAGCAACCAAGGAGTGTATTTTGATGGAGATGGACATTTTTTATGTCAGGTTTCTTATACCAGGTTCAAAAGGATGTTGGTGACTATATTTTGAGAGACTGAAATGTAATTTTGGTTCGATATTCTAGTAATTATTCTTTCTGTATATAAGAGTCTTACACTGGTAGACTATTAGTTAATTTCAATGGATTTACGCCTTGAGCTCTCATTTTTTGAGGTTGCTCCAACGCCTTGTTCCTGATTGTCATAGGCCACTGGCAAAGCTCTCATATGAGATTTGCTTCGACGACACTAGCAGGTGTAAGTCATGATATTGTATATGTGCACTTCACTTTCCATCTTTTTATACACACAATGAACTTATGTACATCTTGTTCTAACGTGTACTTTTGCTGACTATGTAGGTTGCATTACATTTTTTCTACCCATGCATCACCTTTTGGTCGAATTGCCAAGATCAATGATAGAGGAACGAGTTGCGAGTATATAGATCACAATGTTATCTTCAGGACAAACGAGTTTCTGAATAGATTTTCTTCGATTTACAACTTGACCCCGAGTGGTGTCAATATAATACATCTTGCTGTGTCGAATCTAGAAATCTAGACGTACCTTTGTTTCCAAGCTAATCGATATGTAGGTTGTTGGATAAAGTTCCAACAACTGAGTCTCCCCTAATTTCAACGGGTCATTGATGTCCAGTTGCAAATTATCTATGATATAAAAACGATCTTAGTTGTATGAGAAGTTGCTTCTTATCGAAAGACCTTTTAGATCTCTATCCCTTCAGTTGCTTTGAATTTATAGTTTTAGGTACCAACTCCAAGATTGTGAGCATCCACACTCATATAGATTCAGGCATGCAAATGGTCGACAACATCCAAATAGTGAATTGTTTATGCTCGTAAATTTATGAATGCATCATGTAGTGCATGCGGTGTTGTGTATGGTCTCATCTCCAAGTTCACCAGATTCCAGTGCATCTACTCGTGCATATATCACATGAAGATGAGGGGGCAATACAACCTGGCAGGGGAATCATGGAGCGACTTCTGCGTCCACTGTTGTTGTGAGCCCTTTGCCATATGCCATTACAAAGCATTTTAATAACTACTTAGAAATCAAGTCAGTTAATTTTTTGTTTGTTTTTCTGCATATTTAATGTATAAACCATTTATTTGTAGTGAATTTCAGGTAGAAAGGTATATGCAAATATGTTAGTTACAGGTCATGTCAGATCTAATGTATTACTAGGATTGAAATAAACCCATCTTTGTTTTCAAAACAGGAAGAAGAAGAGACTTCTAAGTAAAGTGACAACAAGTATCTATCTCCATCAACAAACCTTGTTTCTTCGGCAAACACTTGATTTGTGCGAGACCAAGGAAGCAACCAATTCCATGGAGATGAAAGAAAGGTTTCATGACATCACCAGTGCTAAACAAGCAGCCTTCGAGATAGCAGCAATTGCAGCAACATCTGTTGTAAGGGCAACTGTCAAGCTATCGAGATCGAGGGTCTACTAGAAAAGGGACGTGTAACGACTCAAATCAGCAAATTGGGATCAAGTAGATGGCACATCATGATCGCAACAACGTTGTTTTTGGTGACGAGAAGATTGAAGGGGGTCCAATTGGTTGGAACAGATCACTTTAAGAGTAGGGTTGAAGAAGACATCATGTGTTCAATGGAGTAGGGCTGGAAAAGTTAGAGGAGTTATTGTACGTGTGCCTAGATGTGCAGAGCAGATGCTAGATTTCTTTTGTTAGCTATTAGTTTATTTCTTACTTTTTTTCTTTTTCTATAAATCAAGATGCCATGTTCTATGGACAGGATGTCGAGATTCAAAAGTATTATCGGGTCTTAATGTCCAAATTTATTGGGCCTAATCTATAATATCCAAATTTATTGGGCCTCATATTATTTATTGAATTTTTTTTGGACCTAGTATGTAATATCCAAATTTATAATTTGGATGTATAAACGACATTTCTAGGTATATATAATTCGACGTTTAAAATTCAAATGTCGCATATACATGATAAATTTCAACATTTACACATCGCCTAACAATACCAAAAATGACATATATACATCGAATTAGAAAACCAGAGTAGACATTTAATGGATCCAAGCAAGCAAAATCGACACTAAACGTTATATGTCGAATAAACTCTATTAAGATGGGACAGAATAGACGTAAATTTTTGACGTTTAGATATGTCGAACTTGGTTTATTTCGACATTTTTATGTCTAAGTCGACATTTGCAAATGTCAATTTATGTCAATTTTGTTGTAGTGACACTTTAGTTGAGCAAGGATATGAGATCTCAAGTCGAGCAAGTGCCATTATGTGAATATTGTGCACCTAATAACAAACTTTTTTAAAAATAATTATTAAAATGATCGTATTTAATTAAATAGGTAGTATATTAACATAATTAAAAAATAGGCACCAATCAGCACCTGAGGTGCTGATTTGGGGTATGGTCTCCAAATCGGCACCTAAGGCGCTGATTTGAGCTTGGCCCCCTTCGGCTATTTTACATTTATATTCTCCTCTCTCCTCCCATTTTAATTGTAGACCATCCTAACTTTGCAAATAACTCCATGTTATTTAAAAAAGCAATAAGTATAATTTTTATACAATAATAACATATTTGACAAAAGAAATTAATTGTTATATGTTTATTTATACCAATTTTGATTTTTATTTTTAAAATAAGTGTAGAATATCTCTTATTAAACATCTCATAAAGATCTTTTTTTATAATGTAAATAGTCAATAGAAACTGAATATCAAGTAATAAGTATAAACTAATTTTTTAATATAATAATAGTCTTATTATACAAGATTTTTAAATGTTGTATGTTTATTTTATACAAAATTTCATTATTTATCTATGATTTAAGTATAGAATATCTCATATTCGACATCTCATACTGATCTTTGTATTTTACAATATAAATAATAAATAGAAACTGAATATCAAGACATTGACAAATGACATGCATAAGCTCAACATTTCACATTATAAAATTAATCATTTTGAAAAAAGAAAATATTGTATTAAAATAATAGAAGTATAATAATTTTCAAGAAATAATATATAATACTTTAGAATATTCTATGCTCTCCATCTCATTAAAATCCTTTTAGGCCTCCTTCACCTCCTCCTTCGTCGTTTGCTTTGCCACCGGCTCTCGTCGTCTTATGGCTATCTTCACGTGTTGTCTTCTTTTGCTTCTTCTACTTGATATTTCATTCTTAATGCGTTGGTATATTCCTAGGAGGATGCGACTTAGCTAATGACTTCCGTAGAGGTTAAGCTAGTTTAGTAACTCGATCCCTTGTGCTCCTTATGCTTGTTGATTGTCATGGTGGGTCTGATAGTATAGGCTCATTGATCCTTACTCCTACTAATGGTCTTCGAGATGGCTCTAGAGGCTGTTGTGGTTATCATGGGAATACCAGAGAATTATCTCTCGAAGTTGGTCGTCTCAACTTGACGAACATTAGCAAATATCTCAGCTTGAAGAGCTTCTGAATTGTATTGAATAGGTGGTGTGAGCTGAGAAGGCCCTAATTCAAATTGACTTGAATGACCAACAAATGACGATCCTGCAAACTGTGATTGACTCAAAGCTTTTACATATCCTATAAGCACGAGATAATTACGTTATATTAAATATTGCAGAAGATAAACATATTTTTTGGAACGAGTCATTCAATTAAACAAGTTATTTCAACCTGGAGATCCAAAGTCTGCTTCATCATATTGCAACCCTACTACACTATATTCTACGCAGCTCATACCTGAAAGAATTGACTTATATTAAATATTACATAAATCGAACAATAAATATGAGAATGGTATAATTTAATAAAAAACTTATTACAACATGAAGCTCTAAAGCCTAGTTGTTCTTTTGGTACCAATGTCCTCTATATCCCACATAAGTCATACCTAAGAGGTTTCATTATATTCAGTATTTAATATGTAAACATTGTAATTGCGAAAATTAGTTAAAAAATCATTGCAACCAGAAGTCTCAAAAGCCGGTTGCTCTTGTGATAATCCTTGTCAGCTATATCTCGCATAACTCATACAAAAAGCATTTCCATTATATTCAAAATCTAAAAAAGTAAACACGAAATTGAGTTATTGATATAATTAGATAAAGAATTTAATTGCAACCTGAAGTTACAAATGTTGCTTGTTCTTATATCACGACCCCAATTTCGGGTTGTCGGATCCTCCCATATCCATATCTGGTTACTCAACAATAATTTATTCAGCAATCACAACTAGCATTCAGAAATAGACTGCAACTGAAAATATTAAGAATGGAGTATTTCAATACTTTTCCATTCACAAAATAAAAGTTTACATGGTACTTTGTCCCACTATAACTATTGTATGTATATCAGCTGGAAAGGAAATGCATAAAATGATTACCAACTACCTTATAGAGTAATTCTATTGTGGCTGGCTAGATGGCTACTATCCATGTGAACTCTCTGATGCATGTTGGGTTTTCAGATAATATAGGAAAGAGATAAGCCAATGCTCAATAATGAAGAAAGGAAATATAGACCAAGCATGATATTTGAAAGGTTCAGCAAACCAAATTATATAGTTATTCATTTATTCTATTTTTATTTTAGTTCATATTCATTTTAATCCACATCATATTCATTTTAATCCACATCAAGGATTGTTCCTCTCCCCTCCACGGACCTCGAAGATGTAGACATTTCATGATTGGAGATTGTGTTGATATAGTGAGCTTATGCCATTCCACGTCGCCTGAATCAATCCTCTAATACTACCTTGATAATTTCCTTTTTTATTTTATTATCCAGGGCTCCAAACCCTTAGTCTCACAAACAACGGAGCACACCGTCCTCGAGAACTCAGTAGGTTAAAACCACATGTTAACTTTTAACTACATATACTAGTGGCTTTAAATACATGTTATCGTGTCCTAGCCGCTATCAAACCACGTGTTCCTCTACATGGCACAACCCCATCTTGAGTCAATCAACCCGCCTAATGGCAGCCGAGTACCACGCGTTGCAAATCATTCATTCATTTCGTGTGCACTTATCATAACAGGGCAACCACGTACCACCTAAGTATGACCTGCCAATACAGATGTTATTCTGACAAACCTACAGGTTACATGTCTGACATGTGGTATCTGCACTTAGCCATCCTTATTGTAAAAGATAGAATGAAAATAGAAGCCAGATCCCATTTATGCTATGTCAATTTTAATCTAAAATCGGTGTAATACTGCACATAAATCAAAGCAACTTCAAGGATGATTCCCTACACCAACTCTATTTTAGCCATTATTTTAAAGTAAATCATGAAACAAGCATGTGAGCATTCTTCAAAATTTAGAGCATGATAAACATAAAATTTTATTCAGTTTAACTTGAAAACCCAATAACAAGAAGCATGATTTCATCACCTAATCGAGCTCTCTTTCGTGTATGCAGTGCTTTATCATGATTCATGTTCAGAAAGGGTGTTTTATAGGGTGATATTTCTATCAAGAACACTAAGAACGTGCCAATAACATGAAAAACAAATGAAGATCACGAAGAATGCAAAGAACGTATTTTCTATCAAAATTTCAGCAGAGCTTCCCCTTATACGGGGTGATATTTATAAGAAAATATTAACAGAGTTTCCCCTTATATCAGGACATATTTCTATGAAAATATTGACAGAATTTCCCTTTATATCGAGGCATATTTCAAAAGAAAATCGAAAAGAGTTTCCTCTATAAAGTCATCGAGAGGAAAACAACAACGAAACATAAAGAATATAATAGAACTACAAGCGATGGAAAATTGGTATACATCACACGTCTTAGGTGAGTGAAACATATGAAGAATCACATGGTTCAATGACGACCCAACCGCCAACACCTAAGTAGGTGATGAATCCTCAATTCATCTACTCTATATGGATGTTTTAGCAAAATCTCCTTAATAATTCACTAATTAGATCTCTTAAATCAATTAATTAACATTCACTAATTATGCCTAAATTAGGGATAAAATCTGTAAATAAATAACCCTTATTTTTGCCCATATTGAGCTTATATGTAAATAAACCCTATTTTAACCTAATTCTTATTTTATTATTGGATAACTAATATGGCATCAATAATTAAAACCCAAGAAAGAGCAAAATTAAAAGAAATAAAAAATATCAGATATTGTATATTTTGTACATATTTTCTCTTCGTTGATTTTATTTTATCTTTTTCTAACCTATAATAAATCCATAAAAATTTTGATTAAGTAGTATATATTGTATATATTAATCTACTAATTAAAATCAAATTAAAAATACAAAAAAATCATAAAATACAAAAATACTATCTATAGAGTACCTCCAAAAATACATTTTGTACAACTGACCTCTTTTGTCTTTTTCTTCAACATGAAACTTGTATAACTTTCATGTTTTTACTTTTCTTAATTAAGCTTCTAATTATTTTATTTTTTATTTTTCTTTGATTTTTATATTTTCTAATTTTCCCATTGGGCCAGTGGCTCCCTCTGATCAAGCCACGTGACCCAGCCCTTTTATAAATACCGCCACTCTTCTTGATCGTCGGATTGCCTCCATCACCAACATTCATTCCCGCTCGCTCCACAGCCCTTTGAAGATCGCTTGATCAGATCCATGACATCCCTCAACGCCCTAATCTTGGTTGTTGGATCACTTGATCCAACGGCTTCACCTCGTCTCCTACCTCCCATAGCTCAGCCCTCGTCCGTTACGTCTGCCAACGCCAGCGCACCCTTCCTATTCTAGCACCACCTCCTGAACTCCTCTCCACCTCCACTCGCTACTCCCCACGTAGCCCTCATATCCATCTCCCTCGCGTAACCCCCGGTCACCTTCCACCTTCCTTTTATGTCTCACTTCGACCGTTCGAAAACCTCGTCTCCCATCGCATGCAATTAACTCCTCCATTAAAACCTCATCGCCTTCTTCACCTCACCTCCCCATCTCGCCATTACCCTCATCTCCTATAAAAGCAAAGCCTTCACATATGCCCCGTCACCCGTCATTATCTGAAAGAGAGAGCGAGATAGAGAGCTCATGATTGTTTCACCTGTGATAGCGATGAACATCATCTTCGAGCGAGGACCCTCACCCTCCATCGTGATCCAAGGCCATTCTCTGACCTAGTTGCAGCTGCTCCTAGAGCTGCTAAGATCGGGCTTTGCAGAGCCCTCGAGCGATAACAGGAGCCCCACCCCGAGCTCCTTCCCAAGCATCCATTTCATCTCCATGTAGCATCCTCCCCCTTTTTCTCGTGAATTTCCTAGGATTTTTTGCACACACTCTACCACATCCTCGGACTTATTGATAGTCCAAGCATCTCACCCTCGCATACCAGATCTTTGCTACACCCTCGATAGTCTCCTCTTCCTTCTCCACTTTCTTCTTCACATTGCTCCGCCTCTAGGTATCGCTCAGACCTGGAACCGAAGGTCCGACCTCCCCATGCCCGCTAAGGACCCCCAATTCGCTCCTCCTTGCTTTGTGTATCTTCTAACCCTTGTAGGATTCAAAGACCCCTCAATAGTTGGAGCTCCTCAACCTGCTTCGATCTCCAGCTCCTCCTTCAACGACGTTGCTCGGCCTGCCTCCCCAGACATAACCACAGCTCTGCCTTGCTTCCATCTCCTTCGCTCGCCCGTCAGTGACCTTCTCCGATATTCAGAGGAGTTTGGAAAGCAAGGAGGAGCCATCCCATCCACGCCAGAGCCTAGTTCCTCACGCCACAGCCCATATAGGAGGCTCGAAGAACACCCATCGCTGGAACATGAACATGACTCATCATAGCCATCCAATTATGCCCCAAATCCAGTCGTTCAATCAATCCGCATCTGTTAGATTTGACCACACGAACCTCCAGCTTCGGGTGGGCTTGAAGCAACGATCACGTGCCACGTAGAGCTTCGAGCGACCAAACCCTCCTCCGAACCTCGCCCTGGTCACGTGTAGGAGGCACATGATCGGGGAAATTTGCAGATTGCATCCACATCTTCTATAGATTTGCAGACGAGCACAGATATTTTGTGCCCGCACCCTCCAGAGTTCAAGAAATTGCAAAAATACCCTTGTGTGGGGGTAAATTACCTAGGAACCCCTCTGACTTTGGGAAATTGAAGATATGTCCCTACATGGACCGTTTTGAAGCAAAACTTAGCTTTTATTGCATTATAATCCCTATTGATTCATTTTATTATATATCTTTCATTCGGATTCTGATTTCTATGCATGATATGTCATTTCAAAGCTCATTCCATGCTCTTCAATTACAAATATCTTGAGAACATATCAGAGCTTGTTTTAATTAAATTATTATTTGAAGAAGAAGATGACTAACTATTTATTTGATTTTGACTCAATTTATCTGTGATATTTATGGATAATTGATCTATCTTCTGCAGGAGCCCGAGTGAGAGAATTACACCATAATAATTCCCTTATATTATTTGATTATTGTTTTCGAGGAATTGACATTTGCAGGGAATGGAGGGATATTAAATAATTTTTGATCTAATTTTCTTGAGTGATTAAGGATTGATTCGCTTGCCCTGTTTTGGCTAATATTTATCTCCTCTTGATTACATGAAAAAGATCAACACTTTTTAGGAGATCAGTGGAAGAAAAATTCCTGTCATTATTGATATATCTTATGCATGGATTTTTGGGGATCTGAACATAAATATTGATGACAAAGCAGGTATTGGTTCATTGATTCTCTTTGGATTTAATTGACTATATCGAATATATTTTTGTGGATCTGTGATCATCTCTTGAGGATTGATTGATAATTTCATATTTCGGATCAATGATTATTTTTTGAGGGATTGATAATTGCTATTCGAGGAATTAAAAACAATACATAATCACAGATTCTCTGTTTCCCTTGTTTCCTTTTTATTTTACGTTCCCATCTGTATTGCCCATTTTCTCTTTCTTTAATTCATTCTTTGACACAGAAACTCCTATTGCAAATCACATTGATTAATTGCGAACCACGCAACTAAAAATCATCGTTCCCTGGGTTCGACCTTGGTAAAATTTCTCCACAACATTCAAAGATTGCGATTTTTGATCGATCGATTATCATCTCATGTACTACAGCTATCGATTTTTAAAAAGGTGAAATACACATTCATTAGTAGGGCATTACATATATCCATCCATCAAACAACCATAAAATCGATAATAACTGCAAAATCGGCAAGTCTCTGTCAAGAGTGAGTGAGTTATACGAAGAACTCGTATGCTTACTGACGGTCGAGCCACTTGCACCCGAGCAGAGCTATGCTCAGATTTCTCCTCAGACCACAACACCAAACAATGAATTGAAAACCTAGCTCCAGATAGAGCTTACTTACCTCCTTTACAAAGCCAACTACGAGAGAACTTCACCGTCTTCCTCCTCCTCATATGTTGGACATGCGAGCCCACGGCGAGCCATTATGCAATAAATGTTATTGCGAATATCATTCCCTGATCTGAAATGAAGAATAACTAATTTCCATAATAGGTCCCTTAGTACAATTAGGGTTATGTACCATGGCCATCTTAATGATCATACAGCTGTTGGTTCAATTATTGAATCATAGAGGCTGGTGCTTGGATGAATATCTAAAGAGTTAGATTGAGGACTCATCAAGTACCGTCAAATGATTATTAATATATGATCTCCATCCTGAGTAGGAGATGGCAATCCTTTCTCACATAGGCTGATATCTGGCCGACCTCTTGATGCATGTCATCTGCATAGGAATAGAGATTCGGAGCTGTCAGATTAGTTAGGTCAAAGGGTTGACTTAACGAGATCGAGATAACCAAAGTCCTATATCGTATGATGTCATGATACAGGCACACATTCTCTGACCGGAGACAAATGTGTTACTATAAGTCTGAGTATGTACATTTGGCAGACCAATAGGTTGATGACCTAACCAAGGTCTATACACTGGCGCGCTGGTGTGCATGCAAGGGCATATGAGTAATACGATCTCTCAAAAGGATCATACAGGTCCATTACTAAATCGGAAGACATGAGCTCACTCATGAGATATTGGGAAGAATCAAATTCCGTACGCACGGTCATATCGCATTGGAAGCTTGACTGAATTTGTAAAGTTTGATATATACTTTTGAAAAGTATATGATCAAGACCTAGATATGATATATGCTTTTGGAAAGTGTATGATCGATACCAACTCCCAATGATCAAATGAGAAACTTACTGATAAAACTCTGAAGTAGATAGTATAAAGTCGATCTAATACTTCGGGTTTATTCTAGGTCTTCCAGTATGCAGGATGTACATGTATTGGGAATACCTGAGGGTGATGTGATCATAAACGATTGTATAACCATGATACTTCCATTCCTAGGGAGTGATGAAACGGGTCTGGATTTTAGTGACTCCTCTCAGTAGAGAAGTAATCTGATCTTGATCCAAATGTTGGACATTGATCTGAATGTGATTCAGATGCAATGAGAAGATTAGATTTGCAATCTTGATATAATCAAGCATTTATGGGAGGCCCGATATCTGGATTTGAGATGTGATTTCAACATCCAAGTCACTATACGTGGAACAATACAATCGCCCTGTCCTTATCTCCAAGTATCCGCGGAGAAATCGCATTATCCTTGAAAGAGTTCATGGATACTTTCATTGTTGATACATGTATCCAAGCATCGAGAAAATTGATAATTAAATCTGATTTAATTATCACGGATAACATGAATTTGATTCATATTATAAGGAGAAATATCAAAGATAATTAAATGTGATTTAATTATCAAAGATATGAATAATATGAATGTGATTCATATTATTTGGGCACATGAGAAAAGAAATCCAAGATGGTTAAATGTGATTTAATCATCATGGATATAAATAATATGGATAACACTATCCATATTAATCATATATATTACAAATGTGATTTATAATATATAAGAGAGAGCATATTGTGTTTTATATTTGTTAATTAATTGTTAATGTGAATGGGATTCACCTTGAATGATTAATTGAAAATATAATTACATTTAGTTTTGGGTTGTGAATGAGATTCACATTTTTTCGATGGCTTAATTGATATTTTCCATAAGATAATTTGGAATTATTTTTTGGTGAAAATATTATCGATAAGAGATCATGATAATTAATTTGAATTAAATCACTTATTGTTGTGTTTTATTAACAACAATCCTAGCCGTTGAAAGGGACACAATCAATCTCATCCGTTGATTGTGTGTTGTCCATGGATTGGGATCCATGGACTCCCAAAATCATATATAAGAAGAGGCACCCCTTGCTCTTCTAGACACTTGAAATTAATGAATGCTCTCTCTCTCCCCCCCCCCTCTCTCTTTCTCTCTACACGCCCATTCTCTCTATCTCTCATGTGGCCGTCCACCATGGATGCCCTAGAGAGATCCTCCATCGCCGCAGCATCGTCGTTATGTTGCTCGACCGTTTGCTCGTGGATCTCCGTCTACTTCGGCGTGCCTTGCTCGTGAAGAAGACGTCGTATCTCGTTTGTCGAGATCAGGAGATCCGTGGCTTGGATCATCAACATGGATTACGAGAAGCACGCGTCTCATCTACGCGCTCGCAAGCGTCTCCTCTGTCGGATCGGACTTGAGACATGAGGTCTCTTTATTTAGAGACACGATCGTAACCATGGTTCAAGAGGTAATCCTATTACTTATTTGTGGCTTAGACGAAATGATCCGAGAAGTGTTCTTGGATCATGTGGTTCGTCACATAGAATTTTTTAATTCCAGCTGCATCGAACAACTAGTGCGACTAGTCGCTCCCGATCGCATTCGATGCGATCATCACGCTTTCGTGATGCACTTGAGGATTTTCCCATATTTTAAAAGTGGTATCAGAGCCAAGTTGTTGAAGGTTTTGGATGAGATCCATGAACCTACGAAAATTTGGGCTCGTTTGGGTTCGTGAAGATTTTAGCATTTCAATTTTCGCAGCCCTGTCTTGGGATAAAATTTTGGCCCTGTTTAAAATGTTTAAACATGAAATTTTAAGGGATAATTCCCATTAAATAAGGAAAATGTGGAATTTGAGTTTGCGTAATTTGGATTCCGTTTGCTCAAGATATGATCGTTTTATTGACCATATGTCCACTGTTTCGGGGATGGCGATTAGAGACGTAATGAAGATGTTAATTATGATTTTAAAACACCTAGAAATATGTGTTTATCACATGGTTTCGTTTTTAAATCAAGTTATCAATCTCTAGAAATTGATTTTGCTTAATTTGAATTTAAAATAAATGAGATATGCTATTTTTAGTTAGTGAGGGTCACTACTGGAAATTACATCATTATCATGAACCTTGTGATTGTCATTCAAATAAATTAATGAAAATTAATTTTTAATTTTCTGAAATGATTATTGATAAATATTTGTGAAATATTTAAAGATAATAATTATTTCCTTGAATGGCATTGCATTAACCAAAATTGATAAGATAGTTGATCTTGATCACAATTGGTTAATATGAAATTTCCAACAAACATTGTTTTCATGAAAACTCTAGTTTATCCTACAATAGTTGTAGGACAACTTTTACATGCAAAACCTTGTTGTTGAATAGGATTGGGGATTTATTTAGCAAATCTCCTTATAATATTATCAAAATGGTTTTGATGAATATTATATGGTATAATTTCGGTTGAAAAACCGCTGATCATCTCAAGTACAAAGTGATTGACTCAGCATTGTTTTTTCCTGAGGCAGATATGGTGTCTAGTCGGGGATCGATGGGGTAGCGGGTCGCACCGGTTGCAGTCCGTACCACTCCCGCCGGTACTGGCCATGACAACGGGTAGGGAACGAATGATGCCTGAGAGATCATGATGTATTTTCTAATTATTAAAATTCGAAATAATATGTATTTGAGATAATACCATATTTCAAGTAACAATTAAAAAATGTTTGTTGGATATTAATTGGATCATTAATTTAATATGATTAGGTTAATTGGAATCCAATTAAAATTAAAACACTCTATTATGAATAGAGTTGTTATTTCCCTTGGAAGAATTAATCATAATGAATATGATTCATAATGATTAATTAGAATTTGAATGTGATATGGAGGATAACATAAGTGACATCCATGGTCTCTCGTCAAGGCGAAGGGTTCCATCGTCAGATATTGTATATAGGAGACGCCTGTCCGAAGTGACATCTCCTGCATACAATCCATTTGGATCGGTCTCTTCGCTTCTCGAAAGAGTAAGGCTGTATACATAGTGACCCCAATATCGGGTCCTCATATTATTGGGATGATATTGGATTGCGTATAGAGAGTATTAAGCATGTTAATGGTTAGTTCAATTAATGACGGGTCAACATCACCTTAGGGATGGTGGGCCCGGATGTTAAAGATCGAATTAGGAGATGCAAGTTGGACTTGCAAGGCAGAATGCGTTCCCGCTTCTTTTTATCCGAGTTGCAGGTTCTCATATTATTGGGATGTAATAAAGATAAGGAAGGAGATCCCAGATCTTGCTTGAGATATAATGGTAAGTATATCTCTTACATTGAAAGTGATTAAGGGAATGAACTTTCAGTGTTGACAAGGCAAGACAACTTTGATATAAAACTCCTAAATCAAAGTAAAATATGTATATATAAATATATATATACATTTATGCAAATTTCTTATTTCAGATAATCCTTCATTAAACCCACTCAATGTTATACTCAATAATAACCAATAAAATATCGTGGATTGGACTCATGATCTAGATGTTGTACTTGCAATTGTACACATAATGTATGTGGTTGCAATGTGCAAGTTTCCTCAACATAATGAGGTCATCCTAGGTGGTGTAAGGTCGAAGTTCGACGAAGGGTGCGAGTCGTACCGAAAAAAGGGAATGACAATTAAATAAGACAATAAGACATCACCTTAGGGTTTGTATGTCTCTATAGTCTTGATCTTTCATCGAGTGTACTTTGGAAGTGACATGTCGATGGTGATCGTAATTGTCGACTAATCCTTATAAAATCAAAGAAGATGTTTTGACATACATATGTGCTCTGGACATTTAATCATGAATGACACGGTTCACTACATCATGGTAGCTCTATAAGAGATGATGTATTCAAAGTGTTTGAATACCTACCTGAACCAAAGTTTTAAGAGTCTAGATGGATGTAAACATGATGAGTGTCATCATTCCACTGTCTATACTCTAGTCATTCATGAAGCTTCATAATGTTCATATTGTATGAATTTAATGAAGCATGTATAAATGTTGAAATGCTCTTACATTGAATTCTTTTTGAATTTAACGTACGAGATTCTTAGTCTTAAGCAATGGTTGTTTATTGATAAAGGGATCGCAATGGAAGCATGGGTTGGACCCAAGTAAGAAGTATAGTCAAAAAGTTGATTGTACTTCTGTGACTTCCATATGACATCCAAAGAGTTGGATGAATGCCAATACTGCAATAAGTTGATGTGTTGATAGTGTGACTATCAAATCTATCTAGAATCCTTAGAGAAGGAATCAGATAGTACATCAGAATAATCTACATATAATCATTGAAATTGACTTACTTATTTGATAAGATAAAGTCTAATAATTGTATCTCATCTTCTAATGACACTTGTAATTGGTTGCATCTGTATTAGAATATTAGAAATTTGATCTTAAGGTTTAATGATCATCCATGTTGGAAGTGGTGCAATTGTTGCAACAATCTCCATTGGATCAATAGACTTCATATTCTCAATGGGAGAGCCCTTAGTCTTAGAGAATGTCTCTACGACCTACATATTTGAATACACTCATTGTTTGTTTTTAAATGTTGGAAATAAACATGAATTCTGGAATAAGCCTATCATAAAGAGTTATAATGGATATATTTCAGATAGTAATCTAACATCCAGTAGACTCCACAAAATTAGAAAATTAATGAATGGTTCATTAAGATTTCTAATACTGAAAGTTGAACCTTAAAAGATCAAGAGGAGGATGAAGATCATTTGACAATGATCTGGCATCAAGTTTTGGACATATGTTTGTTGATAAGATCAATGGACAAGTAAGATATGAAACTTTAGAATGTCTAAAATTTCAAATCTTACATACTTGTGAATATAGTATTCAAAGTAAAATGTCAAATACACCCTTCTCTGGGAATGGTGTTAGATGTCGAGGTATTCAAGATCTCATATATATTGATGTGTATGGATCATCTATACCATAATAAAACATTATGGATATGTGATATCTATTGATGAGTATGTATGATATGAGATTTCTTCTCTTCACCTAAGAAACCTTTGAAATGTTCAAAGATTTCATAATTTTAGTTTGGAACCAAAGTCTGAAGAAAGATGAAATGAATTTGATCTAACCTAGGTAGCTTGTACATGTTAGATAAACTCAAAGAATACCTTATGAAGATATGAATATCATTTCTATCTTAATCCTCCTAACACACCTAAACTCAATAGAGCTGTAGGGAGATACAATTGGATCATGTGTGACATGATTTGATCAATGATGAATTTTTGCATAATTACCTCTTAGTTTCTAGGTATATATGTAGTAGAGACTACATTATATATCCTTAATAAGATTCCATGCAAGTAAGCTGGAATCGAGCACTAGAGAGTGCTACTTAATTAGGAAAATAAAGGATGGTATTGGATACCTACTTTATAATCCTGAGATTCTTAAAAGATCTCATCTCTGAGAATGTGATTCTTAGAGATTGAGACTCTTGAGAATCAAGATGAAAATGAAGTAAAGGAACTCATTTAATCTTGAGATGACAATGAGGCTCCAAACGGAAACTAAAAGGATAATTAAAGATGAAACACTAATACCTCTTCAAATGAGTTTGAGGATGTATTCCATGTGTCAGTTAAGTCTGACAATGATCGGATTTCATGTGATGAAACTCCTGAGGATCATGACATGGAATGATGGATGTTAGCAATAAAAGTCTAAGGTAGACTTCATATATAAGTGTTGTATATGGACCCTCGAAGATCCACCTATAAGGGTTAGACCCATGAAGGTGCAAATGGATCTTGAAGAGAAAGGGAATCTGATGAGAAGGTAGAGACCTTCAAAGCACGGTTCGTAGCCATGAGCTACACACTGGAAGAGAAGATATTACTTGAAATGCGACTTGCTCTTCAATGACCATGCTTAAACCCATCAGAATATTGCTGACTATAGCTACACAACTTGACGTTGACATCTGCGAGATGAAAGTCAATATTGCATTCCTCTATGAATACCTCTTTAAGGATATTCATATGAAGTAGCCCCAGGGCTTCATGGTTGAGGAAAGCAAGATGTGCAAGCTAATGAAATCCATCTATGGACTCAAATAAGCTTCTTGTAGTTGAAACATAAGATTTGATGAAATTATAATTGTTATAATTTCAAATAGAATCTTGATGAACCATGTGAAGCTTAGTGGGAGTACCAATGTGTTTATCGTGCTAAAATATAGATAATATCCTAATCATTTGGAATGATATAAGGATTATAATAAGTGTTTTATGATATGGCTATTCCATACCTTGAGATGTGATCTCAAGGATACCTCTTAAATCTTAGTTCTGAAGATGTTCAGAAGCAAGAAAAAGAGGATATTGGAACCATCGCATTTGTAGTACACCTTGGACATGTTCCATTCTTGGAAAATACCAAGGAAGGCTTCCTTCCCTTAAGGTATGGTACTGACCTATCTGAAGGGACAACACCTCAAAGAGTTGAGGAAGTGAACGCTAGAATTGCTTGCACTTGTGCATCAGTTACGAGAAGCTAAAGTGTATGCTAGATGTCTATAAAAGCCAAATATCTGCCATGCAATGGGAGTAGTAAAGTGTTGCTAATCCTACTATGTAGAGAAAACACTTGATGAGTAATAACAAAAATCTTCATAGATGACAAGATTTTTGAGATAGTCTTATCTTCAAAAACTTAAGACTTTATAGATAGAGATCTTAAAGGTCTTAACTTTGGATACCTTAAGAGATAGTGATCTCTAGGAATAAGGGTATTCTGATAAGTATTACGAAAATACTGGTTATGATAATTATTAAGCTGTATTGTCAAGGACACTATAACTGCTTTATCAAGATTGAGTATTGGTTGCATAAGATGCAACATTCGTATTAGATGCGAGCACTGTTACTGGGGATATGCAAGTGTCGTAAAAGGACATGGCGTAGTCTCTCGGGAACAGAGTGACTGATCAACTTACCTAGCTATTTTATAAATAGCCTATGATTGTCACACGAGTGTGGGTTTAAATGATTAGCCCATTAATGGCTCTTTGGGCTAGTGGGAGATTGTTGGACGTGCGAGCCCATGACGAGCCATTATGCAATAAATGTTATTGTGAATATTATTCCCTGATTTGAAATGAAGAATAACTAATTTGCATAATAGGTCCCTTAGTACAATTAGGGTTATGTACCATGGCCATCTTAATGATCATAGAGCTGTTGATTCAATTATTGAATCATAGAGGCTGGTGCTTGGATGAATATCTAAAGAGGTAGATTGAGGACTCATCAAGTACCGTCAAATGATTATTAAGAGATGATCTGCAGCCTGAGTAGGAGATGTCAATCCTTTCTTACATAGGCTGATATCTGACCGACCTCTTGATGCAGGTCCTCTGCATAGGAATAGAGATTCGGAGCTGTCAGATTAGTTAGGTCAAAGGGTTGACTTAACGAGATCGAGATAACCAAAGTCCTATATCGTATGCTGTCATGATACATGCACGCATCCTCTGACCGGAGACAGATGTGTTACTATAAGTTTGAGTATGTACATTTGGCAAACCAATAGGTTGATGACCTAACCAAGGTATATACATCGGCGCGCTGGTGTGCATGCAAAGGCATATGAGTAATACAATCTCTCAAAGGGATCATACATGTTCATTACTAAACCGGAAGACATGAGCTCACTCATGAGATATTGGGAAGAATCAAATTCTGTGCGCATGGTCGTCTCGCTTTGAAAGCTTAACTGAATTTGTAAAGTTTGATATATACTTTTGGAAAGTATATGATCAAGACCTAGGTATGATATATGCTTTTGGAAAGTGTATGATCGATACCAACTCCCAATGATCAAATGAGAAACTTACTGATAAAACTCTGAAGTAGACAATATAAAGTTGATCTAATACATCGGGTTTATTCTAGGTCTTCCAGTATGCACGATGTACAGGTATTGGGAATACCTGAGAGTGATGTGATCATAAACGATTGTATAACCGTGATGCTTCCATTCCTAGGGAGTGATGAAACGGGTCTGGATTTTAGTGACTCCTCTCAGTAGAGAAGTAATCTGATCTTGATCCAAATGTTGGACATTGATCTGAATGTGATTCAGATGTAATGAGAAGATTAGATTTGCAGTCTTGATTTAATCAAGCATCTATGGGAGGCCCGACATCTGGATTTGAGATGTGATCTCAACATCCAAGTCACTATACGTGGAACAATACAATCACCCTGTCCTTATCTCCAAGTATCCGCGGAGAAAGCGCATTATCCTTGAAAGAGTTCATGGATAATTTCATTGTTGATACATGTATCCAAGCATCGAGAAAATTGATAATTAAATGTGATTTAATTATCATGGATAATATGAATTTGATTCATATTATAAGGAGAGATATCTAAGATAATTAATTGTGATTTAATTATCAAAGATATGAACAATGTGAATGTGATTCATATTATTTGGCACATGAGAAAAGAAATCCAAGATGATTAAATGTGATTTAGTCATCATGGATATGAATAATATGGATAACACTATCCATATTAATCATATATGTTATAAATGTGATTTATAATATATAAGAGAGAGCATATTGTGTTTTATATTTGTTAATTAATTGTTAATGTGAATGGAATTCACATTGAATGATTAATTGAAAATATAATTACATTTAGTTTTGGGTTGTGAATGAGATTCACATTTTTTCAATGGCTTGCTTGATATTTTTCATAAGATAATTTGGAATTATTTTTTGGTGAAAATATTATCGATAAGAGATCATGATATAATCATGAGATAATGAGATCTCATGAGATAATGAGATCTCATGAGATATTGAGATCTCATGAGATGATGGTAGCCGTCCCCTTATTTTAGGGGATTGGTTTGGTCTTCTCATTATCCTATCTCTAGTCAAAAGTGATTTAATTTGAGATTAATTATATTGATTTATCAATGATAATTAATTTGAATTAAATCACTTGTTGTTGTGTTTTACCAACAACAATCCTAGCCGTTGAAAGGGACACAATCAATCTCATCCGTTGATTGTGTGTTGTCCATGGATTGGGATCCATGGACTCCCAAAATCATATATAAGAAGAGGCACCCCTTGCTCTTCTAGACACTTGAAATCAATGAATGCTCTCTCTCTCTCTCTCTACACGCCCATTCTCTCCATCTCTCATGTGGTCGTCCACCATGGATGCCCTAGAGAGATCCTCCATCGCCACAGCATCGTCGTTATGCTACCCGACCGTTTGTTCGTGGATCTCCATACTTCGACGTGCCTTGCTCGTGAAGAAGACGTCGTATCTCGTTTGTCGAGATCAGAAGATCCGTGGCTTGGATCATCAACATGGATTGTGAGAAGCACACCTCTCATCCACGCGCTCGCAAGCGTCTCCTATGTCAGATCGGACTTGAGACAGGAGGTCTCTTTGTTTAGAGACTCGATCGCAACCACACTTCAAGAGGTAATCATATTACTTGTTTGTGGTTTAGATAAAACGATCTGAGAAGTGTTCTTGGATCATGTGGTTTCATCATATAGAATTTTTTAATTTCCACTGCATCGAGCAACTAGTGCGACTAGTCGCTCCCGATCGCATTCGATGCGATCATCACGCTTCCGTGATGCGCTTGAGGATTTCCGTATCCTACATCATCCTCCTAGAAACACTTCGTTAACGCTTCTTCCCCGCCTCTCCCTCCTACTCCCAACCTCTCGAACCTAGCTCTCAGGGTAGTGGTGGTAGTGGAAATCACAGAGAATGAATGAGTAGGGGGCTATTTATAGGCTTTAGAAACCGTTACCATGGTTAGTAAATCATGGTTTAACCCTTAACTGTGGTTAGTGGCCCATGGTTTTGGCCCCATGGTTTTGACCAAAGTTTATCCGAAACTTAAAGCTTAAGTTAGAACCTAACAGAAGCTTCAAAATTCGGTAATGACACCTAATTAGTGCTAATCACGATTATCTTTTACTAATTACGATTTAATTTTGCAATTCAGCTTAACTTTTGCTGATATCTGATTAGAGTTATTAATGGTGATTAGCGGTCCTAACCCATCATTAGGTCTTTGATCATGATTAATTAGTGTTAATGGCAGTCATTAAGGGTTAACGACATCTTAAACCTCCTTACTTCTCTTTCTTTCAAAAATCATAACGATTCAAAACGAAGTCCGATTCACACGAAACAAACTCCGTTGGTTTCCTCTTGACGAGCCGGATCTTTTAGGACTGAGAGGAGTCGAGTTCAAGCCTTTATATCTCGTGACGGCCCTTGTCCGCTATATCCTGCATAACTCATACCTAAAACATTTGCATTATATCCAATATCTAAACAAGTAAACACTAAATTGAGTTATTACGATAAGTAGATAAAGAAATTATTGTAACCTTAAGTTATAAACATTGGTTGTTATTGTTGAGACCACTCCCTCCTAGATCACACATAGTTCATATCTAAAAGATCTGCATCATATAATTATAAAAATTAGTTGACCAAACAACTAAGTTAATCTAAAGCTACATCAAAGAATTAACGAAACCCGATCCTCCAAATGCATGTTGCTCTTGTGGTGGCATGTACGACTGGTCATATTGACGGAATGGATATATCAAAAAGAACATGCTGATTGTGTCTTCAAAACATGTATTATATCTTCAACTTTTATTTCCATAGTCCAAGGTAAATCTGTTGATCATCTAACTTCATAGTCTAAGGTAAATTTCATCCAAGAGTAAAAGCAAATGCGAGTGGAAATAAACCATTATTCTCATCGATGGTTGTGGCCACACACATATGGCTAGCATATCTCTCATACAAACGTATTCCATCAATGATTAAAATAGACCGGCAAAATTTAAATGCTCTGCAACATGAACGGAATGAAATAAATAATCTCTTAAGATGTACCTTCATTGTGGTTTCTCCTGGTTCTGTATGGAATCATGTATAAGTCCCGGGATTTTACCATTCTAAAGCATGAATGAATCTCTGAATATTACGATATGACGCATTCTCATTCCCATAAACAATATCCATTACACGTCTCCTTATATTCTCCTTGTATTCCAAGCTGCCATATCATTAATCACCGTCTGCAACTCATCTTTTATTTTGTACATAATTTCACACGAGATCATACTAACTTGTGCTCTAAATGAGGATAATATATATTGTACTACAAATACTAATGTGGATTGACGGTGTTTGTGTAAGAGTACATGATTTCTGCATGTGTGCTATCCCCTATGCCTTGAAACATACCAGTCCACACGAGATTTCCTCTTGGATGCATGCAAATACCATCCAGAATCTTCGTAAATTCATACAATAGTCAGAATTTGCTTGTTTGAGGCTTTGGGTTTATATTGGACATGATTTTCCATACTCCATTTTTGAAGGTCATATTGCAAACACTCTTTGACTTGTAGCTCCTACCTAACCAATAATCTACTCCAGAATCGTTAGTAGGAATACATTTTCTCTCTACAAAGGCAACTTCTTCCGCCTCTACAATTTTGTGATCAAATACATGAGGTAACTCCTCAGTCGGTACTTCAACGACATCCTCATTATTCGTACAATAATAGTGTCCCCTATCTTCGTTGTCTAAGGGTAAGGCTAATGAATCATATTTGAAATTATGACATGTGTTATTATTTATGTTTTCTTCATCAGACAAATGAGATTGACTATCAATGTCATCACTATCTTCTTCAGATATATGGGTCGACAAATCATCATCGTCATTTAATTGTGAGGGACCACTGATATTCTCAACCACTAAATCATTTGTTGGCCTGAACAAATTATATATTTGTCAGTTTAGAGGAAGTGAAGATGTGAATATTTCTTAATTTAAATGTAACTATATTACCTCGATAACAATGACATGTTTTATGAACAAGAGGGGTAGATTTCTATGAAAAGTGAATGAACCTCACTTTTGTCGATTGAATCCATCATTGCTAAAGTGGATTCATCGTCATGAATTGGTTCTGGGTAGAATGTGGATCCTTCATACAGTCACTTACGTGTTAATGTAAGTATGTATCCATCGAGTGGTATATAAATGGCTTTGGAAACTCGACCCAACAGATCAAAGTAAGTTATCTGACGTGGGAATATAACCATAAGCTTTGTCCCCCAATATAGTATACGTGATCATCTGATACACTCACAGATCCATCGGGAAGATTGTTGGATGTCATATTTAAGGTAAAATCATATGGATTGATTATTAGGTCTAATTTAAGTAAATGACATATGTTGAATACATAATCTAATATCTAATTTTCTAACTTAAATGTAACTATTAGAATTGAATCAATAATATTAACATTTATTTTTACAATTGTGTAATTTCTATAATTTTTGTACATCTTGCTTTAACATGACACTTACATTCATTAAAAATTTTAAATGACACAAAGATAAATACCTAATCTAATATCTGTTTTGATCTGTGATATTAATATTTATTTTTAAATTGTATAATTATCATTTAATCTATGATCTATTCTATATTTCCCACCTAATAATTAATTCCATTCATAAGAGGCCAATTGATTTTGACATTACAATATTTAAAGCGCACAAAAATCAATACCTATTCAAAGATAACGTCTCATTTTCTAACTTAAATGTAAATATTAAAATTAAATTTATAATATTAATATTTATTTTTAAAATTGTGCCATTTCTTTTAATTTTTGTAGATTTTGTTTTAACATGACACTTACATTTATGAAAATATTTAAGTAACACATAGGTAAATACTTAATCTAATATCTAATTTGATATATGATATTAATATTTATTTTTTAAATTGTGTTATTATTATCTAATACCTAGTCTACAATTTTTACCTAATAGTCGATGCCATTCATAAGAGGCCAATTGATTTGACATTACGATATTTAAATCACTCAGAAATTAATACATATTCAAACAACAATGAAATTTATTTGATATTAACTAAAATTGCACATCTCATTAATAACTAGAATTGAAAAAAAATCTATAAATTTAAAATTACATGGAATAAAAATTATCTTCAAAGCGATCAAATATATCCGAATAGATAATGAGAAAATAATCGAATATCCACAAAAACATATCCTCCTCTACCGATCAAAAAACCTGAAAAATATAGGTTATACAAAAAAAGAAGATTGTTGATTCGCTATTACTCGAATAAGAATAGCGGAAGCCAGATGGGAGGAGCAATTCCAGAGAAATTGAGAGGATTGTGAAGAATAAATGAGGAGAAAGATGGATTGAGAGGGGAGGAGATGTGAGGAAATAGAGGGGAGTGATGGTGGATTTATACAAGGAGTGATGATGGATTTATACAAGGATAAATGAGAGGGGGTACCAACCACCTTGCCACAGCCGTCTCCTCCAAATCGATACAGCATATGCCGATTTGGACTAGGTTCCCCACATCGACACGTAAGGTGTCGATTGGTGCCTATTTTTTAATTGTGTTAACATACTACCTATTTTATTAAATATGACTATTTTAATAATTATTTTAAAAGATCCCATAATAACATGCAAGTATTAAATAGAATAAATATTTGATACATTAAAATATTTATAATTTAGCCCCCAATAAAATGATTTGAAGTAAGATAAATAGGCGGATGCGTCGCGAGTGCGAGCACCACCAGCACAAAACCTCCATTCTTCGGGATAAAAGCTGCGCCATGGTGTTGGTGTCGCACCTTACCATGGCTTCCTCAATATCGATCCTCCGCCCTCGCCCGTCAATCCCACTTCCCAAACGAAGAATCAGCACCGCGAGGCCCATCACGGCAGTCGCAATCCAATGCTCGTCAAAGTCCACGAACGAGAACGTGCCACGCCGATTCATCCTGGCCTCCTCCATCGTCCTCGGCCTCGGCCTCGCATCCTGCCCCCATAGTGAGGGTTTCGTGTCGGGTTTTGTTTCATAATTTTGATGTTTGGATGTGCAAATTTGCAGATTGATGGGCGATATAGCGGGTGCTTGTTCGTTGGCTCAGTATCTTGAAAAGCGGGTCTTTTTGGGCAAATTAGAGTTTTTATCGTGACCCATTTTGAAATTCAACCAACTCACCGGCAAATTTTTTTCTTCCACATCTTTTAATTAATATTTTTAGAATTGCATTAATCAAGAACTTTCCTCAATTCGTTTGCATAAACGTCTTTCTGCAAGTTAAAAATTCAGTTACCAGTTGGGCGACGTTTAAAATGTCAAACTCATTTTTTTTAAAAATATATTTTCTTGAGATAATGGAGTTTAGAAGATACGAACATGTAAAAGAGGGAACAACTTCGCATTCTTAGCGATTAGCAATTAAAAAGCGGAGAGGGGACATATTCGAGCCGTGAAGTATTTTACATTTGGGGTTCGTAAACCTCTACTAGATGGAATTGCCATAATCACTTTACTGATGTGGATGTCGATGGTGTAGTTATGAGGAGCGACATTACTGATATTGATGCTTTTGTGGCTCTTATACGAGACATCCTAGGATTTTACATCAATATGCCCATGGATGTGATAGTAAAAGAAGCTTCCTCCCTTCTTCAACTCCATCCTGAGGAGTAACCAAGGCCAGTTCAATTGTGTTTTTCATGTTCCAATTGAACACTTCCCATTTTGGATTACAATCAAGAGAATGTATTATTCTTTTTGTCAAACATATGCAATCAGGGTAGAAGCAGTCTATCATTTGGTGTTGATGCAATCCTTGCATCAGAAAGCTAAAAGAATGGAAAGATGCCACGATATAGTGGGGGAATATGTGCCGATGCTATAGCTGGTTGCAGGAAACAAGGTGTGCATTACAATCTCACACTGGGGCACATAGGACATGTGTAGGGAGGAGATGGATATCTGTAACTATTTTTTTCTAATATTAGGATTTGAACCCTATTTAGCCGACCTTACTTATAGTGGGAGAAGGCTTAGTATAGTAGGATTCGAACCCGGGTCCTTTAAGGTGGAGGCACATTGCTCTACCACCAGACCACTCCTTGGGTTTTAGATCTGTAACTATTACCTGCTTTGCCTTCAGAAAACCATCAGGATCAGGGAATAAAAAGGAATGCAATTTAAATACATTTTCACAATGTGAAGAGAGCATAAACATGTAATACTATTAGGAAAGGGCAAGAACCCTTCATTCCCATGCCGACCCATATGTCTGTGCAAACTATTTTAATTCCCGGTCTTTATCTTAGGAAACTTACCCATTTAGTAGGGAGTTGAGGCAGCCTGCCAATGGAGAATTCTCATGTCATGCGTATGTATTTAATTTCTCAAATCATTATAACCTGACCCTTGTGTACACACTTAAAGCTGTACAGGAGATTGCATTATGCACATTTAGCGAACCCATGGAGCCATTGCAATTCTTCCATCAGCACAGGTTATATGCCATGTACTATTTACAGCTGCAAGAATACATTCACTGCACTTGAGGATGGGGACTTAGTTTACTGCAAGTTTCTCTTTCAGGAAGTCATGCTACTTCTAGTGTAGTTTGCTCTCCCTTTTTTAGATATGTAGCATGGGAATCATGTCATTTTTGTGGCTATACCTTTAAAAAAATTAACTTATGTCAGTTCTAACGGGGAAAACAACTATGCTCGACAGTGATTGATCATCTTTAACCAAGCTTGAACGAACTCTCAGTAACTGGAAATATTGCATATTTGAATCACCAAATTTGTTTTGTAACTACCATCAATGGGATCATTTAGAAACATTAACCAATCTCCCCTTTAAAAAAAAACCTTGACCAATCTCCAAGTGAAAACAAGCTCCTTTTTCCATTTTAGTTATTAGCTTGTTTTCTTTCTGTGAATGTTTGAAATGTCTGTTCTTTTCTGGCAGGTGCTATTGCCGTTAGTTTCTTGGATAAGTATGTGAAGAGGTGAGAATGACTTAGAAAGTCACGTGATTAAAATATCTTTTTTGATTGGTATTTAGCTACGGAAAGAGATTTTTTTACATTCAAAAGTCTTAACGTTGATTTGCAGTTTGGATATCATGCTTCAAACTGGGAGTTCCTTCCAGAAAAAAACAAATGGACTGGAGCTGACCAAAATTACCGAAATTATTGAAATACGCCTTGAAGCACCAACCCGTTTGCGATCCGAATACTTTTCGTAAATAGATCTTGACCGACCCGATCATAATCCGATTAAGATCCGTTAACTGATTACCCTATATATGTATCGTAGGGTTAAGGCGTGAGTTACCAGAGAGTTTCATTCCCAGAGAGCCGTCACCTCCTATGGTTCTTGTATATGTACTAATGTTTTCTCTCGTAGTGGAACCTCTATCGATAGGGTTTTTCCATGTAAATCATGCGTGCTTTCCATGATTGCTTGCTTGTGATTGATTGCGGTTTGGACCATCTTCCACAAACTGGTATCATAGCCATCTTGGCGATTCTCTGCCTCGCTTGATTATCCCACCTATAGATTTGTCTGGTTGACGGTTTCTACCTCGACGTTGAGACCTCCCGTAACAGATCATCGCTCGATCCGATCGAACATCCACGGCGACGACAAAGTTTAAGATTGAGAAATTCGATCGTTTCATTTTGGCCTATGGAAGGTAAAGATGGAGTTGATCCTCATCCAACAAGACATCACAAAGGCATTGAAAGGCATCGAAAAGATGTCTGCGATGATAAGTCAAGACGAGAAGGAAGACATGGACGCGAATTCTAGGGCAAGCATGCAGCTTTGCCTTTCGAATGGCATTCTTTGTGAAGTTATGAAGGAATCCTCCGTAGCGGCTACGTGTCTGAAACTTGAGAATCTCTACATGATGAAGACTCTCGCCAATCGTCTACATCTCAAGCAATGACCATTCATGCTTCGTATAGCCGAAGGTACATCGATTAAATCTCATCTAGATGTTTTCATTTTGATTATTTCTGAGTTGGAAAATATGGACGAAGAAGTTGAAGACGAAGATCATGCGTTGCTATTGTTATGTTTGTTACTTACCACCATCGTACAAGAATTTCCGTGAAACCCTAATTTAAGGGAAGGACAAGATCGCACTAGATGATGTGAAATCGTCCCTTCTCGAGAGTTAATGGACCGTGAACTCACAGGACATTCACCAAATGACAAGAAGTTCAAGGCGCGCCTGCGAGGGGTAAATACACGGAATAAAAGAAGTTTGATAAAGCCGCACGAGGAAAAGAAAAGGAGGCAGAGCAAGTTTTGTCGTTACTGCAAGAAGAAAGGACATACAAAAGATGAGTGCAGGAAACTCCAAAACTATGGGAAAGACCAAAACAACCTAGAAAAGATGGTTCTATGGCAGAAGCGAGTTATCTGTAAATTGAATGCAGAAATGTTTGTTACGTTCTGATGGTCAATACACCACACAGATCGAAGGATGCATGACTCCTCAATTCTGGTTGCTCCTACCACGTCACACCCAACTGCCATCGGTTGTCCTTGTACAAATCTATTGATGGAGGAGTTGTCGTTATGGACAATGATTCACAATCCACGATTGTAGGGTTGGGAAGCGTGGAATTGAAGATGCATAATGACAGATGTTCGCCATGTTCCGGATATGACTGTTGAAATATAAATGCGGAAGCAAAATTAGAACAAGAACGAACATAATAGAGAAATATAAAATATGGAAAGCTCAAGATTTAATGTGGAACCCTGCTCTTTAAGGAGCGAGATGAACTACGTGAGAAGGCCTTAAAGGGCCGGATCATCTATTACAATCTCTCAATGGGAACAGGGGTTGTGGGGCTCCTTATATAGCCCCACAGACAGACGGAGTCTGATTGCTCCTCCACGTGGAACTAAACATTAGTGGGGGTAATTAGATCTTGGAGAGATTCGATTACCATCTATCACATACTCCAACACTTCCCCTCAAGCTGAAGCTGAGAAAGCTGTAGCTTGCAACAAAAAAGAAAATGTACACAACTCATCTTCACTTGATACATCTGAGAGAGACGGGAACAGAGACATCCCGCTCGAATGAGGATAGAGACACCCGTTAGAAGAACCTTTGTTAGTAGAAAACCTCGCATGAGGACAGGTCCGGGACTATCAGGTCATCGGGAAAGAGCTTTTGTCATGCCTATAGTAATCGATGAGACACCAGGTTGTGCCTGGAGTAGAGTCGTAGAAAAGAAGTTCAACGTGGAGTAGTAGTCAGGGATAGAGAAAGTAGTCGATGCTCGGTGAAGACGGCTAATAGCAGTAGTAGTTTGGAGTACTGGTCCGTCAGTCGTGGACGAGCATGAATTTTTTTTGTAACCGTCTCCTTTTTTTGGCTATTCTTCTTTTTTTCTACTTCGTATCCTTTTTTTTGTATGACTACCTTTTTTTTCAAACATCTTTCTTTCTTCTTTTTTTCCTCAATCATCATTTTCCTTCTCTCTCTCTCTTGTAGTGGCCCACTTTGGGCTCGATACATTTAACCCCATTTTCTTCTTGCTTTTTTTAAATACAAAGAATCAAAGCCCATTGGGCTAAAATAAAAACATGCTTAGTATTCTCGCACGATGGGGCATCTCCGTCGATTTTCGCTGCTATCGAAGGGAGTGTCGAGGAAGAGATGGAGTCCTCGCACGGTCTGAAGCTGCTGTTACGTGAGGGAGATCGATCGCCTTGGAGTGACGCTGGTGCTGCCAAGCGCAAGGGAGAGGGCACAAACATCCATCGCGCTGGAGCTGCTGGATCTACGCAGGATGCCTCTCACCCAGAATGCTACCCCCTCGAATGGGGCTCTTCAAGCAGAATCACTACCTTTAACTGGGATTAAAGGAGATATCGTGTAAGGGTTATGGGAGCATACTACCATCGCTATCGATTGTGGTTCGAGGATGTTCACTATGCCATCGATCTCCAGTTGGGTTCTCCAGTTGGGCTCACTGCTTAAGGGTTCAAAGGTACTACTTGCTTTTGAGAAGGATGTTTTTTTATGTGTGCGCAAGAAGGACGTCGGTTCCACGAACCCTAGTTGTCGGCATCCTTCTTTCTTCTCTTCGACTTTCATTTTGCGGAGACTTCAGTTCCAGGGATCGCATCCTAGAGCCCTTCCTTGAGCTTGGAGAAATGCTTCTTATCGTGCATAGAGATAGAACCACCTCCTCAAGCTTGGAGATTTTGATGCTTCTTTGATACGTGTCATTTGTCCAGATCTGGACTAGGGCTACAGATGAACACATAAGTCCTCCCTCTTCTTTCTGATGGGGATTATCTGTGTTGAAGGACTGATTGATGGTGGATCGCACAAGATCAGGGTATCAAGAAGAAACCCATCTGTATGCACAAAATTGAATCATCGGATGCATAGAGATCTGGAATAGCCATGAATTAGGGTTCCAGAAACCCTAATTTTCCTTTGAACTCGAGAACAATAATCTTCAAAACTTTGAACAATATGAATAATAATAAAACTTGAAAAAAAAACAAAATCCACCAAAATCGACTCGCTATGATACCGTGTTGAAATATAAATGTGAAAGCAAAATTCGACAAGAACGAATAAAATAGAGAAATATAAATCATGGAATGCTCAAAATTTAAGGTGGAACCCTAAGGTGGAACCCTACTCCTAATGGAGAGGGGTGAAATCATAGGAGAAAGCCTTAAAGGATCGGATCATCTATTACAATCTCTTGATGAGTACACGGAGTGTGGGGCTCCTTATATAGCCCCACAGACAGATCGGAGTCCTATCGCTCATCCACGTGTGACTAAACGTGAGTGGGGGAATCAGATTTAGGAGAGATCCAATTACCCATCTATTACATACTCTGACAAAGAACCCAATATCTCTTTGTACCCTAGAAGAGAAAGGGTGTGAGTATGCTACGAAGGACGACATTCTAACAGTTGTCAAAGATGGACATTTTCCTTTCTTGTGAACCGATTTTCCTTATTAGTTCTGAACAACCTGGCATCAAAGGAGTTATTGTCCGGACATCCCCCTGATTATTCTGATTTGAAAGTTTGTGGTTGTCCTGCATATGTACATAATAGTCAAGGAAAGTTGAAACTTAGATTATTGAGTGCATATTTCTTGGGATATGCGTCTGGAGTGAAATGATATAGACTGTGGTGTCTTGATCCGAAGTTGCAGAAGTTGATGATTGAGGAAAAAAATTGTATTTAATGAGTGATATTTTATCTCCTGAATATAGTTCTGCTCTTCGTTCTTTTGATGCAGATACATATGTGAGTACCGACATGCAGGTGGAGTTTGAGGTTGAGCCAGTCCAACCACATCATGGTTACCTATCTGAATCAGAAGAAGGAGAGAAGAATTCAACATGCGAAAAAGAAGAGCACATTGCAAATAGGCAAGGACAAGATCAAGCCACCCTCCGGATATACAGAATCTGCCTTTGCTATGCACATTCCATTGGAGAGGAAACATGTGATGCCGGAGAGTCGAGCAATTTTCAGAAGTTGTTTCATCACAGACTCTACAGAACGGTCTTCAACGATGAATGCGGAGATTGAATCTCCATAAAAATCAGACATGGATCCTTGTTCCACCACCACGTTGACAGAAGGTGATCGGTTATAAGTGGATTTATAAGAAGAAAGAAGGTCCTTGGATCTGTCAGTGCGAGATACAAGGCAAGAATAGTTGCCTAAGGCTTTAGGCAAATGGATGGTATCGACTAAAATGTTATCTTCTCACCTATGGTAAAGGAATGTTGCATAAATCAGTAGTCCGTACTCGGTCGACGGGGTCACTAACTAAGAATTAATCGACAGTCGAGTGACTACTCGGATTTAGTCGGCCATTAGTCGGTTTTGAATTTTTTTAATTATCTTAAATATGTAAATCATTTTTTATACATATATTCTTATATATTTGCATAGATTTGTACATTTTCTATACTATCATAATGAAACAAAAGAAGTAATTGACTTTAAATATAACATTAAGCATATTAGAATAAGTTTACTTTTAAAAAAAAACAAAAAAAATAAATCTTTATGTTAAAGTCGGCTGAGTAGTCGGGTTGACCGACTAATGCTAGGCCTAGTTGAGTCAGCTACCCCCCCTGACTCGACTAGTCCGACTGGCTAGTTGGCCTACTCGACCGACTTTTACAACAGTGTGGCAAAACATACCTCTATACAAGTTTTACTAGCTATTGTTGTCGTAAATGACTTGAAGTTGGAGTAGCTAGATGTGAAGACAATGTTTTATATGGAGACCTTGAAGAGAAAATCTACATGCGTCAACCTGAAGGATTTGCAATGTAGGGAAATGAATTAGGTGTTCCTGTTGCGGAAATATCTGTATGGGTTGAAGTAATCACCGAGACAATGGTGCAAACGCTTCAACTCATTCATGGTTGCACAAGGGTTTACCGGGAGCAGTTATGATGCGCGTGTCTACTTTAGACACATTCCTGATGACTCTTATTTTTCTGCTATTATATATTGATGACATGTTGATAGCATCTAGAAATAAATTTGAGGTGAACAGATTGAATGCCCTGCTTAGTGGAGAGTCCGAGATGAAGGATCTTGATGCTGTTAAGAAGATACTTGGTATGGAGATGCACTTATATCACAAGGTTGGGAAGTTACGCTTGTATCAGAAGAGCTATTTGCATAAAGTCTTGGAGCATTTTGATTTTGCATGTTAGATGCCAAACCAGAGAAGATACCACTTGGCTCTATTTCAAGTTGTCCGCAGACTTGTCACCATAAACAGAGGACGAGCAAGAGTACACTTCACAAGTTCCTTATACCGGTACAGTTGAGAGCATCATGTATGCCATGATATGCACGTGTCATACATCGCCCAAGCAGTCAGTGTCATGAGTAGATATATGTCAAATCCAGAAAAATGTCATTGGCTTGCATTGAAGTGGATTTTGAGATACCTGCGGGGTACCATTAGGTTTTGTCTTGAGTTTGAAAGAAGTAAGAATGGAGTAGTTGGTTTTGTTGATGCTAACTATGTAGGTGACCGCGATAAGAGAATATCATGACAGTGATAAGAGAATATCATGACATGCTATGTATTCACCATTGGCAGATGTGTAGTTTCATGGAAGGTAACATTGCAACACACCGTGGCCTTATCTACTACGAAGGTTGACTACATGGTAGCAACCAAGGACTCAAGGAAGAAATTTGGTTGAGAGGATTATTCGATGAGCTCAGTCCCGATCAAAAGACAATCGTCATCCATTTGTAATAGTCGGAGTACTGTACATCTGATAGAAATACCAGATGCACAATGAAAGAACAAAACACATCGATGTTTGTTAGCACTTCATAAGATAAATACTCACAGAGGGCCACATTTAGATGAAGAAGATAGCTATTACAAACAATCCAGCAAACATGATGACGAAGCCAGTACCACTAACCAAGTTCACAATATGCGCATGCTTGGTTAGTCTTTTTAGTTCATAAAGGCCCTGCTCGGTAAAGAGAGAGTTTCCTCGCAACATTCCAGGTGGAGTTCAAGTCAAGATGGAGATTTGTTGAAATATGCTTTGGAGCATCGACCCGTTTGTGATTCGAGTACATTCTGTAAATAGATCTTGGCCATGCCGATTAAGATCCATTTACCGATTACCCCTATATATGTATTGTAGGGTTAAGGCGTGTGTTATCAGAGAGTCTTATTCTGGGAGAGCCATCGCATCCTAGGCTTATATCTGTATTCCTATTTTCTTTCATAGTGGAACCTCTCTTTGCTTGTGGTTTATTTCCCGCTACACCGGTGGGGTTTTTCCACATAAATCATGTGTGTTCTTCGTGATTGCTTGCTTGTGTGCGTGTTTGGATTGTCTTCGACAAAAATATTGATGGGTTGCATAAATAAATAAGATCATTTCTTTCTTTTTTCTAAAAGATTAAGATCTTCTCTTTTATATCTTTGTTATTTGACAAAAGTTTCTGACATTCACAAAGAGAGTTTTCTTGCAGATTCATATTTAACCGTAATTTGTCTCCCAACCATCGAGGCTTACCTTTATGCAGATTATTCCGACATACATGCTTTCTTCACATTGATAGATAGTGTATACATTTCACAAAACCATGGTTTTGTTTGGATTATGGGTTAATTTTTAAGACTCGAGTTCCAAATCTGTATTTAGGTGAAAAACACAAGCATTGCCAAAAAGAAGCTGAAGGTGGACCACACGATGGCATCATGGCGAGCAGTGAGAGCGGGCCACCTTCTAGATGAAAGCGAATGGAGGGAGGTGAGTTTGATGAGGAGCGGGAGATAGGGCTTGGAGGCAGGCTTACAAAGGGAGGATCTGAGAGGGTGTGATTTATGGGAAAGGGCATGTTGCAAGGCTTGCAATGCTTCTGTTGCAGATGGGCTCAGAAAATTTGTCAAGGACTAATGGGACTTGATGTTTTGTTTATGATGAAGGAAAGTGGGGAACCATAGAGCATGGTGCATGGAAGGTGGTGAAATATACCTATATATACCTATAAAGAATATATACATAGTTAATTAAGTATACAAAGAAACTCATAAAAATACAATACAAATACCTAAAAATGTAATTAAATAAATTAAAAATATATAAACTACTTGTATATATTAATAAAATATATAATACAAATTATATTTCAAATACCCCAAATACATGTATTTTTACCTATACTTATACATGTAAAAAGTAACTTATAATAAATGATCTCAAAAAAATAAATAAAAATACGTATAAAATACTATATAAATTTAGAATATTTTTTTATTTTATAATAAAAATTTACTTAATTTGTTTAATATTTCTTATTGAATTTACAAGTATTTTCGGAATCCCTTTTTCTGGTTGGTCCATGTAGACCAACCATAGCCTTTCGACAGTTGACCTCGAGTCAATTGTCCTTCCTCCTCTAGCCTTTGTCAGAATCACGCGGCACCCAACTTCGCCCTATTTTCACGTCTCCGCTTGCCATCACCGTCGAGCTCCACCCTTTCTGACCCCCGCACATCTGTCCTTTACGTCGACCTCGCCCTGTTCACCAACCCCTGCTCGATCTCACGCCACCGTGCCTCGAAGTCACCCATTTTCCAGCCCTTAAAGTTCCGCCCCTCTGCACCTTTTTGCGATTTTATCCCTCTTCCCATGTTCTTAACCCCTCAAATCACCTCCTGCGAGTTACTACTAGTGACAAGAACACAACCCAAGTGTTTTGCAGCGAGGAGGAGCAGGTCCAAACCATCGCCGGAGCCACCTCCGGCAAGTTCTGCCTCTCTGGTTCTCAAACCATATCAAGGCCATTTCCCGTTCATTCTAGGTAGATTTTAGTTCCTCTTTCCATTTCCTAGCTTTAATTTTATCGTTAATCAAGTAGTTTAGCTGTAATTAGAAATCCCTAATTTAACCTGGAGCTTGAGCTCCAAACCAAATTTGACTGTTCCCAACTGTACCTTCGCCTCATTATTTCCTCACCTCATTTCCATCGTATTCTCCACCGATCGATCCATCTAATCAATCCATATCCACCGTGGATCTCAGATTCAACCTCTATCAGTCGCCCTTCGCCGGAGCTGCATCTCCATTCCACCCCTTTACCGTAGCAGCTTCATTTGCTGGCCGAGGAGCTTCGCCTCGAGCCGAGCAAATTTTTGGTGCAGGTCACGAGCCCAATGACTCTTCTGGAGCCAATGAGCATATGAGACGAAGCTCCAGGTCATCTGGAGATATTCTGAGCTTCAGATCATCGTCCCAACTACCTCCGCCACATATGAAGCTTCCTGCACGAGCGGAAGACCCCCATGAAGAAGCGAGCTGATCAGATCTGAAGGAGATGCCTTGGACGAGGAGTATTTGACAAACAAAGATTGGGGAGAGAGACCTTCTTCCCTGTTCTTGGAGACCCTCCAAGCACCGTCGGATGAAGAACATATGCCAGTTCTAATCGTCGTCTAAGGCGAATCGAAACGACACGCTTCCTAGCCGCACGATCCACTTAAGTGACGCCGACATGGCACGTGCCCAGTCGCTCATCTCCGCACACATGGGGGGTAAATTGCACTGATTTCCCTCCATTTTTTTGTATTTCGTGAACAATACTATAAATATTTTAGTAAGTGTAAAATTAATTGGGAAAATTGCATTAAATCCCTCGAACTTTTAGTTAATTGCAAGTCCACTACAGCTCAGCTCACATAACCCCCCACGTGAGCTGGGTACTTTGCACTTATACCCCTCTGGCTTTTTTTTTTCAATTTGATATATAAAAATCAACTTTTAGTTGAAAAGTATGATGTTTTTGCATGTAGCCCCCTACCTTTAATTTTTATTACAAAATGCCCTTGCTAGCTTAATTATTTTTGTATATGCTTTTCTATTTTCTAAAAATGCTTTCCATGCTCCAAAAAATATGAAAAAATAGGATTATGTGCCTGATGGCATGCTTGTTTACACAATATAATTTATTTTGCATTTCATCTGTGTTTTATATTTCTTAAAAATAAAAAAGGGCACGTTTATTTCCTGTATGATTTGAAAATTATAAAACCTTTATCAGAAATTGCAAAAAAATTATATTTATTATAGTATTTTATAGCTACAGACAAAAAATCACAAAAAATAACAAAAGAAAAACCTAAAATTAAAAACTCTTGCTAACCCTAAAAAATGCAAAATACTTTTGAAAACCCCCAAAAATTTAGTTTTTGTTCCATATTTTCATATATACTATATGCTACATATAAAAATTAGTTTTGAAATTTTTTTGATCTATTTACTATTTTTAAATCTCAAAACAATTCGGCCTATAAAAAGCCCATTATTTTGCATATTTTGGACTTTAAAAATACTTAAGAATTAGTAAAAATACATGCAAAACCACAAAAATAGAAGGAAAATATACGAAACATAAAAATATTTTATACATTTGACTATTTATAGCTATATTTATAATTATAAAACCCTATATTGTCTTATATACTTATATATAGTTATATAGAATCAATATTATTATTAATTATTATAAAAACCTTATAAACATTTTAAATCCTTGGCTTCAAAAAAAACATTTTAAATCCTTTAAAAAGATAAAAAGGTTTGTTCTTTTTTGGTATTTTTTGATTTTTGTATATTTATCATATATATTATATTATATTATATATTACTTATATTGTACATAGTATATATAAATACTATTATATACATCTATTTTATAATTAAAAAGAAAAGAAATTAAAAATCAGAAAATATAAAAAGAAAATAAAAATGTAAAATTAAAATTAAAAATATATATAATATAAATAAAGAGGGCATTTCAAATAGGACATGGTCCTTCCATGTGTAAGGAAGGCCAACGATCTGGGCCATTAGATTCAAATCCAACGACACATTCAATTTCTTTGCCCAAAATGGTATTTTGGTCACCCTCTTTTGCATTAATTATACAAACTATTTAATATTTAGAAATACTAAATTTAGCTATATCTAATTTTGGCATTTTTTTCACAATACCTTATTTAAAAATATCTAATTTTGTGTTGAGCAACATTGCGTGAGGCAGTGTTTGTATCCTCACGTGTTGTTTTGTAGAATATACGATTCTTTTTGTGGCGATTATATGTTTTTTGGAGAATCTGTAGTTCCTTCGAAATTCATCTCGCGTTTGTAATATTTTTATGGTTCTTTGTATAATACAATTCATATTAGTATTTAATGCATGATTTTTTGTAACGACCGTATGATTCTTTGTGTAATAAAATTTGTATGGGTCTTCGTAAAAATGCAATAGTCATCCACACTCAATCGTTGCGTACAATAAAATTGAAATATGTATAATACATATCCAAAAATGTATAATTCACATCCAAAATGTGTAATACACATCAAATATACAATATGTATAAAAACTACAATTGTCATTCGCAACCGATTAATATGTAAAAGTACATATAAAAAATGTATGATGCTCATAAATATTGTATAATACACATCAATATTGTATATTATACAATATACAACTTCGTCTCCAACGCCAGCCTCCTCGGCAACGTGAGAGGCTTCGCATCAAGAGTCGCACCAGAGGCACACCTCGTTATCTACAAGATGTGTCACGCCAGTGGGTGCAGCGAGTCCGACGTGGCCGCCGGTATCAAACATCCAACAACGTGGATATGATCTCCATGTCCCTCAAGAGGCTCTCTGGAGGCGATCGCCGTTGTCAGGAAGGGTGTCTTCTTCAACATATCTGCAGGGAACAAGGGACCGACTAGGGACAGGTCGAAGAACGCAGTGCCGTGGATGCTGACGGTCGATGGGAGCACCATGGATAGGAGGATACGTGCTATGGTGAATCTTCGGTAACGAGGTCTCCAACGCCAGCCTCCTCGGCACCTCCGCTCACACCCTACCTTTGTCGCCTCATCTCGCGCGCCACCATCGTGCTTGTGGGATTAGGAGAGAGATTAGTGAGATATTTTAGATATGCTTATGGGATTTTTGAAAAAGTATGGGAGAGATTAACGAGGAGATATTTTGGGATGCTACATACTATATTTAGATAATGCGTAATGACCAAAATGGATTTTTGATTAATCAAATAATAATATTAACATGCCTTTAGTAATAACTGTTCTGATAATTATGGACGCACAAGATCACTGACCTTCCTTAGAGATGGAAGGACCATGTCTCATTTGAAAGATATCCTATAAATAAATAATTAAATAAATAAATTTAAAAAATAAAATCCACAAAACATTAATTGAGTAAATAAGTGAGTGAATATTGTGCAATTATACATTATTTATTTATTTATTATTTTTATAAATAATAATCATTGCTACACCAACTTGTTCCCTGTGTTCGACACCCTACCCTCTTGTCACTATACACACATTTCATTATAGGGTTATAATAAATTTTGATCCACTTCCTATTTTGTACTGCTTTATTATTCTAGTTGTGGGTTAATTATTGAATTAATCCATTGAGCTGCACGTCGGTCACCTCAACGACTGCGATCTCGCCTTTTGAGGACCTCAAGACCGCTCCGCTCTGCCTCTTGGGTTATTTCAATGGGTTTCCAACTGGGAACCCTAGCGACGAATAAAAAGAAAGAGAATGAGGGGTTGAGGCTGCTGCTATAAAAAAAGAAAATGAGAAGAGACGTCCAATTCAAAAAAAAGAAAAAAAGAAAAAGAGGGTGCCACCGTTTTGTAAGCTCAATTGGGCTGAGTTGTATTTTGGGCCCAAATTGGGTTGTGTTTCACAAAAGGGAAAGCTGAGAGAAAAAAATGAACAGCTTAATAAAAGGTGTGTACAAAAAACCATACGCGAGGAAAAAAAGAATGAGACAACTTAGAAAAAGAGATAATAGCCCGAAAAAATGATTGAAAGGAAAGCTGAGAAAAAAAATGAGATCGGCTTATTTGATTTATTTGTGTCCCCCCATCTTGATTTACCTTCTCCTAACTTGGTCGATGCCATTATTTTCCGACCAGTATGGGAGAAAGGGGGTGTATTGTGTAGAGTTCTACAGCTTTGATTCGGATTTATATTCTCCAGGTCAGATTTAAAACTCTGCAGTTTTTCAGATTCAGACTTGACGTTCAGATTGGTTCCGAGTCTTCAGGTTAACACACACATGTACGCGATCATCAGTTATGTGGTCCTCATCTTTGTTTTTTGGTATCAGAGTTTTCGTTTGATCCATATGAACCCCAAAGTAGAGATCACATTCTCTATGCTATTGTGGGTTAGGGTTTTCATGTGGTTTCATAGAGACTCTAAAGTAGAGATCCCATTCTCTAAGCCAGTATGGGAGAGACCCAGTTCTCCGATGAGGAGACTTTCAGACTCCATTCTTTAGCTACTGTGGACTCCGACGAGGATGTTTCCACGGCTTTTTAGTTCGGTCCTTGAGAGATGGAGCTGTTATCCACATGATGCATAGCCTTCTACGTGTGGTTTATGGGTTGCCCGGGACTCGAACTCGGAACTAGTCGGATGGAGTAGATAAATTTCTTTTGTCGAAGTACTCCGTCAAGGAGACTCATTCCAGTTTCAGTGACTCTGATAGATGCAATGCAAAGCACATGTTCTTTGACGAGGAGTCCCACCTCGACTCACACTCCAGCCTTTTTGTTCCTCTTTACCAGCACGACATGAGAAGCAACGTCCTCGACAACAATTGATAGTAGAGTATGCGTTGAGTTGATATTGTCTGTAGTGCCTTGTATTGTGAGTTTGATATTTCTTTCTATTTGTCCAAGCTGAGCATTGTATGCTCCAGTTTGAGGGGGAGTGTTGGAGCATAGGCATTATCATATGTAGAGATGTGTAATTGGATCCCTCCAGGGTCCAATTACCACATCCGGTGATTTAGTCCCACATCTACTAGTTGTGGGACTTGGAGACTCATTGGGGGCTATATAAGAAGCCCCACACTACCTGTGTCAGATGAGAAATTTCAATAGAAGAATCAACCCTTTGAGGCATTATCCCATGGTTTCATCTCGCTCCTCACAGAGTAGGGTTACACGTAGAAATCTCGATGTTCTTCATTGTTCATATTTTTTATCTCTGATTACGCTTCCGCATTCTAGTTTTCTAACAAATACGAAAATAGATATTGTTGGGATATTAGTTATCTTTATTATTGTTTTCTTATTTTCTAGTTCTTTTGTCTTTTTGTAATTTGCCCAATAGGTTACTCTCCTATTAGAGAACCCTAGGACCTCTCACTAATGTAATTCATTCTTTTCCCTCTACATGATATCTGAGCGGTGGTCCTAGATCTAAGTTCCCTTATCCCACCAAACCCTAACTCTACCCGCACCCTCTCCCCGCTTGTCGCTGACCACCGTCGACCCTTCCCACTGCCCCTGACAGCCCCCAACCGCCCAGGCTGCCCGGGCTGCCGTCCCCAGATGTTGCCGGCAGCCTGGGCCGCAGCCTAGGCCGCCCCCGGCCGCCTCCGCGCCCCTCCGGCCGTCTGGATTGCTGCCAGGCCGTCCCCCAGCCCCTCTGGCCGCCGCCTAGGGCACAAACCGGCCTCTTCAGCCGCTGCCCAGGCTGCCCAGGACCAACCCCGGCTTGTGCGCCTCCGTGCGCCTCTGCGGCTCGATCTGTAATCTAAATAGGTCTGATTTAGATTAGAAAATGTGATTTCAAACTTTTAAATCGTTCTTTCCGGCCCTAACAAGCATCATAGATTGATGAGGATGGTTGTATGAGTCTACACGTACAACCAATCCTTTGTATGATCTCGTAGACTCGTTCGTATCGGTCCACTCCTAGTTGAGTTTCGTTGTTCGACCGTTTTTCCATCATGAGAGCAAAGGTGATATTTTTTCGTTCGCAGCCTTCAAGGGCCCAGCTCCCATCGCTAAGATGGACGTGACCAACTATGAGTTGTGGTCCATGCAGTTTCTCATCCTCATGCAATGCAACAACAAGGAGCACATCTTGACAGATCCAGAGCCAACAGATAAGACCGGGGCTAATACTTCTTGGAAGCAAGATGACACGTATGCAAGGGTTTGGCCTTGTGAATCCCTCATCACAGAGATAGCCAATGATATTCTGAATCAGCCCACCGCAAAAGCGACATGGGACACTTTAATGCTTAAGCGAATAATGAGGCCAAGATTCTTCAGCAACAGTTTGATATCTACAAGGCCAAACAGAATGGTTGTCCTCTGCACGTGTATTACTCTTTGCTCCTTGGCATGTTTGAGAAGCTTCATAGCTACATGCCTATTACCACATCTATTGAGCAACAGAAGACGTATAGGAACTCCACGATGGTTGGAGTCTTCATGGATGGACTTGATACTGAGTATGATGCTGCACGTATTCAGTTTCTCATCGAAGCTACCATACCTCCCATAGAGGAGACCTATAGCTGTCTCAGCCGGATTATCATGCCTTCTACAACCACTTCTCAGCCCTTTTCAGCGATTGTTGCTTCTCGTGGCCGAGGAGGGACGATCCAATCCAGAGGACGCATCCCTCGTGGCAGTGGCAGTGGACACCGTGTCCCTTGCACTTACTGTTGTCGACCTGGACATGCAGAGGATACATGCTACCAGAAGCATGTATATCCTGCTTCTGGTCGCGTAGCAGAACATATTGAGCCTTCATAGACTCCAGCTTCTTAGATCGATCCTCGCCTGGATGATATTGTCTCTCGTATTCGAGAGATCATGACTCGTACTGTTGGCACCACAACTACAGATACCGCAGCCGTAGCCAGAGCCTCTTCGAGCTCCTCAGGTATCGCCATGCTTTTACTGGTAGCACTAGTGCAGACATGACAGAGTGGATTATGGACTTTGGTGCTTCTCATCACCTATGTGGAGACAAAGCACAACTGAGATCCTACATGACTATACCACCTGACAGATGGGTTGTCATTGTTAATGGCGACCACTTACCCGTTACAAGACAGGGGGAGGTGCATTTGATGGCGTCCATGCGCCTTTAGAATGTTTTATATGCTCCTGACTTCCAGATGAATTTACTTTCCATTAGTCAGATTACTAAGGATTTGCATTGTCGTGCCATTTTTGACCCTTCGTCTCTTGTGTTTTAGGACATACTCACGGCAGGGTGATTGGATGTGGTCGTGAGCAGCGGGGGCTCTACAGACTGGTCCAACCTCATCATGCTGGCATTTCTACTATACCTACTGGCCCAGTCCCTCCATATATGTGGCACCTTCATTTTGGCCACCTTCCTCAATAGAAGTTGTGTCATGTTCCCCTTCAAATTTCCACGAGATCCTACTTTCATTGTGAGGCATGCCAGCTTGGGAAGCATCACCGTTCCTCCTTTCCATCCCGTCAGAGTTGGAGCAATTCTCAGTTATTTGAGCTCCTTCATTTAGACACTTAGGGTCCGAGTCGTATTCCTGATCACCAGAGATACCATTTTTATCTGGTTATGGTCGATTTCTCTAGACTTTCCTGGGTTTTTTTATTGAAGAATAAGTCTGAGGCTGGATCTATGATCAAATATTTTATTACTGAGATAAAGAATATCTTTTTGTCAATGTCAAATATCTTCTCTCTGATAATGCCTTAGAATTCTACACCTTACAGCTTTCTGAGTTTCTTAGATCTCTTGGCATTGTTCACCATACTTCATGTGCGTATACTTTTCAACAGAACGGTGTTGTCGAGCGTAAATACCACCACTTGATGTGACCAGAACCTTATTGATACAAAGTCACGCTCCTCACGCTTAGTACGCCGATGCTGTCCTTACTGCATGCTATTTGATGAACCGCATTGGGAGAAACGATTCCTTTCTCGATTACGTTTCTCGAGAAGGATCTTTTCTCCCTTACACCTCGTATGTTCGGATTTGTTGCCTTTGTTCATGATGCCTCTTCAGGTTGTGAGCTGTCAAGTGCGTGTTTGTCGGCTACTCTCGTACCCAGAAGGGGTACTGTTGCTTTGATCCGCTAAGGCGGAAATACCTTGTCAGTGTTGACATTACTTTCTTTGAGTCTGTTGTGTATTTTCTCCTACAGGTGACAAACTGTCCCCATCTGACTCTGACGATGAGATCTACATGCCTCCACCTCCTACTGTTGTTCCTCCACCTCCCTCTACTCCTGCTCTACGACCACCTCCTCAGCCACCACCACCACCTACTCCTACCTTTAAACCTGCTCATGTGGCTCTACCTTCTACTGTGACTCAGTTTTTGCCACGTGTTTTTACTCGCAGGTCTCGCTCGGTTCCCCATGCTCACAGGTCTTCCTCGTCATCCAACACGTCTTAGGCATGTAATGAGCACATTGTTTCTACTGATGGCACTACTGAGTTGTCTGTGCATCAGTTCCATACAGGATGAGCAGGTGCCCTCTCAAGATGGGAACTCACAGGTTACATATTTGGCAGATAATCTTGATGTGCCGATTGCTCTGTGTATGTCAAAACGTAAGTGTGTTGCTTATCCTCTTGCAGCCCATGTTTCCTTGAGCAGGCTATCAGAGGATTTCAAGAGAATTACCTTGGCACTATCAGTCGTAGAATACCACGGACATATCAGAAGGCTCTTCAGGACAGTCAGTGGAGGTTAGCCATGGAGGAGGAGATGGCTGCGCTACAGTCACGTAGTATGAGTCTTTTTTCTGCTCCAGTTGATGCATCCGTTGTGGGATGCAAATGGGTGTTCACTGTGAAACACCGTGCGGATTGTAGTGTGGATCGCTATAAGGCGAGACTTGTGGCACGTGGGTTCAACCGGACATATGGGGTGGACTATCAGGATACGTTTTCTCCAGTTGCCAGACATTTTACTCTGCGTATTCTACTTTCCGTTGCCGTGACACGAGATTGATCCCTGTACCAGCTTGATGTGAAGGATGCCTTCCTCTATGGTGATCTGCAGGAGGAGGTCTACATGCAATATCCACCTGAGTTTGCTGCTGAGGGAGAGTGTCAGAAGGTTTGCAGGCTACACAAGGCTATCTATGACCCTAAGCAGTGTCCAAGAGCATGGTTCCATAAGCTCTCGGACTTGATAGAGCAACATGGTTTGTACGATCGCCTGCCGATCACTCCTTGTTTGTGCAGAGGATGCAGAAAGGTACTATTATCATTCTTGTTTACGTTGATGACATTATTGTCAATCCGGGCATTCAGGGTGCCAAGGACTTCTTAGGTCAGCAGTTTGTGACCAAGGACCTTGGACATTTACGTTACTTTCTTGGACTGGAGTTTGCCAGGAACCAACGTTGTCTTGTGATGACCCAGAGGAAGTACATTGCAGATCTTCTTTCAAAAACAGGCATGGCAGATTGCAGACCTGCTATTGACCCGAGCATGAAGCTCTATGATGATGACACTGAGGAGGTTGACAAGAGGAGGTACAGGGAGCTTGTTGGCAAGCTATTATATATGACCATGGAAGGCCGTATCGATATCGATATCGTTTCGGTCCGCCCGGAAATGGATATATCAGGATATATCGACGATATATCGACGATATCGGTGGAAATGTCAAAAATAGCTCAAAAAAGCCATTTTTTTTGGCATTTTTTCAGAAATTAAGACCATCCAAGATATTAGAACAACAAATAACCTACAAATACACACTTATATCACACATATCAGTCGTTTATAGACCATATATCGCATATATCAATCATCATATCAAACATATCACTGTTAATGTTTATTCCTGACCTTTAGATATTGGAAATGGATTCCATTCAAGTTCTTATAACATTAAATAACTTACAAATATACACTTAGATGACACATATGGGTCATTTGCGAAGACTATGTTCCTTATATTGCACATATTGATCATATCGAAATATCGCTGGTACTGTTAATTGTTGACCTATATATATATTGAAAATGGAGTTCATCCAAGTTCTTAGATCACTAAATAGCTTACAAATATACTCTTAGATCACACATATCGATCAATCTATGAAGCTTATATCGCATATATCGATCATTTTGAACATATCGATATTAATGTTTGACTCTTGACTTATAGATATTTTGTTTTTGAAGAATTGACTTATAAATATTGGAAATCGATTTCATTCAAGTCTTACAACATTGATAACTTGTAAACATACACCAAGTTGAAGAACCATTGTATGCACCCTCCTGCCGCACCATACCCGAAACAAAATATATATAAAATATTGTGTGTTTTAAAACTAGGTGTAGCTAGATATATGTGTTTTAATACTAGGTGTTGAATCAATCTTCCATGAATAATAGCATTGATATATAGAGACATCGGTGAAATATCGATGATATCGATCGATATCCGGGATTTTTTCGACCGATATGAGCCGATATGGCGATATATCGCCCATATATTGGCGATATCCCTGTAAAAGGATATACTGGGTAATATCGAAATCCCTACCCTGTCGAAACCGATATATCGGTGATATGTCGCCGATACAACCTTCCATGTATGTGACTATTACCAGGCCCGACATATCCTTTGCCATGAGCAAAGTGAGTTAGTTTATAGAGCAGCCCAGACAAGCACATATGGATGCAGTCCATATGATTCTGAGATTCCAGAAGACTTTACCTGGTACGGGGCTTCTTTTCAGCAGGGACACATCTCTTTCAGTTGAGCTTGTGCAGATGCAGATTATGCTGGGTGTCCAAATGATAGAAAGTCTACCTCGAGCTTCACTGTGTTCATAGGGAATTCCCTGATTTCATGGAAGAGCAAGAAGCATACCGTGGTTGCCAGATCGAGTTTTGAGTCAGAATACAGGGCCATGGCGCAGACTAGCACATAGATGATGTGGTCAGATCTGTTCTTACTGACCTGACTATAGAGGTGCCTTTTCCCATGCACCTAATGTGACAATCATGCTGCCCTTTCCATTGCCAACAACCAGCCTTTCATGAGAGGACGAAGGACATAAATGTGCACTATCACTACATTCGTGACATGATACAAAAGGATCTTATCGCCACTACGCATGTCAGCTCTGAAGACCAAACAACAGATGTTCTTACTAAGTTCCTAGCCAGAGGGCCTTATAATAGATGTTGTTCCAAGCTGAGTTTGGTCGATATCTATGCTCCAGCTTGAGGGGGTGTGATGGGATATTAGTTATCTTTATTATTGTTTTCTTATTTTCTAACTTTTTGTCTTCTTCTTGTAATTTGTCCAATAGGTTCCTCTCCTATATAAGAGAGCCCTAGGGCCTCTCATTAATGTAATTCATTCTTTTCCCTCTACAGATATTATCATATCCTTGTCCATTTTAATATATGGAAACAAATATAGATACAAAAAATAGGATTCTTGGAGGTATTAAAATCACAAACACTTTCTTACATATGGATACAAATTCTTGAAACATATAATAATTTGGTTCGGATGCAAATATTTACAGATAGATATATTATCCTGCAAATAATAAATGCACCCTAGTAGTTATAATACGGGAAAATATTTTACAAAGTTTAAATTAATGGTTGATTCAATCAAAACTATACAAATTACAAATATAATATAATAGAAGGAAAAATAATGTAAAGTGCTAAATGAAATAAATCGTGCAATAGATAATTAAATAGCATGGTCCTAAAATGTCAATTTTGCTCCCCAGCATGGGTAAACGAAATATTGTTGGTATGTTGCCGATATTTTGTCTAAGTCAACTAAAAATAGGGAAAAATATTGTTTTTCCCTATTTGATTTTATGAGAAATATTGTTTCTAATATTTTCTGATCAATAAATAAGATAGAAAGATATACTTATTTCCTAAAGTAAAGGTCTGAATACACGTTATGTAGTAGCATTGTCATCATAATCACCTCATAGGCTGATATACAATAAATAAGGCATTCACCAAGAAGTTTAGTCATGTAGAATGCATAAATAAATAAAATACTCAGAAACTCAAAATTCATAATATATCAATACAGTAGTAATGCTACTTATCACATAAATAGGTTGAAGAGAAATTCGTCACTCGTCCGAAGTAAGTCTGCAATTAAACAAAATATATTACAAAAAATATTAACATTCAAAACTTATATTAAACAAATGCACAATATACCATATTAACTACATATGTCATAACCTTATTGAGAATCTCAAGACACCTTAAATCTTAACCCATCTATTCAATCAATTACGTTGTGGAGCTTATTATGCTACCTCGAACAATGGCGGGTGAAGCACGGCGTCTAGACAGAGGTCTCAGTGCCTGATCAATGAGCTTGGGGGGTTGGTAACTTGGGTTGGCATCCCCCCCACCTCCAACACCCTGAAACATAATATAGTTTCGTGTTTGCATGTAGAACATATATCATGACTAACATTTGTGTTCAATAGGAAGGCAACTTGGGCAAAATTGAGCCCTAATATTGTCGATCTGGCCATACCGGAATTTTAGTGATATTTTTGCTGAAGTATCGCAAGATTTCGAGCATAGGCATGTGTAAAGAATGACACTAGCAGAAATAAAAATGCTAAGGTGGATGTGTGGATACATACATAAAGATCGGATTCGGAATGATGCAATCAGAAGGAAAGTTGGTGTAGCTTGATCGAGGATAAGATGCAAGAAAATTGCTTAAGGTGGTTTGGCCATTTGCAAAGGAGGTCAGCTGATGCACCGATGAGGATATGCGAGTTTTGGGATGTTGAGCCGGCTAAGAGAGGGCGAGGAAGGCCCAAGAAGTGTTGGAATGAGCTATATGGAGGGATCTTAGTTTTTTTGGATCTAAGCCTGAGAATGATCAAAGATAGATCTGAATGGAGGCAAAGAATCCATGTAGCCGACCCTACTTAATGTGGGAAAAGGCGTTGCTGCTTCTGCTGATCACAAGATTTCGAGCCATGTTAAATAGTATAAAGATATACATTTTTTCTTCATGTGAAAAGGACTCCAAAATACAATACGTCATTTGTAACTCGGTAATATATTTAGATGTAGGTCTATACTTACACAAGTTTACAAATACAAATATCCATATTTATATCTGCACAAAAAACACATATATATCCATATCCTATAAAAATGGAGACGATATTTGTATCTGTATATATATTAAAAAAATAAAACCCATATTATTATTCATATTTATAACCACTAAAAATAAAAAAATCATATCTGCTTGAAAATGGATATGATACTATATGGATTATGATATATCTATATCGGTTGCATCGTTGACAATTAGTCAACTGATAAAGATCAATTGAATGAATGAAATTAGATGATTGGTTTGAGCACTTATTCGTCTGAAATGCTCTTCTAAATATTCAACAGCACAACTCATTGATTAGTCACTGGGTTATCTGACGAGTCTACTTGTTGGTGGCTTAGTCAATTGAGATATTAGTCAGCCTTGCAAGTTGTTAATAATGGTCAACAAATTTAAGTAAAAGTTGAAACTGAAAAGGTAGTTGAAATTTGGTTTAGTCTACTGAACCAGAGGTCCAGAACTAGTTGAATATCACAGTTGAAGTCGACTGACAATATTGAAACAATAAGGTTCAAGTTTAGGACATGAAAATAGTCGACTCAGCTAAAATTTAGGACATGAAAATAGTCAACTCAGCTAAAATGATCTTAAACATAATGTGTAGTGTTTTTAAAGATAATCGACTGAGTGAACGTGCAAGTCGACTTAATGTGAAATTAGCCAAGTGGAGAATAATATAGTCGACTAGGACTCTGATTTGAGTTTTCTTATGCATTAAGGATTATATAACTTGAGGCATTTTGATTTCTTAAAAAATAACTTGATGCATTTTCTTTGCACAAAAACTAAGAAATAAAAAGACAGCTTTTGCAAGCTTTTTGAACTTTATCTTGGGCTCTTTCTTGAGTTGAGCTTTTCTCCTTGAGTCTATCTTTTGTAAATAAACTCTTGTTTTTGTCGCGAAGCTTCAAACAAGAACTTCTCCCCCTATCATTGAGCTTTCATGGCTTTATTGTTTTGGCATATTGGTCCTTCATCCTTGAGTAGTTCTCATGGTGCTAGATTGTGCGTCGGCCAACTTTATCCTTTAGAAAGCCTGATTAGTTTTTTTACAAAAAAAACAAATATATAGTCAAACAAGCACTCTTTGAAGCATGGTCCTTCCTTATAACATATGTACTCTATCTTTTTTAATGAAAATCTGAAATAGGGTGCTCATCTCCACCAGTGAGCACCTTTTTGTTTCTAAAAAAAATACAGTCCAACACTTTGTCACTATGAAAACTGAGTCACTAACAATTCCATCTTGGACTCGTGCTCGGGATCATAATTCTGGCTTATTGAGCGATTCTTTGGACTCGTGTGCTCACCTTTTAATCACTTAAAGCAATGACCCGTGAAAAAGTCACTTTAGTTTTTTGATTTTCTTACTCATGAACTTGAAACATCAAGCACAATATCTTGAATGCCTGATTTTATTGAAAAAATACATTGTTTTTTAAATACTTGCTGTTATTTGTCCATTCCTCTTTGTACATCAGGAAAAAGCTCGAGCCACTAGAGTCATATGTACCTGCTGTCATCTTAACGCAAGCTCAGTTCAAGGACCTAGGTCTGTGACTCTGTTACTGTAACTACAAAGCTACAAGACGTTAAAATTTCTAGTAAAGTTGTGCTTGTTAAAAGAATTCTATGAACACATAAAATTTCCAGTAAAGTTGTGCTTGTTAAAAGAATTCTATGGACGCACTTGACTATTATCCCATATGTTATTTAATTGTTGATTCACGTGTAAAAGGATTAGCCACCCAGTATGTCATCACTCACCACCAGCAAAAGAACAAGAACATAGAAAAATACAAAAGAAATGGGGATTTTTTAAATAAAGTTGGGAATATTTGAAGAAAGAACAACACTGATTTGAATGCAATCCACTAACACTAAACACAAGTAATTTGAAACCTACTTTTAAATAATTTGCCCGTTTCGTGGAGTTATTTGTCTTTTGAGAATTTTTTAGCTTATTGCAAAAATTTCAGTTTATTATCGGCGAGCTTACGAAGGGATTGCTTCAAAATTTAAATACAAAGTAGAGGTTATGGGACATATCATATCAGCATATCACTCTTTCAGGGAGGGATGGATCCTGGAGGTTATGGGACCTATTAGTATGGGGGGCAGTGAGAGCCCGGCTGTTTGCTGTGATCTGGATTCTACGTAGAGGAGCAGTGACATGGATTTTAGGCTACTCCCTGCTATGAGAATGTGGTGCAATTTAATAAAAACTTGTGAGCCACCTGGGTGGCTATAGGGATGGGGAGATGTAATGCTGGATGAGGTGTTTGTAAACCTTATAAAAAGTATGACTGGAAGACGACCAAGTCCAGCACCAATTTTTTTTGCTTTCTCAAAAACACTGCCGCGAAAATTTAATATAACAAATGCCCTGTTTTTTCACATGACAATGGATTTAGCAACTCGAGAATTGATTGGGCTTATCTCTGGATGCTGAATCACGCCATATTTTGTTAATACAGGACTAAATAGATCATTTTTCTTGTTCTTGCAGAGAGGTTACTTGATATTGAGACACCTGATTTTGAAAGCTCAAGGTCATTTTTGCGCTCTGGTCCAGCGGCATCTTTGCGTGTTAATATTCGTGCGGTGAGTCTTGGTCCTTACTTATATTTTCTTAAGAGTTAGGCTTTGTTTCATCATATTCTAATGTCAGTAGTTTTTATTGCATTTGGAAGTTCATATTCATGAATCAAGATGTAGCTCAACATTCTATTTCGAACTGAGACTTTATGGATAGCGATTCAGTTTAGGACATTGATGAAGGCCATGTCCATGTTGCGGAAAGAAACAACCATATGGATCTTTTGCATAGAGGAGGGTGAAAATACATAGAAAAGGAAATAACATATGAAAGAAATAACATAGTCAACTTTCCATAACACTCTCTCCCGAATTTGGATCATATATATCTATCATGCAGACCTTGGAGGAACATTCTTGGAATTTTCCCCTGACTAGTGTCTTAGTGAATATATCTGTTGTTTGTTCTGTCGAGCTGATACAATATGTAAAGATGAACCTCTTTTGTATCATGTCTAGAAATAGTGGTAATTCGCCTCGATGTGTTTGGTTTTCTCCTTGAAAGATGGATTATTGGAAATAAATAATACATCCAAGTTGTCACATAGCAGATGCATATCGGAAAAGGTGTGCGACACTTGGATCCAAATCACCTGAATCCGAATCCGAATCCGATCCGATTAAGGGCCTACATGACTAATTAATATTCAACTAATATTGAATAAACCCAGATCGATCTATGGATCACTGATCGAATCTTGTTCAGACGCAATCGATCAAAAATCGATTTCAACATAATTCGTGTCACCAAGAAAAAACCGTTTTGCGGTCCGAACTGCAAAGCAAACTGGGATCACCATACAATTCGATTCAATAAAGTAAGATCGATAAATCGATCGTTCGTCGATCGGAGGTCGTTTGCCAATTTAAAATCGTAAAATTTAATTACAATCAAGACCATATCTCGACAATCTCTGAATTCATCTCATATCATAAGTATATGAATATTATAGTCATTTTGATCGCCATTCAGAGGCAAACAAGCTATTATTCATCTGAATCGGAGATTCGGGGTGGAGATATGAATGACTTTGATATTCCACATAAATGGGAGATAAAGAACTAAATAATAATAATAATAAATTATTGGGATTTTTACCTGGCAGACCCTATAATCTTTGCCAATTACCTCTACGACCTTTGAAACATCGTAATTCCTCTCTCAACCCTGTAAACTTGCGCCGTATTACCCCACGAACTCTGCCGTTAAATTGACACATATAGAGTTAACTTCCTTGAGTTAAAAACGAGTTAATCTAACCAATCCGCGATCGGACGACTAGAATTAACCCAGAGAAGAAAAAACAGTCCTCTTCGAGGAGGGGGCTTGGTGATGGTGGGAGGACCTGGACCGTGGGGGTGGGGGGGCTTCGAGGAGGGGGCTTGGCACATCGACGGTGGTGAATCCGACCAGGGGAGGAGCAGCACTCGGCGGGGGGTGGGTTCAAGTAGCTGGGTGGCGGGGGAGGGGGGAATCCGACCAGGGGAGGAGGACGGGGGGTGGACCGAGCAGGGGAGGAGCATGCTCGGCGGGCTTCCAACACCTGGGCTATGGGGTGGGTTGGGGGGCTTCCAGCTCGGAGACGGTGGGAGGGGGCTTGACACGACGGCAACGGGGGAATCCTACCAGGGGAGGAGCAACACTCGACGGGGGTGGGTTCAAGTAGCTGGGCAGAGGGGGCAACTCGATGGGGGGTGGGCGGAGCAGGGGATGAAGAACTAGGCGGTGGGGGGGGGGGGGAGAGAGGTTTCGAGCTCAATGGGCCGGCGTGTGCGGGAGGGGGAGGGGTGCGAGGCCGGGGCTTCGGGCGGCGGGGGTGGGGGGACTTCGAGCAGGGGAGGCAGCGGGGGGGGGGTATGGGGCACGGGACTGCTCGGGGACGACGTTGCGGGCGGAGGGGGGTATGGATGCAAAAATCCCTAACGGAATCCGGTCAGTTTTAACGTACAAATGGATGGGGGTTAACCATAGGGTTTGTAGGGTAAGAGTTAGCAAGTTTATGAGGTCGAGAGAGGAATTACGATGTTTCAAAGGTCGTAGAGGTAATTGGCAAAGATTATGGTCCTGCCGAGTAAAAATCTCTAAATTATTATTTGCAAATTCCAACAACCCACACTTGGCCCCCTTCTTCTTCCACTTGTCAACACCTAAGGCCTTCCTCCCCCTTATTTATATCTCCCAAACCCCCTTCCTTCTTCCTACATTCTCTCTCTCTCTCTCTCTAAATTTTCTCCAATGAAGGGCCCTAGCCTCTCTATGCTACAAATTGCAGCAGGAGCGGTTGTTGTTCCTCGGCCCATGTTGTTGTCCTTTTCCAATCGAAGTTGTTGGAGTTAAGCAGCTGACCAAGCTGCTGCTGCTGCTCCTATTGGAGCATCTGTTGCTCCTCCACGCAGCTGCAAGATGCAACCTAACAACTAAAGGAGCTGCTGCTCTCTGATTTCCGCCACTGCATGTATTTTTTATCTCGAAATCTTGGAGATCAAAGGTACAATTCCCCCTCTTGCTGCCTTACATGCATGTTAAAAACAAATTCAGAACCTTATGTTTGCCTCTAAAATTATATGAAAAAGTGGAGTTTTGCATGGGTAGATCATTAATTAAATAACCCTGATTTCATGTTAAAATGTGAAAGATTTGGGGATAATTTGCATATAATTGGACCTAAAATCAGACCACTATTTATGCTATGATTTCACGTTAAAATGTGAGAGATTTGAGGATGAATTGCATGTAACTAGATTAGACCATTATTTATGCTCTGATTTCATGTTAAAATGTGAAAGATTTGGAGGTGAACTGCATGTAATTGGTCCAAATTTCATACCATTGTTAAGTTGTTCATGCCTTAACATTTTAAGGAATTGGGGGTAAATTAGCATGAATATGATCATAAATCATACCACTATTAAGATGTTGTTCATACCTTAAAATTTGAATGAACTGGAGGTAAATTGGCATGGATATGATCAAATTTCAGACCATTGTTAAGCTATTGTTCATGCCTTAAAATTTGAAAGTATTGGGGTAATTTGGCACGAATATGACCTAATTTCATACCACAATATGTTACAGATTTCATATTTAAAGGATGAGCAATTGGAAGTGTTTATGCTTATACTTAAGTCAAATTTCAGATCTGTTAATAGGCTTAAGAAATTATGTTATAGAAGTTGAAAAGTTATGATTTTAACATACAAATGTGCTTACATTCAGACCAATAATGGGCTACAGAAATTATGTTTTAAAAAGGTAAAGAAGTTAAGTGTCTTGCATGAAATATACTTAAATTTTAGACCATTAATTAACTCCAAACTCTATGCTTTAAAAGTTGGAACATTAAGGGGGTTACTATGTAATTATGCCTAATATCAGATCAAATATTAGTCCAAGTCTCATGACCTTATAGAAGATATTTGAAATACAAATATTAGGAGATGGACACCTTCTCTTTTGAATCCAACAAATGATTTCCTGAGATCATTATGACTATTAATCCTCATCAATTGATTCATTATTATAATATACCAATTATAAATCATTAATGATAAGTTATGACAAAATACCTAGATCTGTAAAGTTAACCACAGAAGAGATTGAGAAAAGATTGAGTAATCAAATAAGTGAATATGATGGTGAATCAATGATGATAATTATGCCGGTCATGGTGACCCTTACACCTGACTGTGCGAGGTTGCGGTGACCCTCAGCAGGGCGGGTGATAGGGAGTCCAGTTAGGACAGCGGTCGTTTAGTGCGCAGGTCTACGATCTCAATCCTTTGTACGTTTTTTCGCGAGCTCACACTTTTTATGCTTTGTTGGGATCCGGGTGCTATAGTTTGACCGGTTCCATTGGCCCGATTTTTAGTAGGGTGTCTAGGCTGGAGGACCCTTGGTTTTGTTTTTCGAGCTCTTTTTGCGCGTACCGGTCGGACCGGTTTGGAGTGACTCAATCCGGTGAGTCTCTTCCACCCGTCTCAGGGGCATAGTTTTGGAGTGTGTCTAGCCCTCTCATGGATCGTCTCTTCCACTAGGAAGGCAAAATGGAAGGGTCTCTTAAGAGGCTACCTCGCCATTTGAGTTTTGGTTATTGTTATGCCAGTTGGTCCTGACGATGAAAAGATCGTTGTCAGGTAGAGTTGAGTTTGGTTATTGTCCTATCAGTAGGTGCTGATAAGAAAAGAGATTAGATCCTGAAAATCATCAGTCATCAATCAACATTTAATAAGACCCGTCATTACATCTGACATCTCACAACAACGGAAGTGAATGTAAGATCATCGATATCAAAATAAGAAATATTACTACGGTTGTTATGTGAAGATAGTGGACGTGTTGGGATCTTATTTAGGATGCATTACACTCAATCACATGCTTACGAAGGCACCCCAACCCTAAGGCATTCTTCCTGCCTAAGAGTCATAGTGTGAGGTCTCACCCGAACCAAGACCGCAGACTATCCACCAGGTAGAAATTTAACAAGAAAAGAATCAGATCATGAGACACATCTACACTTACTAAGATCCATCTTCATGACTTATTAGTAATAAAATAATGATAGCTTAAATATGGATCTTATAAATAAATGAAAGTATTAAGTATAAGTAGTTGAGGTGGTGAGTGAACAATGCGATTCATATACAGAATAGCTTGAAAACCAACTTCCATGCAAGTAGCTTGTTAAATTTAAATGTAAATACCTATCTACTTGCTTTCTTTTGAAACCATCGAAATACCTGTTTTTTAATAGATTAGACTGTACTTATCCTTTATTGACATTATTTTCTTTCTAACATATATGGTAGGTAAAGCACCTGCGTCACAGTAGTCCGACAGCTGGACCCTGAGCTTCCGAGGTTCATACGTTTTACTTTTAATGGTACATTTTAGTCGTTGTACATGATATTGTAAATGCTTTCTTTCTTCTGTTATATTTTGGGATACATGTACGTAATGCCAGTTCTTTTAATACATGTAATATTTTATGGAAATTAATGCAAATATCTCTTGGTGGTACTTATTATGTGGTTGATTATTAAATTGCGAATGCCATTGAAACGCGAAAAGTTTTCCATCTGTAACCTAACGCGATCGATAGCAAATATAGTACTGCGAATGCTATGTAAATGGGTAACCTGGATCCCGGGCATCACATTTATGGTATCATAGCAGTGGTACCCTGCTACACACATTCGCAGTATAAAATTCCGATCGCATTAAGTTCTTAGATAGCGATAGTCCTCTGATTTGTTGCGAGTCTGAGAAGGGAAAGAATGTCATTCAAATTCAACAACCAAAAGGTGTCACCTTTTTGAAATTAATTTTCACATCGTATCCCAAGAAGAGAAAAGCACAATTGATGGTATCAATGAACATCAATTTTTATGACTAATGATGTTGGTTCTTGTACAAAACCATGACGTCTAGAGCTAGCCAAGGGATGACAGATCGTTTGGAGTGCATCTTGATTGCCCTCACTGACCTCTAGCAGCAACTGACTGCTATTAGAGATCAGCAGGACTAGATCTTGGCCCAACAGACGGAGATCACAGATAGGCATACCAACATTGAGATGAGGTCCGAGGAACTGCCTGATTTCACCTATCATCCATCTCAGGAAGGAACACAACATGAGCAGCTTCAGTCTATAGAGGTTCAACAACCTCAGTTTGATGATCCACATGAGGAGATGCTAGTACATAAAGCAGAGGATGGAGATCATGAAAGGGGGCAAGACCATGTATCTTTTTCCAACGAGATTGTAACCAATCACTCTACCATTCACAAGCATCAGTCAGTTTTCACTTCATACCAGCGAGCATATATGCCCGAGTTCGAGGGCACCGGGACATCATATGAGGTCGAGTAGTGGTTGAAGAAAGTGATGAAGGTACTCCAGATGAATCATGCACCACGAGACACGTGGTTACCTTTTATGGAGTATTCATTGAAAGAGTTTGCCGAGAGATGGTGGGAGGGGACAGTTTTCGAGATGGGATGTGAGCTCACATGGGATGATTTCAAGAAGAGCTTTAGATTTCACTTCTCTAGGAAGTGGAAGGAGTCCCGGTGTCAATTATTTACAGAGCTCAGACATGGGCGAATGACAGCTAGACAGTACTTTGTGCATTATACCGAGCTGTCTCGCCACACACCAGCGACAAGTGCATTTCCCAAGGAGAATTTGGAAAAATTCATCAGATAGATGAGGGAAGAGGTGGAGGAGAAGCTTCTGGACTACAGCTCGCATCTATCTCCGATGCTACTGATACAATGGAGAAATTTGAGGACATCAGATAGAGGCATTTTGGGAGTTCGTTTGGAGCGGTACCACTACAAAGATCATTCTTGGACCGATTCGTTGACTGTTGCAACAACAGACATCAGTCATGCGATTTCATCCTTCAGGTTCAACATTCTCCGACAATGCTCGCTCATCTCCAGTGACTGCTTTAGGAGGAGCACTTACCGGACGTGGCATCAGTTCAGCACGACATCTGGGTCGCAGAGAGTGGAGAGACCCACAACAAGATTGACTCGAAGCGCAGGCACGATCGTTGCACCTACCCAATCAGTCTGATGTTACTTGTGCAACCAGTAAGGTCACCACCGGTTTAATTTCCCCCAGGCCTCTAGTGCGTTTTGACCGCAACCATATGCACATTATAGTGGGAGTTTCCGTGACAGGAACTCCAACTTTAGGAGGCCACCGAGATAGACACAGAGTGTGACCGGTTCGAGTACTGTACCAGATAGATAGGGTCAGTTACATGCAGTATCTCAGGAGTAGACACGATCAACGACTATGGTGGTGAAAGGTATGGTTTCAATTTTGAGCCGACCTTTCCATATTTTATTTGATTCTGGAGCGACCCATTCCATTCCTTCGTTGCTTGGAGATTACTAACTTCAGTAGGTAGAATTGCAAAGGTCCTAGATCCTCCATATCACATCCATGAGTCAGGTGGCCAGTTATTCATCATTAGGTTGATAGTTAGAGGTCTACCGATATTGATTGGAGGACATGAAATGATCACATACTGTCTACTACTACAGCTCGACGAGTTTGACCTGATTTTGGGCATGGATTGGTTGTCAGTTCATCATGCCCTAGTTGATTATTTTAGCAAGCCAGTTGTCTTCAGGATTTCAGACTTACCCGACTTTACTTTTGAGGATATCATACATGACTCCAAAATAGAGTACATCTCAGAGTTGAGAGCTCATAGACTTGTTGATCAAGGATGCGACACATTTCTAGCATTTATTCGAGAGACATCTGATAGAGAGCCGATGACCCAGGACATCAGGGTGGTGTCAGACTACCCTGATGTGTTTCTTGATGATTTTTTAGGTTTTCCGCCTGAGAGAGAGATTGAGTTGAGATCACGTTACTGCCATATACACAACTGATCTTGATATCTCCCTACTGCATGTCACTGGTTGAGTTGAGAGAGCTGAAGGTGCAATTGTATGAGTTACTTGATTTGAGCTTTGTGATGCCGAGCACTTCGCCTTGGGGTGCTCCCGTCCTTTTTGTCAGGAAGAAGGATTGATCGATGAGATTGTACATTCGCTACCGACATCTGAATAAGAGAACGGTGAAGAACCGTTATCCTCTGCCACACATTGACGACTTATTTGATCGACTGCATGGATCTTCAGTGTTTTCGAAGATCAATCTTAGATCAGGTTACCATCAGCTGAGGGTTCGAGAATCATATATTTCAAAATTAACTTTCTAGACATGATATGGGCACTACAAGTTTGTTGTGGTGCCGTTTGGGCTCACAAATGCCCCTGCAGCCTTTATGGATATGATGATCATGAATTTTTCCGTTCATATTGGACAAATTTGTGGTTGTGTTCGTTGACGATGTGCTGATATATTCTTAAAATGAATGGGATCATGTAAATGATCTCAAGATAGTCTTGGGCGCACTTCGATAACACAAGCTGTATGCCAAGCTGAGCAAGTGTGAGTTCTGGTTATCCCAAGTCTCATTTCTTGGACATGTCATTTCCAGAGTAGGTATCACAGTTGATCCTGCGAAGATTGAGGCAGATATGTCTTGGGAGCTGCCCAAGACAATCACTCAGATTCGTAGCTTCCTTGAACTAGCGGGCTATTACAGATACTTCATCAGTTGATTTTCTCGAGTAGTTCTTCCCTCGACACGATTGACACAGAAGGGAGGTCCTTTCATTTGGGACGACTCATGCAAGCAGGCCTTCAGGACATTAAGGAAAGATTGACTACTGCCCTCATTTTTGCACTTCCTTCAGGCACTCAATATTATGCAGTATACATTGATGCCTCAGGAGAAGGTTTGGGAGCGGTTTTGATGCAACGAGGTCATGCGATTGCATATGCATCATGTCATTTGAGGTCACGGAATTACCCCACCCATGACTTGGAGTTGGTGGCAGTTGTGTTCTCCTTAAAGATCTAGTGCTACTATCTCTATGGGGTGAACTTTGGGATTTTCACAGAATACAAGAGTCTGAAATACATCTTCAATCAGAAGGAGCTAAATATGAGACAATGCAGGTGGCTTAAGCTACTGAAGGATTACGACTGTACGATCTCTTACCACCCCGGTAAGGGAAATGTGGTGGCAGATGTGTGGTGGCAGATGTGCTTAGCAGGAGAACTCATGCAGAGGGTACGACAAGTTGGTTATATACATGGGATATGTTCGTAGTTTTGACTGATTGGATCTCCCATGAGAGTGCATCCATATCTACTGACGTGCCTCCACGATTCAACAGTCTATGGGATCGAAGGTCAGAAGACAGATCCTTGGATCAAAGACAGATACATGTGTGCCATCAAGGACGAATGTGATGATTTTGCGGTGATAGAGTCAATTTTGTGGAGGGCATGGTGCGCAATGATGATCAATTGCGCTGAAATATCCTTAATGAGGCACACAGTTCACGATTATCTGTTCATCCGGGAATCACCAAGATCTATCGTGATCTGCACCAATATGTGGGACGGGATGAAGCGCGATGTGGCACAACATATTAGCAAATACTTGACCTATTGGATGGTCAAGATGAGTATAAGAGACCGACAGGGTTATTGCAGTCTCTCCACATTCCCAAGTGGAAGTGGGAGAGTATCTCTATGGATTTTGTCAGTGGACTGCCGAGGACACCAGGTGGCCATGACGCTATTTGGGTCATTGTTAACAGGTTGACCAAGTCAGCCGTATTCATACCTGCCAGCATGACCTACACTCCATCTAGATTGGCCAGATTATACGTACATAACATTTATCGAGCTTCATGGTATACCAGGCGAGGTAGTGTTTAACAGAGACTTAAGGTTCACATTGCACTACTGGCACCAGTTCATGTCCGCACTACAGACAGAGCTGGAGATGAGTTCCACATACCATCCACAGATCGACGGACAGAGGGAGCGCACCATTCAAACACTTGAGAATTTATTACATGCATACGTCCTTAAGTGGAAAGGGTCCTGGAAGGACCACCTGCTATTGGTAGAATTCACGTACAACAACGACCATCATTCCAGTATTGGCATGGCTCGAAGCTCTATATGGGCGGAGATGCCTCACGCCTCTCAGAGACATGAGGTGGGTGATCGCGCTCTTTACTCTATCGATCTTTTGGAGGACATTGCGAGGGTTATTTATCTTGTTAGGAGGAAGCTTTTGACGGCACAGAGCCACCAGAAGAGTTATATAGATTGTGAGAGAAGAGATTTGGAGTTTCAGGTAATCATATCCTCTTCTCTTAATCCATTTGCAAATATGACTTATTAAGATTTAACTTATCTTTCATACTGATGAAATTCCTGTAAATACAGGTGGGAGATTGGGTGTTTCTACGAGTATCTTCCATGAAGGGAGTACAGAGATTTGGTGTTCGTGACAAGTTGACGCCACGATATGTTGAACCATTTGAGATCATTGCCCGTGTGGGGTAGGTGGCCTATCGAGCAGCCCTTCCTCCACACCTATCAGCCATTCATGATGTCTTCCATATATCCAACCTGAGGAAGTATGTGCACGACCATCGACACGTCATCAATTAAAAGAATCTTGACGCGGAGCCTGACTTGACATGAGGAGAGACTGGTATAGATGCTTGATAGTGTTGTGAAGAAGCTTCACAACAAAGAGATTCCCTTAGTCAATGAGCTATGGCACTGATATGGTATCGAAGAGGTGATATGGGAGACTGAAGCAGGCACGCGGGCACGATACCCGCAACTCTTTTCATGTAATCATCAAAGCAAGCCTATTTAATTATGTACATGTTGATAGAACATGGCTTGTTTTTCCTTTGAGATTTTTATGCGTTCAAAACCATTTGAGGTTTTTATAGAAAGATGAAACTCATATAAAACACATAATGGCATTAACACGAGTCTCGAGGAGGAGACTCTCTTTGAGGTTTTTATATTTGTGGCACTTAGATCCGAATCACCCGAATCCGAAACCGAATCCGACCTGATTAAGGGTCTACATGACTAATTAATATTCAATTAATCTTGAATAAACCCAGATCGATCCATAGATCGCTGATCGAATCCCATTCAGACCCACTCAATCAAAAATTGATTTCATCATAATTTATGTCATCAGGAAAAAGCCGTGATGCATTTCGAACTGCAAAACAAATTGAGACTACCATAAAATTCGATTCAACAAAGTAACACCAATGAAATCGACCGTTCGTCGATCGGAGGTTGTTTGACATGTGGAGATAATAAGAGAAGAATATTGTGTGTTTACTCTGTGAGGTCTAGGGGTCCTTATATAGGACTAAACCCTAGGGTGCTCAGGGGAGAGCTTACACAAATACCCCTGTGGGGATACATAGGGAAACAATACATAAGGAAACAGAGATGCATAGGGAAACAATGCATAAGGAAATAGAGTTAAATAAAGCAACAACCATATACGATAATCTCTAACACTCCCCCTCAAGTTGGAGCATATTCATCATCATGCCCAACTTGGAAGTTATCCAGGAAAGCCGCTTCTTAGTTACCGCCTTGGTAAAGATATCAGCAAGTTGAAGATCTGTTGAAATGTGCGGCGTGGTTGTCTTCCCTCCTCGTACAACATCTCTGATAAAGTGACAATCAATCTCAATATGTTTTGTTCTCTCATGGGACACATGATTGGTAGCAATGCAGGTAGCTGATTTGTTGTCACAGTACAAGGGAATAGGAGTGGATGTAGCAGCATTTAGTTCTTGTAGAAAAGTGAGCAGCCATGTGATCTCACATGTAGCCTGAGCCATTGCTCTATATTCAGCTTCAGCACTAGATCTTGAAACAACTGCTTGTTTCTTGCTTCTCCAATTAACCAGGTTTCCTCCTACCATCATAGCATATCCAGTTGTAGATCGACGGTCTTCAGGAGAGCTTGCATAATCGGTGTCAACATATGCAATAAGATTTGTGTGACCATTTACCCATAGAAGATTCCTCGTCCTGGCGAGTCTTTTAGGTAACGAAGTATTTGAAGTACATCTTGCCAATGGCTTTAGCATGGTTTCTCTATATATTGGCTGGCTCTGTTAACAACATAAGATATATCAGGTCTAGTGACTGTAAGATATAGAAGTTTGCCAACCAAGCTCCTATATCGTGTAGTGTCTTCCAAGTAGTCCAGCCTCAGTTAGTATGTCAAGGCAGTATTTCCTTTGCGACATATGTAAGCCTTTCTTAGTATGTAGGGCTTCTATGCCTAGAAAATAGCGAAGTTGTCCAAGATCCTTGGTGACGAATACTTTTTTGCAAGAAAGCCTTGGTTTCTAGTATTCCTTGGTCATCGTCTCTAGTAATAATCATATCGTCTACATATACAGCAAGAATGACAATACGAGTCTGCCGTTTCCTGACAAATACCGAATAATCAGACGTAGTCCTCTGAAAGCCCATAGTGCCAATCTCTATACTCAGTCTATCAAATCAAGCTCTTGGACTCTGCTTTAGTCCGTAGATGGCTTTATGAAGTCAGCATATATACTCCCCCTTGACTTCGTAACCTGGGGGTTGTATCATGTAGACTTCTTCGTCAAGCTCACCATATAGAAATGCATTCTTGACATCTAACTGAAACATAGGCCACCCTTTGTTAACGGCCACAGAGATGATAGTTCGTATGGATCCCATTCTAGCCACAGAGGAGAATGTTTCGAAGTAGTCTACCCCATATGTTTGAGTAAAGCCTTTTGCTACAAGTCGTGCCTTTAAACGATCAATAGAGCCATCAGGGGACTGCTTTGTAGTGAAGATCCAGCGGCATGCAACATGTTTACATCCAGGAGGGCGTTTGACAAGTTCCCATGTTTTTCGGGACTGTAATGCTTCCATTTCGTCATTCATTGCCATTCTCCATCCCTCATCTTGTAGTGCATTATAATGATCTTTGGGAACATAAATAGTCATTATGGCATCTGCATATCTTTTGTCAGAGCAAGATAACCCATTAGTAGAGGTGAAATGAGATATTGGATGAAGTGTACATTGCCTCTTTGTTCTTCGTAGAGCGATCGAAAGCTCCTGGGGACTATCCGGGGCAGCATTGGTGGGAGCACTTGAGGATGGCATAGTTTCCTGCAACAGTGGAATAGGTAAAGGAACATGAATAAGATTGGATACCGTTCTTCTTTTGTACACAATTGGTGGAGGAGGAAACTTAGTGGAATATCAGATACTTGCTGAGTGAAGAAGCTATTTTGTTCAAAGAAGATGACATCAAGAGAAACGTAATAACGATGTCCGGTAGGATTATAACATATGTACCCTTTTTGAGTTTGAGAATACCCAAGAAAAACACATTTGATAGCACGAGCAGATAGTTTATCAGGGGCATGAAAATTATGGACAAAGGTTGTGCATCCAAAAATCCGTAATGGTAAAGGGAAAGGTTTCTCCTTGGGATAAAGTAAGTTGAAAGGAGTAGCGCCATGTAGAGAAGCAGAGGGGACCTTGTTTATAAGATGAACAGCAGTGAGGACAACATTGCCCCAATATATCTTGGGAACATTCATATAAGTGAGTAAGAATCGCACAATATCAAGAAGGTGTCTCAGTTTTCTTTCAGCAACCCATTTTGTTGGGATGTATATGGACAAGAAGTTTGATGTATAATTCCATGGGAGGCAAAAAAGGTTATCAAGTCATTCTGAGTAAATTCCAGAGCATTATCAGAACGAAAGATTTTAATGGTAGTAGAGAAAATTTTTTTGACATAATGAAAGAAGTTCTTGACAATGATATTAATTTCTGATCGTTCCTTTAACAGGAAAACCCAAGATAGACGACTGTAGTCATCCACAAATACAACAAAGTACTTATGACCACTAATAGTTTTGACCGGACAAGGTCCTCAAATATCACAATGAATTAAGAAGAAAGGAGTAGTGCGACGAGACTCAGTTCTAGCAGGAAAGGAAACTCTATGATGTTTTCCGAACTGACATGCTTCACACTCAAAGGGTTTTAGGTTAGATTGTTCAGGGAACATCATAGAGAGAGCCTTGGCAGAAGGATGTCCCAGACGATGATGCCATAGAAGAGGGTCTTCAGAGATGGAAGTAGCGCCAGCAAAGTTGGAAGTAGACGTGCTGTTGAGGTAATATAGGCCATTCCTCTCATGTCCCCCACCAAAAATCTGCTTCATCCGGATGTCCTGAAAATAACAACAGAATTCATCAAAAATAACACGACAATGTAGCTCTCGACATAGCTTCTGAACCGATAAAAGACTGAGTGGGAAAGCAGGAGCACAATGCACATCTGTCAGGCAGAGTTTGTTGGAGAAGTCAATAGTTCCGACAACAGTAACGGGAGAATGATCGCCATTGACAACACGAACGCTCTTTACAGTGGTAGAGGGTTGAGAGGAGGTGAGTAGACTTGCATCTCCCGTTAGATGAGTGGAGGCACCAGAATCAATAATCCATGCATGTTTGGTATCAGAGACTGAGTTGGCTACTGTACTTGAGGTAGTGGCAAGGCTAGCAGTAGCAACAAATGCAGTCCTGTCTTTGGTTGATGGAGCGGAATCATTTAGAAGTTTTCGTAGACGAGTATATCCAGAAGCAGTGAATGGAGTAAGTTGTCCATCTGTACTCTGATTAGTTGTATCATTGTTTGTATCACGTGGTTCGTCGTCATAAGTGTTATGAGCACTTGGTTGCTTTCCAAATGTAGCCCAGCAACGCTAAGAAGGATGGTCATGCGACCACAGTGTACGCATGCAGGGTAACGACCAATAGAGAAATCACGACCACGACCTCGTCCAGATTCGCATCCACGACTAGAGTCACGGCCGCGGCCACGACCTCGGCCTCCGGGATAAGACTGACGTCCTCTGTGCCCAGATGAATAGTGGGCTGTTGTCTCTGTAGAAGGATGAACCAGAGAATTTTGAGCCAGAGCTTCTAGTTCCTGTAGTCGACCAAATATGGTTTCGATCGTAGGCAATTTATCTGCCATAAGAAATTGATCTTTGATTATTTTGTACTTCGGATGAAGTCCTGAGAGGAACCTGTAAACCTGCCACTCAGCACGTTCGCCTACTTGCTTATCACAGCATGCAGGTTGAAAGATAAGAAGTTCTTCAAACAGGCTTGTAAGTGTTCGGTAGTATTCAGTTAGACTGGTCTCGTATTTATTAGTAGACCAAATTCTTGTGTATATATCAGAAAGACGAGATTTGATTGTTTTCTGGGAATATGTGTGCTCAAGATTTTCCCACATGGCTTTAGCAGTATCTTTATATAAAAGATTGACAGCAATATTTGGATCTACACTATTTGTCATCCAAGTAATTACCTGGCAATTGTCGACAAACCAGCTTTCATAATCTGCATCAGTGATAGAAGGAGGAGTCTGTGTGAGGATGGCACTCTTTCTTTGGCCACCAATAAATATCTTGAAGGATCGAGACCAGAGAACATAGTTTTCGGAGCCTTTCAACTTGATAGATGTGCCTTGTATCATCAGAAAAGGAGGATACATAGGCTTGGTCTCGATTGACGTCCTGATAGCGTCTCTAGGTCAAGAAAAAGTGACCCAGATGCAGTTGTAGTTAATATTTAGAACCTCCTTAGTTGCACATCTTTGTAGAGTAGTGAAGGATCTACGCCCTAAACAAAAGATGAACAAAAGGTCTAGGGTGGCAGCGGCAATTGCCTCGAGGACTGCAGGAGTGCAGATGCGCAGAGGCCCTTGCGCAGGGCGCAAGTGTGCTGGCGTAGGTGTACTGGGGCCCTAGCAGGCGCAGGAACCCTTGCCCAGGTTGCAAGGGTACTGGCGCTGGTGTGCTGGATCCCTTGGAGGCGCAGGCGCAGGGGCGAAGCCCAAGCGCGCTATGGAGGGGGGGGGGGGCGCAGGGGCGGAGCCCAGCGCGCGATGGAGAGGCGCAGGGGCGGAGCCTTAACGCGCGATGGAGGGGCGCAGGGGCGGAGCCCGAGCGCGCGATGGAGGGGCACAGCGTGCGATGGAGGGGCGCATGATGGAGATGCGCGAGTGCGGGATGGAGGCGCGGAGGGGCGCAGGGACCTTGGCGCGGTGTGCAGAGGCGCAAGGGCTCGCACGGAGCCCTAGCCCGGAGTGCGCAGGAGCACTGGAAACAACACAGGAGGAAGGGGCGGCTGGTGGCGGAGGGATGCTAGGTCAGAACACCGGTCTAGGACCGCTGCTCTTATACCATGTGGAAATAATAAGAGAAGAATATTGTGTGTTTATTCTGTGAGGTCTAGGAGTCCTTATATAGGACTAAACCCTAGGGTGCTTAGGGGAGATCTTACACAAATACCCCTGTGGGGTTACATAGGGAAACAATACATAAGGAAACAGAGATGCATAGGGAAACAATGCATAAGGAAATAAAGTTAAATAAAGCAACAACCATATACGATAATCTCTAACATGACAATTTAAAATTGCAAAATTTAATTCCAAACCAAGGTTGTATCTCGATAATTTTTGAATCATCTCAGATCAGAAGTATATGAATATTATGCTCATTTTGATTGGCATTCAGAGATGGTCAAAACAAGCTATTATCCATCTGAATCAGAGTTTCCGGGTGGAGATATGGATGGCTTTGATATTCCACATAAATAAGAGATAAAGAATTAAAAAATAATATATAAGTTATTATTTGCAATTTCCAGCAGCCCACACTTCGCTCCCTTCTTCTTCCACTTGTCAATACCTAAGGCCCTCCTCCCTATAATTTATATCTCACAAAGCCCCCCTTCTTTCTTCCTACATTCTCTCTCTCTTTCTCTCAAATTTTTCTCCAACAAAAGGCCCCGACCTCTCCCCATTTTTGCTGCAAATTGCAGCAGGAGCAGCAGCTGCTCCTCCGTACAAGCTGATGTTCTTTTCCAATCGAAGCTGCTGAATCTAAGCAGTTGACCAAGCTACTATTGCTGGTCCTATTGGAGCATCTGCTGCTCCTCCAAGCAGTTGCAAGCTGCAGCCTAACAGCCAAAACGAGCTGCTACTCCTCTCTGATTTCAGCCACTGCATGCATTTTTTATCTCGAAATCTTGGAGATCAAAGGTGCAATTTTCCCCCTCTTGATGTCTTCCATGCATGCTAAAAATAAATTCAAAACCTATTATTTGCCTTAAAAATTAGATGAAAAGTGGAGTTTTGCATGTGATATATCATCAATTAAACTTTTCTGATTTCATATTAAAATGTGAAAGATTTGGAGATAATTTGCATATAGTTGGACCTAAAATCAGACTATTTTTATGCTCTGATTTCACGTTAAAATGTGAAATATTTGGGGGTGAATTGCATGTAACTGGACTAAATTTCAGACCACTGTTTATGCTCTGATTTCATGTTAAAATGTGAAAGATTTGGTGGTGAATTGCATGTAATTAGACCAAATTTCATACTACTGTTTATGCTCTGATTTCATGTTAAATGTGAATGATTTGGGGAGTGAATTGCATGTAATTAGACCAAATTTCATTCCACTGTTAAGCTGATGTTCATGCTTTAAAATGTTGAAGGAATTGGGGGTAAATTAGCATGAATATGATCAGAAATCAGACCACTGTTAAGCTGTTGTTCATGCCTTAAAATTTGAAAGAATTGGGGTAAATTGGCATGAATATCAAATTTCGGACCATTTTAGTCTATTGTTCATGCCTTGAAATTTGAAAGAATTAGGGGTAATTTGGCACGAATATGACCTAATTTCAGAACACTGTATGTTACAAATTCATATTTAAAGGATGAGCAATTGGAAGTGTTTATGCATGTACTTAAGCTAAATTTCAGAGATGTTAATAGGCTTAAGAAATTATGTTATATAAGGTGAACAAGTTATGATTTTAACATACAAATGTACCTAAATTTCAGACCAATAATGGGCTACAGAAATTATGTTTTAAAAAGGTAAAGAAGTCAAGTGTCTTGCATGAAATTGACTTAAGTTTTAGACTATTAGTTAGCTCCAAAGTTCATGTTTTAAAAGTTGGAACATTTAGGGAGTTAGTATGTAATTATGCCTAAAATAAAATCAATTATTAGTCCGTCTCATGACCTTATAGAAGATATTTGAAATACAAATATTAGGAGATGGACACCTTCTCTTTTGAATCCAACAAATGATTTCTTGAGATCATTATAACTAATAATTCTCATCAATTGATTCATTAGTATAATCTACTAAATATATATCATTAATGATAAGTTATAATGAAATACCTAAATTTGTAAAGTTAACCACAAAAGAGATTGAGAATGGATTGAGTAATCAAGTAAGTGAATATGATGGTGAATCAGTGATGGTAATTACTTGTGCCAGTCATAGTGACCCTTACACATGACCGTTGTTGGACATGTGAGCCAACTTTGAGCCATTATGCAATAAATAATATTGCAAATATCATTCCCTGATCTGAAATGAAGAATAATTAATTGGAATAATAGGTCCCTTAGTACAATTAGAATTATGTACGATGTCCATCTTGATGATCATACGTCTGTTGATTCAATTGTTGAATCATAGAGGCTGGTGCTTGGATGATATCTAAAGAGTTAGATTGATGACCCATCAAGCACCGTCAAATGATTGTTAAGAGAGGATCTCCAGCCTGAGTAGGAGATGGCAATCCTTTCTCTAATAGGCTGATATCTAACCGACCTCTTGATGCATGTCCTCTGCATATGAATAGAGATTCGGAAGTGTTAGATAAGTTAGGTCAAAGAGTTGACTTAACGAGATCGAGATAACCAAGACCTATGTCGTATGTTATCACGATATAAGCACGCATCCTCTGACTGGAGACATATGTGTTACTATATATCTGAGTATGTACATTTGGCAGACCGATAGGTTGATGTCTAATCAAGGTCTATACACCGACGCACTGGTGTGCATACAAGGGCATATGAGTAATGTGATCTCTCAAAGGGATCATACAGGTTCATTACTGAATCGGAAGACATGAGCCCACTCATGAGATATTGGGAATCAAATTCCGTACACGGTCATCTCGCTTTGGAAGCTTGACTGAATTTGTAGGTTTGATATATGCTTTTGGGAAGTATATAATTAATACCTAGGTATGATATATGCTTTTGGAAAGTATATGATCGATACCAACTCTTAATTATCAAATGAGAAACTTAATGATAAAACACTGAAGGAGACAATCTAAATACAATCTAAGACTTCGGTTTTATCCTAGGTCTTCCAGTATGCAGGATGTATAGGTATTAGAAATACTTGAGGGTGATGTAATCAATAAACGATTATATAACCATGCCACTTCCATTCCAAGGAAGTGATGAAATAAGTTTGGATTTTAGTGACTCCTCTCATTGAGAAGTAATCTAATCTTGGTCCAAATGTTGGACACTGATCTGAATATGATTCATATGTAATAAGAAGATTAGATGTACGGCTTTGATTTAATCAAACATATGTGGGAGGTCACCAGGATCTGGATTTGAGATGTAATCTCAACATCCAAGTCACTATGCGTGGAACATACAATCACCCTGTCCTTATCTCCAAGTATCCGCATAGAAAGCGCATTGTTCTTGAAAGAGTTCAAGAATAATTCCATTATTGAATTATGTATTTGAACATTGAGAAATTGATCGTTAAATGTAATTTAATTATCATGAATAATATAAATTTGATTTTTATTATTTGGCCATATAAGGAGTGTTATCTAAAATGATTAAATGTAATTATCAAAGATGTGAATAATGTGAATGTGATTCATGTTATTTGGGCACATGAGAATAGAGATCCAATATGATTACATATGATTTAATTATCAAGGATATAAATAATGTGGATAGCAATATCCATATTATTGGTATATATTATAAATGTGATTTATAATATATTAGAGAGAGCTTATTGTAAATAGTATCTTCAAACTAATTGTTGATGTGGATTGGATTCAAATTGGAAATTAATTGGAAATACAATTTACATTTTATTTTGGATTGAAAATATGATTCACAATTATTTAAATGATTGCAATATTCACAAAATTAATTTGGAATTATTTTTATGAATTAATTTACAGTAAAAATTGTGAATATATATGAAGGATTAGAGGAGCCAACACCATCCATTTAATGGATGGTGGACGACCACTCTTTGACTTGCTCTCAAGGGTGGCCGTCCCTCCCTTTTTAGGAGGGTAGGTGGCCTCCTTCCTAACCCTTCTATCCTAATTGATATAGTTCAAATTAAATACGTTGATTATTCAATATATTTAATTTAATCTAAATTAATTGTTGTTGTGTTTTTACGACAAAATCATGGCCATTGAATAGAAGCACAAATAAACTCAACCATTGATTTTGTATTTCACATGGATTGGAATCCATGGACTCCCAAAATACTATAAAAGAAGAGGCAACCCTAGCTCTTCTTTGACGACACAAAAAAGATATGCTCTCTCCTTCTCTTTCTACATGCCAAACCCCCCCCCCTCTCCTTAGAGTGGTCGTCCACGCTAAACCTTAGAGAGGGTCACTGTCGTCGCTACATCATTGTGCTACCGCTCCGAACGTTTGTGGATCCCCATCTCCTTCACTGCATCTTGCTCGTAAGAAGATGTCGGATCTCTTGAGACGAGATCGGGAGATTCATCGCTTGGATCATCAACATGGATTGTGAGGAGCACACGTTTCATCAACACGCTCGCAAGCGTCTCCTCTGTTGGATTGAACTTGAGATAGGAGGTCTCTTCGTTTAGAGACTCGATCACAACCGTGCTTCAAGAGGTAACCTTAATACCTACATGTGGTTTATATGAAATGGCCTGAGAAATGCTCACGGATCATGTGGTTTCATCGTTTTTAAATTTTAAAATTCTATTTCCCCGAGAAACTAGTACGACTAGTCGCTCCCTATTGCATATGATGTGATCTTCACGCTTCCTTGATGCGTTTAAGATTCTTCCCATAACCTTCAACTATGCGAGGGTACGATGACCCTCAGCTGGGTGGGAGATAGGGAGCCCAGTTAGGGCAGCGGCCGCCTAGTGCGCATGTCTATGATCCTAGTCCTCTGTACGGTTTTTCACGAGCTTGCAGTTTTTACGCTTCATTGGGATCCAAGTACTTTAATTTGACCAGTTCCGCTGACCCGGTTTTCAATAAGGTGCCTAGGTTAGAGGACTCTTGATTTTATTTTTCGAGTTCGTTTTGCCTATACCGGTCGACCGGTTTGGAGTGACTCAATCCGAAGAGTCTTTCTCACCCGTCTCAAGGGCGTAGTTTTGGAGTGTGTCTAGCCTTCTCCTATACCGCTCTTCTACTGGGAAGGCAAGATGAAAGGATCTCTTAGGAGGCTTCCTCACCGCTTGAGTTTTGGTTACTATGCGTCAGTAAAGCCTGACGAGGAAAATATCATTGTCAGGTAGAGTTGAGTTTGATTACTGTTCCGCCAGTAGGTGCTGGCAAGGAAAAAGGTTAGATCCTAGAAATTATCAATCACCAATCATCAACATTTATATCGCCGATATATCGATATCGAGAGGAAGGGGATATCGATATCAGGGCGAATATCCATTTACTAGGATATCAGTGATATATGACCGATATATCGATGATATATTGTCATATTGGCCCATATCGGTCAAAAAAGACTAGATCCAGTACAAAAAATCCAGGATATCGACCGATATTGCCGAAATTTCGTTGATATCTATGTATTGATGAATAATACCCTTGTAAGCTTGATTTTACTACTATATTTGCTACTCCTAGTATTAGAACACATCATGTCTGATAGGGTATGGTGCGACAGGGGAGTGCATACAATGATTCTTCAACTTGGGGGGTCCAATCGATTTTTATTCATCTTCTTCCCTCTTCGAAAAATATTATTATGAGTTATGTCTCTTTTAAAAAATGCTATTATGCGCATAATTTGTTTGGTTCCAAATTTAGCTCAAACATATTGTTTATACATAATATATGATGCAATATAAGTCTTGGATGAACTCCATTTCCAATATCTATAAGTCAACAATCAACATTAATATGCTCAATATGACAGATATGTGCAATATATGTGTCATAGATTATCAATATGTGGAATATAAGTGTATATTTGTAAGTTTTTTTGTGTTATACGAACTTGGATGGACTACATTTCCAATATCCACAAGTTAGCAATCAACAGTAACAATGATATGACCGATATATGCGATATAAGGGTCATAGATGAGCGATGCATGATCTAAGAGTATATTTGTAAGTTTATTAGTATTCTAAGAACTTGGACGAACTCCATTTTCAATATCTATAGGTCAACAATTAACCGTACCAACGATATGTTCGTTATGACCGATATGTGATATAAAAGTCATAGATGATCGATATGTGTGATCTAAGAGTATATTTATAACTTATTTAGTGTTCTAAGAACTTGGATTAACTCCATTTCCAATATCTATAAACCAGGAATCAACATTAACATCGACATGTTCGAAATGACTGGCATGTGTGATATATGGGGTATAAATGACCGATATGTGTGATATAAATGTGTATTTATAGGTTATTTGTCATTTTAATATCTTGGATGATCTTGATTTTTGAAAAAAAACCGGTAAAAACATCATTTTTGAGCCATTTCCGACATTCCCACCGGTATCTTCAGTATGTTGGCGATATATACTGATATATCCTTTTCCGGGCAGACCGATACGATATCAATATCGATATGGTCTTCTATGATCTGACATCTCACAACAATGGAAGTGAACGTAAAATTATCTATATCAAAATAAGAAATATTACTACGGTTGTTATGTAAAGTTAGTGGACATGCTGGGTGCATTACACTTCACCGCATGCCTATGGAGGCACCCCAACCCTAAGGCATTCTTCATGCCTTAAAGTCATAGTGTGAGTTCTCACTCGGACCAAGATCATAGAATATCCACCAAACTTGAGAAATTTAACAAGAAAGAATCAGATCATGAGACACATCATCTATACTTACTAAGATCCATCATCATGACTTATGAATAATAAAATGTTGATGGTCTAAATATGGATCTTATAAATAAATGGAAGTATTAAGTATGAGTAGTTGAGGTGGTGAGTGAACAATGGGATTCATATACAGAACAACTTGAAAACCAACTGTCATGCAAGTAGCTTGCTAAATTTAAATATAAACACCTACTTACTTTCTTTTGAAACCATTGAAATACTCGTTTTTTTAATAACTTAGATTGTACTCAACCTTTGTTGACATTCTTTTCTTCCTAATACGAATGGCAGGTAAAGCACACGCATCACAATTGTCCAACAGCTGGACACTGAGCTTCTGAGGGGCATACGCTTTACTTTTGACATTACATTTTAGTTATTGTAAAGGATATTATAAATGCTTATTTCTCTCTTCTGTTACATCCTGGGAACATGTACAGAATGTCAGTTCTTTTGATACATGTAATATTTTATGGAAATTAATGCAAATATCTCTTGGTGACATTTGTTTTGCTGTGGTTGATTATTAAATTGTGAATGTCATTCAAAAGTAAAAAAACTTTCCCTCATTTTCCATAGCCTATAACGATCGATAGCGAAAATCGTACTGCGAATGTTGTGTAAACGGGTAACCTGAAGCCCGGACGTCACAAGGTATATCAATGGCTAAGTCCTCAGAACATACCTGACCCACATCATCCCAGTGCTACTTTGTGCCATGGCTCTGTGTTTATTGTCAGCACATGACCTAGCAACAGTAGTTTGTTTCTTGCTTTTCCATGAGACAAGTGAGCTTCCAATAAACTCTGTGAATCCTGAAGTTGACTTCTTGTCTATAGGACATCCTATGTAATCAACATCTACATAGGTTGTGATCTCAAGAGATATGCCTTTGTTGAGAGTAAACATGTAAATGGTAAAGTCTTCAGACACCTTAGGATCATAGAGACTGCATCCATATATACCTGACATGGTTGCTCCATGAACTCACTGACTTTACACATACTAAAGGAAATGTCTGGTCTGATGGTAATCATATATATGATATTCCCAACGAACCCTATGTATCTCCTATTATCTACCTCATCAGTATCATCATCATAGAGTGAGTAGCGACAGATCTGCAGTTTGCTATCCCAGTTTTCAGAAGGAGATTAATAAGATACTTTCTCAAATTCATTACTAGTCCTCTTTGGATCCTAGTAAATTCAAGTCCAAGAATGTATCACAGTTCTCCACGATCCTTGGTAACAAAATGTTGTCTAAGATACTCCTTCGTCTGACTAGTCCCCTACAAATCATCTCATGTAATGATGAGTATGATAACAATAACACCTAGACGTGTCTTGTGTAAAAAGAGTGTGTGATCTGCATTTGATCTTCTAAAGCCTTGCAGAACTATCAAATCTGAAAGCTTCTAGAACCATACTCTCATGCTTAACCATACTCTCGGGCTTGACCGAAGACCATAAATAGCCTTATAAATCTTGCATATCTTTTGGTACTACTCCTTAGTAGCGAAACCATGTCATAGTTGCGTATAGACTTCTTCTTGCAAGTCTCCATATAGAAATGAATTTTGGACATCAAAAAAGCTTCCAATCTCTCACCACTGCAATAGAAAGAAGAATATAAAGGACGGAGTGACGAACCACATGAGAGAAAGTATCATGGTAGTCCACCTTGTGGAAGAAAATGAGAATGCAATATAATGAATATTATTCATATAGTAGAATTTCTTATACAATTTGAAACCTTAAGGTACAATTGTTGAGGGAAAGAAAGAACTTGTTATTCCACAGTGCTATAAGGCTCTCTTATATAGAAGAGAGAAACCCTAATGGGCAAATTACATAAGAAGCATTTCTTTGAAGTCCCTGCAGATGCAGACACATATATGGTTATCAGACACGTACGATCCAACATTTTGCAGCTGATTAGAGGGATTGTTTTTCCTGACAAGTGAGGAAATGAGGTGTCCTTGATTTACTTACCACTATTGGAGGATCTAGAGGCATGTGGAGCTTATAGCCGGGGATCTGCGTATTTAGCTTACCTATACAGACACATGTGTTGCATCCAGGGCAGACACATTCGAGATTAGTGGCTCTCTTATCCTACTACAACTATGGGCATGGGAGAAATTTCCTCACATCACATCGGTGGTACGTAGACGTTCGTTGTGGCGCGACAATCCCCTAGGTTATCACTGGCGTATGGAGTTTGAAGTGACATCCGAGCCTACCTATGTTGTGCAACCATACATAGATGCCTTTGATCTCCAGATTCTTGATCATGTAATGAATTAACTAGTCTTTACTATCTCATTTACTGTTTTTGTGACACTACTTACATAGCAGGTTATATGGGAACCGTACACCACTGAGATCATGGACTCCCTCCCTCCATATTGCCTAGAAACCCAGGATCTGTACACTGTTAGGGTACCCGTAATCCATTTTTGCGTCGTGGAGTTGTATGCGCCCAACAGAGTCTTGCACCAATTCGGTGCGGTCCAAGAGATCCCAGTCCAGTGCGACACGTCTACACATCTTCGCAGCATTGATCTCTGAGGGAGGACATCTGTCGACTGGATATAGTTCCATGTAAACTATGTCCAGATGTGGAACAATCGACAGGAGTACGTGTTTTTGGCCATGGAGGTGAAGACGTATCTGGGGATTAATATGGCGTGGTACAACCGCATCACATAACGATTTATAGGGAGGCATGGATATGTGCTCGACATGGTAATATGTCAACGTAAATTCCATAGATAACATCTTATTTTTTCTTTATTAGAGATCTTGATATATTTTATTCATTTTACCACGATTAGATGAGATCGTTCGCTTGGTGGGACCAAACGAGGATGTACTCCAAGTGGTGACAGACACTCGACACCTTGTAGATGACTCTATCCAGCGACAATTCAGGGATGGACTCCATGAAGATGAGGATGATGAGGAGGAAGACAGACCGAGGGTACATCTTCACAGAGACATGGATGTGGTAGAGGACATGGATGCGTATGCAAACCACGGGGAGGACGAACACAGAGCCAAGCCAACGACATACATGCTTCGGGGGTTGAATATCAAACTCCTATTGTTGAAAGTGAGCCTGAGAGAATACAACGAACTCCACCTGCACCGATGAGAGAAAGGCCATATAGCGAGCATGAACCATCACATTGCCATTCACCATCATGGAAGGCCGTATCGATATCGATATCGTTTCGATATCGTATCGATACGATATTTTGATGATATATCGCCGAAATATTGCCCATATCGACGAGCCTTTGTGAAGAAAATGCCTGGAAATCGGGATATATCGCCATATCGGTGCCCATATCGGTCCCATGTCGATATCGATATATCGTTGATATATCGCGATATTTCCTTCCATGTTCACCATTACCTCCTTTGAACTATGATGAAAGGATTGGCGAAGAAATCTCACAAATTGAGCAAATTGGTCGTGACAATCTATTATCTTCCTTACCAGTGGAGCTAACTATGACACTTCTCAAGAAGCACTTGCAGAACGGCAATACATTCGAAGGAGACGACACATGTGATGTGATAGGAAGTGTTATGTGGATGACTAGTGTTTTTTTTTGGAGTACATATGAGTAGAGATTGTTGTATGCAAATTTTTGTACTACGGATATTGGACCTTGTTTATGTAATCCTTGTAACTCTTAAACTTGGTTATGGTTAATGAATGATGGGTTTTTATGTTCAATTTTTTTCTTGGTCATTTCATATATAGGCATTAATTTTTTATTGATCCAAAAGTTGCATATATAGTCCGACAAACAGCAAGCCACAGAAAACTGTGGCTTGTTGTTTTTCTTGCTGTCAGCCCAGGAAGCCGCATTGAAGCCGCCTCTTCAAAAGGCGGCTTTTGTATTCAACAAAGCTGCCTTTTGAAGAGGCGGCTCCTTCACGGTACTTAACAAAAAAAATAAAGGTCGCCGTATGAGGTGAATATGATTGCACATATTACAGCCTCCACGAATTTCCTTCAACGGGTAGCCCTTACAAAGCAAAACCACCAGTTCATTTTCCAGAACACGGTTCGCTGAGAGATCAGCAACAGAGGCGGAAAGGTCTGGAACCAGGGCCGATACCCCAGGAGTTTTTAGAAGCAATTTCGGAGGCGGCTCCCTATCAGTTGCAGCCGAACATAACAGAACGTCGAGCGAGGAGGAGGCTCATTCACCTCCCAGGAGCTGGTCGGGTGACACCACCAACCCAAAATGGGCTCCAGTTCCCAAATCAAGTGTTGGCCAATTCTCTGGGCTGAACAGGTCACACGCCTCATCTAATAAAGGGTTGAGCGGCACCACCAACCGAAACGGGAACATACTCATCATTGTATACCAGTTCCATGTTACACAAGGCTCCTCTACATCTAATGTTGTCATACCAGGCAATCCAATAATTTCGGGGTACAATAACCATGCTTTATGTGTGATAGCGAAGAAATTACTCACGCTTAAGGGTATGTTTTTCTCACCACCTGGAGAAGGACCAAAGTAATTTCAGGCCCAATCCTCACTGAAAGAAGCATACAGAAAGGAGTTCAGCGAGTATTTCTATTGAATGAGAGCCTTGTGAAAGTTTTGTGCTTACCCATTGTTGATCGCTCTATTGCAGCCTTTGCGTACCTTGGTTGTTTCTATCAATTTAATGTTCTCTTCAAAGTTATAGGTTGCACAATATGCAGCAGATGATGGTAAAGGGAAGGCAGCTTCTGATGCTGTGGAACAATGCCTGAGGTAAATACCACTTGAGTTGGAACCAGCAGTCTGTTTGGAGAGTATATTTGTAGCGTTGGAATCTCTACTATTCAGACTTCAGTGCGAGTTGTTATTTTTGTAGTTTAATCCTGCAGAGCCTTGGAGGATCTTGATTCTTTACTGCTGCATGCATCTAGGAAGGATCCAAATGCCACAGTTGAAATTATGAGAGGCAAGATTATTGCAGCTGTGGGAGCGCTAGACAGGTAAGCGAATATTACTTTCCTGCAAATTTAATCCTCTGGACCTTTTGATTGATGGTTTTGATTGATGGTTTTGTTAGGGTTTGTCAATTTATGGTTGTGGAAATTTTATGCAAGATTGTCTGTAGAGATTAGAGTCTCGTTATATAAATGTCCTATGTTACAATTGGATTCATTTTTATCGCCAGGAACTCTAAGGCATCTGCCATGTAGGCTGCATGAACTTTGCAGGATAAACCACAGGGTCCATATAAAGCCCGCATACCTTCAGCAGAGAATGATGAGTTTGTGTTCAATCTAAAGACTTTATAGGAGAAAACCCATGATCCCGACTTCTCAGCCGTGCCATGAACTTTTCCTTGGATTTCAATAAAAAATTGTTGCCGATAACTTTATAAGATTTTGAAGTGGAGATCTACCTATTGATGATCGTTCTTTGGCTTTCCAAAAAAAACTTAGCTCATGTGTCATTTCATAACACCTTAACCTTCCATATTTAATATTTACAACATGACCCTAAGAAATGCCTTCCATATCCCTGTTAATGCCCGATGGTCAAACTGTTAGATTTGACCATAAAGATCAAAATGCCTCGAGTATATCCTGATTTTTATGTTGAGTCTTATGTTCGACCCACTCGGGGACACGCTAGTCTTTTGACTAGTGGGGTGTCTCTTTATAACCTTAACCTTAGGCCTCCGCCTATATAAGAAACCCTAGGCCTAGGGTAGCATAATAGGATCATTCTTGGAATAGTCGCCCGACTAGACCGATTAGTCAGTCTGACTATGCTATTCTATGGAGGTGAACGAATGGAATAACTCTGGCTGAGTAATTGGCCGACTAATGAAAAATAATATATTATTATTTAGTTTTTTTATTAAATGCAAAACAAAGTTATCTAGAGCTAAAAGGATATATGATTTTAATTGCTTTGGAGAGGGATTATGTTTTTGTCCCACGTTAGATATTGTGGAGAGTTTTGGCGAAGAGACATGTACTTGTCCTATACATAAAACTCATAAAGGATATGTATGATAGGGCTATCTTGTGCAAGCTTGTAAAAGTCGGTCGACAAGGCTGACTAGTCGGCCCGACTAGTCGAGTCGGGGGGTAGCCGACTCGACTAGGCCTAATCGGCCATTAGTCGGTCAACCCAACTAATCGTCTGACTTTGACATCAAGCTTTTTTATTTTTTTGCTTTTTTTAAAGTAAACTTATACTAATATGCTTAATGTTATATTTAAAGTCAATTACTTCTTTTGTTTCATTATGATAGTATAGAAAATGTACAAATCTATGTTGATATATAAGAATATATGTATAAAAATGATTTATATATTTAAAATAATTAAAAAAATCAAATTCGACTAATGACCGACTAAATTCGAGTAGTCGCCCGACTGTCGATTAATCCTTAGTCAATGTCCATGCCGACCGAGTATCGACTACTTTTTGCAACCTTGATCTTGTGTAAGGATCCATTTTGGAAAGACTGGCTATTTCGACATCAACATTGGTTTACATCAAGCTTCAACTTTGAGTCTATTTCTTTTACTTTGATTATGGACGAGTTGACAAGTCACATTCAGGATGAGATGCCTTGGTGTATGTTATTTGTTGATGATATTGTGTTGATTGATGAGACTATAAATGGAGTAAATGAGAAGCATGAGGTCTGGAGACATGCATTGGAGACTAAAGGATTTCGTATAAATAGGGCTAAGACTGAATATATGTAGTGCACTTTTGATGGAAGCAATGATGAAGATTGGCGATGATAACATTCAGAAGAGAGATTCTTTTAGATACCTGGGATCTATTTTGCAACATAATGGGGAAATTGATGGAGATGTTACTAATAGAATAAAGGTAAGCTGACTAAAGTGGAGAGGAGTCTCTGTTGTTCTCTGTGATAAGAAATTTCTATAAAAATCAAAGGAAAGTTCTACAAAGCAGACGTAAGACCTGTCATGCTCTATGGATTTGAATGTTGGACTGTGAACCATAGACATGTGTAGAGAATGTCGGTAGCAGAAATGAAATTGATAAGGTGGATGTGTGGACACACACGTAAAGATCAGATTCGGAATGATGCAATCAGAAAGAAAGTTGGTGTAGCTCCGATCGAGGATAAGATGCGAGAAAACCACTTAAGGTGGTTTGGTCATTTGCAAAGTAGGTAACTGATGCACCTGTTAGGAAATGCGAGTTTTGGTATGTTTAGTCGGCTAAGAGAGGGCAATGACGACCTAAGAAGTATTGGAATGAGACTATACGAAGGGATCTTAGTTTTCTGGATATAAACCCGAGATTGACCCAAGATAGATCTGAATGGAGGCAAAGAATCCATGTATCCGACCCTACTTAATTGTGGGAAAAGGCTTTGTTGTTGTTGCAAAGCAAAAGTTAGATATGTACAATTTAATTGTAAATTAAACATAACTTTAATCTTGTTAATTAATAACTGCTGGTGGAAAAGTAATTCATCTTATTCCAAAGAACCCTAGGCTCTCTTATATAGAGACATCCCATGGGTAAATTACATAAGGTGCAACCAAGCACATAAAAATAACATAAACAGTACATAGACTATCTAATTATCTCTACACTCCCCCTCAAGATGGAGCATAGATATCAATCATGCTCAGCTTGGAAGAACACTTGTGGAATGGTCCTCTGAGCAATGGCTTGGTGAAGATGTCGGCAGTCTGCTCCCCTGAACTAACGTGCGAAGTAGAAATCAGACCCTTCTGGATCATATCTCTAGTGTAATGGCAGTCCACCTCAATATGTTTTGTTCTTTCGTGAAAAGCAGGGTTATTGCCAATGAACAATGCAGCTTGATTATCATACTGTCTGTAGCTGCATGGGTAGAGGTACATTTACATGCAAATCTTCTAGTACAGCTCGAACCCACATCATCTCAGTACTTGCTTGTGCCATGGCCCTATATTCAGATTTAGCACTAGATCTAGCCACTACTGTTTGTTTCTTGCTTTTCGAAGAAACCAAAGAACTACCCACAAAAACTGCAAAACCCGACGTAAACTTCCGATCTTTAGGACATCCTGCATAATCCGCATCCGCACATGCCGAGATAGATAGATTTGTTTCCTTTCCGAACAAAAATCCTGTGCTTGGAGACGACTTTGGATCTTAGTATCATATATACAGCATCCATATGTACCTGCCTCGGTTGTTCCATAAACTGATTCATTCGACTTACTGCAAAAGCAATATCAGGTCGGGTTATAGTAATATAAAGAAGCTTACCCACCATTTCTCTGTACCTTCTCCTGTCGACTTCCTCTGTATCATTATCATATAATTTCATGCTGGGGTCCATAGGAGTAGTTGAGGGTCTACACCCAACCATGCCCGTCTCAACAAGCATATCTATAATGTATTTCCTTTGTGTCATCACAAGACCCTGCGCATTCCTGGCAAACTCCAACCCCATAAAATATCGTAGAGTACCAAGATCCTTCGTAACAAACTGGTGGCCCGGAAAAGCTTTTGACATCTTTATCCCCTGTGTATCATCTCTTATAACCAATATATCATCAACATACACCATGATGACAACGTACCTCTAGAAGTCTTCTGGATGAACAACGAATGATCCGCATTTGATCTCTTGAATCCTTGTTTTCAATTAAATGGGAAAGCTTATGAAACCACGCCCTTGGGCTTTGTTTAAGACCATATATCGCCTTATGAAGTCTACACACCATGTGACTCTCCCCCTCAGCAGCAAACCCCATAGGCTGTTGCATGTAGACTTCTTCCTGCAAGTCACCATACAAGAAGGCATTCTTAACATCAAGCTGAAACAAGGGCCAATCACGTACCACGACAACGGACAGAAGAATACGATGTGTGGAATGACGGGCAACTGGAGAGAAGGTGTCCATATAATCCACGCCATATGTCTGAGTGAAACCCCGCACCACTAGCCTTGCCTTGTAACGGCCAAGACTACAATCCGCATGATACTTAACAGTGAATACTCATTTGCAGCTAACAACAGATGCTCCTGAAGGAGCGGGAACCAAGCTCCATGTACCCCGCGACTGTAGAGCAACCATTTCCTCTTCCATAGAAGAACGCCAGCAGGAAATCTTCAAGGCATCCTGATGATTCTGTGGTATCTCCATGGTAGACAAAGCCACCACAAACCTCTGAAAGTCCCCTGTGAGACGATGAAAGGAAACCTGAGAAGCAAGAGGGTATGATGCACAAGTGTGTTTCTGCTTCCGTATAGCAATAGGAACATCCAGATCATCATCAACAGTACTCATCTGTTTACTTTCCTCCTGCAACGATGAACCCTGCACTTGCACACTATCCGACCCGTCATTAACAATATATGGACATACCTGAGGCGTGCTGGATGATTGACATGCAGCATGAGCAAGACCTGACTGACGTATATAAAATTTAGGTAAGGGAAAAACAGGTGGTTGTGGTGGTGGTGGTGGTGGGGATGATGTTGGTGTGACACCAGGAATGAACGGCGGTGGACTTGAAATAGGAGGAGAAGGAACATAGATCTCGTCATTAGATGTGGATGAGGCCAACCTGTCACCTGCAGGGGAGAAGTACATAATATACTCAAAGAATGTAACATTAGCACTGACAAAGTATTTCCTGTTTACAGGATCATAGCAACGGTATCCCTTCTGAGTCTGAGAGTAACCCGCAAAGACACACTTGACAGCCTAGGCGAGAGCTTGTCAAGTCCAGGAGACAACTGATGAACAAATGCAACAGCACTAAACACACGAGGAATAAGTGATAATAATTCCTTGTCAAGAAAGACAACAGAAAGATGAATTTTCTCACCAAGAATCGAGGATAGCATACGATTCACAAGATAACAAGCTGTAAGAACAACATCTCCCCAAAAAGAAATAGGTGCACAACTCTGGACAAGAAGGGTTCGAGTAATATCAAGAAGATGATGATGCTTTCTTTCTGTAATGCCATTTTGTTGAGATGTGTACGCACAGGCGGTTTGATGAATAATACCATGCGACGAAAAGAATTGTGAAAGAGAACGAGTGCAAAATTCCAAAGCATTATCTGTACGAACATATTTCACATGACTCGAAAAAATATTTTGCACTTCATTTATAAGATTTTTGATAACATCTCCTGCTTCAGATTTATTCTTTAATAAAAATACCCACGATAGAGGAGAAAAATCATCAACAACTACAAGAGAAAACCTGTGTACCTGGTGATCAGGAACACGAGTCGGACTCCAAATGTCGACATGAAATAACTCAAAGGGGAGCTACTGCTCCGACACTGACGACTAGGGAAGCTAGCTTTATGGTGCTTTCCCAATTGACATGCTTCACACCGGAAGGAAGAACTCGGAGAAGTTTGAGGCAATAGATGACGTATCTTCTGAAGCGGAATGTGACCAAAGCGTAGATGCCATGTATACGGAGAGACTGATCCGCTTGAATGAGAGGAGACACCAACATAGGAATTCCGGACCAGACAATAAAGACCATCCTGCTCATAGCCACAACCAATCACCTTGCTCTTTGGAATGTCCTGAAAAATAAGAGACGATGGGTCAAATATAGCACAACAGTGCGAATCCTTTGTAATATGACTAATAGAAAGCAAGTTCATCAAAAAATCGGGGGAATGTAAAACATTCTGTAGATGCATGGAAGGTGATAAAGTAATCTTCCCCTGTCCAATAATGGGTGAATGAGTCCCATCAGATATTACCACTGACCGCCCTGGTAGAATCTCCCTTATGACGTAAGTCTATCTCTATCGCGACAAAGATGGTGTGTCGCACCAGAGTCCACAATCCAATATGAGACATCAGAATTATGACATGATGTAAAAGCATAAGTACTACTTGAGGTGCTAGCAGTGGCAGAATAACTGGCAGAAGCTGAAGCTGCAATATCAGAAGGGCCTCCTGGAGAATCTGTAGAAACGGGAGGCATAATATCCTGCAATCTCACAACGAGCTCCTCGAACCTCTGAGCGGAAGTGGATACCGAGGAAGATGCAACATGCTCGGCTATTTGCGTTGAGGCTGGAAATCCATGCTTAGAATAGCATGTATCCTTTGCATGTCCAGTGCGATGAGAAAAGGTGCACGATTGGCGAAAACGACCACCTCGACCACGAGGTCCACGGCCACGGAATGAAGAAGGGCCACCTCTACCTCTGGAAGTAGCCGTCGAGGGTGGTGGAGTAGAAACACTGGACGAGACAGAGATGCGGCTAAGTCTACGGTAGACTTCCTCCATCGGATGAATGGTAGCATCGGCAAGAATCTGCGATCGAGCAGCATCATATTCAGAGTCAAGGGCCGCAAGTGAGACCCCCACCATGGTAGCATTCTTAAATGTCTTCTGCTGCTCTAGGGTGGCCGTGAGAGGAATGATGTTGTAGAGTTTCGCAAACATCCCTCGTATGGATGTATACAAGGAGTGAAGTGGCCGCCCATTCTGCTTCATTGTGAATATGTCATGCTGGAGCTGAAGGATCTTGGTCTCATTCCGCACCTGTGAATATGTTGCTGCCAATGTCCCACATCGCTTTAGCAGTGGGCTGATGGAGAACATCATTAGCAATCTCCATTGATATTGTCCCTGAAAGCCAGACCTTGGCGTATGAATCATCGGCCTCCCAAGAGGCATAAACCCCAGTCTTCTCTGCCGGCTCTTCCTCGGTAAGAATGTGCTTCTTACCATTCGACTTCATGAGACTCATGAACTGCATCGCCCAGAGCTCGTAGTTCGACCCATCCATATTGACGATTGGCACAGGACCCTTGAACGCGCCTATGGAGGGCATATCGACCTTGTTTTCTAACATATTGCCGGAGATGTAGAACTAGGGTTTATAGACCAAATGACAAATGTCTACATAACTTCATAGGATTTGAGTGCATATGTAGACTTTACGCACTCAAATCCATAGAGATGACGTCGGTGGGGTAGAGGGCGGTGGGGGTAGGGGGCGACGGGTGTGTAGGACCGACGGCAAGAGGAGTGGTGATGAGTGGCGGCACCGGAAGAGAGAGAGAGAGAGAACAACACCGGCGACGGAAGAGGAGGGTTAGGGAGGGGGCGGCGGGCTGCGAGGGCGGTGATGGGGTATTAGGGTTTTGGCTCTGATACCATGTTGGTGGAAAAGTAATTCATCTTATTCCGAAGAACCCTAGGCTCTCTTATATAGAGACGGCCCATGGGTAAATTACATAAGGTGCAACCAAGTACATAAAAATAACATAAACAGTACATATACTATCTTATTATCTCTGCAGTAACCATATATGTAGAAATATAGAAGATGAGATAACTTTTATATTTAACGTAAGCCCTCATCCTCACATTCTTTCCAAAGAGCTGGCCGGCCCTTCAAGAAAATCTCGGGCAAAATATGTCATAAACTCAAGTCGGGTGAAAGCCGGGTCACTAATAAAATTCCTAATGGACTAATTCCGATTAGTCACCCAAATGTCTTCTATTCGTTATTGATTTTTGCAACACTAAATAGATCAAGTCATCATCTCATCTCTCTCAATTTGATATCAGATGAGCCCCCCCCCCCCCCCCCCCCCCGCCCGCCCTCCCCCTCCACTCCTCTCTTGACTCCTCCCCCCACCATACACTCCACACCCCACTCTCTCTAAGCCATTGATCCTTCTTCGGTGACAAAGCCCTTGTCATGCCTTACCCTGATCATTATCCTTAACCTTTTGCCCCACAGCCTCCATGCCTCTACCATGTCTCCCCCTAGATGTTTCCCTCCACTTCTGATCCCACGACCTCTACGCCTATGTGCTTCATGTCACGTCTACCCTCATCACCACCCTCTATTTTCGACCCCATGCCCACGTTCTTATGTGCTGCTTGACATGCCCCATCCCTTAGCGTTGTCAGCATCTCCGACCTCACATTCACTGCACCTACATGCCCCTCTCCAACCCTCATGGGTTCTAACCAATCTATCTCAACTTACATTGATGAAATGTGATCGCATCCTGCATTGAGATCTAAATAGTTACTATCTGATTTTTCATTTCTACAAGCATGCTGATAATGTAAACGAAGATGCCAGAATTCAAGGTGGCATCCATGGGTTATGATGGAGGGAGTACACGATTGCCCTCATTTAGTGTGATCTCTGAATTAGACGAGACCGATTATCCTAATGGTCGAGGATGTTCTTGATGATTATCAGAGGGTATGATAGAGTTAGAGCCTACAACCAAGATAGGCGAACACACCACTTGGAACAAGGATCATGGGATGGTTTGCTCATAGATCAAGATCAACATGATTAGCATAATTGCTAATGAGCTGGTATACGATGATAGTTCTTTTGATGTGTGGGCTTCCTTGAAAGTCACATGGAATGGAACTCAAGCAAAACGTTCCATACTTTGATATGGTGAACCTGAAGCAAAAAGGATGGACCCTGCCTAATACATCTCTCTGCTGAAATCTTTATTTGAAATATATAATGATTATGTTACAGAATACACGTTCCAAGCAGAAGGAATATCGCTTACTGTTGGAGTATTTGGTTGTGCACCATATGAATTGTAGGAGGGTAAATGGATCTCTCCAGGATCCATTTACCCCATCCCAGTGTTTAGTCCCACATCTACCAGTGGTGGGACTTGGAGGCTCTGTGGAGGCTATATAAGGAGCCCCAGACCTCCTGTATCCATTGAGAAAAATGAATGTAATATTCACCCCTTTGAGGACTTCTCCTGTGGTTTCATCCCGCTCTTTAAGGAGTAGGGTTGCACGTAAAAATCATGGTGTTCTGTGTTTATCTTTCTGTTCTTATGCTCTATTTATCATTCTACTTCCGCATTTCCTGTTTTCTAACATGGTATCAGAGCGGGTTCGATTCTCGCGGTTGTATGCTCTTGATGTATTCGAAATTCGATTTGTGTTCCAGAAGATCATTATTTGTTCAAGTTTTGTAAGTTCTAGGGTATCTATTGAAACCCTAATTTCTGAAGTTTTGTCCTGAAGCCCCTTCGGCATGAGAAGCCACATCGCGCAAGGGCGGCAGCAGCCCATCGGCCCTTCAGATCCCAACAATCTTACAGGCGATTTCAAAAAAAATCCTAGGCGCAGATCCAGTTCTGGTGGCAAGTTCAATCTTCTGTCGATCTTTTTCTCCAACGGAGGCGATCGGCCTCCTGTTCCCCATGTGGGATTCATCGTTCAAGTGGCATCGCGCGCACATGCGTGCACCCCAGGCGACCCCAGGACAAGTGCTCCATCACGCGAGATGTCTTCGGTGCATCTCTTGCACTTGGCGGTGAAGCCCCGGTCTTTGATGGCACCCACACCCTCCAGGCGGAGGTCTTGACCCGGCGCAGGTGCCCATCGGGTGGCGCACACGAGCAGGGGCTCCCATTGAACCAGCGGGGCCCCTCCAGCGGTGGCGCGATGCGTTATGCGCCTGCAGGCAGGCGGCGACACCTCCACTTCATCGCCTCCAGGCGGTGACCTCTCCTCGCTCCTCTCCTCCGATCAGCGAAGCATCTCCCGCCGCCCAAAGCTCCGCCTTCTCCCTCTGGCGGCGCAGAATGATGGGTTCCCAATGGGAATCCTAATGCGTGAAGAGGGGAGGCCCGAAGCCTCTGTTTATTAAAAAAAGAGTGCAGAGAGGCGCTGCGATAATTTAAAAAATATGAGAACCCTTCCATTGGGTCGTGAGTTGTCTTTTTTTAAAAGAAAGTGGGAGAGAAGAATATTGGGCCCAAGTGGGCCGAAAAAATGTGTATTTTCTGAGAAAAAGGCGCGTACAAATAAAAAGTCGTACGCAAATTGCAAAAAATGAACGGATTATGTGACAGCTATTATAAAAAATATAGCCGAGAAAAAAATTGTTGCAAGAAAAGCCAAAAAAATGTAATTGGCTTATTTGACTTTGTTTTCTCCCCATTTTACTATCTTTGTTGTCTTCTCCCAACTTGGTCGATGTTTGACATTCCGACTAGTATGGGAGAAAGGGGGAGTATATGTAGAGTCACAGGTCTTCTCCAGATTTCAGAGATGTCAGATTCGTCAGATCAAACAAGTTGTTCAGACTCTACAAGTATCAGATTCTCCATGCGCAAGTTTCAGACTCGACATTCAGATTCCAAGTCCACAGTTTGATGCGCAGTTTCAGATTCGACGATCGGTTCCGGATCTTCAGTTTCAGACACACACGAGTATACGGTTTTTTCAGATGTGCACATGTATGCCATCTTTTGTAGTGGTCCCTGTCATTCTTCTTATTTTGTCGGCCATAGTTTTCATGTGAGCCATAGGGACTCCAGAGTAGAGGACCATTCCCTATGCCATGTTAGCAAGGGTTTTCATGTTGTGTCATAGTACTCTAGAGTAGAGTACCGGTCTCTGTGCCAGATGGAAGAGACCAGTTCTCCGACGAGGAGACTTTTTCAGACTCCATTCTCCAGCGACCATGGACTCCGACGAGGATTGCACTTCCACGGCCTTTTCCAGTTCGGCCCTTTTCAGAGATGGGCAGTTGTCCACATGTTGTGGCAGGCCAGAGTACTCTAACGAGGAGACTCATTTCGGTTGCAGTGATTCTGATAGGCGCAGTTCAGAGCACATGCTCTCCGACGAGGAGATTCAGTTGACTCACACTCCAGCCCGTTCGTCCTCCTCACCTGCACGGCATGAGAAGTAACGTCCTCGACAACAACCGACAGTTGTGCGCGTTGAGTTGATATTGTCTGTAGTGTCTTGTAGCGTGAGTTGAGTTTCTTTCCGTTTGTCCAAGCTGAGCATTGTATGCTCCAGCTTGAGGAGGAGTGTTGGAGTATTTGGTTGTGTGGCATATGAGTTGTAGGAGGGTAAATGGATCTCTCATGGATCCATTTACCCCATCCCAGTGTTTAGTCCCACATCTACCAGTAGTGGGACTTGGAGGCTCTGTGGAGGCTATATAAGGAGCCCCAGACCTCCTGTATCCATTGAGAAAAATGAATGCAATATCCGCCCCTTGAGGGCTTCTCCCGTGGTTTCATCCCGCTCCTTAGGGAGTAGGGTTCCACGTAAAAATCATGATTTTTCATGTTTATCTTTCTGTTCTTATGCTCTGTTTATCATTCTGCTTCCGCATTTCCTATTTTCTAATACTTACAAATGACAACTATGGTATTCCGTGTAGTGCTTGACATGGGCAATACTGTCGTCCGAGACTACATGGTCACAACTAGCACTCTACCAACTATTGATGAGGCATATAAGACTATACATTTTCTTGTGTTGCCCACATCATCACTACTCCAGACGTCCAAGGTCAGACAAATGCTCTTGCTACTTCATCTGGACGAGGAGGTTGTGGCTCATACATGGGTTGTGGTCATGGTCGTTCTATGTTGGAGTAAGGATGCACCACCATCCAATGCATGTTCTGTAGCAAATCGAGGCATACTGAACTTGCCTGTTACATCAAACATGTGTATATGTCGCATGTTGCTCGAGGCAATATTACTAAGGGTGATGGCGAATCTGTGATAGTCCGGAAAGGGGAGTTTGATGATTTAATGCACCACTTGAACATGCTCAATATTAGGGATACTATAGGTTCCTAGCAAGGCGACCATCCAGAGACTGATGTCATCGTCCGCTCAGGTATCCATGTTGGTTCTGCCATTTTTTCTCAAAATCACGTTCATTGATTAATACATGCACCTCTACCCACTTCTGTGGAGAAAGGGGTCTGCTCAATCAAATGTGACAAGTTCATCCTTGAATTTTCCAAGTTGCGGATGACGGATTTTCCCCTTAAAGAAAAATGAGGATGTTCATCTTACCTCTAATATCAAGCTCAACAATGTTTTATTTGTTCTCGAGTTTCCTATCAACCTATTGACTGTTAATCCCATTTGCAAGGAACTCAACTGTCAAGCTATATTTGATTATCTCTTGTATTTTTAGGACATCTTGATTGGGAGGATGATTGTGCGATCGTAAAGAAAATGGTGTCTACCATCTTGTTCAGTCCACCATTGCTATTGCATGTTCTCATACCTATTTTTTTTGTTTCTTTAGGTGCTCTATTACACCAATGCTTAGGTCATCCGTTCCTCCAAAAACTTCGTCGGTCCGACTCCATCTCCCTCCTACTGTCAGCCTAAAGTGTGAGGTATGCACACTGGGAAGCATCACAAATGTTCATTTCATTCTTCTAGAATAGTTCATTGCACCTCCCTTTTTGAGCTTGTTCACCTTGATTGTGTGGGGAGCTAGTCAATATCTTGATCACTTGGGAAATAATTTATTATCGTGTTATTGTGGATGACTTCTCTCGTGTCTCAAGGAATTTTTTGTTTGAAAATAAATCTTATGTCTATTCCCATTATAGTCAAATTATTAATCAAATAAAAACTCATTTTGGTGCCAGTGATAAGACCCTTCAACCTGATAATAATAGAGAGTTCCTTTCATGTGACATGTAGTATTTTCGTTCTACTCTAAAGATCATTAATCATATCACTTGTGCACATACTTTACAACAAAATAGTGTTGTTGAATGATACCATCGACACATTCTTGATATTGAAGACCTTACTCATCCACTATCATGTTCCATCTACATACTGGGGGATGCATTCCTTACTGGTACTTTTCTGTAAATCGTATATACTCTACTTTCATTTTGATAAATTCTCATTGGGATCCTCTACTCAAGAAAAGAAGTGTTCCCTGCTCATAACGTATTTGGGTGTATGACATTTGTTTACATTCTTGGTCATGGTAAGAAAAAAATAGCAGCTGGAGTAGGTAAATGTGTGTTCTTAGGATATGCAGAAATCAAAAAGGATATCATTGCTTTAGTCTTAGGTCAAGGAAGCACTACATTAGTGCATATGTTATCTTTTTGAGCCTCTTCCTTTCTATTATAGGTCCGGGACACATGTGTCACCGCCTCCTCTGATCTTAGGATCTTCCCCTTATTCATGTTCTCATTCTACTCGATGATCAATACATGATCTAGTAGCAGCAGAGACACCTCCCTTCTAATCCGACGCTACCTCTCACCAAGGTTCATCCTTCGACTAATGTTTTACAGGATCACACCATTTCCCCTACCATAGATACATCAACATGGTCAAGAAACAACAAGCAAATGATACAACAGATCTACCCATGGCCTGATCTTAGGATCTTCCCCTTATTCTTGTTCTCATTCTACTCGATGATCAATACATGATTTAGTAGCAACAGAGACACCTCCCTTCTAATCCGACGCTACCTCTCACCAAGGTTCATCCTTCGACTAATGTTTTACAGGATCACACCATTTCCCCTACCATAGATACATCAACATGGTCAAGAAACAACAAGCAAATGATACGAAAGATCTACCCATGGCTCTTAGAAAAAGGACATGACAACGTACCAAGCACCATATTTCAACCACTGCTTCATTTTCTGGCCTTGGATTCTCTTACAAATAGTTTGTTGAATCTCTATCTTCCCACAGATATCCCTCGTAATTATAACGAGGTACTTCGTATCTCGAGATGGCGACTGGTAATTGAGGAAGAGATGGTTGTCCTTATCTCAAGTGACACATGGTAGCTAGTTGATCTACCTAGTGACAACAAGATGATTGAATCCAGATGCTATCTACAGTCAAATATAAGCTTGATCTCGATGGATCGATTTCTTGGTAGAAGGCTCGATTAGTCGTCAAGGGATTTACCTAGATATATGACATTGACTTCTTGGATACCTTCTTATGAGTTGCTTTTCTCTCAACAGTAGGGATCCTTATATTAGCAGCCATACAACTTGACTGACCTTTGCACTAACTTGATGTGAAGAGTTTTTTCCTTATATGGTGCCTTATAAAAGGTGTATATATGTAGTAACCTCTCAACTTTAAGGTTTAAGGGGACTATAAAAATTTATGTTTACTACGTGAAGCCATCTATGGGCTTAAACAGAGCCCTCAAACATGGTTTCTAAAAGTATCATAGGTCGAAAGCCTGGATCTTTCTAGGTCATCAGCAAATCATTTTTTATTCGTGCAAGAAAGAACAAAAAAGGAACTATGGAACTATGGCATGCTAGTTTATGTGGATGATATCATCCTCACTGGAGGTGACTCCACTGATATTGCAAAGGTGAAGAAGCAACTAGCTTGACATTTTTTTATCAAAGATTTGAAGTCTTTAAGATACTTCCTTCGGATTGAAATAGCTCGATATAGGCGGGGCCTAGTTATCTCCCAATGATAGTATGCTATTGATCTACTCCAAGAGATAGGGAAGTTGGGATATAAGCTGACACAAATACCTATGGATCCCAAGGCACACATCTATGAACCATGAATGATTGAAGGTAAATGTCGTTACATGTAGTTAGTTGACAAATTACCATATCGAACCATTAAACTACTATATATATCGCTTGCAGTTAGTAAGCTAATTTGGTTCATGGATTCTGCTACCTGAACACACTTTGAAGCATGCATGATGGTCTTGAGATATATCAAGCCCTTTCTAGAAAAGAGCCTTATATCAAAAAAGGAAAGATTTTTGATCTCATAGCCCATTCTGATGCAGACTACATAGGATGCATGTTGGACTAAAAATCTACTGTTGAGTTCTATACTTATCTAGAAGGGAACTTTCGTAACTTGGAGAAGAAAGAAAAAATGATTTTTCCTGCTCAAGTGCTAGGTGTGAATACAGAGCCGTCTCAGACACCAACAGAAGTAGTATGTGTCAAATTTGTATTCACATATTGTCATATCACTCCCAAAGACATTATGGAGCTCAGGTGCGATAATCAAGCGACAATGCACAAGCTAACATGATTGACATATATGCTCCAGCTTGAAAGGGAGTGTTAAGTGTTGTGTTATGTTCCATCCACTCAAGGACTCACTAGTCTTTTAACTCGAGGGATGTCTCATGTTGTAATCCTAACCATAGGCCTCCACCTATATAAGTATGTTATCGATCTACTCCAAGAGATAGGGATGTTGGGATATAAGTCGACACAAATACCTATGGATCCCAAGGCACACATCTATGAACCAGGAATGATTGAAGGTACATGTCATTACATATAGTTAGTTGGCAAATTACTATATCGAACCATTAAACTACTATATATATCGTTTGCAGTTAGTAAGCTAAGCCAGTTCATGGATTCTGCTACCTGAACACACTTTGAAGCATGCATGATGGTCTTGAGATATATCAATCCCTTTCCATAAAAGAGCCTTATATTAAAAAAGGAAACATTTTTGATCTCATAGCCCATTCTAATGCATACTACATAGGATGCATGCTGGATTAACAATCTACTACTGAGTTCTATACTTACCTAGAAGGGAACTTTCGTAACTTGGGAGGAGAAAGAAAAAATGATTTTTCCTGCTCAAGTGCTAAGTGTGAAACTCAGCCATGGACGGTCCCAAGCCCGGGTAAATGAGGAGGGTTGCGCGTTAGGTAGCCGACAGCCAGCGCAGGAGAGATAAATTCGTAAATAGTGTTCTTAAAGTTCTTCTAAGAACATTATTTATGAATTTATCTCGAAACCATTCGGATCTTTTAAACATGGATTTAAGCAAACATACAGATTTCGTTGGGGCGTTCCCTACTTGCGATGCGTTGCATCGCCCGAATGCAATGAAAAATTGGCAAGGGCCGCTACATCGCAGCCTGGATGTAGTTCAAAATTTGCAAGGGTTCTCGCATGAGGAACGCATGCGGGTAAATAAGCTAGTTCCGCTGCATCACCGCCCGGATGCAGTCCAAAATTTGCAAGGGTTCTTGCATAATGGGCGCATGCGAGTAAAGAAGTTAGTCCAAAAGAGATTGCAAAGGAAGTTACGGATTGGTAGTTGAAATATCGGTACTTTAACTGGAAAATTGATGGAGATAGTGGATACAATGGAAAGAAGGGAGATTCATATATTATGTCTTCAAGAGACTAAATGGGTTGGAGAGAAAGCAAGGAGATCGAGAAGATAGGCTTTAAACTTTGGTATTCAGGTAAAGATAAGGGCAGAAACGGTGTTGGAGTGGTTGTTCATAAAGATTTGAAGGATTGTGTGGTTGAGGTGCAAAGATTTGGGGATCGGATTATTTTGCTAAAGTTGGTGCTCGAAGAAGAAATTCTGAATATCATCTCAGTTTATGCACCGCAAATTGGTTTAGATGAAAGGACTAACCAAGCTTTTTGGGAGGATCTGGATAAGATTTTACAAGGAATCCCACAAAGAGAGATGGTTTGCATAGGTGGAGATCTTAATGGACATGTGGGAAAAGATGTTTCAGGGTATGCAAGTGTGCATGGAGGAAATGGTTTTGGAGATAGAAACGAAGAGGGAAAAGTCATTCTGGATTTTGTAACTGCATATGATCTTTTCATAGCAAACACTCTTTTCAAGAAGAGGGAGGAGCATTTAATTACTTATAAGAGTGGCTCAACTAGAACACAGATCGATTACTTTGCGTTGAGGAGAAGAGATCGGTTGTGTTGCAAAGATTGCAAAGTAATCCCTGGAGAGAGTTTGACAACCCAACATCGCTTGTTAGTCTTGGATTTACAAATAAAAGGGCTGGTAAAGAAAAGGAAGGTTCCTAAGATCATCAGAACTAGGTGGTGGAATCTTCCGCTGAAGCAATCAAGCTTCAGGGAGAAGGTTTTAGAAGACTTATCTTGGGATTGTAGCGGTAGTGCAAACGAGATGTGGGAGGCAGTAGCATCTTGTGTCCGAAAGGTAGCCAAAGAGATGCTAGGCGAGTCAAAAGGAGGAGCTCCGGGTCAAAAGGTGGCTTGGTGGTGGAGTGAAGGGGTGCAAGAGAAGCTAAAAATTAAAAGAGCTTGATTTTAAGTTATGTCAAAGGATAGAACAGAGGAAACTGTCACAGACTATAAAATAGCGAAGAAGGAAGCAAAGAAGGCTGTAAGCGAAGCTAAGTCAAAAGCTTATGAGGTTTTGTATAAAAATCTCAACTCTAAGGAGGGCCAGAAGGATATATTCAGGTTGGCCAAAGCAAGAGAAAGAAAGACCAAAGACCTTTCTCAAGTGAGATGCATTAAGGACGAGGAAGGTCACGTGCTTGTTACTCAGAAGGATATAGAGACTAGATGGGAGCAGTACTTCCATAAACTTTTCATTGGAGAAGGAAATAGAGAGATCACTTTGGGTGATCTAGCTAGTAGTGAAAGTTACTTGAATCGTGCATGCTATAGACGAATACAAAGAAAAGAAGTAGAGGAGGCTTTGAAGGTTATGAGGCCTGGGAAAGGTGTTGGACCGGATGACATCCCTGTAGAAGTATGGAAAGTTTTAGGTGAGCGTGGTTTGACTTGGCTTACGAATCTATTCAATGTTATTTGGCGAAGCAAGAAAATGCCTGAAGATTGGAGGAGTATCATGGTGCCTCTTTATAAGAACAAAGGAGACATTCAAAATTGTTCAAATTACAGAGATATCAAGCTGATGAGTCACACGATGAAAATTTGGGAACGTGTGATCGAAAGAAGGTTGAGGCAAGTTTCCCAAGTAAAAGAAAACCAATTCGGATTCATGCCAGGTCGCTCAACTATTGAAGCCATCCATTTGCTGAGGAGAACAATGGAGATTTATAGATCTAAAAGGAAGAATCTCCATATGATCTTTATTGATTTGGAGAAGGCTTATTATTCCGTCCCACGAGAAATACTGTGGAGAGTTTTGGAGAAGAGACAAGTACCTGTCCTATACATTAATCTCATAAAGGATATGTATGATAGGGCTTTATCTTGTGTTAGGACCCCGACGGGGAAGACTGACTATTTTGATATCAACATTGGTTTACATCAAGGTTCAGCTTTGAGTCCATTTCTTTTTACTTTGATTATGGATGAGTTGACAAGTCACATTCAGGACGAGTTACCTTGGTGTATGTTATTTGCTGATGATATTGTGTTGATTGACGAGACTAGGGATGGAGTAAATGAGAAGCTTGAGGTTTGGAGACATGCATTGGAGACTAAAGGTTTTCATATAAGTAGGGCTAAGACGGAATATATGGAATGCCCCTTTGATGGAAGCAATGGTGAAGGAATCGAGGTGAAGATTGGTGACGATAACATTCAGAAGAGAGATTCTTTTAGATATCTGGGATCTATTTTGCAACATGATGGGGAAATTGATGGAGATGTTACTAATAGAATAAATGCAGGCTGGCTAAAGTGGAGAGGAGCCTCTGCTGTTCTCTGTGATAAGAAAATTCCTTTAAAAATTAAAGGAAAGTTTTACAAAGCAGCCGTGAGACCTGCTATGCTTTATGGTTCTGAATGTTGGCCTGTGAACCATAGACATGTGCGGAGAATGGCTGTAGCAGAAATGAAAATGCTAAGATGGATGTGTGGACATACAAGAAGGTCAACTAATGCACCGGTTAGGAGATGCGAGTGTTGGGATGTTGAGCCGGCTAAGAGAGGGCGAGGACGACCCAAGAAGTGTTGGAAAGAGACTATACGAAGGGATCTTAGTTTTTTGGATATAAGTCCGAGATTGACCCAAGATAGATCTGGATGGAGGCGAAAAATCCATGTAGCCGACCCTACTTAATTGTGGGAAAAGGCTTTGTTGTTGTTGTTGTAAGTGCTAAGTGTGAATACAGAGCTGTCTCATACACCAACAGAAGTAGTATGTGTCAAATTTGTATTACAGATTGTCATATCACTCCCACTGACATTATGGAGCTCAGGTGCGATAGTCAAGCAACAATGCATATAGCGAACAAGCCTATGTTTCACAAACATACCAAACATGTCTAAGTTGATAATTACACTGGAGCCACGATGCAAAGATGTTGATGTATGCTTACCAAACTACTCGCTCGTACACAATTTGAAAAATATTGTAACAAGCTGGCATGATTGACATATATGCTCCAGCTTGAAACGGAGTGTTGAGTGTTGTGTTCCATCCACTCAAGGACTCACTAGTCTTTTAACTCGAGGGATGTCTCTCGTTGTAATCCTAACCATAGGCCTCCACCTATATAAGGATCCCTATGGTTGCATAATAGAATCAAGTCGTTATCTCATCTCTCTCAACTTTTTAATTGTTCTCATTGTTGGTGGCATCAACTGGCATTTGAACTTTGTTGAGATAAATATATCTCTAAGTATCATTTGTGTTTTATGTTTCTTTATGTACTTATCATGTAATTAATCCAAGGGCTTTTCTCCTATATAAGAGAGCCCTCGGTCTATTCTATGAGCATGATTCATTTTTTCTCCCAACATGGTATCGGAGCAATGGTCCTAGACTGGGGTTCCCATATCCTACCGTAAACCCTAATGCTACCTCCCCCCCGTCATCTGACGTTGACTCGTCGCCTAAGTCCTCCAGCGCAACCGCGCGTGGGGCCCCAACCCTATAGCTCCACCGCGAAAGGGCCCTAACACCCCCAACGCTGTCGCAGGGCCCTCTCGCGCTATCGCAGGAGCCTCCTGCCACCTGCCCTGCCACCGCAGGGTGCCCCTGCCGCCTGCTCGGCCAAGGAAGGGGTCCCAATACGACCTGTGGGTCGTCGCGAGGCATTTTATTGCTGCTCCGAGGTCTGTTCTGATTCGCAGTTCGTGACATCTTCTGATTTCTATCTTGTTGTGCGACTTTAGACCTCGCACGAAGACTTAGAGAATGGTTGTATGAGTCTACAAATACAACTAATCCCTCCTATGGCTCTGTAGACGCATTTTTTTCTTGATTTACTCCTCAGTTGTTCCGTGTCTTGGCTTCTTGGTACTATGCCAGAGAACAAAGGTGACGTTTTCTCCTCTTCTGGTGCCTTCAAGGGCCCGACACTTATCGTGAAGATGGACGGGACCAGCTACGAGTTATGGTCCATGTAGTTTCGTACCCTAATGCAGTGCTACAACAAGGAGCACATTCTGACTGTTCGGAGCTAGCGGACAAGACTGGGGCCAATGCATCATGGAAGCAAGACGATGCCTATGCTTGTATCTGGCTCTCTGGGAGACTTACCACAGAGATCGCTAATGATATTGTTAATCAACCAACTGCAAAGGCTATGTGGGATGTATTGGTAGACACATACGTGCAAGCAAAGAATGAGAGCAAGATTCTTCAACTGCAGTTCGACATTTTCTGGCCAAACAGAATGGTCGACCACTCCACGCACACTTCTCTCATCTAAGAGGCATGTTTGAGCGACTACACAGCTTCATGCCTATTGCCACCAGCACTGAACAACAACATGCATGTCGGAATGCCACCATGACAAGAGTTTTCTTGTCATCTCTTGACTCAGAGTACGATGCCGCTCGTACTCAACTTCTGACTGGAGAGACGATACCGTCAATGGAGGAGGTCTACAAGTGATTGAGCAGGATTACTACCACATCCACTACTACGGTCCAGATGACTCCTTCTGCTATGGCAGCCACTCGTGGCAGAGGGGCATCGTCCCAGTTTTGTGGTCGTGGACGTTGTGGTCGAGGAGGAGGCTGACAGCGTGGTCCTTGTTCCCATTGCCATTGTCCTGAGGAAACATGCTTTCAGAAGTATGGATATCCAGCGTCTGCACATGTTGTTGAGCAGACTGAGCATTCTACTGCGCCTACTCCAGATCCCCGTTTCGATGATATTGTCTCCAGACTTCAAGATATGATGAGCACTCTTACGACTCTGACTCTAGGTTCCACAGATGCAACAGCTACTGCCAGAGCATCGTCTAGTTCATCAGGCACTCCTTCTGTGTTTACTAGTAGTAGCAGTTCAGATTTGACTGATTGGATTATGGATTCTGTAGCGTCACATCATATGTGTGGAGATCGAACGCAGTTCAGTACATACAGATCTATCCCACCTGGCAGATCCATGGTTATTGCCAATGGAGTTCGTCTACCCATTGTTGGTCAGGGGGAGATTGTTCTAGCCCCTTCTACGCATTTTCAGAACGTCTTATATGCTCCAGACTTCCAGATGAACCTTTTGTCCATTAGTCAACTTACAAAAGATTTACATTGCCGTGCCATCTTTGATCCCTTATCTTTTGTGTTTCAGGACATACTGACTGGCAGGGTGATTGATCATGGCCGTGAGCAGCGAGGATTGTATAAGCTTGCCATACCACCTTGTGCCGGTATTGCTACTATTCCTTTAAGATCTGTTTCTCCTTTCATGTGGCATCTTCGATTTGGCCACCTTCCACTACAGAAGATGTGTCATGTGCTACCGCACATATCTCCTCGTACTACGTTGGATTGTGAACCTATCACCTTGGGAAGCACCATCGCTCCTCTTTTCCAAGTCGTCCGAGTCGTCACGGTAGTCAGTCCTTTGAGTTGTTTCATTTTGATATTTGGGGTCCAAGTCGTGTTCCTGATCATCAGGGACATCGTTTTTAAATGGTTGATGTGGATGATTTTTCTAGACTATCTTGGGTATTCTTGCTAAAACATAAGTCTGAAGCTGGTGCTATCATTAAAACATTTCTTATTTAAGTCAAAAATATATTCTCTACTAATGTGAAGTTCTTACGTACATGCAATGCTTTGGAATTTCCACATTACATTTATCTGAATTTCTCAGATCTCTCGGTATAGTTCATCAGACCTCTTGCAATTATACTTCTCAACAGAACGGTGTGGGCTGAACGTAAACATCGTCACCTTCTTGATGTCACAAGAACACTATTGATCCAGAGTCGTACCCCTCATTCCTTCTGGGGGGACGCAGTTCTCGCCTCTTGCTACTTGGTGAATCGCATGTCGTCCACTATTCTTGGGTAGAAGGTTCCCTTCTTGATTGCGTTTCCCGAGAAGGAACTTTTCTCTCTCACTCCCAGAGTCTTTGGATCTGTGACCTTTATCCATAATTTCACTCCTGGCCGTGATAAGCTCTCACCTAGAGCTGTCAAATGTGTTTTTGTCGGTTATTCTCGTACCCAAAAAGGGTATAGATGTTTTGATCTTGTAGGACGACGATATTATGTGAGTGTTGATGTCACTTTCTTTAAGTTTATTATGTATTTCTCTCCTACAGGTGACAGGTTGTCCAATGCTACGTCTAGAGAGGATGTTGTTATTCCTCCACCTCTGTCTTCTACATTATATGACCCCCAAATTGCATTGCAGTCTCCACCGCCTCCACCGCCCCCACCACCTCCACCTCCATCTACCCAGTCCAAGTTCTTACCCCTTGTTTATACTCACAGGTCTTCTACTCGTCCCTCTGCTCGTGCGCCGTACAAATCATCCACCACGCCTCAGGTATGTCATGAACACATTGTTTCTACTGATGGCACTGAAGTTTTGAATGATACACATGACGAGTTGATTCCAGAAGACAACGAGGCCGATGATCTGAAGATACCTATTGCCCTAACGAAGCCTCGGCGCCAATGTGCCACGTATCCTCTTGCTGCACATGTGTCTTTGGATCGTCTTTCAGAGGAGTAAATGAAGTTTGTAGCGGGACTCTTTGTTGTTTCTATCCTACGTACATATCAGGATGTGCTACAGGACAGTAGGTGGTGACTTGCTATGGAAGAGGAGATGGTAGCTTTGCGGTCGCGTGGAACATGGAGCATTGTATCTGCTCCAAAAGGTACCTCTGTTGTGATCTGCAAATGGATATTTACAGTAAAGCAAAGGGCAGATGGCAGTATGGACAGCTACAAGGCAAGACTTGTAGCACGTGGGTTCACCCAAACCTACGGGTGGACTATCAGGATACCTTTTCCCATGTAGCCAGACATTCGACTCTACGCATTCTTCTATCAGTTGTTTCACGGGACTGGCCTCTTTACCAACTTGATATGAAGAATTCCTTTCTATATGGGGACCTACAGGAAGAGGTATATACGCAACATCCACCAGGGTTTACTACTGAGGGGGAGTCCCAGAAGGTCTGCAGGCTCCATAAGGCAATTTATGGCCTGAAGCAGAGTCTGAGAGCTTGGTACCAGAAGCTATCGGAGTTAATAGAGCACCAGGGGTTTGTGCGGTCTACTGCGGACCACTCACTCTTTGTTCAGATGACACAGACAGGTACTGTTGCTATTCTTGTTTATGTGGATGATACTGTTGTCACAGGAGATGATGAGCAAGGTATTCATACGACCAAGGAGTTCTTAGGTCAACAGTTTGCAACTAAGGACCTTGGGTTGGAGTTCGCCAGGAACCAGCGGGGTCTGGTGATGACTCAGAGGAAGTTTGTGATGGATCTCCTTTCTGAGACAGGTATGACATGATGCAAGCCCGCTACAACCCCTATGGACCCGAGTATGAGATTATATGATGATGACACTGAGGAGGTAGACAACAGGAGATATAGAGAGCTGGTTGAAAAGCTTTTATATGCCATTATCACCAGGCCAGATACAGTGTTTGAGGTGAGCAAAGTTAGCCAGTTCATGGAGCAGCCCAGAAAGGTGCATATGGATGTTGTCTATATGATACTGAGATATTTGAAGAACTCACCTGGCTGGGGTCTTATATTCAACAGGGATACATCTCTTGAGGTGACAGCTTGTGCAGATGCCGATTATGCAGGTTGCCCCATAGACAAAAAGTCTACTTTAGGCTTTGTTGTCTTTGTCGGGAGCTCACTTGTCTCATGGAAGAAGAAGAAGTAGACAGTAGTGGCCAGATCAAGTGTTGAATCTGAATACAGGGCCATGGCAAAGGGGAGTGCATAGATGATGTGGGTTAGATCGGTACTGACTGACCTTACTATTGAGGTTCCTCTACCTATGAAACTTTTATGTGATAATCAAGCTGCACTATTTATTGCCAATAATCCTGCTTTTCGTGAACGACCAAAGCATATAGAGATGGATTGCCATTACACTAGAGACATGATCCGGAAGGGTCTCATATCTACCTCCCATGTTTCCACTGGAAATCAGACGGCTGACATCTTCACCACGGCTCTAGCTAAAGGTCCGTTTCAGAGGTGTTGCTCCAAGATGAGCATGATAGATATATATGCTCCAGCTTGGGGGGGAGTGTTGAGATAAATATATCTCTAAGTATCATTTATGTTTTATGTTTTCTTTATGTACTTATCATGTAATTAATCCAAAGGCTTTTCTCTTACATAAGAGAGCTCTCGGTCTATTCTATGAGCATGATTCATTTTTTCTCCCAACAAACTTCAGATGCACCATTGCACCCCCCAAAGAAATATGCATTTCCACGGATCCTCCTCCCCGGACATTGAGAGCAATTGAAGCATGATTCTCCCAGGCTTTGCCTTGTGTGATTCCACTCTCTGTAGCATGCAGTCCGTTAATCCTGTGGAGATCCCTCTAATTTCCAATATTGCATGAAACAAATTGCCTCGCACTTAATCCGCCTTTTGGTTTGGGGGGTGGGGGTGATTTGATGGAGAGGAGGGGGAGAGAACTACTGTGTGGAAGGAGATGACGAAGAAGAAAGAAGGGATAAAAATGCTACTCATAAGGAAATCCTCTAATTGCATTCTATGCCTTACAGTAATGGATACTAACAGTGGGGTATATGGCATAAAATTTAGGCATTTTCTGGGTCCTGGCATAAATATCAAATATGCAGAGATGATGATGTAATTACAAAGTGCTACAGAGACATATGTGTAGATATCACAACTTTCTTTTTTGGCTTCATATGTTACAATTCGGAGTTCATCTTGATTTTTCTAGATAGGAGCATCTAAGTTCTCGGTTTTTTGCGAGAACTCAAAGCACAATATTTTGCTTTCAGCCTCTTGCAAACTGTGCCTGGTGAAATATTGGATAAAGGGAAAGCCATTGCAGATGCATATCTGATGCCAAATGATATCGATGAACAAAATGATATGAAGCTGGACAACAATTTGAAAGAATTGGAAGAAATTCTCTGACACGAGAAAGGTCCAAGTTTTTGATCTGGTGATTGTAACCAATTTCCTTCCTGAAATTTCTACATATCATATGATTCTTCAGCAATAGAGGGTGCCCTGTATATTTTGTCGATGCTCTTGATATCATGTAAATATACAGTTCACTGCAATGATACATAAGGTTTTCCAATTGCACGCAAGCATTGAAACTTCCCCATCATAATGACAGTCTTCTTCTAGATTTTGGTAATGGATATTTAAATGCGATATTTGTCAGAAACTGGAAAATTATCCTTGTCTTGATCCATTTAATCAATTTGTGTATTTTCATTTAAAGACTTACATTCACTTAATTTGACTTTCAGATTGTAGATTTGCAATAGGGTCTTGTATCGCTCGTTTTACTTGAAAAGAAATATATGATTATTTATTTTGAGGGAGTTTCTTCCAAAATAGTAGGGTACTAGCTCTCATAGACTCATGGTGAGGGGAGGGGGCTTTTTTTTCTCAGGTGGTCAAATTCTACAAGGGGCCATGGTTTTAACTGATGCCGTTAATATTGTATTTATAATTTTGCACTGCTTTGTATTGGTTGTGGGAGAAAATTTGATATAGAGTTCTTGTCATGGGCAACATATGATCAAGTGAATATGGCTGTTTTTTTGGCAATAAAATTTCATGTCAACATTAATATTTGAAACCCGATATCTTCATTGGGATGATGGTTAAAGTAGAGGATATGACTTTTCTTATTGTTGGTTTCTTTCTGAACTACCATATTAGGGTTCCCCAAAATTCTCTTTATGTAGACATTGGGCTCTCTTTATATATAAAAGGCATGAGACAGAGTGAATCCAATTTTCCTTGAATATGATATTAGCCCTTCGGTGATTCTGAGGTCTATATTGCCCAACACAACCCCCGCTAGGGATTTCTTGCACGAATCCTTCTTGTGATGCTGCCTTTAGTCACAGTGCCTCCTCACACATATTTAGTATTTATCTACCTGCCTTGCACTTCGTATTTACGCACATGCCTAGTACCACACACATACCTTCCCCGTGAACAATTCTTGCATGCCCGCCCTCCTTTTCATGCGTAGTTTTTCATGCATCATTTTTAAGATATGCCAACTCCTGTCATGCTCCAAGGTTTGTCCCTCCTCCCATTGGAACCCTTCTATGTCGGACTTAAAGCCCTATTGTGCCGCATGTACATGTTTCCCGGGCTTCTCACATTGATATGATCTCCCCTTGCCACTTTTTATGTAAATACATGTAAATGATCTGACTTTAAAATTCATTTTCTTTCTGAATTGGAACCCTTCTATGTCGGACGTAAAGCCCTCTACACGCGCCGTCATTTCTGATGTCAATGACATTTGTAGATATATGTGTGTGTGTGTGTGTTATTCTCTTATGTATCTTTTCGTATTTTCTTTTTCTCGTTGGACTCTTTATGTATTTTACCCATAGGCTACTCTCCTATATAAGAGAGCCTAGGGCGTATGGAATAAACAACTCTCTTATTTTTCCCAACATGGTATCAGAGCGACGGTCCTAGACCAGAGTTCTCGAACCAAACCCTAACCCTAGCCCCTCCACCTCCAAGCCCTCCGCGCCGCTGCCTCGGACTTCGTGCTCTACCGTCTTGGACTCCGGGCGTCGCCGCCTCGGATCCTGTGCGCCGCCTCTCGCACAGCCTTGTGCGTCACTCGGCGTCTCTTCACGTGCCGCTCGACGGTGCGGGTGGTCCCTTGTGCGCCTGTGTGTGTTGCTGTGCGCCAGTGCGCGCTCCTGTGCGCCAGCCCCTGTGCGCCTGTGCGTGCTCCTGTGCGTCTGTACACACCCCTATGCTCCAGCCCCTTGTTTTGCTATGTGTGCCCCTGTGTGTGCTCCTATGCGCACATCTGTGCGTGTGAAGCTCCTGATTTTCGTGCGCGTGCAACCCTAGGTCAGCGCGCGTGTGACTCCAACACTTGTTCCGCGCGCGCGGTTCCAAATTAATGGGTTTGGTTGCTTGAGTCTGCACTTGCAACTAAACCCGTTAATGTCCGTGTAGACGATCATATCTTCAGTCTACTACCCTAGTATTCCATTATCATAATGTCAGAAAGCAAGGCAGACATCCCATCTACATGCGCCTTCAGAGGCTCAGCGCCTATTGTGAAGATGGATGGTTCAAATTACGAACTGTGGGCAATGCAGTTCATGAGTATGATGGAGTCAACCGGTAAGAAGCACATTCTTATCGAAGAAGAGCCTGCTGAGAAGATCGGGGTCAATGCCTCATGGGAGGCAGACGATGCATATGACAAGTTTTGGCTATCAGGAACCCTGGCAATTGAGATTGCCAATGATATTCTCCATCATCCCACTGCAAAAGCAATGTGTGATATTCTGGCTGCTACATATTCTCAGGCAAAGAATGAGACGAAGATTCTGCAACTCCAGCATGGCATCTTTACTATCAAGCAGAATGGACGACCTCTACACTCATTGTACACGTCTTTAAGAGGAATGTTTGAAAAGCTTTACAGCTTCATGCCTCTCACAGCCACTCCTGAGCAACAGAAGACCTACCGGAATGCCACTGTGGTTGGTGTATTGCCGGTGGCTCTAGATCCAGAGTACGAGGTTGCACGCTCCCAGATCTTGGCGGACTCCACCATTCATCCGATGGAGGAAGCATTTCACATACTGAGCTGTATTACTGTTCCTTCATCCACTGCAAATCAGACCACTTCAGCCATGGCTGCGAATCGAGGTCCTGGAGGTCATCATCAGTTCCGTGGTCGTGGACCTCGAGGTACAGGGGGTCGTATGCGGCCATCATGCACTTTTTGCCACCGTTCTGGGCATACTGAAGATACGTGCTACTCCAAACATGGATTCCCTGCTTCCGCACGAGTAGCTGAATAGATTGAGCCTCCATCTGCTTCATCTCTAGATCAGCGCTTTGATGACCTTGTAGCCCGTCTGAGGGGCATTAATCCTCCATATGGACCAGTTACATCAGTACCTGCTTCTGATAGTCACCGCGGTGTTGTTGCTTCTGCATCCACCAGTACCTCAGGTAGCACTTATGCATTTACTAGCAGTAATGGATCAGATACATTAGAGTGGATTATGGAATCGGGTGCCACTCATCACCTGTGTGGTGATCAAGGCCTACTTACAGCCTACCGACAGGTCCCTCCAGGTCGTACCGTGGTTATTGTCAATGGGACGCATTCTCCTATCACTGGTCAGGGGGAGATTAGCCCGACACCTTCCATGTACCTCAAGAATGTACTGCATGCACCTGATTTCTCTATGAATTTATTGTCCATTAGCCAACTTACAAAGGATTTACATTGTCGAGCAATTTTTAATCCATCTTCTCTCATTTTTTAGGACATCCTTACGGGCAACGTAATTGGGCGTGGCTATGAGCAAGGCGGCCTATATCGTCTTAGTCGGACCCCTTATGCCGGAGCCTCCTCTCTACCTGTTGGATCTATCTCCCCATTATTGTGGCACTTGCGCTTTGGACATCTATCGCTTCAGAAACTGTGTCGTGTGTTACCCCAAGTTTCACCTCACACGTCCACCAATGTGCCCAGTCGTCAGTGTCGGAGTAGTACCTCCAAGTTTGAGTTGTTTCATGTCAATATCTGGGGTCCTAGTCGTGTTCCTGATCATCAGGGACATATGTTTTATATAGTTATTGTGGATGATTTCTCTCGTGTGTCTTGGGTCTTTTTGTTAAAGAATAAATCTGAAGCGGGAAATATTTCAAATTCCTAAGTAGTACCTGGGATTTACTTAAATACCCAGGTTCTACAAAATGTTTTTTTACTTAGAAACTACAAAGGTGTCGCATGTTCAACATGCGACACCAGAAAAGTTTTTTTACTTAGAAACTAAGGAGTGTCGCATCTTCAATATGCGATATGTGTAGCGCATATCAAATATGCGTTATCTGGGCTAAATAAAAGTCGCGCACGACATTCGGCCTCCCCACGCGAAGTCCAAACTCCCCTCTCAAGCAGTTGCCGCCCGCGACCCCCCCTGTAGCGTCCGCCGTCCTCGGCCTCCCCCACTCCGAGAAACCTCGTTTTTATTACTCCTAGGTGCGCGAAGAACTCCTTTTCCGTATCTTCTTTGGTCGGTACCGTCCTAGCCTCCATTGCCTCCCACTAGGGCTTAGCCGATCTTCCATACATTGGATTTCTTGAGATTGTTGATTGTATAATATGTATATCATTCTTCATTTCATGATTGTATTTTTTTTACTTGTATATCGTGCCACGTATTAATTCGGAATGGAGGCGTTGTATTGTATGTTTCATTTGAAGAGTACACTTATTGGCGGTTCGACGACCAACGTACGGGGTTTGAATTAATGCCTAATACGACGTTCGATGAGATTTTGAACTTGGTTTACCGTAAGTTCAACCTGGATGCCAATAGTTAAAAAATCAGATTGTTACATCGCATCCCTCGAGGCCCGGGGGAAGAACCGTCATTTTCCTCTATCGTCGATGATGATGATCTACAGGCACTTTTTTTGTGTGCTCGGACAATTGGGAAATCAATGCCTACTGACATAATTGTTGAAGATGTCTGTGAGAGCGAAGTCCCCAATGTTGTCTTAAGTACACAACCAACAGTTGTCCGTAACACACCACCAACAATCTTCCCTACCATACAACCAACAGTTGTCCCTAACATGGAACCCTACTTAGACACTGATGTGCCCATAACACAGCCATGTACGGATCAGTAATGGCGGATGAGCGACTCGTTGATGCGAGAGGTTAATCACGCTTTGGATGATTTCATCCCTTGGGGATCAGATGATGACTTGGAAGAAGGTAGTGATTGGAATGTCGACGATGATGCGGTAGACGAGGAGATCCGAGCTGATGAACAAAGCACGCAACCTATCGTTCCCTGTATACCCTTTTTTGGGGTTAGAGGATCAATTACTCGTTCAACCTATGAAGACGACATTCGAAAGAAGTCTCGACTTGATGGTGTCCTTGACGAAATACGCAAGGGTAGAACCTTCAAAAGTAGGGAAGATTTGATTTACGTTTTAAAGAACTATCACATTCTTGCACACTATGACTTCATTGTCAAGGAATCCACCAGCTTGATATTGTCGGCTTTTTGCACACAGATATCGAATGGCTGTGTTTGGTATTTACGCGGACATTTTAGGAAATTTGATGGACTGTGGGTGATCTTCAAGGTTGTTGGGGAACATACTTGTATAAACCCAACAGTTAATCATGATCGCCCTCAATTGGACTACAAATTCATGTCCAGGTCGTTGCTAACTCTTGTTAGGGATGTCCCTAATATTCGTGTTTCGAGTTGTAGAGCTCACATCCACGAGATGTACAACTACTGGGTTACAAAGAAAAGGGCTTGGGATGCTCGGAGGAAGGCAATCAGAATTGTATATGGTGACTGGAAGAAGTCATACGCTGAAATGCCTTATCTATTGCATGCAATGAAGGCTGCTATTCCTGGGACTGAAATTGATATTGAATACAACGGCCATCTTGATCCTCGGAAACCGCATTACCGTAGGTTTGAACGATGCTTTTCGGCATTTGGGCCTTCAATTGAGGCATTCAAATATTGTCGCCCTTTGATTAGTATTGATGGGACCCATTTGTATGGGAAGTACAAACAAAAATTACTCATTGCTTGCGGGATTGATGGGGATAAACATATTGTTCTCCTTGCATTCGGAATTTTTGACGAGGAATCCGGTCCTTCATGGAAGTGATTTCTATCGTTGGTACGTATCAGGGTAATCAGCATGCGAGCTGGGCCAATATGTATCATTTCCGACCGGCATTCTGGAATAAAATCCGCTATGAAAGATGCTGACGTGGACTTATTAGAACCCTTTGCATATTGGCGGTTTTGTACAAGGCACGTCGCGAACAACTTCAATAGCGTTTTCAAAAACGGCTCCATGAAAGCCCTGGTTCAAGCAGCAACATTACAAATGACTACTAGAAAGTTCGCGTACTTCATGAGGAAATTACAAGAGTGGAATAATCAAGCAGGTCGATGGTTTTCGACTCATGATTGTCGTCATGAGCAATGGACCTTGGCTTACGACGGTGGTTATAGGTTTGGTCAGATGAATACAAATTTGAGCGAAAGCTACAATGCAGTTCTCAAAGATGCCCGTTGCTTGCCAATCTCTGCGTTGATCGAGAAGACTTTTTATAATTGTGTGTTCTACTTTAACCAACATGCTGAAGCGGCAAGCGCTGTCATCGCTGCCGGCCGCAAATTTACGCATTATGCATCCACAGAGTTGAACCGTTGGAGTGCAGCTGCGAACAGGCACACGGTAACTCAAATACAAATACAACCGGATATATTGTTCGAAGTTTCTAGCAGTGCTCGACGGAGGTCTAGTGGTCTTCGCGGTCGTAAACAATACACGGTGAATTTGCTCCAACGGGAATGCACATGTAATAAGTGGCAAATTTTCCGTATCCCATGTTCCCACGCCATAATTACTCCTATCGTATACTCTTGTTTTTTACATTGTATGCTCTAACATTGCATTTTTAAAATTGCAGATGGATCCCGGCCCACTTGACCCATCTGTTTTGACTCTTCAGGAGCGACATCGTTCTCGTCGTGTCTGGGCTGATGATGTAAGTCTCTTTAATTATTTTTTTTCTTTGCTCGTTTTCCTTATATCAGTTTCTTGTAGGAATCTTCATGGTTGCGTTGTCGACGACGCGAGACACATGTTCGTCGAATTCCTTTGGATGATCGACTCCAGCCGTATGTAGCTCAAGCGGGCTTTGGTTGTATTTATGAGCTGGAATTCATCACGCTAGATTGGCATTGTTAACGGCGTTGGTTGAACGTTGGAGGCCCGAGACGCACACTTTCCACACGGCTAGTGGGGAGATGTCCATCACCTTGCAGGACGTCGCATTCATCATGGGGCTATGAATTGATGGACATGTGGTTACTGGGGAGACTGCACCTAGAGCCACATGGACAGATACTTGCGAGGAACTGTTGGGTGTAAGGCCACTTCCATCAGAAATCGTGGGCAGCAGGGTTTTAGCGAGTTGGTTATTCACCCATTTTAAAGACTTGCCCGAAGATGCAGACGAGGTGGTCTTACAGAGACATGCTCGAGCATACATCTTGCAGTTGCTAGGTGGAGTACTATTCACGGACAAATCAGGATCGTTGGTTTCCCTTATTGCACTACTACATCTGCATGATCTGGAGTACTCTGGGATGTTGAGCTGAGGATCTGTCGTACTTGCATATCTTTATAGACACCTCTGTTTAGCGGCGGATATGGCGACCGAGGAGATTGGAGGCTCGGTCATACTGCTCCAGCTATGGGCATGGGAGCATTTCCCCCACATTGCTCCTGTTGTGAGGGAAGGCAGACAGTGGCACGAGCGCCCGTCGGGAGTTCGTTGGGCAACAGCGTTTGCGCATCGCAGCCTACACACGTAGTGAGACCATACCGGGACGCTTTTGACATGCAATCACCCGAGCAGGTAATTTTACATCCACAAATTACTTCAATTTCAACCAAAAAAACTAGCGACCTAAACACAATTTTGCCATTCAGGTGTTGTGGACGTCGTATACCGAAGGCATCCGTGCAAGTCTCCCTGCCATCTGTCTTGAAGGCGATCGTATTTGGATGGCATGTGTACCGTTGATATACTTCCACATTGTGGAGTATTACTTCCCCGGTCGATTATTGAGACAATTTGGCGGCCGTTAGGACATTCCAGACCCTTGTTTTACCTTTCAGGACCTCCATGCAATCGACTTGAGGGGGAAGGTGCATGTGGATTGGAGGGCGAAACACATGTATATACTCCAATGGGATGAGCGGGAAGATAGATTCGTTGATATCGATCGGTCCAATGGGATCGTCGCGACGTCTGCCTACGAGCAATGGTATAGGACGATTACTAGAAGATTTGTTAGGCGATTAGGTGCAACTCTGGCAAGCAACGTAAGTGCTCAGACAAACTTTGTTGTAAATTACTTCCAGAAGTTTCCATGAAATTTACCTCTATGTATTTTTTTGGATGCAGCTCGCCAAGTGGAGCCGAATACATGATATTGGACACGAGGAATGCCGCGAGATTGCGACACAAGCAAAGGCGGAAATGGATCAGTGGTTGGCATTTCAATTTGCAGATGCCGTCACAATACATGATGACCATGCTGATGTGACTCAGGCGGAGGCCAGGCGAGGAAGAAAAAGAGGAAGAGGAAGAGGTCGGGGAAGGGCGCGCGAACCAGTAGCGGAACCCATGAACCATGAAGTAGCCGCTGCGGTAGATGAGGATCTTACGCCAACGGAATTGGGGACAGACTTCGTCACACCGGTTGCCGAGCGACCACGTCACGACATGCCAACGTCGCATGCACCGTTGATGCAAGGATAGGACGCCAGAGAAACACAATCCACTTACTGCACGTTCACGCCGCCACCGATGCCAACCTTCGACGAAGACGTTGTTGGGACCTCGCAAATCAACATGATAAACGAGGCGAACCGTTTGTTACCCTTCCATCCTCGTGATTCAACGATAACATATCAGCGTAGGAGAAAGCGTTGAGTTGTAAACCTTGTAGTTGTTAATGTGATACAAAAATGAAAGTGTATATCCGTGGACAATTCAATAAATGTAAATTGTGTGATTGTCTTTCTGCATCAATATAAATCTTTTGTGAGTGTCTCTGTATACAAACCCCACATTTCTGATTGTGGAGACATTTTTGAATGTGTGTTCATCGACATGAAAGAAGCACATAACTTGAGTAGGAAGAGCCACATAAATTGACAGCTACGGTCTCAATCTGGTAGAAGAGAATGCTCATCTTTGCTCTTGTTTGGTCTCTTGTCCTACAAAGACTAAAGGCCAAAAGATGAGCTTCTATCTCCAGACCTGGCCTGCCAATTTCCAGGAATTATCTCATATATCGCATGTTGAACATGCGACATATGAGAAACTCCCTGATTCGTTCCAGGGAGAACCTCATATGGCGCATGTTGAACATGCGCTATATGAGAAACTCCCTGGAATTGTTCCAGGAACTTTCTCATATAGCGCATGTTGAACGTGCGCTATGCGAGAAAGATCCTGGAACTATCAGGGAACATATCCAGGGAGATCTACACATATCACATATTGAAGATGCGACACTCCTGTAGTTTCTAAGTAAAAAAAACTTTTCTGGTGTCGCATGTTGAACATGTGACACCTTTGTAGTTTCTAAGTAAAAAAACATTTTGTAGAACCTGGGTATTTAAGTAAATCCCAGGTACTACTTGGGAATTTGACTCCATAAATTTCATCAATGAAGTTCGTAATGTTTTTTCTGCATCTGTGAAGATTGTGAGAAGTGATAATGCCTTGGAATTTTGTACTCATACTCTCTCCAATTATTTTTCAACTCAAGGGATTATCTACCAAACATCCTATGCCTATACTTCCCAACAAAATGGGGTTGCAGAAAGAAAATATCGTCATTTACTTGATGTCACCAGGTCGCTTCTCATACATAGTCATGCCCTTCATTCTTTCTGGGGCGATGCTGTTCTAACGGCATGTTATCTCATTAATCGTATGCCGTCGTCTGTCTTAGGTGAGAAGATTCCTTTCTCCCTTGTCTTTCTAGACAAAGAATTATTCTCCCTCACTCCTCGTGTGTTTGGCTCGGTTGCCTTTGTCCACCAGTTGTCTCCAGGGATTGACAAGCTCTCTCCTAGGGCCGTCAAGTGTGTTTTCGTCGGGTACTCCAGAACTCAAAAGTGGTGCAGGTGTTATGATCCATTGCGCAGGAGATATCTCATTAGAACTGATGTTACCTTTTTCGAGTTTGTTATGTACTTCTCTTATACAGGTGATCAGTTGGTATCCTCTGACACGACTGAAGCTATATACCAAGATTCGAAATCTCGATTTCGATTTCGTTTCGATCCCCTCCAAAATCGAAATTTCGGTGAAATTTCGGGAAATTTCGACCGTTTCGGTGGAAATGTCGAAAATGACTCAAAAAAGCCATTTTTCGATGATTTTTTTTGAAATTAAGATCTTCTGAGTTATTACAACAATAAATAGCTTACAAATACACACTTATATCACACATATTGCTTATATATGCCCCTTAGATAGCACATATCGGTCATATCGGTCATATCGGTCAAATCGATGTTAATATTGATTCTTGACTGATATGTACTGGAAATTAATATCATCCAATCCAAGATCTTAAAACAACATCTTACAAATGCACACTTATATCACACACATCTCTCATCCATGCGCCTTATTTCACTCCATATCGGTCATATCAGACATATTGTTGAGCAGTCTGATAGATACTGGAAATGGAAATCAAAATAACTAAGTTAACAACACTTAGAAGATATCTTTTATTCATAAAAATAGAAAAGAATTTTTTATTTAAAAATGTAGATAATGATTAATTGAACAATGTTTTGTTCATAGAAATAACCGTTACAGACAAAGTTCGAATGAATTACAGAATTAATTACATACTTACAATAAAGATGCATCTATTTACGAAGATAAATTTTTTGAGGCTCAAAAAAGAGGGGGATACACTCGTTGGTGTTCGCCCCAACAATATATATAACTAGAAAAAAGGAAAAAAGTAGGAAATACTTACAAAGTCAAGGAAGGAGAGAAGGTATCAGAATGCGTAAGCGAAAAGAAGAAACTCGGCCACCACAGAGAGGCCCAAAAAACCTACCGAATACACCAGTCTGATATAAGTCGAGCACACGAAATAAGTATGTTTTCACGATAGAAACGCTGCCCTGAGAAAATAACATCGTTCCTGCCAAGCCATATGCACCACAGCCGCGCGATAGGAGCCAATAGGTCACGCCTCGGCCTGTTCCTGTTGGACCAAAGAATCTCGCAGAAAGCGGAGAGATTGTCCGCTCTCGCCCAAGGCAAATCGTCCCGGATTCCCGAAACCAAGTGGCAGCCGAAGAAGAGGTGGTCAACGGTTTCATCCTCATCACAACACAGGGGGCAAGATGCACTGAAGTGTGGAAAAAATTTACGAAGATAAATGACAAACAAATGAAAGGAACAAGCTATATCAAATATATAGAAGTTATAGAGTTTTTTCATCTCCATTGCTTAAATCCAAAGGGGAAGAAGCTCCCCAAGTTGAATAATCGATGTATGTACCCTCTTGTCTCAACATACCATGTATCCATGAATTTCAACCGAAATGGGTCGATATGTCGAAATATCACCGAAATTTCGGTCGAAATCCAGGAAATTTTGTACTGAGATCCATGAATTTCAATCGAAATGGGTCGAAATGGATCGAAATGTCGAAATATCACCGAAATTTCAGTCGAAATCCGGGAAATCGATATATATAGGAGTTTCGATACCATGACCTCTCGAAACCGAAATTTCGGCGAAATTTCGCCGAAATTTCACGAAATTTCATTCCATGCTATATACATGCCACCACCATCACCACTATCATTACCATCTCCACCACCACCATCCCCTACACCACTTGTTACCGTTCCTGTTTCTCCATTGCCATTCCACTATACCCGTAGGCCTGCTTCTGCTCATGGTCACTGTTAGAAAATAGGAAGCGGAATGATAAAACAGAGCATAATCTAGAAATATGAAACTGAAAGAACACAAAGATTTACGTGGAACCCTACTCCGTGAGGAGTGGGATGAAACCACGGGAGAAGGCCTCAAAAGGTCGTGTTTGTCTATTGACTTTCTCATCTGATACAGGAGGCTTGGGGCTCCTTATATAGCCTCCACAGGGCCTCCAAGTCCCACCACTGGACAATGTGGGGCTAAACACTTGGATGGGGTAAATGGATCCTGGAGGTATCCATTTACCCATCTATAACTCAATAGGCGCATAACCAAATACTCCAACACTCCCCCTCAAGATGGAGCATGCAATGCTCAGCTTGGACAAACATAAAGAAACTCAACTCAACGCTACAGGACACTACGAACAATATCAACCCAACACGCACATTGCTGCAGTCGAGGACATTGCTTTTCATGCCGTACAGGTGAGGAGGACGAACGGCTGGAGTGTGAGTCTGCTGAATCTCCTCGTCGGAGAGCATGTGCTCTGAACTGCGCCTGTCAGAGTCACTGCAACTGGAATGAGTCTCCTCGTCGGAGTACTCTGGCCCGCCACAATAATGTGGACAACTGCTCCATCTCTGAAAAGGGCCGAACTGAAAAAGGGTCGTGGTTGTGCAATCCTCGTCGGAGTCCACAGTCGCTGGAGAATGGAGTCTGAAAATAGTCTCCTCTTCGGAGAACCGGGTCCCTCTCATCTGGCTCAGAGAATGGTACACTACTCCGGTGTACCTATGATACTACATGAAAAAAAAACCTTGCCAACATGGCATAGGGAATGGTCCTCTACTCTGGAGTCCCTATGGCTCACATGAAAACTCTGACCGACAAAACTATAAAAGATGGGGACCACGACAAAAGATGGCAAACATGTGCACATCTGAATATGACCGCATACATGTGGTGTCTGAAAACTGGAGTCTCTCTGGAGAACTCGAAAAATGGGCCTCAACATGGAGTGCCTCGAACTTGGACTCTGACCAATCTGCATGTCGAGTCTGAATCTGCGCATCAAACTGGGGCTCGGAATCTGAACTTCGAGTCCGGAATTGCTCATGAAAATCTTCATATGAAAACTGTAGAGTCTGAACAGCTGGTTGGCGGGTCTGAGGAATCTGCAATCTGGAGAAGACCTGTGACTCTACATAATACTCCTCGTTTCTCCCATACTGGTCGGAAAACATGGATGACAATTATCGATCAAGTTGGGAGACGACAAAGAAATTAGAGTCAAAACATCACTTAAAACTTCTTGTGGCTTTTCTTCAATTTTTTAAGCCGTCCATATTTTTTTAAACATTTTTTTATAAATAGCCGTTTCAACCATTTTTTTCGGTTTTTCTTGCATTTTATTCGCGTACGGCTTTTCTTTGTACTCGCCTCTTTCTATTTTTTTTTGAAACTGACATCTCCTTTTTTTTAACATGCTTGCAGGCCCCTTTGGGCTTTACAACAAAAAAACCTTTTTTTTAACTCTCGTCCCTCTTCTGGGCCCATTTTTTTAAAGGGCCCGCTGACTTGCTTAGGGTTCCCAACACGGGGTAACCTTTTGCTCGTGCACTGCCACAGGGAAACCTGGACGTTTTCGCCTGCCGCGAGGATATTCTGGAGAGGGGATGTCGTCGCTTCGGAGCGCGAGGGCTCGCGCTGCATACGTGAGAAGGGCGGGAGGGGCTTTCGCAGGAGGGTGGCTCCGCTGGAGAAGATGTCGGCAGGAGCGCTGCTCCGCTCGTGGGAGGTTGCGTGAGATGGGGGTGACGCCTCTGATTCGAGCGACACCACTGGAGGGAAGAGCCCTGCCTAGGCCTTCGTGGCGATCTGGAAGGCGCGGAGTTCGTGCGCGGCTGCGCACCATAGAGGGAGGAACACGCCTGCGCGATCGGGCTCACCGCCTGGAGCACCTTGCGCCTTGAAGAATCTGTGGAGGATTGGAGCTTCACCGTTAGGAGCCGCAGCACATCTCGTGCGCACGAAGAGGGCGATGGAGATGCCGTCGCCCGGGCTGCGGCGATCCCGCACGCGTCTGTTGCTGAAGATGGTGTCGCCTCCTAGGAGAGCTGGAGATGAGGAGATCTCGCGCATGGAGTCGCACAGTTGATGAGCGCGAAATCTACCTCTTTAATAGTCGGTAATTGTAGTATAGGAGGCGGATTTCGGTCGTCAAAATACCACAATCTTTGAATGTTGTGGAATATTTTTACTTGGTAAGTTTACCAAGGTCGAACACAGGGAACGGTGATTTTTAGTTGCGTGATCTTAAATCAAATTAAATAATTAATTAATGCTCGATTAATTTCTGAGTTGAGAAAATATACAATGCAAAACAATGATATGCAATTAGATGCAAATAAACAAAGGTAACAGTTCAGTACCGGATCTGGGATTTAGATTTTCACGTCGCTTAATATGTTAATCAATATCCTCGAAATTTATCGCAGATCGAAAGAAATTTTGTCCGGAAGTATTTATCAAAATAAATTCAGCAGTAGGCAGAAGGAGAATAATTCTGAGAGACAATCCTGCAATTTACTTGGATAAGACAAATGATTCTATTGATAAATCTTTATTCTCTGATCGAAGCCTCCATAAAATTATCCTGTAAAAGAATGAGAGATCAATGTCTATCCTTCAAAAGAGCACCCCTGTGTAAATTGATTCATCAATTGATCCACGAAAATGCAGTACAAATATGTCAAATTTTAGCCTGCAAGAGTCAACTGAGATCCTCAAATAATAATTATCAACTAACCACCTCAGATCTGTTCACAAACTATAATAAATGGTAGAGCATGAAAAGAGCTTTGAAACGACATATTATACGCTAAAATCGGAGTCTGTATGACAAAGATATGATAAAATGAAATTCCAGGGACTAAAATGTAAATTAAATAAAGTTTTCTTTGCAAAAAGGTCCCTGGGAGGACTTATCTATAATTTCGAAAAGTTGGAGGGGCTTCTCTGCAATTTACCCAGGCGGGGGGTATAAATGTAATTTCTGAAAGTAGCAGGGGGTCCGTTGCAATTTATCCACGAACGCACGTGCGACGCACGTGCATGCGCAGGCTCGGGCAAGGAGGCAGAGGCTCGAGAGCCCGAGCCTAAGGTTCGGGTGGAGAGGTGAGAGGGTCGGGTGCGGGGCTCAGGCTCGTGAGCCCGAGCCTACGTGGCGGAAGGCGGTGCTTCGGGGGCCCCGAGCCTCGAGGCTCGGGCTGGTATGTGTGGCGGGATTTAGGCCGTTGGATCTGGGAGACGTCCCTAGATCCAACGGTCGCTATAGAGGCGGAGGGCTGAACGGGCGGGGCGGCCGAAGCTCGCCGCGCGAGGCGGTGGAGGTCGAGCGTCGGTGGCGAGGTCCCGAAGGCGCGACACCGTGAGCGTGGTCGAGGGCGGAGGTGCCGCGCGTGCGGCGCTGCTCCTCGGCCGACACACGGCGCGAGGAGCGGCACGACGGAGGGGCGAAGGCCGTGGCAGGCCCAGGCGGAGGCGGTGAGGGCGAGCGGCGGCTGAGCTTTGCGGCGGAGGCGCGGGCGCGATGGAAGCGCGGGCGGCCGAAGCTGGAGCTCGTTTGCTCGTGCGTGGGCGAACGGGGAGATGGCGCTGGCGTTGGCGGCACCCCCACGCGGTAGTGCGGTGGAGGGTGAAGGTGGCGCTGAACCTGCAAGTTAGAAAAGAGAAAGAAAAAAAAGGGGGGGCAGCGATGGGAGAGGGACCCGGCCTGTGCAAGGCCGGCGTTGGACGTAGAGGAGGAGCTTGGCGAACGGCGACTGGAGGGCGAGGTTCACCTGAGGAGAGCTGTAAGCTCGAGGCAGCACTGGAAGAGGTGCTGGATCACGCCGGGGTTTGGGTCAGCCTTGCTGTCACCAAGGTGCCGAGGAAGACCCCAGAGATGGCGGATGCTCGCCAAGGTGGAGGTCGGCGAGTTAAATAGGGGCTGGCGGGGGGGGGTAGGGGTGGTAACGGCCGACAGTGATGGAGGAGGCGCGTAACGGCCGGAGGCGAGGAGGAACGGCGACGGTTATAGAGGAGGGGGGGTTTGGGTAACGGATGGAGAAGAAGAAGAGGGTCACGTGCGCAGCACGTGACCCGGGGGCGGGCCTGGAGAGATAAGGTGGGGGTGCCACGTGGCACGCCCAGGGGCTGCCACGTGGCACCCCAAAAAAATTTCCGTTTTTGTAGACAAAGAAAAATAGAAAAGAAATAGCAGGAGACCTCGGATCGAAAAATTTCCTTCACGAAAGTTGCTCGTCTCGACGAGATCTACAACTTTCATGAAGGACCCGGGAGCAAAAGAGGTCACCTGTGAGAAGTGGTATTTTTGGTGGCTCTCCATGTGTATAGAAAACCGACTTTTTGGGTTTTTGTATTTTTTTTGGTGATTTTAGAGGGGATAAAAATTATAAAAAAAATACGATAAAATATAAGAAAATTAATTACACACTAATCTAATTTTTTAGATTTTTAAAGGATAAGAAAATAGGAAAATAAAATAAAGGTAAGAAACACACAACTTTTGTACAGACCGACAACGGACACTTGAACTTGGTCAGTTTCTTTGATCTCAGTTTTGATCTGGATTTGGAATTTTGCATTTCTTATTAAAACTTTCATCAAAGGACACAAATGAAAAAGAAATAAAATTAAAAGAGTTAATTATGCACATAAAAACTCAGGTCAAAATTGGCAAAAAGTTAAAATGCGCAAAAGAGGCCCAAAACCCAACTTTCACATATGAGCTCCGAATTTTATGAAATTGGTCTTATTTTGAAGGTATTTGAAAATGGAATAGTTTAAAAGTGAGTAGACCAAAATCGGACACTGTATGTGGGAGATATGCTCATTTTACTCCGTCAGATGTGAAATTCGACTTTGGGACTATTTGACACTTATTGGGGTTAGCAATTTTTTTGTATTTTTTATTTAATGAGGTTAGTAATATCTACACAATGGAGGTAGTTTTGGGTCAATCGGAGTTAGGATGAATTAAATAAAAATAAGAGAAGTTAGCGGCTTTTTGGGCTAATTTACACAAGGGATTTTTAATGCAATTTATGCATGATGAAATGCAGATATTATTTACACAAGTATGAATGCTAATAATGCTCTATTAATGATTAATTGAGAGTGGATGATGGGGGACAAAGCCTAAATGACCAATTTTAGCATGATGAATACGGGATTCATCATACCCCTATACTTAGACCATGCTCGTCCCTGAGCATGAATAAATGAATAACTTAGTTGAATACATCCCTGACTGTGTATGTGAATTTACAAGGCTCAATTCAGAGAAGACCCTTAATTTGAGTGATCATAAAATTCCGTGCTCAACCAAGCTTTAATAAAAGGAACCCAACTTCTCTAATTTTCAGACTCTCTTTTTGTACATATAGTATAAGGATATGATTCTTAGTGTACTGCATTCATGAGAGTCAAATCGAGACATCACCCAAAGTTCCAATCCAAGAGACTCTCCTCTAGACCTGACCCTCAACCCTAGGGAATAAGTATATTCTTGCTTCAGTCAACCGTCTCATTAGTCTGTCAGACTTGAAAGTGTAGATGGACGGCCAGTTGATGGAGGGCATAGGATTGTGTCTGATTTTCTTTTCCTTTCATTGGAACAAGGTGCCTCTCGAGTGCCTTATTACTCAACACAAATATATTTTTATTTTGTTGATCAATGTGTCCGTCAAGAGAATTTGGAGTCGTCTGCACTTGTTTTTCTGGGAGTACACCGGGGTGTGTCTCTTTTGAGTATCTAAGATACCTTCGACACCCAGACTTGTATCGCTTACGATGCAGAACCCTTTTATGGTGTCAGCCCGACTCCTTGGTCCTAATTAGCGTTTGGTCCAAGTGGACACTTTGAAAATGTTTGGGAGCGCTCGCCATTGGTGGAAGCTCATTTAGAATTTGACTTTGGATGATAGAGCTTTTCTTGACATTTCTTTTTCTTTTCTTTTGTTGGCTAGCTCCACTGCTTTTATTAAAAGTTGGCGCACATTGATCAACAATTTTCCTTAAGTTTCAACACACCCTGGCACTTAGGTCAATATCAAAAGATAGCATATGAACTTGTTCATATACTGGCTAGGTTTTTGCTGACACTCAGGTTTTCTGAAGCCCTCATTAACTTTATCCCATCCTCGAATATCATCAGATCGGATCTAAACTCAAATCTCTAGTCCTAGTTCCTCAAGTGATATCTCAACTCATCTCATCAATCATGCAGTTGTGGGAGTGATTGTGCTGATCATATTCTTTTTGAATGGTAGAGATGAAGAGTGCAATGTAGCGCTCAAATCTTTCAGACTAGGGAAGTGTGGATTATTAAGTTATAAAAACCCTAATGACTAAGGCAGGCTAACTCAGAATCTCAAGATTTCAGAAATCAAGTGTCCTCAAAAATCCTTAAGCCTTGAGTGATAGTGAATGTGTCAGGAATATATCTACCAAGGAATGCCTGAAATGCTTGATGAAATGCAAGCCCATGAGGTTTTTTTTTTTGCAAAAAGTATTATACACACTACTTGTACCCATCCCCGGAGTTAGATAAAAACGATTAAAGTACGAGCTATGGATAAAGTAGATAAGATATATACAAACACACCCCCCTATACTTAGCGTGTGCTATGTCCCCATGGCACAAAGTGAAATGTTGACATAGCTCGTACTAAATATAGGGAGATTTAAAAACAAAAGAAGAGAAGTGATGTATAAACAATGGTAGCGGTCCCCCTATACTTAGGCTCAGGTCAGCCTAAGTATAATCGGATAATTACAGATGGGGAACCGGGAAGAATTTCGGATGTACAAGAGAGTGTAGGTTCCGGAGAGGTGTGCTATCTGGGAAGATCAAATTTTTCGTCAAAATTTATGCACTGAGTGAAGGAGATCTGTTCAACTTGTACTAATTGCTCATTGGATTCGACAAAATGTTTCAGCAGCTGACCGTTGACCATAGATGTGTGCGCGCTATCTGCGGTCTCTGAGATCTCAACACTCCCATTATTGTGTACCTCTCTTACAATGAAGGGTCCCGTCCATTTCGATTTCAATTTCCCTTGGAAAATTTTCAACTTTGCATTAAATAGCCAAACTTTCTGCCCAGGGACAAAGATCTTTGTTCGAATGTTCTTGTCATGCCATCTCTTTACCTTGTCCTTGTAAATGGTGCTATTTTCATATGCATGATTTCTAATTTCGGACAGTTCATTCAAATTCATGTCTCGCTTCTTCTTTCCTTGGTGACAGTTCCAATTAATCTTTTTGATTGTCCATTCTGATTTATGCACGAGTTCTGCGGGCAAATGGCATGGTTTTCCATATACCATTCTAAACGGGGAAGTGCCCAATGGGGTCTTATAAGCCGTTCGGTAAGCCCATAGAACTTGGTCCAGGAGTTGGGACCAGTTCTTCCTGTCAGGGCGAACGAGCTTCTGTAAAATTCCTTTAACCTCCCTGTTTGACACCTCGGCCATGCCATTGGATTGTGGGTGGTAAGGAGTAGCGACACGGTGCTCGATGCCGTATTCCTTAGTCAACTTCTTCACCTCCCGGTTGACAAAGTGGCTTCCCCCATCAGATATTAAAACTTTTGGAATTCCAAACCTCGAAATAATATGATCTTTCAAAAACTTGCAAACAGTTTTGCTATCTGCAGCTCGAGTAGGGATAGCCTCCACCCATCTAGATAAATAATCTACCGCGAGAAGAATATATTCAAATCCTTGACTATTGGGAAATGGGCCCATAAAGTCAATGCCCCATGCATCGAATACGTCACAGATGATCACTGGTTGCATAGGCATGGCATCTTTGGAACCAATGGTTCCTCCCATTCTCTGACAGACGGGGCACGAACTCACAAAATTGTAAGCATCCTTAAACAAGGTCGGCCAGTAAAATCCGCATTGCAATATCTTCTCAGCGGTCCTCTTCCCAGAGTGATGTCCTCCCGCCTCCAAGGTGTGGCATAAATTGAGGATACTTTGATATTCCTCTTGAGGAATACATCTTCTCCATATGCAATCTGGTCCTTCAAAGAAAAGGAAAGGATCTTCCCAATGATAGTGTCTCGCTTCAGATATGAGTCGATCGATTTTGTTTCTGGGCCAACTTTGAGGAACTTCATTGGTGACGAGATAATTCACTGTGTCTGCATACCAAGGGAGTGAGTCAATAGCAGAGATTGACTCGTCTGGGAAGGTTTCACGGATGGAATCAGATTCCGGAATTTTGTTATGTTCAATCCGTGATAAATGATCAGCCACGACATTCTTAACGCCAGGTTTGTCCTTAATCTCCAGATCAAATTCTTGAAGCAGTAGAATCCATCTCAGAAGTCGTGCTTTTGCGTCCTTTTTGGCCATTAAATAGCGAATGGCAGAATGATCTGTGTAAACTGTCACCTTCTAGAAGTATTGATCGAAATTTTTCCAAGGCAAAAACCACAGCAAGCATTTCTTTTTCGGTCACAGTGTAATTTTTCTGAGCAGGGTCTAAAACTTTGCTTGCGTAGTGAATAGCATAGGGGATTCCATCTTTTCGTTGTCCTAATACAGCCCTACAGCGAAATCAGATGCGTCTGTCATGATCTCGAAGGGAAGAGACCAGTCAGGAGCTTGTAGGACGGGTGTCTCAATGATTCTTTTCTTGAGTAATTGGAAGGCTTCTAGACACTTATGATCGACCAGGAATTCGGTGTCTTTCCCAAGAAGGTCTGTTAACGGTCGGGCAATTTTTGAAAAGTCTTTGATAAATCTCCTGTAAAATCCGACATGCCCTAGAAAAGACCGTACTTGTTTCACATTTGTAGGTGGCTCAAGCTTTTTGATCACATCAACTTTGGTAGGGTCAACCTCCATTCCCTTCTTGGAGATGACATGCCCCAGTACAATGCCCTCTTTCACCATGAAATGGCTTTTCTCCCAAGAGAGCACCAGATTCACTTCCCTGCACTTTTGGAGGACTCGATCCAGGTGCGCTAGACAATCATCGAATGAATCACCATGGACCGAGAAGTCATCCATGAAGACTTTCAGGAAATCCCCGACCATGTCGGCAAAAATCGCAATCATGCACCGCTGAAAGGTACCGGGGGGCATTGCAAAGCCCAAAAGGCATTCGCTTGAATGCGTATGTGCCGAAGGGACATGTAAAAGTAGTCTTCTCCTGGTCCTCGGGGACGATGGCTACCTGATTGTAGCCCGAGTACCCGTCTAAGAAATAGAAGTATTCTCTCCCTGCCAATCGCTCCAGTATTTGATCAATAAAAGGCAGCGGAAAGTGATCCTTCTTCGTTGCGGCATTCAGGCGCATGTAATCCACACAGACACGCCACGACGTAGGTACCCGTGTCGTAATCTCTTCTCCTTCCTCATTGGTGATAATCTGGAGTCCTGACTTTTTCGGGACTACATGCAAAGGTGACACCCATTTGGAGTCTGAGATGGGATATATGAACCCAGCTTTACACCATTTTTCGATCTCAGTCTTAACCACTTCCCGTAAGTTTGGATTCAATCTACGTTGGCATTCACGGGAGGGTTTAGCATTATCTTCCAAGTAAATATGGTGTGAGCACAGGGCTGGGTTAATCCCTGGAAGATCAGACAATCTCCAGCCTATAGCCTTGCGGTTTTTCTCCAAAACATTAAGCAGGCGGATCTCCTGCTCTTCGGTCAGTTGTGAGCTGATAATGACCGGAAATTGTCCTTTTTGTCCTGCAAGGAAGGCATACTTAAGTGTAGGGGGCAATGGTTTGAGTTCAGGTAAGTCAATGATGTTGTGGAGTATAGGAGGCGGATTTCGGTCGTCAAAACACCACAATCTTTGAATGTTGTGGAGTATTTTACTTGGCAAGTTTACCAAGGTCGAACACAGGGAACAATGATTTTTAGTTGCGTGGTTTTTTTAAATCAAATTAAATAATTAATTAATGCTCGATTAATTTTTGCGTTGATGAAAATATATAATGCAACGATGAAAATGCTAGGCAAGGAAAATAAACAGAAATTATGCCCAGGATCTATGATTTGGATCGTATCTAATTCTCAATAATTTCATCAAAATTAATCACAGATCAACATGTAATGCTTCAGATCAATAAATTTAAGCACAAAATAATTTGAAGCGAGAGATCAGACCTCCAAATGTTTTTGAATTAATTCCTCGAATAGTTGGCTATAAACATAGAGGAATGGATCTAAATTAATCCCCTATAAAATCTTAAATGTGATATTAACCATCAATGACAATCAGAGTTCACTATCCGACCTCCTGCAAAAATTTATCACTCAATTCTCAAGCATAAGTATGTCAAAATAAGCCTGCAAAAGTCAGTGATGTTTCTCGAATCTGGTTCTGTCTGTGATGTTTGTTTTTGTGATGTGGACGCTTGTAGTGTATCAATGTTGACCACCATCATGGTTGTATTAGGGATCGGATCGCTAATGATGGAATGAGGTGTGGCAATCGTCGCGTCCGATCTGTGTACCTTACTCAAAGGATTGTCCATAAGGAGAATGGACTGACAGGTCTAGAGTGGCCTCTGAGTCTCCAAGAGTATAGGTAGATGCATGGATGAGCTGGCAGACTAAGTCATCAACAATTTCCTCACCAGATGAGGTTGATTCTATCATAGCGGCTGGGTTTTGTCTCCAGGACCCAACTGTTGGTTCTGTAATTTCAGTCTCAGTTTCTGATTTTTCAGACTCGGTGCTCGACTCAGTGTCAGGTCTTTGGAACCTTGGTTGCTGCATTTTAAGTTCAACTTTTCCGAACTGGATTCTCCCGGATGTATAATCAAATATAGCTCCTGCGGACCTAAGGAAGGGTCGCCCTAGTATCATCTGGGAATCTTTCCAATTTCTAGAGACATCCATGTCAAGAATTGTAAAATCCACTGGGTAGTTTTGTCCCTCTATGTTGATGACAATGTTTCGAATCTCGCCCCTAGGTCGCTTAGTTGATGTGTCTGCGAATTGAAGTACAGCTGCAGATTGTTTAAGAGGACCTAGATTTAGATGCTCATACAGGGTTGTGGGCATGAGATTGATGGATGATCCATTGTCTAACAATGTTCTCGCAAACTTGATTTCCTTGATGTAGCTAGTGACAAAGTGAGCACCCATGTCTCTATTCTTTCTTGGCAGCTCATTTTTTATAAGACGAGATGTGGCTACTGAGAGAATGTGTTTCTTTGTTCGGCTAGGAGTTTGTTTGCTGGCCCTAGTTGGTGTGCATCTCACCTTCAGGTATTTTCGAAAAGCCGAGTCTCTTTCTATCATCTCGTCTAGGGACAGAGTGACCTTAATATTTTCCTTACATATGCGGGCCATCTCTTCATCATTTTTTTGGTTTTTTATGTTTTTCTTCTTCCCTGCCGTAAGAGCACGGGGGAAAGGAATAGATTTGTTGTGATCAACATCATCACTTTTATTGAATGAAAAAGTTCGTACAGGACTCTGACTCGGACTAAAAACAGGGAAATTTGAGGTTAGAGGATGGTGTCTTGGTGGCATTTCTTTGTCTAACTCAGACTCAGACTCTCCATTATATCCGGGTGGTGTGGGTGTGACTTGTTCTTTCTCCTCCTGTCTTCCTTTGTCAATTCCCCCATGGTTGTGTGAATTGGTGGACACTGGGGCTATGTCTTCGTGTTCCTTTGCTCGATCAGGCATGGTTACGGTCCTTCCGCTCCTAAGAGAGATATGATAAATGTCATTATTTGAGGAGGGCTTAAGCTCAGGTATGGAATAGTCAGAGATTAATACCTGATTGTGTCCAAGGCTATTTGGGTTAGCCTGGACTTGAGCTGGAATCACGGTCTGGGGTGCTGTCACCTCATCTCTCCAACGAGAGAGTCGATTTATGTCGACTCTCATGTCATGAAGCTCATCCAGCACTCGCTGGAGTTCTGGAGAGATAGCAGAAGAGGAGGAGGACCCTTGGCCCTGCCTGGCCTGAGGTCGCTGATATTGCCCTTGTTGGCATTGGCGTTGGTTCTGCTGTGGCTGAGGTTGCGGGTTCTGATAACCCGTGCGATATTGCTGCCTCTGCTGTAGTTGAGGCTGGTAGGTGGGATGGTCTTGCGGTGGACGAGGGTTTGGAGTAGAGTTTTGGCCTGAGCGATTGACTGGTTCCAAATTGTACCAGACTCCGTTTATCTCCAAGACTTGTGGAGGTTCCTCAAAATCAGTCTGAGTGGAGGTTTCATCAGTTTGAGAGGACAAAACTTGGTCTCCACCCCAATGGCTATGTTGCCCTACCCCTTGACCTTGAATGTAGTGAATTTGGTGTATGGTGCGGGGGGTGCAATCTTTGATACCCTGTCAGCCAATTCCTCCATTTGTTTAGGCAATTTGGCTAATTTCTCCATATCAGATGATTTATGGATCTCATCCACCTTTTTATAAATCTGCTCAACCATAGTTAGCTTATCAGCTATTATTCCCATGTCAGCATTGTGATCGGTCGTCAGATTATTCACCATCTTTTTGGAGCCGGCTATGTAAGCCCGGCTGGTGGTTTGTGCACGACTAGATTCAGCAAGTCTCTCAAACACCCTGTAGACTGTGTCCTCGTGGCGCCCCATGTAGCTTCCTCCGCAAGATGCACTAACCAACCCTTGAGTCTCAGGGTTCAGCCCGCTCACAAGACTTTGGACCAGCATCATTTTACTTATCCCGTGTCCTGGGCATTTCTGTACTAAGTCTGTGAATCTTTCCCAGGTTTCATGAAATGGTTCACTCGGGTGTTGGGTGAAACTCGTGAGCTTTATCCTCATTTGATTAATTCTACTAACTGGGTAGAATTTCTTTAAGAACAGAATCTTGAATGTGGCCCATGTCGTGACTATTTCCCCTAAATTTTTTAGCCAGCAAGACGCCTTATCAGTTAAGGCGAAGGGGACAACTCTCAACCTTATGTAGTCCTGGCTAACCTTAGGGTGGCAGAGGTTAGCACAGACTAACTCGAAGTCGCGAAGGAAGATATATGGTTCTTCATGGTTATTTCCTCCGAACTTTGGCAATAGTGCAAGGAAATGTGGTTTGTGTTCGAACGCATCCTCAGGGGGGACAGGTCTCAACAATTATAATCTTCATCTAATTTCGGGAGATACGTGTCTTCCATAGCAGCCTCGCCTTGTTGTATTATTGCCAACTGCGTCCTAAGTAGTTCATTGGTTTGTTCGGCAGCGGTTATCCTAGCCAAGAGGGCATGGATGGGGTCATTGTTGTTCTCATCGTCACCAGGGTTCCTCTTTGGAGGCATTTTGATTCACCTTCAGAAAGGAAGAGTTAAGTGTTAAGTGCCGGAATTGAATGAGGTTTTTGATAAGGATAAGAGATTCCTTAGCAAAGACAAGGAGGATGGAGAGAATCTATACGAGGAAGCAGACACAAAGCAAACACAAGCCAATTTTCAAGTTCACCACTCAACACAGATGAAGGCACGTCAGGGTTCGGCCGCTTATCTTTTCAATTTTAATTTAATGACAAGACAATCTTGCAAATTAAGCGGAGCTGTTAGGAGCCGAAATATTTCATAAAGACTGTCCCGAGTTCATACAACTAGTTGCACCCACTTTCAGCCAGTATAGGTGTAAGTACGGACCATTTAAACGGCTACCCGTGTTACTTGAGGACGGTGCCTTCCGCGGTGTCCTCTAAACCACCTACTCTGCTAAGGGAAGTCGGACCGTAAACGGCTACCCGAGACCCTCACTGAAAAGTAGCTAATTGTTTTTAAAATCAGTAGTCTGAATGAAGTATTTTGGTTTTTGGCTCTACCCTAAGGTGTGCGATCTTGTCCTTAAACAAACAATGAGTGCGTTTCTCTCCACCAAACAAGAGTTAATTTTAGGTCAGTTTATTTGCAGTCACCTTGATTAGCAGTCCCAATTTTAGATTAAGGTGATCACTGTAGTTTATGTGAGCATAAAAATTCACGCCTAACGAGCAGTCCCAATTCCGTTAATTCCTAAGTTGTAAAACTCGAGGAGGGAGAATAAAAAAAGCCAATGCAAGCGTAAATCAATGATGCATGCTTAAGAGAAGGACTTACAGTGAATCCTCGCGTTCTTCATGCGGGATGCAAGACAAGGAATTTTAAATTTACACTAAATAATATGCACAGATGAAAAACGCCCTAAACAGATAGTTCTATTAGCGGGAAGAATTGATTTAAAATTTGGCTAATGTTGAACGATCTATAGTGCGTTTAATTAGTGAAAAAGTGTGGCCTAGAGATTACGAGCACAATCAATAATAAACAGGCAAGCGTATATGTGCCTAAGTCCTACGCCACTCAAGTCGGGTCCCAACCACACAGAAGAGGTTGAAACAGACCCGACACACCACAAGAATGTTCAGTCTTAATTATTACAAGGGTTCAAAGAGAGGGACCCTGAGAATATTTCAAAAATTAAACCTATGCTAAGCTCTCTCTCACAAAATTAAAATTCGGTCTTCATAGCAGATCCTTGAATTAATATCGAAATCCAGCTCCCAGAAGTCTGCGAAGAGAGAATTTGTGGTTAGTAGCAGAAGTAAGAGAGAAATGCAAAATAAAATACAGAAGAAAAAAAATGGCACAAAAATTAATTTTCACAAAAATCAATTACCAAAATGATTTAAAACCCTAAAAATCTGCCGTTCCCCGGCAACGGCGCCATTTGATGAGCGCGAAATCTACCTCTTTAATAGTCGGTAATTGTAGTATAGGAGGCGGATTTCGGTCGTCAAAATACCACAATCTTTGAATGTTGTGGAATATTTTTACTTGGTAAGTTTACCAAGGTCGAACACAGGGAACGGTGATTTTTAGTTGCGTGATCTTAGATCAAATTAAATAATTAATTAATGCTCGATTAATTTCTGAGTTGAGAAAATATACAATGCAAAACAATGATATGCAATTAGATGCAAATAAACAAAGGTAACAGTTCAGTTCGGATCTGGGATTTAGATTTTCACGTCGCTTAATATGTTAATCAATATCCTCGAAATTTATCGCAGATCGAAAGAAATTTTGTCCGGAAGTATTTATCAAAATAAATTCAGCAGTAGGCAGAAGGAGAATAATTTTGAGAGACAATCCTGCAATTTACTTGGATAAGACAAATGATTCTATTGATAAATCTTTATTCTCTAATCGAAGCGTCCATAAAATTATCCTGTAAAAGAATGAGAGATCAATGTCTATCCTTCAAAAGAGCACCCCTGTGTAAATTGATTCATCAATTGATCCACGAAAATGCAGTACAAATATGTCAAATTTTAGCCTGCAAGAGTCAACTGAGATCCTCAAATAATAATTATCAACTAACCACCTCAGATCTGTTCACAAACTATAATAAATGGTAGAGCATGAAAAGAGCTTCGAAACGACATATTATACGCTAAAATCGGAGTCTGTATGACAAAGATATGATAAAATGAAATTCCAGGGACTAAAATGTAAATTAAATAAAGTTTTCTTTGCAAAAAGGTCCCTGGGAGGACTTATCTGTAATTTCGAAAAGTTGGAGGGGCTTCTCTGCAATTTACCCAGGCGGGGGGTATAAATGTAATTTCTGAAAGTAGCAGGGGGTCCGTTGCAATTTATCCACGAACGCACGTGCGACGCACGTGCATGCGCAGGCTCGGGCAAGGAGGCAGAGGCTCGAGAGCCCGAGCCTAAGGTTCGGGTAGAGAGGCGAGAGGATCGGGTACGGGGCTCAGGCTCGTGAGCCCGAGCCTACGTGGCGGAAGGCGGTGCTTCGGGGCCCCAAGCCTCGAGGCTGGGGCCGAGGCTCGGGCTGGTATGCGTGGCGGGATTTAGGCCGTTGGATCTGGGAGACGTCCCTAGATCCATCGGTTGCTATAGAGGCGGAGGGCTGAACGGGAGGGGCGACCGAAGCTCGCCGCGCGAGGCGGTGGAGGTCGAGCGTCGGTGGCGAGGTCCCGAAGGCGCGGCACCGTGAGCGTGGTCGAGGGCGGAGGTGCCGCGCGTGCGGCGCTGCTCCTCGGCCGACACGCGGCGCGAGGAGAGGCACGACGGAGGGGCGAAGGCCGTGGCAGGCCCAGGCGGAGGCGGTGAGGGGGAGCGGCGGCTGAGCTTTGCGGCGGAGGCGCGAGCGCGATGGAAGCGCGGGCGGCCGAAGCTGGAGCTCGTGTGCTCGTGCGTGGGCGAACGGGGAGATGGCGCTGGCGTTGGCGGCATCCCCACGCGGTAGTGCGGTGGAGGGTGAAGGTGGCGCTGAACCTGCAAGTTAGAAAAGAGAAAGAAAAAAGGGGGGGGCAGCGATGGGAGAGGGACCCGGCCTGTGCAAAGCCGGCGTTGGACGTGGAGGAGGAGCTTGGCGAACGGCGACTGGAGGGCGAGGTTCACCTGAGGAGAGCTGTAAGCTCGAGGCAGCACTGGAAGAGGTGCTGGATCACGCCGGGGTTTGGGTCAGCCTTGCTGTCACCAAGGTGCCGAGGAAGACCCCAGAGATGGCGGATGCTCGCCAAGGTGGAGGTCGGCGAGTTAAATAGGGGGCTGGCGGGGGTAGGGGTGGTAACGGCCGGCAGTGATGGAGGAGGCGCGTAACGGCCAGAGGCGAGGAGGAACGGCGATGGTTATGGAGGAGGGGGGGTTTGGGTAACGGATGGAGAAGAAGAAGAGGGTCACGTGCGCAGCACGTGACCCGGGGGCAGGCCTGGAGAGATAAGGTGGGGGTGCCACGTGGCACGCCCAGGGGCTGCCACGTGGCACCCCAAAAAAATTTCAGTTTTTGTAAACAAAGAAAAATAGAAAAGAAATAGCAGGAGACCTCGGAACGAAAAATTTCCTTCATGAAAGTTGCTCGTCTCGACGAGATCTACAACTTTCATGAAGGACCCGGGAGCAAAAGAGGTCACCTGTGAGAAGTGGTATTTTTGGTGGCTCTCCATGTGTATAGAAAACCGACTTTTTGGGTTTTTGTATTTTTTTGGTGATTTTAGAGGGGATAAAAATTATAAAAAAAATACGATAAAATATAAGAAAATTAATTACACACTAATCTAATTTTTTTAGATTTTTAAAGGATAAGAAAATAGGAAAATAAAATAAAGGTAAGAAACACACAACTTTTGTACAGACCGACAACGGACACTTGAACTTGGTCAGTTTCTTTGATCTCAGTTTTGATCTGGATTTGGAATTTTGCATTTCTTATTAAAACTTTCATCAAAGGACACAAATGAAAAAGAAATAAAATTAAAAGAGTTAATTATGCACATAAAAACTCAGGTCAAAATTGGCAAAAAGTTAAAATGCGCAAAAGAGGCCCAAAACCCAACTTTCACATATGAGCTCCGAATTTTATGAAATTGGTCTTGTTTTGAAGGTATTTGAAAATGGAATACTTTAAAAGTGAGTAGACCAAAATCGGACACTGTATGTGGGAGATATGCTCATTTTAGTCCGTCAGATGTGAAATTCGACTTTGGGACTATTTGACACTTATCAGGGTTAGCAATTTTTTTGTATTTTTTATTTAATGAGGTTAGTAATATCTACACAATGGAGGTGGTTTTGGGTCAATCGGAGTTAGGATGAATTAAATAAAAATAAGAGAAGTTAGCGGCTTTTTGGGCTAATTTACACAAGGGATTTTTAATGCAATTTATGCATGATGAAATGCAGATATTATTTACACAAGTATGAATGCTAATAATGCTCTATTAATGATTAATTGAGAGTGGATGATGGGGGACAGAGCCTAAATGACCAATTTTAGCATGATGAATACGGGATTCATCATACCCCAATACTTAGACCATGCTCGTCCCTGAGAATGAATGAATGAATAACTTAGTTGAATACATCCCTGACTATGTATGTGAATTTACAAGGCTCAATTCAGAGAAGACCCTTAATTTGAGTGATCATAAAATTCCGTGCTCAACCAAGCTTTAATCAAAAGGAACCTAACTTCTCTAATTTTCAGACTCTCTTTTTGTACATATAGTATAAGGATATGATTCTTAGTGTACTGCATTCATGAGAGTCAAATCGAGACATCACCCAAAGTTCCAATCCAAGAGACTCTCCTCTAGACCTGACCTTCAACCCTAGGGAATAAGTATATTCTTGCTTCAGTCAACCGTCTCATTAGTCTGTCAGACTTGAAAGTGTAGATGAACGGCCAGTTGATGGAGGGCATAGGATTGTGTCTGATTTTCTTTCCCTTTCATTGGAACAAGGTGCCTCTCGAGTGCCTTATTACTCAACACAAATATTTTTTTTTTGTTGATCAATGTGTCCGTCAAGAGAATTTGGAGTCGTCTGCACTTGTTTTTCTGGGAGTACACCGGGGTGTGTCTCTTTTGAGTATCTAAGATACCTTTGACACCCAGACTTGTATCGCTTACGATGCAGAACCCTTTTATGGTGTCAGCCCGACTCCTTGGTCCTAATTAGCGTTTGGTCCAAGTGGACACTTTGAAAATGTTTGGGAGCGCTCGCCATTGGTGGAAGCTCATTTAGAATTTGACTTTGGATGATAGAGCTTTTCTTGACATTTCTTTTTCTTTTCTTTTGTTGGCTAGCTCCACTGCTTTTACCAAAAGTTGGCGCACATTGATCAACAATTTTCCTTAAGTTTCAACACACCCTGGCACTTAGGTCAATATCAAAAGATAACATATGAACTTGTTCATATACTGGCTAGGTTTTTGCTGACACTCAGGTTTTCTGAAGCCCTCATTATCTTTATCCCATCCTTGAATGATATCATATCGGATCTAAACTCAAATCTCTAGTCCTAGTTCCTCAAGTGATATCTCAAGTCATCTCATCAATCATGCAGTTGTGGGAGTGATTGTGCTGATCATATTCTTTTTGAATGGTAGAGATGAAGAGTGCAATGTAGCGCTCAAATCTTTCAGACTAGGGAAGTGTGGATTATTAAGTTCTAAAAACCCTAATGACTAAGGCAAGCTAACTCAGAATCTCAAGATTTCAGAAATCAAGTGTCCTCAAAAATCCTTAAGCCTTGAGTGATAGTGAATGTGTCAGGAATATATCTACCAAGGAATGCATGAAATGCTTGATGAAATGCAAGACCATGAGTTTTTTTTTTGCAAAAAGTATTATACACACTACTTGTACCCATCCCCGGAGTTAGATAAAAACGATTAAAGTACGAGCTATGGATAAAGTAGATAAGATATATACAAATACACCCCCCTATACTTAGCGTGTGCTATGTCCCCATGGCACAAAGTGAAATGTTGACATAGCTCGTACTAAATATAGAGAGATTTAAAAACTAAAGAAGAGAAGTGATGTATAAACAATGGTAGCGGTCCCCCTATACTTAGGCTCAGGTCAGCCTAAGTATAATCGGATAATTACAGATGGGGAACCGGGAAGAATTTTGGATGTACAAGAGAGTGTAGGTTCCGGAGAGGTGTGCTATCTGGGAAGATCGAATTTTTCGTCAAAATTTATGCACTGAGTGAAGGAGATCTGTTCAACTTGTATTAATTGCTTATTAGATTCGACAGAATGTTTCAGCAGCTGACCGTTGACCATAGATGTTTGCGCGCTATCTGCGGTCTCTGAGATCTCAACACTCCCATTATTGTGTACCTCTCTTGCAATGAAGGGTCCCGTCCATTTCAATTTCAATTTCCCTTGGAAAATTTTCAACTTTGCATTAAATAGCCAAACTTCTGCCCAGGGACAAAGATCTTTGTTCGAATGTTCTTGTCATGCCATCTCTTTACCTTGTCCTTGTAAATGGTGCTATTTTCATATGCATGATTTCTAATTTCAGACAGTTCATTCAAATTCATGTCTCGCTTCTTCTTTCCTTGGTGACAGTTCCAATTAATCTTTTTGATTGCCCATTCTGATTTATGCACGAGTTCTGCGGGCAAATGGCATGGTTTTCCATATACCATTCTAAACGGGGAGGTGCCCAATGGGGTCTTATAAGTCGTTCGGTAAGCCCATAGAACTTGGTCCAGGAGTTGGGACCAGTTCTTCCTGTCAGGGCGAACGAGCTTCTGTAAAATTCCTTTAACCTCCCTGTTTGACACCTCGGCCATGCCATTGGATTGTGGGTGGTAAGGAGTAGCGACACGGTGCTCGATGCCGTATTCCTTAGTCAACTTCTTCACCTCCCGGTTGACAAAGTGGCTTCCCCCATCAGATATTAAAACTTTTGGAATTCCAAACCTCGAAATAATATGATCTTTCAAAAACTTGCAAACAGTTTTGCTATCTGCAGCTCGAGTAGGGATAGCCTCCACCCATCTAGATAAATAATCTACCGCGAGAAGAATCTATTCAAATCCTTGACTATTGGGAAATGGGCCCATAAAGTCAATGCCCCATACATCGAATACGTTACAGATGATCACTGGTTGCATAGGCATGGCATCTTTGGAACCAATGGTTCCTCCCATTCTCTGACAGACGGGGCACGACCTCACAAAATTGTAAGCATCCTTAAAAAAGGTCGGCCAGTAAAATCCGCATTGCAATATCTTCTCAGCGGTCCTCTTCCCAGAGTGATGTCCTCCCGCCTCCAAGGTGTGGCATAAATTGAGGATACTTTGATATTCCTCTTGAGGAATACATCTTCTCCATATGCAATCTGGTCCTTCAAAGAAAAGGAAAGGATCTTCCCAATGATAGTGTCTCGCTTCAGATATGAGTCGATCGATTTTGTTTCTGGGCCAACCTTGAGGAACTTCATTGGTGACGAGATAATTCACTGTGTCTGCATACCAAGGGAGTGAGTCAATAGCAGAGATTGACTCGTCTGGGAAGGTTTCACGGATGGATTCAGATTCCGGAATTTTGTTATGTTCAATCCGTGATAAATGATCAGCCACGACATTCTTAACGCCAGGTTTGTCCTTAATCTCCAGATCAAATTCTTGAAGCAGTAGAATCCATCTCAGAAGTCGTGCTTTTGCGTCCTTTTTGGCCATTAAATAGCGAATGGCAGAATGATCTGTGTAAACTGTCACCTTAGATCCTAGAAGTATTGATCGAAATTTTTCCAAGGCAAAAACCACAGCAAGCATTTCTTTTTCGGTCACAGTGTAATTTTTCTGAGCATGGTCTAAAACTTTACTTGCGTAGTGAATAGCATAGGGGATTCCATCTTTTCGTTGTCCTAATACAGCCCCTACAGCGAAATCAGATGCGTCTGTCATGATCTCGAAGGGAAGAGACCAGTCAGGAGCTTGTAGGACGGGTGTCTCAATGATTCTTTTCTTGAGTAATTGGAAGGCTTCTAGACACTTATGATCGACCAGGAATTCGGTGTCTTTCCCAAGAAGGTTTGTTAACGGTCAGGCAATTTTTGAAAAGTCTTTGATAAATCTCCTGTAAAATCCAACATGCCCTAGAAAAGACCGTACTTGTTTCACATTTGTAAGTGGCTCAAGCTTTTTGATCACATCAACTTTGGCAGGGTCAACCTCCATTCCCTTCTTGGAGATGACATGCCCCAGTACAATGCCCTCTTTCACCATGAAATGGCTTTTCTCCCAAGAGAGCACCATATTCACTTCCCTGCACTTTTGGAGGACTCGATCCAGGTGCGCTAGACAATCATCGAATGAATCACCATGGACCGAGAAGTCATCCATGAAGACTTCCAGGAAATCCCCGACCATGTCGGCAAAAATCGCAATCATGCACCGCTGAAAGGTGCCGGGGGCATTGCAAAGCCCAAAAGGCATTTGCTTGAATGCGTATGTGCCGAAGGGACATGTAAAAGTAGTCTTCTCCTGGTCCTCGGGGGCGATGGCTACCTGATTGTAGCCCGAGTACCCGTCTAAGAAACAGAAGTATTCTCTCCCTGCCAATCGCTCCAGTATTTGATCAATAAAAGGCAGCGGAAAGTGATCCTTCTTCGTTGCGGCATTCAGGCGCCTGTAATCCACACAGACACGCCACGACGTAGGTACCCGTGTCGTAATCTCTTCTCCCTCCTCATTGGTGATAATCTGGAGTCCTGACTTTTTCGGGACTACATGCAAAGGTGACACCCATTTGGAGTCTGAGATGGGATATATGAACCCAGCTTTACACCATTTTTCGATCTCAGTCTTAACCACTTCCCGTAAGTTTGGATTCAATCTACGTTGGCATTCACGGGAGGGTTTAGCATTATCTTCCAAGTAAATATGGTGTGAGCACAGGGCTGGGTTAATCCCTGGAAGATCAGACAATCTCCAGCCTATAGCCTTGCGGTTTTTCTCCAAAACATTAAGCAGGCGGATCTCTTGCTCTTCGGTCAGTTGTGAGCTGATAATGACCGGAAATTGTCCTTTTTATCCTGCAAGGAAGGTATACTTAAGTGTAGGGGGCAATGGTTTGAGTTCAGGTAAGTCAATGATGTTGTGGAGTATAGGAGGCGGATTTCGGTCGTCAAAACACCACAATCTTTGAATGTTGTGGAGTATTTTACTTGGCAAGTTTACCAAGGTCGAACACAGGGAACATTGATTTTTAGTTGCATGGTTTTTTTAAATCAAATTAAATAATTAATTAATGCTCGATTAATTTTTGCGTTGATGAAAATATATAATGCAACGATGAAAATGCTAGGCAAGGAAAACAAACAGAAATTATGCCCAGGATCTGTGATTTAGATCGTATCTAATTCTCAATAATTTCATCAAAATTAATCACAGATCAACATGTAATGCTTCAGATCAATAAATTTAAGCACAGAATAATTTGAAGCGAGAGATCAGACCTCCAAATGTTTTTGAATTAATTCCTCGAATAGTTGGCTATAAACTTAGAGGAATGGATCTAAATTAATCCCCTATAAAATCTTAAATGTGATATTAACCATCAATGACAATCAGAGTTCACTATCCGACCTCCTGCAAAAATTTATCACTCAATTCTCAAGCATAAGTATGTCAAAATAAGCCTGCAAAAGTCAGTGATGTTTCTCGAATCTGGTTCTGTCTGTGATGTTTGTTTTTGTGATGTGGACGCTTGTAGTGTATCAATGTTGACCACCATCATGGTTGTATTAGGGATCGGATCGCTAATGATGGAATGAGGTGTGGCAATCGCCGCTTCCGATCTGTGTACCTTACTCAAGGATTGTCCATAAGGAGAATGGACTGACAGGTCTAGAGTGGCCTCTGAGTCTCCAAGAGTATAGGTAGATGCATGGATGAGCTGGCAGACTAAGTCATCAACAATTTCCTCACCAGATGAGGTTGATTCTATCATAGCGGCTGGGTTTTGTCTCCAGGACCCAACTGTTGGTTCTGTAATTTCAGTCTCAGTTTCTGATTTTTCAGACTCGGTGCTCGACTTAGTGTCAGGTCTTTGGAACCTAGTTTGCTGCATTTTAAGTTCAACTTTTCCGAACTGGATTCTCCCGGATGTATAATCAAATATAGCTCCTGCGGTCCTAAGGAAGGGTCGCCCTAGTATCATCTGGGAATCTTTCCAATTTCTAGGGACATCCATGTCAAGAATTGTAAAATCCACTGGGTAGTTTTGTCCCTCTATGTTGATGACAATGTTTCGAATCTCGCCCCTAGGTCGCTTAGTTGATGTGTCTGTGAATTGAAGTACAGCTGCAGATTGTTTAAGAGGACCTAGATTTAGATGCTCATACAGGGTTGTGGGCATGAGATTGATGGATGATCCATTGTCTAACAATGTTCTCGCAAACTTGATTTCCTTGATGTAGCTAGTGACAAAGTGAGCACCCATGTCTCTCTTCTTTCTTGGCAGCTCATTTTTTATAAGACGAGATGTGGCTACTGAGAGAATGTGTTTCTTTGTTCGGCTAGGAGTTTGTTTGCTGGCCCTAGTTGGTGTGCATCTCACCTTCAGGTATTTTCGAAAAGCCGAGTCTCTTTCTATCATCTCGTCTAGGGACAGAGTGACCTTAATATTTTCCTTACATATGCGGGCCATCTCTTCATCATTTTTTTGATTTTTTATGTTTTTCTTCTTCCCTGCCGTAAGAGCACGGGGGAAAGGAATAGATTTGTTGTGATCAACATCATCACTTTTATTGAATGAAAAAGTTCGTACAGGAATCTGAATCGGACTAAAAACAGGGAAATTTGAGGTTAGAGGATGGTGTCTTGGTGGCATTTCTTTGTCTGACTCAGACTCAGACTCTCCATTATATCCGGGTGGTGTGGGTGGGACTTGTTCTTTCTCCTTCTGTCTTCCTTTGTCAATTCCCCCATAGTTGTGTGAATTGGTGGACACTGGGGCTATGTCTTCGTGTTCCTTTGCTCGATCAGGCATGGTTACGGTCCTTCCGCTCCTAAGAGAGATATGATAAGAGTCATTATTTGAGGAGGGCTTAAGCTCAGGTATGGAATAGTCAGAGATTAATACCTGATTGTGTCCAAGGCTATTTGGGTTAGCCTGGACTTGAGCTGGAATCACGGTCTGGGGTGCTGTCACCTCATCTCTCCAACGAGAGAGTCGATTTATGTCGACTCTCATGTCATGAAGCTCATCCAGCACTCGCTGCAGTTCTGGAGAGATAGCAGAAGAGGAGGACCCTTGGCCCTGCCTGGCCTGAGGTCGCTGATATTGCCCTTGTTGGCTTTGGCGTTGGTTCTGCTGTGGCTGAGGTTGCGGGTTCTGATAACCCGTGCGATATTGCTGCCTCTGCTGTAGTTGAGGCTGGTAGGTGGGCTGGGCTTGCGAGGGACGAGGGTTTGGAGTAGAGTTTTGGCCTGAGCGATTGACTGGTTCCAAATTGTACCAGACTCCGTTTATCTCCAAGACTTGTGGAGGTTCCTCAAAATCAGTCTGAGCGGAGGTTTCATCAGTTTGAGAGGACAAAACTTGGTCTCCACCCCAATGGCTATGTTGCCCTACCCCTTGACCTTGAATGTAGTGAATTTGGTGTATGGGTGCGGGGGGTGCAATCTTTGATACCCTGTCAGCCAATTCCTCCATTTGTTTAGGCAATTTGGCTAATTTCTCCATATCAGATGATTTATGGATCTCATCCACCTTTTTATAAATCTGCTCAACCATAGTTAGCTTATCAGCTATTATTCCCATGTCAGCATTGTGATCGGTCGTCAGATTATTCACCATCTTTTTGGAGCCGGCTATGTAAGCCCGGCTGGTGGTTTGTGCACGACTAGATTCAGCAAGTCTCTCAAACACCCTGTAGACTGTGTCCTCGTGGCGCCCCATGTAGCTTCCTCCGCAAGATGCACTAACCAACCCTTGAGTCTCAGGGTTCAGCCCGCTCACAAGACTTTGGACCAGCATCATTTTACTTATCCCGTGTCCTGGGCATTTCTGTACTAAGTCTGTGAATCTTTCCCAGGTTTCATGAAATGGTTCACTCGGGTGTTGGGTGAAACTCGTGAGCTTTATCCTCATTTGATTAATTCTACTAACTGGGTAGAATTTCTTTAAGAACAGAATCTTGAATGTGGCCCATGTCGTGACTATTTCCCCTATATTTTTTAGCCAGTAAGACGCCTTATCAGTTAAGGCGAAGGGGACAGCTCTCAACCTTATGTAGTCCTGGCTAACCTTAGGGTGGCAGAGGTTAGCACAGACTAACTCGAAGTCGCGAAGGAAGATATATGGTTCTTCATGGTTATTTCCTCCGAACTTTGGCAATAGTGCAAGGAAATGCGGTTTGTGTTCGAATGCATCCTCAGGGGGGACAGGTCTCAACCAATTATAATCTTCATCTAATTCCGGGAGATACGTGTCTTCCATAGCAGCCTCGCCTTGTTGTATTATTGCCAACTGCGTCCTAAGTAGTTCATTGGTTTGTTCGGCAGCGGTTATCCTAGCCAAGAGGGCATGGATGGGGTCATTGTTATTCTCATCGTCACCAGGGTTCTTCTTTGGAGGCATTGTGATTCACCTTCAGAAAGGAAGAGTTAAGTGTTAAGTGCCGGAATTGAATGAGGTTTTTGATAAGGATAAGAGATTCCTTAGCAAAGACAAGGAGGATGGAGAGAATCTATACGAGGAAGCAGACACAAAGCAAACACAAGCCAATTTTCAAGTTCACCACTCAACACAGATGAAGGCACGTCAGGGTTCGGCCGCTTATCTTTTCAATTTTAATTTAATGACAAGACAATCTTGCAAATTAAGCGGAGCTGTTAGGAGCCGAAATATTTCATAAAGACTGTCCCGAGTTCATACAACTAGTTGCACCCACTTTCAGCCAGTATAGGTGTAAGTACGGACCGTTTAAACGGCTACCCGTGTTACTTGAGGACGGTGCCTTCCGCGGTGTCCTCTAAACCACCTACTCTGCTAAGGGAAGTCGGGCCGTAAACGGCTACCCGAGACCCTCACTGAAAAGTAGCTAATTGTTTTTAAAATCATTAGTCTGAATGAAGTATTTCGGTTTTTGGCTCTACCCTAAGGTGTGCGATCTTGTCCTTAAACAAACAATGAGTGGGTTTCTCTCCACCAAACAAGAGTTAATTTTAGGTCAGTTTATTTGCAGTCACCTTGATTAGCAGTCCCAATTTTAGATTAAGGTGATCACTGTAGTTTATGTGAGCATAAAAATTCACGCCTAACGAGCAGTCCCAATTCTGTTAATTCCTAAGTTGTAAAACTCGAGGAGGGAGAATCGAAAAAGCCAATGCAAGCGTAAATCAATGATGCATGCTTAAGAGAAGGACTTACAGTGAATCCTCGCGTTCTTCATGCGGGATGCAAGACAAGGAATTTTAAATTTACACTAAATAATATGCACAGATGAAAAATGCCCTAAACAGATAGTTCTATTAGCGGGAAGAATTGATTTAAAATTTGGCTAATGTTGAACGATCTATAGTGCGTTTAATTAGTGAAAAAGTGTGGCCTAGAGATTACGAGCACAATCAATAATAAACAGGCAAGCGTATATGTGCCTAAGTCCTATGCCACTCAAGTCGGGTCCCAACCACACAGAAGGGGTTGAAACAGACCCGACACACCACAGGAATGTTCAGTCTTAATTATTACAAGGGTTCAAAGAGAGGGACCCTGAGAATATTGCAAAAATTAAACCTATGCTAAGCTCTCTCTCACAAAATTAAAATTCGGTCTTCATAGCAGATCCTTGAATTAATATCGAAATCCAGCTCCCAGAAGTCTGCGAAGAGAGAATTTGTGGTTAGTAGCAGAAGTAAGAGAGAAATGCAAAATAAATACAGAAGAAAAAAAAAATGGCACAAAAATTAATTTTCACAAAAATCAATTACCAAAATGATTTAAAACCCTAAAAATCCGCCGCTCCCCGGCAACGGCGCCATTTGATGAGCGCGAAATCTACCTCTTTAATAGTCGGTAATTGTAGTATAGGAGGCGGATTTCGGTCGTCAAAATACCGCAATCTTTGAATGTTGTGGAATATTTTTACTTGGTAAGTTTACCAAGGTCGAACACAGGGAACGGTGATTTTTAGTTGCGTGATCTTAAATCAAATTAAATAATTAATTAATGCTCGATTAATTTCTGAGTTGAGAAAATATACAATGCAAAACAATGATATGCAATTAGATGCAAATAAACAAAGGTAACAGTTCAGTTCGGATCTGGAATTTAGATTTTCACGTCGCTTAATATGTTAATCAATATCCTCGAAATTTATCGCAGATCGAAAGAAATTTTGTCCGGAAGTATTTGTCAAAATAAATTCAGCAGTAGGCAGAAGGAGAATAATTCTGAGAGACAATCCTGCAATTTACTTGGATAAGACAAATGATTCTATTGATAAATCTTTATTCTCTGATCGAAGCCTCCATAAAATTATCCTGTAAAAGAATGAGAGATCAATGTCTATCCTTCAAAAGAGCACCCCTGTGTAAATTGATTCATCAATTGATCCACGAAAATGCAGTACAAATATGTCAAATTTTAGCCTGCAAGAGTCAACTGAGATCCTCAAATAATAATTATCAACTAACCACCTCAGATTTGTTCACAAACTATAATAAATGGTAGAGCATGAAAAGAGCTTCGAAACGACATATTATACGCTAAAATCGGAGTCTGTATGACAAAGATATGATAAAATAAAATTCCAGGGACTAAAATGTAAATTAAATAAAGTTTTCTTTACAAAAAGGTCCCTGGGAGGACTTATCTGTAATTTCGAAAAGTTTGAGGGGCTTCTCTGCAATTTACCCAGGTGGGGGGTATAAATGTAATTTCTAAAAGTAGCAGGGGGTCCGTTGCAATTTATCCACGAACGCACGTGCGACGCACGTGCATGCGCAGGCTCGGGCAAGGAGGCAGAGGCTCGAGAGCCCGAGGCTAAGGTTCGGGTGGAGAGGCGAGAGGGTCGGGTGCGGGGCTCATGCTCGTGAGCCCGAGCCTACGTGGCGGAAGGCGGTGCTTCGGGGGCCCCGAGCCTCGAGGCTGGGGCCGAGGCTCGGGCTGGTATGCGTGGCGGGATTTAGGCCGTTGGATCTGGGAGACGTCCCTAGATCCAATGGTCGCTATAGAGGCGGAGGGCTGAACGGGCGGGGCGGCCGAAGCTCGCCGCGCGAGGCGGTGGAGGTCGAGCGTCGGTGGCGAGGTCCCGAAGGCGCGGCACCGTGAGCGTGGTCGAGGGCGGAGGTGCCGCGCGTGCGGCGCTGCTCCTCGGCCGACACACGGCGCGAGGAGCGGCACGACGGAGGGGCGAAGGCCGTGGCAGGCCCAGGCGGAGGCGGTGAGGGCGAGCGGCGGCTGAGCTTTGCGGCGGAGACGCGGGCGCGATGGAAGCGCGGGCGGCCGAAGCTGGAGCTCGTGTGCTCGTGCGTGGGCGAACGGGGAGATGGCGCTGGCGTTGGCGGCACCCCCACGCGGTAGTGCGGTGGAGGGTGAAGGTGGCGCTGAACCTGCAAGTTAGAAAAGAGAAAGAAAAAAAAGGGGGGGCAGCGATGGGAGAGGGACCCGGCCTGTGCAAGGCCGGCGTTGGACGTGGAGGAGGAGCTTGGCGAACGGCGACTGGAGGGCGAGGTTCACCTGAGGAGAGCTGTAAGCTCGAGGCAGCACTGGAAGAGGTGCTGGATCACGCCGGGGTTTGGGTCAGCCTTGCTGTCACCAAGGTGCCGAGGAAGACCCCAGAGATGGCGGATGCTCGCCAAGGTGGAGGTCGACGAGTTAAATAGGGGCTGGCGGGGGGTAGGGGTGGTAACGGCCGGCAGTGATGGAGGAGGCGCGTAACGGCCGGAGGCGAGGAGGAACGGCGACGGTTATGGAGGAGGGGGGGTTTGGGTAACGGATGGAGAAGAAGAAGAGGGTCACGTGCGCAGCACGTGACCCGGGGGCGGGCCTGGAGAGATAAGGTGGGGGTGCCACGTGGCACGCCCAGGGGCTGCCACGTGGCACCCCAAAAAAATTTCAGTTTTTGTAGACAAAGAAAAATAGAAAAGAAATAGCAGGAGACCTCGAATCGAAAAATTTCCTTCACGAAAGTTGCTCGTCTCGACTAGATCTACAACTTTCATGAAGGACCCAGGAGCAAAAGAGGTCACCTGTGAGAAGTGGTATTTTTGGTGGCTCTCCATGTGTATAGAAAACCGACTTTTTGGGTTTTTGTATTTTTTTGGTGATTTTAGAGGGGATAAAAATTATAAAAAAAAATACGATAAAATATAAGAAAATTAATTACACACTAATCTAATTTTTTTAGATTTTTAAAGGATAAGAAAATAGGAAAATAAAATAAAGGTAAGAAACACACAACTTTTGTACAGACCGACAACGGACACTTGAACTTGGTCAGTTTCTTTGATCTCAGTTTTGATCTGGATATGGAATTTTGCATTTCTTATTAAAACTTTCATCAAAGGACACAAATGAAAAAGAAATAAAATTAAAAGAGTTAATTATGCACATAAAAACTCAGGTCAAAATTGGCAAAAAGTTAAAATGCGCAAAAGAGGCCCAAAACCCAACTTTCACATATGAGCTCCGAATTTTATGAAATTGGTCTTGTTTTGAAGGTATTTGAAAATGGAATATTTTAAAAGTGAGTAGACCAAAATCGGACACTGTATGTGGGAGATATGCTCATTTTAGTCCGTCAGATGTGAAATTCGACTTTAGGACTATTTGTCACTTATTGGGGTTAGCAATTTTTTTGTATTTTTTATTTAATGAGGTTAGTAATATCTACACAATGGAGGTGGTTTTGGGTCAATCGGAGTTAGGATGAATTAAATAAAAATAAGAGAAGTTAGCGGCTTTTTGGGCTAATTTACACAAGGGATTTTTAATGCAATTTATGCATGATGAAATGCAGATATTATTTACACAAGTATGAATGCTAATAATGCTCTATTAATGATTAATTGAGAGTGGATGATGGGGGACAGAGCCTAAATGACCAATTTTAGCATGATGAATACGGGATTCATCAACAGTCCGGGATTATTATGGGGGGAGCGAGCCGCTTCAAAGGGTTCTTTGGCGCCGCGAGTGCTGCGGGCCTTTGGCCTCCGCCTGCTGGACTCTGAAGAAGAGGAGGGCTGCCTGGATCGTACGCAACCCGAAGGTTGGAGGCTTCCTGGGCGCAACCTGAGCAACGATGCTGGAGCATGGATTAGGGTTTCAATGGAAAAGCCCTAGAATTTCTTGAACAACTCCAGAACATAATAATCATACTTGAATCAGACATGCACAGATCTTGAACATAACTTCATAAACATTCATATTCAAGAACGAACCAATAATCAGATCTCGAATAAAAATAAAGAACACGATGAAATCCTCGAGAAACGAACCCGCTATGATACCATGTTAGAAAATAGGAAGCGGAAGCGGAATGATAAAACAGAGCATACTCTAGAAATATGAAACTGGAAGAACACAAAGATTTACGTGGAACCCTACTCCGTGAGGAGCAGGATGAAACCACGGGAGAAGGTCGCAAAGGGTTGTGTTTATCTATTGACTTTCTCATCTGATACAGGAGGCCTGGGGCTCCTTATATAGCCTCCACAGGGCCTCCAAGTCCCACCGCTGGACAATGTGGGACTAAACACTTGGATGGGGTAAATGAATCCTGGAGGTATCCATTTACCCATCTACAACTTAATAGGCGCATAACCAAATACTCCAACAGTCACTGCTCATCATCTAGCTCGCCTGAGGCATGTTCTGAGAATATTATCAATATTGATGGATCTGACGATTTCCCTGAGCAGGAAGTGTTACAGAGGTAAAATGAGGAGGCAGGTGATTTGGATCTACCTATTGCACTTCGGAAGCAGAAGTGCAGCTGCGCGTCATATCCAATAGCATCTACTGTGTCCTTTGATCACTTAACTGGAGATTTCAGGAGCTTTGTCATTGCACTATCAGCGGTGGATATTCCACGGAATTACCAAGATGCGTTGAAGGATAGTCGTTGGCGTTTAGTCATGGAAGAAGAAATGGTTGCTCTTCAGTCAAGAGGTACCTGGAGCCTTGTTACTGCACCTGCTGATGTGTCTACAGTGAGCTGCAAGTGGGTCTTTACAGTTAAGCAGACTGCAGATGGCAGCATTGAAAGATACAAGGCACGCCGGGTTGCTCGTGGCTTTACACAGACATATGGGGTGGATTATCTTGATACATTCTCGATGGTTGCTTGCCATTCCACCCTACGGATCCTCCTCTCTGTTGCGGTTACTCGTGATTGGCCACTATACCAATTAGATGTCAAGAATGCATTCTTATATGATGACTTGCAGGAGGAAGTCTACATGCAACAGCCACCTGGTTTTGTTGTTGAGGGGGAGTGTTCTAAGGTGTGTAGACTTAATAAGGCTATCTATGACCTTAAGCAGAGCCCCAGAGCTTGGTTCCAGAAGCTCTCAGACCTGTTTGAAAAACAGGGATACAGACGTTTCAATGCAGATCATTCCTTGTTCATACAGAAGACACCCAGAGGTATTATTGCAATTATGGTGTATGTAGATGATATCTTGATTACAGGTGATGATGACCAAGGAATTCAGAGGCCAAAAGAAATGTTGGGTCGTGAATTTGTCACCAAGGACCTTGGAGTTCTTAGATATTTTATGGGATTGGAATTCGCCAGAAATCCTCATGGGTTGGTAATGACCCAGAGGAAATATGTCACTGACCTGTTGAGTGAAACAGGAATGCTTGGTTGCCGACCTGCCACTACGCTCATGGATCCCAGTATGAAATTATATGATGACGACACTGATGAGGTGGATAGGAGAAGATACAGAGAATTGGTGTGCAAGCTTCTCTATGTTACTATTACCAGACCTGTTATCTCCTTTGTTGATAGTCGGGTGAGCCAGTTCATGGAGCAACCACGTCATGTACATATGGATGTTATACATATGATACTTAGGTACCTTAAGTCATCTCCAGGTGCAGTTATGCTGTTTAAGAAAGACAAGGAGATTACTATCTCAGCATGTGCAGATGCAGATTACGCAGGATGTCCTAAGGATAGGAAGTCCACTGGATTTGCTGTGTATGTTGGAGACTCTCTAGTCTCATGGAGAAGCAAGAAGCAAACGGTTGTAGCAAGATCCAGTGCTGAGTCTGAATATAGGGTTATGGTCCAGGTCAGTACAGAAATGATGTGGGTGAAGACTGTGCTTACAAATCTATATATAAAGGTCCCTCTTCCTATGGCCTTGGAGTGTGACAATCAAGCTGCTCTATTCATTGCAAATAATCCAGCATTTCATGAACGAACCAATCACATTAAGGTTGATTGTCACTTCATATGAGATATGATTTAGAAGGGATTTATTTCTACATCCCATGTTAGCTCAGGGGACCAAACTGCAGACATCTTTACCAAGGCGTTACTTCGAGGGCCGTTCCAGAAGTGTTCATCCAAGCTGAGCATGATTGACACCTATGCTCTACCTTGAGGGGGAGTGTAGATATATATATGTGTGTGTGTGTGTGTTATTCTCTTCTGTATCTTTTCGTATTTTCTTTTTTCCCGTTGGACTCTTTATGTATTTTACCCATAGGCTACTCTCCTATATAAGAGAGCCTAGGGCGTATGGAATAAACAACTCTCTTATTTTTCCCAACAACATTTTCCATCAGCCACTTGTTGGGTCCACATGAGGGCCCTTGCATGCAAGATATCAGTATCAAGCATGATGTTATAAACTACCTCCTTTACGATATTCATGGGATCATATAAAAATAAGTACATTCTCCTCAAGAATGAACACTAAAGAAAAGTCCAAGATGGGATGCCTACAATGAAGAGGCATCTATGCCCGTGATAAATGTCATGAATGGGTTAATAGTGAAATAGATGATATTGTATTTCTTTATAGTGAAGATGTAGGAAGAGCTTCAAAAGATCCATTTTTTCTAAAGTAACATTGCACAATACTTGAGGAGATACGTATCTTCAGAAAAGGTCCTCTTGACTTTGTCAGAGCGCTGCATGAACCTTCAGAATATATGTGATGGGTAAGATAATTATCAACCACTTATCATGGACTTTATTGTTGAGAGTTATTTTATCTTTTCTTATTTGATGTATTTTCTTTTCTTTTTGTCTCTATCATGAACAAACATTGAATGATTGGCAGTCGATCTCACGAACCCTTGTTGCTCTATCAAGTCCGAGAGCTTCTGAAACCATGCTCTTGGACTCTGCTTAAGGCCATAGATCACCTTGTGAAGCCTGCAGACCTTCTGAAAATCCCTCTCAGCAGCGAACCTAGCTGACTGCTTCATGTAGACCTCCTCCTGTAGGTCACCATAGAGAAATGCATTTTTTACATCAAGCTGATATAGGGGGTCAATCTCATGTCATTGCAACAGAAAGAAGAATACACAGTATCAAATGCCGAGCTACTTGATAGAAAGTATCCCGATAGTCCACCCCATATGTTTGGTGAGCCCACGAGCCACAAGTCTCACCTTGTAGCAATTCACGTTACCATCTGCTCAATGTTTCATCATAAACACCCACTTGCATCCAATAACAGATGCTCCTGTAGGAGCTGTAACAATGCTCCATGTGCTACATGACAGTAGCGCAGCCATCTCCTCCATGGCAAGATGCTGCTGGTTTTCTTGTATGGCCTCCTGATATGTTCGTGGTATCTCCACGGATGATAGCCCCACGATAAATCTCCTGAAGTCCTCTAAGAGTCGGCCTAAGGAAACATGGGCTGTAAGATGATATGTAGCACAAGTACGTCTTTGCTTCCGCGGACCAATAGGCACATCTAGATCATTTACCTCTCCCTCCTCAAAGGCTCTTGCTCGCCATGAAAGAATCATGCTGCATAGACAAATCACTAGTGCCATCAGTAAAAATAATGTGCTCATTATATACCTGAGGCATGTTGGATGATGGGGAAGGCCCACGAGCAAGGGGAGCTGTGCGAGACGACCTATGAACAAAGACATGTGGCAAGAACTAAGCCACGATACTGGGTGGTGGTTCAGGGATAACCACAGGAGTAGATGTAGGTACTGGAGGTGGTGGTGGTAGTGGTGGAGATGGCGCATGCGTAAGAGGAGGCATGCATACCTCCTCACTTGAGTCAGCTGGTATCAACCTGTCACCTGTAGGAGAGAAATATATAACTGACTCAAAGAATGTAACATCAGCACTGACAAAGTATTTCCGTCGAAGCAGATCAAAACAATGGTACCCCTTTTGGGTACGGGAGAGGGTAGCCTACAAAGACACACTTGACATCTCGAGGGGAGAGTTTGCCACTGCCATGCATCGGATTGTGAACAAAGGCAACACAACCAAATACTCGGGTATAGGGGAGAACAGGTCATTCTAGGGTTATTCACGAGGCTCTAGGGTTCGCTTATATAAAGGAGAGATCTGTTGGGCAAATTACATAAAGAAGATGGAAAGAATAGAGAATACATAAAAGAAATAAAATATAAATAATATCTCAACAGATCCCTTTATGGTAACTGATGAGAAAGTCTCAAAGAAATCCACCCGTAAGTTTTGTGTGAAGCCTTTAGCAACTAGTCTGGCGTTCAATCTGCTAATGGGCCCATCAGGTGACTATTTGATCGTGAAAAAGATCCAAATACATGCAACAGGTATAACTCCTAAGGGGTACAACACAAGATCACACGTGCCCCCATGATGTAAGGGTGTCCATCTCCTCATCCATGGTTGTCGTCAGCCATGATCTTGTAATGCATTATGATGATCTCAGGGAATAGAAGTAGCCACTAGAGCATATGTAAATCTCTTGTCACGGTTAGATAAACCATCAATAGAAGTAAAATATGACATAGTTGAAAAGTATATTGCCTCTTTGATTTTCTGAGAGCTATAGGAAGCTCCTGAGGCGCATCTGAGGCAGTTATGGTGGAAGTAGTTGAAGAATACATATTATCCTGCAAAAAAGGAATAGGCGATGGCACAAAAGCATGTATAGTAGTGTGCTTGCGTTTGTAAACGATCGGTGGTGGTAGATCAAAGGGATGTCACTGACAGGCTGTGCACATATGCTCAAAGAAAGTGACATCACAAAAATATAATATTGATGCCCAACATGATCATAGCACATGTAATCCTTCTGACTGTGAGAGTATTCAAGGAAAACACTTTTAATAGCCCTAGGTGACAACTTGTCAGCAACATGAAAATTATGGACAGATGCAATGCATCTAAAGAACCTCAATGGTAACGGGAAAGGCGACTCATTGGCGCACAAAAAAAAGAAGAGTGTTCCCCTTTAGGATTGAAGATGAGACCCTATTTATGAGATAGGTTGTAGTAAGAATGACATCCTCCAGTAGCACTTTGGATCATTCATCTGGGTTAGTAGAGATCGAGCAATATCAAGAAGATGTCTGAGTTTCCTTTCCGCTATCCCATTTTGCTGAGGGGTATACGGATAAGATGTTTGATGCACAATCCTCTGAGAGGCAAAGAATGATGTCAAATCCTGTTGGGTGAATTCAAGAGTATTATCAATCATCTGAGCACAAGGTAAAAGAAATTCTTGACAATTTTATTAATCGCTGAACTTTCCTTTATTAGATATACCCAAGAAGATATACTATAATCATCCACAAAGACTACAAAATATATGTGACCACTCAAGGTGCAGACCGAACAGGACTCCCAAAGGAGTAACGATGCGAATCGTCACAAGTAGGAAAGGAAGCTCGTGATGTTTTCCAAACTCACATCGCACTCAAAGGGCTTCATAATAGAGGTTCATGGAGCATCATGGAGAGGGTCGTGGCAGAAGGATGTCCAAGATGAAGATGACAAAGGAACGAATCGCCGGAGGTAGACACAAAGTTGGAATTGAAGGGCACATCCATATAATAAACACCATTCTTCTCATGTTCCCCACCAAAAAACTGCCTCGTCCGAATGTCCTAAAAACAATAGAATTCATCAAAAATCACACGACAGTTAAGCTCAGTACAAAGCTTATGAACATATAACAAGTTAGGAGGAAAGTCAGGGCCACAATGAACTCCAACTAGTCGAAGCTTGGAGAACTCCACATTTCCGACAGTATAACAAGGGAATGAGCCCCGTTGTCAACCCGAACTGACTTCACTAATGAAGAGGGTTTGGAGAAGGTTAGTAGGCTACTTTCTCTTATCAAATGTGTAGAGGCTCCACAGTCAATAATCCAAGCAGGGGCAGGAGTAGTGGCGTAGTTGGATACTGTACTCGAAGCAGTAGCCAGACTAACAATATTAATGCTCTCACTTGTGGAAGAACCAAGCCCAGGGTTTTATATAAGCCGCATCAGAAGGGAATAATTGGTAACACTGAGTTGGACCGTCTGTCCACTGGAGTCTAGATCGGGAGATGCCTCTGCAATCTCATAGGTATTCCCATAGGCACTATTGGCATGAGGAGGATAGCCAAACTTTGCCCGACACCCCTTTGACAGATGTTTCGGCGCTATCAGTGGATGCACTGTAGGTACTGAGGAGAGGTAAAGTCACACCCACGACCACAACCCAAGTCATGCCCATGACACGAGTCGCATCCTCGACCTCCTCGAAAGCTCTATCATCCTCCTCTAAATGATGTAAACTGTGCATAGTTCTTTGTGGGAGGCAAAGTAGAGGCCCGTCCAGCAGATGTTTCCAGTTGCTAAAGATGACCAAATATAGTCTTGACTGATGGCAGGTTATCAGACAACAGAAACTGCTTGATATTGAGGATGTAGTTCAACAAGAAAACAATACAACTACTAATCAGATCGCTCATGTACATGTTTAATACAACAAGCAGATTGGAATATCGCAAACTCCTCGTATATAGTGGTGAGATGTCGGTTGTACTCGAAAAAGAGCAAAATCACCTTGAGATGCGGACCAAATCAGCATATATAATGCCAACAAGGTGAGACTTGGTCATCTTATGGAAATATGTTTGTTCCAAGTCATCCCACATCTCCTTGGTCATGTCCTTATAGAGTAGATTCATAGCAATGTGTGGTTCGACGTTGTTGTTCACCCACATGATGACCTTGTAATTGTCTCCAAGCCATATATTGTAGTCTTTGTCCATTTTTTTGGAGGATCTTTAGTCAAAATGTAGATCTTTCGTTGACTATTGATGAATACCTTGAAGAAACGAGACCAAAGCACGAATATTTCAGTGCCCTTGAGTTTGGTAGAAGTGCCTTGTACCATCACATACAACGTAGTATACATGGGATTGGTCTCGGTAGGAAGAGATGCCATTATGGTCAAATAGAGAGTTCAAAATAGTAAGGTTGTCATCCATTAAACTGTCATACAGGGCTTGGATGATCCCTAGGAGTCACGCAGGAGAGGTTTCCCCCAAGAGGGCGCTTGCAATGGGCATTGGCTGCATCCAAGAAGGTGTTGGCGACACCCGAGAAGCTGTTAACTGCACCAGAAAGGGCGTTAGCGTCATCCAAGCGGGTTAGGAGGCCTCTTGATCTTGTTGGTGGTGCTCGAGAGAGCCTAGGGGCTGGAGGGCTGACGACGTCCTGGTGGAGGCGCTAGGGCACCCAGGAGGCGGAGCAACGATGCTAGGGGCTTCTGGCAGTGCCCAAGAGGGCCGGTGGAGCATGCAGGCGGCGCTAGTTGCTGCCAGCGGCTCCCAAGAGGGCCGATGGGAGCCTTTGACGACTGCATAAGGTGAGGGAGAGGGCCCACACATGTGCTTGGTGAGAGAGGAGAAGGTTGGAGGTGGTTGTGAGATGTTAGGTTAGAATGTCGGTATAGGATCGTTGCTCTGATACTGTTGGAGTATTTGGTTGTGCGCCACATGAGTTGTAGATGGGTAAATGGATCACTCCAGGATCCATTTACCACATCCCAGTGTTTAGTCCTGCATCTACCAGTGGTGGGACTTGGAGGCTCTGTGGAGGCTATATAAGCAGCCCCAAGCCTCCTGCATCCATTGAGAAATTCAATAGAATATCTCCTCCTTTAAGGGCTTCTCTCGCTCATCCCACTCCTTAGGGAGTAGGGTTCCACGTAAAAATCCAGGTGTCATAAAGTTTTTATTCTTTTCTCTGATTTTCTTCCGCATGTTTATTTTCCAACATCGGGTTCGATTCTCGAGGAATGATTCTTGAATTTTTTTGGCTGAACCCAAGTGACTCTTCTCTAGGGCTCTGCAGGCGAAGAAGAAGCCCCGATTGGGGCGGCGGTGTTCGAGATGTGCAGATGTATGCCATCATTTCTCGTGGTCCCCATCATTTTTATGTTTAGGCCAGGATTTTCATATGAGCCCTAGGGACTCCAGAGTAGAGTACCATTCCCTATGCCATGTTGGCTAGGGTTTTCATGTGGTTCATAGGGACTCCATAGTAGAGTACCATTCTCTGTGCCAGATGGGAGAGACCCAGTTCTCTGATGAGGAGACTTCTTCATACTCCATTCTCCAGCGACCGTGAACTCTAGTACGAGATCCTTCCGAGGTTTCCATGTTAGAGAACCCATTTCGAGGTCCCTATGAGAGAGACCATTCTTCAGAGATCTGTGTATAGATAATTAGTGATGCTCTTTTTGGCCCTTTTCAGAGATGGAGTAGTTGTCCACATAATGTGGCGGGTTAGATTACTCCGACGAGGAGATTCATCTTTAGTTATAGTGACTCTGACAGGCGCAGTACCGAGCACATGCTCTCTGACGAGGAGATTCAGTTGACTCACACTCCAGCCCGTTCGTCCTCCTCACATGCACGGCATGGGAAGCAATGTCCTCGACAGCAACCGACAGTTGTGTGTGTTGAGTTGATATTGTATGTAGTGTCATGTATTGTGAGTTGAGTTTTTTTTATTTGTCCAAGCTGAGCATTGCATGCTCCAACTTGAGGGGGGGTGTTGGAGTATTCGATTGTGCGCCACATGAGTTGTAGATGGGTAAATGGATCACTCCAGGATCCATTTACCACATCTCAGTATTTAGTCCCACATCTACCAGTGATGGGACTTGGAGGCTCTGTGGAGGCTATATAAGGAGCTCCGGACCTCTTGTATCCATCGAGAAATTGAATACAATATCTGCTCCTTTGAGGGCTTCTCCCGTGGTTTCATCCCGTTCCTTAGGGAGTAGGGTTTCACATAAAAATCCCGGTGTCCATATTTTTATTCTTTTCTCTAATTTGCTTCCGCATGTTTATTTTCTAGCAGATACCATGTGGAGAAAGATGAGAAAATGAAATGACATGTCTTATTCTATGGGTCTAGGGTTTCTTATATAGCGGAAAACCCTAAAGAGCAAAAAAAGGAATTACATAAAGAACCCCGAAGGGTTACGTGGTTCAATAAATAAATGACTAACAAGATAATTCTGACACAAAATCAAGTACTTAGCTTGAGCAAGCACGCCAACCCTAAAAGCATCTATCACCGTTGCAACAATTTTCTTCAACTGGGGAAGATCATGATCATATTTAACCTATCAAAACCTGCATTCCCATCTAGAAACTCGACCACCACCCCATAACTTCCGCACAAGCCCCTTCCTAGATCTCTTTGAAAAGAAAACGAGGAAGCCAAGCCATCTGCATTCAATTCCCCTATCACCTCCCCCTCAAAAGTTCCTCCTCAGCTACTCAACCCGCCGTACTGTAATATTCTAAATCCTTTGTACATATCAAAAGTTTCTTCTGACAAATAAAGGCTCTGATTTAAACATTCAGTCACATATGTCGTAATGAGAAGAACCTCGAGTTTGTTAACAAAGAATTTTCTGCATTCGCTAGATCTTTGGGATCGAATTTCTTGTGTTTAAGCCTTTCCATAGAATGATTTGGCTGAAAAGAAAACTATCCATTTGAGCAACATTACATGTCCTGTAATGTTTCAAATGCATGTTCCTTTTCAGAGCAGGTTTAATTTTGTTCTTATGGTTGCTCTATTTATTATTTGTCCTTTTATCAGGACGTGTTTCATTATTATGTCTTGGCCAAAGTATTAGGTTGTTTGTGCTTCATCCATCTTTTTCAGGATGACGACTCGTCATCTTCTGTTGTCAAGAGTGCACTCCCTGGCTACTCTCGGATTCAAAGGGATATCAAATATTATATTTCAACTGCTCATAGTGCATATGTTTCTCTCAACATATCCCGTATTTTTCTTAGGCAGGTAAGGACAAACGACCCATCCATACAGATTCCATCCCTTTACCAATATATTTTCACCTTCAACTGCATTTCTCTGGGTCTCTGTTGGAGCATAAGTTGTAAGCGCCTATTGTGTTGTAGCAGGGTAAATGGATCCTGGAGGAGATCCATTTACCCCACCCAGTTGTTTCACACATCGTCCAGTGGTGGGACTCGGAGGCTCTGGAGAGGTTATATAAGGAGCCCCAGACCTCCTGTACTCATTGAGAACTTCAATAGAAGAAACGCCCAATTCAGGGGCTTCTCCCGTGGTTTCATCCAGTTCCTCTCGGAGTAGGGTTCCACGTTAAATCCTGGTGTCCCCTAATGTTTTTTCTTTATCTTTATTCTCTGATATGCTTCCGCATTCTGTTTTTCTACATGGTATCAGAGCGGGTCGTTTCTCGAGGAATTTCTTTTCTTTATTTTATGATTCGAGATTGGATTATTCAGTTCTTCGATTGGTTGATTATTGGAGGAGTATTATTCAAGTCATCAGGTTTCAGATTTCATTCTAGGGTTACAGAATGAAACCCTATTTGTCGTCTCTCCAAGAGGTTATGGTTCCTGTCGAGTGTTTGGGAAGATCCAACCCTTGCGCACGGCGCTGTCACAGATCCTCATGCTGCTAGACCTTCAGGTCATCACACGTCCCGGCGTGCATCTCCAGCCGCAGATCAAAAAAAACAAAAAAAAGAGTCGCACGCATTTCAAAAAAAAATTGATTTTTTTTTGAAAAGCCAGAAAAAAATTGAAACGGCTTTAAAAAAAAGGACGGCTTAAAAAAAATTGAAGAAAAGCCGCAAGTTTTTTTGGATGTTCTTGTTCACCCCCATATTATCTTGTTTTCTCCCAACTTTGTCGATGTTCATTTTCCGACAAGTATGGGAGAAAGGGGGAGTATATATGTAGAGTCACATGGCTTGTATTCCAGATGCAGATTCAGATTTCCAGACCGATTAGATTTCAGACTCTACGGTTCAGATCCAGTTTCAGACTCGATATCAGATAGTTCCGAGTCCAGTTTCAGACACGCACGAGTGTGCGGTCATTGTCAGATGAGCATAAGTTGCCATCATTGGTTTCGCGGTCCCCATCATTCTTCTAGTTGTCAGGCCAGAGTTTTCATGTGAGCCATAGGGACTCCAGAGTAGAGGACCATTCCCTATGCCATATGTTGGCAAGGGTTTTCATGTGGTATCATAGGTACACCAGAGCAGTGCACCATTCTCTGAGCCAGTTGGGAGAGACCCGGTTCTCCGACGAGGAGACTTCAGGCGCAAGTTCAGACTCGATGGTCAGGTTACGAGTCTTCAGTTGACTCACACTCCAGCCCGTTCGTCCTCCTCACCTGCACGGCATGAGAAGCAACGTCCTCGACTGCAGCAATGTGTGCGTTGGGTGGATATTGTCCGTAGTGTCTTGTAGCGTTGAGTTGAGTTTCTGTCTGTTTGTCCAAGCTGAGCATTGCATGCTCCAGCTTGAGGGGGAGTGTTGGAGCATAAGTTGTAAGCGCCTATTGTGTTGTAGCAGGGTAAATGGATCCTGGAGGAGATCCATTTACCCCACCCAGTTGTTTAGTCCCACATCGTCCAGTGGTGGGACTCGGAGGCTCTGGAGAGGTTATATAAGGAGCCCCAGACCTCCTGTACTCATTGAGAACTTCAATAGAAGAAACGCCCAATTCAGGGGCTTCTCCCGTGGTTTCATCCTGTTCCTCTCAGAGTAGGGTTCCACGTTAAATCCCGGTGTCCCCTAATGTTTTTCTTTATTTTTGTTCTCTGATATGCTTCCGCACTGTTTTTCTACAGTCTCAAGCTCAACCATCTTCGCCACCGCATGCCTTCTCCCATTCAGGTTGAGAAATATATTTCTCCTGTTGAGTCAACTGCTTCTATAACACCTCGAAAACAGTCCCATATAGAATACTCAAAAGTATGAGAGTGAGTTGCAAGTGCCGTGGGATTATTGCATGACAATTTGTGTTTAAGTATTTTAAATGGTTGTCAATAGGTCTGGTTGGTCCCAACCTAATAAGGTTTCAAAGATTCCTCGATAGCGGTTCGAGTCTTAGCCAAGACATTACAAATGGTATAGAACAGGTTCTTCTGATAGTGGAAAATACATTCACTTCTGCTAGACAATCATAACATCGAAATAGTTATAAAATATAGTGTTTTATCAGTTGTGTCCTTCCGAGATATTCCAATATCAATTATGCCCCTCGATTTTTCGTAATATCAGTTGTGCCCTCGACTTCTTGTTGTTACATCACTTGTGCCCCTTGGGTTAGTTGCCGTTCATCCCCAATGCAAACAGACGTTAACTTTGGGGATACATCATGAATTAAATTTTAAAAATATGTTAGAAAAGTTTATCCCCTTCTTCCTCCTCCTCCATCATCTTCCTCCCCCCCCCCCCCCCCACTTCTCTTCATCCTCCTCTCCCCCATCCTCTTCCTCCTCCCCTCCCCTTCCACCTCCTCCCACTGCCCAGGCACCTCCCCCTCCGCCCTCGCAGCTCCCTCTCTGCCCCTTGCTCCTCCCGTCGCCCCCGCACCTTCCCCTCTGCCCCGAGCTCCTCCCCCTGCACCTCCCTCTCGAATCCTCACCTCCCCTCCACCCCCAGCTTCGCTCGTTGCCCTCATACCTCCCTCTCCACCCCGAGCTCCTCCCCCCACACCTCCCTCTTGAGCCCGCACCTCCCCTCCACCCCCAGCTCCGCCGCCACCTCCACACCTCCCCCTCTGCCCCGAGCTCCTCCCCCCACACCTCCCTTTCTGCCTCCAGTCCTCCACTTAAAGAGCAGCACACACACCATCTTCCTGTATACCCCCAAATATGAGTATAACTTCCAATAACTCCCTGGTCGAGGACTCGCTGCTTCGAGTCTTTGATTTGACATTGCAGGTCTTCGTTCTTTGGTGGAGCAACCCACACTCATAGCAGTTCCTCCCGTCACATCTGTGAAGTCCGTGGAACAAGACTCCTCGGGGGCTTACCAATCGAGTCGCATCACGTGCATCATCCGTCGCAGGAGGATACACGTGTCGAGAATCCGCCGTAGGGAGAGGAGGCTACTGCTTCGGGTGCTCGCAAGGGGACGAGGTATTGTAGGAGCTGCAAGGTTTCTCGACGAAGTAGGAGAAGAGGAGGATGAAGAAGGCTATGACGAAGGAGCAAGGGGACCTTTCAGCATTTGTTTAGTTAAAATAAAATTTTGATTAATTGATTCATAAAAATTCAATAAAATTCATCATTTGATCCGCAATGAGTGATATATCTGTGAAAATGCAAAACTTTTAACGATTTAATGAACGCATGAAAGTGTAATTAAGAGAAATTATGAAGAGAAAGGAAGGAGAACAAATGGAGGAAGAAGATGAAGAACTCTGGACAATTATGCCCGTATTAACTACACAATGGTATGAAAAAACCATGGTTAAGTTCAACTCATTGACGGTTAAACTAACGGAGGGACACAAGTGGTAGAATGGCAAGAAGCCGATGGTACAAATGATATTACGAAAAAAAAGGGGCATAACTGATATTGGAAAATCTCGCAGGGGCACAACTGATAAAAACCCTAAAATATAGCATTGTGGTTTTGAAGTTAATTTACAAACAACCACCATAACATATCCATCTAAGGAGGTAAACTGGGTCAATGTGTTCAAAATCTTGAGATACTTTGAATCTTCTCCTATGGCCCCCTTGTGGGGGGTTGCATTAGGTAGTCGACAACCAACGTAAAAATAGTCGAATCTTTCAATATAGATTTGAGAAAGAATCCATGGAGCCGACACTACTTATAGTGGGAGAGGGCTTCACCATTTAAAACTCGCACACATCGAGTATGACAACACACCGATGACACATATAACGCCAGCGTGTTCCTCTTGATCCCAAATTTGTCTGCATCGTGCACAACATTTTCCACATACTATATGGCACACCTGAGCACCGCTGTGTTCCTCTTGATCCAAAGGAACCACAAAGAAGGTGTTTCACATGTTACTCCAGATTGACAACATTTTCCACATACTATATTGCACACCTGAGCACCACTGTGTTCCTCTTGATCCAAAGGAACCACCACAAAGAAGAGGTGTTCCACATGTTCCTCCAGATTGACTGGGCTAATGAACATAAGAGGTGTTTGGCATGAGATCGCTCCTTCCGGTCTCCCTCCCCGATGTTTTAAGACTCATTATGGCTCTTGGAATCAACTCGGAAAGATTTAATCACCCAAGCATTATTGTCATTAGAGTCGGATTCTTGGACTCTCTGATCACTAAACTTCCAGGCCCACAAAGCTGCAAACCAGTCGACACATTATTGATTTCTCTTCAGCCCATCCACTCCAGTTCTACCACAACTGTAACACCAAAACGGGCATAGTTCAAGTTTAGTTCAGGTTCAGTTCATTTGCTCTAACAGAGAATCGATACATCAGATAACCATGAGAAGTATTTCACCCGGGTCCATCACATGTGAAGAATTGCAGAGCCAACCAAAAAGTGGATTTCTACTATATATATCAAGTGGTTAGTGAAAGAAATCCTTTTGCCACATGACCCGCATCATGAGTTACATTTCACAAAAAATGAAAAAAAAGCTGAATTTCGCCTCAACAAAATGCTTCATCTGGGGGTTGAATTTTCAGTCCATGCATCAATGTGAATTCTGCGATATCACCTCGCCAAACTTGCGGAAGAGCTGTCCGTCAGATGTGCTCAGAGACGTGGTGCAAGTCAAGGCGTTGGGATTATTCAGGTTTGCATACTCATCTAGGTAGCTCGGCACTGGTGGTGGGGATGGCATTGGCATGAGGTGTTGCTTCGGTGACTCGACAGACTGCGCAAGGCAAGTGAGAACCCGGGCCACCTCATGCATTGTTGGTCGGTCGGTTGGTTGTTTTTTGGCGCACAAGAGAGCAAGCTGGAAAACCTTCTTTACAGTTCCGAGATCCTTACACGTAGCAAGAATCTCAGGATCAACAGTTTCCATGACAGCGTTCTCCGCGGCTTTTGAGAGTATCTGGAATGCATCAAGATTGTTCAGTAACTAACGCGTGAAAGAAAAGGTTCATAATGAAGCTTACCAACTGGTGAAGATTCGATTCATTATCTACGGCTTTCCTCCCTGTTAAGAGCTCGAGCAGAACAATGCCGTAGCTGTACACATCCGACTTCTCATTGAGGCGGGAAGTCCTAGCATACTCGGGATCTATATACCCTATTGTGCCAACAACGTAAGTCGATGTGTGCGTCTTTGACACGCATAGGCTCTTTGCAATGCCGAAATCGGTGAGATGTGGTTCCATGTCCTTGTCCAGGAGTATGTTAGAGGACTTCACATCACGATGGATTATACGGGGGCTGCAGTCATGGTGAAGGTATGCGAGACCCTGGGCTGCTCCCAGCGCAATGCGCAGCCGGAGGTCCCATCCAAGCTTTTTCTTCTTTGAAGAACCTGATAAATAACACAATAATTAGCTTTTGCAAGAAGACATTGTTATGGATATAATATTTCCGTACCATGAAGAAGATCCCAGAGGCTTCCGTTGTCCATGTAGTCATAGAACAGAAGGTTGCCTGAGGGAGAGAGCGAGTACCCTTGAAGGCAAACAAGATTCCGATGCTTGATGCTTCCGACAGTCGCCAATTCCGTCTCGAACTCCTTAAAGCTCTGTGGGTGTGAGTAGAGCTGCTTTATGGCTACTGGCCTGCAGTTCTTGAGCACACATTTGTAAACCGTGCTGGATGCCCCGTGACCGATAATGTACTTCTCGTTCAGATTCTCCGTCATTCTCATGATGTCCTCGTAGACATGGAGCGCCATGTTCATGTGTAAGATAACCAGCTTAGGTGCCGAGTTGACAGATGAAAACCCCACTGTAAAGCGCACAATATGCAATGTTTCAATGTCAATCAACAGCAATACGTAATTGTGAAGATCGTCGTATGTAATCTTGGCACACCTGGCTTGCTCGGAGAACCATCAGTGAATTGGGGAGGTCTATGTGGCTTGCATGCCGCAGCAAGGATCATAAGAAGTATGACAAGTCCCCCCAGCGCTATGCCGAGGATTGCTGCCTTTGATATTGGAGCTTGATGTTCAAACAACTTAGTTAATTTACAACTGTACAAATCCATATTTGACATTACAGACTTTTTGTAGGGTATAGAAATGTATACCTCGTGCCGAAGGTTGAGATGAATGGCAAGAGGAATCGAGCCAATAACCGCATAAACCCGGATTTCCAACAAAGCTACGGTGACAGGATCAAGTACTGAATCAGTAGAAATTGAAGCAAAAAGCAAATTATACTTGAACACAAAATATGTTCAAGGAGCTTACCAATCAGGAGGGAACCTGGTGAAGTTGTTGACCCTAGGAACAGCACCAGAAAGATTGTTGTATGAGAGGTTCCTATCAAAAATTTGAACAATGATCATATTCTAAAAGTTTGAGATATTTAACATGTCAGGAAAACAACAGAGATAAGCTCCCATCTTACAGAAAACTAAGACTAAAACAACTCGCAAGGGAAAGTAAGTCGCCAGTCAAGCTATTGTTCTCAGCACGCCTGCAATTTTCATATGTTTTGCATCAATAGCTCTCAACTTGCAAGGAAAATGATGGCTTTACGATGAACTTACAGCAAAGCTAAATTTTGCAGCTGACCAAGTTCCTGCGGAATTGGGCCACTAAGCTGGTTGTTGGATAGATCTCTGCAGCATTGAATTGTATGGGAAAAATAGTAACTCGACAATTAGAACAGATGGTAATGGAAGAATGACAGTTTTCATTCCAATATTTCACTCGGTAATTTGCTTACATCTCCATGATACTGCGCAGGTTTCCAAATTCAGTTGGAATAGACCCAATGAGATGATTGCTGCTCAAATTTCTGTAGTTGTTCATAAGAAGGCATTCAGGATTGAATATGGGACGAAGTTGTTCTTTGCCTTCTATTGAAGAATGATTTTTGAGAGTTAAACAAGGCTTACAGTTTTAGGAGATGCTCCAGATCACCGAGGGAAGAGGGGATCGGACCTGCAATCTTGTTGGAAGATAAATCCCTGCAAGGATGCAGATGGTTACAGAATTTGATCCATTTCTTCATCAAAGAAATGGCATGTCACATGCTCTGATGCTCGAGTGAATCTGTTAAGAGGGAAAAAGGGTTGAAGCGTATTGCACTTACAAAGTGTCCAAGTTACCGATTCCAGATAACTCGATAGGAATTGGGCCCTTCAAGTTGTTTGACGACAAGTTCCTGATGTAAAAGAACAATATGCTATCAAGCAGACGAACACATGTTACATTATGTAGTGATCACAAGGTAATCAAGGTGAACAGCAACTTTTCTAGAAGAACTCATAAAAAAACATTTGGAATTTTTTTCTCAAAAGGTCTTACAGGCAGTAACTTTTCTGAGAGAATCTCATAAAAACACATTCGGAAGCTTTTCAAAACGTCTTGGATTATAGAGATAACATTTTATGATGCGAAAATATTTGATTGCTACGATTTCAAAGGTCAATTTATTTTTCTCAAAATGTACCTTAATGTATAGTGAATTAAGCAAAATTATTGTTAATGGATGTGAAAATTCATAATAATCAACCATCACAACTATTTAGTTTAAAATTGTTAAACTTTCCAAATACACAACTAGTCCAAGCTTTGCAAGTTATGTTTCAAAGTGGTCAAGTGTGCCTGAAATCGTAGCAATCAGCTATTAACTTAAAAGTTGAAAAATGAGATGATATTGTCGATGATATTGAATAGAAAAACAAACTTACAAGTATGTCATGCTCTCGAGATTTACAAATGCACGAGGAATCGTGCCATTGAGCTTATTGCCATGCGCATTCCTACAATCAAGTTAAGGATCAATAACTGTAGGTAGTTTTTCCTCAGAAACATACAATGGCAACAAAGAACGAATGGATGCTTACAAACTGTTAAGATTGGTGCATGAACTTAGATTTTCTGGAATGGGTCCTTCAAGATGGTTGTTTGCGATGTTCCTGCATGATGTCGGCATTAATTTCTACTGAAACTGGCAAAACCATCAGCAATCCAAGAAAACTTACAGATCAAATAAGTCAGTGAGCTTGCCAAGATCAGGCGGAATCTGCCCAGTTAGCTTGTTATCATTCAGCTCTCTGTTTAGCGGGTTTTGAGCATTAGAACACTATTTTCCTTTCATCCTGAAACTGAAAGAGTCACTTACAAATAGTGAAGCCTCGTCATGTTCCCAAGCTCTGGAGGTATTGGCCCACTCAGATTGTTGCCTTGCAGGTACCTAAAAAAGAGATTTACGCCAATTAAATCAAAAGGAAAAGGGAGAAATGCATTGTTTTCTCATTAGCACGAACCACCAGTTAGACTTACAACTTCTCTGTATACGTCAAGTTGCCAAGAATTGGCGGAATCGGTCCAGTTAAGAGATTGCAGCTCAAATCTCTGAAAATAAATAATGAAAGGAAAGAAGATAAGTGCTAATAAACCCAAAGAATACTTTGTTGGAATATGATTTGGAATTTAAAATACCACAATTTGTTTTAAGCGAAGCTTAATTTAACTCGAAAACTTACAGAACAGCAAGTGCCTGCATCAGGCCTATTACAGTAGGAATTTGCCCGGTGAGCTTGTTACCCTGCAGTGATCTGAGATAACAAAAGCAACATCAATTCGTGTATGCAGCCACGAAAAAATCAAGAACATGATTTGGTATATTAATGATCAGAATCTATGTGATGCAGAGCCACCTACAAAGTTGCAACTTGCAGAAAGCCAATGTTGAATGGAATCTCCCCACTGAGCTCGTTGTAAGAGAGGTCCCTACCGATGAAGAAATGCAATGGAAGATAAAATCAAATCCATGCACGGAGCTTAAAAATCTACAAGTAGATTGGAGGATGGTTGTGTACTTACAAAACCTGAAAACTTGTACAATTGCCGATATTCTGTGGAATGCCTCCAGTCAAACTATTGTTTTTGACATCACTAGATCAAAAAATATTTCAGAATGTGTATGGCATAAAAATAGTGAAATGTTGAGACAAAAGGACTACTTACAAATACCACAACCCGGTCAACTGGCACATATCAGGAGATAATGTCCCTTCCAAATTGTTCCCTCTCAGTCCCCTAAGCAAGAGTGTAGTTCATCTTGGGATTAGAAGATAAAATTCAGAAACTTGCACAACTCTCACGCTTTATCAATTGAAACTCACAGGTACTGCAGAACTTCATTCCAGTAAATAAGTCGTGGTATTTCCCCGCTCAACTTGTTTTGAGCCAAGTCTCTGTAGACGCAGTAACATATGTTTACAGGAAGTGCTTTATTTAGGTAAAAAGGGTTCCATATTTGCCGGCAAATGCATCACAAAACTTACAAAACTTTGAGGTTTGGAATTTGAGAAAGAGTAGATGGGATCGGTCCAGTCAGCTGGTTGTTCTTCAACACCCTGAACACAAACCTCGTATGATAAAGATTCATAACAATCCAATCATCTAGTTATAGCTTACACTAAAAAAAGGCAGCTTACAGTGTATCCAACTGTTTCAACTTGGAGATCGCATATGGTATGTCACCGCATATATTGTTGTAGGACAAGTCCCTGAAACGTGATAAGAGTCAAATATAGCCTATCCAAGCTATGTTTTAAGGAAGAACAAGAGATAACTGGGGTTTATCACTCTTTGAGGGATAAGAGAGATATAATAGATGGTGTAATCATGATGCAACTACATTATCCCATTATCCTGAAACTTCCTATTCTGGGCTAAAGTTCACATGTCCCCTTATGCATCAACCCTCATCCAAAGGGACAAGGATCAGTCAAGTGAAAATGGAGGCATGAGATTGAAATTCAAATTGCGTGACAAGCTTAAAAAATGGGGGAAAAAGAAAATTTAAGAACATGCAATTGAAAACGATGTGTAATCTAATGGAATGCAAGTGATGCATGTTCTGGGGCACCACATTACATTTCACATTAAGAGAAAATGACAGTGACTTACAGGTACTTTAATGAGGAGCAGTCACCGATTTCATCGGGGATCTGCCCGGAGAGGCGATTCACCCTCAAGTCACTGTAAAAAAACAACCAGATCTCAGATATCAGTATACTCATCTCAAACGCAACCAACGGAAGACAGCTCTTATGAAAGAACATTTAAATCAAGAAGAAAAATAAACAGAAATGGATGGTGAGCTGTACATATAGTTGAGGCCCTTCAGGTTCCCAATGGCTGGTGATATCTCTCCATCAAGGTTAAGCCCAGAGAGATTTCTGAACCCAAAAAAAAAAACTCAAACAAGTTTAGACCCCGATAATATTAACAAACTGGTAATCCAAAATAAATTTTTGGGTGTAGATCAAAGCAAAACGTTCTTACAGGGAAACAACATTGAAGGTCATGTTGTCGCATGACACTCCTCTCCAGGAGCAGTAGTCAGAAGATGCATCACTCCAGTCATATAGGATGTTGTCAACATTTCTGAAGGACTTCTTAATCTCCATTAGTGTCCTTCCTGCACGTCCAAAATATCAATACCAGAGTAAGGTCAAATCTATATATTTATTAAACAGAGTGAGGAGTAAGAAGTTTCAAGAATCTCAAGATCATGTCACCCAATATACAATGAGTGCATCTTTTTTAGATTCAAGCAAAAAAAACAGATCTTGTTAACAAATCAAGTACAATAGCCTCAACCGTTGGATGATTATGGTCTCTTGAACAGGCAAAGATTTGATCTTTGACTTGTGGGGAAAAGGGTCTAGAAATGGTGCATGATGGAATAGACAAATGCAAGTGAGGTGATTAAAATATGCAGAGAGAAGATCAAAAGGGAAACCCTCCTCATGATTGGGTACTAAGAACCTCCCCATTATTTAATTCCTCGGTAATGCTCCTCTATTAAAATAAAATCACAAAAGCAACAGCAAGCCACATCCGTCTACGAACTAGCAAGAACAGTACCATCTTCGCCACTCGCATCTCCACCAGCCGACCTCCAAACAGCAACCAGAACAAGCAGAAGCAAATGCGGCTTGAGAGTCCCAAAAAACCCCATCGAACCCATCTCAGGAAGCAAACTCTAGATCACAGGTGGGATCTTGGGCGGCCAGCATCCCAACAGAAAGGTACCCAGCAGGGGATCGAGCCACGAGAGCACGTCCGGGGAGGTTGGAGAGAGAGAGAGAGGAGGGGAAATGGCGAGGCGGGTAGGCTGTGGAATGTAGAGAGAGAAAGTGTGGGAGGAGAGATGGAGGGGGGATCACGAAGTGCTCGGGCTCTCTCCTTTGCTGCTGCTGCAGCTGTTGTGTCTGTGGGCGTCGTCAGGTCACGTCTTGGATGGCAGAGCCTCTAAATACGAACCCATCTCGAGCCTTTGTTCTTTCTCTCTCTAGAGGAGCCTGTTTCTCTCTCTACAGTGGTGCACAGGTGGAGGTGGGGAGAGAAAAGGGTTGGGATGGAGATGGAGAGAGATAGAGAGGAGGTGTGGAGCAGTGATGTTGCAGAGATGGGGGCGAGGTGGTGGCAGGAGCCCATCTCTGTCCTCCCCTTCTCTCTCTTCACCTTTCTCTTTCTCTCTCTAACATGGTTGTCCATTGTCAGCTCCTCTCTCTCCGTCTCTCTCTAAAAAGATGGTGAGTTTCTCTCTCTACATGACATGCGAAAACTCACCCGCGCTAAAACGATCGTTTGTCTTTCCTTTTGTTTTTTTATTTTTTTCCCTTATTTGAGGTTTTTTAGAGGCATGCCCTTTATTATTTGATAATGTCGCATGGGTCTTACCATATTTCCTCTGGTTCTCTCTCGAATACACCAAAGGCTATAGACATCAATGCCTGAGACAGGACACACTCCCCGAGAGAAACTAGACTTTGGGCAACTATAAAAGATAATAAATTAGCAACATAATTAAGAGTTACCTATGGTAGACCTAATTAGATACAGGCATAGTTAATGACGCAGCCACTTTATTTTAGAGTAAGGTCTATCTATTATTATCATTTAGTTGGTTTAAGGATAAAAAATTAAGTAGACATGGACATAATGAATAATAATTTCATCATGATTGATCACATGTTAAATCACGATAAAGTCTCCATGTTTGGAATTATTTAGTTTGAGATAAAGTCTTTTTATCTTATCTCGATAAGGTCTTGTTTGGTTGACATGTTACCTCGAAATAATATGGCATACCTTGAAATTAATTGTATGGACCGCACAATTTCTTTGTTATAATATTTTTTAACTATGCTCAAATAAAAAAATCACATAAAAATATATTATAATCATTAAGAAAGTTAATATAACACATAATCAATGTCACATCATATGACATTTATCATTCCAATCCTCACCAACCCTCCTACCATCCAAACAACTACTATTCACATGAGGTTACTCCAATCCAATCCAACCCAATTACCTAACATGCCATGATGAATGTTTTCTCAGCAAGCAAATAAATGACGTATATTAACAAGACTCCAAAAGCTAGAGCTTGTCGAGTTAAAAATCGGGGTTATCCCTGAAAAGTGATCGTATGAACCTAGGCGCAGAAGAATCCTAAAAATAAAAAAGATCAAAAAGACCTAAATATGAGCCGCGCCCTAAAAAACGTAGAGAGGGAGCCAATACTTGCTTCAGATCGGTGGTTCATCGATCTCAACTTTAAAAAAAGCCTAGGAGGCAGAATACATCAAAGATGCAATAAGTATTGAGGAAAGCCGGTACATTAAGGGACCGTTCGGTTCGGGAATAAGCAGGAATAAGGACGTGGAATAAGGAGAATAAGTGTCTATTCTTTGTTCGACTGGAAGATAGGAATAAGGAGAATAAGGTGAAATAAAGGTAGGCAAAGTGGGATAAAGATAGGAATAAGAGTGAAATAAGATGGAATAATGGAGAATAGTCATATCACTAGAAACCGTGTCGGGAGGAGAGTTGGCCCCTTATTGCAGGGCTTATTCTCCAACCAAACAGGGGCCTAAGGGGGTGTTAGGTACGAGAATAAGCATGAATAAGGATGGGGAATAAGAAAAATAAGGATTTATTCTCTGTTCGGTTGGAAAGATAAGAATAAAGAGAATAATGTGGAATAAAGGCAGGTAAGGTGGACTAAAGATATGAATAAGAGTGGAATAAAGTAAAATAATGGATGTGGATGTGAATAGCCGTACTCTTGGGAATCCCACGAGGCAGAGAATTGACCTGTTATTTCAATGTTTATTCTCCAAACAAATATGGCCTAAGAATATCAACATGAGTCGAATATTTATTGGCCTCTACGATTCACAATATCCATTACTAGTATTTAATATTTAGTTGGTTCATCGATCTCAACTTTAAAACGAGCCTAGGAGACAGAATACATCAAAGATGCAATAAGTATTCAGGAAAGACAATACATTAAGAGGGTGTTAATTATGAGTATAAGCATGAATAAGGATGGAGAATAAAAAATAAGGATTTATTCTCTCTTCGGTTGGAAAGATATGAGTAAAGAAAATAAAGTGGAATAAAGGTAAGTAAGGTGGAATAAAAATATGAATAAGGATAGAATAAGTTACAATAATGGATGTGGATGTGAATAACTGTACTCTTGACAATCACATCAAACGAAGAATTGATCCTTTATTTTTGTGCTTATTTCCAAACGAATAAAGCCTAAAGATAACATCAGCATGAGTCAAATATTTATTGACGTCTGTGATTCACACTATCCATTATTAGTATTTAGTTAGTTTGAGGATAAGAAAGAAATAAGTAAACAGCAGCGACGTAATGGACAAAGTCTTCTTATATTGTTCTATAGATGGACTTTTTTTTAGCCAACAAAGAAATGAAATATATTAAAACATCAAAGGATGGAGTTCGACAAGTTAAAATAAAAAATAGATATTATTCATGAAAAGCAATCTTAAAAATCAAGGTGTATAAAAACTATAAAAATAAAAAAGATAAAAAAAACTCAAACATGGGGTCGTCAGAACCGGAACCCAAAGATATAGAAACGGGGAAATTGCTTGCTTCGAACCTAGAGGTTCATTGATCTCAACTTAGATTCGTAGAAGGCAATGCATAACAAAAGTCTTAATCAGTATTAAGTAAATCCAAAGCATTGATGATGATATCAGCCCAAGTCAACCACTTAATGTCTAGCATTCTACCACATTTTTTTTCAAATAGAATCAAAGCATGGTATAACATTTAATGAAATAATGCTTCCAAAACAATATTTTAACTCATCATCACCTTGACATCGAAGGATCAAAAAGCAATGTCGCTAATGAACACTTAGCTGCCACATGCCAATTATCTCTATGGTAACTTTTCTGACACCTCTAACTTCAAATCCCAAGGATCTAAAGGATTGATAGATCACGCTTTCATGGTTCATATTCATACTGGAAATCAGAATCAAACGAGTTTTTATCCTTTTGTTTCCACACGAGATTCTTGTTCTTGTTGAGCTCATCTAGGACACATGTGTTATCTTTTAATAGATGTGTCGCCCCAGACAAACTCCCCACCTGACAATTTCTTCTGCCCAAATCGACCCATCGAGGCATCTCTAACTCACATAATAAGTAAAATAACGTTAAAAATCAAATGAATTCAAACATGTTTGCACGGGTTTGCGTGTTAGGTAGCCGACAACCAGCGCAAAAGAGACAAATTCCTAAACAATGTTCTATTTTAGTAATACTTTAAGGAATTTGTCTCAAAACAGTTCGGATCTTTTCAATATGGATTTAATCAAATGTTTAGATATCGTTGAGGCATTCCCTATAGGCAACGTATTAAATCGCCCAAATGCAATGAGAAGTCGACAAGTACCGCTACATAGTTGATCGGATGTAGTTCAAATTGGCAAGGATTCTCGCATGAGGAATGCATGCAAGTAAATAAGCTAGTTTTGTTGCATAGTCGCACGGATGCAGTACAAAATTTGTAAGGGTTTTTGCATGATAGATGCATACGAGTAAAAAATTAGTCTAAAAGAGATTACAAAGGATGTCACGAATAGGTAGTTGGAATATTGGCACTTTGACTGGTAAATTGATGGAGAATGCAGATACGATAGAAAGAAAGAAGATTTAGATATTATGTCTCTAAGAGACAAAATGAGTTGCAGAGACAACAAAGAAGATTGAGAGGAACTTTGTATTCAGATAAAGATAAGGGTAGAAATGGTGTTTGGAGTGGTTGTTCATAAGGATTTGAATGATTTGCATGGTTGATGTGCAAAGATTCATAGATCGGATTATTTTGCTAAAATTGATGCTCGAAGAAGAAATTCTGAATATCATCTCAGTTCATGCACCATAAATTGATTTAGATATAAATATTAAACAAGTTTTTTTGGAGGATTTGGATAAGATTATGCAAGAAGTCTCACAAATAAAGATGATTTGTCTTTGTAGAGATCTTAATGGACATGTGCGAAAGGATGCTTCAGGGTATGCTAGTGTTCATGGAGGCAATGGCTTTGGGGAAAGAAATGAAGAAGGAAAAGTCATTCTCGATTTTATAACATCTTATGACCTTTTTATAGCAAACACTCTCTTCAAGAAGAGGAAGGAGCATTATTACTTATAAGAGTGGCTCAACTAAAACACAAATAGATTACTTTGCATTGAGGAAAAGAGATCGGTTGTTTTGTAAAGACTACAAAGTAATCACAAGAGAGAGTTTGACAATCCAACATTACTTGTTAATCGTAGATGTGCAAATAAAATGGATGGTAAAGAAAAGGAGTGCTTCCAAGATCACTAGAACTAGATGGTGGAATCTTCAATTGAAGCAATCAAGCTTCAAGGAGAAGGTTTTAGAAGGCTTATCTTGTGACTGTAACGGAAGTGCAAATGAGATGTGGGAGCCGGTGGCATCTTGTATCCGAAGGGTAGCCAAAGAGATGCTAGGTGAGTCAGAGGGAGGAGCTCCAGGCCAAAATGAGCATTGATGGTGAAGTGGAGGGGTGCAAGAGAATCTCAAAATTAAAAGAACATGCTCTAAAACTATGTCTAAGGATAGAACATAGGAAACTGTCATAAACTACAAAAATAGTGAAGAAGCAAAGAAGGTTGTAAGCGAAGCTAAGTCAAAAGCTTGTGAAGTATTGTAAAAAAATCTTGATTCTAAGGAGGGCTAAAGGATATATTCAGATTGGCCAAAGCAAGAGAACAAAAGACCAAAGACCTTTCTCAATCATGATGCATTAAGGATGAGGAAGGTCGCGTGCTTGTTAATCAAAAGGATATAGAGACTAAGATGGAAGCAATATTTCCATAAAATTTTCATTGGGGAAGGAAATAGAGATGTCGCTCTGGGAGATCTAGCTAGCAGTGAAAGTTGCTTGAATCATACAAGCTATAGACAAATACAAAGGAAGGAAGTAGAGGGGGCTTTCAAGGTTATGAGACATGGGAAATGTGTAGGGTCTAATGGCATTCCTATAGAAGTATGGAGAATTTTAGGTGAGTGTGGTTTAACTTGGCTTATAAATTTAGTTAATGTTATTTGACGAAGCAAGAAAATGCCTAAAGATTGGAGGTGAAGCATTGTTGTGCCTCTTTATAAGAACATATGAGACATTCAAAATTGTTCAAATTACAAAAGTATACAGCTGATGAGTCACACTATGAAATTTAGGAACGTATGATCGAAAGAAAGTTGAGGTAAGTTTCCAAAGTAAAAGAAAATCATTCGGATTCATGCCAGATTGCTCAACTATTTAAACCATCCACTTGTTGAGAAGAATGATGAAGATTTATAGAGCTAAAAGGGAAAAAATATACATATGATTTTTATTAATTTGGAGAAGGATTAATGATTATGTCCAACAGAAGATATTGTGGAGAGTTTTGGAGAAGTGATATGTACATGTTCATATACATTAACCTCATAAAGGATATGTATGATAGGGCTTGTGTAAGAATCCGGACTAGGAAGACTTATTATTTTGACATCAATATTGGTATGCATCAATGTTCGGCTTTGAGCCCATTCCTTTTTACTTTGATTATGGACGAGTTAACAATTCATATTCAGAATGAGATACCATGGTGTATGTTATTTGATGATGATATTGTGTTGATTGATGAGGGTATAGATGGGATAATTGAGAAGCTTGAGGTCTGGAGACATGCATTGGAGACTAAAAGATGTCGTATAAATAGGGCTAAGACTAAATATATGGAATGTAATTTTGATGGAAGTATTGATGAAGGAATTGAGGTGAAAATTGGTGATGATAACATTCAAATTAGAGATTCTTTTAGATACTTGGGATCTCTTTTACAACATGATGGAGACATCGATGGAGATGTTACTAATAGAATAAATATAGGTTGGCTGAAGTGGAGAGGAGCCTCTACTGTTCTCCAAGATAAGAAATTTCCTTTGAAAATCATAGGAAAGTTTTACAAAGCAGCCATGAGACCTGCTATACTCTATGGATATGAATGTTGGCATGTGAACCATAAACATGTGTAGAGAATGACAGCAGCAGGAATGAAAATGCTAAGGTGGATGTGTGGACACACACGCAAAAATAAGATTGGGAATGATGTAATCAGAAGAAAAGTTGGTGTAGCTCTAATTGAGGATAAAACGCGAGAAAATTGCTTAAGGTAGTTTAGCCATTTGCAAAGGAGGTGTTTGTATAGTTATCTTCCTCCTTCTCCACCGTGCGAGGGGCGACGATATATGGGCTCCGACAAAGCATTCGGGGTTCCGCCTTGCTTCTCCGCGTGCCCTGAAGATCGAGGATCAATCCTGAGGCATTGACATTGAAGCTCAGATGGAGGGGGATAGTCGGAGAGGTCGGGATCGAGTTGGCGATGCAACCTCATCGGAGGTGATGCTCTAGAACTAAGCTCCGACGAAAGTCTGTCTATTGTAGGAAGAGGTGACTTCCAGATGTTAGTGCATAGTCGAAGCATGCATAAAGTGCGTGCAAGTGAAATGGAGGGTGAACTAAGGGTCGTGGGGGCAAAGAATGTGGCGGTCCTGGGTGGGTTCTCCATCGTGTTGATAGAGAAAAGGGAGTGAGGATGTGAGAGGTTCTGGGGAAGGAAGACAGCGAGCAGGAGGTGGCACGTAAATAGTGGATGTCTGGTGGTGGTGATCGTGAGATGATTCGAAGGTGAGGGAGTGTGTGCGAAGTGAATTAAATTGGAGAAAATGGAGAAATAGAGGAGGAAGAGACAATACATGATCACGGGTTTAGCTATGGCGAAGGAAGTAATCAGGGATGAGCACCGAAGGTGCTCGAATCTTTCACTCAACCTGGTTGATCGCTCCAGGGAGCTCAACGGTGCTTAAGGCAACCGCGACATGGTCGGGGAGGTGGGTGAAGAACTGACTTGTCATATAGGCCAATCCTCAATATCTCGACAAATATTTATATAGCCATTCCACTCGATCAGAAGCTCCGCGGAAAGCTGCTAGCGCTGATTGATTGGCCAGACCGCAGAAAGCTTTGATTGGCCCCTTAGGCTCTTTCTGCTAGGTCGTCATTGCCTCTTGATGCCGCTCTCTGCTGTCACTAGAAAGATAGTGGAAGATGGGCCTAGGCCATTGATTGGTGGGGGGTTGAAATGGAGGAGGAGGAGGGGGGGTTTGTAGGAGGAGGTCAAGCATTATAGGAGGTGAGGTGTGACTTTGAATGGACGATTTGAAGGGGATGGAGTGATGGATGGAGACGTTGAGGGTCCTGCAAAGATCTCAGGTCTAACAGTTGCATGGGGGTGGCTTTGGATCGATGAGAGGCTTCTAGAGATGGTGGCAAAAAATGGAAAGGTGGCGATGGGGTTTCCATGCGTAACACCTGGAGGTGGTGAGATGGAGGTTGATGACGAGGCCTAGACTGTTGGATCATGCGATCCAATGACCCAGATGGAGGCATGGGTGGATGGCTTAGATCAAATCATCAGATCTGATCCAACGACTGTGGGCGAGGCGGAGATGAGCTAAGATGCGAAGTAGAAGAACCAATCCAATGGTGGAACGTGAGGGATGCGTGATGAGCGAAGAGGCAAGTTGTGTGGTGGCTCCAGAGAGCACTGTGTGGCCCAATTAAAAAAATAGAAATTAGGAAAAATACAGATAAATCAAAAAGAAATATTTAGAAACTGAATTAGGAAAAAGTCAAAACATGAAAGTTGTAGATCTCATCAAGATCTACAAGCTTCATGTTGGAAAAAAAATCAAAAGAGGTCATTTGTACAAAGAATAAATTTTTTGCAAGCATTTTTAATGGTTTAAAAACACATATTTTTAATGGTTTTGTGTTTTCTTTGTATTTTTAATTCTTTTTAAAGCCAAAATAAATATATACAATAATTAACCTAATTTTTAGGGATTTTTGATGAAATATAAAATAAAGAAGAGTGTTAATAATTAAATACAATAAATTTAGGGTTAGATATTTAGTGTCAATTATACACAAATTATTTACAATATAATATAAGTTAATGTTAGTGAATTAATGGTGGTTTTTGTTGAATTATTTAAGTTAGGAAAATAAGGAATGGATTTTATAATGACGTATCTGGGACTCATCAGCAGACTGGTGAAGGTGATGCTGCTTAGAGGTCGAGGAGACCTTCGTCATTACGGGCTGAGGATGGCGATGACGATCGCAGAAGCCGCTAGAGGCAGTGAAGCTTGGAGGCAAGTCGGTGAGGTGGTGGAGTTGTGAAGAGGTAGAGCGAACCTCGAGCAAGTCCGAGTGTGGAGCGGGTGGCCGAAGGCTCAGTCGACAAACGATCGAGCAGTGGAGGTATGATGGGAAAAGTTGGAGGTGCAACATGGAGGCTGGTAGCTGCGGGGTTGGTGCTCCACCGCGAAGGGCGGAGGCAGTTGTGGCTGAGCTCGAGGGCGATGCGGGTGGCTAGAGTCGGCTTAAGATTTGGCCGAGGACTCACTCTGGTGGAGTCATTGGCGAAGCGGAAGACGAGGTGGGGTGAGGGCTGATGTCGTGTGGAAGAAGGAAGGTCAGTGGCGGAGCTCCTCGAAGGTGATGGACGGATGTAGATGGGTTTCCCCGATCGAGGGCAATGATGAGACCACGAAGGAGACATTACAGCGGGCGCTCGATGAGGAAGGTGAAGAGAAAGCAGAGGGAGAGAGTGAAGAGAGGGGGAAGAAGGGAATAGATAAAAGGGATAGAGAAATTACTTGTTCGCTGGAGAGGAATGGTAGAACCCGAAAGAGCTGCTTGATCTTGGCCTCTAGCACGTGGCGGAGTGTGCGACGTTGAGCAACTACCTTTAGAGGTTGCTACTACATAAGAGAGAACCCCTTATGGATCTCACCGGAGGAATGGATGTCGTTGCTCGAGACGTAGTGCCTACTATTATCACATGAGGGTGGTGGTGAGCTCTCTTCCATTCCTCTATAGGAAGTGGTGGATGATTTGCTATGGGGGCGATGTTGAGGTTTTTAAAGGTGGTTGACATTGCGGGCATAGGAGGAGAGAAGATGGAGGCAGAGGAGGTGGGAAGTTGTAGATCATGCGCGAGACATGGGGAGAGAGGTGTCGGGTCGTGCAGAGGTGGGTGAGCAGGAGAGAGAGAGGAAGGAGGAGGCACAGATCACACGAAGACGATTGCGGTGGTTGTGCGCCGCGGGTTGTGGGGAGATGGTGGAAGAGAGTAAGTGGGTCGCAAGGAGTGCCGCCACGAAGGGCGGGGAAGAAGATCGCACCTTGCCGCAGGAAGTGGGGCGATGGTTACGGAACATGCGGGAGGAAGGAGAGGGGGGTCACGTGGATAGCCTTGAGGCTGCCACGTGGCAATGAAATTTAAAAATATAAATATAAATATAAATTATAAAGTATATATTAAAATAATAATATAAATATAAATATAATAAATGATAATAATAAATAAAATAATAAATAAAAAAATTGAAAATTGAAAATTGAAAATTAAATAAATAAAAATAAATAAATAAAATAAAATGAAAAGGTGTGACACGTGGCACCTCCAAGAGCGGCCACATGTCAATCCTAGAAAATTTGAAAATTAAATCTAAAGAAAAATCCAAAAGAAATAATAAAAGAGGTAAAACCAAAAAAGTAGTCAACACTAAAGTTGCTCGTCTCGACTAGATCTATAACTTTTGTGAATGATCCAAAACTAAAAGAAATCATCTATACAAAAAAATATTTTTGGTGGTACTTTATAGATATCAAAAATTGTAAATTTATATTTTACATTTTTTTATCATTTTTAAATAATATAAAAATCAAAACAAATTGAAAAAAGTATAAAACAAATATTTACAACTTAATCTTATTTATTTGGATTTTTAATAATGAAGAAAATAAAGAAATAAAATAGAGGGGGCATATGTACATACTATATATACAGACTCTTGTTGATTTATTTTCTTTGATTTTTGCCTCAATTTTTATTTAGATTGGTGTATGTTTTATTAGAACATAAATTAAAGAAAATAAATGCAAAAGAAATAAATCAAAAGGATTATTTTTATACATAAAATAATAAGGTCAAAATAATCAATATGTACAATATACAATGGGGATCCAAAACCCAAGTTTCACATATGAACTTCGATTCTTTTAAATTTTATCTTATTTTGCAGATAATTGAATGTAAATTAATTCAGAAGTGTGTCCATAGGATACTGTATGAGAGAGATATCCACTTTCATGACTTTTAGTCAAAACTGGGGTTTATTGGGCAAATTTATAAGTTAGTATTTTTTGTTATTTTTCTTTTATTAATGTTGGTAATAGGAATACTATAGAGTTTATTTTATTTAATTTTAAGTTAGTAAAAAATAAAAAAAAACAAGAGAAAATATGGTGTAATTACAAGTAATAATTTACAAAAGAATTTAGGCTTCTTATTCATGCAATTATGCATGTGCTAAACAACGAATATTATCTACAAGTGCATGAATGATATTGATGCAAAATAAATGGAGAAATGTAGCTAATTACTCGAGAACGAAGCTCTATTTTCAACTTTTAGAGTGATGAATCACATATTCATCAACCACCTATACTTAAACCTTTCTCATCCTCGAGCAATTAGAATGAAATGCAAAAAGTGAAATGATATTGGGTTGCATACAAAGGTCATGAATAAAAAGTGAAAATGGAGCTTGATTCGACCTTTGGATTAATAATGTGGAGGAACTTGTTATGCAAATTAGGTTTTTAATAACAACATCCTCCAAGTTTGCACAAGTCAATATCCCGACCCGACTCAGAAGTTATCTTAGATCAACCTCCTCCTTAAGCATCCTACATCAACACTGAATAGTTGTCTCTGGTATGTGAAGGGTGTTAGCTCTTCCCATCCAAGATGGAAGAATACCATGAAATTTCCTCCTCCAGTAACTCATTCTCGAGGAGTCAGGTATTTCCTTCTAAGTTCAAGAACATGCTAGTTCATAACGAGTAAGGAGATAAGTATAGAATAAGGGGAAAAGAAGTGGAGAGTGACAAGTGTAGTCAACTCTCCTGTAAAGCTTGGCCGATGTAGCCAAGTCTCCATTAGATCTACATGTTCGCTGAAGCTTGGACCATTTTGGTCAATTATATATTTTTTCCTTTTTGGTATTGGTTTCTTTTTGGTAGAAATTTGTGGTGGCTCTGCATGAATCTTTTGTATCCCGACGGATATAGAGTCTTTTGGTCTGCCCATGATTTTGGGTCTTAGAAAAATTGTGCTAGCAGTTCATCTCTATCCGAAGCTTTATTTCAACCTGGTACTCCGATCTTTAGATGTCCATGCAACTAAAAAGAGAAACACACGGTCTTCCAACACCTTGTCTGAGTTGAGTTAAGTACGCACTATAGAGTACAGAACTATTCCTTATCCAAGAGTATACTCAGAATAAAGTGATCAGGTTATATACTAAGAGTCAAGTCTAGACATTATCTTGTGAATTCGAAGAATTAAGTCTAAGACTTGAAGTTTCTAAAATCCTACTTCTCATTGAAGTTCCTCTGAAATTTAAGTAGATTAAGGTCAAATCAAGTCCATCCTTGATTTCTATTCATGACTCGGTTCAGAACCCATTGACTCTCCACTTTGCATATGCATGATATGCAAATGAAATGTGGATGCTATGAAATGCAAGTGAATGGAGTGCAAAATGATTTTCTTCCTTTTATTTTTATTTATTTTTTGAATGAATGCAAGGATGATATGCAAGAGTAAATAAGAAACTATTTTTATTAAACACAAGTTTTTTAGTAAACCTCCTATTTTACAACAATTTTACAAAAGTATATTTACAGGAATTTACAAGATTATACAAGTTTTACAAGGAGGTTATTATACACATTATACATATTGTACAGCTTGTATACAATTATAAACATTATACAAGTATTTTACAAAGGCAAATTTTTTTTATCAATTTGACCCATCCTGTAATTATTGAATATTATATATAAAAATACGTGAAAGTACGAGCTATGAGGAAAGTATATATATATATATATATATATATAATATACACGTCACATATACTTAGCGGACATTTAAATAATGTTTTCATATTTTATTAAATTTGATTAAATCTATTTAGATCAAAACTTAAGTTCTACAAGTTGTTGGGAGTTTAAGGGCATACGTATAGTTGCTGCGAACTTCTATATGAGATTTGATCATTACAAAAATATTATGAGTAGATTCTAAATGAGTTTACACCACTCAGAAAAAAAAATGTAAAGCCGATGGTCACCTCTCGTGAATAAATACTACAACACAATTGCATTTATTCTTTTACTGATACCATCTAATTACTAAAATCTACTTTTAAGTGGAGTTTTGTACACTGATCTGAGATCAGATCATTACGAAAACTTTATAGGGATATTCCATATATGTTATTCTACTATTTAGAAAGTAGTGTTTAGGAGGATTGGTTTAATTTGCAATTCAAAAAAGACTAGCGACGCAGCTTGTTGCTCGTTTGTTTCATGTTTCGGTGTAAACTTTTCTTATTATATTCATTGAAAGTAAAGCAATAAGCTACTATGGTTGGTCTCTATAAGCTAATACAAGAATATAGGTATATCTACTATTCGATTGATGCAAGTTAATTATTGAAATCTATTTTAGATCAAGGTCTTGTACATGGATGTGAGCTCTGATCATAAACATTTAAAAAATAATCTATACATGTTATTCTATCATTTATAAATCAATAAAATTCAATAATTAGATCTTCAGAATTAGATATTCAAACATGCTTATATCGAAATAGAATCCGAGGAGTGTCTACATCACAAGATGGATCCCTAATGCAAGCTAGTTGAAGCTTGATCTATCGTCTCTCTCAAACTTCAGGGGACGTTCGGTTCAGAAATTAGCAAGAATAAAATGGACAGTACTCTTAGAAACCGTGCCGGACGGGAAATTGACCCCTTGTTCCAGTGTTTATTCTCCAAACGAATAGAGCCTAGAGTATTATCAACCCGAGTCTTTTTTAAGATCAATTCACCTATATCGTCGTCACATAATCCATAGCTACTAAACAATAATAAACACTGGCTTACAATCGTATGACTCTACTAATGTATCGTATTTCTCTTAAGAGATATATAACTATAAATAATGACATGTGAGATTTAAAATGCGCACGTACAAAGTCTCCCCCTCACAATGGGGTTAAGAGGAAAATAAGAGAGGGTCGAGAATTTTCACCTTATCTTTGAGCCTTCCAATAGATACCTACGGCCTTGAGCTTTTCTCGTGTTGTTAACAACATTGACGTGATATACATTAAATAGTAATTATCTGGATTAATATGAATCAATTTAATAGCATCCCAAATTAACAAACAGATAATCATGTATTTCATATTCACGATCCAATTACAAAATGTAAACATGAACCAATTCAATATGCAATAATGTATACTAAGGGAAGATCGAATAAGGGAAAAACAATAAATTAAACATGGCAAAGAAAACAATAAATCAAACATGGCAAAGAAAACAATAAATAAGTTAGAGAAGAGATCACCAATATGCACGTTATTGATTGTTCTTAGATAGGATATAGCTCACACAATACTGATGCGTAGGGTACTAAAGATCCGCTCCCAGGATCTGATGGCACATGATCTCCGTCTGCACACTGATGAGATCATCTTCAAAAGTACCTCGAAGAACAGCAGTTGGGAGAAGAGAACTGAAGGGCTTCACAGTGGAAGAACATAGAGAGCGAGAGAGCTTTCTTTGCGTAAGAAGAAAATCGTATCTGGGGATGTCTACTTATTAGGTTACACCGTCCCCCTTTGAAATCCATAGCCACCTACTCAACGGGCTTCAAATCAGATCTCAAAACAATAGATATGGGGTTGTTGGTCCACATTCGCTCAATAGACATATTTCAAATTAGTCCGATCATTTAATTTATCTGAATATGTTAATTGAAACCCGCAACAAAAATATCAAGATCCGAGTTGACTCTCTCGAGCCTGAGAAAGAACGGAGTGCGCACATGTGGTCCTTCATTCATCCTCTCTACTATTTCTACAAGAGCTTGAGATGAGAACTCATATATAAGTCCATCAACGTTTTCACACTACTAGATGTGGTACTAAAACTCCACCAAACTCATCTTATTTCAGATTTGAGAATTTTCAACTTTCCTCCAATCTAATTAGCTTCCCGCTTGAAACCAATTTGGTTACCCAACGTAATTACCTAGGTTTACCAAATTAAAAACCTATTTACATTAAAATTAAATAAAAGATCTCCTTCATCTTAGATGTTTCAATGGAGAAGGAAGATAAGTTTTATGTGAGAAAGAAATAAATGGCAAAAATAAGAATGGAAGGAGGGTTATGGTTTGATCTTATTTTATATAGACATTGGGCATAGACAATGGTAGTGAGGAGTTCCTTTAGGCTCACCATTTGGCTATTACATATAAAATGGCTATTACATATTTTTTTCTAAATTCCGACCATTTCTTTTATTGGTTATGTCATTTCCTCCACTATACTTAGTTGATAAGTAACTTAATCAACCTTGTCCAACTTAAGATTTTACTCTATATGTCATGTCAAAGGTAAAATTTGATCCCCAAAAGTATGATTTTATAACCACCGACTAATTTGCACATAATATAAATTATTTCCATTTTAAACTTTCATTTATTAATTTATACTATTTGTATTTATTCATATAAGAGAGTTTCGATTACTTAGATTTAGATATTTGTGACTGAGGTCCGGTAAAAGTTACAATTATTGCAACATCTATCCAATTTTATTAGTATCAAATTGCTAATGTTCATCCTCAACGCATGATCGTAAACCTCTGGGAGCTTCGCGAATGGGGAATTCCTAACATCCAATTAAAAATAATAATAGCACATGTTGCAAAAATAATAATGGGAAAACGAGGCTTCTCCATCCTATTTTCCAATGATTTTTTATTTTTTAAATACTATCGTATATTTTCATCACTATATCTCTCTAATATGACATTCTAATTTCATTAGAAACAAAGATTCTTATGCCCTCCATCTAAAACATGTAATTTTAATACTCTTACAATAGTTGTAATCGACCTAATCAAAATGGAGACATATGAATCACTGTTTCTGATGAAAATGGAATGACATATTAGAAGAATATAGAGATTAAAAAATGACAGCAGTTTTAAATAAAACAAAAAAAACCAAAAAATGAGACAGAAACAATCCGTTGGAATCAAGCAGCACAACAGAATTCCATTTCGAGCCTCAATCGTAACCTTTCGATAATTAGTGGATGAAGTCACATATTTTACAGAAAGGCTTTTGGTACATGTTACCTAGATGACAATCATAAACATTCACATATGGACAGAAAATAAGCTTTATTATTGATCTATCCACATTCAACTCTTATAAACAAATAAAAAAAATATTCCATCAATATTTTTCTTCCACCAACATTACCTGGAATCAGAAAGTTGCTCAACTACAACTATATCTAAGAGAGGGTATTTGGATAAAAGAAATAAAAAATACTCCAAAATCTATTCTTAAGATCTTAGGTAAAATAAAAAGATATAAATATAAATATAAGGATATATATTATATGGAAATAAAAACTACGGATTCAAGTAATCAACTAAAACATAATAATGCTCACAATCATTAAACATGTTAATGACAATAATTATGTAGGAATCAACCAATTTGCAAACGGCATAAATATTACTTTATATATCCATCATGCCATGCACATATAGTTAGATTCACATTTATGTCATTATTTTCATAAAGGGAGCTGGGAGCCTAAGCCCAGGGTGCAGGTAATTTTTTTTGCGTGATTTTTGAGTTTTTTTGAATGAAACCTTAGGAGGATTTTCTTAATATATTTAGAGAATATGTGTTTCAAGTTTCATGCAAAACAAACATTCCTAACACATTCAAGTAGAAGGGGTCAATTTCAGTAATTCTGAGACCGTTAAAATTTGATAGTCTTGATGAAGATGATAGGAGTCTCGAATTAAGTTGAATTTTGAATGACACCATGGTGGTACATAGTGATCTAATTCCCCCAAGATTTCATTTCAAAAAAATAAAAAATCTATGAAAAAATGAGTCGGGTGTAGGTAGTTACCTACATCCCTGGGTGTAGGCTCCCTTTTCTCTTTCATAAATCAAGTATTTGAAATACATTCTAAAATACCAACACTATCACACGTTGTTCTCGATGGTTTATCGATTTCAAACATATATTTAGTAGGTTTTTTATCACTTATACCCTTCTTAACTTTTGCAATATCAGTAATGCCCTTCCATTTTTTGAGATATCAGTTGTGCCTTTACCTTCTTTTAAAATCCACAGTTCTGCCCCCTTTGTAACATCAGTTATGCTTTTATTTTACCTTAACGGAAGGCATAATAGTGAATTTTGTAAGAAGGTAAGGGCATAGTTAACATTCTAAAAAAAGAAGGGTAGAACTAACATTGCAGAAGCTAAGAAAGTAACTAGTGATAAAAACCCTATTTGGTAGTGCCACTCTAGATGTATGCAATAGAAAATGGGATAGCACTCGTAGAACCTTATTGTAAAATGCAATTTAATCCACTTATGTGAAGTATAAATTGTTGAAAGGTTACAAATTGGACTAAAAATAGATGATTTATTGGGTAAATTACAAAAGAAAGACCTCAACTAAAGATATATTTTCGATTGAGGACCTCGACGGAGAACTTTCAATTTGAATGTTTAATGTCAAAATAAAGGATCACGAAAGCTTATGGAGGTATGTACTTGAACCAAAAAAAAATCAAACATCTTTTTGTTACATTTGAAGACTTCTAAATTTCTAATTGATCAAAGTCGACGAATGATGTCTTCTGATCGATTGAAGGCGGCGTTTCATCGAAACAACACTTTTGTAAAAACTATAGTTAATGGAAAATCCAATTACATGTTGCATCCATATTTTATGTCAAAACAATGAGAATGATGTGCATATGTAGAAAAACAAAAAAATGACATTCGAGTTAATTCTAAGAAATCTATGACGATCCTCTATCATCAAAGGTAGTTGCTTGATTAGATTGATTTAATTCTATGAAAGATTCTTGTGGAGAACGCCCTTATTGATCATTTATAGAAATTATGGTACCGATTTTTTAATAATTAAGAGGGCGTTCAATTCGGGAATAAGCAAGAATAAAGATGAGGAATAAGAAGAATAATCGTTTATTCTTTCTTCGGCTGGAAAGATAAGAAATAAGGACAATAAGGTGGAATAAAGATAAGAATAATGATAGAAAAAGGTGAATAATGGAATGTGGATGAGAATAGCCGTACTCCTGGAAACCACACCGGACGTGAAATTGACCTCTTATTCTAATGTTTATTCTCCAAACAAACATGATCTATGCGAAATAAATGAGAACTTGGATTTTGATCATATGGCAAAATTTGTACTTCCTTTGTCGATGTCTCTTTAGTTTTGATTGCATCATCTTAAAAACGACATTTCATCTTTGTGCATGTCTCCTGATTGGGATAGTTTTCATCAACACGGGTATTTTTCTATGGACAAGATCTTTACTCAAACTAAGTAACATTGTAATGTAAAAAGAAATCTTGCATACAAATTTTGTTTTACTCAGAGATAAGAATGACGAGTAAGATGAAATTTCAAGAGAAATAGAAAAAATATTCATTGGTAGTTAAACGAAGGTATTAGATTATAAAAAAGATTTTAATAATTCTATCTTCACATTAATGATCCGAAATGTTTTTTGTAATTACGCTTTACATTCTTACAAAACTCACTCTATCATGACATTTTTGGTAGGGGAATAAGGATTGAAATAAGTCATTATTCTCATCTTCCATTATTCGACATTGTCCACTCCATTATTTCACTCTCTTATTTTCCTATTCCATTATTCCACCTCCTCTTTGGAGCTGTGGGAAGAGAGGATTTTCCGTCATATTCCTTCCTAGGTTTGTAAAGAACAACAAACGATGTGGGCTTATGGTGCTATATACACGTACATTGAAATTAGTACACACTATGAAATTCATCGTGCAGTGTGGGTTCATTTTAAAATATATGCATAAATACAGAAACCGATATATTGCGGTTAATGAAAATTGCAAATTATATCCTTAAATAAGAATACAGGTTTGGAAACAAATAATCATAATTCAGATATAGATATTTAGCAAACGGAAACGAATTATCTTGAGTATAATAGGTGCCCTCTAATGCTTGCATTCAATAGGATTTTGTTTGTGAAGTTGAAACTAATAGCTAATTCAATCAAAATTAATAAACTACAAAGATAACAAAATTAAAAAAAGAAAATATATTATTATAGTAAATTTAATAACTTGTATAATAAATGATTAATAATATATAGATCTATATTTTTCTTTCTACATTTGAAAATGACTCGGATCCAATATATTAGAAATAATCCTGTAACACACAAGTTGATGTATGCATAGATTCAACAATAAGTATATCTGTATTCGTCAAAAATATGTAACCATGTCCGTGTCAATATCCTAAAAAATTAAAAATAATATCCATGTCCTTATTCATGCAGCGAAAAAATAAAAACTTGTACTAATATTTGTAGTTGTATCCGTCAAAATTAAAAATTCTTATCCATATCCACCTAAAAGCGGATACGATGACGAACGTATGCAGATGTACATGTATCCTATTGCATCTCTATTGATAATGCATCAGACTTACACCGTTTATTTGCCAACTAATATATTTAACTAACTTACAAATTTTATTACTTATCAATGATGTGCTAATCGAACAAAAAATATCAGCTAACTACCCTTATTCGTCCTTTATTTTCCCTTATCCATGTCCCAACAACCAAACAGAAAAAGTACCTTATTTTATCTTATCCCACCACCTTATTCATCCTTATTCCCCTGCCGAACATACCCTGGTGCGTTCGGTTCGGGAATAAGCAGGAATAAGGAGAATAAGGGTCTATTCTTTGTTCGGCTGGAGGATAGGAATAAGGTGAATAAGGTGAAATAAAGGTAGGTAAGGTGGGATAAAGATAGGAATAAGAGTGAAATAAGATGGAATAATGGGGAATAGTCGTACCACTGGGAACCGTATCGGGAGGAGAATTGACCCCTTATTCTAGGGGCTATTCTTAGGGCTGTCAGGAAAGCTCGAACTCGATGAGCTCAACTCGGGTTCGTCTCGTTAAGGGCTCGTGAGCTGGACTCGAAACCTTAACGAGCCCGAGCCCGAGTTGGGTTTTATGGCTCGCTAGCTTATCGAGTCGAGTTCGAGTTGGACATTGTTCAACTCGAAAACTCGACTCGATAACTCGTTTTCTCTCTTAATAAAAAATTAAAAACATATATACCAAAACTTCCACATTGAGTTTGATTAAACTAGAGGTTAACATTTTTCTTGCTCAAAAAAGCTACACAAAAGGGTATAAAAAATCAAAATTACAAATGTCATTTGCATAATTTAATGTATAAAATGGAACAATGACTCATTAAGAGGTTCATGAGCCAGCTCATTTTGAGGCTCATGAGCCAGCTCAGAAACTCACGACTCGATAAGAGACTCGTGAGCCAGCTCAGAAACTCGTAGCTCGATAATAGGCTCGTGAGTCAACTCGAACTCGACGAGTTCAAGTTCGAGTTGGTGATCCAAGGCTCGATCCTTATCGAGCTCGAGTTCGAGCTTAGGTTTCGTATCGAATTCGAGTCCGAGTTGAGGCCAACTCGGCTCGTTGAACTCGATAGACACCCCTAGCTATTCTCCAATCAAACAGGGACTTACTGTAATATAACAAAAAGAATATATGACCATAGTTACAACTAAAAAAAATAAAAGCATACATGTTATTTGGAAAAAAATGTTATTTGGAAAAATCGAAAGTGTACAAGCGTAAAGCTCCCTGCACAATGACCCACACTTTGGAGTATATTCAAAGGAGCCAATAAAAAAGGTATTTTCGGACATGGATTTCAGTATTATAATACTTTTCCAATGACGTTCTATTTTTCACTGAAAACAATAAATCTTACTCTTACACGTAATTCAATATTTAGTAGACATTGTTTGATTGACTACACCCCATTATTTTTTATTAGCATTAAATATATGAAGGAATAACGTAAATGTTATGATGATAACAATCACAATGACATGCATTCAGTCAAACATGTTCATGAAATATTGAATTACGTAGATTGTATCCAGCAACTTAAGAGAGGTCTGGTGATAGTGCAGTGTACCTACACTTTAAAATACTCGATTTGAATCTCAAAGAAGATGCTTCGGACCTCTCGAAATTACCGACCTAATGTAAAAAAAATCATTTTTTTGTCATTTTTCATAAAAAATGCAATATGATGGGGGGAAAGTCTAACAATATCGAAATTGAATTCCCAAATTATTACACTTCTTTTATCATGTCCTTTTTGATATTTACCTAAAAAAATTTGAATACTCTTTAAGGTTTTTATCACGTGTGTCCTTAACTTCTGCAATATCAGTTATACCCCTCTTTTTTATAACTTCAGCTATACCCCTTTTTTTGTAACTTCAGTTGTGTTGTTGACTTCTTACAAAATGCACAGTTCTACCCTTTCGTAATATCAATTATGTATATATTTTACCTTAATGGGTGGGTATAAAACAAGGAGGGATATACCTGATATTGCAGAAGTTAAGGAGATCAAAACAATTTTTTTTTAAAAGTTACCATATAAATCATTTTTAACACAACAAGTATATCGTTTATTAAAAAAATTTTCAAATGTACGATGGTTTTTGAACCACTTTCGAAAATCTCACCATCATAGGTCAATTTTCTTAAAATGTACCTAGCTAAGATTCCAAAAACCCACATGTACAAGATTACACGTGCACAGGGGGCATTTTGCAAATAGGCCAAATTATGAGGAGAGCTTTGCCATTGTGCACTAGACAAAGGTTGCAGAGGTTCTCATGTGTCCTGAAGGGGACGCAGACAAGTGGTGGTGCATTATTCGCCCACCCTCCACATGAGGAGTTCCCATCTCACTTAGTGAGATGTTGACTTTTCCATGTGTCTTCTTCTTCACTAACACCCCAAGTTTGTGATAAAGATTAGATCAATTTCTTGTTGCAATCAAAGACCATACCCAACTTACCAATTCATGATCTGAGGAGATTTGCATGGTATATACTCCCTAGTAAAGTTTTGAGACTCCATTTTAACCTCAAAGAATATAGAGAGGTGACCCTATTTCATGTTCATACATCATGTCTACCAAACTAACTCTATCCTAAGGCGCATCAAAAAGTTCGAACAGATTTCGAATCTCAAAACCACGTCCTTCCGCGACAACAATAAAATTGGCCTATATCAATATTTTCGAAACTGTTGCAATATCTCGTCCAATGTTATATTGTGGAAACTTTGCAAGCGATCGTACCAAGCATTAGGCGCTCGTCTTAGATTATATATCGCATTATATAGAATAAAGACACGGTCTTGAAAAGTAGACAAAGAGAAATCGAGAGTTCGTCTAACATATACTTTCTCTTTGATAAAACTGTTTAAAAATACGCTCTTTAACATTCATCTGGAAGATTTTAAACTCACAAAACCTAATATAAGATGAAAGTATTCATTCATTGAATTGTAAATTACAAATGAAGGAGTTGCATAATTAAATAACAGAAAATCCAATATTTCACAATTTTATCTAAAATAATTAAAAAAGTAGAAGAAAAATCACTATTCCGTATTGATTGAAGTCTAGCAACATATGTACATATTTCATCAAAATCGACACTTGCTTCATTGTTATACCCTTGAGCAAATACTATGGCTTTGTTCCTTGTAAAATTGCATGACTCATCAAGTTTATTACGGAAGACCCGACGACTTACAATAATGAAATGTATTTCAGTTTATGAACTAAGTCCTAAACATCGTTCCTTTCAAACTGATTGAATTATTCTTGCATTGCTACAAGCGACGACTCATCATTGCTAATTGCAAGGTTCTTCAATAAAATTTCAATTCACATTGAGGCTTAAAAATGTTAAGTCATACCTGATGGGTATGAACAAATGTCCAATCTTTAGATAGATTATGAACACTTCCTGAATCTTTTACATAAAGTATACCAATAAACAATTATTCATCTTCATCATACTTATTTATAATTATATGATTAGTCAATTTCATTAATTCGTCGAATGTGACATTAAGTGTCTCTTCTACTTTTGATGTTGTCTTGTTGGAAACAAGATAAGCTTTACAACGAGAGAAATACCCAATAAAGACATCTTCAAAACCTTCAAAATCAAACTTATCTTTAGCACTTTTAATATCTAAAACAAAACACTTGCGATAAAAAATTCTAAACAATATTTTCTTCAAAACAGGTCTCAAAAGCACTCGGTGCAAAACACAACAAGTTATGTTAATAGCTTCAGCCTAGAAATACCTAGACAGACTTGATTCAACAAACATTGTCCTGGACACATTCTTTTAGTGTGCGCTTCTTTTGTTCAATTTCATACTTTTATGATGTAATTCTCAGAACATAATACTTGCGATGAATTCATGTCTAGATATAGAACTAAGAAAATTCTTCGTTTTCAAATTCACCACCATGATCACTATGAGTCTTATACATACAACATTCGTTTTATTGAATTATTTTACATTATTTCTTGAATTTCTTCAAAATCTTAATAATTCGATTGTAAAAAAACATCCTAAGTAAATTTGAGAAATCATGAATGATTATAAATAAAATTGTGATCCCATCATATGCTTAATTTGGGTAGAATCGAAGAGGCACATGTACAAAAGATCGAGAGATCTTTTGATTGATACAAACACTATTTGTTTAAAAGAAGCTCTGGTTATTTTACTAAGATAACAAGAAGATCAAATAGTAGATTTTTGAAAGATAAATTATGCAAACTTTTTATTTGTGATTTATGTATCCTAACCTATTGTTCCAAAGTGTATCTATCATAGAAAGACTTCTTATTATTGATAATAAGAAAAATAAGAAATTGCTAGCTGATATGAAAGTTTTAGTTTCTGAAACAAAATTCCATAAGAACAATATTAGTGAACTAGTGAAAGAAAACAACTCTTTGAAATCAAACCTCAATAATTAATAGGTGATCTAGCTAACTTTTATAAGAGAAATAAAAATCTAGAGAAATTTATCTCTAACCAGACCATACAATTCTTTTTCTTTAAGAATAAATTTATACTCCTTATTTATTTTTCATGTATTCAGAGAAAATCTCAGTATATGCTTTTAGAATTTTAAAAGTAGATTCATTTACTTCTGTCTCATTTTCCATGAGGCAAAACTAGGTTGTTTTTGTAGTTGAACTATTCTTCTTCATTTAATCTTGAGTCATAATATATATATATATATATGTAAGTATATATATGTATGTATGATTGCTTTCATATTAAAAAAATTATTTTTCTTGATGTTCTTGGTTTCTTTGTTTTCTTTATATTGAAGTGGACATTGTCTTGCTGTGTATAGCTTCTTCTCTCAAATTTAATAATTAATTGATCATCTGTATTCTTGGAAAGATTTAGCTTTGTCTTTCTCTGCAATTTAATATACATTTTGAGCGACCAATATATGAAGGCTATGCATCTTTAGTTCGTTTTTTATTATACGGAGAATTTGCTTCGAAGCCTAAATATTTACCTTCCGTTGACTCATCTTTGACATCTTTTGGCATATTTTTAAAGGATAACTTCGTGTACATCAGGTTTCCAATAGGCTCCACGATACTTAGCTTACTAAGACCATTGGATTTTTCTATCATTATGATATCCAAAAGCCATTGTTTCATAAGAGCTCACATGGACTCCTCAACTTTCTCTTCCATTGAGCAGTCCTTGCCAAGGCCTTTTAAGTGGACAGATCATGTTGGTAGATGGTTACCTACTTTCTTTATTGTTTCTATTGCTTTATTTTGAAAAACTTAATCATGCTAACATCTATCTTGGATTTCTTGATTTGATCAATTCTAGTATGAGTGACCTCAACACATTTCCATATTTTGTGTGCGGTAAATTCATCAATAGATAAGGACTATAGAATACTCATTGGCATATAGTTTTTAATCATCACCTTTTCATCTATAAATGAATATCCTCGTCTCTTTAATGACTTCTAGAATTTTGAATTCCTTTTTGGAAATATTTCATAGAGAGAGATTTCATCTAGATGACTTTAAGTAGATGAACACCGTCTTCTTCTTCTTTTATGTGTATTTAGTGACATCGAAGTAAAGTGATAGGTTAGTCGACTGACCTTCACCGTAGTTGTTGACATTGGTTGAGCTCATTATCGTGGGTGTATGGTATTTACTCTAGGATCACATGTCCTGAAAAATGTTATAATACCAAATGAAGAGACACTAGATGGGGGTGATGAGTGTTATAGTAAATACGATAAAATTTAAAAATAGATTATCTCAACATCTAAAGTACAAAAAAATCGTAGTATACAAGGAATTATACATGGTTACCCTTCAGTTGGGCTACATCTCGTGCTTGAGCTCATCCTGCCTAGAGCTTATAATATGTCACTAGATACAAACTACTTGTAGTGTAGTACACAACGTTTACAGATCACACAACTTACCAGATTTATCTTCTACACAAGAAGAAAGGCTTCTATGGTGAAATCCTCAAGATACATAACATTAACCAAATTTATCTTCTACATAAGAAGAAAAGCTTTCACACGGAATTTCTCAAGGCATGACACTTCACAAATGGTTTACCTTCTGTTTGAGAAGAAAGACCTTTACACAGAAGGTCTCTTAGCAAAAATAAAGATAATTATTCTAATAAAGCGTTTACAACATGAAAAATGTTTATGAAAATCAAGAATGGTTTCATAACATGATGCTTTTGTGAGAGAAAAGTCTCGAGTAGCAAAGAACGTTAAGAACTAAGAGCGCTTTGTAAGGTTGGATCATCTTTTGAGCACATAATTTGCAAGAGTAGAGATAGTTGTAGCAGTGAGTAGAAAACTTGTGCTCTTGGAGTTTGTTAAAATGGTTAAGTGTAGGATCCTTTTATAGACTTAAGAGCTCTAAGAATAGTAAGAATTAAAACATTTTAACTCAAAATGGTTGAATAATCAACTCAACTCACTAGCGTACTGATGCCTAAAGGTGTTTACATGTGGATATCAATCCGAGTGTATCCATTGGATACTTGACCTGAACCCGGTCCATTAATGATCTGAAATCCATCCCATTTATTTTTGGATGGGTTTGAGTTTGAAACTTACTACCCATGCAGGTACAGGGTCAATGATTCCCTTATAGGTATCCGAACCCGAACATACCCCGAACCCGAGTACATATAACATGTATACATACACATGTATGTGTACATGTAAATATACATACACATTTGTGTTTTATGTATTTTACCATATTTAATATAATAAAATCGAACACATATATGATCATGTTCAACTCACCTATATAAAAATCCCATCGTATTTATCCATATTCCTTTGCCAATTCAAACCGAATTGTCTTTTTGTATCTCTAGCATACATATTTGTTTAATCTAATAATTTCAAACGATCCAATTAATATGAGTCCATAATATCTAATGCATATGTGTTGTACACATTAGTCATCCCCATACGGACTTCTCACATTATGTGTCATCCACGAACTAAAGGTCAACATTTTGTGCATCATCAATATTTCCATTCAATATATACCTTAAGCATCCTAAAAAAAGTCATGCCTTTAGTTAGTTTATAGTTGGCTCTATGTTGGATGTATGTATGAAGTTTCTCTATAATCTACTTTTACTATATTTTTGTGATAATATATTGTATAAATTATCAGTTTAGGATTGATTTAAGAGTTTTTATCACTTGTGCATTTATAACTTCTGCAATATCAGTTGCACATCCTTTTGCCATTTTGTAATATCAGTTAGGCCCCTACTTTACTTTATGGACAGGGCAAACTATGAATTTTGTAAGAAGTCAAGGACACAATTGATATTATAAAAAGGCAGGGACATAATTGATAATGCAGAAGTTAATAAGGACAAAAGTGATAAAACCCTTAATTTTATATTCGATATGTGGCACCCAATAGGTATATGGTTACTGTATGGATATATGAGTATCTTCTTAGAACTACCCATTTAATAAATGGGTAGGTTTGGGTAGTTACTTTATAAATGGATATAGGTTTCAGGATAGTACTACCCACTGTTAACCCAAACCGATGACATCCATATGTTTATGGGTACATTAGTGAAAAAACAATATGAAAACAAGTTAAACAACTAGTATGTATATGTGTACAATAAATGTACTAGTGCATTAACAGTCCCAAGAATATGTCATTGAAATGATTAAGTTTAAATGACCAACATTCAAATATGTATCAATGCACATGCACAAGCGATGAATCTCCATTTCATCACCTTTATTCTCTTATTTTGGTCTTCAATACCTAGATAAATTCATGTATATAGCATTAATTTATATAAAATAACATTCATTATATATCATTTAATTAATGTATAAAATATTATAATCAATAATAAAATAAAATAATAAAAGAAGAAAAGAAAAAGTAATGAAATACCAAAGGTATTGAATGACCTTAAACCATGAGTATCGAGAATTGATTTGGTCGATTAGGAATAAAGTAGGGGGAGATAAGGGCCAAAAAACAACAATAAAAACACCAATTTATTTCTTCCAATAATTCAGTTTTGGGACCTATTTTATTCTTTACACATCAATCCAATAAACTTTGTACATGAAAGTTGTAGTTGAAAATATATAGAAAAATACAAAATTTATTTCACATAAAAATAATACACAACGTGCCTTCTAAACTCAACATAAAAGCCAAAATCCAAACTTTACAAACATGTATCTTCTCCATATGAACTCGAAATTCACCAAAAACACCTTTAATTGCATTTAACTTTTAATTAGCTATTTTATGAAGGTGGTTTTATTTAATTTGGAGTTAAGATGCAAAAGTTAGGTTTTGGACCCTTATTGTACAATATATATGATTGTTTATTCTTTCCATATTTTACAATTTATATTTTTATAATTTTGTAATATTATTTATAACATGTGTACATAATAAAAATAGAATAAAACAACTAAAATTAAATTAAAATAAATATGTATATTAAAATAAATAAATGAAATATACAAACATACAACAATATAATAACTGTACATATTTATTTAAATATACATATTACTTCAGAAAAACAAAATAAAAAAATATTTGAGTGTATTTAATTAAGTTATAAATATATAAAATATGTGTGTAAAATAATAAAATTTAAAATGAAAAAAATAAAAATATAATATACGGTAAATATACATTTGATTATACATGTAAATAGTAACTTATAATAAAGTACCTCAAAAAAACAAATAAAAATCATAGTAAAATTGTGCCCAAAATAAGAAACATTTGATTTAAAATGAAATTACTTAAAGCATTTACTATTTTAAATCCAATTAATAAGAGAATTAATTCTCTAATTTTCCAGATTGGTCCACGTGGACCAATCAGGGAGCTCGCTTCGTCGACCTCCGGTCAACTCTCCTTCCTAGGACACCTGCCCGTCTATCTGAGAAGACCCCCCATCTTCTCCCTGTTTTCCCAGATGGATAACCACTCTAGTCGATCTGATCTTTCACGCATACTAACCTTCGACCGAACCTAATACACGCCTAAGCCCTTCATCCCTTGTACATACCCTCGATTCCTCAGAAATCACTAGTCAATGGACCTCCTCCTCCATGTTTTTTTTAATAATGACCCTCTGCCTCCTTCCTCCATTGGATCCCTCTCTGTCGAGTTTTAGCCCCTCATATCCTTCGATTGGTCTTCCCTTTGGTGACATCGAGAGCTTGATCAGATTTGCAACAAGGAGAACTCGAGAAGGAGGTTATCCAATCATCGCCGGAGGAGCCCCGCTGGTGGTTCAGCTTCACCATCCCTTGGTCAGTTTGAGGCCATTCCTTTCTGCTTCTTAGGTAGTGTTTAGCTTCTAGTCTTCATTTCTTCCTTTAAATTTAGGTTTAATCAATTAGTCAGCTTCAATTTACAAAATCCCCAGTTCCTTGGAGATCGATCTCTAAGGGAAATCACTATGGTCTGACCATTGACTCGACCTGCCATTTATCTCATTCTCCTCCCCTTCGCACTCTCCACCGATTTCACCTTGTGATCAACCCAGATCTTCGTTGATTCAGCGAGCCGAAGGTCCTTCCATCGCCTCTCACCATACCCTCATCGTCTCTGTCCATTACGTCGCGTCCAGCTTCACTCTTTGGTCGAGGAGAAGGCCATCAAACCAGGGAAACTTTTGGTGCAGGTATGTGATGTCAAGAACTAATTTGTAACCCTAATGAACACCTGGAACAACCCCAGGTCATCTGGAACCGACCGAGCTCCATGGTCACCCTCGTCGTCGCCGGAGACTACCACTACACGTGGAGGAGTTCCAATAAGCCGTTGGGCCATCAGAGTAGTAATCCACTGCCAGAGCATGGAGAAATGACGAATCGAAGATCAATGACCGCCAGATGTTGGTTGTTCTTCGAGCCATCTTCCCCATCGTCTGATCAAGAGCATGTACCATATCTAATATGGGCCATTGAATTCAATGGAAGGGGAACACGAGGGCAGCCATCTGATCAGCCACGTGGAGCTTCTAGAGCGGTTGGATCCAACACACTTAAGCAGTAAAAGTTGAAAAGACCCCCTCCTCTCTTTTTGTATTTCGTATCAAGTTATGTAAATATCAAATTCAGTACAAAAGTTCTTGGACTCTTTGCATGTACTCCCTGTTACTTTTTAATATTGCAATTAAGTCTAGTGCTAGGTCACCTTACGTGGACCCCCACGTGAGGGGACATTTTGAAACTAGGCACCCTCGAGTTTTGTACATGTTATTTAATATTGAAAAATTAAGTTGCAATTCATTATTTCTGGTTAAATTGCATGTGAGCTCTTGCAGTTTATTTTATTTGTCAAAACATCCCTACAGCTTGATTTATTTTTATTTTTGCATTTTTAAATAGCTCATGTGCTTCAAAAATTCTTAAAAAATAGGTGTTTGTGCATGATTGGCTTTTAATCCATGTTATATATTTTATTTGCCCTCTTGCATGCATTTAGTATTTATTAAAAATCATTTAGAACTATTTTATTTCTTGTTTATATAGAAAAATACAAAACAATTATAAAACCTCTGCTAAAATTTTCCAAAATTTTTTTTGTTTATTATAATATTTTAGAATTATAGACTAAAAATCACAAAAAATATTAAAAGGAACCAAAAAGTTAGCAAACACTTGCTTACCCTAAAAAAATTGCAAAATATTTTGAAAGATCCAAAAGTATTAGTTTATATTATATATAATTGATTTTGGCATATCTTGAATCCATTTCCTATTTTTAAATCTCAATTCAATTCGGTGGTATTAAACAATCCCTGTTTTACCTATTTTTCCGAATTTAAAATACAAAATGCAAAAATTCCCCAAAAATCCATAAAAATGGAAAAATATTTGAAAATATAAAAATTTTTTATTTAGCTATTTTGACTATTTTTATCTATAGTTATATATAGTATACCCTATATAGCATATATATATCTATATCATTATATTTAATTTATATTATTATTAATTATTATAAATACCTTATAAGTATTTTAAAACCTTTTTTTAAAAAATGAAAGGACTATTGTCTTTGATTATTCTTATTTTTGCATATTTATTATATATATTATACTATATAGTATTTATATTATATATATCCTTATTATTCCTTCATAAATATATATTTATATACATAGATATTAATTATATTATTACATTTAAAAGAAATTTAAAATCAGAAAATAAAAAATATAAAACATATTATATATATATAACTATTATTTTATTTAATTAAAACCCACATACATATTGAGGGATTTTGTGCACACTTATATGCATTTGCTTTATTTATTCATTTAAATAATACCTTCCACATCCCGTGCTTCTTGTGTTCGACCCCTACTTGCTTGTCCACTATACATACTTGTTTTGTAGGGTATTATGATTTGGATTTACACTTGCTTGCATTGATTGATTCTTATATTGTGTGAGTTGATTGTTGAATTTATCATAGGTCTTGGAGAGCTGTCATCGCATCAATTTAGTGGTCCCGCCTTGTGTGGACCACAAGACAATCCCTCAGTTGATTCTTTGGTATTTCAAGTGGCGCAGTTGCCAAGGAGTAACAAATAGCGTAGCTTTGTATATAATGTTATATATATTATTTCTCCTTCATTTTTACTCTCTATTTAGATAATTATTTGACCTATTCTAATCCATGTTTCCTTGTTGATCTTTCTTACGAGGGACCACGTGGTGATGGCCCTTCATAAGAGGCGGGCACACCCGAGTGGTGAGGAGGTGGGCTATTCTACTTGTGAGCCAACCAGGAGAGAAAAAGAGGAAGAGAAAGGAGAGAAGGAGAAGAACATCCTAGTCACTTAGATTTTTACTATTTTGAGAGGAGAGTGCTTTATTTATTTTTTGTATAATTATTTTGGACTTAGATACTTTACACCTAACGAGGTCCATTGCTCGGATGTTTGTTCACCTGGACACCTCATTGCGGTTTTTCATATTTTATCACTTTATTTTATTTTGTTTCACATATTTTGAGCTTTTCACCTTTATTTCATTTGTTTTATATAATTGGAGCTCCAAGATTTAGGCTTGCTTGACTCGGTAACTAGGTCCAAACAACTAATAGAAGCATGTACCTATAGCGATATACATTTGGACTTAGTTAAAAATTAATTGCAATTACTTGAATTTGGAACCATGCACCATGAGGGACTCCATACAATGCTTGCATGACCCGTTGTGGTCGGCACCAAGTAGTCCCTAAGATCGAACACTTAGGATCCATCTTTGAGTAGTTTTGCATCTTGTTCTTCCCGATAATAGCAAGTTTTTTTAGGATGCTTTCATCACCTGCATATCGTCATATAGTATAAATATTTCAATTTGCTTTGCATCCTGCATGAAGTGCACTGGGAAGCACTGTGAGTCTTTTTACTTTGCATGCATCATTTGATATGGGAGTGAGATTTCCACTTTCGTATCCACTTGCATTGCTTTTTTGTTCTCTCCCCCTAGTTTTATATCACATTTAGGACTTAATAGAAAATACAAAAAAACATTAGATAGATTGCTTTGAAAAATACTCAAAAAAATTGAACCCAAAAAATTAAAACCAGGGGAATACTAAATAAACTTTGACCTTAATTAAAATCAGTAATGGACATCCGTGTTTTGGGTTCATAAAGCCCTCATTGCTTTCAGGTACACTTCAGACTGAGAAAGGCACGATCCCTTAAGGATAGAGCCCAATTCCTGATCTGTGGCACCTTGATTATCACATGGGACGACGACGTATTGGCGCCTCTATCGTACGTGACCGAGTAGGATCCTGTCGATGACGATTTCCCTCCTTGCGTGCAACATCGAATTGGTCTGAAGTGCTGAGCCTAGGCTACACCCTCACGGATGTGTCTATCTCATTGGTTTGTGTCCGAGTACCTCACTTGTAGAAAAGTAGTAGTTTCCCATGTTGGCTTCCTTTCTCTATTCTTTGGCTGAGTAGCCCCCCAGGCACGAGATCAAGGTTACAAAGGAGGTGGAACAAGGGAGGGGGATACTTTACCCGTAGTACACACATTCCTATGGGGTTAGCGTCTTAAGGACTTGTTAAATGATATGACTGTAATACAACAATAAAATTGAAAAGATAAAAAATAGTCGAACTCTTACAGCTTCACTAGGTTTGTGTTGGTGAATTCAAAACTTGTCTTCTGTTTTTTTGATTTAGATTAAGGTCCAAGATCAAAGTCCCGCACATTTGTGCACTTTTTGCCTTCATTTTTCTCTTCTTTTATTCTCATTTGACCCCCACTCGCTTTTGATCCATTCTACTATTTCACGTTCCTTTTATTTCTCATTGACCTATGTATCATTCATCCCTTCTCAATCTCCTCTTTGATCTTTGAGATGTCGACTCTTGGATGGCTTAGTCAGGACTTCGCCGATACCCATATCGATTCCATGCTCTCACCTTCTCCAATATTTCGGGGTGATTTTCTAGAATACGGTTCATACTCTGGGAACCTCTCTCTAGTCTCCTGCCTTCTTCAATAAACCGAGATCACTATTGTCCCCAAATCTTCCCATTTTGGATGGATATTGATTTAACGCCTTATACTTCTCCATCCTTAATGAAATTCTATGTTGACCTTAACATATAATGATTTGTTACATCTGGTGCTTTTATATAGACTGATCTGGGCATAATTCCTTGTGCAAATCATGAGCCCAATCTGGAGCCACAAATCATGTCCGATTCAAATTCAGATTTAGAGAAAGATATGTCTCCTACAGGAAAGGGAAAGTGACCTAGCACCCACCACAACCGTAGTCATGCCAGCAACCCAATCGGAACGCGGTGAATGCACAACTCCTCATCTCCATATATACAATTCAGTAGCAACTCACTGACAGGCATTGGCCTAGGTCACTTTCTAGGATATGTTGAACGATCTTCAGAGAAGGAGAGACCATCCAAAAGGAGGAGAAGATGAAGATATGGGAGGTGGAACCCATGGAGGTGGAGCCGCTGAACTAGGAGGAGGGAAACCCAAGCCGACCCTCAAGGAGACTTACAACCCCGATGCCACACGAATGATAGAATGGATTCAAATACCTTCTGTCCACACCCATTTTGATTTGAAGCATCAACTCTTGGCTTTGCTTCCCATCTTCCACGGGAATGCGAATGAAGAGCCCTATATTCATCTCTAATAGTTTGGGCGTATATACGGAACCACACACTACCCTAACATTCCGTTGAACGTAGTTAAAATGATTGCATTCCCATTCTGCCTTTAGGATAAGGCTCTACTTTGGATTAATCATTTGGGGAAAGTTTTGACCACCTGGGAGGAACTCGAATCAGCTTTCCTGCACAAGTTCTACCCTCTCGGGCGATTGAATTAGATGTGTGCCCGTATAGTGAACTTCACACAAGCCAGCTACGAGTACATTCATGAGGTTTGGGAGAGGTTCACTGATCTGCAAGAGAAGTGTCCACACCATGATATCCCACAGACCATCTTGGTCCAACATTTCCTTGGTGGACTCATGATTGAGAGTCAGAAGCTCATCGATGTTGCTTGTGGCGGCTCTCATTTCAACAAAGACGATGATGTGGTATGGAAGATTTTTGAGGAAATGGTTGAAGGAGAAACTACCTTATCATCATCCTGTGTCTCTTAGCGACAACTGCAAGTTCATCAGAAAGTAGTGCATATGGCATTAGCAACGAGCATGCCAGGGATGAGATCTCAAATTTGAGCATTATTGGGAGCCACCTATCCAAGGTGGATATAATTAAAAATCGATCACATGATCTTGAGAAGCTCATTATGATCGAACATAGGACTCAACGCTTGGACAAACTTGATCAGATTACCAAGCAGCTGGAGCTGTTGGTAAGTACCATCATCTCTTGTTATTTTATGTATGCATCAACTGCCACTCTCGCTGAGACGAAGGAACCATCATTACCACAACCTCCTAAGCAGAGTCAGCCCTAGCCATCGGTTCAATACATTTATGGCGTGCAAGCCCGGAGCCATCTTTGCCCCAGCAGTCATAGCAACAGCTAGTTGTTTTCCATCCAGAACTCCATACCCTCACAGATTCATGTTCTCCTCCACCACCTCTCATTCAGAAGGTGAATGGAGTTTGGTCAAATGATGTGTAGTTGGCCCATCCAGATGAACCTTAGCAGAGCCAGCCTGCAAATTCTCGTACATTCCCTCAGCATCAAGGAGGGATGTTTGTCTAAGGTAGCAACCGACCTCATCACCAACAATCTCAGTCACATCAACATGGCTGGAGATAAAATCAGTTTCAAGAACCGCAATATCGGCAATACCAACAGAACCAACAGTATGTGGTTGTGCAATACCAGAACCCTTCTCCTCATCATCAATAGTACCATTTTCCTTCTTAGTATCCTTCACAATAGTCTTAAAAGTATCCTCAGCACCACTTGCAGTCCCGACATAGCCAACACGCTGAACAATCATAGGTCCCCTTCGGTGAACCTCACCCTCGAATGCTTGGCTCAGCTTGTTAAGAGCCTCACAGAGATGAGTCAGAAGATTGATGACCTCACCACCGCCAAGACCCTAATTTCATCATAGGTGGAGGTAAGCCCTAACAATTTCAGAAAGCGTGAGCATGTAGTTTATGATGTTCTTGCCAAACCCAAAGAGTCAGATGTGCATGATGCTTCATTATCTAATGTTGTTACTCTCAGGAGTTATAGGACGTTGCAACCCTCTACAACAATGAAATGAAAAAAATAAAGCTTCCATAGGCAAGTCATCATCCTCTTCTGCATCAAATGAATCAACAACATGGCTGGGTGAGGAAGAAGAAGAAGGAGAATCACCACAAAAAATGCAAAAAATGATAAAAAACCAAAAACAACAAAAGATGATAGAAGCAGCCAGAGCACCAGCTAGCAAGTGACGAAGAAGATAACACTTGTTGCCGACCCAAAGCTAATCGAAAGAGCCCCGCCTGCTATTATAGGATGCCTACCATTTCAAATGGATGAAGACTCTATTTTTTGTCATCCAGCTATTCAGCCTGATGTGGGCATAAATTTTGGTTCTGTAAATAAGAAAAATATTTCCGCTAATTCTGGTTCTGCACATATTACTTTTCTAGACGCTTTAGCAAAATCCAAAAAAAAATTAAAAAATTTGGAAACAACTTTGTCAGATATTGATGTTGTACAAATTATTCAGAATCTTGTTCTTGAGATGCCTTTGCTACATGCCATTAAGTACATGCCAAACATAAAGAAGATACTTAAAGAGGTATGCACTTCGAAGAGACAATCGCGCTGTGCTAGACAAAGAAATGTGAAGCATATCCTGACGGTGACGACAATCAATGCAATAAGCAATCTCACGTGCAAGAAGAAAGACATGGGAGAACCTCTCATTTGATGGATGATGTTCGATCAAGAGTTCGATCGAACTCTTCTTGATAGTGGACCATCAATAAATTTGATGCCTACTTCACTATCGAAGGAATTTGGCTTGGGACCGCTCATGTTTACAAGTATGATTTTGCAATTTACAGACACTTTAATCAGGCGGCCCCAAGGAATTTTGGAGGATGTCATTGTCACAATTCAGGGAATGCAGTTCCCTGTAGACTTCATCATTCTTGATATGGACACCTCAACTCCTCTTCTACACACCCTGATTATACTTGGGCAGTCGTTCCTCCGAATAGCCGAAGTAGTGGTGGATTATGGCAGCGGACGGATTCCACTCGAACAATGACAAGGTACCCATTCATATTATTCAAGTACCGAAAACCTCATAATCTGCAGCTGATGAGAATGTGCCTATAGAGTAGACATAAGACTATGATTTTCTTGTAGAAATCAGAGACACAAATCTTTTCATGGACGACATTGAAACCCACAAATTCCTCTCTACCGAGGAAGGAGTGGATAGCACAATCGACTTCCCCTCTGTCTTGGAAGATGAGATTATTGTTGATGCACCTAAAGAATTTCTTGAGGGCCACCTGACCTTAGCAGAGGTAGATCTGATCATTGCGGATTTCTTAGAATAAGATTCCATCATTGAATAATTTGTGCATCTATAGGTTCAGATCCTACAGAGTCAAGGGTGGAAATGTACAGTTAACAGACTTGGCCCCAACAATGCCCCACATATCTCCAGAAGTTACCATGGAGAAAATTCAGAATCCACCAGAGCTCAAGCAGCTTCCAACGAATATGAAGTACGCCTTCCTTGCGGGTGAGCCGAATATGTTTCCTGTGATCTTCAATTCAAAATTGGCTCAAGAACATGAATCTCGTCTGCTCAAGGTTCTAAAAAGAATCTCTAAGATGATTGGCTGGAAAATTTTCGATCTTTGAGGGATTAATCCGTCATTGTGTTCCCATCACATTTATTTGGAAGAAGATAACAAGTCGTCCCATGAATTTTGGTGAAGACTCAATCCAAATCTCAGAAAGATTGTTATGAACGAGATCACAAAATGGTGTGATGCAGTCTTCATTTATCCCATCTCCAATTCAAAGTGGGTGAGCACTTTGCATGTTGTGCTGAAAAATTAAAGGATTATCATCATGAATAACGATAAAGGAGAGGATATCTCTACCAGAGTTCATACATCATGGTGCGTCTGTGGACTACAGATGCGTAAACTTAGCAACCAAGAAGGATCATTCCTGCTTCCCTTCATCGACCAGACTGTTGAGAGATTGGCTACGAAGGAGAGCTTTTGCTTCTTGGATTGATATTCTGGTTACAATCATGTTGTTATCGCCTGAGAAGACCAATAAAAGACTACTTTCACTTGCCCTTGAGGCAGGGGGACACCACTCGGGAAAAAGAACTTCGCACAAAGTGCTCTAATGTGGATTCTACTGGACAACTTTGTTTAAAGATGCTTTTGACTTTGTTAGGTCGTGCCCGATTTGCCAAAGAATGGGAGGGACAATTGGATCAAGAGATGAAATGTACATGTAGCCTGTGATATTTTATGATATTTTTGACACATGGGTGTTCATCCGAGAAGACGGTATGCTATATCTAAAACGATAGACAATAAATTGCTGTGGTGACCAACCATCAGATAAATCAATAATCAACCCACAATTATATTAAGAGATCTGAATGTATACGAGTCAAAATTTATTATAACTCTGCAAATTATGTGTATAGTGTAAGCAAGTAGAGTATCTAACACTGGGAAATGAAAGAGGGTAGCGAATTATTATTATTAATTGTTGCTAATTAATAATAATTACTTTTTGTTTTATGTTTTTCTTATTTTTATATGGTTTTTTAATTATATTATATTTTATAATTTTTAGTTGTTTTATATATTTTTTAATTTTTAATTTTATACTTAGTTTCAATTTTTCAAAATTTTAATTCTCTTTTTATTTTTAAAAGTAAGAAAATATGTATATAATATAACTAATATATTTGTATATAAGTAGTATATAGTATACATAGATAATAAAGCTTTTTATATTTTTACATAAGTTAAAATATAGTCAACATATATTAAATAAAATGTTCATATAATTTTTTTTAATTTTTTTAATCTATTTTTGATATTTTTTTCGCATTTTTCTAATTTTTATTGATTTTAAAGTAATAAATATGTCAAAATAGGGAATATATTAAATTCCCAAACTTGTTTAGGGCTTAATAAATATTTATAAGTCCAAAATAAACCCAAAACTATTTTTAATATATAACGTATATAATAAAGAAAGTTTACAAATAAAAAGTATATTTTTGGATTTTAATAATTTTTGCTAATTTTTATAAGATTTTTGGGGTTTTGGATTTTTAAGTTTTATGGTTGTATTTTTAGTGATTTTTGGGTTTGTTGTAGAATATAATATAATATAGTTAATATATTTTTTTGATATTTTTAAAATGTTTTGTAATTTTTATGGATTTATAATAGCCAAATAGGATAAAAATGCGCGTTTTTGCATTTAAAAAATAGGAAAATAGATTTGAATGTCCGACAAAATTTATATGTGAAATAACATTGTTCCCACTACCAAAATGAAATTATTTCTTTATCAAGACCCTTTTGATATTTAGTCTAAATAATAAACACATTTTTATGTAAATTTACTCTAATTATATAAAGGCGGATGTCTCAACTTGCATGTAAGTCTTGTATCTCCTTATATGTAGATTGTATTCCTATATTGGGTTTGATATGTGTTTTCCCTTATTATGACGACTACAGGGGTTTAATGCTCTCACAATGAAAGAAAAACTGTCACACATTTAATGATTTTACCTTCACATTCATTCATTTTTAGAATATAGGAATTGTTTGGGTAACATAGGAAAAAGTGTATGAAATATACCTCAAATTCCAATTATAGATTCATTATTGAAATGTGATAAAGAGGGGTTCTATCTTTTTTTGATTCAAATACATGCTTCCATAAGCTTCCACTACTCAACTATGCAAATGTTAAACATAAAGTTGAAAGTTTAGTAACTTCTTTTTGTTACATTAAAAAAGTGAGACCCTTCTTTAAGAATTAAGGCATAGTAAGGGCCTTTTTTATCCAATTTTTACTACTTCCCCCCATGCCAATTATTAAATGGCTTCCCGCAAGCCCTCCCACCTTCTCTTCAGCAGAATGATCATGACACAATTCAACTCTTCTCCTAAGCTTTCTTGCTTACACATCAACATGTAAACACAAGCACATGAGTACGAGCACGAGGGCATGCATATAGCCTTTTCACTCCTATTCAGATCGAAATACATAATGTGAAGGACATGTTCTATGGAGAATGAGTCATACCATTCATTACATACAAGACTCTAGAAAAACAAATGAACATATCATTACAGATTTATACTTAGACACGAGGTCATTCGTGTTCCGCAACTACCCTTTGTATTTTGTTGCAAATCTTCATGTTGCAGGGCAATCCTTTATCTTCTTGTATCTTTAACTCCCATGCCATCCCTTTGTCTTTCGAAGATGACATCACATCACTTGCTCAATCATAAGATTACTTGTGCTCCAAAACATGTTGATATTGATTTATAAAATTCCATTTGAATGCTTGACATTATACAAAATGGAGCCCACAACATACAAACCTTTTCGCAGAATCCGTCCTTAAACATATGCATACATGGAGAAGTCAATAAGAAATTCTTTGTCATGACCTCCGAATCACTCTCGTACGTGCATCAATTAGCATGAAATCTCATGCTGGTACTCAATAGTTGTAACACCTCCATGCCTTCTTAATCGACATTCACCAATATGACCATTGTGTGTCTCTATGCATGCCACAAATCGTTGTTCAACAATGTCTCTGATGCTTCAGTACTAAGTATGTCACCACTAAGCCCATATATATGTTGACACTTGCATCTGTTGTATGTACTTTTTGTGTCTACTCCCCTATAATCTACACGATATTCTGCTTCCAAGCTAGTGTCCTTATGTGACGTTGCCATATTGCCAAGTACTTTGATAGCGAGTGAGTTCACCAAGACCTTGTGGATAATCACCAAGCTATCCATCCAATGCAGCTCCTATTGAGGTGCCATGTCGCTTATGTTCATATTTCCGCTATCATGTTTGCATGCGTTGATCATGAAATTTGGAGGTGTGACACCAACCTTGTAAAATGTATCCAGAGTAATACACTACTTTTGGTCTTTGCAAATTTTTTCTCTTTGTTTTATGTTACCTTAAAAAAATATAAATATCTGTTTGAATTGCAAATACACCATTTTATTTCATTATTTTCCTGTCAAACTACAACCACAATGAAAAATAAATTTCTAATACTTCTATTTGTGTCATTTTTTCCCTGTAAGCATAGGACTAATTCATTTACCTTTCATAGAGCTAATGTTTTAGTATATTTTCATATGATAAGGTGTAACAAGGGGATAAAATGTTGCAATGAGTTTTGTTTACGAGGGAGGATTGCATACAAAAATTGTTGACATAGTAATAATATGCTCACAAACTTATAATACAAGCATCCATGAATAGAATGATCTTGTATGGTATTAGTACACTCATGAAGTAATTTTTTTAATAAATTACACAAAAGTTCCTGAAATATGCATCCAATTTAAATAATGTAGTTGAACTTTTAAATAATAATAATAATGCGATTATCTTTAATATTTCTTCAAACACGATTATGAAAATTTAATTATTAATTTTATTTTTTAGCTTTAAAGCTTAAAGCACATCAGTTAAAAGCCAATTTGAAATTAATCTTAAAAATCAAATTACTAATTGTTATTTTTAAAAGTTGGTACACATATTAAGAGACTTTTGACTTTTGAATAATTTACTTTCATCTTTTCTCTCCCATCTATATTTTTTTACAGGATTTTTCATAGATTTGGATGCGAGATGGTATGTGGGACATATCATAGAGCCCACTATTCAATTATAGGGCATGTGATCTTGACATGGACAATCTCTCCAACTGGTAGCCCTATGCGCAGAGTAGGACAAATATGCCACCTCAACTTAGCATATATGCAAATAAAATAATAATGAATAAAGAGCAAAGTGGATGGAAGGCCTCGGCATTCACATATCCCAATTTTCATAACTCAGAATTTCATGTATGTTCATGCAAATCTTGTAACTGCACACAAACATAAATACACATATATAAAAAGGTTTAATGTGGCTGCCCTTAAGGGGAGCTAGGCTCCCTCACGCCATTTCGCCTATTTATTTATTTATTTTGAAAATTTCTTTCGTAAATATTCATCACTATATCCCTATATTATGCTATTAAAATTTCGTGCAAAACATAGACTCCTACAGCCTCCATCCAGACGGTCATTTTTTAACGGTAACAGAATTGCTAAAAATGACCACGTCTGGATGGATGACGTATGAGTCTTTGTTTCGCATGAAATTTTAATATCATAATATAGGGATATATTGATGAAAATCCACGGAAAAAAATTCCATAAAAAATAAAAAAATGGGGAAAATGGGGCGGGGGGGCCAAGTTAGCCCCTCTCAACGGGCAGCCCCATTTTACCCTATATAAGAACATATATAAAACATTGTAGAATACAAAAACTATTAACTTAAATATCCTTATCTGGATCTTATCTATGATCCTACCCGTGAAGATTGTTATGGATTTCCTCCATTTTGAGATGTCTTGAAGACTCAATGCGATTAGATCTATATATTTCGTAAAGGGTTTTATCAGTTCTGCCCCTCGGAGATATTGTAATATTAATTATGCCCTTCTTTTTTTGGGAATATCAGCTATACCCCCGATTTCTTGCCATTCTATCACTTGTGCCCCTCCGTTAGTCTAACCGTCAATGAGTTGAACTTAACTATGGTTTTTTAAATCATGGTGCAGTTAAGAGGGGCATAATTATCCAGACTTCATCATCATCATATTCTTCCTCCATTTGTTGTTCTTCCTTTCTTTTTATAATTTCTCTCTCTTAATTACACCTTCATTCATCTATTAAATCTGTAAATTTATTATATTTTCACGGATATATCACTCATTGCAGATCAAATGGTGAATTTTATTAAATTTTTTCTGTGAGTTTTCATGAATCAATTAATAAAAAACTATCCTAACTAAACAAATGCTGAAAGTTCCCCTGCAACCTATAGCCTCCTCCTCCCCTCCTTTTCACTCTTTCTCCCTCCTCCTCACCCTCCAACCCTCGAAGCTATCTTTGCAGGTGTTCTCGACGAGTTGGAGCAGCCTCTCGTACTCGCGGGTGTTGATGGGGGTCTCTTGTTGAGAGCTCTTGTTGATTGGAGCACAGAACTAAACAAAGCCTTTTGATGTGATTTAATTCCTCGTGTCCCTGAGCACGGAACTGATTCCCTCTTGGGCCACAAACCCAGGATGACCCCCCGCGAGCTTCATCGACGACCAGAAATCCTCCCCTCCCTTCCCCTCCTTCCTGGCAACCTCATGCACAAGGTTACCACCAGAGCGCCGCCTATCAGGAACATGCGGGAGAGGTTGGCGTTTAGAAGCTCGGTGGACGTGGGGTGTCGGGCGAGGGAGCAACGCCAGAGGAGGGCAGAGTAGCAGTCCTATATGGCGGAGGGGAGGCGGCGCTCGGGGGCGAGGCGAGTGGCGACGTAGATGATGACTGCGGGGAGGGAGGCGCAGAGGCGAGAGAGTGAGCTGGAGGTGGAGGGGGCAGAGGAGGAGCGGGGGCGGAGGGGGAGGGGAGGTCCTCGGAGCAGATGAGCTGGCACGGAGGAGCTGGGGGAGGCGCAGGGGGGGTGAGGGGAGCTCGGGGTGGAGGAGGCGGCGTGGGGGCAGGAGCTGGGTGTGGAGGAGGAGGAGCAGGGGCTGGGGAGGAGGAAGAGAAGGGGAGGAAGATGAAGAAGATGAGGGAGGATGAAGAGTAGGATGGGATGACTTTCGAACCCTCTTTTTTAAAATTTAATTCTCCTTGTGTCCCTTAACTTAACGCCCGTTTGCGTTGGGTATGGACGGCCACTAATCGGAGGGGCACAAGTGATAGAACGATAAGAAGTCATGGGCATAAGTGATATTCTCAAAAAGAGAGGAGCATAACTGATATTGCAATATCTCGGAGGGGCACAACTGATAAAAACCATTTTGTAAATGGATCTTGACCTACTCGAGGGATGGAGCTTCCACGGTGTGGATTTTTAGGATCCATTTACCGTATACCACGTCTTAAGGTTCTCTATATCATGTACTCCATTATTCTAATAGTGAGTTCTTTCTTTGCTCGTTATTTTTCTCCACTATATCAGTGGGATTTTGTATGTGAAGTCATTGTCTTCCTTGTGTAATTGCTTGGTGATTGATTGTGTGCTTGGATTGTTCCTTTAACACTCTGCAAGCATTAGTAGATGGTGCTAATATGAAGCAGATGTTGTGGCAGGAGAACAACATGTACGCTAACAATATACAATATTCACGAACATACAACTGCATATTAAAGAAGGTTCGAATTGTTTATATGCAAAAAAAAACCTCTACATATCTGATAATTAATAAGTACAATGGCCTCAATATTTCTCGACTATTTCTACTTAAATAGGAGGGGGGGGGGGGGGGGGGCATTTGCAGTAGCTTCCAAATATGTCACTAAGATGCCAAAAAAAAAAGAAATGCGAAGTCGGTGAAGGGAGCACAAAATATGTTCCATCTACTAATGCCCGATGAGAAGAGGGAATTGGAGAAGGAAATTTTATCACGAGATTGTTAATTTCATATAACACTTAAAATTCAAACAAAATGTTTCTTTGATGAAGAGTTTTCAAAAAAACATTTTATACGTATAACTTTTTATAGTTTAACAATTACGTGCTAAACTCTCTAAAATTACGAATTACACTTTCTCGAGGTGGAGTTGTTGGGAAGTTTTGTCTTGGCTGGATTGAGGGGTTGGAGGGGTAAATGATGATGTTGAGGAGAGAAGGGAAACACGGAGGATGCAGATTTGGATGATGGTAGGGCAGACGATGAAGGCGAGTTGGTCCTTTGGAGAGGAGCGTGGGGAAGGAATGAAGCGGTGAGGTGGAAATATGGTGGACTTGGTAGTGGAGCTTCGGGAAGGTGAGGGTGGCACTTGAGGTTGGATTGGTGAAGGTCGTAAGAATGTGTGCATATGTAATGGGTTGTGGTCTATTACTTAGAGGTCTTTCTTTGGTATGAAGGTCGAAGGGATGGATGAAGCGAGGTCACCTAGAGCACGATGGAGATTACACCCTCACGGAGGGTGTTCGATCTGCTCCAACTTCGAGGGGATATGGATTGCTTACTACAAGAATACATATTATACTCTGCGGTTAATAACCATCAAAATTAATGTCCATTCATTGAGAAAGAAGCATCGCGAAAGGATGTGCTGCAAAAGCTATTTTACGTTGGTCGACTACTAACAATCGAGTACATCGACCGCCTCAAACAGACAAACCACTAACAACATGTATCTTCCAAGGGAAGTAAACCACCGCAGATAATATATATCTCAATGGACATGGCGACCGCCAAGAAAAGCGAAAACCTTTACTCACTATCATATAAATGCCGAGAGCATTCCCTGTAAAAAAATACAACAGAAACTGCTATTGTTTAGCAACTACTTCTACTGTTACTGCTCCCCCTCCCCTCATCCTCCTCATCCTCACTGAAGGCCAATACTAAGTACTTGACATCGGACATTTAATATGCGATCAGACATATAATATGTAAAGCATTGCATGATATCATAGTGTAAACTTGGTATTAGACATTTAATATCATAGTGCATGAAGCATTAGAGATTCCACAAAAATCAATACTAAGTACATGACAAATAAACTTAAGAAAACAAAGTTCTTAATCAATACATGACTAATTAGTACAATATTTACGGGTCCTATATACAAAATACACAACATTTTCTACTCTATAATTGAGGTGGTCACGAAGGGGCACATCCTTATGGGGGGATTGGGTCACACGGTTCATGGGGTGGAGGGACATTTACCCATCCTGTCAGTTGTTCCATCAACCTAGACATCTGCAGCATCACTTGCGAGTTTTGTTACACCATCTCCAGCAACGGGTCCTCTCCCTTAGTCATCTCTAATATAAACTTTATTTTCCATGCGAGGGCCCGATGACTTGGAGTGCATCAGAGGTCGACGGACGTGACGCGCACCGACTGTTGAAGATTGAGCAAGAAAATTTAATTTATTTTCGAGAGCAATTTTGTAATTTTTTGTATTTTTTGTAATAATTTAGGTATTTTTCTTATTTACAGCGGCTCTTGTTTGAGAGCTCGCACATGTAAAAAGAGACTTGAACATTATTTTGTGGTGTGTCGAGATCTGTTTCACTCTCCGGTGAGAGTGGGGCTTGACTTGAGTGGTGAAATTAAGGATAGGCACACGGTAGTATAGTATCAAATTTGTTTGTGCCCATCGTAATTTAGGCTACACATATCTTAGAAGATTCACATCTGATAAGATTCATAATGAGACACACATAGACACGTACTACTTAGCTCAAATTAACTCAATTCTTCTGTGCTAATGGTATCCTATTTAGGTGTGATTTTCTTGATCTGCATGCATATAGTGTAAATTTAAAAATTCAGTTTTGCATAACGCATTGAGAGTGCTGGAGGTCACTATAAGTATACATTCTTCTGAGCATGCATCATTATTTCACGTTTGCATTCTGATTTCCGGCTCCTTCTTTGTTTTATAACTTAGGATTTCAAAGGAAACTAGGACTGAACGGTAGACGTGTTTGTGTGTTCAGATTAAATTTCAAGTGACAACCTAACTCTAAAATTGGGACTGAATTGAGCAGGTCAATTAAAAAATTAGAATAAAAAGAACCTTGTTCACGGGTGCATAAAGCCTTCATTGTATGATTTACTTGCAAGTGAGAGAGACGACACTAGGAAAGAGTGAAGCCAGGATTTTTTTACAGACTACTAGTTCTTTCTTTTTAGGTGATTAGCTACTTCTCAGTGAGGATCTACTGGTAGCCGGTAAAAGGTCCGGATTTCTTTAGCAGAGTGGGAGGTTTAGAGGATGCCTTTTAAGGCTTTGTCCTCAAGAAACATATACCCATATTTATACGTTCCGTACTTACTCCTATACTGACTGAAAGTATGCCAACTAGTATAAAAGCCAGACCATTCTATAGGAAAATACAGACACCTAACAAACTCGTTAATCTTTCAAAGATTTCAATTATCACTAATTGAAATTGATTGGATAAGTCATCCGAACCTTTACAGCCATCACGTGTTGAGTTGGTGAAATTGAGGGTTTGAATTGTGTTTGTATTGTGTGAGTATTCTCCACACATTCACATGCACCGTAGAACTAGTGCCTCATTGAATATCGTGTTCTAATCAGTTCTTTTGACATCGAAGATGACTAATTGGGAGGATAATTATTCGGACTTTGCAAATCTCTCGTTGAACCCTCCAAGAAGTACATTTTCAAAGGTCCAAGTGCAACTTAGGCCAACCTGGACTCATAATGAGCCTAGGATCACTAAATTTCAGGATTGTTACTCTCAAACCATTCCCTTTCTCTCCTCCCACCTCACCGAGGAAGACTGTTGCCTTGGTGAGAATATCTTCATGCCTAAATCCTCTTCTAGACCACATTGATGATTTAGGCCCTAAAGAAGATTCGGATAAAATGCCTCCAAAGAAGAAAGAAGAGGAAGAAAAACACCCTGATGACCCGATGAAAATGGTACTAGCCAGATTAGCTGCATCTGAGCAACAACAAGCATTACTCAGGGCTCAGTTAGGGCAGCTCAATGTTGGGGTCAAACCACCAATGGATGCGGTGTACAACCTGGACACTATAGAATTCAGAACTACTTGAGTCCTGTTGAACCGACAGTTGATTTTGAGTTGAAGTCGTAATTTCTGAACCTACTGCCACACTTTGATGGGAATGCTTCTGAGGAGCCATATTCATTCCCAAGGGACTTCGAGCTCATCTGTGCTAACCTTAGACATCCTAATGTTAACTAGGATTATATTAGGCTCACAACCCTTCCATTTGCCTTGGATGGAAAAGCCGACTACTGGGTAAAAAAATTGGGAGTTACAATCACCACTTATGCCCAGTTCAATGACATGTTTCTGAAGAAGTTCTACCCCCTGAGTAGGACAAACATGATGAGGACACACATTATGAGCTTTTCCCAATTATCCCATGAAGCCTTCTGTGATGCATGGGAAAGGTTCAAGGACATCATGCAGAAGTGTCCCTGTCATGGACTAGATGACAACATGTTGGTCCAGTCGTTCTTCACTGGTCTCAACCCTGAGATGCAGGGTTTAGTGATCGCTGCCTGTGGAGGCAGCTATACATCATGAGGATCGGATACTGTTAAGAAGGTATTCGAGCAGATGGCTGAAACCAACTACTCACAGATGGCCAGCAAGGCCTATACATCATCCCCCAATTCACTCTCATTTGGAGGGGGAAATCAGTTGTAGTCGATCTCTCTTAGGATGTGATCCCTAGCATGGGACTCCTTGCGAACAAGCTAACTATAGTCGAGAGAATTGTCAAGAGGATTGATTAATTGGAGCGAAGCGTCTCCAAAATTCCAAAACAAATGGAGGAGTTGACTGGTAGGGTATTTAAGATAAAGATACCTACCGTGACTGCACTCGTTGCTCCCGTATATCGAGTTCACCATGTTCAGGAGTAGTTGGTGTCAGGGCAACCCCAGCCGTGGGAGCAGGACCAGTCCTACACCCACTCTTTCTAGCAGCCACCTTCATTAGCAGAGACAGTTCAGGAGGAGCCTCCATCAATTTGGGAGGTGAATGGAGTATGGTATACTCAAGACCCTGTCAGGCAGGGAAGTACGGGAGACCGACAGACCTACCAGTGTCCCCCAACCTTTCACAACACCACATTCACCTCCGCACCACCTCCTTCATAGCAGAGCCCTGGATTCCGACCACCCCAACAACAACGACAACAATATGGACAATAGGGCCATTACTAGACAGACCAACAGGATGAGTGATGAGTAAGGAAGCTAATGGTCTAATGAATTTAAGGATAGAGTGTGTAGAGATGCCTAATTAAATCAACAAAATCAGAAGAAAAAGGCAAGAAGAATCGAGAATGCTTACCTGGAGAGTTGGCGGATGGCGGCGGCCTGGGCTGAGTGCTGGTGGGCACTCCGGTCTTTGCTGAACTCTTGCGGCCATGTGGAGCAGCTCAATAGTGCTCTAGGGCACCGGGACATGGCCTACCATGGCCATGGGTCTTCACCGGGGCTGATGGTCGTCGTCATGCCCCAATTCATTCCCTCTTTATCACAGAGGGAAGGAGGGATGCTGGGTTGTGGCCCACGTATAGGTAGACAACATGAACTTGGGGCGGTCATGGTGTATTTGAAGGTGGAAGCTTTGAGGATCAGGTGTTGAACAACGTGGGTTGAGAGGGGAATGTGGAGCGAGGGAGAAGGGGATGTGGTGAGCTATGTGGTCCGTAAGGGTCACGGATGAGAGGTCTTGGCCGTTGAGGTTTAAGCGAGTGGTGGGAGGTGATAAGGATATGGGGGAAATGGAAAGGGCGCGATGGGTGTGCGTGGTGGACGACGTGGGAGAGAAGGGGGCTTGGGAGATGGAAGACGAAGTCTCAACCATTGGATATCCAATGGCTGAGAGGAGAGCACGAGGGAGCAGTCTTGATCAAATGATCACGTCACATCGAAAGGCTGGGGTTGAGGTGCATGGTTTTGATGAGAGAGTAGAGACGAATGATCCAGATGGAATCTGGATCTGCGATGAAGGGCTGCGAGTGAAAATCAAATGGCTGGCGGAGATTGAGGACGTAGGGGAGATCGAGCGGCTGGGAATGATGGTGCTTCTGACAGTAGGATCTAGAGATCCAACGGTTGGGAATGATGGCGCTTTTGACAGTAGGATCTATAGATCCAATGGTTGGGTATGGAGCGGGCATGGATGCTCCAGATGTCATCTGGAGGATTGGAGCGCGAAGAGCGAAGCAGGAACAAATGGCCATGATGAAGGCGCCCTACAGTGATCGAATGGCTGAGAAAAGGGAAGCTGGTGCAAAGGTAGCGGACCACGTGGCTCAACCAGAAAGAGCCACGTGGCACAATCAGGTTATTCAGACATAAAACATGAAAAAGAAAGAGAAGGAGGCCGATTTTGGAAAAAACTCAAAACATGAAAGTTATAGATATCGATGAGATCTGCAAGTTTCATGTTGATAAAAAATAAAAAGATGTCAAACAAAGGGAGAAATATTTTTATGAGCATTTTAAAGGTATAAAAACACTACAATTTTTCATTTTGTCATTTTTTTGAATTTTTTATTTATTTAAAGACCTAGATATATACAATGATTATTCTGATTTTTATTGATGCCAAGTTAAGCTAGGGGGTAATATAGAAAAATTAACATGATGACACCGAGGTTCATCACCTATACATATCCTTTGTCAAATTAGCTACCCTTTCCTTCAACTAATCAAACTCTTGCTGTGATGGACCACCACTGCTTCACTTAATCCAAGTCGACTTGGTGGAAGAAGCATCACTAAGAACACATCCTAAATGTTGTGAAGAGGGTGGAAATAGTGATCGAAAAGCATCCGCATCCAATTGGTCCTGAGTTCCTAGATTTGAAGTTGCTTGGCTCTAGATAAAGTCGACCATGCGACTCTGCAAATCGAGGTGAAATTTTAGCAAATTATTTCGAGTAATACTATTTCGTGTACTAATTAAGTTAAAAAATATTTATTTATTGGCACGTACATGTGCTTCTGCGTATCTCTCATGAATCTTGAAAGCCTCAAGATTTCTTCCCCATGATCTCAAAAGTCTCAAGATCGAATTCTTCGCATACGCTATCAAGGATCCTTTAACCGTCTCTTAGTGCATATCTTGAGCTTTCATGGTAAAGTCTAGTATCAAGGATTTGATGGGGGGGGGGGAGGTGGGAGAGGGAATAACAACAAAAAAACTAAAAATATATGAACCATCAAATCATATAACTCAAGCGATGGTTAGGTTAGTTAAATAAGGTAATGGCATGGTGTAGGGTGTAAGAAGGGGGCATTATTTGACATTTTACGTATAATTTGTACTTATAGAAGACTCATTGTATAATTAGTAAAGTATAAAGGTTATGGGTGTAAATATCCCTTTGAAAAGTAAGTGAGATGAGAAATTTTTGTTTGGGAGAACCCTAACTAGGAATTGTACCAAGATATTAGTATTTTCAGTTTAATTGTCATTTAATGTAGCCTCAAACTAGCCTCCTGGTAAGTTGATAGTTCATGGGACTGAGCAAGGTAGAAAGGATTCTTCCACTTTGTTTTTTTCGCACGTCGTGATGGGGAGAGGAGTGAAGAAGATGGTTTCACTTTGCATGTGGTCAACGCGAGTCCCTTTCCTCTCAGATGCAACCGTTATATATTTTTTATCTAGTTTGTCTAATCTTTTAATTTCTATAATATATTTGTTACTATGTTATTTTGTGAAGAAAGGCCTCGACCTTTTTGCCGTCGTCCAACTAGTATATAAGTTAGCTCTTGTGATCCAGCAGGAGGCAGTCTCCCGCTAGACCAACCAAGGAGGCCATGAACTGGCGGAGTCAGAGAGGTGAGTCCTGAGCCATGTCTTCACTGCTGAGCTGGTTTATTGCTATTGTTTCTGAAGAGACCCATGGGGATCGGTATAATAGGAGTTCAATGTTTTCAATCTTGGTATGGAAACTAAGAGTTTCTATTTATGTATGTAAGGGTTTTTCGTAACGAAAATTTTATTCTATTACTGTTATGAAGGGGTAATTCATATATATATATATAAATACGTATATACATATATATGTATTATATCTACAATAATTAAAAGTTGTTATGAACGTTTAAATTTTAGTAATAAACTTTGTAGAGATTTCAATAATCAATTCTATCGTATCTTTGCCCTATTTTTTTTTGCACTTGAAACATTATGTATGTTGGTTCTTTCTACATTTTAAAGCAACCTTAGTATGAGTATCTTATTAAATCAATAAAAATTGGATCAAACAATGAAATTATAAAACTTAAGGTCAATTTTGTGGACTAGAATAATTAGATTATACATTACGAATATAATATTTATGATTATAATTTTTTATCTTATATTATTTATGAAATTATAATAAAATGGATAGCTTTCTTTATATATCAAAGATATTCATAATATAAATGAAAATTAAGCATGAGCTAATTGTTTTATTTCCATAAAAAACATATGCCATTCAACTTATAATCTTAAATGTGATTGTTAAAATGGCATTTATAAAAAGCAGATAGTCTTTGAGGCAGATCTTAGAGCCAGATTATAAAAATATTATTTTTTTCTGGGATTTTATTTACCCTCTCAACATGCAACTTATCGTCCTTGCGACATGCTCTTCATGATCTCGCTAAGTCATTTGGCAAGGATATTTGATAGTTAAGATATCCTTCGTAGATGACTTGTCACTAACTGTGCAAGTCAAGTAAACATCCTAATTCATATTCTTGGACGTAGTCACTAATAAAACAAGATCATTAGATCATGGCCATGTTCTCAGTATGGTGAGGTTGATGGAACCACAAGAATTGCTCTGATACAACTTATTAGGAATAAGGGCTACTCTGATACCATATTTTACGGAAGCACCCGGGAAAAAACTCAGATTGATAACCAAAGACGTATAACAACCACATCATATATAAGCAAAACAAAAAATATCATGCAACCACAAAGCACACATCGATTTTAATGTGGAATCATCCGAATTGCAAGGGGAAAGAAGCATGGGGTCTACTTAACCTCAAACCGCTCCAATATAATCAGTGATTAGTTTGTTCTTGTTAAGATGCCACATAAACAAATCCCTCTTGTTGGTGTATCAACTAAGGAACACCACCAAACAAAAAAATAAGAGGAGAAGGAAGGAAATCACCAAAGTAGGAAGCAGATATGTAGTCCTCTTCCAAAGACAGCTTCACTACTATGTCTTCTTGCTTCTTCTATGCTCTCACACAAGCCGACCACCATGGTGGATGATGGAATTACAAGAGATTATCTTTGAACTTACTCACAGACGATTGAAGTGGAGTTAGGGTGCCAAAGAGTTGTTGCCCTAGACTTTCTCTGATGTATATTACCTTTGAATGTTGGGTTTCGCTCTCTGGAGAATAGAAAATAACGTGCAGTGGCCTCTAAGACACATGTAGGGCCCTCCATAAGTGTTGAAATCTGTTTTTATCACTTGAAAGCCACCACATGCTATTTTGTGAATGCCATTGTAGGTCACCTCATGCATATGTTGGGGAGCACCTGCTACATCACCACATGATGTGTCATACTGCTGCACATGTTTCAGTTTCCCCTAGTACCAACGCCTGCTGTGACTTCAGCTATTACAACACCACATGATGTGCCTGCTGCGACACTTGTTATAGTGTCAGTTCTAAGGGTTATAACCCATAGCAAGTTACCTACTATCAACAAATCTCCCCATCTAATGCATGGGGAGATGTTGAAGCAAACATGGTCACCATGTGATGAACATTCATCGATCTACCTTTATTCTTCCATTTCAGCTTTAAATCCCTAGAAAAATACATGTAAATATAACTAATTTACATAAATTAATACCTAAATTTAATGTATAATTAATATCTAAATACATATGATTTAAACTCAAAATTAAAGAATAAAAAAGAAAAGAAAATTAAAGTATCAAATATACTGACTGACCCTAAACCCCAAGATCAAGTCAATATTGACTAGGTTGATCGGGAATAAAGTAGGGGGAGATAAGGCCAAATAATATACAAAACCCTAATTCTTTATAATTTAAATAGCTCATTTTTACACTATTTTATTCTTCATTATACATACCTCAAACAATAAAGTTTTTAACATGAAACTTGTACATAATAATGTATAGAAAAATAGAATAATAATTATCGAAATAAATCATGCACAATACATATGGTACACACATATGGAAAAGCTGCAAACATAGCTTCATTGATTAAAATCTACTCCATATGAACTCAATTGAACCAAACTCACCTCCATTGTATTCCAAATTAAATTATATATCTAATGAAGGTAGTTTCATTGAAGATGGAGATAAGATAAAAAAACCCTTTTAGGGTATTATTGCACTAAGGCATCTGTACAAAATTGTTCATTATTTTATTATTTATATTTTTACTCTATTTATATTTTATATAATTGTATATATTATACAAGGGGATCCTTCCAATAGGACGCAATCATTCCTAAGTTCAAGAATTCCACCCTCTTTTTGTAGAAAGCACATGCATTTTAGCAGAATACATATATAGTTTGTATTATAACTACACATTATAAATACAAAAATCTCATACGAAACTATACATTATAATACAAACATTAAAACTGTACATTGTAATACAAACAATAAACATATTCTACTAAAGTCATTATGTTTTCTACAAAACGGGGCGACGTTCCTTAACTCAAGAAGGAGCATATTATATAAAACATCTTTAAAAATAGAAACATAAATAAAAAATTTAAAATACACTAAAATAATTAATATATTATAATACATAGGTATACTATACATATAATATATAAGCTTGTAATTATTTCTACATGTAAACAAAATAAGAAAAATACCATAATATATCTAAATATGTACTTAATAACATAGTAAATATATAAAATATGTAAATATTATATTATATATACTAAATACAAAATAAAATATATCATATAAAATACATGTATATATACCTATATATGTATATGCACATATTAACATCTCATAACTAATATTGTAAAAATTAATAAAAAAATACCATAAAATAGCTTATAAAATTAGAAATATTTTGTATGTTTTAAGTTGTATTTAATAAAATCATTAGCTATTTTAGTTTGATTAAATTCATAATTTCTTTTCTGTTTTATCCTGACATGGTCTTACATGAACCAATTAGATGCTTGGGAGTGTTGACCCATTCGGTCAACACTCCCTACGTGGACTGGAGTGCCCATTCTTGTAAGAACCATCAAGCCCCCATCTTCTTCGATTTTTCATGCCTTCTCCACTCCTCTTTTCGCCTCGATTTCTTCATCGCTTCTATGTGCCCAATCTTCCTCCATCTCTCGCAATACATCTCAAAAAACTCTCTTTCCACTCCAATGATTTACATCTAGGGTAAAAGGTTCAATCCCGCAATACGTCTCCATAAACCTATCAAAATAGAAAAAAAATAAGAAAATCAAATATTGGGCCTTAATAGTGAGAGTTTAATAGATTTCATTTAATAAATAATCTCCCGTTGTAACCAAGTTATTGAACTTTTTATTACATCTTTCCTTCCAACACAACCACTCAACAATTAGTCCTTGATCTATAAGCTAACATTTTGATAATTTATGTTGAGATAAATAGACTAACCAAAGAAAAAATGACAAGATCCAATAAAAGACTAATACAACATAGTGACATCTTCTCAATAAGGAATTTATTAAAAGGCAACTGGATAGAAATGTTTATCATATTCTTCAGCTAAGAAACAATAGTCGCATCTATTTGTGAGAAAGAAGCTTTTTTATGTTATCTAAATAAACGGTTGATGATCTATGAGTCATCACCTTTATTCTTTTATTTTGACTAAAATCCTTGATAAAATACACATAGATACCCACTAATTCCCATTAATTAACATTCTAATTATAAATATTAATATTATACATTTAATGCTTATTTTATCCAAAATAAAATAATAAAGAGAAAAAAAGAAAAATAAAATAAAAAATAAGGATGTATATAATATACATAGACTGATCCTAACCTCGAGACCAGGTCAATATTGACTTAGTTGACAAAATAAATAAGTAGAAGACGACGAGGATTATAATTTATAAAAATCCCAGAAAATCTAGGCCACAAAAATATATTCACACATTTTTCACATTGTAAAATTTTCACCTATTTTATTTATTACCAAGGAAATATCAGATCAAAATACTTTCTTTATAAAAGTTGCTCACAAAAAACAAAAATTATTTTATAAAAATACCAGAAAGATTATTCATTACAAAAATAAAATATTACAATGAACCGAAAAAGCCGTAAAAGCTGACTTCCGAAGTTCATAAATATTTATAGAAAAATCCAAATTGACCAAACTCACTTTTAAACTTTGTTTTATACCTAAGACTATTTGTTAAAAAAATATCAAAAAATATTAGACTTAAACAGAAGAGTTTTAAGGTTAGGGCCATGTTGTCTATATGTACTATATGTAGAAACTTCCTAATTTTATAATTAATTATTCGTATCTCCATTTAACTTAATTTCATTTCTAAAATATTTCTAAAAATCAATAAAAAATATAAAATATAACCTAATCCAAAATACCAATAAATCCCGAAGCTGTGACCTAAATTTTCTGAACTTCATAACTCGGCCATATGGACTCCGAATTGGGTAAACTCAATTTTAAAGTTCATTTTATTTAATTATCTACCAAATGACATTGATTTCACTAAAATAGGAGTTAATATGCAAAATGTGGGGTTTTGGGACAATATTGGTATATATATTGTACAATGTACCTTTATTTATATTATTTAACATGTGTTATTTATTATATTTATATACTTTATTAACATTATAATATTAAATTAAATAAAATAAAAATTGTTTAATTGTTTCATTATTAATTTATTATTTAATTACTAATTATTATTTACTTAGTCATTAAGTTATTTAAATAATTATCTATATAATAATATTTTAATTATTAACCACTTAATTAACTACGTAATTAACAATCTAATTAATTCTTAAGTTAATCTAATTAATTAATTAATTAATTTTATTTTCTATTTCTCTCTCTACCTTTCCCTTTTCCCCTCTTCTTCCCCAACCTTCTTCTTACTACTTCCGCTCGTCACCATTCTTCCCTCATCCTCTTCCATCGGCCGCCTACCACCTCCAACTGTCGACCGTTAGGCCGGTAGCCTAACAGCCCGTCGGTGACTGGACTCCTCTCCGGTGACTGCATTCGCTGTCGTGCGCCCCACGAAGACCTCCGTTATAAAAGCTATCCCTCCTTCCTCAATCTACGTATCCACCATTTACAACTTCTTCCAAAGAGAGATCTGGTGAGAGAGAAATCTGTTCATGACAGGAGTTTGGTTTCCATCCTATCGAGTGACCTCGAGGAGTGAGTTGGGGTGAGATCGCTGCCGCCATGACGAAGCTCTGCTCCGTCGTCGCTTCCCAACCTCCATGGTCCTTCACAACCGTGTCAAGGCAATCAAGGACATGGAGCTTCTTCAGAGTTCCAGTCCATAGGAGAACTTCACCCATTTCGCCAGGTTAGTTCCTTACTACTCATTCCATTTCTCTTCTCTATTATCTCTTCTGATTCCCTTCTCTATTACTCTATTCTCTTCTCTATCTGTCTCTGCTTATCCATTTTCAATTTGATACCTAATCCAATGAAATCCACATCCTAATCTCCATCATTTTTATTTTCTTCCCTTGCAATCTATCACCTCGGCTCATCTACCTTGATCAGAGCTCGACTCTAAGTATATCACATTCCCTGGAGCCATCTATCCATTTTCCGCAAAGCTAAAAAAACGCGGTCAAGTCTCAGAGCTTAAGCTAGGTCTTCAACCTGCAAATACAGAGCAACGTCAACGATCGTAATTACCTACAGGTCATCGTCGATTGAAGCACATCATTGTAATCACGTCAGAGCACCAACGAAGTTCCACTACCGCCGCACTAGTCTGAACAGCTGACCGTGCCTGAGAATGACCTTTGTCGTCGAACGTCATCTGGATCATAATCGAAAGAGCTGCATCGACATCCACCATCTTCTATCGGAGAACCACTTCCGCACCTCGAGGATCGCCTTGCAAAGCATTTCTAGAAGGAGGTTTGTACCTACGACCGTCGTGAGCGAGATCAACACCTCAAAGCCCACACGGCCGCTGTCGTTTCAGATTTAGATCGCAGCATCGTCACCCGAGTTCATTCGATTTGAATCCTCAGTCGCTTGATTAGAAGTCAGACTAAATTTGAGTCTTTACTTCTCATCCATCCGATTATTTCTAGATCGAACAATCTAGGCCCACTCACGTGTCATACCCATATCGGCCACACTGCCCACCAATTGTCTTAAGTGGTGCATGTGCTCGGGCATATTTTTGGGGAAAATTCCAAATCAGTCCTCAAAGATTACAATAATTACGAATAGATCCCTCGACTGGAGCTTTCACGTGAATCATCACGAGCAACTGGTAATTTTGCGCTCGGGCCTTCTTCAATTCTGCATTTTAACGCAAACCCCTTCTTTCTAGTTTCAACACAAAACTAACCCTAAACAGTATACATAATACTATAGTATTATAATATATAGTAAATAAAATATAAAATATTAAATTATTATAAAAATACGTATAAATTTCGTATTTTGCATTATATACAGTATTAAATCAGTTTCGAAAAATAAAAATAATTCCTATTTTTAATAAATCATTTAAAAATACAAAAAATATAACAAACTTTAAAAATCATAAAAATATAAAAATACCCAAAAAATCAATAAAAATTACCTAAGTATATTTTGTCGTATTTTTTTACAAAAAATATGCATTATTCGTATTCATGTAGCTAGAATTAATGTTCACATTTTAAATAAGAAGCCAAGTTCACTTGTAAATATTCACATGTATATTAATGAAAATCACCTATTTGTATCTATTTTATACTAACTCCAAGTCCAATAAAATCAACTCTATAATGTACATATTATTAAGACTAATAAAGGAATCATATCAAAAACATACTAACTTGTAAAATTGCCCAATAAAACCCAAATCCAAGTTTGAGACTAAGAGCCTTAAAATGTGAATACTCTCTCAAACAATGTCTGATTTAGGTCTACTTACTTTTAAAGTAATATACATTAAAAGACCTTCAAAACAAGACCAATTTCATAAAAATCGGAGATCATATGTGAAACTTGGGTTTTGGGCCCCTATTGTATATTGTACATATTGACCAGGATATCCTTTATTTTTATCCTTTTATTTTCTTAATTATTAAAAATCCAAAAAATAGATTAGGTTGTAAATATTTATTTCATATTTTCTATAATTTTATTTTGATTTTTCTATTTAAAAATGTCAAAAAATCAGCAAAAGATAAAAATATGGTATTTTATATTTATAAGGTACCTCCAAAAAGACTTTTTATATAGATAGTTTCTTTTAATTTTGGTTCTTCACAAAAGTTGTAGATCTCATCGAGACGAGCAATTTCATATTGATCACTTTTTTTTGGCCATTTTTGTTATTTCTTTTTTTATTTACATTTTAATTTGTAATTTTTTTGGGAGCGACATGTGGCAGCTCCTGGAGCCACCACAGGTCACCCCATTTTTTTAGTTTTATTTTATTGTCTTTATTTATTTTAATTCGAATTATTTTGTTTTAATTACTATTTATTAATTATTTTTTTTGATTTTTAAATTTTTTTATTATTTCAGCCACGTGGTCGCACCCCCACGCGCCACGTGGCTCCCTCTCATTTCACTCTCTCCCTTTTATTTCTCTCTCTTCTCTCTCATTTCTCTCTGTCTCCCTCTTTCCTATGCATGCACTCACGTTCCCTCTATACTCCCTTATTCTCTCTCTCTCTCTCTCTCTCTCTCTCTCTCTCTCTCTTCTCTTCCTCTTTTTCTCATGCGCACACCAGCAGGACTCGACCCATGTGAATCTGCACCTCTATTCCTCCATCTCGCCCACATTCAACCCAAGCCTTTGCGCCTTGCATGATGAGTGCAACCATCTCCCACACATGCGCACGACCCACACCTCACTTCCTTCTCGTGCCTCTAACTGCAACCACAAGACTCACGTTCCCTCTCCCGGCATCCGTCACCATCTATCCTTATAATACCTGACCTCCGCTCAGCTCCCAAGATCATACACCGTTGAGAGGAGATAAAACCACCAGCTTCAGACCTCCTGCCTGTGATAGACGTGGGGGGGGGGCTTAGAAGGCGACGACGGCTGCTCCTTTGTTTTAACGAGATCTAGTGAGGACTATCATCACTGTAGCAACTGCGACGGTGACTGCTCAGCTTCTCCAGGTACTCGCTGGTCTGGGTCGAGGCCACAAGGAGTCGAGCGTAGCTCCCCTCTCCGGTGAACCTTCCACCCTCTATACCTCCTTCTGTCTCTTCTTTCTCTGCTACTGCATTTTTTCTCTTTCCCTTAATCTCCTTCAATTTCTCCGATCGTTCATCACCAAATTGCTTCGCATCAACGTCCCTTTTTACTCTTACACCACATCATCTTTTACCCTTTCCTCTTCACTGCCACGTCAACTAACTTGCCGCCAAGCCGATCGGGGGTTCCTCCAAGCCACCTGTGAGTGTGCGTCTCCGCCTCGACGACCCTTGGTTGTGTGTCGGCTGTTGGAGCGACCTCAACTCCACGCCTCGAGCCTTCTCCTTCAGTCACCCTCCCGTCATGCTCCTCTTGTTGCATCCCCTCTCGGACTCTGCTCCGTCCGCCCGCGATGCCCACAACCGCCAACCTCCAACAGTAGATGCGGTCGTTATACGGTCGTGCATCCTCATCGCGCATGGTTGTTTCCACCTCCAGTCGTCCGCGATCTCCACGCCACACCAGCGCGCAGCAGCAACAGACCTTTTTCTACCCGTAGAGTGGCATCGTTGTTGGGGAGGCACGACTTAGGTTAATTTCTAGAAAATCTTGATTTTAGGTTTTCGAACCCCCGGGTAGTCTGACCCCTGGTTCTTCTTGTGCATATCTCTCTATTTATTTTCTGTCATTTATCTATTTTATTTTGTTCACTTTATTGAGTCTCTCTCTGACCATCATCTTATTTTTGTGCTAGCGACTTCCATACGGAGCAACATCTTAGCTGAGCAACTCAGGAGCTTCGGAGACTGGCATTTTCTAGGAAAATAACCGAATGAAGGAACTAAATTTAAGATTGAGTCAAGTCGTGAGAGAGTGTAGAGTCCTTAGGACTTTTATTTTATGCATTTTATTTTATTACAAAATTTCCAGCGGATTCCGTTTGAAACCTTGCATATGTACTAAGACTTGGATAGTATTATGTGGTGTGTCGGGCCTGTTTCACTCTCTGGTAAGGGTGGGGCCTAAGTTGAGTGTCGAAATTAGGATAGGCAACCGGCTATTTAATTGCAATTTGTGCATGTGCTAATCGTAGTTCAGGCCACACATCTTGGAAGAATCACATCTTGTGAGATTTTAATGATACACACATAGCAACGTACAAGTTAGCCAAATCAAAATCATTTCTTCCCCGCAAATAGTGTATTGCTTAGGTGTGGTTTTCTCGATCTACATGCATTAGAGTGAAATTTTAAAAATTTAGTTCTGCATAATGCATGGAGAGTGATGGGAGTCGATGTGAGTGTACGTTCTTCTGAGCATGCATCATTGTTTTACGTTTGCATTATGATTTTCGATTCATCCATTATTTTATAACTTAGGATTTAAAAGGAAATTGGGACTGAATGGTAGATGTGTTTGTGTGTTCAGATTAAACTTCAAGTGACAACCTAATTTAAAATTGGGACTGAATTGAGCATGTCAATTAAATAAAATTTGAATAAACAGAATCTTGTTTTACAGGTGCATAAAGTCCTCATTGTATGATGGTCGAACATTTACGACCCTCACGCGTAGAGTTGGCGAATTTGGGGTTTACTCTTGCGTTTGGTTTGTGTTTGTTCGTGTGTGTTATCCTGTGTACTTGCACGTTTTCTACCTCGATTCGCTTACATCCATCCATTCCTCTTCAAGATGTTGGGATATTGGTCATCATATCCAGGTCACTCCTCTTCGACCATAATCCGATCATCTTCACCTTCTTATTCCTCTTCATACCCCCATCCAGATTGTGAAGTTAGAACTTCGACTGACTTCCCCACTTCTTAATATTTCTCACCTGTCCCTCCTTCTTACACCACTGATCCACTTTCAATCGAGGCTAATTCACCTTGGAGTCAGTCGCTAGCTGGAATCAATAAATAATTTGCAGAGCAAGCCACTGTTGAGACAAATGATTGGCAGAATTATGTGCCCCATAGACCTCATTTTCATTTCATGTTGGGACAGGACAATCATTCACATATACATATCCTGACATGACCTTAGGACATAACATGATCGATCGAACAAATCAAATGTAGAGGCATGCATCATATGATCTTCCAGACTTAATTGACCTTAGTAATCAAGACCACATTGACCAGCCTTCATTCGGAGGGCCTACACATTCAAGGGATTGGACCCATGAGTTAGATGCACCAACCCCATGTTCATTGACTCCATTAGTCGAGGATCCGACCAATATCTGCCATTCGGATGGTACATACTCCACCCAGTATTTCATGCCAGAGTCTAGGCATGTGGAGTATGAGACTTCAAGATCTCAACTATATCCTCCGAGTAGACAAACTCTTCAATGATTTGTCATGTGAACTCTTTGGAGGATAACATTTCTAGAGTTGTGAAGAGATATGAATTTATTGAGGATAAACTTAGAAATGTCATCGATCGAATCATTTCAATTTATTCCAGCTCAAGTTTGGAAGTGAAGAGTGGAATAGGTGAATTCAATGTTGAAAACTTAGAAGATACAAAGAAACACACACACTCTGTACGACTGGAGTCCATTCTACCTCCCTCTTCTACTAACTACTTACCTTCCAATCTTGAGTCTGTACATCCTCCCACTCCTCCTTCACCTATTCAAAACAAAAAATATCGAAAGTCCCAAAAAGATCAAAAATTTTGAAAAATTAGATAATTTTATAAAAATATAAAATGAAAAAGATCTAAAAAAATGCGATGCTGCCCTAAGGGAAGCACTCGATGAAGAACTAATTTTTAAGCTTCCCTTAATAAAGGCCATATATCACTTCCCCGACCTCAAAAGATTTGTGAAAAGTAAATTGATGCCCAAGAGGTCGGGCAATAAAAGGACACAGACTGAGAAACATCTAGTGTCTATGGCCGCCTCCTTGGTGATGGGTGATGAATCTCGTATTCATCATGCTAAAATTGATCAATTAGGCTCCGTTCTCCAAAATTCATATGCATATAATAATTAATAGAGCATCATTAGCATTTATACAGGTGTATATAATATTCGCATTACATCATGCATGATTGCATAATGTTTAAATTGGCCTAAAAACCTGCTAAATTTCTACATTTATAATTAATTTATCCTAACTTTGATTGACCCTAAACTACCTCCATTGTGCATATATTATTAACAAGATTAAATAAAAAATATAAAAATTACTAACTCAAATAAGTGTCAAATAAATCTAAAACCAAATTTCACATCTGAGGGACTAAAATGCACATATCTCCCTCATACAGTTTCCGATTTAGGTCTACTCACTTTTAAAGTACTCCATTTTCAAATACCTTCAAAACAAGACCAATTTCATAAAATTCGGAGCTCATATGTGAAAGTTGGATTTTGGGCCTCTTTTACGCATTTTAACTTTTTGCTATTTTTGACCCGAGTTCTTATGCATATACTTAACCCTTTTAATTTTATTTCTTCTTCATTTGTGTTGTTTGATGAAAGTTTTATTAAGCGGTACAAAAATCCAAATCTAGATCAAGATTTAAATCAAAGAAACTGACTGTGTCCGAGTATCCATTGTGAGTCTGTACAAAAATCTCGTATTTCGTACTTCTATTTTATTTCCCTATTTTCTTATTTACTAAAAATCCAAAAAATAGATTAGTGTGTAATTATTTTCTTGTATTTTATCGTAATTTATCTTTAATTTTTATCCTATTTTAAACCATCAAAAAATTGCAAAATCCCAAAAAGTCGGTATTCTATACACATGGAGAAACACAAAAAATTCCACATTGCACAGATGACCTCTTTTGGTCATGGGTTGTTCATGAAAGTTGTAGATATCGTCGAGATCTACAACTTTTTTGAAGAAATTTTTTCAATCCGAGTCTCCTTCTATTTCTTTTCTAGTTTTCTTATCAATTTAATTTTGAAATTTTTTTTGGGGGTGACACGTGCAATCCCTGGGCATACCATGTGGCACCCCCACACTCGATCTCTCTCTTCTCCCCGGGTCACGTGCCTAGCACATGACCCCTCCCTTCTCCCCTTCTGCAGTCGTCGCTCAGCCGTTTCCTCCTCCCCCCGTCTCTTCCTCCCTCGTAACTGCTGCCACCGCCCTCGCTCTCTTTGCCCGTTACGAGACCGGCCACCTCCGCATAATGCCCTCTGCCGCCCCCCTACTCCTATAAAGTCCCAGCTCTGTCATCCATCTTCACCATCCACCACTTCGAGCCCAAGGCCAACGTGTTTCCCTCCACCTTCCCCTGGTGACAGCAAGGGAAGTCGTCGACGAGCAAAGACACGTGTTGGGCACCGTGATCCAGGGGATTCTCCATCCCTTGTTGCAGCCCTTTCGAAGGTTTCCAAGATCGTTGCACGTCAGGAACTCGAGCCACGATAAGAGATTCCTTCCGAGCTCCTCTCCCAGGCGAAACCACGTTCATCTACTTCCAATGCCTCGCCGCCCTTGGGGCTTGCTGCGAGCAACTCTGCCCGCACGTACTTCACCCCTAAACTATGACACCGCCACCGCTTTGCCTCTCGCAACGACAACAACACCAACTCTGCCCTCGGACAGATCGCATCCGACGACCATGCTCGGCTGCCTGACATCATCGAGCACGTCACGTCACCACCGTCGCCACCACTCGACGCACTTCGTCGTATGTGCGCTGCCCTCACCTTTGTACGCGCACCGCCGCTCACCATCTATCTCCAGCCGCTGTTGGATCAGAGCCAAAGCTGTGATACAATGGCCCATATTTGTCCATGCCAGCTGCCCCGAGCATCAGCCCCAGTCTCTAGGCTCGGGCCCTCCGAAGCGCCCATGCCTGCCACGAAGGCTCGGGCGTCCGAACTTGAGCCCAGGTGCCCGAGCCTCAACCTTGCCTCCCCAAGCCTCAACTTCATCACTCGAAGCAGTCCGAGCCTATCGTTTGCCACTCGAACCTCCAAGCGCACGCGTTACATATGTGCGCAGGGGGCAAATTGCACAGAAGCCGTGCTAGCTTCCATATATTACAGAAAGGTCCCCGTCGCCCCAAGTCACGTGCCCCGCACGTGGCGACTTGGAAAATTTGCAGAAAGGCCTAGGCAGATTTTTCTTATTGCAAATAAGTCCTCCAAGGACCTATTTGAGAAGGAAACTTATATTTTTATTGCATTTTAATCCATGGATCTTTATTTTAGCATATCTTTTTTACACGAACTCCGTTATAACACATAATATATAGTTTCGAATTTTATTTCATGGTCTATCACTTTGCATAATTGTGGATACATTTGAGGCTATTTATTAGTATTTATCAATTGAGTATCTCTGTTGACAAATATAGGCTGATTATTGACATATTGTGCTATAACTTCATTGGAAAATTAAAAGTGTCTTTTGCAAGGATTCGGTTAGGGATTTTAAATTGAATAATTCTCTCAGGATTATTGATTATATTATTTGAAGAATTTAATCAATGAAGGGGACTCATCCAAGGAAAGAGAATTATTGGTCATATTTTTTAGGACTTGATTTTTGCAGGGGCTAAATCGAGGAGATGGATTAGATTTATTGATCACTATCTGTGACTTGTTGGGGATTGATTTGAAAAGAATTGAATTTAATTCTCAATATTTTGTGTGATTAAACTCGATTTACTTGAGGATTAATTTAGAGAGAATTTTGAAATCACCTTCTTTATTAGATGTTTATTGTAAAATTATTCATTGATCTATTAAAATATTCTTGCATGTAGTCTTGGATTAATTTGAATATCTCTCTTGAACTGTATCTTTTGGCCTGTGATAATTTTTAGAGGATTTATTTATCATATTCTTTGAGGGTTTAAATCATGTAAATCACACATCTTGAGCTTCACTTCTATTTATTTTATTCGCATTACATCTACATCATCATATTTCCTTTTTATTTTCTAACAGAAATTAATCAAATAATTAATTAATTAAGTAATTTAAAACCAGGCAACTAAAAATCACTGTTCCATGTGTTCGACCTTGGTACACTTGCCAAGTAAAAATATTCCACAACATTGAAAAATTGTAGTTTTTATTGATCCACATTTCGCCTCCTATAATGCAATTATCAATTATTAAAGTGGGAGATATGACGTTCATCAAATGGCATCATTGTCGGAGAACGTTGTATTTTTAGGGGTTTAAACTATTTTTTGTAATTATTTTTTGTGAAATTAATTTCTATATTAATTTTCTCTCTCTTTTTTATTTGCATTTTATTTTATTTTGCATTTTTTCTCACTTATGATACTAGCCACATCTTCTCTCTTTGCAGATTTCTCAGAGCAAATTTTTTTGGATCTAATTCAAGGATCTAAAAAGATTGATTTTTTTATTTTTGTATGAGGAGAGAGAGTTAGTTTAGTTTAATTTTCTGCATTATTCTCAGGGCCCCTCTCTCTAAACCCTTGTAATAATTCATGATTGGACTTCTTTGTGGTGTGTCGGGTCTGTTTCAACCCCTTCTGTGTGGTTGGAACCTGACTTGAGTGGCGTAGAAATTAGGCACGTATACATTTGCTTGTTTATCATTAATTGTGCTCGTAATTCTTAGGCCACACTTTCACTAATTATATGCACTAGTAGATTGTTCAACTTAGCCAAATTTTAAATCAATTCTTTCCCGCTAATAGAACTATTTGCTTAGGGCGATTTCATCTGTGCATATCATTTAGTGTAATTTTAATTCCTTGTATGTCATCCTGCATGAAGAACGTGATGAATCACTGTAAGTCTTCTTCTTAAGCATGCATCATTGATTTAGGCTTGCATTGGCTTTTTCGATTCTCCCTCCTCAGTTTTACCACTTAGGACTTAAAGGAATTGGGACTGCTAGTTAGGCATGAATTTTTGTGCTCACCTAACACTTTAGTGATAAACTTAATCTAAAATCGAGTCTGCTAATCAAGGTGACTGTAAATAAAATTTCATAAAATTAACCCTTCTGTCTGGTGGAGAGAAACCCACTCATTGTTTGTAAGGATCAGATCACACACTTATGAGATAGCCAAAAACCGAAAATTTTCACTCAGACTACTGTTTTTAGAAACAACTAGCTACTTCTCAGTGAGGGTTTCAGGTAGCTGTTTACGGTCCAACTTCTTTAGCAGAGTGGGTGGTTTTATAGGACACTGTGAAAGGCTCCGTACTCAAGTAACATAGGTAGCCATTTAACGATCCGTACTTACACCCATACTGGCTAAAAGTGAATGCAACTAGTTGTATGAACTCGGGATAGTCTTTGTGAACTATTTCGGTACCTAACAGCTCCGCTTAATCTTTTCAAGATTGTTTGATCACTTAAAAATTAAAATAAAAAAGATAAACGTCCGCACCCTAACGTGCCTTCACAAGAGTCGAGTGGCTGAATCTACATGTTTGTTTGGTGTTTGAATTGTGTACGTCAAAGACCTTGCAATTGCAAGCAAATCGTGGTTCGCAAATCATTCCATCTATCTCTTGAGAAGATGTCCGCATATTAGTCTTCCTACCCGATCTCCATGGTCATGTCCCGATATCCTTCTTCTCACACTTTCCAGGGGAACATGCTCTTCAAACCTAGCCCCCTCAGCCATCATTCTCGTCCCTCCCACACATTCCACCCTATGACCACACTTCTTCATGCAATAGAACTCTCACACATTCTGACAATCTTATGGACATGAGAGAGCAAGCAAAATTGAGGATGAAAAATAGAGTAACCGATATTGATAGTAAAACATGATTTCCGGCTAATATGATCTCACAGCCTCTTGTACCATCCCCTACTCAGGTTGATTATCTTCATGAGTACAATCAATTTTCTTTCGATACTCCACGAGAATACTAGAGTCAAGGAAATGTGACTCATGACCAGACTACAATGACTATGAACAATCAATACTCTACCCAAGGTTACATGATTGAATCACGAGATACGGAGAATTATTATTCAATCACAAGTCATGAAATGTTTGAGGATGAGATTTCTCGGATCAATCATAGAGTAAATGCTTTGACTGAGAAAATTATGATCTTATCCAGTCTATGTGGAATTCAGAAGAAGTGAGGCCATCGCCAAGCGAACCACATAATAATCATGTGACTCACAATCAAGCAAAACCACCACTGACCTCTAACCACCTACTAACCATATCGTAGAAAATACCAAAAAATTGAAAAAAATAGAAAATTCAAAAAAACGGACAATTCTGAAATAGAAGCATTTTGCAAAAGTCTGATCTTATAGCTTCCATTGATCAAGACCATAGAATATGTACCCGATCTTAAGAGATTTCTGAAGAGTCGACTAAATCCTAAAAAGACGGGCAAGAAATGATCAAGGACTGAATATCATGTCATATCTATGACCAGTTCTTTGGTGATAAATCGGAAAATAGACAACAACTCCACATTAAATATCCTCCCCAAGTCCGTCTTTGACAAACTCAAACTCGTATAACAAAAAAAGACTAGGGTAATCGTTCAATTGCCTGATCGATCCACCAAAAGGCCACGAGGGATTATTTCGCTCATCGTAATCTTTTGGGGTGATAGACATATGGACTTCATTGTCTTTGACATTGAGCACCCCAGAATGTTGTCTGAGTCTCATATCATTTTAGGAAATCCGTTATTAGCCTCTGTTAAGGCGATTGTGGATTGTGAGTCTCAGGTCATCATGTTCCTGAACTAGGACCATAATGAACAAACTCTCAATAATGTGCCCTATTCTGAGGAAACCGACTTGAAACTGATAGTCGTGATCGGGAGACAAACACTTCACACAATCAAACCTCTCCTCGTGAAATACCGACACTTTCCCTAGGAGAGACAATCATGAGACCGACTGTTTGACAGACCTCTGATTCTCGCCACACCTCCCACCCTGAAACTGCTCCTAAGAGGAAACATTATTTAGGATCTTATGAATAATTGTACCATATTTTTGAGGATCGTCATGATTATTTAAGTGATTCAATATTTGAATTGGCAGTAATTCACGAAATACTTGAACCATACAAGGAATCGACTCAGGAAACCTCTGATGTCACCAAAAGTCACGATTATCAGGAGGTGACATCAACATCCCCAACCAACACTCACAAAACCACCAGGAACAATCTCCCTCGCTCAAAGCATCATATGACCCTACAAGAGTTGGTCGCCTTTATGGGGATTCATCTGATGAGGAACTCATACATGACATACCGGTTACTCAAGAAACGGAGATGAAAATTGTTCAACTTCCTCCCAATACTTCTCAAGGAAAAAATCGACCAAGAAAGTCACCTTTAACCTTACACACCAGGTGATTTCTGAAGGGTCCTCGTCCGGTCCTGAAGTGATTCATCAGGTAAGTGCAATAAGTACAGCTCTAATACAAGGGCACTTACCCCTGATTGACAATAGTTGGAGATCCTCTGCGTACAACTACTATTCTCCTGAGGACGACTCTGATGATGGCTGGTCTTTTTTATCCACCCCCTCTTCACCGCCCTCCACATCTCCATACTATCTCCCGCCACACTCTAGCAAGAAGGTCCGTCGCAAACCTCCTTGACCTTGTACATCCGTAATCTACCCGATTCAACACTTGTAATTATCCGATCATACTTAAGCTAACCTGAGCCTAAGTACAGGGGGACTGATACCATTGTGTATACATCACATCTGTTCTTTCCCTCTCACCCTCGACTTCCTCATTTCATGCTTTTCTGCTATGCTTAGTCCCTCAAAAGTCTAAGTATGTGGGGGCATGTCGACTTCTTTTCCTTTGATTCTAATCTATACTCAGTACGAGCTATCTCTGCATTTCACTTTGTGCCATGAGGACTTAGCACTTGCTAAGTATAGGGGGTGTGTTGTAAATATTCTACTTACTTTATCCATAGCTCGTACTTTAATGATTTTCATCTAACATTAGGGATGTGTATAAGTAGTGTATATTATACTATATTCTTTTTGTAAATAATACCTGGTTTTAAAAAAACAAAAAACAAAACAAAAAAACAAAAAAAAACATAAATCTTTTTGAAAAAAATCACTCATGGTCTTGCATTTCATTATATTCACTATCACTCAAGGCTTGAGCATTTAAAGACACTTGATTTATGAGATCTTGAGAGACTGAGTTAACTAGCATTAATCATTAGGGTTTTTGAACTTAATAATCCACACTTCCCTACTTTGAAAGATTTGAGCGCTATATTGCACTCTTCATCTCTACCTTCTAAAAGAATATGATCAGCACAACATACTCACAACTGCATGATTGATGAGATGAGTTGAGTTATCACCTAAGGAACTAGGACTAGAGATTTGAGTTTAGACCATATCTAATGATGCTCGAGGATGGGATAAAGTTAATGAAGGCTTCAAGAAACCTGAGTGTCAGCAAAACCCTAGCCAGTATGTGAACAAGTTCATATGCTATCTCGTTGATATTTACATATGTGCCAGGGTGTGATGAAACTAAATAATTGTTGATCAGTGTGCACCAACTTTTGGTAAAAGCAGTGGATCTAGCCAAAAAGAAAAGAAAAGAAAGAAATATTCCAAGAAAATCTCTATTCCTCGAAGTCAATTTATAAAGAGCTTCCACCAAAGACGAGTACTCCCAAACATTTTTTAAAGTGTCCACTAGGACCAAATGCTTCTAGGACCAAGGAGTCAGGCTAGCACCATAAAAGGTCTATGCATCGTATAGTGATACAAGTCTGGGTGTCGAAGGTATCTTAGATACTCAAAAGAGACACACCCTAATGTACTCCTAGAAAAACAAGTGCAGACGATTCCGAATTCTCTTGACAGACACATTAATCAAGAAAATAAAAATATATGTGTTAAGTAATAAGGCACTCGAGAGGCCCCTTGTTCTAATGTGAGGGAGAGGAAAATAGACACAATCATATGCCCTCCATCATCTAGCCGTCCATCCACACTTTCAAGTCTGACAAACTAATGCGACAGTTGACTGAAGCAAGAATAGACTTATTCCCTAGTATTGAGTATTAGGTCTAGAGGAGAGTCTCTTGGATGGGAACTTTAGATGACATCTCGACTCGACTCTCATGAATGTAGTACACTAAAAGTCATATCCTTATATCATACGTACAAATAGAGAGTCCGATAAATAGAGAAGCTGGATTCCTTTTGATTAAAGCATGATTGAGCCTAGATATTTAGGATCACTCAAATTAAGGGTCTTTTATGAATTGAGCCTTGAAAAATCACACGTACAGTCATGGATTTATCCAACTAAGTCATTCATTCATTGATGCTCAGGGACTAGCATGGTTTAAGTATATGGGTATGATAAATCTCATATTCATCATGCTAAAATTGATCAATTAAGCTCTGTTCTCCAAAATTCGTATGCATTTAATAATTAATAGAGCATCATTAGCATTCATACAGGTGTAAATAATATTCGCATTTCATCATGCATGATTGCATAATGTTTAAATTGGCCTAAAAAGCTGCTAACTTTTTGCATTTTTAATTAATTCATCCTAACTCTGATTGACCCCAAACTACCTCCATTGTGCAGATATTATAAACAAGATTAAATAAAAAATATAAAAAATTATTAGCTCAAATAAGTGTCAAATAAATCCAAAACCAAATTTCACATCTGACGGACTAAAATGCACATATCTCCCTCATACATTGTCCGATTTAGGTCTACTCACTTTTAAAGTACTACATTTTTAAATACTTCAAAAACAAGATCAATTTCATAAAATTCAGAGTTCATATGTGAAAGTTGGGTTTTGGGCCTCTTTGACGTATTTTAACTTTTTGTTAATTTTGACCTGAGTTTTTATGTACATACTTAACCCTTTTAATTTTATTTCTTCTTCATTTATTTTCTTTGATGAAAGTTTTATTAATTGGTATACAAATCCAAATCTAGATCAATATTGAAATCATAGAAGCTGACTGTGCCTGAGTGTCCGTTGTGAGTTTGTACAAAAATCTCGTATTTCGTACTTCTATTTTATTTCACTATTTTCCTATTTACTAAAAATCCAAAAAAATAGATTAGTGTGTAATTAATTTTCTGATATTTTATCGTATTTTTTCTTTAATTTTTATCCTCTTTTAAACCACCAAAAAAATTGCAAAATCTCAAAAAGCTGGCTTTCTATACACATGGAGAACCACAAAAAAATCTACTTTGCACAAATGACCTCTTTTGTTCATGGGTCCTTCATAAAACTTGTAGATCTCGTTGAGATATACATCTTTTGTAAAGGAAAATTTTCAATCTAAGGTCATCTTCTATTTCTTTTCTATTTTTCTTTTCCTTTTAATTTTGATTTTTTTTGGGGTGACACGTGGAGCCCCTGGGCATACCTCGTGGCACCCCCACACTCGATCTCTCTCTCTCTCTCTCTCTCTCTCCCTGGGTCATGTGCCTAGCACATGACCCCTCTCTTCTCCCCTTCTGCAACCGCCGCTCAACCGTTTCCTCTCCCTCCCCCTGTCTCCTCCTCCCTTGTAACGGCCGCCACCGCCCCCACTCTCTCCAACCGTTACGAGACCGGTCACGTCCACATAACGCCCTCTATCGCCCCCAACTCCTATAAAGTCCTAGCTCCATCATCCATCTTCACCATTCGCCACTTCGAACCCTAGGCCACCGTGATTCCCTCCACCTTCCCGTGGTGACGACAAGGGAAGTCATCGACGACCGAAGACACGTGTTGGCAGATGCTACTGGGGATTCTCCATCCCTTGCTGCAGCCCTTCCACAGGTTGCCAAGCTCGTCGCACGCCGGCGACTCGAGCCATGATCGAAGCTTCCTTCCGAGCTCCTCTCCTAGGCGAAACCACGTTCATCTACTTCCTGTGCCTTTCCGCCCTTGGGGCTTGTCGCGAGCAGCTCCGCCCGTACGTACTTTACCCCCAACCTACGACACCGCCACCGCTTCGCCTCTTGCAACATCAACAGCCACCAGCTTCGCCCTCCGATAGATCGCATCTGCCGACCATGCTCGACCGCCTGACATCACCGAGCACGTCGCGTCACCACCTCCATCGCCACTCGACGCACTCCACCGTGTGTGCGCCGCCCTCGCCTCCATACGTGCACTGCCGCTCGCCATTGATCTCCAGCTGCCGTTGGATCAGGGCCAAAGCCATGATCCAATATCCCCTATTCAGCCACACCAGCCGTCCCGAGCCTCGATCCCAGCCTCAAGGCTCGGGCCGTCCGAAACGCCCACGCCTTCCATGAAGGCTCGGGTGTCCGAACCTGAGCCCAATTGCCCGAGCATCAGCACTGCCTTCCTGAGCCTAAGCTTCATTACCTGAAGCTGCCCGAGCCTACCGTCTACCACCCAAACCTCCAAGCGTTCATGTTATGCATGTGCGCAGGGGTAAATTGCACAAAAGCTCTGCAAGGTTCTAGATATTACAAAAAGGTCCTCGCTACCCTTGGTCGCGTGCCCTACATGTGGTGACTTTGAAAATTTGCAAAAGGCCCAGGTAGATTTTTTATTACAGATAAGTCCTCAGGGGACCTAATTGAGAAGAAAACTTAGCTTTTGTTGCATTTAATCCATGGATCTTTATTTTAGCATATCTTTCTCATACGAACTCCATTTCTAATACATAATATATCCTTTCGAAGTTTATTTCATGCTCTATCACTTTTCATAATTGTGGACTATTTGAGGCTATTTATTAGGATTTACCATTTGAGGATCTTTGTTGACAAACATAGGCTGATTATTGACATATTGTGCTATAATTTCATTTGAAAATAAGAGTGTCTTTTGCAGGTATCTAGTTAGGGATTTTAAATTGAATAATTATCTCAGGATTATTGATTATATTATTTGAAGAATTTAATCAGTGCGGGGGACTCATCCAAGGAAAGAGAATTATTGGTCATATCTTTTAGGACTTAATTTTAGCAGGGGCTAAATCGAGGAGATTGATTAGATTTATTGATCGCTATTTGTGACTTGTTGGGGATTGATTTGAGAAGAATTGAATTTAATTCTCGATATTTTGTGTGATTAAACTCGATTTACTTGAGGATTAATTTAGAGAGAATTTTGAAATCACCTTCTTTATTAGAGGACTATTGTAGAATTATTCATTGATCTATTAAAATCTTCTTGCCTGTAGTCTTGGATTAATTTGAATATCTCTCTTGAAATGTATCTTTTGGTCCGTGATATTTTTTAGAGGATTTATTTATCATATTCTTTGAGGGTTTAAATCATGTAAATCACATATCTTGAGCTTCACTCTATTTCTTTTATTCGCATTACATCTACATCATCATATTTCTTTTTTATTTTCTGATATAGAAATTATTCGAATATTTAATTAATTAAGTAATTTAAAACAAGGCAACTAAAAATCATTGTTCCTGTGTTCGACCTTGGTATACTTGCCAAGTAAAAATATTCCACAACATTCAAAGACTGTGGTTTTTGTTGAACCAAATTTCGCCTTCTATACTACAATTATCGATTATTAAAGAGGTAGATTTGATGTTCATCAATGGGAAGAAAGACCAAGAGCCGCAGAGTGAAACAATTGCCTAGGGTTGAATGTGAAATTAAAGATACTACCTTTACCCATGCAAGAATCGATGATGACTCACCGATAAATATCCTCCTGACCTCTGTGTTTGACAAGCTCAAACTCAGGCCAATTAGAAAGTTGAGAGAGATCATTCAGTTGGTTGATCAATATATAAAAGGCCGAGAGGAACCATTTCAGTCATCATTACATTCCAAGGTGCTCTACTCCAGGTTGACTTCACGGTCATTGACATTGATCACCGAGGAGAGTTTATGCAATCTCTATTATTCTCAGGAGATGTTTTTAGCCTTTGCTAAGGCGACTATAAATTGTGAGACTCGAGAGATCGATTTCACAACATTGGGAGCGCTCCGACCACATCCATTCTTTGACACACTCTACTCTAAGGTGACCAACAAAGCTGCTGGAAGTCGTGACCAGTAAGAAGAAGATAAGTCCCACTTCTCTGTTACACCTGAGATACCGGTTGTCGAACCGACCATTGAATCAGAGACTCCCCACACATCATTGAATTCCACTGCTTACATCACTCCTAATTCCAAGCCTACTGAGATCATTAGCACCTCCCCGAGACATGTGCTGACGCTTCCAGGATTATTACCATCTATACGGAGGCTCATCTGATGAGGAACCCATGGTCAGCACCGCACCACATCTTGGATCTTCAAAACAGACAACCATGATTAAATTGACCCCACCTAAAAACATGGTTGCTCCTTCCTCTAGTAAGTTATCTAGTGAGAGCAAGTCGAGAATTGATTCCTCGAGGGTGTTCCCCCGAACTCCTCAAGGCGTGTCGCTCTCCACTCCCTCTCAATGATTCAGGTTCTAGAAAACCGACTAAGAAAATTTCCTTCAACATACCAGAGAAGAAATTTTTGAAGGAATCCTCATCAGGTCCGGATGAGGTGGCTTATATGAGTGAGCTTAGTTTGGCACTTCATAAGCCATATCTGAGCAAGCAGTTGTGTGTCGACCCTCGTTGGACGATCCTTACACCTCACTATTATTCATCTGAGGGATGATTCTAACAGCGACACATATGTGTATTACCCACCTCCTCACTCTCGTAAGAAGGTTTGTCACAAACCTTGTTGATCCTTGTATATTCTCACTCCTCCTTGTATATATTTTCTTTCTTTTATTTCCATCCCTCTCCAGTGATTCATATCACTCCCCCAACACCTTTTCGTTTCATTTTATGGATATACTTAGGATGACTAGATCCTAAGTATGGGGGGGGGGAGTGACCCAAGTCTTCTTTACCATCCTATGTATATTCTCTAGATTTCATCGGTTCTCACAATCACTCCTGTCCTAAGCATAGGCTGACCAGAGCCTAAGTATAGGGGGATCGATGCCCGTCCTTGTATATATACTCATCCATTTCCTCTCTTGATTTCAACTGCCGCATTTTTATCTTCTTCTACAGTTAGGCTCTCAGAGCCTAAGAATAGGGGGGTGGTTCAACTTCTATACATTTTGCTATTTTATCTCTCCTACGCTTAGCACAAGGTATGTCTTCATCCTCGCTTCTCGTGCTTTGAGGACATAACACACACTAAGTATAGGGAGGCATTTATATATTACATATATACTTTACTAATAGCTCGCACTTTCACGTACTTTTGTATATATTATGCAATAATTATGGGGTGGGTAAAAATTGAAAAAAAAATATTAAATTCATGTATAATATGTATACTGTATAATCTGTATAATACTTATGTAAAAAGTTGTAAAATTCTTGTAAATAATACTTTTATAAAATTGTTGTAAAATAGGAGGTATATTAGAAAATTAAAAAAATGGAAATAATAAAGGCTTCTTATTTACTCTGCAGATCATCCTTGCAAAAAAATATCTTCCACTTCATTCATCTACATTGCATGTAACCTACATCTCATCTGCATATCTAGCATATGCAAAGTGAAAGTTAGTGGAAATTGTCAATAGATGTCGAGGATGGATTTGATTTGACCTTAATCTACGTAATTTCATAGGAACCTTATAGGAACTGGAGTTAAGATTTTTCAGGTCGAGTGACTTAATTCTTTGAGTCTGCAAGTCTATGTTCACATGTCATCTTGACTGGTCTAAGTAAAATATTTCATGCACCGCACGATTCTTTTAGACAATGAACTTACTTAGACAAGCACTATGCACATAGCACTTCATTGATGAGGTGGTGAGGAGGTAGAATCCTTTGGCTTGGAGTATCACACGGGTGGAAACATCTGTCCTCCTCTAGGGAGGGTAGTGCATCTCAACCTAGTCTAGTGTCGTCAACGTCTACTGACGAGATGTTGTGGGTTGCAATAATGCTTCAAAAGAGGGGTAGTCTACTGGCTCAAGAAGAAAAACTCTTGATGTACATGCTGCACCTTGTATATAGTTCAAAAAAAAGAAAAAAAGAGAACTCCAAAAATTGGGCATGCCTGATTGAAAATAAAATGCTCGCGGGAGAGTATATTTGCAAGGCATATGCTTCAAAGTCTCATATCATGGAAGCATGCAGCTAGAGACTTGGCTACACTGGTCAAATTCCACGGATATGTGACTACACTGGTTACATCCATTCTCCTCTCTAAACCCTCCTCTTGAGTTGGTTGCTCTTGAACTTAAAAGGGAATACCCCGCTCCTCGAGGAAAGAGTTGCTAGACTGAGAAATAAGAGTCACCCTGTTAGAGGAGGCTGATTCTTTGCTATTTTTGATGTGGAGAGCCATATTAAACTTATACGATACAAGTAAGATTCATAGTCATCAGAATTTGCATATAAGGATTTGTTCTGACCTGACTGTTGAGGTGACTTGAATAGAGACATGTGAAACTTAAAGGCTGTTAGGTCTTAAATTTAATTCCCAATAAGGTTCCGCCACACTATTAATCCAAAGGTCCAGTCAAGCTCTATTTTCACCTTTTATTCATGAACTTGGTATGGAACCCAAAATCATTTCACTCTTGCATTTCATTTTAGTTGCTCAGGGACGAGCAAGGTTTAAGTATGGGGGGTTGATGAATCTATGGTTCATCACTCTAAAAGTTGAAAATAGAGCATTGTTCCCGAGCAATTATCTACATATTTCCTTTTATTATGCATTATTCGCATTCATGCATCTAGAATTAATGTTCTCATTTTAGCACTCATATTTGTATTAAATAAGAAGCCAAGTTCACTGGTAAATATTCACCTATATATCAGCTAAAATCACCTATTTGTATCTATTTTATAATAAATCCAAATCTAATAAAATCAACTCTATAGTGTATATATTATTAACACTAATAAAGAAAAAATATAAAAAAATACTAACTTGTAAAATTGACCATAAAACCCAAATCCAAGTTTAAGACTAAGAGCCTTAAAATGTGAATATCTCTCTCATACAGTATCCGATTTAGGTCTGCTTAATTTTAAGTTAATATACATTCAAATATCTTCAAAACAAGACCAATTTAATAAAAATCAGAGATCGTATGTGAAACTTGGGTTTTGGGCCCCTATTGTATATTGTACATATTGACCAGAATACCCTTTATTTTTATCTTTTTATTTTCTTAATAATTAAAAATCCAAAAAAAAGATTAAGTTGTAAATATTCATTTCATTTTTTTAACTTTATTTTGATTTTTCTATTTTAAAAATGACAAAAAAGTATGTAAAAGATAAAAATACGGTACTTTATATCTATAAGGTACCTCCAAACATACTTTTTGTATAGATGACTTCTTTTGATTTTCATCCTACACAAAAGTTGTATACTTCATTGAAATGAGCAACTTTCATGTTGACTACTTTTTGATTTGACTCCTGTTTTTATTTATTTTTTATTTTTTATTTACATTTTAATTTGTAATTTTTCTGGAGCGACACATGCAACCCTTGGAACCGCCATGTGTTACCCACATTTTTTAGTTTTATTTTATTTTATTATCTTTATTTATTTTAATTCTAATTATTTTATTTTAATTATTATTTATTTATTATTATTTTGATTTTTAAAATTTTTATTATTTTCAGCAACATGGTTGCACCCTTGCGTGCCACGTAGCTGAAAACCCCTAAATTACCCTTCTTAATTCAACCGAATTAACGATTAAATGTGATTTATTCGTTGTAGTCGGGCAAAAATCAGATTATCCAAAAATCACTTTAATTAATTTCTTAATTAATATTGAGCGACAATTTTTTTATTTTACTTGGCAAGCCCAAGGACAAATTCAGGGAGGTAACTTTTTCCTTAGATTAATTTAAAGTCAATCTAGACGTTAGGTTTTCAAGAGAATATTTTTATGGTTTTTTATGCAATTAAGAAAATACAATGCAATCCAGACCAAATTCGAAGGTTAAAATGTAAAGTATAATCAAATTAAGTCCAAAAATTATGAAACTTAGCCAGAATGTTAAATGCAATGAAATTAAGCTATTGCATTTTTTTGGAAATTTTCGACTCTATATGAATTAACTACGAATTAAAAATAAATGCAGGGTGATTTCGTAAAATTAATTTTAATAAATACCAATCGTCAATATTTTTCAGAAACTAATTATCCTAGATAGGTCTAAGTGAGAGACATCCAAGACAATTTTCAATAAAAATACTAAGTGAGGAATTAATTAAAAAATTGAATTACACAAATCACCAATTAATTTATTACGACCTAAATATGCGTGCAAATGATGTGATTTTTGGTTACAATGTAAAAATACTTAAACTCTACCTACTGTGATTTTTTGGTGATTTTTGGAGCAACATTGATTTAATAATCAATTAAAGGTAAACAATGGGCAAAATATGTAATTTTCCACGAAAAGAATTATATTGAATAATTCGAAGCTCACAAAAATATAACAAACATTCACAAGGATAAAGTATATGATGCTCTACAATATGCAATTTTTGGAATGATAAAATGATGCTAAATTGATGCTCAAATAAATATGCAAAGACAGGGTTATAGAAGCAATACAAGAATAAAATAAAATAAAAAATTATGCTAACAGGATATGTATGTAATTACCTATAAAGAGACGGGCATGTATGCAATTTTCCCAAGAAGACACGTGCACCTCACGTACTTCCTGGAAGGCGGGGGTATGAGTGGAATTTGTGGAAAGGTAAGGACGTGTGCGCAAATTTTCCACAGCCGCACGCACTTTGCAAGTACGCGTGAGGCTCGACAAAACAGGAGGAGGTTCGTGTCCCGAGCCTATGATGCGGCTAAAATCCGATTGCGGCTTTTAATGTTATAAAGTTATCGGTGTAGAAAAGCCGCAAAGAGATCCCAGTCGATCAAACAAATTCGGTTTTTTAAGAAAAAACCTACATTATTTATTTATCTAGGTTAGTGTGCCTGGGTCGAACTCAAGGAGGTAGAATAGGGTATTTTGATTTTTACGAGAAAATATTTTTGTGATTTATTTTACCTCTTCTTAATGTGATCAAAGAAAAGCTACAATTTTTATTTATTTATTTATTTATTATTTTTTATTTGATTTTAATCTTTTCCAATTTTTATTTATTTTTCAAAGTGATATTTTTCACAAGATTTATTTATGATATAATAGGTGGAGTATAGGTGAAAATAGATGATACTATATAGTAGGTAAAAAGGTTGAGCAACGGGCTCGATCAACACACGAGAACAAACCAAAACGGAGTCGGTTTGTGACGATTCAAAACTCGATGAAAACACGAGAAAATTACACGAAAAGTTAATGAAAAACTTGCGGAGGTAGTTGTGTAACTACCCCAAGAAAATCTATGAAAATTTAGGTCAAAACAAGGTCCAAAAATTCCCTACAGCCCAGGGGTATAAGCGCAATAAAAAGTCTGAAAAAGTTTCGCAAAAAGGTCCTTACAGGGGTTGAAATGTAAAGAAAACAAGAAGTTTTACATTTAGGTCCATGTGGAGGAACCTAAATGCAAATACTGGAAACCTTCTGGGGCGTGCTTGAATTACTGGAAGTCTTCGGGTTTAATGTGCAAATTTTCTACCGCTTCGGATGGACGGCAAAGATTAGATGCTGAGGCGCTGATCTGACGCTCCCGCGTACGCCACGTATTGCAAGCCTGTGCGACCTGGAGTTTTTGAGGTGTTCTTGAATCTGTTGCGCAACTGTCGACAAAGGCTTCTTCCCCGATTTATCTCAGCCGATCAGCGGAGAGCTTGGACCTCCTGCGGGGCCAGAGGGTTAGCTCCTCTAACCCTCGAGCTCGCCCGTGGTAGATGGCGATCGAAAAAGGCTCGAGGCGGTGGCTACAGCTCGACGAAGGTGAAGGTCCACTGATTCTGGTGCCTGATGGAGATGGATGCGCCATCTTTGAAGATGAATTCCTTGATGATTGAAGACTCCAGATGCTTTGAAGTTGCTCCTGATTGAAGACGAACTTGCAGATAAGAGATGTATATGCTCGATTCACAAAGAATCAGCTCAAGGGTTACAGATCTGCAAGCTCAAAACATGGTGTTTCTAGATTAAATGAGAATTGCGTGAAAAACGTAAGCACAGGTGTCGCGATTTTAATAGATTTGAAACGATTTGAAGGTTGAATTTGGGTGAGCGTCTAAGATAGATGATTAGGTGGTCTAAAGGTGTGATTAGCCACGCTAATCGTGGCATAAAGATTGAGACGAAATTGGATAAAGGTGGAGGTAGAGGTCTGTGAAGAAGAGGTGTATTTACTTCTGGTAGCTGCTCGACGGTCGACCTTCGCCGGAGCTGGACGCGGCATTGAGCTGCGATTCAAGGTGGCGATGCACCTTGGAACTTCTCCTCCGACATTCGTCTTCCACGCGAGGCTTCTCCTAGGTGCTGTCACCACCTCAGATGGCCGGAACAAGGCGAGAAAGGGAGAAGGTCGACCACTGGAACTGGGGTATTTCAGGTGGTTGGAAAGTTAATTACAAATGGCGAACTTTGAAGGTTTTTTATAGACCGATTTCGTGATCCCCCAAGATAGATCCAATGGTTGGCGAGGTAGAACGTTGTTTGGGGAATTGATCCAAGGGCTTAGGTCGCCTGAAAGGGTTAAAATGTGTGCTTGGAAATTTGGTGAAGTTGGCCGGCCAGAACAGAAAGGCTAACAACCATCTTAGAGAAGATGAACCAGGTGTTGACACGTGTCAGAACCTGGTTGGCCAAATGGTTTAAAATGTTTGTAAATTCAATAATAAATAACACATAAAGTTATTTTAAATAGGTATAAATACAAGAAATGTATATAATTAAATAATCTTAATTATGAAATAATTACTTTTTATAAATAATAAATATTATTTGAAATATAAATATTATATTATAATTATGTATATATAAATAGGTTTTGGATTTTTAATTTAATAAATAAATAATTAAAAAATAATTTTATATTTTCTTAATTATTAGAATAATAAATAAGAGTTGTGTGAATTTTTAGGGATTTTAATATATTGGTATACATATATTAATAAATACATGTATTATTTAGATAGTTCATTTTTACCTATAATTTAGGGTTTTTGATTTTATTAAAATAATAAGTAAACTCCAAAAAATATGAAATAAATCAAGGTTAAATTACAAGATCATGAAAATAATTAGAAATTATAAAATTAATAAAACTATAAATAATGTGTTCTACATAAAATAAATAGCCCAGAACCCCTGTTGTCATTTGGTCCCAAAATCGACTTTTTGCAAACGGACTCCGAATTCGACGAAACCACCTTTATAATTAGAGAATATTATTTTATGAACTTTAAAGGTGAGTAGTGAATTTGGAGTTCGTATGAAGAAGTTATGATGTTCAGAAGTTGAGATTTTAACAATTTACAAGTAGGATTTCTTGGTATATGTACAAGGTAAATTTTTTACTTATTTTTTTATTTTTATATACATTTTTAGAAATAATTTGGAAAAGAGTTTGGTGAAAAATATATACATATGAATTAATTAAAATTCTTTGAAGTTTTGTATTTATTTGATAAATAGTGGAAATGTTCATGAAGTGTGTCTTACTTTATTTTTAGGGTTTTCTTTCCTTATCTCCCTCTACTTATTGGTTTGTCGACCAATCCATGCTGACTTGGTCTCGGGGGTTAGGCTATAAATATACCTTGCAGTTATATTTATATTTATAAGTCATATTGTACATATATACATATATCCAATCTGCCTTCTTTTCTCTTTCTTTGTTCTTTATTTATTTACATGATTTTGATGCTTAAAAGTGAATATTTATTCATGAATGAGGTTTTGTTTAAAGATGCAAATTAATGAGTATTTACATGCATTTGTTAAGGGTTTTAGGACAAAATATGACAGAAAAGTTAATGAATCATGGATTCATCAGCCTACATGTGGTGATCTGCAACAGGTTCGGTCGAGCCTGAAGCTCATGGCATGGAATGAGGTCCGGCTGAAGCGACGTGGAAGATTGCTGACCATCTATGAGCAAAGAAGAGGGCTCGGTGATCGGCTATTGTGGCTTGATGGATTCTGGACCGCTCAATGAGGATCGAGCGATTTCTGTACATCTGGGCCGCTGGCTATGGTATGTCCAGCGGTGGGCGGAGCTGAGGTAGGCCGATGACCGACACACGGCCAAAGGTTGTCAGGGCGGAAGATGTCGAAGACGGAGGAGCGTGCAACTGCGGAAGATGGTCACACGGTGGTAACAGTGTCGATGATGAAGCTGGACGCACCGCACGATGACGGAGGCACACATGCTTGAGGTGGCTCGGTGAGGATGTTGGTGAGGATGCAGGCAGTCGCGTAGGGGCACGATGGCAGAGCACCGACAAGCTGAGGGCGGATGTATCACCAGAGGAGCTCGCCTGGAAGGGTGCACTCTGAAGCAGAGTTGAACCGAGGGCGGAGGAAATGAGGTCGCAAGCGGAGATGGGAGATCGAGCGTAGATGGCGGGGTATGTAGAGAGAAGAAGAAGATGAAAGAGGATATGAAGGAGGGAGACGAAGAAGAAGAAGAAGGGGGGAGGAGTTTACCTGAGATGGATGAGTTCACCTGAGGAATACTGGAGCGTCGAGCTTCAGCTGGGATCTTCGCTCGATGAAGTCGACAAACTTCAAAGCTTGAGCAGCATAGAAGACTGCAATTGCTACAAACGGTCGAGATGGTCCTTTGGATCTCGCTAGAGATGACCTGTCGTTGCCCGACTCGTTGTTGACCTTGCTTTCACCAAACTTGGATCAGGAGCTCGAGGCTATTCTCGCATAAAGGAAGATAAGGTGTGGGAGCATCGACAATGGAGTATTTAAAGGATGAAGTAGTGGTTCCGATGTCGTGGCGACGTGACTTGCGTGTAGATTGTGGAGCGAGAGGGGAGGTGTCGTGGCGAACGTTGGTTCACGCGAGGATGGTGGAGTGAGGGTCTCTACTATGGGATAGTTGGCGAGTGGAGAGAGTGGCGGAGATGACGGGGGAAATGGAAAGGGGGAGGTTGCCGCGCGAGGTGGAAGTCGTGGGTGCGGGGAAAATGGAAGGAAGAAAGATGAGTCCTCTGCCGTTGGATCTCACGTTCCAACGGCTATGAAATAGGCGCTAACGAGCGGACTAGATTTGATCGATGGAGGATGGAATGAAGGGCACAGAGAGCACCATGTGTCGTGAGGCGAAGGAGGCGGAGACAAACAACGATGATGAAAGGTGGATGTCGATCGGGTGGCTAGGAATGCAGCAGAAATAAGCGGCTGGGATGGAAGCATCTAGGCCACGATCAGGCGGCTGTAAATATGACACGTGGCAAGCTGAGAGCACGATGCTGGCATACGGCCTTGATGTGACCTGAGCCTCGATCGAAGGGTTGAGGAAGAGGCGCCTACGTGTGGTGGGGATGAAAGCACCGAAGGGTGAATGTGCGGTGCAAGAGGCGCCACGTGGCGAGCTAAGGTGAAGGCAGGAACTGAAGGCTGCGATGCGATCTGGCCCTTGATCTAGTGGATGAGAAATGAAGAGGAGTGGGTGACATGGGTTGGATGAGGAGAGGATGATCGGACGACGGGAAAAAGAGGGTTGCGTGAAGAGACGGGTCGCGTGGCTCAACCAGAAGGCGCCACGTGGCCCAATCATATTATTCTGAAGAAGAATGTGAAACAAGAAGGAGAAGGAAGCCAAATTTGGAAAAACTCAAAACATGAAAGTTGTAGATCTCGATGAGATCTACAAGTTTCATGTTGATAAAAAATGGAGATGAGGTCGAACACATGGAGAAAATACAAGGGTAAAAATGCCAATAAGTACAATATACAATAGGGGCCCAAAACCTAAGTTTCACATACGACCTCCGATTTTAATGAGATTGGTCTTGTTTTGAAGGTCTTTGAATGTATATTACTTTAAAAGTGAATAGATATAAATCAAACACTGTAAGAGAGAGAGACATGCACATTTTAAGGCTCCTAGTTTCAAACTTGGACTCGGATTTTATTGGTTAATTTTACAAGTTAGTATTTTTTGATATTTTTCCTTGATTAGTGTTAGTAATATATAAACTATAGAGTTGATTTTATTGGATTTGGAGTTAGTATAAATTATATACAAATAGGTGAATTTGCTAATATACAGGTGAATATTTACACGTGAATTTGGCTTCTTATTTAATGCAAATATGAATGCTAAAATGCATATATTATTTATGCATGCATGAATGCTAATTATGCAATATAAGTGGAAATATACATCTAACTACTCGGGAAAAAAGCTTTGATTTCAACTTTTAGAGTGATGAATCACAGATTCATCAACCCCCTATACTTAGTTAAACCTTGCTCGTCCCTGAGCAACTAAAATGAAATGCAAAAGTGAATGATTTTGGGTTCCATACCAAGGTCATGAACAAAAGGTGAAAATGGAGCTTGACTCGACCATTGGATTAATAATGTGTCAGAACCTTATTGGGAATTGAATTTAAGACCTAACAGCCTTTAAGTTCCATAAGTCTTCTATTCAAGACGCCTCAACAGTTAGGTCAGAACAAATCCTCATACAGAAATTCTGATGACTATGAATCTTACTTATACCGTGTAAGTGAAATATAGCTCTCCACATCAGAAATTGCAAAGAACCAGACTCCTCTAACAAGGTAACTCTAATTCCCTGGTCCAATAACTCTTTCCTCGAGGAGCAGGGTATTCCCTTTTAAGTTCAAGTGCGATCAGCTCAAGAAGAGGGGGTGGAGAGAAGAATGGACGGTAGCCAGTGTAGCTACCTATCCTAGGATGCTTGACCAGTGTATACAAGTCATCCAGCTGCAGGATTCTATAATATGAGGCTTTGAAGCATATGCCTTATAAATATACATACTCCGGTAGACATTTTATTTTTAATTAGGTATGTCCACTTTTTTGGAGTTCTCTCTTTTTTTTTATTTTTCTTTTATTTTTCTTTTCTTTTTTTTGAACTATATACAAGGTGCAACATGTACATCGGGAGTTTTTCCTCTTGAGCCAGTAGACTATCCCTCTTTTGAAGCCTTATTGCAACCCACAGCATCCCGTCCTTAGACGTCAACACCACCAGACTAGGTTGAGATGCAATACCCTTCCTAGAGGAGGACGGATGTTTCCACCCGTGTGCTACTCCAAGCTAAAGGATTCTACCTCCTGACCACCTCATCAATGAAGAGCTATGTGCATGGTGCTTGTCCAAGATAGGTCACAGAATCGTGCGTGTGTACAAGATATTCTATTTAGACCAATCAAGATGACATGTGAACATAGACTTGCAGACTCAAAGAATTAAGTCACTTGACCTGAGAAATCTTAACTCCAGTTCCTTTTAGGTTCCTCTGAAATTAGGTAGATTAAGGTCTAATCGAATCCATCCTCAACATTTATTCATAACTTGGTTCATAACCCACTAACTTTTCACTTAGCATATGCTAGATATGCAGACGACATGCTATAGAGATGAATGAAATGCAAGAAATTTTTTTAATGCAAGGATGATATGCAAGAGTAAATAAGAAGCCTATTTTTTGTTTTTTTTTCAAAAATTTGGTATACCTCATATGTTACAACAATTTTACAAGAGTTTATTAAGTATTATACAAATATACATGTATTTATTTAAATTATTTTTTTTTCAATTTTTACCCACCCCCTAATATATAAAATAATACACAAAAATACACAAAAGTACGTGCTATGGGTAAAGTATATATGTAATATATGCACACCCACTATACTTATCGTGTGCTATGTCCTCAGATCATGAAAAGCGAGGAAAACGACATAGCTCGTGCTAAGCGTAGGAGAGAGAAAATAACAATTTTTTAAATGTATAGAAGTCGTCCCGCCCCCCTATACTTAGGCTCTGGCAGCCTATGTGTAGAAGAAGAACAAAAACGAGGCGGGCGAGGTCAAGAGGGCAAATGGATGAGTATATACATGATGGGCATCGGTCCCCCCTATACTTAGGCTCTGGTCAGCCAAAGTATATGACATCAGTGAGTGTGAGAACCGATGAGATCTAGAGAATATACAGAGAATGGTGAAGAGACTCGGGTCACTCTCCCCCCTATACTTAGGATCCGATCATAAAATGAAATGATATGGAGTCGGGCGAGTGATTCGAATCACTGGGGAGGGAGTGATAGAAAGTATGTACAAGAGGAGGTGAATATATACAAGGATCACGATCTAAAACTTTTCGATGCTGCTGATGGTGAGAGCTCAATGTTGCAAGGTCTCATGCGCGACTTTATGCGTGTCTTCTGAGTCTACCTCACGCATGAAAATAATCTCCTCAACACGAACTAACTGTTCATTAGGTCCAACAAAGTGTTTCAGCAGTTGTCCATTAACTAGGGATGTATGTGCTCCATCTGTAAGATCTGAGATTTCTACACATCCACTACCATGCATAGCGTAGACTATGAACGGACCTGTCCACTTGGATTTAAGCTTAGCTTGGAAAACCTTCAGCCTCGCATTGAACAACCATACCTTCTGTCAAGGAACAAAGGTCTTTCATCTGATAAATCTATTGTACCAACGCTTTACCTTGTCCTTGTACACCAAACTGTTGTCATATGCTCAGTTTCTGATCCCCACAAGTTCATTCAGATCCATCTCTCTCTGTTTCTGCCCTAGGTGTGTGTTCCAATTGACCTTCTTGATTGCCCATTCGGATTTATGCACTAACTCTGCAGGCAAATGGCACGGCTTCCCAAACACCATTCTGAATGGGGAGGTTCCTAATGGTGTCTTGTAAGCTGTCCTATAATTCCAAAGGACTTGATTTAAGATCTGAGACCAGTCCTTCTTGTATGGGCGGACAAGCTTCTACAATATGGTCTTAACCTCCCTATTTGATACCTCTGCCATGCCATTGGTCTGTGGGTGGTAAGGACTAACGACACGATGTTCGATGCTATAATCCTTTACGAGTTTCTTTATGTCTCTGTTCACAAAATGGCTACTCCCATCGGATATCAACACGTTGGGGATCCCGAACCTAGAGATGATATGATCTCTGATAAATTTACAGACATCCTACTATCTGCGGCTCGGGTCGGGATAGCCTCCACCCACCTTGACAGATAATCCACCGTAAAAAGGATATATTCAAAACCATGGCTAACCAGGAATGGGCCCATGAAGTCGATGCCCCAGGAATCAAAGACATCACAAATGATGACAGACTGCATTGGCATCTCATCCTTGGAACAAACGGTTCCTCCCATTCGCTGGCATACTGGGCATGACTTCGCAAAGGTGAGAGCATCACGAAATAGAGTCGGCCAGTATAAGCCACATTGTAAAACCTTACATGCGATCCTCGTCCCAGAGTGGTGTCCTCCTGCCTCCATACTATGGCAAAAAGTAAGGACACTATGATATTCCTCCTGAGGAATACACCTCCTCCAAACACAATCCTATCCTTCAAAGAAAAGGATTGGATCCTCCCAATGGTAATGTCTTGCATCCGACTTAAGTCGGTCTATGTGCTCTTGAGCCAATCTTCGGGAACTTTCTTGGAGACAAGATAGTTCACTATATTGGCATACCATGGGAGTAAGTCTATAACAAAAACTGACTCGTTTGTAAAGGAGTCTCGAATAAGTGTATCATCAAAAGTATCAAGAATTTCGATACAGGAGAGGTGATCAGCCACTACGTTCTTCTTTCCAGGTTTATCTCTAATGTCCAAGTCAAACTCCTAGATGAGTAAAATCCACCTAAGAAGACGTGCCTTCGTGTCCTTCTTTTCCATTAGGTACCGTAGTGTTGTATGATCTGTGAACACAATCACCTTAGATCTGATGAGATAGGATCTGAACATATCCAAGGCGAACACTACTGCAAGCATCTCCTTTTCGGTAACTGTATAGTTACGCTGAGTAGTGTCAAGCACTTTGCTTGCATAGTGTATAGCGATCAGGATACCATCCCGCCTCTGCCCTAATACAGCCCCAACAACAAAGTTTGAGACATCCATCATGATCACAAAAGGAAGAGATCAATCTGGTGCTTGTAGGATCGAGGCGTCCATGATCATCCCTTGAAGTAGCTTAAAGACCTCAAGACATTTATGACCAACAATAAACTCCATGTATTTGCCTAAAAGCTCAGTTAGCGGTCATGTGATATTTGAACAATCTTTGATAAATCTCCTATAAAATCCAACATGCCCCAGGAATGACCACAACTGCTTACATTAATTGGTGGCTGGAGTCGTCTGATCACGTCCACCTTGGCAGGGTCAACCTCCATTCCTCTCTTAGAGATGACATGCCCCAACACAATGCCCTCCGTCACCGTGAAGTGAATTTTCTCCCAAGAGAGCACCAGATTGACCTCAAAACATCTTTTGAGGACTCGGTCCAGATTTCTAAGTCAGGAATCGAAGGAACCATCATGAACCGAGAAGTAATCCATGAAGGTTTCCAGGAATTCACCGACCATCTCGACGGATACTGCATTCATGCACCTTTGAAATGTACCAGGAGCATTGCATAACCCAAAGGGCATGCACCTGAAAGTGTAGGTACCAAAGGGGCATGTGAATGTGGTTTTCTCCTGGTCCTCAAGAGCGATAGTTACTTGATTGTAGCTCGAGAATCCATCTAAGAAGCAGAAGACTTCTTTTTCCGCTAATCTTTCTAAGATTTGATCAATAAAGGGTAAGGGAAAATGATCCTTCTTCGTCGTGGCATTCGAGCATCTGTAATCCACACAGACACGCCACGACGTGGGTACTCGTGTCATGATATCCTCTCCATCCTCATTGGTGGTTGTCTGAATTCCCGACTTTTTCGGGACAACATGGATAGGTGACACCCATTTGGAATCGGAGATGGGGTAGATAAAACCCGTGTCACACCATTTCTCAATCTCCTTCTTCACGACCTCTCGTAAATTTTGATTCAACCTGTGTTGGAATTTAGGAGAGGATTTTGCTTCATTCTCAAGGTAGATATGGTGTGAACACAGAGCGGGATTTATCCCGTGGAGATCGGAGATGCTGCAGCATATCGCCTTGCGATTTTTCTCCAGGATCTCTAGCAATCCTGCTCCTCGGTCAATCGTGAACTGATGATGACTGGAAATTTCCTCTCTTGTCCTGCAAGGAAGGCATACTTAAGGGTTGTGTGTAATGGTTTGAGCTCAGGTAAGGTGTGGTCATCAAGGAAATCTGGCTCAATCAATTCTGGTTCTGTGTTGGTAGTGGCTGGATATGTCTCTGAAGTAATTGCCACCAACTGATTCAGCTATGGAGTCGGATTGTCAGAAGTATCCAAGCAATCGGCGAAAGACATATCTGACTCATCATCCTCATCTTCTGATTGTCCTAAAAAGGGAAGGACTGACAGGCCCAGCTGGGCCTCTTTATCATCGAAGATGTAGGGGGATGCATTTTCTGTATGATCTGCGCCGTATTCGTTCCTAAGTATCTCGCAAACTATCTCATGTACAAAATTCTCTCCAGCAGAGAGGGACTCATCGATGCTAGCTGGGTTCTGTCTCCATGGCACAACGCTGTCTACATGAACATAATCTGCTTCTGACGAAGTATACTCGGTGCTTGATTCGAAATCTGGCCTCTACCACCTTGTCTACTTCATCTCAAGTTCCTCATCTCCGCATGGAGTTTGGAACTGAATTTTCTCGATTTTATAATCAAATAAGGCCCCATATGTTCTCAGGAATGGCCTTCCGTGAATGATCTGAGAATCTCTCCAATTTCGAGGGGTCTCCATATCAAGTACTGTAAAGTACACCATGTAATCCCGACCCTCGACTTTGATGATAATGTTCCTCAATTCTCCATTGGACCTCTTGGTAGATTTGTCTGCGAACTGGAGTAAGGCTCTGGATTTCCTAAGATGTCCTAGATTTAGCCGCTCATAGAGGGATGTGGGCATCAGGTTAACTGAGGATCCATTGTCTAGGAGAGTGCATGCAAATGCAGTGTCATCGACATGACTCACCACATAATGGGCACCCATGTCCCTTCGCTTCCTTGGAAATGCATTCTTGATGGCGTAAGTAGTGGCTACTGACAAAACGTGCTTCTCAACGCAGCTTCTGGTTTTCCTGCTGACTGTAGTAGGTATGCATCTCACCTTAAGGTACTTCTGAAATGCAGGTGTCATATCCACATACTTATCAAAGGGGATTGTGACCTTGATATATTTGTTGCAGAATTTCGCCATCTCAGGGTCATCATTTTGGAGTTTTTTGGATTTCTTCTTGTTTCCACCCTTAAGGGCGTGGGGGAAAGGGATTATTGATGATAACTCAGATTCTGAAACTGAAAGTTTCTTATTCAAACGGGAAACTGAGTTCTGTATAGGACTGGAACTCTGACTCTGACTCTGAAATTGACTCGGACGAAAAAGAAAATCATGTAACGAAACAGGTGATGCATCTACCGCGACTTCTGGTGCGTCCTCCTCAGACGGAGGTGTGGGCTCCTCATCTGTTTTGCTCGATTCATTGTTGGTGCTCATCTCCTTCTTCTTTCCATGGTGCTTTGAGGACCTAGAAATTCTCTTATTCCGCTGGTGTTGGTGGTGGTGATGTTGCTCCTCTGCTTCCAAGTTCTCCTCAAGTAGAGACTTGGTGGCGTCTTCCTCATGTACCCGCTCCCGATCAGGTACAGTCATAGTCCTTCTACTCCCGAGGGACATATGATTAACATTATCTTACGAAAGGATCTCATGTTCGGATGGAGAAAAATCTGAGTAGAATACCTGATCGCGTGGTCTGTGCTGGCCCTGATTCAGGCTATTTGGGTTGGCCTGAACCTGAGCGGGAATTGGGGTCTTTGGTACCATCTGCTGATCCTGGTAGCGTGAGACATGGTTCAGATATGTTCTGATATCCAGGTAATCGTTCTGTATCTGCTGGACCCTATCAGTCAGAGTCTGGATGGCCAAGGTGAGGGACTCCAAGTCACTAGTGGGCAGGGCTTGCTGCTGCTGATTAGAGAATGAGTGATTTGACTGTCTATACTAGCCCTGCTGGCCTTGTCGGTAGTACTGTGGGTGGGATGGTGTAGTGTAAGGTGGTGGAGGGCCCTGCTGGCCCGAGTGTAATGTGTGCTGCTGCTGGTGCTACTGAGGCTGGTATCCTTGTCCTGGCCGGGATTGTACAAAGCGCGATGTAGGGACGAAGCTGGTTTCCTGGTAAGCTAGGGCAGGTCGGTGTGACTGACCGTTCCCTATCCCCGACTTTCTGTCGACGGGGTCATGGTTGTACCACAACCCGTTGATCTCAAACACCTGTGGAGGTTTCTCGTAGACTGACTCCACTTGTGGGGGTGCATGCTGCTTCTGCTGAGTGTACTGCTGCTCCTCAACCCAGCTGCTCTAAGGCCCATGTACCTGCTCCTTTACAAGATGAACTCGATGTATTGGTACAGGTCGTGCAGAAGGGGCAGGTAGTCGTATCTTGGCTACCTTCTCAGTCAATTCCTCAACTTATTTCGGCAATCGTGAAAGCACCTCAAGGTCAGTGACCCTCTTCTGGATCTGTTCTACCATGGTCAGCTTATCAGCTATTATCCCCATGCTAGGGATTTGGTCATCTGTCAGATCCGCTACAATCCTCCTAGATGTCTCATTAGATAGGCTTGAGGGAGACACCTGATAGGCCCTGTTGGCCTGAGATCTGCCTGTTTTTGCCATCTGCTCTAGGATCTTCCATTCGACATCTTCGTTCTTATTCAGATAGCTACCTCCACAGGCTTCACTCACTAACCCCTGCATTTCTGGGTCCATACTACAGAACAAGCTCTGGACTAAAATTGCCTTGGTAATGCCATGGCATGGGCATTTTTGTGTCAAGTCATTAAATCTATCCCATGCTTCATGGAATGGTTCATGGGGGCCCTGGGTAAAGCTAGCGATCTTCATCCTCATCTGGTTAGTCTACTGAGTGGGTAGAACTTCTTCAAAAATAAATCTTTGAATTGCCTCGATGTTGTGCATCTAACCTCGAGATTCTTCAGCCAATGGGTAGCCTTATCTCCTAAGGAAAACGGGGTAGCCTTCAACATAATGTAATCTTGTCCAACCCTAGGATGGCTAACATTGTTACACACCAACTCGAAGTCTCGCAAGAAAGCATATGGTTCTTCTGTAGCATTTTCATTGAACTTTGGTGACAGACTAAGGAAATAGGGCTTCAGCTCAAATGCCTCTAGGGGTACCTCAGGTACGAGCCAACTATGCATCTAATTCTCAGCTGGGTTGTAGGCATCTACCATCGGTCTATCTATTCCACCTGCCTCAATCACCTGTCCCATCCTAGCCATAAGATCTGCATTCAGCTGCTCGTCTCTAGCTAAACGGGTAAGGACTTGGTGCATAGGATCATCTCTGTGTTCCTCTTCGTCTGGATTTTTCTTAGGCATCTTGATTTCTGGTTCGTCCTCTTCACCTGAGTAAAGAACGTGGTCTAGGTTAAAGGATGTGGTAATGAAGACATTCTCACCGAGGTGAAGGTTTTCCTCTATGACATGAGAGGAGAGAACATGAATGATTTGAGGGTAACCATCTCGAGAGTGGGGAATCCCGAACTCAAGAGGGTCATGAGCTCGGGTTGGCCCAAGTTGTGCTTGGGCCGATGAAGACAAACTTCGTGAGGCGTTCAATGAGAGATTTGCGAATCTTGAGTAAATATCCCCCAGTCAGTCATCTTTGATGGCAGAAAGAAGAATCGGGAGCACAAGTGTGTAAATACAGGATTTGACTCCTACCTAAAACAAGCAAATGAATCACAAACTCTGAATTCACACTCAACATGGTGAAGGACCTGAAGCCGGGTCCAATTAATCTGGTTGATTTTAAGTGTGATTTTTCAAACAAATAGAAAGGATTACGTGGCCTATAGGGAAGTTGGCTCAAAGCCGGATGCGTCTCCCCTGTTTAACTTGTCGCCTAAGATACCAACGCCCTTTCTTTCTTTACTCCTATCACCAACTGAGAAGTTCAAGGACTTGCCCCTATCTACTTACCAAAGTAGGAGGAGGCTGACAAGGCTTATAACTTCACCCCAGAGGGTTACTAGAAACTTGTCGCGGTGCACCGCTATTTTACCCCTATCTACCTACCGAAGCACGGAAGCAGGCGGAGGCTATTTGGCACTGGTCAGTCGAACCCCAAATAGTTTAGCCTGTGAAATTTGCTAGGATCGGGGTACGTGATATGGAAGTCGGGGATTCTAGCTCTGCCTTAAGATGTGCACACAAACCCGTACCCTTACTAAGCTTGAAATCAAGGTCGGAGTTATTCTCCCGCAAACAGAATTTCTGATTTTATGCTGATTTTTTTGGTCGATTTATTTAGCAGTCCCGATTTTAAGTTAGATGACCACTTGATTAATCCAACACACAAGGCACACCTATCGTCCAGTCCCAATTTCCTTTAGTCTTAAGTTAAAAAACCAAGGGAGAAGGAGTCAAGAAAAGCCGATGCACGCTAAAACGATGATGTATGCCAAGTTCAGAAGACTTACAGTGATCCTCACGCTCTACATGTGGGATGCAAAACAGAATTAAAATTTTATATAAATGAATGCAAGCGAGAAAAACCGCTCCTAGATAAGCAGTTCTATTAGCGAGTGAAGAACAAGTTAAATTTGGTTACAGTCCTGCGGTCAAAGTGTGTCTTTTAATAGTGAAGTGTGGTCCTAGATATTATGAGCACAAGCAGTCCTAAGAAAGATCTAAGAGCCGCAAGTACAAGTCCTATCCTACGTCAAGCAACCACACAACACACGGAGACTCTTTTTATTATTCACTTACACGCGCGAGATCCCAAACGGGAACCGCTGCAAATGCAAACTTTTTTTTACAAGTTCTCTAAAAAACCAGCCAGTTCAAATCGATGCAGGTCTTTGACTCGCTTGGCGAATCGCCTTCAATGACTCGTGTTCCTCGCACAAAAATAAATGATGGTCAGAGAGAGGATGATACAAAAAATATGTAAAAGATAAAAATACGGTATTTTATATCTATAAGGTACCTCAAAAAATACTTTTTGTATAGATGACTTCTTTTTATTTTCATCCTACACAAAAGGTGTAGATCTCATTGAAACGAGCAACTTTCATGTTGACTACTTTTTGATTTGACTCCTTTTGTTATTTCTTTTTTTATTTACATTTTAATTTGTATTTTTTGGGAGTGACACGTGGCAGCCCCTGGAGTCGCCACGTGTCACCCACATTTTCTAGTTTTATTTTATTTTATTATCTTTATTTATTCTAATTCTAATTATTTTATTTTAATTACTATTTATTAATTATTATTTTGATTTTTAAAAATTTTTATTGTTTTCAACCATGTGGTTGCGCCCCCGCGTGCCACGTGGCTAAAACCCTAAATTACCATTCTTAATTCAAGTGAATTAATGATTAAATGTGATGTGTTCATTGTAGTCGGGTACAAATCAGATTATTCAAAAATCACTTTAATTAATTTCTCAATTAATATTGAGCGGCATATTTTTTTATTTTACTTAAGCAAGCCCAAGGTCGAAATCAGGGAGGTAACTTTTCCTTAGATTAATTTAAAGTCAATCTAGACGTTAGGTTTTCAGGAGAATATTTTTATGGTTTTTATGCAATTAAGAAAATGCAATGCAATCCAGACCAAATTTGAAGGTTAAAATGTAGAGTATAATCAAATTAATTTCAAAAATTATGAATCTTGGCCAGAATGTTAAATGCAAAAAAATTAAGCTACTGCAATTTTTTGGAATTTTTTCGACTCTATGAATTAACTATAAATTAAAAATGAGTGCAGGGTGATTTTCACAAAATTAATTTTAATAAATACCAAATGTCAATATTTTCAAAAACTAATTTATCATATATAGGTCTAAATGAGAGACATCCATGACAATTTTTAATTTCTAAAAATACTAAGTGAGGAATTAATTCAAATTGAATTACACAAATCACCAATTAATTTATTGCGACCTAAATATGCGTGGAAATGATGTGATTTTTGGGAACAATGTAAAAATACTTGAACTCTATAAACTTTGATTTTTTGGTAATTTTCGGACAACCATTGATTTAATAATCAATTAATGGCAAAAAATGGGCCAAATATGCTATTTTCCACGAAAAGAATTATATTAAATAATTTGAATGTCACAAAAATATAACAAACATTCACAATGATAAAGTCTAAGATGTTCTACAATATGCAATTTTTGGAATGACAAACTGATGCTAAATTGATGCTCAAATAAATATGCAAAGACAGGGTTATAGAACCAATTCAGGAATAAAATAAAATAAAATAATTATGCTAACAAGACATTTCTATGATTAACTATAAAGAGACGGGCATGCATGCAATTTCCCAGGAAGACACGTGCACCTCACGTGCTTCTTGGAAGGCGGGGGTATGAGTGGAATTTGCGGAAAAGGTTGGGATGTGTGCACAAATCTTCCATAGCTGCATGCACTTTGCACATACGCGTGAGGCTCGGCAAAGCAGGAGGAGGTTCGTGTCCCGAGCCTACACGTGGCGATCTGCAGCATGTTCGGTTGAGCCCGAAGCTAATGGTAGGGAATGAGGTCCAGCTGAAGCGACGTGGAAGATTGCTGACCGTCGATGTGCGAAGAAGAGGGCTCGATGATTGGCTGTTGTGGCTTGATGGATTCTGGACCGCTTGATGAGGATCGAGCGGTTTCTGTACGTTTGGGTTGCTAGCGATGGTTTGTCCGGCGGTGGGCGGAGCTGACGTAGGCCGATGGTCGACACATGGACAAGGGTCATCGGGGCAGAAGATGTCGAAGACGGAGTAGCGTGCAGCTGCGGAAGATGGTCGCGTGGTGGTGACGGTGTCGATGATGAAGCTGGAGGGCCACGCGATGACGGAGGCATGCGAGTTTGAGGTGGCTCGGTGAGGATGTTGGCGAAGGCGTAGGCAGTCGTGGAGGGGCGCAATGATGGAGCACCGACAAGCTAAGGGCAGAGGTGTCACTAGAGGAGCTCACCTAGAAGGGTGCACTCGGAAGAAGAGTTTAACCGAGGGCGGATGAAACGAGGTCGCGAGCGGAGATGGGAGATCGAATGTAGATGGCAGGGTACGTAGAGAGAAGAAGAAGACGAAAGAGGATATGAAGGAGGAAGACGAAGAAGAAGAAGGGGAGAGGAGTTTGCCTGAGATGGATGATTCTGCCTGAGGAATGATAGAGCGTCGAGCTTCAGCTGGGATCTTCGCTCGATGAAGTCGGCAAACTTCAGAGCTTGAGCAACACAAAAGACTGCAGCTGCTACAAAGGGTCGAGATAGCCCTTTAGATCTCGATGGAGATGGCATGTTGTTGCTCGACTGGTTGTCGACCTTGTGATGAATCCACGTTTCATCATCTTTATTCTATCATTTTGGCCTTAAAAACCCTAGTAAATGCGTGTAAATAGCATTGATTCATGCATTTTAGCATTCATGTATATGTGTGTAAATATTGTATAAAATGCGGTTTTTAAAGCCAAAATTATAGAATAAAGAAAAGAAAAGAAAAAGAATAAAATATTGTAAATATTTTATGACCCGAAACCCCGAGACCTAGGCATCTTGATGAATAGGTCAACAAGGAATAAAGTAGGGGGAGATAAGGTCAGAAACACAAAAAATACCTATACATTCTATTCATTATTTATTCAGTTGGGACCTATTTTTGGTTCCACTTTTTATACATCAAATAAAGAAACTTTGTACATGAAAGTTGTAGATAATATAATAAAAAAAATACAAAATTGATTTCACAGAAAAATAATGTACAGATAAAAAGTTATGGTCTGAATAAGAATCCAGAATGCCAACTTCCCAGATCCATATCTCACAACTGACAACTCCAAATGCAGTATACTCACCTTTAATTGTATATAGAATAAAATAATCTATCCAATGGCGGTGGTTTCGCATTTGGCGGAGCTACGGTTTGAAAGTTGAGTTTTGGACCCTAATTGTATACTTGTACTGAATAAAATATTCAATTTATTCTTTATTCATTATTTATTCATTTTTTTTATATTTTTATAATTTTGTAAATATTACTTATAATATATATGTGCATTAAAATTGAAATAAAATGCAAAGAAAAATAAAAATAAAAATACTTGTATAAAGACTACATAAGTATAATACATGTATCTATACCTATACAAAACATACTTGTATTTTATTAAATATACAAAACATATCAGAAAAATAAAATAAAAATATATTTGTATACATAAAAGTATTTTATAATTTTATAAAATAAGAATAAAAAATAATAAAAATAAAAATACCTAAATAAAAATAAAATACTCAAATATATAGATAATATACCTATATAGGGGTATAAAAGCAAACTTGTAAAAATATACTTCATAAAAATAAATAAAAATCACCATAAAATAATTTATAAAATAATAAACATTTTTTATTTTATAATAAAAAATTAATAAAATCGTTTACTATTTTTAAATGATTTTAGAATACTTTTTTCCAGGCTTTTTCCTGGTTGGTCCACGTGGACCAACCAGGAGGGCTGGAGAGTTGACCTGGGTCAACTCTCTGACCCCTTGCCTGCTGCTTGTCAGAACGCCTAAGACCCCTACTTTCTCGATTTTTTTCGCCATGATGCGTTGCTCGAGGGTAGTCGATCTCTTCATGAAAGTTGCTCACTGTAGATCCACCTAGGCCGCTGACCTCTTAGATCCTACCAGATCTTCATGTTCTGCTCGAAATCGCTCCTCGAAACTCGCCCGTCGACCATCTTCAAAACCAGCCCCTTCATCCCTTTTGATTTTTTGAACCGGCTTGGGCGCCAAAAACCTCCGGGTGAGGGTCGAGGGTTGATCTCCAGTGACAGGGGAGTCCTCCCCCATCTCAGGCGAGGTGCGGCGGAGCACCTAGCGCCGAGTTCCACCACCTCCGGCCGTACGGCCGTCGAGGTTCCTTCCTCGTGGTCAACACCACTCGAGGGCTTTTTCTTCTCGTTTTTCTTGTAGTTAGTTAGCTGTTAGTCTAAGCTTTCGATTCATCCATTTAGTTTGTCATTTAAACCATTATCAGTGTCGATCTTCATCTCGAACACTTCGCCGGAGCTCACGAAGCTCCGGCGACCACCAAGCTCGCCACGCACCTCACCCGCGCCGTTTTTGCTTGCCTCTGGACCATCTCTCGCGTTTGTTCTTTTTCTTGCAGGTGTCCAGGAGCAAGAGACCCACCTGTGGGTCGATTATTGAAGCTGTACAAGCCACCGGGAGCCGTCCCAGTCCACCCACGTCGTGGCGGCGCACCGGCATCTCCCTCGCCATTTTGGCACCGCCACATGCAAGAGGAAGCTTCCAGGACATTCATAGCACCTCCAGAAGGGAGAGATCGGCGTCTGGAGCGGAGATTTTGGCATCCGAAGTTCATCCTGCGCGTGTTCTTCCCGCGTTCTTCCTTCGCCACCCGGAGCCGTCGATTCCACTGGTGTTCTTCCCGCGCTGCAGCAGCCGTCGGATCCAGGGCTGCCAGGGCCATCCATTCCATTCCGATCATTTAATCTGGGCCGTTGGGCGCGAAGGGGTATCGCACCCCCGGAGCGTGACACGTGGCTAAGTGGCACATATTCCACTGCCAGATCGCGCCCTTTGACTGGGCATTTTGCACCGTAAGCCCGGCACCTTTTTGGATTTAAAAGTTAACACTTAATCTTTCATTTGCAGTTAGTAAATTTTTGTAATATTTGCTAAGACCCCCCTATAGTTCTCGAATTTACACTTGTAGCCTTGCCAGGCGCCCGTGCTTAGCACGCGCGCCTTGGAAATTTTGTGAGGAGGACCCAGGGGCTTTTGTTTGTTTACTTTGAGGACGTAAACTTTTGCTGGCAGTTTATAAAGTTATGGTATTATTGCAAAGTGGCCCCTCAACTTTTGCGTATTGACTTTTATACCCCTCCCAGGCGCGCGTGTAACTCACGTGAGCCTGGGAGTTTTTGCAAGAAAGCCCTTGCGGCTTTGGATATTTGTTTTGGGCCCAGAAATTAGTTGATTCAGTGTATATTTTTGTGTGCAAATTGCAGTTAGGCCCCTGGAAGTTTGGATATTAGCATTAATACCCCTGCCAGGACTGTTTATTATTTGGATGCTTGTTGGATTTATTTGAATGATCATTTCAAGTCCAAAAATTCCCCAAAAATAGGGTTAAGCTCCTGTGAACTTGTACTTTGTCGCCACCATTTTAGTTTTTGATTTTACTTTATTTTCATATTTATTAAAAATCAAAAACTTGCTATTTGTGCACTGTCTAGCTTAGAAAATACCAAAAAAATATTAAAACACCTCCAAAAATTCCACAAAAATTACCTAGTGTCTATTTTCTTCTATTTTAGTGTCAGTCCAAAAATCATTAAAAATCTCAAAAGAAAAACACTAAAAATTTAAAAACACTCAAAAACTTCAAAAAAATATATAAAATAGTAGAAAACTCTAAAAAATACAAACTCAGGTTCTGTGTGATTCCTAATTTTGTTCTTTTTATTTGAAAAATAGTGTGAAAATTTGTTGTTGCTGTTTGCTATTTTTAATTCTCATTTTTACTCACAGCCAGCACCCTTTCCACTATTTTGCCTTATTTCAGCTTTTAAAAATACCAAAAACACCTTGAAAAATCTCTAAAAATCACAAAAACAGTAAAAAATCCTAAAAATACTAAAAACATTTAATTCCTGAATTTTTGGTTATTTTTGTGTACTTTTATAAATACTCTAGCTTGTCATTTAGTATATTGTATTTGCTTTCCAATATTGAAAAAGAAATAAAAAATATATAAAATATAAAATATAAAAATCAGAAAATTAAAAATCAAAATACAAAAATTAAAAATTAAAATAAAATAAAAAAAATTAAAAATTAAAAACCCACAAAAATTTCCTTTCCTTGCTTGCTTAGTGTAGACACATCACACATCACACACACACTTGAGCACATTTGCTTGAACTATCATGCTTGCTCCCTGTGTTTGAACTCTCTGCATACTTGTCACTATACACCATTTGTGCAGAGTTAAAAATAAATTTTAACTCCACATTAGTTCTAATTTGTTGATCTTTAGTGTGGGTTAATTGTTGATTAATTTCAGAATTTGTGTGGTCAAACACCGACTGTTGACTCGCCTTGTGAGTCTATACAACCACATCGAATTTCGGGATTATCAAATGGCGCCGTTGCCGGGGAGTAACAGCGCGTAGTTCGAGTTTTTGTTTTGTGTTGTGATCATTTGTCTGCACTTCGCGGCTTTTATTTCTATTTGTATTATTGATATATCTCTTGAGCTGTCTAATCCCTCTTCTTTGTTGACTTTTTGCGAGGTACCGCGGACCGAGGGAGGCACGTCACTCGAGGCGCCGACACACCCACGTGAAGCCGGCTTAGCCAGCCGAGCACCGAGGCGACAAAGAGAGAATTTTGAAGACTGTGCTCCACTTTAGTTGCATTTTCTTTTTGTAGTATTTATTTTTGTAATTTATTGTGAGTGAGAGACTCTTAATTTGTAATAATACAGGTACCCCCGGACTTGGACTCTTGAGCCTAATTTCCAAGTGATTGTTCACTTGGGGGCTCACCGCAGTTTTGATGGTTTTCATCGCATTTTTTTTACTTTGTTTTTCGATTTTCGATTTTCTTTATTTTGTGTGATTGAGCCCTTAGCTTTTAGGATTGCTTGCGTAGAATTAGGTCCAAACATCTTAATCAACATTGCATGTACCTATAGTCTCGTTTGGACTTAGTCAAATTTTAAACAGTTGATCATCACCTTCAATCCATCGCGCCGCGAGCTCTCCCCGCAAAGCACTTTCTCCTACCCTCAATTTGTTGAGCAGAGGAGGGGTGAGCCTAGACCGGACTCTAGGGTTGAGGATTGGCGGTCAACTTGTGGTTCTTCCCGCTAATAGCAATTTCTGAAACTTAGGGCGATTTCATCGGTTTTGCATTTGCATATAGATAGGTTTCAATTCTGCTAAGCATCCTTGCATGTAGAGTGCTGGAGGCAAGTTGAGCATTTACGCTTTAGCATCCATCATCGTTTTGATCGCTTACATAGCTTTTCCGCCTCTCTACCTCTGATTTTGTCAACCTAGGATCTTAAAGGAATTGAATCCTCGTTAGGATCGTGCATTCTCACTAAAAATCCAAAAAAAAAGTGATAATTCATAAAATTGGGACTGTTAGTTTTACTTGACCCTAAAATCGATCAAAAAGAAACATCTTGTATTGGGGCGAGTAATCCCCTCATTGTCTTCGCTTTTACTTGCTCGCGCACACACTAAGGATTAGTGCCCAAATCCCATTTCAGCCCCCTAAGTGTTTGCGCAATCTTTGACTTCTCACCTAACTCTAAAACAGACAAGATAAAAAGACCGCACTTTTCGGTCTCTACCGAGTTGAGTAGGTGAATTGAGGGTTTGATTTGTTTCATTTTTGTTTGTGATTGTTGCGTGTGTGTCCTAGATCATCTCTGCGCATTTGCGACTTTTTCTTCACTCTTTTGACTTGACCTACGTGCTCCCCCGAATCACTTCCTTTTGTTTTCGAGATGGACCCCTAGAGCATTTTCTATCCGGACTCTGCGGACTCCTCGCTCGCTCCAGCCGGTCCACCTCCCTTTTATCAGGAGGATCCTCCTCCTATCTTTTCTGATTTTTGTACATACCCGCCTCAGCCACAGTATCACGACTCGGACTTTTACCCACCTTCACCTCCACCTGTATATTATCCGCCTCCACCTTGACATCCACCCGAGTCTGATCTGATGGAGTCACCTCCCTCGATCTCTATGAGTGATATCTTGAATCGGATGACAAAGCGCATTGATTTATTGAATGATAATCTTGCTATCTTGAGGAACAATCAGATTAATGCTCCTTTTGTTGGGAATACGGCTTCACTTGTAGATGATCATGGGAGCTTGCAATCGCCCAAAATACAAAAAAATGAGAAAAATTTAAAAATCCAAAAAGATTTCGGGAGACACTTGGTTGATCAAGATTTTGAGGAGAGAGTCCACTTGCCAGAACCCTGGACCACACACCCATTCACATCCAGTCCCACCTTTGACCCCGAGGATGCCGCTGTACAGACTGCTCTTGGCATGCCTCGTGTATATGCTGATTCCGACTTCCTCCCTTGTATGGAGGAAGTCCAAAAATTCAAAAAAATGATATCTGAACCCGAAGTGGTGGCTGCCATTCATGAGATTATCCGTGCCCCACTTCAGCAGGCCATGACCCAATTATCTGCTCCTCTTCCCAAGAAGAGAAAGCGGAGGAGCAGATCTGAGCGTCACATTTTGACCATGGCCACTGCCCTCGCCATCACACACCGTCCCATTCCCAAGAAGAAGAACACAGCTACACCTTTCATCACTTGCACCATCTCTGACCATACATGTGATCACACTCTCCTAGACGGCGGTGCATCTATTAGCATATTACCCTTCTCGCTGGTACAGTCTCTTCACTTAGGGCCTCTCAAGAAGACCAGGATGATCGTTCAGTTTGCTGATGGATCAATCAAGAGGCCGAAGGGTATCCTTGAGAACGCCGTCATTTCTATTCAGGGCACGAGCCACCATGTTGATTTTGTCGTGTTGCCCATGGAGAACTCCACAGGGGAGCCGTATCCAATCATCCTGGGATGACCATTCCTCGCCTCTGCGAGGGTCGTTATTGATTATGGATCAGGGTAGGTTCGCTTCCGTCCTGTTGACGGGAACGAAGAGTTGATCACCGCACCCACAGTTGACCAGAGACCTGCACCTGATGTACCTTCACCGATCATAGCTGACTCTGAGGCCTGTGACCTACCTGATGCTACTAGAGATACTTCCTTAGCGATCCCTGATGAGACCCGACGGATCCCCCGAAAGGGGAGGAAGTCGGAAAGCATGGACCTCACTGATCCTCCTCCTGGTGTGTGGCGATGTGTTGATGAAATCCAGAGTATTTATGTGATTGAACCATTTGAGCAGGGGGCAGATGATAAGATAATTGAGGATGTTTATGATGTTGCCCATTACTTTGAGAGACCTCCTAAGGCAACAAATGACTTGAGTAAGACTAGACAGGACGGACCCGTTTTGACTACTTCCACTAATAAATCCGTTCCTGGCCCTTCACAAGTGAAGATGATTGAGGTCGGTTATGATGCTGCCATTTATTTTGATAAATTCAGACCTCTTGTTGAAGACAAGGATTCATGTGAGAGTCTTGAGGACGATCTGAGTTCGTATACTTCCACAGATGATTTCGTTCCTTTTGATTTTGACCTGGGCAAGGACTCGCAGGACGACTCCGATTACACTTCTTCCGAGGATGATGAGTTTGTTCCTTTTCACTTTGATATCGGCGAGACTTCTAAGGCCGGACCTAGTCGTACTTCTTCCACTCACCCGTCTGTGCCTTCACATCATAGGACCACCAAGGGAGAACCTAGCCATACTACTTCCATTGACCAGTTCGTCCCTTTTCGATTTGATTCCACTGAGGGCCTTCACCGTGTCAACCCTGGTCGGCTTCCGTCCACTGTGGACCCCGATGTCGACATACACCACACCAGATCTATCCCTCAGCGGTCTCGCAAGAAGGTCTGCTTTCCACCTTCTTGATCGTATGTACATCCACCTCTGTTGTACATTCTCCTTTGTTCACCTCTCTATCTCCCGTTTTTGCTCGTCTACCCATGTCTCGTGTCTGCCTTGCTTAGGATGTACTTTGTCCTAAGTATAGGGGGGTGGACGAGCCGAGTGTTCTTTCATCGTTTCGTGTCATCACTCCTGTCGTTGCCTATACTTAGGGCTTCTTTTACCCTAAGTATAGGGGGAGTGGTGCGTATATCCTCTGATCTATCCTTCTATCTTCAGATCTCTTTTCTTCTTTTCTTCTTTTCTTCTTTTCATTTTCTATCTTCTTCATCTATCAAAAAGGTGCCGCCCTTTTTGTCAGTCTTCTATACTTAGGACGTACTTTGTCCTAAGTATAGGGGGGTGTGCACCCCGAGCTTCTCTATTCTTTGATCCTCTCCATTGTCTCCTCTTCTTGTCTATACTTAGGGATATTTTACCCTAAGTATAGGGGGAGACAATCTGAGTACGATCTGTTCATTCCCACCCTTGACCCTCCCTGCTTTGTATACAGTCTGCTATACTTAGGATTATTTGATCCTAAGTATAGGGGGGACGGTCAACTTCTCATTCGTTTGTTCATCCATTCCTTTATTTATTTATTCTTTAGATTTTCCTATACTCAGTACGAGTTATGTCTTCTATTTTCTCTCCGATCTATGAGGACATAGCTCAAGCTAAGTATAGGGGGGTCGTATATACTACGTATATACTGTAGCCATAACTCGTACTTTCGTATTTTCTTAATAAATATGGCTAATAATTCTTTAAAATTCATTAAAAATTCTTAATAAAAAGATGTGGTTATTCCTCAAATTCTTTTTGTATTTACTGATTAATAAATCAGGTGAAAATGTTTTTTGCAAAATGTTTGAAAAATAGTTTGAAAATCTTTGTGAACATCTATTGAAAACTATTTTGAAAATATTTTGTTACATGTTTTCAACCTTTGTAAAAATGTGTGGTTTGTAAAATTTCTTTTCTTTGTGTGAAATGAAATGTTTGAAAAATGATTTGCAAATGGTTTGAAAATGGTTGCAAAAATGATTTGAAAAACCTATATATACTGTTTTGAAAGCCTTTGCAAAATGTTTTCAAATGTGTGTAAAATGTTTGTAAAAATTATTTTGGACTATAGTTTTCAAAAATTGTGTGAAAAGCTTGTGTCAAATAAGTTTGAGGAATACTTACATCTCACCAAAATCCACTATATATATGTATAAAATTGACCACTTACCCTGTAAATTCTTAAAATCCACTTCTTGTATATATAAGAAGCACTCCCGTGTACATATTTTCACCTAGTGTTCAGCCAAAAATCTTTTTGTTTTCAAAAATTCCCAAAAACATTTGCAAAAATTAAAATCCAAAAACATTTGAAAAATCTTTTTGAAAAATACAAAAAATGCATCTGCATCATGCATCATCTTTTCAAAAATCCATAAAAAGTTCAAAATCTTGAAAATTGCATCACAAAAATATCTTCTGCATTGCATTGCATAGCATTCGCATTTTTCGGATTGAGTTTGATAGTTGAACAAGTCTAAGTAAAATCCGGAGATTGGAGCTTGATTGGACCTTAAAATCTACCTAATAACAGGAACCTTATAGGAACTGGGTTTGAGGTACTTCAGGTCTAGTTGACTTAATTCTTTGAGGATCACGGGACTTGGTTCAATGGATTCTTGACTGCCTAAGTAGAGTATTTCGGAGCACACGCATGACTCTTGTTGATAATGACCTAACTTGGACACCTGCACCTTTCACATGGCTCAACTCAGTTGGAGTGGTGAGGGGATTGGATTTGCTGGTATGAGACGCACACAAGTGGAAACATTTGTCCTCCTCTAGGGAGGGAAGTGCACCCCAACCCGTCCAGTGATTAGGAAGTCTAAAGATAGGAGGCTGTGGGTTGCGATAAAGCTTCAAAAGAGGGATAGTCTACTGGCTCAAGAGGAAAAACTCCTTATGTAAAGGCTGCTGTGAATAGTATTTCAAAAAAAAAAGGAAAAAAAGGAAGAAAAAAAAAAGAGTTCAGGCATGTACAAAAATAAAAAGCCTGCAAAGTATGTACATATGTTGTAAAGTCAATAAGCAAGCTTGAGTTCCAAAGTCATATCATGTGAGCCTGCAGCAGGATGACTTGACTACACTGGTCTTGCATCCAAGGATAGGTAGCTACACTGGCTACCGTCCATTCTTCTCTTCACCCCCTCCTCTTGAGCTGGTTGCCACTTGAACTTAGAAGGGAATACCCCGCTACCCGAGGATGGAGTTGCTGGATTGGGGAATCATTGGGTTGTCATACTGGAGAAGTCAGTTTCTTTGTCATTCTAGTTGGGGAGAGCCACCATCACTTACACTGTACAAGTCATATTCATAGTCTTAAGAGTTTGCGTATGAGTTGAAGTATTTCTGACCTGGCTATTGAGGAGACTTGGACAGAGTTTTGGGATTCTCAAGGACTGTTGGATTTCAAATTCGGTTCTCATTAAGGTTCTGCCCGCACTAAAATTCCAAAGGTCCTATTTAAGCTCCAAACTTTGATTTTGTGAAGACAAGTTTGATAATTAAATTTAGTCCATCTTTCTTCTTTTTCTTTTCTTTATTTTTCTTTTTCTGCACTTATTGCATAAGTGTTTGCTAGGGACTAGCAAAGGCAAGTATAGGGGGATGATGAATCCACGTTTCATCATCTTTATTCTATCATTTTGGCCTTAAAAACCCTAGTAAAAGCGTGTAAATAGCATTAATTCATGCATTTTAGCATTCATGTATATGTGTGTAAATATTGTATAAAATGCGGTTTTTAAAGCCAAAATTATAGAATAAAGAAAAGAAAAGAAAAAGAATAAAATATTGTAAATATTTTATGACCCGAAACCCCGAGACCTAGGCATCTTGATGAATAGGTCGACAAGGAATAAAGTAGGGGGAGATAAGGTCAGAAACACAAAAAATACCTATACATTCTATTCATTCTTTATTCAGTTGGGACCTATTTTTGGTTCCACTTTTTATACATCAAATAAAGAAACTTTGTACATGATAGTTGTAGATAATATAATAAAAAAAATACAAAATTGATTTCACAGAAAAATAATGTACAGATAAAAAGTTATGGTCTGAATAAGAATCCAGAATGCCAACTTCCCAGATCCATATCTCACAACTGACAACTCCAAATGCAGTATACTCACCTTTAATTGTATATAGAATAAAATAATCTATCCAATGGCGGTGGTTTCGCATTTGGCGGAGCTACGGTTTGAAAGTTGAGTTTTGGACCCTAATTGTATACTTGTACTGAATAAAATATTCAATTTATTCTTTATTCATTATTTATTCATTTTTTTTATATTTTTATAATTTTGTAAATATTACTTATAATATATATGTGCATTAAAATTGAAATAAAATGCAAAGAAAAATAAAAATAAAAATACTTGTATAAAGACTACATAAGTATAATACATGTATCTATACCTATACAAAACATACTTGTATTTTATTAAATATACAAAACATATCAGAAAAATAAAATAAAAATATATTTGTCTACATAAAAGTATTTTATAATTTTATAAAATAAGAATAAAAAATAATAAAAATAAAAATACCTAAATAAAAATAAAATACTCAAATATATAGATAATATACCTATATAGGGGTATAAAAGCAAACTTGTAAAAATATACTTCATAAAAATAAATAAAAATCACCATAAAATAATTTATAAAATAATAAACATTTTTTATTTTATAATAAAAAATTAATAAAATCGTTTACTATTTTTAAATGATTTTAGAATACTTTTTTCCAGGCTTTTTCCTGGTTGGTCCACGTGGACCAACCAGGAGGGCTGGAGAGTTGACCTGGGTCAACTCTCTGACCCCTTGCCTGCTGCTTGTCAGAACGCCTAAGACCCCTACTTTCTCGATTTTTTTCGCCATGATGCGTTGCTCGAGGGTAGTCGATCTCTTCATGAAAGTTGCTCACTGTAGATCCACCTAGGCCGCTGACCTCTTAGATCCTACCAGATCTTCATGTTCTGCTCGAAATCGCTCCTCGAAACTCGCCCGTCGACCATCTTCAAAACCAGCCCCTTCATCCCTTTTGATTTTTTGAACCGGCTTGGGCGCCAAAAACCTCCGGGTGAGGGTCGAGGGTTGATCTCCAGTGACAGGGGAGTCCTCCCCCATCTCAGGCGAGGTGCGGCGGAGCACCTAGCGCCGAGTTCCACCACCTCCGGCCGTACGGCCGTCGAGGTTCCTTCCTCGTGGTCAACACCACTCGAGGGATTTTTCTTCTCGTTTTTCTTGTAGTTAGTTAGCTGTTAGTCTAAGCTTTCGATTCGTCCATTTAGTTTGTCATTTAAACCATTATCAGTGTCGATCTTCATCTCGAACACTTCGCCGGAGCTCACGAAGCTCCGGCGACCACCAAGCTCGCCACGCACCTCACCCGCGCCATTTTTGCTTGCCTCTGGACCATCTCTCGCGTTTGTTCTTTTTCTTGCAGGTGTCCAGGAGCAAGAGACCCACCTGGGGGTCGATTTTTGAAGCTGTACAAGCCACCGGGAGCCGTCCCAGTCCACCCACGTCGTGGCGGCGCACCGGCATCTCCCTCGCCATTTTGGCACCGCCACATGCAAGAGGAAGCTTCCAGGACATTCATAGCACCTCCAGAAGGGAGAGATCGGCGTCTGGAGCGGAGATTTTGGCATCCGAAGTTCATCCTGCGCGTGTTCTTCCCGCGTTCTTCCTTCGCCACCCGGAGCCGTCGATTCCACTGGTGTTCTTCCCGCGCTGCAGCAGCCGTCGGATCCAGGGCTGCCAGGGCCATCCATTCCATTCCGATCAATTAATCTGGGCCGTTGGGCGCGAAGGGGTATCGCACCCCCGGAGCGTGACACGTGGCTAAGTGGGACATATTCCACCGCCAGATCGCGCCCTTTGACTGGGCATTTTGCACCGTAAGCCCGGCACCTTTTTGGATTTAAAAGTTAACACTTAATCTTTCATTTGCAGTTAGTAAATTTTTGTAATATTTGCTAAGACCCCCCTATAGTTCTCGAATTTACACTTGTAGCCTTGCCAGGCGCACGTGCTTAGCACGCGCGCCTTGGAAATTTTGTGAGGAGGACCCAGAGGCTTTTGTTTGTTTACTTTGAGGACGTAAACTTTTGCTGGCAGTTTATAAAGTTATGGTATTATTGCAAAGTGGCCCCTCAACTTTTGCGTATTGACTTTTATACCCCTCCCAGGCGCGCGTGTAACTCACGTGAGCCTGGGAGTTTTTGCAAGAAAGCCCTTGCGGCTTTGGATATTTGTTTTGGGCCCAGAAATTAGTTGATTCAGTGTATATTTTTGTGTGCAAATTGCAGTTAGGCCCCTAGAAGTTTGGATATTAGCATTAATACCCCTGCCAGGACTGTTTATTATTTGGATGCTTGTTGTATTTATTTGAATGATCATTTCAAGTCCAAAAATTCCCCAAAAATAGGTTTAAGCTCCTGTCAACTTGTACTTTGTCGCCACCATTTTAGTTTTTGATTTTACTTTATTTTCATATTTATTAAAAATCAAAAACTTGCTATTTGTGCACTGTCTAGCTTAGAAAATACCAAAAAAATATTAAAACACCTCCAAAAATTCCACAAAAATTACCTAGTGTCTATTTTCTTCTATTTTAGTGTCAGTCCAAAAATCATTAAAAATCTCAAAAGAAAAACACTAAAAATTTAAAAACACTCAAAAACTTCAAAAAAATATATAAAATAGTAGAAAACTCTAAAAAATACAAACTCAGGTTCTGTGTGATTCCTAATTTTGTTCTTTTTATTTGAAAAATAGTGTGAAAATTTGTTGTTGCTGTTTGCTATTTTTAATTCTCATTTTTACTCACAGCCAGCACCCTTTCCACTGTTTTGCCTTATTTCAGCTTTTAAAAATACCAAAAACACCTTGAAAAATCTCTAAAAATCACAAAAACAGTAAAAAATCCTAAAAATACTAAAAACATTTAATTCTTGAATTTTTGGTTATTTTTGTGTACTTTTATAAATACTCTAGCTTGTCATTTAGTATATTGTATTTGCTTTCCAATATTGAAAAAGAAATAAAAAAATATATAAAATATAAAATATAAAAATCAGAAAATTAAAAATCAAAATACAAAAATTAAAAATTAAAATAAAATAAAAAAAATTAAAAATTAAAAACCCACAAAAATTTCCTTTCCTTGCTTGCTTAGTGTAGACACATCACACATCACACACACACTTGAGCACATTTGCTTGAACTATCCTGCTTGCTCCCTGTGTTCGAACTCTCTGCATACTTGTCACTATACACCATTTGTGCAGAGTTAAAAATAAATTTTAACTCCACATTAGTTCTAATTTATTGATCTTTAGTGTGGGTTAATTGTTGATTAATTTCAGAATTTGTGTGGTCAAACACCGACTGTTGACTCGCCTTGTGAGTCGATACAACCACATCGAATTTCGGGATTATCACCTTGCTGTCACCAAACTCGGATCAGGAGATAGAGGCTACTCTCGCATAAAGGCAGATAAGGTGTGGGGGTGTCGGCGATGGAGTATTTAAAGGATAAAGTAGTGGCTCCGATGTCGTGGCAACGTGACTTGCATGGAGATTGTGGAGCGAGAGGGGAGGTGTCATGGCGAATGTTGGTTCGTGCGAGGATGGTGGAGTGAGGGTCTCCGTCGTGGGATAGTTGGCGAGTGGATAGAGTGGTGGAGACGACGGAGGAAATGGAAATGGTGAGGTTGCCGGGGGAGGTGGAAGTCATGGTTGCGGGGTAAACAGAAGGAAGAAGGGTCCTCCGCCATTGGATCTTGTGATCCAACGACTACGAAATAGGTGCTAATGAGCGGACCATATTTGATCGATAGAGGATGGAATGAAGAGCGCATAGAGTGACACGTGTCGTGAGGCGAAGGAGGTGGAGACGACGACGATGATGAATGGTTGATGTCGATCAGGCGGCTAGGAATGCAGCGGAAATAAGCGGCTGGGATGGAATCATCTAGGCCACGATCAGGCAGTTGTGGATGTGGCACGTAGCAAGCTGAGAGTGCGGCGCTGGCGGAGGGCCACGATGTGATCTGATCCTTGATCGGAGGGTTGATGAATAGGCGCCTACGTGTGGTGGGGATGAAGGCATTGAAGGGTGATCATGTGGTGCAAGAAGCACCACGTGGCGAGCTAAGGTGAAGGCGGAAACTGAAGGCTGCGATGTGATCTGGCCCTTGATCTAGTGGCTGAGAAATGAAGAGGAGTGGGCAGCGCAAATATGATGAGGAGAGGATGATCGGACAAAGGGAAAAAGAGGGGTGTGTGGCGCGTGAAGAGACGGACTGTGTGGCACAACCAGAAGGCGCCACGTGGCCCAATCATATTATTCCAAAGAAGAATATGAAACAAGAAGGAGAAGGAGGTCGAATTTGGAAAAACTTAAAACTTAAAAGTTGTAGATCTCGATGAGATCTACAGGTTTCATGTTGACAAAAAATGGAGATGAGGTCAAACAAAGGGAGAAAATACAAGGGTAAAAATGCTAATAAGTACAATATACAATAGGGGCCCAAAACCCAAGTTTCACGTACGACATCCGATTTTAATGAAATTGGTCTTGTTTTGAAGGTATTTGAATGTATATTACTTTAAAAGTGAGTATACCTAAATCAAACATTGTAAGAGAGAGATATGCACATTTTAATGCTCCTAGTTTGAACTTGGACACGAGTTTTATTGGTCAATTTTACAAGTCAGTATTTTTTTGATATTTTTTCTTGATTAGTATTAGTAATATATACACTATAAAGTTAACTTTATTGGATTTGGAATTAGTATATAATATATACAAATAGGTGAATTTGCTAATATACATGTGAATATTTACACGTGAATTTGGCTTCTTATTTAATGCAAATATGAACACTAAAATGCATATATTATTTATGCATGCATGAATGCTAATTATGCAATATAAGTGGAAATATGCAGCTAATTACTCGGGAACACAGCTTTATTTTCAACTTTTAGAGATATGAATCACAGATTCATCAGTGGCTCCCTCTCATTTCACTCTCTCCCTTTTATTTCTCTCTCTCTCTCTCCCTCTCTTTCCCATGCACGCACTCACGTTTCCCCTCTACTCCCTTATTCTCTCGCTCTCTCTTCTCTCCCTCTCTTTATTGTGCGTGCACCTGCAGGACTCGAACCATACGCATGTGCACCTCTATTCCTCCATCTCTCCCGTATTCATCCTGAGCCTCTACGCCTTGCACGACGGGCGCAACCATCTCCCACGCATGCGCATGACCCGGACCTCACTTCTTTCTTGTGCCTCTAACCACAACCGCATGACTCGTGTTTCCTCTCCCCGCATCCCTCGCTAACTACCCTTCTAATACCCGACCTCCGCTCAGCTCCCAAGATTATCTCTCACGTAGACCTGCCTACGATAATTTAATTTCTTGAAAATATTAACGTCTGGTATTTATTAAAATTAATTTACTCAAAACCACCTAGTATGTATATTTTATTCATTGTTAATTCATTTTTCTTTGCAAATTTCCAAAAAAATATACTAGCCTAATTTCATCATATTATGCATTTTGGCCGAATTTGAGAATTTTTTTGACATTATTTGAATGTAATTTACATTTTAGTCCCCGAACTTTGTCCAAATTGCTTCTTGCTCATTCATTGCATAAAAAATACTAAAAAATGCCTCTTTGAAAACCTTATTTTTAGATCGACTAAAAACCAACCTAAGGAGACAGTGGCCTCCTTGAGTTCGATCTTGAGCTTGCCCAAGTAAAAAATTGACTGATTGCATTTAATTGAGAAATTAATTAAGTGGTTTTTGATCAATCTGACTTTGCCTACCTACAACAAAATTCATAATAATTCGACACTATAACGAAGGGCATTCACATGTCTATCAACCATCCAGTTGTTGCCCAAGTTTCATGGGCTATCTATGGAGGAGTGCATCTACACTTACAGGAATTTGAGTTGATCTGTAGTACGGTGCACGATCAGTATGTGAACGAGGACATGATCAAATTGATCGCATTTCCATTCTCCCTCGTCGATGGAGAAGCCTATTGACTGAAGCACTTAGGGAGATACATGTCGACGTGGGAGTAGTTAAGAACTAAGTATTTGACAAGTACTACCCACTCGGTCGCATGAACACTGCACGAGCTATGACCAGTAACTTCACCATAATCGGGAATGAGCAGTTTCACGAGGCATGGGATCGATTCAGAGAGCTCATTAATAGGTGTCCCCACCATGATATCTTGAAGCCGAACTTAGTTCAGAGTTTCTTCTATGGGCTGACATCGGAGTTGTATGGATACAACTTGCGGGGGTTCATATTTCCTTAAGCATGAGGACGAATTTGGATATCTTTGAGGAAATGACCAAAAACTATACCACGATATCTCAGACTCAATTCTACACTCAGACGAAGCCATCGACTTACCACCAGCGCTCCTGCATGGAACAAATTGAGGGGACTCCTTCTGTTGTTATCGTCCAATCCGAATCATCATCAGCTGATATGGGGATTATCTGCCAGAAGTTGGATCGTATGGAAATCAAAGAGAAAGAGTTCCAGAATTTGGGCAAGCTCGACAAAATCGACGAGCTTGAGATATGCCTTAATGATTTGAAGACACAAATCATGTTCCTTTAAGAACTTCAGACAGATTCCACGAAGTCTTCTAGATCACAAGCCGACTCAGGAAGCAGAGACCGAGGAATTCTTTCGCAACCACCAGTTCAGCACAGATACCATGTGCATTCTGAGCCGACCCACCAGTCTCCATCTTACCCGCAGCACCAGCAGACTATTGGACATGCGAGTCCACGATGAGCCATTATGCAATAAATGTTATTGCGAATATTATTCCCTGATCTGAAATGAAGAATAAATAATTTGCTTAATAGGCCCCTTATTACAATTAGGGTTATGTATCATGGCCATCTTGATGATCATACAACTGTTGATTCAATTATTGAATCATAGAGGCTGGTGCTATGATGAATATCTAAAGAGTTAGATTGAGGACTCATCGGGCACCGTCAAATGATTTCTAAAAGATGATCTCCATCCTGAGTAGGAGATGGCAATCCTTTCTCACATAGGTTGATATCTGACCGACCTCTTGATGCAGGTCCTCTGCATAGGAATAGATATTCGGAGGTGTTAGATTAGTTAGGTCAAAGAGTTGACTTAACGAGATCGAGATAACCAAAGTCCTATGTAGTATGTTGTCATGATATAGGCACGCATCCTCTGACCAGAGACAGATGTGTTACTATATGTATGAGTATGTACATTTGACAGACCAATAGGTTGATGACCTAATCAAGTTCTATACACCGGCACGCTGGTGTGCATATAAGGGCATATGAGTAATACGATCTCTCAAAGGGATCATACATGTTCATTACTGAACCGGAAGACATTAGCTCACTCATGAGATATTGGGAAGAATCAAATTCCGTGCACGGTCGTCTCGCTTTGGAAGCTTGACTGAATTTGTAGGTTTGAAATATGCTTTTGGAAAGTATATGATCAACACTTGGGTATGATATATGCTTTTTTTGAAAGTATATGATCGATCGCAACTCCCAATGATCGAATGAGAAACTTAATGATAAATCCCTGAAGTAGATAGTGTAAAATTGATCTTATACTTCGAGTTTATTCTATATAAGATGTACATGTATTGGGAATACCTTAGGGTGATGTGATCATAAACGATTGTATAACCATGACACTTCCATTCCTAGGGACTGATGAATCGGGTCTGGATTTTAGTGACTCCTCTCAGTAGAGAAGTGATCTGATATTGGTCCAAATATTGGATATTGATCTGAATGTGATTCAGATGCAATGAGAAGATTAGATCTACGGGTTTGATTTAATTAAATCTCTATGGGAGGTTCGCAAGATCTGGATTTGAGATGTGATCTCAATATCCAAGTCACTATACGTGGAACAATACAACCGCCTTGTCCTTATCTCCAAGTATTCGCGGAGAAAGCGCATTATCTTTGAAAGAGTTCATGATAATTGCATTATTGATATAAGTATCGAGCATTGAGAAAATCGATAATTAAATGTGATTTAATTATCATGAATAATATGAATTTGATTCATATTATAAGGAGAGTTATCTTGGATAATTAAATGTGATTTAATTATCATGAATAATATGAATTTGATTCATATTATAAAGAGAGTTATCTTAGATAATTAAATCTGATTTAATTATCAAAGATGTAAATAATGTGAATGTGATTCACATTATTTGGGCACATGAGAACATAGATCCAAGATGATTAAATCCCGATGATTAAATGGGATTTAATTATCATGGATATGAATAATATGGATATCACTATCCATATTAATCATATATATTATAAATGTGATTTATAATATATAAGAGAGAGCAATTTGTAATTTACATTTGTTAATTAAATGTTGATGTGAATTAGATTCACATTGGATAATTAATTGAAAATGTAATTCACATTTTATTTTGGGTTGTGAATGTGATTCACAATTTTCCAATGAGAAGATTGCAATATTCACAAAATAATTATGAGTTATTTTTGTTGAATAATTTACAACAAGTATTGTTGTAAATCATGGAGATTTCCATGGAATAATGTAATCTCATGAGATATCATGAGATTATATGAGATGGCCACCAAATCACATATTATGAAAGGAGGCAATCTTCATTTCATAATCTCCATGATTGATTGATTTAACTTGGGATTAAATCATATTGATTTATCAATATATATTTAATCTAAATTATTTAATTGTTGTTGGTTTTTTTACCAACAAAATCTTGGCCACTAAAAGAAACACAAATCAATGTGAGCCATTAGATTTATGTTGCCCATGGATTGAGATCCATAGATCCCAAAATATTATAAATAGAAGGGCACCCATTGCTCTTCATATGCTAATGAGAAACACAAGGCTCTCCCCCTCTCTCCTTCTCTCTACACGCTCTCTCTCTCTCTCTCTTATGGCCATCCACCATGGATTCTCGAAAGAGAGTCTCCATCATTGCAGCATCGTCATTATGCTGCCGGATCATTTGCTCATGGATCTCCATCTCCTTCGGTGCGTCTCACTCGTGAAGAAGACGCCATATCTCGTGTGTCGAGATCAGGAGATTCGTCGCTTGGATCATCAACATGTATTGCGAGGAGCATGTGTTTCATCAACACGCTCACAAGCATCTCCTCCGTCGGATCGGACTTGAGACAGGAGGTCTCTTCGTTTAGAGACTCGATCGCAACCATTCTTCAAGAGGTAATCCTAATACTTGTTTGTGGTTTAGATGAAACGATCCGAGAAGTGTTCTTGGATCATGTGGTTTCATCGCATGAAAAGTTTTAATTTCCACTGCCTCGAACAACTAGTGCGACTAGTCGCTCTCGATCGTATACGATTTGATCCTCACACTTTCGTGATGCGCTTAAGGATCTCACCATATACTTCACAGATAGCATCATCTAACAACCAGATGATGGTGTATCAGAGTGATCAACCGCTTGCATCTATGCCCCATACTTATTTTGAGATTCATGAACCATTGACGGAAGTTAATGGGATCTGGTACAGCCAGCTGCAGCAACCAGGGATCCGTCGTGATCATCCTGGTTTCCGTTGGTCTTCCGGAGGTGCTTCTTCCTAGCAGCCAGCACATGCATAAATGTGGCAGAACATAGAACCACAACAGTATTCTGATCCTCATCAGTACCAGCCACCTCAGTGGAGGCAGAACTCATATCCATCTCAATATCAACAGTCTTACCCTCCATAACAGCAGTCAACTCTGCAACAGTCTCAGTATCACCGCGGCGACTCATCCGGGTCTCATGGTCCCTTCCATGATAACCCAGCTCTTGAACATCTCACTAATCTAGTCACCGACTAGAAGGTCGCATTTAGGCAAGAAATGGATGAGTTTAAGAATCATGTCACTGACTTGGTCAAGGGGAAATTCGATATTCCTGCCCAGATTTAGCTGAACTTGAATAGTTTAAAGAGGAAGCCAGAGCATGTACACCTGACAGAACCCACCCTCTAGTCAGAGGTACTTTCAGATGATTCTGTTTACTATGATGAAGCTGATTTTATTTCTCTTAGGAGTGGTAGGATGCCAGCAGGTTGAGGCTTAACTAGGCTCAAGGAAGGAACACCTTATGATACAAGCAAGTCTGTTGAGTCTGATGATGCCCTCGCTCCCTTTACGGACGTCGATGGCGGTGCTGATGCCACCAAGATGGACGAGAAGCAACCCGAGTCTGATGCTGCTGCAACTGCTTTACCATTCTTTCTGTATAGTGATGATGATAGAAAAACATAAAAAATGTACAAAAGAGAAAATCCAAAAAAAGAAATAAAGATAAGACATTTGATCATTCGAGATCTCATGAGTCTTCTGGTGATTTATATCGAGCACTGTTCTCCAAAAAGATCGTCTTCTTGTTCTGATCCTCCTATTGTACAGACTAACAAGGATGATGTACAGATACCTTTTCCCCAAGCACTCCGCTTGGAGAAAGGAGATAAAAAAGAGAACACCAAAAAGAACCAGATGAATGATCTGACAAAAGAGATGGTAGACAAGTTCACCATACAACTTACTCTTTCGGAAGCCTTGTCACACATCCCTCTTCTGCAGAAAGGTCTTAAAGAGCGTACCATAGTCTGTTGAAAGAAGAGGCAGTGCAATCATTGCTTAGATATACATGAGTTGACCAAGGATACATGTCACGCAATCCAGAACCATCTCCCAGTCAAAAGATCAGATACATGAGCGTTGTATGTCAGATGCGAGATCCTCGATCAAACTTTTGATCGTACTCTTTTAGATAACAGATCTTCAACTAATATTCTTCCTTCTTCTTACTCGACAATTCGAGTTCAGACCTCTTCGACCAAGCGGAACGGTCTTACAGTTTGCTGATAGATCGATAAAGAGGCTTAACGGTTTAATTGAAGAAGTTATCGTCACCATTCAGGGTTTGAAATTCCCTGTGGACTTCGTCATGTTGGACATGACGGTCCCTGAATGCATGGCTGATACCCCGATCATATTAGGTTGGTGAAAAACCCTAATTTCACCCTTTTAATCTAACTGGATTAACAATTGAATTTAATGTGTTCATTGTAGTCGAGTAAAATCGGATTTATCAAAACCACTTTAATTAATTTCTCAATTAATATCGAGCGATAATTTTTATTTTACTTGGGCAAGCCAAAGGTCAAACTCAGGGAGGCAGTATTGTCCTTAGATTAATTTAAAGTCGATCTAGATGCTAGGCTTTATGGAGAATATTTTTTATGTTTTTTATGCAATTAAGAAAATGCAATGCAATTCAGATCAAATTCAAGGATTAAAGGGTAAATATGATCAAATTAAGTCCGAAAATTCTCAAACTTGGCCAGAATGTCAATTATGATGAAATGAGGCTACTCTAATTTTTTTTGGAATTTTTCGACTCTATGTGAATTAACTACGAATTAAATATGAATGCAGAGTTATTTTCACAAATTTAATTTTAATAAATAGCAAATTAAATTATTTTCAGAGATAGAAATTATCCTAGACACTTCTGTGTGAGATGAATCCAGGAAAATTTCTAAACCTCAGTAACAATTAATTTTTAACTTATTAAAAATCAATTACACAAATATCAATTAATTTGTTTAGACCTCTTTATGCATGCAAATGTGATGATTTTTGGGCACAATGTAGAACTATCAAATTCTACCTGCTGTGAATTTTTGGTGATTTTTGGAGCAACAATTATTTTAGAATAAATTTCAGAATAAGTATTGGGTAAAATGTGCAATCTTTCACCAGATTAATTCTATTAAATAAACCAAGGCTCACAAAAATATAACTATTGTTCACAATGATAAAACATGAGTTCTTCTACAATATGCAATTTTTTGAATGATAAAATGATGCGAAATGGATGTTTAAATAAATATGCAAACACAGAGATATGAATGCAATACAGAAACAAAAATGATTAAAATAAAGATGTTAAAAGGACTAAAATGAAATTACATATGCCCGCGAGGGTATTTACGTATTTGGGGGGGGGACGTGCACCTCACGTACCCTATTGGAGAGGATCTGCACACGATTGACGGAACTATGAGGGCCTTTGTGCAAACGTTTCACGGCCTCACGTGTTTTACACGTGCTTATAGATGGGGAGGGCCTCCTAAGTAATGTTGATATTTCGAGGGTATTAGCGTAAATTAACCCAGCTCTCACGTGCTGGGCATGTGAGGTTGGCTTTAGTTCAGGGTATCACAGAAGGTAGCTGGAGCAAGGCCTCGTGGGTGAGGCAGTCGAGGGCGCGGGTTGCGCGAGGAGGTACACGGCCACTAGCAGTGGAGTGGCGATGGCGAGACGTAGCCAACGCAAGGGACACGCGGCCACCCTTGGACTGTAGCTTCACGGCCTGGAGGTCGCGAGGCTTCCTTGGTTGAAGGGTTGTAGGGCCTGCGCACACAGAAGGCGGAGGTGCGAGCTTGCTGGTAGAGGTGCGGCGGGTTACGGGCTTCCCTACAGAGGTGTGGCGGTGGAGATGCTTGACGACGGCGTGTTGCGGAGGAGCATAAGCTCGACCTCAAGCGACACACACCCAAGGTTGAGGCAGGAGATGTAGACCTGCTCGCATCGGCGGTGTATCGATGAAGACACGACCGCGTGCAGGCCGTGCAAGACGGATCTTGGAGGCGAGCTTGGTGGTGAGTTGGAGGAAGTCGAAGAACATGGAAAATTCCCCTGTGAACATGGGAACTCTGTCTTTTTGCTTTCACAGATAAATTAATTGATTGAAGAAACACTCTCAAAAAATTAAAGAAAAAATCACTTTAGATTCGTAGGATGTGGTTTGTCTGTGGAAGTGGTTTTTTCTTTTTGTGATTTGGAGGATGGAAGGTGAGAAAATGATGATAGAGGAAGTATGAGAAGGAGAAGAGGGAGATGGAGGAAGAAGAACAAGACATGGAAAAGAATAGAGAAGGAGAAGAATAGAAGAAAGGAGTCTACCTGTTACTGGAGGAGGATGCCTAGGAAGAGAAGCTCGCGAAGGAGATCCCTCGTCGTCGTTCTAGGGTAGGCAAATTCCCGAGCTCGAGCAGCCACGTTCAACTGATGCAATAAAGGTTGTCCTCCTTGGATCTCGCCTGAAGATGGGGGTCGTCACTCTATCCTTGCAACCTACTGTTGTCACCTGGAGGCAGCGGCGGGCTCGCTCCTTTTCTTCTGAAGATGGCAGATGATTCTTCATGGGGGGGGGGGGGGGTGAGGCGGCTTTTTATGGGCAGTTGGAGGGTGTGGAGATGGTGGGGAGATGGGGAAGGTGAGTGTAGGCACAAGCGGGAAACGAGGTGGAGGAATGGGTCGTGAGGCTTGGCAGTTATGCGCGGGGTGAAGGGGAGGTGCTGGCGTACGCAAGGGGCGGAGTTGGCGGTTGCACGAAGGACACGGGCTCTGCCTGCGTAGGAAGTGTTCCAGACAGGGAAGAGAACGGTCATGTGCTAGGCATGCGACCGACGGAGAGAGAAGGATGGAGGGAGCGCCACGTGGTGTGTTATTTAATTAATTAAAATAATAATAATAAATTAAAATTAATTAATTAAATTAAAATAAATAAAATAAATAAAATCAAATAAAATAAAATAAAATAATGATAAAAATGGGCGACACGTGGCGGCTCCAGGAGCTGCCACGTATCGCTCCCAGAAAATTCAAAAATTAAATGTAAAGAAAAATAAAAAAGAAATAACAAAAGTGGTTAAATCAAAAAGGGGTCAATACGAAAGTTGCTCATCTCGACGAGATTTACAACTTTTGTGAAGAAGGTCATCTGTACATAAAGTATTTTTAGGGGTACCTTATAGATATAAAATACCATATTTTTATCTTTTGTATTTTTTTTCATCATTTTTAATTCAAGAAAAATCAAAAATAAAAATAGAGAAAATACGAAAAGAATATTTATAATTTAATTTAATTTTTTGATTTTTAATAATAAAAAAATAAAAAGATAAAATACAAGGGCAAAAAAGTCAATATGTACAATTTACAATAGGGGCCCAAAACCCAAGTTTCACATATGATCCCTGATTTTTTTTTATAAAATTAGTCTTGTTTTGAAGGTCTTTGAATGTATAATACTTTAAAAGTGAGTAGACCTAAATCGGACACTGTATGAGAGAGACATGCACATTTTAAGGTTCATAGTCTCAAACTTGGATTTGGGTTTTATTGGTCAATATTACAAGTTAGTATTTTTTTGATATTTTTTCTTTATTAGTGTTAGTAAGATGTACACAATAGATTTGATTTTATTGGATTAGGAGTTAGTATAAAATAGATACAAATATGGTATTTACAGGTGATTTTTACAAGGAATTTTAGCTTCTTATTTCATGCGATTTTGAATGCTAAAATGCATATATTATTTATACATGAATGAATGCTAATTATGCAATATAAGTGATGAAATACAACTAATTACTCGAGAACAAAGCTATATTTTCAAATTTTAGAGTGATGAATCACAGATTCATCAACCCCCTATACTTAAACCTTGCTCGTCCCCGAGCAACTAAAATGAAATGCAAGAGAGAAATGATCTTGGGTTCCATACCAAGGTCATGAATAAAAGGTGAAAATGGAGCTTAACTCAACATTTGGATTAATAATGTGGTGGAACCTTATTGGGAATTGAATTTAAGACCTAACAACATTTAAGTTCCACAAGTCTTCTATTCATGACGCCTCAACAGTCAGGTCAGAACAAATCCTCATACGCAAATTTCTGATGACTATGAATCTTACTTGTACTAAGAGAAATATAGCTCTCCACATTAGAAATGACAAAGAACCAGCCTCCTCTAACAAGGTAACTCTAATTCCCCGGTCCAGTAACTCTTTCCTCGAGGAGCGGGGTATTCCCTTCTAAGTTCAAGTGCGACCGTCTCAAGAAGAGGGGGTAGAGAGAAGAATGGACGGTAGACAGTGTAGCTACCTATCCTAAGATGCTTGACCAGTGTAGCCAAGTCATCCAGTTGTAGGCTTCCATGGTTTGAAGCTTTGAAGCATATGCCTTGCAAAATATACATACTCCGACAGTCATTTTATTTTCAATCCGGCATGTCCATTTTTTGGAGTTCTTTTTTTCTCTCTTTTTTCTTTTTCTCTTTTTTTTGACATATATACAAGGTGCAGCATGTACATAAGGAGGTTTTCTTCTTGATCCAGTAGATTATCCCTCTTTTGAAGCTTTATTGCAACACACAGCATCCCGTCCTTAGACGTCAACACTACTAGACTAGGTTGAGATGCACTACCCTCCCTAGAGGAGGATGGATGTTTCCACCCGTGTGCTACTCCAAGCTAAAGGATTCTACCTCCTCACCACATCATCAATGAAGATCTAAGTGCATGGTGTTTGTCCAAGTTAGGTCACTGTCTAAAAGAATCGTGCATGTGCATGAAATCTTCTACTTAGACTAATCTAGATGACATGTGAACATAGACTTGCAGACTCAAAGAATTAAGTCACTTGACCTTAAAAATCTTAACTCCAGCTCCTATAAGGTTCCTCTCAAATTAGGTAGATTAAGGTCAAATCAAATCCATCATCAACATCTATTCATAACTTGATTCAGAACCCACTAACTTTTCAATTTGCATATGCTAGATATGTCGATGAGATGCTGATGACATGCTATGTAGATGATTTTTTTTGAAATGCAAGGATGATATGCAAGAGTAAATAAGAAGCCTATATATATATATATTAGTATACCTCTTATTATACAACAATTTTACAAAAGTATTATTTTACAAGAATTCTACAAGTATTATACAAATTATACAATATACATACTAATATACATGTATTTCATTTTTTTACAAATTCTACAAGAGTTTTACAAGTATTACACAATATACTATACAAGTATGCATGCATTTTACAAAAAAAATTTCAATTTTCGCCCACCCCGTAATTATTGCATAAAAAATACGCGAAAGTATGAGCTATGGGTAAGTATATATGTAATATATATATGCCCCTCTATACTTAGCGTGTGCTATGTCCTTAGAGCACGTAAAGCGAGGAAAAAGAAATAGCTTGTGCTAAGCGCGGGAGAGCTAAAATAACAAAATGTATAGATGTCGCTCCGCCCCCTATACTTAGGCTTTGGCAGCCTAAGTGTAGAAGAAGAACAAAAAATGGGGCGGACGAGGTCATGAGGGGAATGGATGCGTATATATATATACATGATGGGTATCGATCCCCCTATACTTAGGCTTTGGTCAACCTAAGTCTAAGACATGATTGAGTGTGAGAACCAATGAGATCTAGAGAATATGCAGAGAATGATGAAGAGACTCGGGTCATTCTCCCCCCTATACTTAGGATCTGGTCATTCTAAGTATAGTCATAAAGTGAAATGATATGGAGTTGGGGCGAGTGATTCGAATCACTGGGGAGGGAGGGAAAGAAAATATATACAAGAAGGAGTGCGTATGTACATATAGATCATGATCTGAATCTTTTTGATGTTGCTGATGACTAGAGATTAATGTTGTAAGGCCTCATGTGCGGCTCTATGTGTGTCTTTTGAGTCTGCCTCACGCATGAAAACAATCTCCTCAATACGGACTAGCTGTTCATTAGGTTCGACAAAGTGTTTCAGTAGTTGTCCATTAACTAGAGATGTCTGTGCTCTATCTGTAAGATCTGAGATCTCTACATATCCACTAGCATGCACTACACTGACTATGAACGGACCCATCCACTTGGATTTAAGCTTCCCTTGGATAACCTTCAGCCTCGCAACCATACCTTCTGTCTAGAAACAAAGGTCTTTCCTCTGATAAATCTATCGTGCCAACGATTTACCTTGTCCTTGTACACATAACTGTTATCATATGCTCGGTTTCTGATGTCCACAAGTTCATTCAGATCCATTTCTCTCTGTTTCTACCCTAGGTGTGTGTTCCAATTGACCTTCTTGATTGCCCATTCAGATTTATGCACTAACTCTACGGGCAAATGGCACAGATTTCCAAACACCATTCTGTATGGGGAGGTTCCTAATGGTGTTTTGTAAGCTTCCCTATAAGCCCAAAGGATATGATCCAAGATCTAATACCAATCCTTCCTGTATGGACGGACAAGCTTCTGCAATATGGTCTTAACCTCCCTATTCAACTCCTCTGCCATGCCATTGGTCTATGGGTGGTAAGGACTAGCGACATGGTGTTCGATGCCATAATCCTTCACAAGTTTCTTTACATCTCTGATCACTAAATGGATACCCCCATCGGATATTAACACTTAGGGGATACCGAACCTAGAAATGATGTGATCTCTGATAAATTTACAGACAGTCATGTTGTCTGCAGCTCGTGTCGGGATAGCCTCCACCCACCTTGACAGATAATCTATCGCAAGAAGGATATATTCAAAGCCATGGCTAACCAGGAATGGGCCCATGAAGTCAATGCCCTAGGCATCAAATACATCACAAATGATGGCATGTTGCATTGGCATCTCATCCTTGGAACCAACGGTTCCTCCCATTCGCTGGCATACTGGGCACGACTTCGCAAAGGTGAGAGCATCGCGAAACAGAGTCGGACAGTATAAGCCACACTGTAATACCTTCCATGCGGCCCTCTTCCCGGAATGGTGTCCTCCTACCTCTAGATTATGGCATAAAGTACGGGCACTATGATATTCTTCCTGAGGAATACACCTCCTCCAGACACAATCTGGTTCTTCAAAGAAAAGGATTGGATCCTCCCAATGGTAATGTCTTGCATCTGACTTGAGTCGGTCTATGTTGCTCTTGGGCCAATCTTCCGAAACTTTATTGGAGAAAAGATAGTTCACTATATTTACATACCATGGGAGTGGGTCGATAACAAATACCGACTCGTCTAGAAAGGAGTCTCGAATAGGTGTATTATCAGAAGTATCAAGAATTTTGAGATGGGAGAGGTGATCAGCCATGAGATTCTTCTTTCTAGGTTTATCTCTAATGTCCAAGTCAAATTCTTGGATAAGTCAAATCCACCTAAGAAGATGCGCCTTTGCGTCCTTATTTTCCATTAGGTACCGTAGTCCTGTATGATCTGTGAACATAATCACCTTAGATCCGATGAGATGAGATCTGAACTTATCCATGGTGAACACTACCGCAAGCATCTTCTTTTCGGTAACCGTATAGTTACGTTGAGCGAGATCAAGTACTTTGCTTGCGTAGTGTATAGAAAACGGGACACGGTCCCACCTCTGTCCTAACACGGTCCCAACAGCAAAATCTGAGGCGTCCATCATGTTCTCGAAAGGAAGAGACCAATCGGGGGCTTGTAGGATCGGGGCGTCCATGATCATCCCTTGAAGTTGCTTAAAGGCATCAAGACATTTGTGATCAACAATGAACTCCACATCTTTGTCTAGAAGCTCAGTTAGCGGTCAGGCAATCTTTGAAAAATCTTTGATACATCTTCTGTAAAATCCAATATGCCCGAGGAATGACCACAAGCGCTTTACGTTGATTAGTGGTTGGAATCGTCTGATCACATCCACCTTGGCAGGGTCAACCTCCATTCCTCTCTTGGAGATGACATGCCCCAACACAATGCCCTCTCTCACAATGAAGTGACTTTTCTCCCAGGAGAGCATTAGATTGACCTCACAACATATTTTGAGGACTCGATCCAGATTTCTAAGACATGAATCAAAGGAATCACCGTGGACCGAGAAGTCATCCATGAAGACTTCCAGGAATTCACCGACCATCTCGGTGAATACTGCAATCATGCACCTTTGAAATGTACCGGGAGCATTGCATAACCCAAAGGGCATGTGCCTGAAAGCATAGGTACCAAAGGGGCATGTGAATGTGGTTTTCTCCTGGTCCTCAGGAGTGATATCTACTTGATTGTAGCCCGAGAACCCATCTAAGAAGCCGAAGAATTCTTTTCCCGCTATTCGTTCTAAGATCTGATCGATGAATGGTAGGGGAAAATGATCCTTCTTCGTCACGACATTCAAGCGTCTATAATCCACACAGACATACCATGATGTGGGTACTCGTGTCACAATCTCCTTTCCGTCCTCATTGGTGGTCGTTTGAATTCCCCACTTTTTCGGAACAACATAGATAGGTGCCACCCACTTGGAATCAGAGAAGGGATAAATAAAACACGCGTCACACCATTTCTCAATTTCTTTCTTCACTACCTCTCGTAAATTTGGATTCAACCTGTGTAGGAACTCACGAGAGGGTTTAGCTTCATTCTCAAGTTAGATATGATGCGAACACAGAGCAGGATTTATCCCGTGGAGATCGGAGATGCTCAGTATATTGCCTTGCGGTTTTTCTCCGGGATCTCTAGTAAGCAAGATTCCTATCCCTCGATCAATCGTGAACTGATGATGACAGGAAATTTCCTCTCTTGTCCTACAATGAAGGGGTACTTCAGGGTTGTGGGTAATCGTTTGAGCTCCGGTAAAGTGTGGTCATCGAGGAAATCGGGCTCAATCAATTCTGGCTTTGTGCTGGTAGTGGTTGGATCTGTCTCTGAAGTAACTGCCACCAACTCATTCAGCTCTGGAGGCGGATCGTCAAAAGTATCCAAGCAATCAGTGAAAGCCACGTCCGACTCATCATTATCATCTTTTGATTGTCCTAAAGAGGGAAGGACTGACATGCCTAGCTGGGCTTCTGTGTCATCAAAGATGTAGGGGATGCATTTTCTGTATGATCTGCACTAAGTTCGTTCCTAAGGATCTCGCAAACTATCTCATGTACAAGATTCTATCCAGCGGAGAGGGACTCAACGGTGCTAGCTGGGTTCTGTCTTCATAGCCCAACGGTGTCTACATGAACACAATCTGCTTCTGATGAAGTGTACTCGGTGCTTGATTCAGAATTTGGCCTCTGCCACCTTGTTTGCTTCATCTCTAGTTCCTCATCTCCACCTGAAGTTTGGAACTAAATTTTCTCGAGTTTATAATCAAATAAGGCCCATGCTGTTTTAAGGAAGGGCCTTCCGAGAATGATATGGGAATCTCTTCAATTTTGAGTGGTCTCTATATCAAGGACTGTAAAGTCAACCATGTAATCCCAACCCTCAAATTTGATGATAATGTTCCTCAATTCTCCCTTGGACCTCTTGATTGATTTTTCTACAAACTGGAGTAAGGCTCTGGATTTCCTAAAAGGTCTTAGATTTAACTGCTCATAAAGGGTTGTGGGCATCAGATTAATTGAGGATACATTATCTAGGAGAGTGCGTGCAAACGTAGTGTCATCGACATGACTCACCACATAATGGGCACCTATGTCCCTTCTCTTCCTTGGAAACACATTCTTGATGGCGCAAGTAGTGGCTATTGACAAAACGTGCTTCTCTACACAGCTTCTGATTTTCCTGTTGACCCTAGTAGGTGTGCATCTCACCTTAAGGTATTTCTGAAATGCATGTGTCATCCACATACGTATCAAAGGGGATTGTGACCTTGATATATTTGTTGCAAAACTCCGCCATCTCAAGGTCATCTTTTGGATTTTTTGGGTTTCTTCTTTCCACCCTTAAGGGCACGGGGGAAAGGGATTATTGATGACAACTCAGATTCTGAAACTGAAATATTCTCATTCAAACGGGAAACTGAGTTCTGTACAGGACTGGGACTCTGACTCTGACACTAACTGGAAAGAAATTCATGAAACAAAATAGGTGATGCATCTACCGCTACTCCTGGTGCATCCTCCTCAGATGGAGGTGCATGATCTTCATCTGGCTCACTTGATGCATTGTTGGTGCTCTTCTCCTTCTTCTTGCCATTTTGTTTGAGGACTTGGAAATCCTCTTATTCTGCTGATGTCGGTGATGGTGGTGGTGATGTTGCTCCTCTGCTTTCAAGTTCTCATCTGGTAGAGACTTGGTAGCATCTTCCTCATGTCCCCATGTCCGATCAGGTATGATCACGGTCCTTCCGCTTCTGAGGGACATATGATTAACACTATCGTACGAAAGGATCTCATATTCAAATAGAGAATAATATGAATAATATACATGATCTCGTGGTCTGTGCTAACCCTGATTCAGGCTATTGGGGTTTGCCTGAACCTGGGCGGGAATTGGGGTCTTTGGTGCCATCTACTGATCATGGTGGCGTGAGACATGGTTCAGATATGTTCTTATATCAAGGTAATCGTTATGTATTTGCTGAACCCTATCAGTCAAAGTCTGGATGGCCAAGGTGAGGGACTCCAACTCACTAGTGGGTGGGGCATGCTGCTGCTGACTAGAGGATGAGTGATTCTGATGTTTAAATTGACCATGTTGGCCTTGCCGGTACTGCTGTAGGTGGGGCGATGCAGTGTAAGATGGTGGAGAACCCTGCTTGCCCAAGTGGAATGTGCGTTGTTGCTGAGGCTGGTATCCTTGTCCTGGTCGGGACTGTACAAAGCGCAGTGTGGGGACGAAGCTGGTTTCCTGGTAAGCTTGGGAAGGTCGGTGTGGCTGACCGTTCCCTATCCCCGATTGTCTTCCGACAGGGTCATGGCTGTACCACAGCCCGTTGATCTCAAACACCTGTGGAGGCTCCTCGTAGACTGACTCCACCTATGTGGATGCGTGCTACTCCTGCTGAGTGTACTGCTGCTCCTGAACTAAACTACTCTGAGGCCCCTGTACCTACTCATGTACTAGATGAACTCGATGTATAGGTATAGGTGGTGCAGAAGAAGCAGGTACTCGTATATTGGCTACCTTCTCAAATAATTCCTCCACTTGTTTCGGCAATTGTGAAAGCGCCTCAAGGTCAGTGACCCTCTTGTGGATCTGTTCTACCATGGTGAGCTTATCAACTATGATCCCTATGCTAGGGATTAGGTCATCTGTCAGATCCGCTACAGTCCTCCTAGGTGTCTAATTAGATAGCCTTGAGGAAGACACCTGATAGGCCCTGGTGGCCTGAGATCTGCATGTTTCTTCCATCAGGTAGAGACTTGGTAGCGTCTTCCTCATGTCCTTATGTCTGATCAGGTATGGTCACGGTCCTTCCGCTCCTGAGGGACGTATGATTAACATTATCGTACGAAAGGATCTCATATTCAGATAGAGAATAATATGAATAATATACATGATCTCGTGGTCGGTGCTAACCCATATTCAGGATATTGGGGTTTGCCTGAACCTGGGCGTGAATTGGGGGCTTTGGTGCCATCTGCTGATCATGGTGGCGTGAGACATGGTTCAGATATGTTCTTATATAAAGGTAATCGTTCTGTATCTGTTGAACCCTATCAGTCAAAGTCTGGATGGCCAAGGTGAGGGACTCCAACTCACTAGTGGGCGGGGCCTGCTGCTGCTGACTAGAGGATGAGTGATTCTGATGTTTAAATTGGCCCTGTTGGCCTTGCGGTACTGCTACAGGTGGGACGGTGCGGTGTAAGGTGGTGGAGGACCCTGCTGGCCCAAGTGGAATGTGCGCTGTTGGTGGTGCTGCTGAGGTTGATATCCTTGTCCTGGCCGGAACTGTATAAATCGCGGTGGGGACATAGCTGGTTTCCTGGTAAGCTAGGGAAGGTCGGTGTGGCTGACCGTTCCCTATCCCCGATTGTCTTCCGGCGGGGTCATGGTTGTACCACAGCCCGTTGATCTCAAACACTTGTGGAGGCTCCTCGTTTTGTGTCAAGTCATTGAATCTATCCCAGGCTTCATGGAATGGTTCGTGGGGGCCTTGGGAAAATCTAGCGATCTTCGTCCTCATTTGGTTAGTCCTACTGAGTGGGTAGAACTTCTTCAGAAATAAATCTTTGAATTGCCTCCAGGTTGTGCATCTAACCCCGAGATGCTTCAGCCAATGGGTGGCCTTATCTCCTAAGGTAAACGGGGTAGCCTTCAATCTGATGTAATCTTGTCCAACCCTATGATGGCTAAGGTTGTTACACACCAACTCGAATTCTCTCAAGAAAGCATATGGTTCTTCTGTTGCATTTCCATTAAACTTCAATAGCAGACCAAGGAAATGGGGCTTCATCTCAAATGCCTCTAGGGGTACCTCAGGTACGAGCCAACTATGCATCTCATTCTCAGATGGGTTGTAGGAATCTACCATCGGTCTATCTATTCCACCCTCTTAAATCACTTGTCCCATGCTAGCCATAAGATATGCATTCAGCTGCTCGGCTCTAGCTAAACGGGTAAGGCCTTGATGCATAGGATCATCTCTGTGTTCCTCTTCGTCTGGGTTTTTCTCAGGCATCTTGGTCTCGAGTTTGTCCTCTTCACCTGGATAAATAATGTGGTCTAGGTTAGAGGACGTGGTAATGAAGATATTCTCACTGAGGCGAAGGTATTCCTCAGTGAAATGAGAGGAGAGCAAAGGGATGGTTTTAGGGTTACCATCCCGAGAGTGAGAGATCCCAAACTCAAGAGGGTTATGAGCTTGGGTTGGCCCAAGTTACGCTAGGGTCGATGAAAATGCACTTCGTGAGGGGTTAAATGAGAGGTTTGCAAAGTTAGAGTAAATATCCCCTAGTCAGTCATCTTTGATGGCAAAAAGAAGAATCAGGAGCACAAGTGTGTATAGATAGGATTTGACTCCTACCTAAAGTAAGCAAATGAATCACAAACCCCAAGTTTACACTCAACACGGTGAAGAACCCGATGTCGGGTCTGATTAATCTGATTAATTTTAAGTGTGATTTTCAAGCAAATAGCAAGGATTACGTGACCTATAGGGAAGTCGGCTAAAGCCGGATGTGTCTCTCCTATTTAACTTGTCGCCTAAGATACCAACACCCTTCCTTTCTTTTCTCCTATCACTAGCTGATAAGTTCAAGGACATGCCCCTATCTACCTACCGAAGTAGGCGGAGGTTGACGAGGCTTATAACTTCACCCCAGAGGGTTACTAGCAACTTGTCGCGGTGCACCACTGCTTCACCCCTATCTACCTATCGAAACAAGCATAGGCTACTTGGCACTGATCAGTTGAACCTATAAGGATTCAACATGTGATATTTGCTAGGCTCGAGGTATGTGATATGGAAGGCGGGGATTTTGGCTCTACCTTAGGGTGTGCATACACACTCTGTACCCTCACTCATCTTGAAATCAAGTCTGGGTTATTTTTCCGCAAACAGAATTTCCAATTTTATGTTGATTTTTTTGGTCAATTTGTTTAACAGTCCCGATTTTAAGTTAGATGACCACTTTATTAGTCCAACACACAAGGCATGCATATCGTCCAGTCCAATCTCCTTTAATCCTAAGTTAGGAAACCAAGGGGGAAGGAGTCGAGAAAAGCAGATGCACGATAAAACAATAATGTATGCCAAGTTCAGAAGACTTACAGTGATCCTCACACTCTACATGCGGGATCAAAACAGGATTGAAATTTTATCTAAATGAATGCTGTCGATGAAAAGCCGTTCGTAGAAAAACAGTTCTATTAGCGAGTGAAGAACAAGTTAAGTTTGGCTAAGTTCTATGGTCTAACTGCGTCTTTTTAATGGTGAAGTGTGGTCCTAGATATTACGAGCACAAACAGTCATAAGAAAGATCTAAGAGCCGCGAGTGCATGTCCTATCCTATGTCAATCAACCACACGACACAGAGACTCTTTTTATTATTTAATTATATGCATGAGAACCCAAACGGAAACCGTTGTATATGCAGATACTTTTTACAAGTTCTCTCGAAAACCACTCAGTTCAAATCGATGCAGGTTCTTCAGCTCGCCTGGTGAATTACCTTCGATGCCTCATGTTCCTCGAACTAAAATAAACGATGGTCAGAGAAAGAATGACACAAAATAAACAAATGCCGAAAATAAACAGAAAAATATTCACAAAAAACGGGAATCAGACTACCCGAGGATGGAAAACCTAAAATCTAAATTTTCTACAAATTAACCTAAGTCGTGCCTCCCCGGCAATGGCACCATTTGAAAAACCCTATTTTCGCCCTTTTAATCTAACTACATTAACGATTGAATTTAATGTGTTCGTTGTAGTTGGGTAAAATCGGATTTATCAAAAACCACTTTAATTAATTTCTCAATTAATATCGAGCGATGATTTTTATTTTACTTGGGCAAGCCAAAGGTCGAACTCTGAGATGTAGCTTTTTCCTTAGATTAATTAAAAGTTGATCTAGATGGTAGGTTTTATGGAGAATATTTTTTGCTTTTTTCAAGCAATTAAAAAATGCAATGCAATTCAGACCAAATTCGATTGTTAAAATGTAAATATGATCAAATTAAGTCCAAAAATTGTGAAACATTACCACAATGTCAATTATGATGAAATGAGGCTACCCTTATTATTTTGGAGTTTTTCGACTCTATGCGAATTAACTACGAATTAAATATGAATGTAAGGTTATTTTTACAAATTTAAATTTAATAAATACCAAATTAAATTTTTTTTCCAGAGATAAAAATTATCCTAGACACTTCTATATGAGATGAATCCAGGAAATATGCTAAACCCCAGAAATAATTAATTTTTGACTTATTAAAAATTAATTACACGAAATACCAATTAATTTATTTAGACCTCATTATGCGTGCAAATGTGATGATTTTCGGGCACAATGTAGAACTATTCAAATTCTACCTATTGTGAATTTTTGGCGATTTTTGGAGTAATGATTATTTTAGAATCAATTTCAGAATAAGTATTGGGTAAAATGTACAATCTTTCACCAAATTAATTCTATTAAACAAACCAAGGCTCACATAAATATAACTATTGTTCACAATGATAAAGCATGAGTTCTTCTACAATAAGCAATTTTTAGAATGATAAAATGATGCGAAATGGATGTTTAAATAAATATGCAAACACATGGGTATGAATGCAATACAGAAACAACATTGATTAACAATAAAGATGCTGAAAGGACTAAAATGAATTACCTATACCCATGAGGGTATTTACGTAATTTGGGGGGCACGTGCACCTCATGTACCTTGTTGGAGAGGATTTACACACGATTGACGGAACTATGCAGGCCTTTGTGCAAAAGTTTCACGGCCTCACGTGTTTTACACATGCTTAGAGCTGGGGAGGGCCTCCTTGGTAATGCTGATCTTTCGAGGGTATTGGTGCAAATCAACCCAGCTCTCACGTGTTGGGCACGTGAGGTTGTCTTCAGTTCAGGGGAAGGTAGCTGGAGCTAGGCCTCATGGGCGAGGCGGTTGAGGGCACGAGCTGCGTAAGGAGGCACATGGCCACTAGCGGTAGAGCGCCGATGGCAAGATGCAACCAGTGCATGGAGATGCACGGCCGCCCTCGGACTGGGGCTGCACGGCCTGGAGGTCGCGAGGCTTCCTTGGCTGAAGGGTTGTGGGGCATGCACGCACAGAAGGCAGAGGTGCGAGCTCGCTGATAGAGGTGCGACAGGTTGCGGGCTTCCCTGTGGAGGTGTGGCGGTGGAGATGCTTGATGACGGCATGTTGCGGAGGAGCATAAGCTCGACCTCAAGTAACACACGCCCGAGGTCGAGGCGGGAGATGTAGACCTTCTCGCGTTGGCGGTGTGTCGATGAAGACGCGACCAAAGTAGACCTGCTCGCGTCGGCGGTGTGTCTATGAAGATGCGGACGCGTACGGACCGTGCAAGGCGGAGCTTGGAGGCAAGCTCGGTGGTGAGTTGGAGGAAGATGAAGAACATGGGAAGTTTCCCTGTGAACAGGGGAACTCTATCTTTTGCTCACACGGATAAATTTCTATTTATTTGATTGAAAAAACACAATCAAAAAATTAAAGAAAAATCACTGTTAGATTCTATTGATGTGGTTTTTACGTGGAAGTGGTATTTGTTTTGTGATTTGGAGGATGGAAGATGAGTAAATGATGAGAGAGGAAGTATGAGAAGGAGAAGAGGGAGATGGAGGAAGAAGAACAAGATGTGGAAAAGAATAGAGATGGAGAAGAAGAGAAGAAAGGAGTCTTCCTGTTACTGGAGGAGGATGCCTGTGAAGAGAAGCTTGTGGAGGAGATCCCTTGTCATCTCTCTAGGGTCAGCAATTTTCCGAGCTCAAGCAGCCAAGTTCAGCCGTTGCAGCAAGGGGTGGCCCCCCTGGATCTCGCCTGAAGTCGGGGGTCATCGCTTTAGCCTTGCAACTTATTGTTGTCACCTGGAGGTAGCAGCGAGCTCGCTCTCTTCTGAAAATGGCAGATGATTCTGCATGGGGCAGGGGGCGAGGCAGCTTTTTATGGGTAGTTGGAGGGGGGCAGAGATCGTGGGGGAGATGGAGAAGGTGAGCGCATGCACAAGCGGGAAACGAGGTGGAGGAATGGGTCACGAGGCTTGGCAGTTACGCGCGGGGCAAAGGGGAGGTGCTGGCGCGCCCAAGGTGCAGAGTTGGCAGTTGCGCGGAGGACGCGGGCTCTACCTGCATAGGAAGTGTTCCAGGCGGGGAAGAGAACGGTCACGTGCTAGGCACGTGACCGGCGGAGAGAGAAGGATGGAGGGAGCGCCACGTGGCGTATTATTTAATTAATTAAAATAATAATAAATTAAAATTATTAATTAAAATATATAAAATATATAAAATAATTAAATAAATAAATAATGATAAAAATGGGCGACACGTGGTGGCTCCAAGAGCTACCACATGTCGCTCCTAGAATATTCAAAAATTAAATGTAAAGAAAAATAAAAAAGAAATAACAAAAGAGGTTAAATCAAAAAGTGGTCAACACAAAAGCTGCTCGTCTCAATGAGATCTACAATTTTTATGAAGGGCCAAAAATCAAAGGAGGTCATCTGTACAAAAAGTAAGTTTAGGGGTACCTTATAGATATAAACTACCGCATTTTTATCTTTTGCAAATTTTTGTCATTTTTAATTCAAGAAAAATAAAAAATAGAAAATACGAAAAGAATATTTACAATTTAATCTATTTTTTTGGATTTTTAATAATAAATAACAAAATAAAAAGATAAAATACAAGGGTAAAAAGGTCAATATGTACAATATACAATAGGGGCCCAAAACTCAAGTTTCACATACAATCACCGATTTTTATGAAATTAGTGTTGTTTTGAAGGTCTTTGAATGTATAATACTTTAAAAGTGAGTAGGCCTAAATCAGACATTGTGTGGGAGAGATATGTACATTTTAAGGTTCATAGTCTTAAACTTGGATTTGGGTTTTATTGGTCAATATTACATGTTAGTATTTTTTTGATATTTTTCTTTATTAGTGTTAATAATATGTACACAATAGAGTTGATTTTATTGTATTTGGAGTTAGTATAAAATAGATACAAATATGGTATTTACAAGTGATTTTTACAAGGAATTTCAACTTCTTATTTCATGCGATTTTGAATGCTAAGATGCATATATTATTTATACATGCATGAATGCTAATTATGCAATATAAGTGATGAAATGCAACTAATTACTCGGGAACAAAGCTCTATTTTCAACTTTTAGAGTGATGAATCACAGATTCATTAGACGACCTTTTCTGGCGACAGCTAAGGCTGTTTCCGATTATGGTACTGGGAAGGTATACTTTCACATCCAGGGTGAGAGTATACATATAGATATATATAATTCAGGACACCAAAGCTGGATCAAGGAAGTCAGAGGAAGCATCTGATAATGAGCTTGATAGTAATCAAGACTATGATTTTGTACATATTGATGATGAGGAAGTTAGGGCTGAACCTAGTACACAATCTTTCATCACACCTTCAATAGAGTCTGAGATTCAGATATCATATGATGGGAGATCGGATAGCGCGATCTTGGAGCCGATTAGTGACAAGGGTAATGGTGACGATTTTGGAACTTTTCATATCATTTTGATATTCACAATCCCTCCGAGTCTGAAGTGAACGATCATATCTATCAGTCACCTATAGATTAGTAAGATTCATAAGATGTTAATTGGCAGTGTTTGGCAGAGTTCCTCTCACTTCAGACTTTATCCGAAGAGCCTACAACAAGCCTGGAGATTGAGCCAGTTCAGAATATCCGGCAATCAGATGAGCAGTCTCCAGATCTTTCTGAGTTAAAGAAGGATGAGCTTACACACACCGACCTAGTAGCCTATACCCAGGCCCTAGTCAGAACATCTCTCCCTATTCCTTCTCCCCCAGAGCTTAAAATGTTGCCTCAAAGCATGAAATACTGATTCCTTGCTGTAGAGCCTCAAATGTTTCCAGTCATCATCGCATCCGATCTGACCAAAGATCAAGAATCCCGTCTGATGGAGATTCTTGAAAAGAACTGCAAGGAAATCGGGTGGTCAGTAGTAGATCTCCATGGGATTAGTCTGATTCTGTGCTCCCACCACAACTTTCTCGAGGATAATTCCAAACCATCTCATGAGTTTCAGCGCAGGCTGAACCCATATCTTCAAGAGGTGGTTATGAAGGAAGTATCTAAGTGGTGGAGCGTCAATTTTATCTATCACATCTTCGACTCCAAGTGGGTTAGTCCTTTACATGTGGTACCCAAGAAGACGTTTATCGCTATAGTAATTAATGAGGACAGAGAGGAGATCGCTACCCGAGTACCGACTTCTTGACGTGTCTGTGTGGACTACAAACGATTGAATCAGGCGACCAAGAAGGATCACTTCCTGCTACCGTTCATTGATCAGATCATCGAGTGTTTAGCCGGGAAGAGCCATTATTGCTTCCTTGATGGGTACTCGGAATATAACCAGGTGGCCATCGCACCTGAAGATCAAGAAAAGACGACTTTTGCCTATTCGTTCGGAACGTATGCTTTCAAACAGATGCCCTTTGGATTATGTAATGCTCCGGCTACATTCCATAGGAGTGTGCTTTTGATTTTTGCAGACATGGTGGGTGACTTTTTAGAGGTCTTCATGGATGATTTTTCGATCTATGGCGATGATTTGGATTCTTGTCTTTCTAGACTAGACTACGTGCTTCAGAAGTGCATGAAGGTTAACCTCATTCTTTCTTGGGAGAAGAGTCATTTTATGATGACTCAGGGGACGGTCCTTGGTCACATCATCTCCAACAAGGGCTTGAAGGTGGACCCGGCCAAGGTGAATATCATAAAGAAACTCAATCCACCATCTAATTTGAAGCAGTTACGGTCTTTCCTCGGGCACGTCGATTTCTACCGACGTTTCATACGAGACTTCAGCAAAATTGCCCGACTGTGATCTGATCTTCTAGCAAAATACACCAAGTTTATTGTTGATGATAAGTATCTTTCGACTTTCAAGAATCTCAAGAACATGGTTATAGAGGCTCTTGTCCTTCAGCCACCTGATTGGTCTCTCCCATTCGAGATCATGACAGATGCCTCCGATTTTGCCATTGGGGCTGTGTTGGGATAGGGGAGGGATGGCCTAACTTATGACATACACTACACTAGTAAGACTTTGGATTTCGTCCAGTGGAATTACACAGTTACAGAAAAAGAAATGCTAGCCATAGTATTTGCCTTAGACAAATTTAGATCCCACATCTTAGGATTTAAAGTAACCATTTTCACTGACCATACCACCATCAGGTAAATGGATAAGAAGGATTCCAAGCCGCGTCTAACCAGATGGATCCTTGTACTCTAGGAGTTTGATATCGTGATTAAGGACAAGATTGGAGTCAAGAATGTAGTGGCGGATCACCTCTCCCGACTAGAATTACCTTAGACTTCTGATTTCGATACACTAATCACCGAGACCTTCCCGACAAGGCGATTCTTGTTGTTGCCTTGCTCCCATGGTATGCCGACATTGTGAACTTTCTTGTTTCTAAGAAAGTCCCATAAGGTTGTGTTGAACCCAGAAATCGGCGGTCTAAATATGCCTCACACAAGGCGGAGGCAAAGTCGCTGTGGCGACCGCACGAAATCTGGAAGTCAAACAACAATTAACCCACAACAGATATCAAACAATGAAAAGCGGTGCGGAGTTAAAATTTATTGTAACTCTACAAAGGATTTGTATAGTGTGCAAGCAGTGTAGAGGTCGAACACAGGGAGCAAACAGGTAGAACGGGACAAATGAATGCACAAGAATGTGAATGTGATGATTTGTCTATCTATGCTATTTTTTGTGAGTTTTTTATTTTATATTATTTTATTTTATTTTTACTTTTATATTTTTATATTTTAATTTTTAAATTTTTGATTTTATATTTTCTTTTTATATTTTATTTTTTAATATTTTATTTTTCTTTTAATAAAGATATAAGGAATATATATACACTAGAGATAAGACATAGATAAAAATAGGGAAAAATACTCAAAATACAGGAAATAAAGTACTTTTGGGATTTTTATAATTTTATAATGTTTTTATGTTTTTTTCTAGATTTTTCCTATTTTTTTAGTATTTTTAAAGGCAAAAATACTGACAATAGTAAAGAAAATCAAAAGATGAAATTAAAATGAGGATGAAAAATAGTAAACAGTGACAAAAAATCCCCAAATTAATATTATATTTAAGATAATAAAACAAAGAAAATTTAGAAATAGAGTTTATATTTTTAGGATTTTTATGGATTTTTAATATTTTTATGAAGATTTTTAGAGTTTTATAAATTTTATGGGTTTTTCTTTTATATTTTTTAATGTTTTTTGGACTGAAGTCAAAAGACACTAAAAGACATAAAATAATTTTTTTAGAATTTTTAAAGGGGTTTTACTATTTTTTGGTATTTTCTAATGCAGACAGTAGCAAAATGTATATTTTTGAATTGTTATAAATATGAAAATGCAATAAAAATGCAAAACAAAATTATGGCGTGAAAGATAAACTGAACAAGAGCTTAACTTGATTTTTTTGGTGATTTTTAGAAATTTATAGATGCATGAAATAAATAGAAACAACAAAGAGAAAATACACTGCTTGCAGGGGTATAAATTCAAATATCCAGAAGTTTAGGGACCAACGTGCAATTTTCCACAAAATTTATAACTAATAAATCAATTTCCAGGACCAAATGCAAATACACAAACCCGCAGGGGCACACCTGCAAAAATCCCAACCCCCGCACGTGCCTAACACGCGCCAGGGAAGGACCTATGTGTAATTATTAAAAATTGAGGGGCATACTTGCAATTTCTCCAATAATATTACAATTAATTAAAAAGTTCCTGGACTTAAATGAAATAACATAAACCTTAGGGGGTTCTTTGCAAAATTTCCACCTCCCCACGTGCACGGGTCACGTGAGGTGACGTGGATTGGACTTAATTGCAATTGATGAAAGTTTGGGGTTCAAAAAATGCAAATTACAATACTTTTATAACTGCAAATGAAAGATTAAAGACTAATAAATAAATCGACAAAATGGCGAGGGCTGAAGTGCAAAATACCCAACGCCTGGAACATCCAACGGCGGGGGTGCATCCACTAGACACATGTTGGCTCCAGAACACCCGATGACGGTTCGGACACAGATGGCCACGATTCTAAATCCACGGGTTGATCGGACGACTGGGATGCGGGGAGATCCAACGGCTGACGTGCACCTGGAGCTCCGCCCACGATCCGACGGCGCAGGAGGGTGGAGCAAGAACAGGGAAGGAGCGCAGGCGAGGTGAACTTCCCTGCCCTCGTTCGACGTCCTCCGTCGGTCTTCTAGCTCCAAAAATGGGCTGCGAGCTCCTGGGGATCTCCTCTAGCTCCTGGGGGCTCCAAAAATCTCTGGGGATGGCCGGAGCTTGCGGGAGAGGGCGGCGGAGCTGGGTTGCTCCACGGACCTCCGACGAAGGTCAAAACGAGCCTCAGGCTCTCTTTAACATGCGTAAACCTGCAAAAAGGTGTGAGAGGGTCCAGGGCAAAATGCCTGGACCCCGCGGAGGAAAAATGGAAGCGTGGAGAGGCGCAAAGGATACTCGGCCGGAGCTACCTCTGGCGAGGGGGATCGGTTTGGGTGCTCGATTGGTCGAATCGCGAAAATAACTTGGGGGATATGATCCTAATGCTACGGGGCACACAAAATGCGAAGAAAATAGAAGGAACGAGAAGACCTCGAAGGTGTTATACCTGAGGTAGGGGGAACCTCGACGTCGGAGTTGGCGGAGGTGGTGGAGCCGCTTCAAGGCCTCCTCCACTCGCCTGAAGGTATGGTTGCGGAGCTGTCATCTCCAGCAACACGAGACACGCCAAAGGGAGGAGGGTTGCTAGCCAAAAAGGGTTCAAAGGTGGCTCGAAAGTCGGAGGGGTGAATAAGTAGGGATTACTGAGTGGTGCTGGCACTCCAAAGACCGAGGGAGATCGCTCGAATCAACGCTCCTCGGCCTTAGGAAAGCCTAGGGCATGAAAGATGGATAATCGAGGATCAAAAGTCATGAAGGGTTCGACACCAAAAGATGCAAGATGGGTCCTTGAAAAATCCACAAAGATGAGACAAAAGTCAACTCTGACAGGGCTACAGGAAGGGGTTCAGACAGTTGACCCGCCGATCAACGGTCCAGACCACCTGGTTGGTCCACATGGACCAACCAGGAAAAACTTCCTGAAAAAGATTTAAAAAATCATTTAAAAATAGAAAACAAAGTTATTTTTTTATTATTAAATAAAAAATGTTTATTTTTTATGAAGTATTTTATTATGATTTTTAATTTTTTTAAGGTATAAAAATACAAGTTACCTTTTTGTGCTTATATAGGTATATATATCTATATATTTTAATATTTTATTGTTATTTTGGGAATTTATTTATTTATTTTTGTTTATTATTTTATAAATTTATAAAATATTTTTATACACTTAAATATATTTTTATTTTATTTTTCTGAAGTATTTTGTACACTTAATAAAATATAAGTATTAATTATACAGGTATATGTATATGTATTATACCTAGGTATTATATACAAGTATTTTATTTTTGTCTTTTCTTTGAATTTTTATTCTGATTTTAATGTACATCTATATTATAAATAATATTTTACAAAATTATAACAATATAAAATTACAAAAATAATGAATAAATAATAAAATGAGTATTTTAATATGTACAAGTATACAAAAGGGGTCCAAAACTCAACTTTCAAACCGTAGCTCCGCCAAATGCGAAACCACCTTCATTAAATAGCTTATTTAAAATTATATACAATTAAGGTAATTTTGATGCGTTTCGAGTTTTTATTTGGTAGATACAGGTCAAGGAAGTTGGGATTCTGGAATCTTATTCAGATCATAACTTTTTATCTGTACAGTATTTTTATGTGAAATCAATTTTATATTTTTCTATATTTAAGTATCTACAACTTTCATGTATAAAGTTTCTTTATTTGAGGTATAAAAAGTGAAACTAAAAATAGGTCCCAAAATGAATAAAGAATGAATAAAAACAAAGGTAATTTTATTGATATTCTGGCCCTTATCTGTCCCTACTTTATTCCTTGTCGACCTAGTCATCAAGATGCATAGGTCTCGAGGTTTCGGGTCATAAAATATTTACAATATTTTATTCTTTTTCTTTTCTTTTCCTTATTCTATAATTTTGTCTTTAAAAATTGTATTTTATACACTATTTACATGCACATGCATGGATGCTAAGATTATGGAATTATGGGTATTTACATGCATTTGCCAGGGTTTTTGAGGCCAAAATGATAGAATAAAGATGATGAAACATGGATTCATCATCCCCCTATACTTGCCTATGCTAGTCCCTAGAAAACACTTATGCAATAAGTGAAGAAAAGAAAAACAAAGAAAAGAAAAAGAAGAAGTTGGATTTAGTTTAATTATCGAACTTGTCTTCACAAAATCAAAGTTTGGAGCTTAAGTCGGACCTTTGGAATTTTAGTGTGGGCGGAACCTAGTGAGAACCGAATTTGAAATCCAACAGCCTTCGAGAATCCCAAAACTCTGCTCAAGTTTCTTCAATAGCTAGGTCAGAAATATTTCAACTCATACGCAAACCCTTATGACTATGAATCTGACTCGTACAGTGTCAGTGATTGTGGCTCTCCCCAACTAGAATGACAAATAGACTGACTTTTCCAGTACGACAACCCAATGATTCCCCAATCCAATAACTCCTTCCTCAAGGAGCGGGGTATTCCCTTCTAAGTTCAAGTGGCAACCAGCTCAAGAGGAGGGGGTAAAGAGAAGAATGGACGGTAGCCAGTGTAGCTACCTATCCTAGGATGCAAGACCAGTGTAGTCAAGTCATCCAGCTGCAGGCTCGCATGATTTAACTTTGATGCTCAAGCTTGCTTATTTTCTATACAACATATTCACATACTTTTGCAGGCATTTTTTTTACAGGCTTGTCCACTTTTTTGGATTTTTTTGAATACTATATACAACAACATTTACATAGGGAGTTTTTCCTCTTGAGCCAGTAGACTATCCCTCTTTTGAAGCTTTATTGCAACCCATACTCTCATGTCTTTAGACTTCCTCATCACTGGATGGGTTGGGGTGCATTTCCCTCCCTAGAGGAGGACAAGTGTTTACACTTGTGTGCGTCTCATACCGGCAAATCCAATCCCCTCACCACTCCAACTGAGTTGAGCCAAGTGAAAGGTGCAGGTGTCCAAGTTTGGTCATTATCAACAAGAGTCGTGCGTGTGTTCCGAAATACTCTACTTAGACAGTCAAGAATCCCTTGAACCAAGTATCGTGATCCTCAAAGAATTAAGTTAACTAGACCTGAAGTACCTCAAACCCTGTTCCTATAGGGTTCCTGTTATTAGGTAGATTTTAAGGTCCAATCAAGCTCCAATCTCCGGATTTTACTTAGACTTGTTCAACTATCAAACTCAATCCAAAAATGCCCATGCTATGCAAATGCGATGCAGAATGCAGGAAATATTTTTATGATGCAATTTTCAAAGATTTTGAACTTTTTATGGATTTTTAAAAGATGATGCATATGAATGGTTTTTTGGGGGGGGGGTTCAAAAAGATTTTTCAAATGTTTTTGGTATTTTAATTTTGCAAATGTTTTTGGGATTTTTGAAAACAAAAAGTTTTGGCTAAAAACTAGGTACAAATATTTACATGGAAATGCTTCTTATATTTACAAGAAGTGGACTTTAAAAATTTACAAGGGTAAGTGCTCAATTTTATAAGTACGTATACTGGATTTTAGGTGTGATGTATCTATTCCTCAAACTTACTTGAAAATCATTTTACGAACAATTTTGAAAACTATAGTCCAACATAATTTTTACAAACTTGTACACATATTTGAAAATCATTTTGTAAAGGTTTTTCAAATAGTATAGATAGATTTTTCAAATATTTTTGCAACCATTTTTCAAACCATTTGCAAATTATTTTCAAACAATTTATTTCACACAAAGAAAATAAACTTTATAAACCAAAATGTTTTTACAAAGGTTGAAAACATGTAACAAAGTGTTTTCAAAATAGTTTTCAAAAGATTTTTCACAAAGATTTTCAACTATTTTTCAAATATTTTGCAAAAAACATTTTCACATGATTTATTAATTAGTAATTACAAAAAGAATTTGAGGAATAATATCACCCTTTTATTAAGGTTTTTAATTGATTTCATAAGTATAATTAGCCATAGGTATTAATAAAAATATGAAAGTGCGAGTTATGGCTAAAAGTATATACACAGTATATGCGACCCCCCTATACTTAGCTTGAGATATGTCCTCATAGATCAGAGAGAAAAGAGAAGACATAACTCGTACTAAGTATAGGAAAATCGAAAGAATAAATGAATAAGAGACGAATGAATGAATGAAAGTTGATCGTCCCCCCTATACGTAGGATCAAATAATCCTAAGTATAGCAGACTGTACACAAAGCAGGGAGGGTCAAGGGTGGGAATGAACAGATCGTACTCAGATTGTCTCCCCCTATACTTAGGGTAAGATATCCCTAAGTATAGACAAGAAGAGGAGACAACAGAGAGGATCGAAAAGAATAGAGAAACTCAGGGTGCACACCCCCCCATACTTAGGACAAAGTACATCCTAAGTATAGAAGACTGTCAACAAGGGGTGACACCTTTTTGATACAAAAAGAAGATAGAAAAGGAAAAGAAGAAAAGAATAGATCACAGCTCAATGTGTGTACCCCCCTATACTTAGGACAAGGTGTGTCCTAAGTCTAGCAAAATCATAAGATGAAGACGGGGTAGCAGACATAACAGAAGAATGAATGAATGATATGGACATATGGATCTATACAAAGGAAGATGGAAGTGATAAGCATGTATGAGATGCAGATGCTATGAGTCAAAGGGCACATCTCATACCAGAAGGATGGGGGCAACGTCAACGGTCGGCGGATCATGATCTAGATATAGCTTCAGGCACTGACTGTTAACATGAAAGGTAGAGGAAGATGACAGCTCGGATATATCAATACTACCATTATCATGTACCTTCCTGACCACATACATACCTTTCCACTTACTCTGTAATTTCCCTAGAAATAATTTCAGCCTAGAATCAAACAACCATACTCGCTGATCGGGCTCTGATAACTGGATAAATTCCAGAAGGGTCACAATAAATGATATATATAGTGTCGCTGAGGCGACCGCTTGCAGAACACCCATGTTAATCAGCAATTAACCCACATAAAAGAATAAATCAATTGAGTCCCAAAATTGTGAATTAATATTTATTACTCTACCACAAAATGCATAGTGAACAAGCATGTAGAGGTCGAACCACAGAGAGCAATACAAAAATGCAGCAGCCTATAATATGCATGTACCATAGAGTCATCCTTGTGTGAAGCCTATTTTTGTGGATTTTTATTTTTTTCTTTTTTTAATATAATTTTTTTATTTTATTTTTTATTAATAATATATACTTATGTATTATATATATTTAATTTATAGAATATAAATATATAAAGATATATACACATAGAGAGTATGTATAAACCATATAATACAAACCTTATCTACATACATATATATATACATCTATAATTTTTTTTAATTTAATTCTCAGATTTTTGTACATTAATAAATATGTATATATATATATATACTTTTTTTAATATAGGGAATATATATATATATAATGTAGAGAGAGGAGTGATACAATATTTATAAAAATATACAAAAATAGTCAAAAATCCAGAAATAAAATCTTTTTGGTATTTTTATGATTTTTTACTGTTTTTGTGATTTATGAGCATTTTTCAACATATTTTTGGTATTTTTGAATACTGAAACCAAGCAAAACAGTGGAGTAGCTGCTGGCTGGGGGTAAAAAGGGAATTAAAAATATCACACAACCACAAAATTTTTCCTAACTATTTTTAAAATAAAGAGGATAAAATATAGAACCTACAGGAGTTGAGTTTATATTTTTTTAGAGTTTTCCATAATTTGTTATATTTTTTAGAAGTTTATGGGTATTTTTAAATTTTTAAGATTTTTCTTTTGAGATTTTTAGTGATTTTTGGACTGACTCTAAAACATGGTAAAATAGACCATAGGTAATTTTTTTGGAATTTTTCGAGGTGGTTTACTATTTTTTGGTATTTTATAAGCTAGACAGTAAATAAAATGCGTGTTTTTGATTTTTAAGAAATGCAAAAATGCAACAAAATTAAAAACTAAAAATATGGCATGCAAGAGCAAGTAACATGATCTTATGTCCATTTATGTGGAATTTTTCACGATGATATGATGCATGAAATAAATGGACAAAGCATACAAAAATTAATCACCCTAGCAGGGGCATTTTTGCAAATAAAATATTTCTCAGGGGCATCAGTGCAAAAATTACTACAGAAATAAACATTTATTTTTTTGGGCTATTTTACAATTAACAGAACCCGCCAGGGTTTAAGTGCAAAAATCACACGCCTCACGTGGGACTGCACGTGAGGCGCGGAGGGACTAATATGCAAATATATAAACTACAAAGGGCCTACTACAAATATTACAATTTTTTTACAACGGGGAATTATATTTATAGCATTAAAATATAAATACAAAAAGGCATGGGACATGTCTGAAATTTACCCCCAAAGGCACGCGATCCAACGGTTGATCTTCGTCCACTTGACACACGTCGCGCATCCATCGGTTGATAACGGTTCGCAGATGAAGGCTGAGATTAGATCAGCCTCGCTGATCGGACGGTGGGTGTAGGGCTTCATCTGACGGTCCACGTTCGATCTGGGCCGGGCCTCCTGATCTGACGGCGATGGAGCCCCTGGAAGAACAGGGAAGAAGCTCGCGCGCAGCGAGCTTCGATCGTGAAGCTTGGGCTCCTCCGGGCATCTCCCTCGCATCTGAGATGGTCTGGACATAGCTGGAGGTCTTCCGCGTCCGCTGATGGTCTCGCCATGGCTCCTGGAGGTCCGAAGAGCTCGGACGAGGTCGATGAAGGTCGGGACCTCCAGGAACCTCTTCCTGGTTTGAATCGAGCCCAGATGGGCTCCTTTCTTCGTTTGACCTGCATAGGAAGAACCGGGGGAGCGAGGACTATCTCCTCGACCCCGGGTTTTGAAGCTCAGTCGCAAAATGAAGTGAGGCGGAGGAGCTCCGGTGATAGGCGGAGGTGGAGCTCCGATTCGCAAAGACCATAGGTCCTTGGTTGAACAAAGATGATAGATAGATGGAGAACGCGATGGGGAACGAAGTGGGGGGAATGTGGCGGTCGGAAACGGTCGAGATAATAGTGAAGAAGTCGCCGGAGCTGAGCTCCGACGAACTTCGAATTTTCGATTTTAAGCTAAGCTAATTAACTAAAGACTAAACTAAGAACTGAAATGAAAAGCTAACATTAAATTCTACCTAAAATGCGATAAAGGAGCAGCTCTTATACCTGGGGGCCACCAGGGAGCAGGACGGATGCCGGAGCTCCGCCACGTCAAAACCTTCCCTCCTCCGGCCGATTCGAGGTGATGGAACACTCCCCCTGTCACGAGGAACCTCCCAGGATCGAAATCAAGCCGTTTGGGCGGATGAAATTGGACAAATTTGAAGAGGGGGGCGAAGCTTCTTATTTATAAACACTGGGATGGACCCTTATTGACCGGCATTTATTGATTAATCCAATGAGCATCAAGTTGATCTAAGATATCGACGGGTATCAGTGATCATCAGAGATCATTTCTTGTGAAGAAAGCGAGCTCGATCGATGGACGAGATGGCCGTAAAAAAGGGAAGAAATCCAGGGAAAAGACAGTTTAGAGACGCCAGGTCCCGGATGGGACAGTTGACCGGGTGGTCAACAAGGGCTGGCGCCCCATTGGTCTACATCGGCCGCAAAAGGACAAAATAGGGAACTTTATTCTAAAATGATTTATTTACCATAATAAATGATTTTATTAGAATTTTCTTATAAAATAAAAAATGTGTATTATTTCATGTAGTATTTATTTATGATTTTTATTTAATTTTTCGAAGTGTTTTATTATAGATTTATTTTAATAATGTGTATATGCATGTATTTACATGTATTTTGTGTATTTTATTTTTAATTTGTTTATTTTATTTTATTATTTTATTGTCTTATTTTATAAATTTATAATTTATTTTTGTGAGTGTAAGGGTATTTTTATTTAATTTTTATGAGTTTATTTTCATATTTAAATAAATAGGGGTATGTATATGTAGGTATACTTGTAGGTCTTTTACCTATATAGTATATATACTTTATTTATTTAATGTATTTTCTTGGTTTTTATTTTAGATTTGTATTTTTGATATATTATGTATAATATGTACAAAATTATGAAAATATGAGAAAAGAAAATAATTAAAGAATGTTTTCCCTTTTTATTTATGTACATATTGGATCATAGGTATCTTGCCAACTCTCTTACATATACTTATTTTATTTTATAAGTCCTTTTTTGTTTTATTCTAATTTCATTATGTACATGTATTATAGACATTATTTACAAAATTTTAAAAATATAATTTTGTAAAGATAATGAATACTGAATAAATTGAATATTTTAATCAGGCAGGTTGCACAATGAAGGCCAAAAACCTAACTTTTGCAGATGGACTCCAAAAATTATGAAACCAATTTTATTAAATAGTTCTTGGAAAGCTATATACAATTAAAGGTGAATTTGGGTGATTTGGAGTTTTTATTTGCAAGATATGGGTCTGTGAAGTTGAGATTTTGTCTTTTTATTCTGTGTATAAAATGTACACTGAATATTATTTTTATACAAACTCAATTTTGCATTTTTATTTACATTATTATCTACAACTTTCATGAACAAAGTTTCTTTATTTGATGAATGAATAATTATATACAAAATAGGTGTCAAAAATGCATAAATAAATGAATAAATAAATGAGGTATTTATTGTACTGTTGGCCCTTATCTCCCCCTACTTTATTCCTTGTCGACCAATTCCATTCTGGACTTGGTCTCGGGGTTCAGGTCATAAAATATTTGCAATATTTTATTCATTTTTCTTTTCTTCTTTTTATTCTAAAATTTTGGCATTAAAAACCTTATCTAATGTATAATTAATACAATGAATTATGAATGCTATTATGTACAAATTGATGCTATTTGCATGCATTTGCTGGAGTTTTTGAGGCCAAAATGATAGAATAAAGGTGATGAAATGGAGATTCATCACCCCCCTATACTTGCCTTTGCTAGTCCCTAGCAAATACTTATGCAATAAGTACAAAAAGAATAAAGAAAAGAAAAAGGAGAATTAAAGAAGGATAGAGTGAATAGGGGTGCTTTCAGTGCAATGCATGTCTTTATAAAATCTGAATTTGGAGCTCCTGTCAGACCTTGGGTGTAGATGTGTGTGGAACCTAGTCGGGAACCAGCTCTAAAATACAACAGCCTTCGATAGTCACAGAACTCGGTTCAACCCACCTCAATAGCCTGGTCAGAACTGGTCTACATCATACGCAAACCCTTATAACTATGAAGCTGACTTGTACAGTGTAAGTGATGGTGGCTCTCCCCTGCTGAAATGACAAAGGAACTGACTTCTCCAGAATGACAACCCAATGATTCCCCAATCCAACAGCTCTTTCCTCGAGGAGCAGGGTATTCCCTTCTAAGTTCAAGTGGCAACCAGCTCAAAAGGAGGGGATGAAGAGAAGAATGGACGGTAGCCAGTGTAGCTACTTATCCTGGGATGCAAGACCAGTGTAGTCAAGTCATCCTGCTGCAGGCTCACATATTTGACTTTGGAACTCAAGTTTGCTTATTGTCTTTACTACATATGTACATACTTTGCAGGCATTTTATTCTTGTACAGGCCTGACCATTTTTTTTCGACATACTATTCACAGCAGCAATTACATAAGGAGTTTTTCCTCTTGAGCCAGTAGACTATCCCTCTTTTGAAGCTTTATTGCAACCCACAATCTCCGGTCGTTAGACCACATGACTACTGGACCAGGTTGGGATGCACTTCCCTCCCTAGACGAGGACGAATGTTTCCACCCGTGTGCGTCTCAGACTGACAAATCCAACCCCCTCACCACTCCAACTGAGTTGAGCCAAGTGAAAGGTGCAAGTGTCCAAGTTAGGTCACGGTCAGCAAGAGTCATATGTGTGTCTCGAAAAGTTCTAGTTAGTCAATTGAGGTGACTTGAACCCAGCCCTGATTTCTCAAAGAATTAAGTCTGCATAGACCTGAAGTACCTTAAACCTAGTTCCCGTAAGGTTCCAATGCAACTAGGTGCGGTAAGGTCTAACCAAGCTCCAATTCGAGACTTTATTGGACTGATTCAATCATCAAGTTCTCTCAAAAAGAATATGAATGGTATGCTCATGCTATGCACAATGAATGATGCAATTTTTCACACAGAATTTGCAAGAATTAAAAAGCTTTTTACACAAAGAAATTTTGTAAATAAGAAGCTTGACATATAAACAGTACATATAATTATTTACACGGGCGTGCTGCCTTATTGACAAATGTATGGGTTTATAAGGACTTTTATAGGTTTTAATGAATTCTTTATTCAGGTTGTACAGAAAGAATTTTATGTATTTGATTTATAAGTGTTTGTAATGATGCTTTTATTTCTCAGATCTAGTTTGAAAATAATTTTTGCAAACTATAGTACATGATAATTTTTGCAATCATTTACACACATTTGAAAACTATTTTTGCAATGATTTTTCACACTATATACATTTTTCACAATAGTTTTGACGATGAGAGGGGATCCCGTTAGCGATCCACTATGTGAGCAAAGTATTAGACCCTACACGGAAGAATTGCACCATGATTAAAAAGAAAATGCTCATTGTAGTATGGTCCCTCGAGATGTCCAGGTATTATATTTTAGGCACTAAGGTGACGATCTACATTGATCATACAGTTATTCGGTACCTAATGAAAAAGAAGGATGCAAAGGTGCATCTTCTAAGGTGGATTTTACTCCTCCAGGAGTTTGATTTGGAGATAAAACATAAACCTGGAGTGAAGAATATTGTGGCTGATCACCTTTCCCGGATTGAGCTTAAGGACTCTCTTGATTATGAGCATATTAGAGAGACCTTCCCAAACGAGTCAATTTGTTCTATTGACCCGCTCTTGTTGTATGCCAACATGGTGAACTTTCTTATCTTCGAGAAAGTTCCCCAAGGTTGGACTAGGAGTAGCATTGACAGACTGAAGTTGAATTTGAGGAGATACCGCTGGGATTATCTGTTCCTTTTCTTTGAAGGACTGGATTGTATTTGGAGAATTTGTATTCCTCAGGAGGAATAACGGAGTGTCCTCTGTCATTCTCTTGAGGCTGGAGGACACCATTCGGGGAAGAGAACTACTCACAAGGTACTACAATGCAGATTGTACTGGATGACCCTATTCATAGATGCTATTGATCTTGTACGATCGTGCTAGATTTATCAGAGGATGGGAGGGACAGTTACACAGAGAGATGAGATGCCCATGCAGCCTATGATCGTTTGTGATATTTTTGATGCATGGAGTATAGATTTCATGGGTCCCTTTCCCAACAGCCAAGGACACGAGTACATCTTGGTGGTGGTTGATTATTTGTCTAGGTGAGTGGAGGCTATCCCAACCCGAAACCAAAAAGCAAGATTGTCTGTAAGTTTGTGAGAGACCAAATTATTGCCAGGTTAGGGGTACCAAAAGACCTGATATCCGATGGGGGTAGCCACTTTGTGAGACATTTCAAATAGAGAGGTGAAGAGTATTTTGCAAAAGTTGGTTCGCCTTGATAGGAAGAACTGGTCCCAGCTCTTGGACCAAGTTTTGTGGGACTATAGGATAACCCACAAGACACCTTTGGGCACTTCACCATTTCAAGTGATCTATGGCTAGCCATGTCATTTACCCACAGAGTTGATTCACAAATCCGAATGGGAAATTAAATAAATTAATTGGGGTTGTCACTGATGGAAGCTTTGTCATGACTTGAACTTGAACGAGCTCATGGAAATCCGAAACGGGGCATATGACAATAGTTTGATTTATAAAGAAAAAGTGAAGAGATGGCATGATCAACACAATAAGTGTAAAGACTCGGTCCTAGGGAAAAAGGTATGTTTGTTTAATGTCAGGTTAAAGGTGTTCCACAGGAAGTTCAAATATAAGTGGACATGTCCCTTTGTTGTTAAGCAAGTGCACAGGAATGGAAGTGTAGAGATAGCTGATCTCACAGATGGTGCACAATCGCATGTGGTGAATGGACAATTGTTGAAGCACTTTGTAGATTCTAAGGAGCAGTTAGTCCAAGTCGAGATCATCAACTTCATGCAGAGTGAGCACATAACAAATACATCATATTACTCTTCATGAAGATTTAGCAGCTTAGTAGATTTAGTAGCTTAGAAGATTCACTCACTCATGTACATCTTATTTATTCATTCTTTTAGAGCTTAGGTTCATTCTTCTGTAGATATTAACTCCATACTTAGGCTATTCAAAGTCTAAGTATAGGATGAACCCCTGCTCCTGCTTGTTATTCTCTTCTGTATCCCGTGTCGCTCCTTCTATTCTTTTTCATTTGCTCTCTGTATAATCTCCAATCCCATCGATTCTCATACTTACTCTTGTCCCATACTTCGGCTGACCAGAGCCTAAGTATAGGGGGGACCGATGCCCGTCATGTGTATAGGATAATCTATTTATCCTCTTGTCCAAAACTACCTCATTTGTTCTCTTCTTCTACACTTAGGTTGCCTAGAACCTATGTATAGGGGGGTGGGTCAACTTCTATACTTTTTGTTACTTTTACTCTCCTACGCTTAGTACGAGCTATGTCTTTTCCGCGCTTCATGTGCTATGAGGACATGGCAATACTAAGTATAGGGGGTGTGTATATATCACATATATACTTTATCCATAGCTCATACTTTCAAGTATTTTTGTATATATTATGCAATAATTACAAGATGGGTAAAATTGGTAAAAAAATCTCTTTGTAAAATATATGTATACTTGTATAATATGTATATTGTATATAAGTTGTAAAAAGTTAATACTTTTATAATTTTGTAAAAACCTTGTCAAATAATACCTTTGTAAAATTTATTGTAAAATAGGAGGTATACCAAAAAAAGCTTAAAAAGGGCTTCTTATTTACTCTTGCATATCATCATTTCATTCATTCTAAAAATCATCATTGTCTTGCACTTCATTCATTGCATATGCATTCCATATTGCATATGAAAAGTAGAAAGTTAGTGGGTTTTGAACAAAGTTATGAATAGAAGTCAGGGATGAATTTGATTTGACCTTAATATACTTAATTTTAGAGGAACCTTATAGGAACTGGAGTTGAGACTTTTCAGGTCGAGCAACTTTATTCTTTGAGTCCACAAGACTATGTTCACATGTCATCTTGATCGGTCTAAGTAGAATATTTCATACACACACACACACACACGATTCTTTTAGACAATGACCGAACTTGGACAAGCACCTTGCACGTAGCTCTTCATTGATGAATTGGTGAGGAGGAAGAATCTTTAGCTTGGGGAAACGTGTGAGTGTAAACATTCACAGTTACAATAAGTGCCAGTGTGTATCAACCTAGTCTAGTAGTGTCGACGTCAAATGACAGGATGTTTTCGGTTACAATAAAGCATGAAAAGAAGGATGGTATACTGGCTCAAGAAGAAAAACTCCTTATGTACATGTTGCACATGTTCAAAAAAATCTTCAAAAACATTAGATGGGCAAAAGGTAAATAAATAAAAATTCTCGTCGGAGAAAAATATGAATAAGCAAGGCATATGCTTCAAAGTCTCATACCAAGGAAGCCTGCAGCTGGAGACTTGGCTACACTGGTCAAGCTCCAAGGATATGGGGCTACACTGATCAAAGTCCATTCTCTTCTCTACCACCTCTTCCTGAGCTGGTTGCACTTGAACTTAGAAGTGAATATCCCGCTCCTCGAGCAAAGAGATGCTAGATCAGGAATTAGGGTTACCTTGTTAGAGGAGGTTGTTTCTTTGTCAATTTTGATATGGAGAGCTATATTTCCTTTACATTGTACAAGTAAGATCATAATCATCAGAATTTGCGTCTGAGAACTTGTTTTGACTTGATTGTTGAGGCGACCTGAATAGAGACTTGTGGAACTTACGTTGCTAGGTCTTACATCCTCTTCCCAATAAAGTTCATCCACATCATTAATCCAAAGGTCGAGTCGAGCTCCATTTTCATCTTTTGCTCATGACCTTGGTATGGAACCCAAAATCATTTCACTTTTTGCATTTTACTTTAGATGCTCGGGGACGAGCACTGTTTAAGTATAGGGGGTTGATGAATCTATGATTCATCACTCTAAAAGTTGAAAATAGAGCTTTGTTCCCAGTAATTAGTTTTCATTTCTCCATTTACTTTGCATTATTCTCACTCATGCATTTAGATGATTTTTGTTTTAGTATGCATATTTGCATTAAAAAGAAGCCAGATTCCCTTGTAAATATCATTTGTATGTTACCATATTTTCCATTATTTTTATCTATTTTTTTACTAACTCAGAATTGAATAAAATCGACCATATAGTGTACAATTTACTAACACTAATAAATAAAAAATACCAAAAAAATATTAACTTGTAAATTTGACCAATAAAATTCTAATCCTAGTTCAAGACTAAAAGACTTAAAACATGAATATCTCTCCCGTACAGTCTCCTATGGACCCCTACTCATTCTGAATTAATCTGCATTCAATTACCTTCAAAACAAGAATAAATTCAAAGGAATCGGAGTTCGTAAGTGAAATTTGGATTTTAGGCCCCTCATTGTATATTGTACATATGCCCCCTTTATTTTATTATTTCATTTATTTATTTCTTAAATATTAAAAATACAAAAAATAAATTAAGTTGTAAATATTTAACTTACATTTTCCTAATTTTCTTTTTTTTATATTAATTAAAATTATAAAAAAATATGTAAAAGATAAAAATACGGTATTTTATATTTATAGGATAACACCAAAAATACTTTTGTACAGATGATTTATTTTGATTTTGAACCCTTCATAAAAGTTGTAGTTCTCATCGATATGAGCAATTTTCATGTTGACTACTTTTTTATTTGAACCCTTTTATTATTATTTTTATTTTCTTTACATTTGAGTTTTTATTTTTTTAGAGTGACATGTGGCAGCTCCGGAAGATGCGTGTCACCCCCATTTATTTTATTATTTTCTATTAATTTTACTTTATTTAATTTCCTTTTTCTTTTCTTTAATTATTTTCATTTATTTACCAATTTTATTAATTTTTTTATATATTATAATTATTTTATTGATTTCATTATTTTTTAATTTCTTTAATTATTTTATTCTATTTTATTTCTTTATATTTTTATTATTATTACTTTATTTATTGATTATGTCTTTTTATTATTTATTTATTATTTATATTTTAATTTCTCAATTTAATTGTTATTAATTTTATTATTATTTATTTAATTTCCTCCCTACAGCAACTACGCCCCCTCTCCTTGCGCCCGCACAACTGCCACCCACATCTCAGGGCGACGCGCCTCCCCTGCAGCCCACGACTCGGCAGACGTGATGGCCCAACAACCTGCGTCGACCACCACTCAGTCCCCTCTCCCTCCTACGACAACTGCTGCACTCAGATCCATCTCCCCCTTGCGTTGTGGTTGCCCAATCGCTCAAACCGCACGTCTACAACCACCTCCCGTGCGCCGCGTGCCAACTACTCCTCCCCCATCGTTTCCTCTATCCCTTTAACCAATATTCACAGGACCTGCTCCTTCCCCTCGCCACTCAGGATCTCTCTCTCGTGTCATCTGTTGCATCTCTCTCTCCATGATATTGTCTTTCTCGCAATGGCCCAACCACCCATAAAACCTCGTCGTCGTCCCTCATTTATGGGCATCCGCTATTTGAGCGAGCTCTCGCCCATCACTCGTGGCCTCCCAATGACAGACGAAGAACTGTAGGTCACGCAATGATGACCCGAGCTCGAGTCGAAATCCAAGGGCTTCTGCCCTTGCTATAGTTGCTTAGCCAATGCTCAAGCTTGCTTCTCCACCTTCTCCTTATCAGCTTCCACTGTCAACTGTCGCTTCATTGTTTGCCTCCTCGATTCATCTCCACCTTGGCCTTTAACCACCGTCCCTCTTCATATCTCTGTCACCACTTCTACCTTCTACTCCCTTGTCCTCTGCCTTCTTGATCGTCATCCTTCACCCCTTGGTCGAGCCTGCACTCCTTGCCCCTTACGTAAACAACCACCTCGATATTAGACGCCTTCGATGTGCAGACGAATCTCCATTTCATCACCTTTATTCTATCATTTTGACCTTAAAAACCCTAGCTAATGCATGTAAATAGCATCAATTTGTACAAAATAGCATTCATCATTTATTGCATTTATTGTGTAAATAGTGTAGTTTTTAATGCCAAAATTATAGAATAAAGAGAAGAAAATAAAAAGAATAAAATATCGAAGAAACTTTATGACCCTAAACCCCAAGACCAAGTCAAGAATTGAGTCTGTCGACAAGGACTAAAGTAAGGGTAGATAAGGGCCAAGAATACAATAAAAGGTCCATTTATTCATTAATTATTTATGCATTTTTATACATATTTTATACTTTATTACTTATACATCAAATAAAGAAACTTTGTACATGAAAGTTGTAGATAATAATGTAAATAAAAATACAAAATTGAGTTTGCATAAAAATAAGATGTAGAGTACTTTTTATACACAAAATAAAAAGCCAAAATCCCAACTTCACATACCCATATCTTTCAAATAGAAACTCAAAGCATATTAAAATCACTATATAACTTTTCATAAGCTATTTAATGGTGGTGGTTTTATATTTTTTGGAGTTACGGTGTGAAAGTTAGGTTTTGGACCCGCATTGTACATTGTACCAGAATAAAATATTCATTATATTAATTCCTTATTATTTTTACAAATTCATATTTTTATAATTTTGTAAATATTATTTATGACTTATGTGCATGTTAAAATCAAAATAAAACCAAAAATAAAAATAAAATAAGTCTATATCAAAACATAAGCAAAATACATATAATAATATATGTATGTAAATAAAAATGAACCCTATTATTTTATTATTTATTCTTTTATAATTTCATAAATATTATTCATATTCTATTAAAAATGTAAAACCAAAATAAAAGTCAATAAAATACATTAAAATAAAATAATCTATGTAATACATACATGGAATACCTATAAGTATATCTATATATTATATTTATAAAAGTATACAAATAATTTCATAAAAATAAAATAAAAATATATTTATGTATATAAAAATAAGTTATAAATATATAAAATAAAAGAATAAAACAATAAAATAAAATACACAAAATAAAAATAAAATATACAAATTATAGGCAAATATATATAAATAAACACTTAAAATTAACTTGTAATAAATTACACCCAAAAAATAAATAAAAACATAATAAATACTACATTAAATAATTAACATTTTTATTTTATATTCAAAAATAAATAAAATCATATGTTATTTTTTATTAATTATTTTCGCATAAATTCATTATTTTATCTTCTTGTGTGCTTGTTGGACCTATCAGCGTTCAGTGATTGTTGACCTCTGGTCAACTCGCTCCCAAAGTGATCTGACCGTCGACGCCTGTCTCATCCCGCCTTTTCCGTCATTTTTTCCGCTCACCCCATCCATCTATTGTGATCACTTCCTTCATGAAAAATAATCACTGATCATTGTAGATTCACGCCAGCCCCTTGTATCCTCTATACATAATTTGATTTTATTCCAATCGACCGGTCCAATAAGGTTGACATCTTGTGTATAAATAAAAACCTCTGTTCCTCATTGATTTTTTGGCTACTAATCTGAGTCTAGGAGTCATGTTCTTTCATATAGGAAGCTTCCTCGTGACTGGAGGAGCTTCCCGGCAGTTGGAACTAGCTCCGGGAGGACGAAGATGCGCCCACGACTGCCCTCGCTGGCGATCCTGCTCCCTAAGATCCCTCAGGTATAAGAGTTGCATTGTCTTTGTCGTTTTATCTTAGTATTGGTTGTAGCTTTCGTTTTATGTCATTTATTTCACATTTTAGCTAGCTAATTAGATAGTGTAGGTTAAGTTAGCTCGTCGGAGCGCCCAAGCTCCGGCTGCCCGTCTACTGTCCTATCACCTGTTTCCAATGCGCTTTCAACTCCAAAATCCTCCCCCTTCGCTTCTTTGCGCTCCACGCATATTCCATTCATCTCGACTCCTTCTGGATCGAGCATACTGCTCTCCCTCTGCCATCCTTCACCGGAGAGCGCCACCACGCTCCACTTCACCCATCCCCACCAGTCAAAGCCCTCTGGGACACTCTGTTCTTCTGTGTTAACATCTTTTGCAGGTCCAAGAGGCTACAGACCCTCGTTGGGGTCAATTTTGGATTCTTGCAGGTACCTGGGATGCTTCCTATTCCCCGACCTCGCGGAGGCGCTACGGTGTACTCCGCGGACTTTGGAGCCATCAACTGCTAGGAGACGTCACCAGAAAGTTGTTGAGCCTCCAGTGGGCATCTCAGGTGCTTTAAGTCGCATGCAATCATCGATTGAAGCTTGACCTGGCCCATGTTCTTCCCTGTTCATCCAGGGGAGTTTACGGCCGTTCGATCGAGCCTCAACGTCCAGGTCTCCAACCACTATTGGATTGTCCACCTCGCAGCTGCATGATCAAGAGCCAGGATCTAATCCTGGCCATTCATCTGCAAAGTGTCATCGGCTCTCCAGAGCGTGACGCATGTCAAGTAAAGAAAGGACAACCATTGGATGACGCACTACTTTGGGGTAATTTACATATTCGCCCCACATTTTTGTGTATTTATTAAATAGTTTTATAAATAAAGTATAGTGTTATAAATAATTGGAAATTTTGCATGTGACCCCCTTTAGATATTGCAAATTACATTTTGGTCCTCCCCAGGCGTGTTACGTGTAGTCCCACGTGATGGCAAATTTGCATATATGACCCTGATGTATTTTGTAATTATGAAATAGTCCAATAAAATACTAATTCCATTGTATATTTTTGGCATATTTGCATTGTATTCCCTTGCATTTATTTTTTTGCAAAAGTGTCCCTGGTAGGACATATTTTTATGTATTTGCTCTATTCATTAAAAATATCTATTGTGCTCCTAAAAATCCACAAAAATAGTATTAAATGTCTCATTCCCTGTAATTTCACGCCACGTGTTTGTTTATCATTTTTGGTCATTTTAATCATTTTATAAAAAAAATCAAATGAGCACTATTCATTCCCTGTCTAAATTAGAAAATACCAAAAAATAGACAAATGTGTATAAAAATTCTAAAAACATTATATATAGTATATTTTGTCCTATTTTAATTACACACCAAAAATCATTAAAAATGGAAAAACTAAAGGCTTAAAAATCGAAAAAGACCAAAGTCTCTTATAAAAATCTTAAAAAATCCTTTAGAAATCCAAAAATACGTTTTCCTATTTTATAAATTTCTTTATATAAATATTCATATACTAAAATAATTTTGGATAATTTTAGGACTTATTTACTGTTTTTAATATTCAAATCAATTTTGGAATATTAATTAATCGCTTATTTGTGGTATTTTTTTCTTTCAAAATACATAAAAATTATCAAAAAATCCAGAAAAATAACCAAAAATTAGAAAATATAAAAAGCACAAAAATACTGTATTCATTGTATTTTAATTGTTTTTACATATTTATATATCTATAATACCTATATATACCTTATATTGTATATATACACACACACACACATACATACACACACATATATATCTTATATTTAAATTAAAAAGAAACATAAAAATTGGAAAGTATAAGAAGAAAATACAATAATATAAAACAAAAAATATAATAAAAATATAAAAACTAAAAACCCACAAAATAATAAAAATGGACTAGAGATATAAGACACATTTTTTAGCATCTTTTTGCCTCCTTCTACTGTTTGCTCCTTGTGTTTGACCTCTACACGTACTTAGACCTATACACATTTGTTGTAGAGTCAGATCCGCATTTTTGCTATTCATTGCTTTATTTTTATTGTGGGTTAATTGTTTATTAACTCAGGTTTCGTGAGTGGTCGCTTCAGTGACATAGTGGTCTCGCCTTATGTAGACTGCTTTAGACCCTCACAAAATCTGTGTTATCAAATGGCATTGTTGCCGGGGAGCAACACCGCATAGTTGGAGATTGTTTTATTTGTCATATATCTCTTGTTCATTTATTTCTGTATTTATTTATTGTATTTATTTATTTTTTTTATTTCCATTTTTATTTTCATTAATTATTTGATATTAAATTTTGACTGTTCTGACCACTTGCTCTGTTTGTTTTTGATATGAAGGACTGTTGCGCGAAGGAGGACTTCCTAAGAAGACCTATGCACCCAAGCAAGGCGAGGCTAGCCTTTCTTACTCAGCTAGTAGGAGAGAGCATCCAGAGCGGGCATAGAAGAATTTTGAAGATAGTCTATTTTATCGTGCATTATTTTACTTATTTATTATGTATATTTATTTAAGAGAGCAACTAGATAAATGCAATAATCCAGACTCTCCAGACTCTTTGACTTCACAAGGTCCAGTGCCCGAGGGATAGTTTCCTTGGAGGCCTTGCCGGCTTTTTCACATTTTCCTCGCTTTCCTTTTATTTATTTTTTTGCTTTTCATTTTATTTTTTTGTGTGAATGAGCCTTAGCATAGGAATTGCTTGCTCGATAGATTAAGGTCCAAAGTCCTAATATCATTGCATATTCCTATAGTTTCGCTTCTAGACTTAGTCAAATCAGAAATGCTATTTATTTGGATTTGAAATCGAGCACCGAGAGAAGTGCTATATAGCGCTTGTAGGATCCGTTGTGGCGGACAACAATGCACTTCAGAGACAAGACTTTTGGATCTCATCTCTGGATATTTTGCATATGGTTCTTCATGATAACAGGACAATTTCATGCATCTCATATAGTTAGGTTTTCAAATTCTGTTATGCATCCTGCATGGATAGAGAGCAGGGAAGCATTGTAAGTCTTCTGACTTTGAATGCATCATCGAATTCTAACTTGCATGGATTTTCTGATCTTCTCCCTCTGATTTTGACTACCTAGGATGTTAAATGGAATTGGAAAACCGATAGGACGTGCATTGAAATATAAACAAAAAAAGTGATAACCTAAATAAAATCGGGACTGCTAACCCTATTGGCCTTAAAATAAAATGTAATGGATTCATTGTTTTGGGGAGAGAAATCACCTCCTTGTTTGTGCATTTTATTCCTACGTGCATGCTAAGGATTAGTGCCCAAAACCCAAGCCTGTTTTCGGTGTGTACAACTTTTTGATGATCACCTAACTCTAAAAATGAAAAGATAAAGGACCATATATCGGTCTTCATTGTGTTGAGTAGGTGTACTGAGGGTTTGTTTGGTGTATTGATTGTGATTTTGATTCCATTCACGTTCTTATCATGCTTCGAATCTTCAGTCCCGTGTGTGTGTATTTTCATCATTGAGTTTTTGTCTCCCTTGTCAATATTCATCTCCCCATTTGCATCGAGTTGTTATTGGGGTCATGATCTTCATCTTCTTAGCTGGATTTTATGGCTTTTCTCCTTGCCCATATCACCCATATCTAGTCCGATTCGAGGAGACCCTCTCCTTGAACCACAATTTTGTCTATGTCCACTTTCATCTTGCCCGACCTCCTCGCCTCCTCAGTATCATCTCTTCTTTCACCCGAGAATGCTATGCTAGTAGATGATGCCCACATCAAGGATTTTTGGATTCCATTGACTATTTATGTAAGCTGGGAAGATTCGAGGATGCTGAGATTGGTGTGCTCTTTTGGATCTGGACTTGATATGTGCTTGGACATTATTGTGGATTTTTATGATTGCACGAGTGGAGGTGTGGTGCTTCATTGAGACTTTGATCACGCACACTGGATTGAGGATGTAATGTTTTACGATGATTTCATGAAGTTATGACTGATCCATCTATTTCGCAGTTCCTTCCGTGTAGATTTATAGGTTTGATTGACTATCTTGATTTGGACTTTAGAGCGAAAATGGCCGGAACCCACATGATTTCACTCATCTACCTTACTGATCCATCCTTGATCTCCTGACTATCCGATCCACCTGTAGCACTGAGAGGATTTGTGTTTACATCTTGAGCCATCTCAGTTGATTGGATGGACTAGAGGGATGCATTGCTATTGACCTGATTGACTTTCTCATCCTCCACGTGATCTTATGCCTCCAATTAAGGATTGATTGATGATTTCGAGGACCTGAGATGTGATGCCAGCATTTCCATGATTTGATTGACCTAGTTTGCATTACTCCCTAAGGACTATCTGCGGGAGGATGCAATACATTCTGTACGATCGATTTCATTCACTACATATGCTCCCACATTGTAGGGGCACGAAACTACATCCTCTGATATGAGTATCGATCTCACTGTCTGATTGTGCCTCCTATTTGTCGGTGCACGAGACCAATTTCATAGACTCCTTCGAGTCTTCTCTCCTTGACAGTACTCGCAAGGATGAGCTTTCTGATCATTCTCTGCATATTTGGCACCATGTTCCCCGAGGGTTATCTGTGGGATGTTTCCACATTTTTTTAATATGTTGGTCTCTTCTGATTATAGCCGATCTATTGCCTACCAAAACCCTTCTGTGGATCCTTCTGATGGATCCGGCTCCTTCGAACCCCCTCTCCTTGAATACCCTCGCAAGGACGAAATCTGATCTAACTATTCTCTGCTTAGTTAGCATTACTCCCCGAGGACTATCTGTGGGGGGATGCAACACTTTCTTTACTGGTTCCCCTTGCTGACTATGTCTCCTCTTTGTTTGAGTACGGATCTGAGTTGTCTGATATCTGCTATCGATCCCACTCTCTGATTGTGTGCCCTTTTTGTTGGGGTACATAACCGATTTGTCTGGACTCTTTTGAGCCTTCCCTCCATGGCGTTCCTCGCAAGGATGGGCAATCATTCTCTGATTACTCTATGATTATCTCATAGTATTCTCCGAGGGTTATCTGCGAGAGGTTGTGACACTTTCTTGTTTTGTCAGTCTCTTCTATTGTGTAGTCGATCTGTCATCTACCAAGACCACTTTTGTGATCCATCTGATGGATCTAATTCCTCTGAGTCTGTTCATCTTGACGACCATCGTATGGGTCGGCTCTATTCTGATTATTCATTGACTAGTATGTACCACTCCCCGAAGGTTATCTGCGGGAGGGTACATCATTTTCTAGGTACTCGGCTTCACTTCTGGTGTCTCCTCTTTGGTGGAGCACGAAGCCGAGTCTTCTGAGTTGTGTACTCGGTCTCCTCCGTGGTTGTCTCTCCTTTCTGTTGGAGCACGGGCTGAGTCTTCTGAGATACTTGACTCATCCGAGTCAGCTCACCTTGACGACCCTCGCAGGGTTGAGCCGTGTCTTGTGGTGTTTGGTGTGTCCCTGATCTTTTGACCTTCTATTCACCGGATACCACACTACTGCAGAGAAAGTCTCCTGCTCATCCCCTTTCATATCTTTCTGAGACTTTGATTGACTTGGAGGACTCTGTATTGTTCCTTCTTCCTCTATGTCTTACAGTATCGGCTCTGATATGCCATTCCTTCCCTTATGAGTCGATGATCTGCTTCATGTTGTCGGACCTTGTCTCACCTTTCGATCTACCTTGACTCTGTAGCTGACACCCATCTGATTGTATATTTGGGTGTCTTTTTACTTTCTGACTGTGTCGTCGTTCTCATAGGGAGACGATAACGAGAGCTCGATACTCACATGTCAGATATCGTCCTGCACTTCACCCATTTATACCCTTTGTATACATGTGTTACGTTTCATTCATTCTTTCTCCCATATGTTAAGTGTACCCCAGATAATGTGCCATATCTTTATGTCTATACTTAGGACGTACTTTGGCCTGAGTATAGGGGGTATACACTATGTTGTTCTTTCTCTGTTCGGCTTCATCACTCCTGTCATTGCTTGTACTTAGGGATCTTTCATCCTACGTATAGGGGGAGTGATGCTACATTCTTTGTGATCTTTTCATCTGTATTTATATATCTTTTCTTCTTTTCTTCTTTTTGTTATCATTTTTATTTTCTACAAAAAAAGGTGTCGCCCCTTTTTGTCAGTTTTCTGTACATAGGACGCACTTTGTCCTAAGTATAGGGGGCGCACCCGAGTTCTTTCATTCTTTGATCCCCGTCACTGTCTCCTCTCTTGTTGATTTGCTATGTTATACTTAGGGATATCTCACCCTACGTATAGAGGGAGACAGCCCGAGCTGTGATTTGTTTATTCTCACCCTTGACCCTCCATGCCTTGTGTACAATATGTTATACTTAGGATTAGTTGATTCCAAGTATAGGGGGATGGTCAACTTCTTATTCATTTATTCCTTCATTTATTCAGTCGTTGTAGTATAGGATTTTCTTTACTCAGTACGTGTTATGTCTTCTCTTTTCACTTTCGATCTATGAGGACATACCTCATGCTAAGTATAGGGAGGTCGTATATACTATGTATATACTTTAGCCATAACTCATACTTTTGTATTATTAATAATAAATATGGCTAAAAATATTATGTATAAATATACAATTCATTAAATAAATTAATAAAAGGATATATATATATTCCTCAAAATTCTTTTTGTAAATATTGATTAATAAATTAGGTTAAAATGTTTTGCTAAATGATTTGAAAATTGGTTTGACCTATTCGGAAAACTTTTTGTAAAATGTTTTCAACCATTGTACAAAAAGATTTTGTTTAGAAAATTTATTTCTTTGTATGAAATAAATTTTTTTGAAAACATGTTTTCAGATGTTTGGAAAATGGTTGCAAAAATATTGTAAAAATCTATATCTACTATTTAAAAAACCATTGTAAATTAGTTTTCAAATGTTTGTAAATATTTTCAAAAATTATTTTGAACTATAGTTTTCAAATTGTTTTCAAATAAGTTTAAGTAATAAGTGTGTATATATATATCAATATAAACTAATAAAAATAATAAATATAATAAATATTTATCAATTGTATACACATACTAATAAAAATAAATAATATTTTAAACCTATAAATTCTTTAAATTATTGATCTTTGTAAACAAAAAGAAGCACGCCCATGTAAATAGTTGTACAGATTTTATACTTTTTAGTGCCAAAATTCTTTTTATTTTCTTTTTTATTTCCATTTTTTTGAGAAATTGGATCATTCTTTCTGCATTAAACATAACACTGCATAGCATTATCATTCTTTTGAATTGAGCTTGATGTTTGAACTAGTCCAAATAAAATTGAAGATTGGAGCTTGGTTGGAGCTTACTACACCTAACTGCACAGGAACCTTTTGGGAACTAGATTTAAGGTACTTCCGGTCTATTCAGACTTAATTCTTTGAGACTAAGGTTTGGGTTCAAGTCACCTCAACTAACTAACTAGAACTTTTCAAGGCACACGCATGACTCTTGTCGGTCGTGACCTAACTTGGACACTTGCACATTTCACTTGGCTCTGCTCAGTTGGAGTGGTGAGGGGAAGGGATTTTCTGATTTGAGACGCACACGAGTGGAAACATTCATCCTCGTCTAGTGAGGGAAGTGCACCCCAACCAGACATAGTTGCCAAGAGGTCTAAAGACAGGAGAGTGTGGGTTGCAAAAATGCTTCAAAAGAGGGATAGTCTTCGGGCTCAAGAGGGAAAACTCCTTATGTAAATGCCGTTGTAAATATTATGTCGAAAAAAAACTCCAAAAAATGTGAACAGACCTGATTGAAAATAAAATGCCTGACGGAGTATGTATATATGCTGTATAGAAAAAAACAAGCTTGAGTTTCAAAGTTATACCATGTGAGATTGCAACTAGATGACTTGACTACACTGGTCATTCATCCCTAGATAGGTAGCTACACTGGCTATCATACATTCTTCTCTTCACCCCCTCTTCTTGAGTCAGATGCCACTTGAACTTAGAAGGGAATACCCCTCTCCTCGAGGAAAGAGTCGTTGGATTGGGGAATCATTGGGTTGTCATTTTGAAGAAGTCAGTTCCTTTGTCATTTCAGTTGGGAAGAGCCACTATCACTTACACTGTACAAGTTAGCTTCATAGTCATAAGGGTTTGCGTATGATGTAGGCTAGTTCTGACCTGGCTATTGAGGTGGTTTGAACCGAGTTCTATGACTCTCGAAGGTTGTTGTGTTTAAATTTGGTTCTCGACCAGGTTCTACACACATTCTCACATCAAGGTCTAACCTGAGCTCCAAACTTTGATTTTGTAAAGACAAGTTTAATAATTAAAACCAATTCTATTCATTCTTTATTTTTCTTTTCTTTTTTAATTCTTTTGCATAAGTGTTCGCTAGTGACTAGCAAAGGCAAGTATAGGGGGTGAGGAATCTCCATTTCATCATCTTTATTCTATCATTTTGGCCTTAAAAACCCTATCTAATGCATGTAAATAGCATAAATTTGTACAGAATAGCATTCATCATCTATTGCATTTATTGTATAAATAGTGTGGTTTTTAATGCCAAAATTATAGAATAAAGAGAAGAAAATAAAAAGAATAAAATATCGAAGATATTTTATGACCCTAAACCCCGAGACCAAGTCAAGAATTGAGTTGGTCGACAAGGAATAAAGTAGGGGGAGATAAGGGCCAAGAATACAATAAAAAGTCCATTTATTCATTCATTATTTATGCATTTTTTATACATATTTTACAATTTATTATTTATACATCAAATATGGAAAATTTTTCCATGAATGTTGTATATAATAATGTAGATAAAAATACAAAATTGAGTTTGCACAAAAATAAGATATAGAGTACTTTTTATACACAAAGAAAAAAATCCAAAATCCCAACTTCACAGACCCATATCTTTCATAAGCTATTTAATGGTGGTGGTTTCATATTTTTATGGAGTTACGGTGTGAAAGTTGGGTTTTGGACCCTTATTGTACATTGTAACCGAATAAAACATTCATTATATTCATTCCTTATTATTTTTACAAATTCATATTTTTATAATTTTGTAAATATTATTTATGACCTATGTGCGCCTACGTGGACCTATCAGCATCCAACGATTGTATACCTCTGGTCAACTCATCCTCCAAGTGATCTGACCGCCGATGCCTGTCTCAACCCACCTTTTCCACCATTTTTTCCGCTCGCCCCATCCATTTACCGCGATCTCTTCCTTCATGAAAAATAATCATTGATCATTGTAGATTCACACCAGCCCCTTCTATACTCTGTTCATAATTCGACTTCATTCCAATCAACCGGTCCAATAAGGGTGCCATATTGTGTCTAAATGAAAACCTTTTTCCTTATTGATTTTTTGGCTACTGATCCAAGTCTAGGAGTCCCGTTCTTTCATCTAGGAAGCTTCCTCGTGACTGGAGGAGCTTCCCGGTGGTTGGAACCAGCTCAAGGAGGACGGAGGTGCACCCACGGCCTCCCTCGCTAGCGACCCTGCTCCCCGAGCTCCCTCGGGTATAAGAGTTGTGTTCTCTTTGTCTTTTTAGCTTAGTATTAGTTGTAGCTCTCGTTTTATGTCATTTATTTCGCATTTTAGCTAGCTAATTAGGTAGTGTAGGTTAAGTTAGCTCGCCAGAGCTCCCAAGCTCCGGCCGCCCATCCAATGTCCTATCACATGTTTCCGACGCGCTTTCACCAACAAAATCCTCTCCCTTCGCTTCTTTGCATCCCACGTATATTCCATCACCTCGACTCCTTCTGGATCAAGTACACTACTCTCCCTACGTTGCCCTTCGCTAGAGAGCGCCACCATGCTCCACTTCACCCATTCCTACTGGTCAAAGCCCTTCAGGACCTTCTGTTCTTGTGTGTTAACATCTTTTGCAGGTTCATGAGGCTACAGACCCATGTTGGGGTCGATTTTGGATTCTTGCAGGTACCTGGGACACCTCCTCTTCCCTGACCTTGCGGAGGCACTACGGCATACTCCGGTGGATTTTAGAGCCTTCAGCCACTAGGAGACGTTGTCGGGAAGCTGTTGAGCCTCCATTGGGCGTCTCAGGTGGTCGGAGTCACATGCAATCGTCGATTGAAGCTTGACTTGGCCCGTGTTCTTCCCTGTTCATACAGGGGAGTTCACGACCGTTCGATCGAGCCTCAACGTCCAGGTCTCTAGTCGTTCGATTGTCCACCTCGCAGTCGAACGATCAAGAGTTTGGATCTAATCCTGGCCATTCATCTGTGAAGCGCCATCGGCTCTCCAAAGCGTGTCGCGTGTCAAGTAAAGAAAGGACAACCATTGGATGGCGCGCTACTTTGGGGGTAATTTACATTTTCGCCCCACATTTTTCTGTATTTATTAAATAGTTTTATAAATAAATATTACATTAGAAATAATTGGAAAGTTTGTGTACGACCCCCTTGTAGTTATTGCAAATTACATTTTGGTCCTTCCTAAGCGTGTCATGTGTAGTCCCACGTGATGGCAATTTTTGCATATATGATCCTGGTGTATTTTGTAATTGTGAAACAATCCAATAAAATATTAATTCCATTGTATTTTTTGGCATATTTGCATTGTACCCCCTTGCATTTATTTTATTTGCAAAAGTGCCCCTGCCAGGACATACTTTCACGCCACATGTTTCATCATTTTTGGGCATTTTAATCATTTTATAAAAATCAAATAAGCATTATTCATTCCCTGTATAAATTAGAAAATACCAAAAAATAGAAAACATGTCTAAAAATTCCATATATATAGTATATTTTGTCCTATTTTAATTACAGACCAAAAATCACTAAAAAGGAAAAACAAAAAGCTTAAAAAACGAAAAACCCTAAGATCTTTTATAAAAATCTAAAAAAATCCTTTACAAATCCAAAAATATGTTTTTCTATTTTTTTATATAAATATTTATATATTAAAATTAATTTGGATAATTTTGAGACTTATTTACTATTTTTAATATTGAAATCAGTTTCAGAATATTAATTAATCCCTTATTTCGGGTGTTTTGGACTTTAAAATACATAAAAATTAACAAAAAAATTCCAGAAAAATAATATTATTATTATAAAAATATAAAAAGCTCAAAAATATTGTATTTACTGTATTTTGACTATTTTTACATGTTTATATATCTATAGTACCTATATATACCTTATATTGTATATATACACATATATATCTTTTATTTAAATGAAAAAGAAATAGAAAAATATAAAAATATAAAAAGAAAATGCAAAAATATAAAACAAAAAAATAAATTGATATATATATATATATTAAAGACCCATAAAAACAATAAAAATGGACTAGAGATACAAGACAAATTTTTGAGCATCTTTTTGCCTCCTACCGTTTGCTCCCTGTGTTCGACCTCTACACGTACTTACACCTATACACATTTATTGTAGAGTTATAATAAATTTTAGCTCCGTATTTTTGCTATTCATTGCTTTATTTTTGTTGTGGTTTAATTGTTGACTAACCCGGGTTTCGTGAGCGGTCGCTTCAGCGACATAGTGGTCTCGCCAGTATAGACTACTTCAGACCCTTGCAAAATCCGTGTTATAATGTGCCTCACCTCCACCAGCACACAGGAGCACAACCATCAACCACCTTCTTCGTCGAGCAGCAACGCCCACCACCTCGGTCGCTTGGCTCTGCATCGACCATCGTTATCGCCCCTGCAAGCTAGCCATGCCGCAACGGCTCGTCTTCGCATCACGATAGATCCTCTAGGCTGCTTAGACCCTCTGTTGATATGTAGCTCGCCAGCAACCGTCGTCGACCCCCATCTTCACCACGGGTTGTGCTTGTGCATCTTGACCCACGTGTAGCAGTCTCCACTACCCTCACCTACGTTGTGTCTACCTTTGCGTGCCTCCGCTGAAGCCACAACTCATCACTCGGTCATTCGTGTGTCGATCGGCTGAGCTCTCGCCACCGTCAGCTCGCTCTGCGGGCTACGCACCCACGCCCAGCACATCAACCAGCCTCGCCCCATCTACTAACTCGGTCAATGTACTAGGGTCTTCATTTAGCATAGCAATCACAACATACCCACCTCACGTGCACGACACGTGAGGGCTGGGGAAATTGTGCACTTTCCTCTAGAGAACCAGCAAATCACCGAAGGTGCCCCCGTCATTTTGAGGACCTGTGTACAACACGTAAAATCAAGGAGAAATTGCAGTACAACCCATCTCGTTCTCCAAAATTCACAAAGGCACCCCAGGCTCACGTGCACAACATGCCCCTATTAGAAAAATTATAGTCAAACCCACATGGGTTATGGTAATTAAAGAAATGCATTTTGCACCATTTCCTTTCATTTATTTTAAATCTGTGTTGCATTTAAACCCTTGCATTTGCATATTAATGTGAACAAGATTTTGCATCATTTTTTATTCAAAAAGTGCATTGTATAGAACAATCATTTTTTTCTAATGAGTACTATTTGCAAATTGTGAACAATGACTAATTTATTATAATTAATTTGGTGAAAACGTGCATAGTTTACCCATTTTATTCTCTGAAATTGATATTAAACTAATCTTGCTGCAAAAAATATCAAAAAATTATAGTAGGAAGATTTTACTTTCTTCTACATAGTATCCAAATTTCATGACATTTGCACGTATATCGAGGCCAGAATAAAATATTATGTGATTAAAGTAATTAATTTTTCATATACTGTAAACTTAGTATTTTAAGATTTAGAATTTCATTGATAGAAATTCATTAGATACATCTAGGATAATTTTAGTTACTGAAAATAATTAGGTTTTCTATTTATTAAAATTAATTTGCAAAAAAATCACCTTGCATTCATGTTTAATACATAATTAATACATTTTATATCAGAAAATTTTGAAAAAATTGCAATCATTAATTTCATCATTTTTCACTTTCTGGTCAAGTTTGAAGATTTCTGGACTTGATTTTGTAAAAATTTACAATTTAGTCCCTAAACTAGCCTGAATTTGCACAACATTTTCACTTACATAAAAAATAAAAAATGCTTCCATGAAAACCTACATTCTAGATCACCGATTAATCAACTAAGGACACAGTTGCCTCCCTGAGTCGAACCCGAGGCTTGCCCAGGTTAAAAAATACATAAAACTACACTTAATTCACTTGATTGATTTTGTTATATGTGTGATTATTTTTTATTGATCCTAATTGCTCGACTATAACACAATTCAGCATCATTAATTAGGGTAATTTCGGGTTTGTCGCTTCTCTACCAAGAGGAGTCACTAAAATCTGGACCTGTTTCATCAATCCCTCGGAATGGAAGCGTCATGGTTATACAATCCTTTATGATCACATCACCCTCGAGTATTCCCAATACACATACATCATGCATACTAGAAGACCTAGAATAAAACCAAAGATTTAGATCAATTTAGACTGTCTTCTTCAGGGTTTTATCATTAAGTTTCTCATTTGATCATTGGGATTTGGTATCGATCATATACCTTCCAAAAGCATATATCATACATAGGTATTGATCATATACTTTCCTAAATCATATCAAACCTACAAATTCAGTCAAGTTTTCAAAACGAGATGATCGTGTAGCTCATGTCTTCTGGTTCAGTAATGAACATGTATGAACCCTTTGAGAGATCATATTACTCATATGCCCTAGTATGCACACCAGCTCACCGGCATATAGACCTTGATTAGATCATCATTTTTTTGGTCTACCAAATATACATACTCAAACATATAGTAACACATCTGTCTCCGGTTAAAGTATGTGAGCATATATCATGATAATATACGACATAGGCCTTGGTTATCTCGTAAGTCAACTCTTTGACCTAACTGATATAACACCTCTGAATCTCTATTCCAACGTATAGGATTTGCATCAAGTTATCGGTTAGATATCAGCCAAAAAGAGAAAGGATTTCCATCTCCTACTTAGGTTGGAGATCATCTCTTAATAATCATTTGATGGTGCTTGACGAGTCTTCAATCGAACTCTTTAGATATTCATCCAATCACCAGCCTTTATTATTCAACAATTGAATGAACAGTTGTATAATCATTAAGAGGGCCATGATATATAACCCTAATCGTACTAAGGGACCTATTATGCAAATTAATTATTATTAATTTCAGATCAGTGAATGATATTTGCAACAACATTTATTGCATAATGGCTCGCCATGGGCTCGCATATCCAACAATCTCCCACTAGCCCAAAGAGCCATTAATGGGATAATCTTTGAACCCATACTTTGTTAGCCGTGTGAGCCCGAGGCGAACCATTCCGACAATTAAAGTTATTGTAAGATTTGATTTATCAATAAAAGTTATTGGTTATTTCACTCCATGTCTGAGGTTAAATGAAATGCACTATAAGGTCTCTCTATACAATTAGGGTTATGTATCGTGGCCATCCTAATGATCATACAGCTATCGATTAAATGTTTGAATCGTAGAGGCTGGTGTTTGGATGAATATCTAAGGAGTTAGATTGAGGACTCATCAAGCACCATTAAATGATTGTTAAGAGATCATTTCCATCTTGAGTAGGAGATGGCAATCCTTCCGATATCTGACCAACCTCTTGATGCAGATCCTATGCATGGGAGTAGAGATTCCAAGGTGTCAGATTAGTTAGGCCAAAGAGTTGACTTAACAAGATCTAGATAACCAAGTCCTATGATGTACACTATCACGATATAGGCACACATCCTCTGACCGGAGACAGATGTATTGCTATATGTCTAAGTATGTACATTTGATAGACCGATAGGTTGATGACCCAATCAAGGTCTATACACCGGCAAGCTGGTGTGCATATAATGGCACATGAGTGATACGATCTCTCAAACGGATCATACAGGTTCACTTGAGAACCGGAAGACATGAGCTCACTTAAGAGGTATTGGGACCGATCAAATTCCATGCATGGTCATCTTTCTTTGGAAGCATGACAAGAATTTGAAGGTGTGATATATTCTTCTGGAAAGCATATGATCGGTACCAATTCCCAATGATCGAATGAGAAACTTGATAATGAAACTCTAAAGATGACAGTGAAAATTGATCTATGTCTTTGGGTTTATTGCAAGTCTTCCAATATGCAGGATGTACATGTATTAGGAATACCTAAAGGTGATGTGATCATAAAAGATTGTATAACCATGACGCTTCCATTCCGAGGGAGTGAAGAAACAGGTCTAGATTTTAGTGACTCCTCTCAGTAGAGAAAGTAATCTGATCTTGGTCCAAATGTTGGACATTGATCTAAATATGATTCAGATGCAATGAGAAGATTAGATTTACAGCCTTGATTTAATCAAACATCTATGAGAGGTCCATGAGATCTGAATTTGAGAGATGATCTCAATATCCAAGTCACTATACGTGGAACGTACAATCGCCCTGTCCATATATCCAAGTATCTACGGAGAAAGCACATTATTCTTTAAAGAGTTCGAGAATAATTCCATTGTTAGATTATATCCAAGCATTGAGAAATAGATAATTAAATATGATTTAATTATTATGGATAAGTCTAATGTGGATAGCACTATCCAATTATTCATATATATATATATATATATATTATAAATGTGATTTATAATTTATTAGAGAGATCTCATTGTAATTTATATTTGTTGATTAATTATTGATGTGAATTGGATTCACATTGGATAATTAATTGAAAATAAAATCTACATTTTATTTTGGGTTGTGAATGTGATTTACAAATTTCCAATGGCATGATTGCAATATTCACAAGATAATTATGAATTATTTTTATTAGATAATTTACAACAAGTGTTGTTGTAAATATTAAAGATTTTCATGAGATAATGTAATCTCATGAGTTGGAAGAAGATTGTCTCCTTCCCATTAAAGGTGGTGGACGACCACCAAGTCCTAATTGGAATGGGTGGTCATCCCCCCCTCTTAAGGGATGAGGCTGATCTCCTTCCTAGTTATCTTCATAGGTAATTGATTTAATATTAAATTAATTTATATTGATTATTCATTATATATTTAATCAATTAATTTATTTGTTGTTGTGTTTTTACAACAAGATCATGGCTATTGAAAGAAACACAAATCAATCTCATCCATTGATTTTGTGTTGTCCATGGATTGAGATCCATGGACTCCCAAAATAATATACAAGAAGAGGCACCCCCTTGCTCTTCAAGGAACATCAAAAATATATCTCTCTCTCCCTCATTCTCACGCCAAAATCTCTCTCTATCTTGAGTGGTCATCCACTCTGATCTTAGAGTGAAGGATATCGACATCGTCACATCACTTGTGTTGCTGCATCGACTACTTGTGGATCTCCATCTTCTTTTGTGCATCTCACTCATAAAGAAGACATTTGATCTCGTGAGACGAGATCTAGAGATTCATTTCTTGGATCAACTACTTGGATTGCGAGAAGCACGCAATTCATCTCCATGCTCACAAACGTCTCCTCTGACAGATCGAACTTTAGAGAGGAGGTCTCTTTGTTTAGAGACTTGATCACAACCACGCTATAAGAGGTATTCCTTTATCTAGTATGTGGTTTAGATGAAACAACCGAGATTTTTTTTTGGATCATATGATTGCATCGATTAAAATTTTCAATTCCGTTGTATCGAGCAATTAGTGTGACTAACCGCTACCGATCGTATATGGTGTGATCCCCATGCTTCTGCGATGCGCTTAAGGATTCTTCCATATCTTCAAACACTCATGGTTTGATAAGTTGACTAGTCACTTTGTTCCTGAGAGATTATGCCAGGTCCTTTTACGGTACTTGCATATCTCCTAGTAATAGTGCTCGCATCAAATGTGAATGTTGCATTTTATGAAACTAATACTCAATTTTTGTAAAGCAGTTATAGTGTCTTTAATACTACAATTCGATAATCATTATAACCGGTATGTAATTTCAATTATCCTTATCATAATAACCTTATTCCTAGATATCTCTATCTCTTAAGACTAACCTAGTCTTAAGCCTTATAAGGTATCTGAAGATAAGACCTTTTAGATCACTATATATAAAGTCTTAATTTCTTGAAAATAAGACTTTGAGATCACTATCTCAAAAATCTTGTCACCTTTTAAGGTGATTTTATTATTGCAAATAAGTGTTTTATCTCCATAGTAGGATTAGTAATAGTTTACTACTCCCACTGCATGGCAGACATTTCGCTTTTGGTACACATCTAGTAGACACCGGACTTCTCATTAATGATGCACTTGGGAGAGCAGTTTTAGCATTCACTTCCTCAACTCTTTGAGGTGTTATCCATTCAAATAGGTCAGTATTATATACTAAGGGAAGGAAGTCTTCCTTGGGTTTTCCCAAAAATGAAATGTATCCAAGGTGTACCACTAATGTGACGGTCCCAATACTCTCTTCTCTTTTCTTCAAAACAGTTTCAGAACTAAGATATAAGAGGCATCCTTGAGATCATATCTCAAGCTATGGAACAACTAGATTATAAAATACTTATTATCACCCTTATATCATTCCAAATGATTAGGATTTTATCTACATTTAGCTTGATGAACACAATGGCACTCCCACTAGGCTTCACATGGTTCATTAAGATTCTACCTGAAATCATAACAATTATGATTTCATCAAATAGATGGAGTTCCTTTAGCTTGTACATCTTGCCTTCCTAACAATGAAACCTCGAGGCTACTTTATATGAATATCCTTCGAGAGGTATACATAGAGGAATGCAATCTTGACTTCCATCTTGTAGATGTTATAGTCATGTAGTGTATCTATAGTTAACAATAATCTGATGAGTTTAGGAAAGGTCACTGAAGAGCAAATCTCATTGCAAGCGATGTCTTCTCTTCGTGTGTATCTTGTGGATATGAGCCATGCTCTAAAGGTCACTACCTTCTCATCAGTTTCCATCTTTCTCTTGAAGATCCATTTACAGCTAACAAGTTTTACCCTTATAAGGGGATCCTTCAGGGTCCATACACAACATTTGTATATGAAGTCTACTTTAGACATTATTACTAACATCCATCTTTCCATGTTATGATCCTCAGAAGCTTCATCATATGAAGTCAGATCATTATCAGATTTATCTAACACATGGAATCCATACCCTTTAGGCGGTCTTATTGCCTTCAAACTAAGGTATGAGTGTTTCATCTTTAATTGTCCTTTTAGTTTTTGATTCCAGGAGCCTCATTTAACTTTCCAAGATCAATGAGTTCCTTTACTTCATTTTCATCTTGATTCTCAAGAAAGTCATCCTCTAAGAATCACATTCTTAGAGATGAAATCTTTTAAGAATCTCAAGCTCATAAAGTAGGTATCCAATACCATCCTTTATATTCCTAAAGAAGTAGCACTCTCTGGTGCTAGATTCCAGCTTACTTACATCCATGATGTGGTCATGGACCAAGCAACCCTAAATCCTCAAGTGTCCAACACTAGGATAGGTTCCAAACCATAGCTAATGAGGATTTTCAGGTTTAGATTCGCATGGAATCTCATTAAGGATATTATTTCTACTACATATATACCAGGAAGCTAAGAGGTAATTATGTTGATATTCATCATTGATCAAATCATGTCACACATGATCCAATTGTATCTCCCTACAACTCTATTGAGGTAAGGTGTATTAGGAGTGAGATAGGATTGATATTCCTGTCTCCATAAGGTATTCCTTGAATTCATTTAATATGTACTTGCTACCTAGATTAGATTAAATTCATTTTCATTTTCCTTCAAACTTTGATTATAAATCAAAATTGAGAAATCTTTGAACATTTCAAAGGTTTCTAAGGTGAAGGGAAGAAGTCCCATATCACAAATAATCATCAATTGATATCACATACCATTAATGTTTATTTTGATATAGATGATCCACATACATCAATATGTATGAGATCTTCAATACCTTGGCATCTTACAACATTTCGAGAAGGGTGCATTGGACATTTTTTACTTTGAATCTATATTCATAAGTATGTAAGCTTTGAACCTTCAGACAATCTCAAGTTTCATCTCTTACTAGTCTATGGATCACATCAACAGACATATGTCCAAGGTTTGATGCCAAATCAATGTCAATTGATCTTTATCCTGCTTTCTATCTTCTAAGGTTTAACTCTTCGATATATATTAATGAACCATTCATTAATTTTCTAATTTAGTAGAGTCCTCTAGATGTTAGATTACTTTCTGAGATATATTCATCATAACTCTTTATGGTAGGTCTATTCCAGAATTCGTGTTTATTTCCAATAGTTAGAAATAAATAATGAGTGTATTCTAATATATAGGTTATAGAGACATTTTCTAAGACAAAGAGATCTCCCACTGAAATATGAAGTCTATCTATCCATTGGAAATTGTTGCAACAATTGCATTAACATCTATGTGGGTGACTATTAAACCTTAAGATCAAATTTTCTAATCTTCTAAAACATATGCAACCAATTTCAAGTGTTATTAGAAGAAGGAGATACAATTATTAGACTTTGATCTTATCTAATAAGCAAGTCAATTTCAATGATTATACGTAGACATAGATAGTTATGATGCATTATCTGAGTTCATCTCTAAGATCCTAGATAGTCTATATAGACATACTATCATGTGATCGGCTTATTGCAATATTGGCATTCATCCAACGTTTTGGATGTCGTATGTATGAAAGTCATAGAAATACAGTCATCTCTTTAATTTTCCTTCTTACTTGGGTCCGACCCATGCTTCCACTATGCTCCCTTCATCTATAAGCAACCATTGCTTAAGACAGAGGAACTCTTATGTACTCATAAGATTTCAATATAAGAGCATTTCCACATTTATACATGCTTCATTTAGTTCATACAATATGAATCTTTTGAAGCTTCATGAATGACTAGAGCATAGATAGTAGAATGACGACACTCATTGTATCTACATCTATCTTAACTCTTGAAGGACTTGGTTCAGGTAGGTACTCAAACATTTTGAGTACATCATCTTTTATCAAAGCACCATTCTGTATGGTACAGTGAACCATGTCATTCATGATTAAATTTTGAGAGCACATATGTATGTCAAAACATCTTTTTAGGTTTTATAAGGATTTTCGATAATTATGATCATCGTCGACATGATACTTCCAAAGCACACTCGATGAGAGATCAAGGCTTAGAGACATACAACCATGGATTATTGTCCTATTGTCTATTTAATTGTTATTCCTCATCATTATGAGGAAACTTGCACATTTCAACCACATACACTATGTGTCCAATTGCAAGTACAATATCTTAATCATGAATCCAATTCATGATAATTTACTGATTATTATTGAGTATAATTTAGAGTGGGTTTAATATAGGTTATCTGAAAGAATAAATTAGCAAAAATACTTATTTTACTTTGATTTAGGATTTTTTATATGAAAGTTGTCTTGCCTTGTCAACTCTGAAAGTTCATTCCCTTATTCACTTTCAAAGTATAATTATACCTTTGTTACATCTCAATAATATGAGAACTTGTAACTTGGATAACAAGAAGCAGGAACTCATTCCTCCTACAAGTCCAACTTGCATTTCCCAATTCGGTTTTTAACACCCAAGCCCACCACCCCTAAGGCGATGGTGACCCATCGTTAATTGAACCAATCGTCAACATGATTAGAACTCGCAATGTGCAATCCAATATTACCCCAATAATATGAGGACTCGATATTGGGGTCACTGTGCATGCGGACTTACTCTTTCAAGAAGCAAAAAATATGATCCATGTGCACTTGTATGCAGGAGCTGTCTGTTCGGATAGGCATCTCCTACATACATTCCATGGTGACGGAACCCTTCTCCTCGACAGGAGACCACGGATGTCACTTATGTGATCCTCCATATCATGTTCAGATTTTAATTAATTATTATTAATCATACTCACATAATTAATTCTTCCAAAGGAAAATACAACTCTATTCATAATAGAGTGTATAATTGGATCTAATTAATTTAATCATATTAAATCAATCATTAATCCAATTCAATCAACTAACAAATAATCTTGATTGTTACTTGAAGGATGGTATAATCTCAAAAATACATATTATTCAAATTTTAATAATTAGAAAAATACATCATGATCTCTTCAAGTATTATTCTTTCCTTACATGTTGTCATGACCAGTACGCACAGGATGTGGGACAAATCACTCACGGAGCATACTGCTACCCAAACAATCCCCGACTAGACACCATATCCGCCTCAAGTCTGGATAATGTGATTTGATCATATTGTATTTGAGATGATATTCGATCTTTCAACCGAAGTTATTCCATATAATGTTTATCAAACCATTTTGTTTAATACTATAAGGATATTTTCTAAACAAATCCTCAATCCTATTCAAGTAACAATGTTTTACATGTGGAGATTTTCCTATAACTATTGTAGGATAAACTAGGATTTTCATGAAACATTCATTCAAAGGCCTAAGATGATCAATTAATTATTTTCATAATTATTAGAAATCATATTTAATAAAGGTAAATTGATAGTTTTCATGATTTCCATTGAATTGTAAACGCATTAAGTAAAGAGGTTTGGTGATCTAATCATCTTCCGACCCACCTCCACTAAATATGGAATATTTAGTGTAAACGGAGTCAGAATCGCATAAAATAAATTCGAGCGATTTTCTGGTTTGATTCTCTACTTAATTCAAGTGTTATTTTATTTTTCATGATGAGAAAACAATAAGCAAAAATAACTTTCTTACAGATCCATGGAATCATGTAAAACATCTTTCATAGTGGGAACTCTTCGAATCATTTTCATGCACTTTTGGTACTAATATTAGGCTACTATTTTGGGGACATATTTAGACATTCTAAATACAATTTATTAACTAAAAAATACAACAAAGAATGTTGCATCCAATGCAAAAATAATGAGTCTTGTGCATCTGAAACATGAACCTTGATCACTTAGGATTTTAGATCATATACAAGACCTCCATCTACTCTGATACCAACCGTAAGCGCGTCACGAAAGCATGAAGATCGCATCATATGCGATCGGGAGCGACTAGTCCTACTAGTAGCTCGTGGCAGCGGAATTTTTTGAAAAAATTAAATGCGATGAAACCACATGATCCAAGAACACTTTTCAGATCATTTTATATAAACCACTAAGGGTATTAGTGTTATCTTTTGAAGTGTGGTTGCAATCGAAGTCTCTAAACAAAGAGAACTCATGTCTCATGTCCGACCCGACGGAGGAGACGGTTGCGAGCTCGTTGATAAGATGCGGGCTTCTCACAATCCAAGATGGTTATCAAAGCGACAAATCTCATGATCTCAACACACAGGATTCGGTGTCTTCTTCACGAGTGAGACACAACTAAGGAGAAGGAGATACATGACAGGTCGAAGAGGTGGCACGACGGTGTGGCTACGCAGACGATTCTCTCTAAGACATAAAGTGGATGGCCACTTAGAGAGAGAGATGGGAGTATAGTATGAGAATGAGAGAAAGCTGATACAATTGTTGTAAAAGAAGGTCTAGGGTTGCATCTTTTTTATAGTATTTTGGAAGTCCATGGATTACAATACATGTGAAACACAAAATCAATGGTTGAGATTGATTTGTGTTTCTATTCAAAGGCCACGATTTTGTTGTAAAAATACAAAATAATAATTTAGATTAAATTAAATATATTGAATAATCAACATAATTTAATTTTAACTAAATCAATTAGGATAGAGGGATTATGAAGGAGGTCACCCACCTTCCTAAAATAAGGGGGACGACCATCCTTGAGAATATGTCAAAGTGTGGTCATCAACCTTCCATTAAATGGATGGTGTTATACTTCTAATTTAATCTTTCATATATATATATATATATAAACTTTTGTTGTAAATTAATTCACAAAAATAATTCCAAATTAGTTTGGTGAATGTTGCAATCATGCCATCAAATAATTGTGAATCAGATTCACAACCCAAAAATAAAATGTAAATTGTATTTCTAATTAATTTTCAATGTGAATCCAATTCACATCAACAATTAATTTGGAGATACAATTTACAATAATCTATCTCTGATATATTATAAATCACATTTATGTTATATATAATTAATGTGGATAGTGTTATCCATATTATTCATATCCTTGATAATTAAATCACATTTAATTATCTAGGATAATCATTCTCATGCATCGAAATAATATGAATCACATTCACATTATTCATGATAATTAAATAATATTTAATTATCAATTTATCAATTCTCAGATACATTATTTGTTAATGGAATTATTTCTTGAACTCTTTCAAGAACAATGCGCTTTCTCTACAGATACTTGGAGGACAGGGCGATTATACGTTCCATGTATAGTGACTTGGATACATCTCAAATCCAGATCTTGAGGACCTCCCAAAGTTGTTTGATTAAATCAAAGCCGTAAATCAAATCTTCTCATTACATCTGAATTGTATTCAGATCAATGTCCAATATTTGGACTAAGATCAGATTACTTCTCTATTGATAGAAGTCACTAAAATCCAGACCTATTTCATCACTCCCTCGAAATGGAAGCATCATGGTTATACAATCATTTATGATCACATCACCCTCGAGTATTCCCAATACCCATACATCATGCATACTGGAAGACATAGAATAAACCCGGAGATTTAGATCAATTTAGACTATCTTCTTCAGGGTTTTAACATTACGTTTCTCATTTGATCATTGGGATTTGGTATTGATCATATACTTTCCAAAAGCATGTATCTTACCTAGGTATTGATCATATACTTTCCAAAAGCATATATCAAACCTACAAATTCAGTCAAGCTTCCAAAGCGAGACGACCATGCACGAAATTTGATCCAAATATCTCATGATTTAGCTCATGTCTTCCGGTTCAGTAAAGAATCTGTGTCATCCCTTTGAGATATTGTATTAGTCATATGCCCTAGTATGCACACCAGTTCGCCGGTGTATAGACCTTGATTAGATCATCAAGCTATCATTCTACCAAATGTACATACTCAAACATATAATAACACATCTGTCTCCGGTCAGAGGATGTGTGCATATATTGTGATAGTATACGACATAGATATTGGTTATCTCGATCCTGTTAAGTCAACTCTTTGACCTAACTTATATAACACTTCTAAATCTCTACTCCTATGAAGAGGACATGCATCAAGAGGTCGGTTACATATGAGCCAAAAAGAGAAAGGATTGACATCTCCTACTCAAGCTGGAGATCATCTATTCATAATCATTTGACTGTGCTTGATGAGTCCTCAATCTAACTCTTTAAATATTCATCCAAGCACCAGCCTCTATGATTAAACAATTGAATCAATAGTTGTATGATCATTAAGATGTCCATGGTACATAATTTAAATTTTATTAATGGACCTATCATGCAAATTAATTATTCTTCATTTCAGACTAGGGAATGATATTTGCAATAACATTTATTGCATAATGGCTCGTCGTCGGCTCGCATGTCTAACAAAGAGTGACTAAATGTTTTGTCTAAGCCTCATCTATGGTTTCCCGCCATAAAAACCTCAAAGAGTTTTGAGCTTATAAAAACCTCAAAGGGAAAACAAGCCATATTCTAAAGAATGTAAATCAAATGGTCTTGTAATGAAAATTACCTGAAAAGAGTTGCGGGTACCCCGCCTGCATATCTGCTTCAATCTCCCATGTCTCCTCTTCGACACTCTATCAATGACATAAGACTTTGACTAGGGGAACCTCCTGCTGAGAAGTTTCTTCACAACACTATCTAGTATATGCACTGACATCTCCTCATATGTCAAGTAAGGCTCCACGTTAAGATCTCCGTAGTTGATGATGTGGCGAGGGTCATGCACATACTTTCTTAAGTTCGATATATGGAAGATGTTTTGGATGGCCGACATGTGTGGAGGAAGGACTACTCGATAGGCCACCTTCCCCACATGGACAATGATCTCAAATGGGCCAATGTATCATGGCAGTAATTTGCCATGAACACTGAATCTTTGCACTCCTTTCATGGGATATACTCGTTAAAATACCTAGTCTCCTACACGTATTCACAAAGAATCCATAGGTATGCATGATTAAGTCGAAGATCAAAAGAAGTTCATATTTGAAAAATGGCGCGAGAAGAGTATCGATTTACCTAGAACTCCAAATCTCTCCACCACTGATTTGCATAGCTTTTCTAGCAGCTCTACGCCGCCAGAATCCTTCACCTCACAAGGTCAACAACCCTTGCAGTCTCCTCCAGGAGATCCACGGAGTAGAGAGTGTGGTTACCTACCTCACGCCAACTGAGAGGCTTGAGGCATCTCCACCCATATAGAGCCTCAAAAGGTGCCACGCTGATGCTAAAATGGTTGTTATTGTTGCATGTAAACTCTACCAATGGTAGGTGGTCCTTCCAGGACCCTTTCCACTCCAGAGTGTATGCACATAACAAGTCCTCAAGCATCTGGATGGTGAGCTCATTTTGTTCGTTGGTCTACAGTTGGTAGGCCGAGCTCATCTTCAGCTACATCTGTAGTGCTAACATGACTGGTTCCAGTAATGAGATGTGAACCTCGAGTCTCTATGAGACACTACCTCTCAAAGTACACCATGAAGCTTGATGATGTTCTGAACATATAAACTGGCCAGCTGAGATGGAGTGTAGGTTATGCTAACATGTATGAAATGGGCTGACTTGGTCAACCTGTCAACAATGACCCAAATAGCATCATGGACACCCAGCATCCTTGGCAATTCAGTGACAAAATCCATTGAGATGCTCTCCTACTTCTACTCGGGAATGAGGAAATACTGCAACAAACTGGGCAGTCTCCTATGCTCCATATTGATAATCTGACAGGTCAAGCACTTACTAACATGACGAGCCACATCACGCTTCATCCCATCCCACCAGAAATGCTTGCGTAGATCATGATACACTTTCGTACTGCTAGGATGAAAAGATAACCATGAACCGTATGCCTCATCAAGGATATCTCTATTCAATTGCTCATCATCGGGCACAACGGCCCAACCAACCTTCCACAAAATGGACTCCGCCACTACAAAATCACAGCATTCATACTTAATGGCATGAATGTATCTATCTCTGATCCAAGGATCTGTCCGCTAACCTTCTACCATGCGATCCAATAAACTGTTGAATCATGGAGGAACGACAGTAGATTTGGACACACTCTCATGAGGATGCCAATTAATCAATATACAAGTGTGTCCCACGTATACAACCAGTTCATCATACCCTCTACATGAGATCTCTTGATAAGTGTATCTGCCACCACGTTTCCTTTAGTGGGATGGTAAGAGATCATGCACTCGTAATCCTTCAATAGCTCAATGTTCAGCTCCTTCTGATTGAAAATGTACTTCCAACTCTCATGGTTTGTGTAAATCTCAAAGTTCACCCCATAAAGATAATGGCGCCAGATCTTCAAGGCAAAAACAACTATCGTCGACTTCAAGTCGTGGATGGGTAACTCCGCTCATGCGGCCTCAATTTATGTGATGCATATGCAATCACGTGTCCTCACTGCATGAGTACCGCTCCTAGGTTGTTTGACGAAGCATCGGTGTAAACTTCATAGTCTTCGATACTTGACAGAAGTGCAAGAATGGGATCGGTCATTAGCCTATCCTTCAATATCCTAAAATCCTTCTCATAAGAATCGTCCAAGACAAAAGTAACTCATTTATGTGTCAACCATACATTGGGGAGAGCAAGTCGTGAAAAGTCGTTAATGAAGTGTCTGTAGTAGCCTGCTAGCTGAAGGAAACTATGAATCTGAGTGATCGTCTTGAGCTACTCACGAGACATAACTACCTCAATCTTTGTAGAATCAACTGTGACTCCATCCCTAGAAATGGCATGCCCAAGGAATGAGAAATGGGATAACCAAACTTGCACTTTCGAAGCTTGGCGTACAACTTGTGCTCTCGAAGTGTGTCAAGGACTATCTTCAAGTCATTTACATGGTCCCAATCATTCCGAGAATATATAAACACATCATTAATGAAAACGACCATGAACATGTCTAGGTACAGATGAAAGATCATGTTCATCAAGTTGATGCATGCAGTAGGGTCATTTGTGAGACCGAATGGCATCACGACGAACTCGTAGTGCCCATATTGAGTCCTAAACGCTATTTTCGAGGTGCCAAATCCCAAATCCCCAACTAATGATAATCAAATAAAAGGTCGATCTTTTAAAACACTGAATATCCATGTAGTTGGTCAAAAAAATCATCATTGTGTGATGAAGGATAATTGTTCTTCATCGTTCATGTGTTCAGCTACCAGTAATCAATGTACAAACTCATGGATCCATCCTTCTTCCTAACAATGAGTACGGGAGCACCCCAAGGTGAAGTGTTTGGTCTCATAAAACCAAAGTCATGTAACTCTTGTAACTTCACCTTCAACTCTCTCAACTCAACCAATGCCATTCAGTATGGAGCCATCGAGATTGACTTTGTATCGAGTGGTAACGTGATATCAAACTCAATCTCTCTCTCCATCCCCCTCTCTCTCTCAAGAGATAAACCCAAAAGTTATCGAGAAACTCATCATGGTAGTCTTACACCACCCTAATGTCCCGGGACATCAGCTCTCTTTCTGATGCCTCTTGAACAAAGGCTAGAAATGTATCACATCCTTGGTCAATGAGTCTCTGAGCTCTCAACACTGAGTTGTACTCCATCTTTGAGTCATATATGGTACCCTCAGAAGTGACTCGAGCAAATCTAGAATCCTGAAGACAATCGTCTTCAAAATGCATTCAACCATGGCATGATGAACTAACAACCAATCCATGCCCAAAATTATGTCAAACTCATCAAGATGTAGTAAAATACAAGTTTGTGATCATCTCATGATCGTTCATCAACACTGGTAAACCTCTAACCATCAATCTAATCACAAATAGTTGGCCACATGGCTGACAAATGTGATATGGAGGATCTATGGCCTCTGCAACTCTATCTAATGAAGCTGAGGTAATGAACGAATGGGTCATGCCAGACGCAAACAAAATATGGAAAGGATGTCCCAATAATGAGACCATACCTTTCACCATAGTAATTGTTGAATGTGTCTACTCCTGAGTCACTCCATGAAGATGTCCTGGCCTCGTTGGTATAACGCTCAAGCTGGCCACACTCTGTGTCTGCTCTGCAACCTCTTGAGGTTGGAGTTCCCACCACGTAAACTCCATGTATATTGTGTTTGTGGTTGAGAAGGTTGTGGCTGAGGTCGAGGCATACTAGGAGCCTAGGGGTATTGAGGCTGGTAGTGGCCCCATTAATGGCATGATAAGCATCACACTGACGTGGTAGGCGTAGCGAACGTGTTGGCGCTCCAAGCCGGTCATGTTATGGGCCTCCTCTCTCTCTCTCTCTGCAACCTAGATGGTCGTGGTGCACCGGTGCCATGGCTGGTCAGTGCCGCTCCCAAGGTAGTCACAGGAGAGGAGCGGGCACTGCTAGAAGAAGCTGATCTCGAAGGGTGGAATTGTTGGGTTGACCTCTACTACTAAAACGATTGTCATATCAGTTAGATGAACACTTGGGTATATATGTTGCCCCAGAAGAAATCCAGAAAAATCTTTCTCTAATGTTCTTAAACTTCTCCGTTGCATAAGTAGCATCTGAGATGGATGTGAGATGCAGAACAACTTGCATCTCTAATACCTCTTCTCTCACACTCTGATGAACTTCTCCAAATTTTCCTGTGGAAAAGTAGCAGTTGTAGGCGTGTGGCAGGACAGCTCGGTGTAGCGTACAAAATATTGTCCGGTTGTCCTCTACTCATGTCTAAGCTCAGCAAAAAGTTAGCGTTGGGACTACTTCCACTTCCTAGAGAAGAAGTGAGATCTGAAGCTAGACTCAAAGTCATCCCAAGTGGGCATCTCAAAAATTATCGCCTCACACCACCTCTCGACGAATTCAGCCTAGGAGTACTCTACAAAAGGAAGCCACGCATATTGTGGTGTGCGAATCATACAGAGTACCGTCATAACTTTCTTCATCCTCTTCTCTACCTCATATGGGGTCCATGTGCTTTCAAATTCGAGAACATAAACTCGTCGGTACGATGTGAAGACTGATTGATGTCTTTTTAAGGCAGAGTGGTCATGTATTGGCTTGTCTGTAGAAGGTAGAGGATCTTTCTCCCTACCGTAATCTCCATCATCTGTTTGCACTAGTGTCCCCTCAGATAGGACACCAAACCGGGGTTGTTAAATCTCCACAGATTGAGGTTGCTCCTATGGCGTTCCACCCTACGAGGGATGGTAGGAAAAGTCTGACAGGTCCTCGAATCTCATTTCTATATCTGTATGTCTATCAACTACCTCTATCTGCTGGGTCAAGATCTATTCTTGTTTGGCCCTCATAGCAGTTTGTTGCTGCTAAAGGTCTGTAAGTGTATCCAACTCTAAGTGGTCCGCCATCTCCTGAACAGCCCTAGATGTCTTGGTTTTGCACAAGAACCAACATCATTTGTCATACTGGTAGGTGTTTGTAAGTATAATTGAATGTGCTTTTGTCTTCTCGAGATTACTATATGGACATTAGATGCAAAAGATGGATTGCTAGTGACACATGTGGTTATTCAATATGAATGACATTCATTCCCTCTTAGACTCACGACAAGTCATAGTACTATCGCTATCTGAGAACTCAATGCGATCATAATTACTACGAATGTGTGTAACATGGTACCTCTTCTCTAATACCATAATTGTGGCATCTTGGGATCTAGATTACCTTTTACACAACATTTTCATTATATAATTTACGATATGCCGCATCAAGTACATAAATGTAGGGGAAATTTTTCTCAATTTGAATGACATTTACAATGATATAACAAGCTACAAATAATCAAATTTCACGAAAGAAGCAATGCATTCTGCAGATTAAATATTTCCAAATAAATATTTAGGACAAGCATCAATTCCCATATAGTGTAACACGTATCAAAAGAGTTAAGTGTTTAATACATGTAACTCAAAAGTATGACAGACAAAAGGTAAAGTATAATAAAAAGACAACTATCAAGGGTGTTATCCGGTATATCGTCAAAAAATCATCGACTGACCACCAACAACTAAGAATCATGCCAATCAAGCTATTCCGCTGCATGCGCCTTCTTTGTCATCCACGTTAGGGACACAGAGACGTCAACAATTATTATGTACAAGCAGTAAATATTAAAATTAAAAGGAAATTTAGGTGGTTACAATGTAAGAGAAGCAAATAGATAGGCGATGACAATATACATAAAATTAACTAGTTGCATGAAAAGAAGATTACCTGACAACTCAGCATGCTAAGTACTTTCTCACTTACCACACTCCAAAGATCAACACTTAGCAATTTCATTTATTAATTATGAGATGATACCAGAGAAAAAGATCTAAATATAGGTCAGGTCTTTTTATTCATACCATTTGTCGGATATAGTGATGGATCCCTTTAAGGTATAGATGATTCATGATGGTTTCCATATCATGATATTTTTTCCTAGCCAAATCCTACTAGAAAAATAGTAACCAAACTCAAAGCAGTGAAGAAGCCCCCTAAGGGACTCATCTGTCTCGCTTCCCTAGTGGAAGGTGGTCTAAGAGGGAGTTAGGCCAAACTCCAACTACAGCCCCTGAGACAGGAGGGAGAGACTCTCCGGTCTGAGTCACTCCACTCCTGCCCAAACCAATGAAGGAAGGAGCCAAAGAAACTCGAAGAAAAACCAAGGGTCCTCCAGCCTATGAATCCTAACAAAACTCTTGGTCAGCGGAACTAGTCAAGCAAAAACACATGGATCCAAGCAAAAAAACTTCGATCTCACGATAAAAATCAGTGAAGGGACTGGGATCCTAGACTTGGCACTAGGCGGTCATTGCCCAACCTGGGAATCCTAACTCCAGCCCAGTTGAGGGTCACTGCACCCTCACACGATCAGGTGCAAGGGGCACCTCAACTAAAAAAATGTCTAGCATTATTGATTCACATCAAATTAACTGTAGAGGATAACCTAGCATAATATTTTAGTTTCCACAAAATTAGGAAATGCACCACCATCAAGATAATAAAAAGAAACATAACACATACGAATGGATGATTGATGAATCTCCATTTCATCACCTTTATTCTATCATTTTGACCTTAAAAACCCCAGCAAATGCATGTAAATAGCATCAATTTGTGCATAATAGCATTCATCATTAATTGTATTATTTGTATATAAAATAAGGTTTTTTAATGCCAAAATTATAGAATAAAGAGAAGAAAATAAAAAGGAATAAAATATTGAAAATATTTTATGACCCTATCCCCGAGACCAAGTCCAAAATGGAGTTGGTCGATAAGGACTAAAGTAGGGGGAGAAAAGGGCCAAAAATATAATAAATATCTCATTTATTTATTCATTAATTATGCATTTTTATACATGTTTTATTATTTATGATTTATTCATCAAATAAAGAAATTTTATCATGAAATGGTAGATAATAATGTAAATAAAAATACAAAATTGAGTTTATGCAAAAATAATATACAATGGTCATTTTATACCCATAATAAAATGCCAGTGACCAAACTTCACAGACCCATATCTTTTCAATAAAAACTCAAAACATAGCAAAATCATCTCTAATTGTATATAAATTTTCACAAGCTATTTAATGATGGTTTTATATTTTTTGGAGTTACTCTGTAGAAGTTAGGTTTTGGGCCCCTATTGTACATTATACAGATTAAAATATTCAATTTATTCATTATTCATTATTTTTACAAATTTATATTTTTATAATTTTGCAAATATTATTTATAACACATATACATATTAAAATTAGGATAAAATCAAAAAGAAACTAAAAAAATAAAATAAGTCTATATAATTATATATGCAAAATACCTTTGTATATAAATAAAAGGGGAATATATTCTTTTATTCCTTATTCTTTTATATTTTCCTAATATTGTAAATATTATACATATTCTTTAAAAATACAAAACTAAACTAAAACTCAATAAAATGCATTAAAATAAAATAGTATACATAAAACATAGGTAAAACACCTATAAATATACCTACACAATATACTTACATATTTAATAAAGTGTATAAATAACATCATAAAAATCAAATAGAAATATATTTATACTCACAAAAAATGTTATAAATATATAAAATACTAGAATAAAAAAATAAAATAAAATATATAAAATAAAAAATGTACAAAATACAGGTAAATATACCTATAAATAAGCCCATAAAAAACTTATAATAAAATACATCAAAATATAAATAAAAATCATAATAAAATACTACATAAAATAATAAACATTTTTATACTCAAAAAATAATAAAATCATTTTTATTTTTAATTATTTATTCTTTAATAAACTAGGTTGTTTTGTCGCCTAACGGCCTAGGTGGCCCAATCAGGGTGCGTCAAATGTTGACCCAAGTCAACTCCCCCCTCTGCCGTCTGAAGTGAGGCAACTCGTCTTTTCCCCGTTTTTCTTTCCATTTCCAGCTATTCCATCCATCGGTCATGATCAATCCCTTCACGGGAATTTCTCCTAGATTAATCATGATCCACGCCAGCCTCTTGAAACCCATGTACATAGAATCGATTCCTTAATTCCGGCCAGTCAATAAGGGTGCGTCATCATGTGCATAAATAAAAATATCCTCCTCCCATTGCAAATTTGGTCATTTCTGAATCCTTGAACCCCCAACTCTTGGTATAGTGCGCATCCTCGTGATAGGGGGAGGTCCCCTGAGACGTTGGAGCGGAGCTAGGAGGAGGAGATGCACCCAGGCCGTCGCTCCGGCGAGGCCCTGCTCCCTGCCATCGTCGGCAGGTATAAGAGATGTCTTTTGTCACTTTTAAGTAGCTTTTAATCTCGCCTTTTGTTTCATGCTTTTAATTTCATGTCCTACTTAGTTGATTAGCATAGTTTAGCAAATTCGTAGTTCGTTGGAGCTCCGCTCCGGCGAACTCTTCCACCGTGTCTCGTTGTTGACCGACCTCCATTTCCATCTCATTTCATTTCCCTTCCATTTCCCCACATCCCAGGCACCCTCGCATCCCCCAGATCCATCGTGGATCTGGAAATCGGGTCTCCACTTCTGCCACCTTCGTCGGAGACCTCCGTCGCGCCTGTTTCCCATTCATTTCGCCCAATAAGATCCCATGGACCCCTCGTTTTCTTTCATGTATTTCCTTGCAGGTCTGGTGGGCCAAAGGACCCTTGTTGGGTCGATTTTGCCAAGAGCCAAGGTCCCTGTAGGTCTGATCTTCCCTGAGCTCGCCAGGCCTCTCTACGAGGTCCTCGAGCCTTTTTAGACCCCCAGCAGTTGCATACGTCCACGCTGGTCGCGTAGAGCCATTGATGATCGAAGAAGAGCGCCGATGGAGGGAGGAATCGACGAACGAAGGTCGGGGAAGAATCCCTTCTTCCCTATTCTTCATGGACAGCAGCAGCCGTCGGATGACTCTCCTCCTCCAGTTCCATATATTGGACGGCCACCAATTCCATATAGGACTTGGTAGCCATCCACTTGTTTCCATGTGGAGGCAATCTCATGAAATCACATGAGATTGCATATCTCCAGAAAAATCTCCATTATTTTTCCAACAACTTTTGTTGTGATTTATTCTTCAAAAATAATTCATAAATAATTTTTGAGAATATTGCAATCTTACCATTGGAAATTTGTGAATCACATGGAATCCAATTAATTATAATTTACATGGAACGCAAAACAAAATATAATTTACATTTTCAATTAATTATACAATGTGAATCCAATTCACACCAATAATTAATTAACATATATAAATTTTAATTAGCTCGCTCTAATACATTATAAATCACATTTATAATATATTATGAATAATTGGATATTGTTATCCACATTATTTTTATCCACAATAATTAAATCACATTTAATTATATTGGATAATTTCCACATGCATCAAGATAATTAAATCACATTTAATAATTATTCTCTTAATGCTTAGATATATAGTTCAACTATGGAATTATTCTTGAACACTTCCAAGAATAATGCGATTTCTCCGCAGATACTTGGAGATAACAGCATGACGATTGTATTGTTCCACGTATAGTGACTTGGATATTGAGATCACATCTCAAATCTAGATCTTACGGACCTCCCACAGATGCTTGAATAAATCAAAGTCGTAAACATAATTTTTTCATTGCATCTGAATCTCATTCAGATCAATGTCCAATACATGGACTAAGATTAGGTCACTTCTCTACTGAGAGGAGTCACTAAAATCCAAACCTGTTTCATCACTCCCTCGGAATGGAAGCGTCATGGTTATACAATCATTTATGATCAAATCACCCTCGGGTATTCCTAACGCATGTACATCCTGCATACTGGAAGGCCTATGATCAACCTGAAGATATAGATCAATTTTACACTGTCATCTTCAGGGTTTGATCACCAAGTTTCTCAATCTTGATCATTGGGAATCGGTATCGATCATATGCTTTCTCAAAGCATATATCATACCTTCAAATTCTTGTCATGCTTCCGAAGCACGATGACATGCATGGAATTTGATCGGTCCCAATGCCTCATGAGTGATCTCATGTCTTCCGGTTCACCTGTAAACATGTACGATCCCTTTGAGAGATCGTATTACTCATATGTCCTTACATGCACACCAGCTCGCCGATGTATAGACCTTGGTTAGGTCATCAACCAATTGGTCTGCCAAATGTACATACTCAGACATATAGTAACACATCTGTCTCTAGTCAGAGGATGCATGCCTATGCTGTGAAGGTATTCAACATAGGTCTTTGGTTATCTCGATCTCGTTAAGTCAACCCATTTACTTAACTAATCTGATACCTCTGAATCACTATTCCCATGCAGAGGACCCGCATCAAGAGGTCGGTCAGATATCAGCCAAATGAGAAAAGGATTGACATCTCCCACTCAGGCTGGAAATCATCACTTAACAATCATTTGATGATGCTTGATGAGTCCTCTATCTAACTCCTTAGATATTCATCCAAGCATCAGCCTCTATGATTCATCAATGAATAAACAGCTATATGATTATTAAGTTTGTTGTGGTACATAACCCTTATTGAATAGAGGGACCTTATATGCAAATTAGTTATTCTTCATTTCAGATCAGGGAATGATATTCGCAATAACATTTATTGCATAATGTCTCGTCGTGGGCTCGCATGTCCAACAATCTCCCACTAGCCCAAAGAGCCATTAATGGGCAAATCTTTAAACCTACACTCATGTGACAATCATAGGCTATTTAGAAAAATAACTAGGTAAGCTGATCAATCACTCTGTTCTCGAGAAACTATGCCAAGTCCTTTTACGGCACTTGCATATCCCCTAGTAACAGTGCTCGCATCCAATGCGAATGTTATATCTTATGCAACCAATACTAAATATTGTCAGTTATAGTGTCCTTGACACTATAGATTAACAATTATTATAACCAGTATGTCCACAATCCTTATCAAAATACCCTTATTCCTGGAGATCTCTATCTCTTAAGGTATCCATAGTTAAGACCTTTTTTATCACTATCTATAAAGTCTTAATTTCTTGAAGATAAGACTTTGAGATTACTATCTCAAAAATCTTTTCATCTTTGAAGATATTGTTATCACGGCAATCAAGTGTTTTATCTCCTTAGCAGGATTAGTAACATTTCCACTCTCACTGCATGGCAGATGTCTGGCTTTTGTATATATCTAGCATACACTCGACTTCTCGTAACTGATACACAAGGGAAGGCAGTCCCAGCATTCACTTCCTCAACTCTTTGAGGTGAAATCCCTTTAGATAGGTCGGTACCATATCTTAAGGGAAGGAAGCCTTTCTTGGAATTTTCAAGAAAATGGAACATGTCCAAGAAGTACTACTAATGTAACGGTCCCAATACCCTCTTCTCTTCACTTCTGAACATCTTCAGAACTAAGATCTAAGAGGTATCCTTGAGATCATATCTCAAGATATGGAATAGCCAGTCTATAAAACACTTATTATTATCCGTATATCATTCCAAATGATTAGGCTATCATCTACATATAACACGATGAACACAATGGCAATCCCACTAAGCTTCACATGGTACATCAAGATTCTATCAGAAATCATAACATTTATAATTTCATCAAATCTTATGTTTCAACTACAAGAAGTTTATTCGACTCCATAGATGGAGTTTCTTTAGCTTGCACACCTTGCTTTCCTAAACCATGAAGCGCTGGGGCTACTTCATGTGAATATCCTCGGAGAGATATTCGTGGAGGAATGCAATATTTTCTTCCATCTTGAAGATGTCAAAGTCAAGTTGTGTAGCTATAGTTAACAATAATCTGATGAGTTTAAGCATGGTCACTAGAGAGCAAGTCTCATCGCAAGCGATTTCTTCTTTTCAGTGTGTAGCTCATGTCTACGAGCCGTGCTTTGAAGATTTCTACCTTCTCATCAGGTTTCACCTTTCTCTTGAAGATCCATTTACACCTTAACAAGTCTTACCTATATAGGTGGATCCTTGATGGTCCATATACAACACTTGTATACGAAGTCTACTATAGACTTTATTGCTAACATCCATCTTTCCATAACTTGATCTTCAGAAGCTTCATCACATGAAGTTCGATCATTGTCAGATTTCTCTCGCACATGGAATTCATCCTCAAACTTACTCTAAGAAGTATTAGTGTTTCATCTTCAATTATTCTTTTAGTTTCCGATTTCAGGAGCCTCATTATCTTTTTCAAGATTTAATGAGTTCCTTTACTTCATTTTCATCTTTATTCTCAAGAGAGTCATCCTCAAAGAATCACATTCTCAGAGATGAGATCTTTTAAGAATCTCAAGGTCATAAAGAAGGTATCCAATACCATCTTTTATTTTCCTAATGAAGTAGCATTCTCTGGTGCTAGATTCCAGCTTACTAACATGGAACCTTTTAAGGATATATAATGTAGTCTCTACCACATATATATATATACATGGAAACTAAGAGATAATTACACTAAGATTAATCTTTGATCAAAATCATGCCACACATGATCTAATTGTATCTTCCTACAACTCTTATTGAGTTTAGGTGCATTAGGAGGATTCATATCTCAGGTATTCCTTTGAATTCATCTAATAGGTACAAGCTACCTAGATTAGATCAAATTCATTTCACCTTCCTTCAATCTTTGGTTCTAAACCAAAAATTATGAATCCTTTGAACATTTCAAAGTTTTCTTAGGTAAAGGGAAGAAATTTCATATCACAATTAATCATCAAATGATATCACATATCATCAATATTTATTATGATACAAATGATCCACATACATCAATATGTATGAGATCTTTAATACCTTGACATCTTTTACCATTCCAAGGAAAGGTGTATTGGACATTTTTACTTTTGAATACAATATTCACAAGTGTGTAAGATTTGAATCTTCAGACAATCTAAAGTTTCATCTCTTACTAGTCTATTGATCACATCAACAGACAAATGTCCAAGGCTTGATGCCAGATCATTGTCAAATGATCTTTCATTTTCCTATTGATCTTTTAACGTTTAATTTCAGTATTAGAAGTGTTAATGAACCATCATTATTTTCTAATTTAGTAGATCCCACTAGATTTTAGAATACTATCTGAAATATCTCCATCATAACTCTTTCTGATAGGTCTATTCCAGAATTCATGTTTATTCCCACATTTAGAAATAAACAATGAGTGTATTCTAATATCTAGGTCATATAGACATTCTCTAAAACTAATGGCTCTCCAACTGAAATTAGGAAGTCTATATATCCAATAGAGGTTCTTGCAACAATTGCATTAACATCCATGTGGATGACTATTAAACCTTTAAAATCAAATTTCTTCTAATACATATGCAACCAATTGCAAGTGTTATTAAAAGATTGAGATACAATTATTAGACTACCTCTTATTAAATAAGAAATCAATTTCAATGATTATATGTAGATTATTCTGATGCACTATCCGAGTCCTTCTCTAAGGATTCTATGTAGACTTGATAGTCATACTATCAACACATCAGCTTGTTGCAGTATTGGCATTCATCCAACTCTTTGGATGTCATATGGAAGTCATAGAAGTATAGTCAACTCTTTGACTTTCCTTCTCACATGGGTCAGACCCACACTTCCATTGTGCTCCCTTCATCTATAAACAACCATTGCTGAAGACTAAGGTTCTCTTATGTTGAACTCAAAAGAATTCAATGTAGGAGTATTTCAACATTTATACATGTTTCATTCAATTCATACAATATAATATTATGAAGCTTCATGAATGACTAGAGTATAGACAGTAGAATGATGACACTCATCACATCTGCATACATCTTAAACTCTTAAAACATTGGTTCAGGTAGGTATTCAAACATTTTGAATACATCACTCTTATAGAGCCACCATTCTGCATGATGCAGAGAACCATGTAAATCATGATTAATATGTCGAGAGCACATATGCATGCCTTAAACATCTTCTTAGATTTATAAGGATTATTCAACAATTACGATCATAATCGACATGTCACTTCCAAAGTACATTCGATGAGATCAAGACTATAGAGACATACAAACCCTAGGGTTGTAGCCCTATTGTCCATTTAATTGTCGTTCCTCATTATTATGAGGAAACTTGCACATTGCAACCACATACAATATGTGTTTAACTGCAAGTATAATATTTTGATCATGGATCCAATCCATGATATTTCACTGGTTATTATTGAGTATAGTATTGAGTGGGTTTAATGAAGAAATTATCTGAAATAAGAAATTTACATAAGTATATACTTATATATATACATATTTTAGTTTGATTTAGGAATTTTTTATATCAAAGTTGCCTTGCCTTGTCAACAATGAAAGTTCATTCCCTTAATCACTTTCAATGTAAGATATATACTTACAACTATATCTCTAGCAAGAACTGGGATCTCCTCTTTACCTTTGTCACATCCCAATAATATGAGAATATGTGACTCCAATAAAGAGAAGCGGGAACACATTCCGCCTTGCAAGTCCAACTTGCATCTTCCAATTCGGTCTTTAACACTCGGACCCACCACCCCTAAGGTGATGTTGACCCGTCATTAATTGAACCAACTGTCAATAGGAATAGTACTCGCTATGTGCAATCCAATATCACTTTAATAATATGAGGATCCGATATTAGGGTCACTACGCATACGACCTTACTCTTTCGAGAAGCAAAGAGCCCGATCCAGATGCGCTTGCATACAGGAGCTGTCACTTCGGACAGGCATCTCCTACGTGCAATCCCTGGCGACGGAAACCCTTCGCCTAGACGGGAGACCATGGATGTCACTTATGTGATCCTCCGCCTCATATTCAAATTTTAATCAATTATTATGAATCATATTCATATTATTAATTCCTCCAAGGGAAATACACATCTATTCATAATAGAGTATTTTAATTGGATATAATTATTTTAATCATATTAAATTAATTATCAATCCAATTCAATCAACAATTACTTGAATATATGGTATTATCTCAAAGTGTGTCGTCATGATCTCTCAGGCATCATTCGTTCCCTACTCGCTGTCATGGCCAGTACCGGCGGGAGTGGGACAGATCGCGACCAGTACGACCCACTACCCCAACGCTCCCTGACTAGACACCATATCCGCCTCGGGAAAAAATAATGCCGAGCCAATAACTTTGTACTTGAGATGATCATCGGTTCTTCAACTGAAATTATACCATATAGTAATAATTAAAATAATTTTGATTATAAGGAAATTTGCTAGCCAAATTCCCAATCCTATTCAAGCAAGTTGTTTGTTGAGTGTGTTTCCAATTATGATCTAGATCAAATATAATCAATTTATTGGTTGAGGTCATGTCAATCAAGGAAATAATCATCATTAAATATTTCTTAAATATTTTCCATAATTATTTCATGAAATTAACAATTAATTTCACTAATTGACAATCACTTGGTTCTTGATTAGGAATGTAGTTTCAGCAAGTGACCCCTACTTACTAAAACTAACATATCTCAATCAAAACAAATCCAAATTATGCAAAATAAATTTTCAAAGATTGCTAATTTGATTTAGGACATAACTTAAGTGATATTTCACGTATTTTTAGGCGGATCAAAACAGTAATTAACTCATTAATCATGTTAAGATTCGCAGTTTCCGCAACAGTGAATACATGTTCATTAAAACAACCATATCTCGAGCAAACAGAATTCAAATTACGTAAACTCAGATCCTATGGTTTCCTTATTTAATGGGGAACAAAATACAAGTGATTAATTCGTGTTTAAACATTTTAAGTAGGGCCGAATTTATTCACTAAACAGATGTGTGAAAATCAAATGCGACAAAAACTTTCGCAACCTTAACAAACCCAAGTCGTCCTAGGTTTACAGATAGTATCCAAAACCTTCAACCTGGCCCTGATACCACTTGAAGGATATGGGATAATCCTCAAGAACATTACAGAAGCGTGAGCGTCGTATCGAATACGACGAAGAACGACTAGTCGGACTAGTTGTTCTATGCAGCGGAATTTAAAAAATTTTCATGCGATGAAACCACGTGATCCAAGAATGATTCTCGGATCGTTTCATCTAGAACCACATCAAGTATAAAGGAATACCTCTTGTTGGTTGATCGAGTCTCTACGAAAAGAGACCTCCTGTCTCAAGTCTAATCGTCGGAGAAGACGCTTGCGAGCGCGGGGATGAGTCGCGTGATCCTCGCAATCCAACAAGTTGATCCAGGCACGGTGAACTCCCGATCTCATCATAAGAGATTAAACACCTTCTTCGCGAGCGTAGCACTCCAAAGAAGATGGAAAACCGAAGAACGTCGAGGCAGCGGCGCGGTGGCGAAGCGACGATGATGGCTTCTCCTCTAGGGTTTGGTGGACGGCCACCAATGGAGAATGGAAGAGGCTTGGCGTGTGGAAGAGGGAGAGAGAGAGATGTGTCTCAATTGCATAACCCTAGAGAGCATGGTATGCCTCTCTATTTATAGAGTTTTGGGATCCATGGATCACAATCCATGGGATATATAAAATCAATGGATGAGACTGATTTATGTTTAATCCAATGGTCAAGATTGTTGTTGGTAACAGCCAACAACTAATAATTTAATTTTAATTTAAATATATATGATAAATTAAATACAATTCAATCCTAAATTAAATCAAACAAATAAGGAGATAATCATCATGGAGATAACATCTCCCCATGAAATATGGTGGATGGGCACCAATTCCATATAGGACTTGGTAGCCGTCCACTTGTTTCCATGTGGAGGCAATCTTATGAAATCTCATGAGATTGCATATCTCCATAAAAATCTCCATTATTTTTCCAACAACTTTTGTTGTGATTTATTCTTCAAAAATAATTCATAATTAATTTTTTGAGAATATTGCAATCTTGCCATTGGAAATTTGTGAATCACATTCACAACCCAAAATAAAATATAATTTACATTTTCAATAATTATACAATGTGAATCCAATTCACACCGATAATTAATTAACAAACATAAATTATAATTAGCTCTCTCTAATACATTATAAATCGTATTTATAATATATTATGAATAATTGGATATTGCTATCCACATTATTTTTATCCACAATAACTAAATCACATTTAATTATATTGGATAATTTCCACATGCATCAAGATAATTAAATCACATTAATTATCATTCTCTTAATGCTTAGATATAATTCAACTATGGAATTATTCTTGAACACTTTTAAGAATAATGCGATTTCTCCGCAAATACTTGGAGATAAGGATAGGGCGATTGTATTGTTCCACGTATAGTGACTTGGATATTGAGATCACATCTCAAATCCAGATCTTATGGACCTCCCACAGATGCTTGATTAAATCAAGGTCGTAGACATAATCTTCTCATTACATATGAATCTCATTCAGATCAATGTCCAATACATGGACTAATATTAGGTCACTTCTCTACTGAGAGGAGTCACTAAAATCCAAACCTATTTCATCACTCCCTCGGAATGGAAGCGTCATGGTTATACAATCGTTTATGATCAAATCACCCTCAGGTATTCCTAACACCTGTACATCCTGCATACTGGAAGATCTATGATCAACCTGAAGATATAGAGCAATTTTACACTATCATCTTCAGGGTTTGATCACCAAGTTTCTCAATCTTAATCATTGGGAATCGGTATCAATCATATGCTTTCTTAAAGCATATATCATGCCTTCAAATTCTTGTCATGCTTCCAAAGCATGACGACCATGCATGGAATTTGATCGGTCCCAATACCTCATGAGTGAGCTCATGTCTTCCGGTTCACATGTGAACCTGTATGATCCCTTTGAAAGATCGTATTACTCATATGTCCTTACATGCACACCAGCTCGCCGGTGTATAACCTTGGTTAGGTCATCAACCTATTGGTCTGCCAAATGTACATACTCAGACATATAGTAACACATCTGTCTCTAGTCAGAGGATGCATGCCTATGCTGTGATAGTATTCAACATAGGTCTTTGGTTATCTCGATCTCGTTAAGTCAACCCAATGACTCAACTAATCTGACACCTCCGAATCACTATTCCCATGTAGAGGACCTGCATCAATAGGTCGGTCAGATATCAGCCAAATGAAAAAAGGATTGCCATCTCCCACTCAGGCTGGAGATCATCACTTAAAAATCATTTGATGATGCTTGATGAGTCCTCTATCTAACTCCTTAGATATTCATCCAAGCATCAGCCTCTATGATTCATCAAAGAATCAACAGCTATATGATTATTAAGTTGGCCATGGTACATAACCCTTATTGTACAGAGGGACCTTATATGCAAATTAGTTATTCTTCATTTCAGATCAGGGAATGATATTCGCAATAACATTTATTGCATAATGGCTCATCGTGGGCTCACATGTCCAACAAGATCGGCAACGGGGTATCAAGCTTCCAAGTCTCGCCACGTGTCTAGGTGGAGGAAGGAGCACCGGTGGATCCAGTCACTTATGGGGTAATTTGCATATCTATACCCTGAATTTTTTGTATTTAATAATAAGTTCTGTAAATAAAATATTACGTGTAAATAAAAAAGTGCATTTTTCATGTAGGCCCTTGAACTTTTTATATTTGCATTTTGGTCCCTGCCGACGTCACCTGCACTCCTCACGTGACCTTCGAAATTTTGCATAGATAACCTTAACATTTTTGTATATTATAAAATAGTCTAGAAAAATTAAATAAATGTTTTATTATGTTGGGAAAATTGCATTATGCCCCCTGTACTTTATTTTATTTGTAGGTATGCCCATGCGAGGACTTGTATTTTGTGACTTTTAATCTAATTATTAAAATAGCTACATAGCTCCTAAAAATCCACAAAAATAAGATTAAATGCTCCATGCATGGTACTTACATGCCACGTATCCACTTTGCATTTTTTGCATTTAATCTATTTATTAAATTAAAATGGAGCTTAAATAATCCCTATCTAAGTGAGAAAATACCAAATAAATATAAAAAATTTTTGAAAAATTCCAAAAAAATATGATATATTTTGATATTTAATTAGTCCAGAAAACAAAAACCCCTAAAAATAAAATAAGAAAATTAAAAAATCAGAAAGCTCCAAAATCCAATAAAAAATATAAAAATTCCACAAAAATACCAAATATGTTTTTCTATTTATAATTATCCATATATTATTATTTATATATTAAAATTAATTTGGGTAATTTTGGGGCATAATTATTATTTTTAAAACACCAGTTAATCTCGGATTATTTATTAACCCCATATTTGGGAAATTTTTGATTTTGAAAATACATAAAAAATTAGCAAAAAAATTCTAAAAAATACAAAACATTAAAAAAATATTAAAAACCCCAAAACAAATTATTTTCCGAATTTTGTTTATATTTAATAGCATCTATAAATATATTTCTATGTATTATGTAAATAAAGCCTTATATAGGCTATATTATTTTTCTATAGAAAAATATATAAAAAGAAAATACAAAATCAGAAAATTAAAAATCAAATAAAAATAAAAAAATTAAATTAAATTAAAAATATTTAAAATTAAAAACCCACAAAAATAATAACATGGACAAGAAAAGAATTAAATAATTTTGTGCATTTATTTTTGCCCCCAACCATTTGCTCCATTTGTTCGACCTCTACACATGCTTACACGCTATACACATTTGCATGTAGAGTTAGAATAAATTTTAACTCCACATTTTTAGATTTAATTGCTTCATTCATATCGTGGGTTAATTGTTGATTAACAATGATTTATTGAGCGGCCAATGCATTGACTATTGATCTGCCTTATGGATTAATACGACCATTAATTTATCACATTCATCAATGATCGATGAGATAAAGCATGTGATACATAGTATGCATGGATTGGGCATAGAAGAATTAGCAATGAATAACCAACATCCATTCAAGCTATTCCAGGAATCTATTAGGAAATGGAATTGAGCCAACATATCTCGTAAATCCCTCTCTTATGGAAATACTATAGAAAGTTTAGATTCCAAATGTTCTTCAAGTTATCAATCTGGTATTTCCATTCTTGTTGTGTAACTCCTTAGAACTCTATTCGAGATCTGCAGTGCGAGTTAGAAAACCAAGCTAACAATCTTAACAAAATTCTAAAAGGTAATTGACTTTCAAACAATAAATTACTCTGTGATATTCTCTGCATAGTTCTCATACTTCTTGATCTAAAAACCATCAGATCAAGAAGTGCACTGTCCAACTCAGAGAAAATGAGCTCGTTCTCAAGGTGCATACTTGCAAAACCATAGATATAAATAAATATGAACAAGCATTCTAGAATAGAAATTAAAGATTTAGCCCATGTATCTTGTGACAAGGAACTATAACTCCTAAATAATCTTTAGTCAGCTACAACAATCAATGATCATCCCAATAACTCCTAAATAATCTTTAGCCAGCTACAACAATCACTAATCATCCAATAACTCCTAAATAATCTATAGCCAGCTATAAAAATCTCTGATCATCCCAATCATAAAGATTCTAATATTCTAATAAATAAAACTACTTATTCATACTTATACCTTGTTGCATTCAGCATAGAAGAGGGATCATCACTTTAAAATCTTCAAAAGGATTCCAAATCACCTGGACATTCCTATCCTAATAAGAATCGCAATTAAATGATGAGGATGTCAGGAGATTTTGAGATTCATTTTAAACAACAAATATATTGCATAAATGTCTTCAAACTAGACACTTAACTTTATCATAGAAGATAATAAGTTGCATAAAAAAGATTACTTAAGCTGTCCATTTTTAATAGGTGAAATATGTAGCATCCAATAAAAAAAGAAAATTGCATACCTAATAATCCCCATTAATGCATTGGAAGAACCAAGGAGACCTCATATCCACAGCATGAACAATGAAGCTAAATACCAAATCAAAAGATGAAAAAAAACATCTAGAAGCTGAAAAATAACATTTCAAAGCCTTCCCTTTATAATTATACCTCAAATTGAGCCCCTCGAAACAAGACTAGAATCTATTTCTTCCACCATCTTCAAAATAATTGGATGTACTAAAAATCCATTTTTATATTGTTACTAATAAAGTACTAAGGATTGTTGGCTATCCCTCAAATCTGATAACATATCCCACAAGAAAAGGCATCAACATGGGATGAAAATGTGTAAAATGCATGGCAACAAAGGGGTTTAGGCATGTACCATGTGCCCTAACAATGGAGGAATACCAAACTATGGAAGAAAGGTGGAGAGGCTCCACCTGCTACTGTTGCGATGTTGATGCACTGCTCAGTCGCAGTCGTGCTCGTTGGAGCGTGAAGGAGGAGGAGGAGGAAGGAGGGCTGGACATCAGGGAAATGCAGAATGGAGATGGGAGGTGAGCTTCTATTCGTGGAATGGAGAGAATGGGAATGTGAATGGGGTCGGGAGAGAGGGGATAAGGGTGCTAAGGGGGTTTGGCATTGGCGATGGGGGGGGGGGGGTATGTCATGTTTTTTCTTAATGAAAAACTTAAATCATCACCACTGACACCCTAGGTCTTCGATGTGTATGTATAATGGTATGTTTGATCGCCTCGGAGTGATGATCAATATGAGTCCAATATTCATTAATTTTCAACTTAAGATGAGATCAAAAATCAGAGAATACGGTTCTAATTTCACCATAAAATTTTTCGATTAAAATAGATCAAAAGACCTCTGATCGACAAACGGTCGATTCCATTGGTTCCGGTATGTCAAGATGGAATTAGTGATGGTCTCTCTCCCATCGTTGTTTAGGTCACATCATGGGCTTTTTTGCGATACGAGGTGCAATGCGGCTAGTTTTTGTCAACTGCACCTGAACGGAATTCGATCTGTGATCTATGGGTCGATCTGTGATTGTGCGACATTAATTGAATTTTTTATTGGGTCACGTGGACCCAAGTCAGGTCAGATTCGGGTTTGGAATCAGATGATTTAGCCCCGAGCGTTACAAATACGAATGCAAATCTTCTTATAGTATATAGATATTGATGTCTGGAATATCATAAAACTAAGTATGCTAGACCAATTGTTGGAATAGTGCTTATGGATGCTGACAAAAAGAAAGCTACGTGCAACTCAAAGGCAATGAATTACATCTTTTGTGTAATCATAGTGGATGAATTCAATAGAGTTTTAGCTTGCAAGACCGCATACAAGATTTGGAACAAGTTTAGTTTAACCTACAAAGGTATAATGAAGCTACAAGAATGCCAGATTAGCCTACAACAATAGAGGTATGTTCTCTTTAAAATGGAAGGTAGAGAGTCCATCAAAGACATGTACACCAGGTTCTCAACAATTGTCAATCATTGAGAAACCTCAAGGTTGAACTCACCGATGCGAAGTAAGTGAAAAAATTGCTCATATCCCTCTCACCAACCTGGAGCATTACTGCTACTATCGTCAAGGAAGCAAACAAGATCAACCCTCTCCCAGTTGATGAGCTAATAGGTAAACTTCTAGCCTACAAAGTTGAAAAGACTCAAATAATAGAAGTAGATTCAGAAGTAAAGAAGAAGAAAGGAATCACATTTCAAGCAACAGATCAACCTCTGAAGATAATTCAGAAGAGGAACTAGCAATGTTCACTAGAAAATTCAGGAAGTTCTTCAAAAGAAAGTATGTAAAGAAAGGAGGCGACCAAAAATGCTTCAACTACAAGAAGAAGGGACACTTCAAGAAAGATTGTCCTCTCCTCGAGAAAAGCAGCACTTTAAAACATCGAAGTCAAGATCTAGGCAAGGGAAAGAAGATCATCAAAGGTGAGTAGAGGAAAGGTCAAAACATCATCACAACTATCCAAAGAGAAAACCTTCAAAGCTACTTGGGATTCTTCCGACACCTCAACATCTTCAGCAAGCAAATCCGACAATTCAAGCAAAGAAGAAGCCCTACTTGGACTCATGACTCTAGAAGGAAAAGAGGTAACTTCCACGGAACCTACTCTAGATGAATTACATGAATACCTTTATGATTTACATAGTTTAGTTGCTAAACTGAAAAAGAAAAATAAAGTGCTAAAATCAACCACATCCACAACAGAAGATCACTTAAAAGAGACTAGCTCTTTGAAATATCATATTAGAGAACTTACACCTAGTTTATCTCTTTCTGAAAAACAACATGAAATAAAAATAAATCTACTTAAAACAAACATAGATAAACTACAGACAATTGTAGGATAATTAAAACAAAACACATACCCTAGTAAATGACTTAGCAAAATTCACTAAGGGAGGAGAAAAATTATGCAAACGACTAGGAGGAAACCATCAAAGTATAACTAAGTATGGGTTAGGATACAATCCAAAAAATGGTAGTTTTTCTAAGTCCGCTAAGCACGTAAAAATTGCTTTGCCTAGTAAAAAGATTTATAGACAAATAAAACCAAAAAGGTGATGGAGCCTAGGAGCAATCTAAGGAATCATTCTAACACTCCAAGGACCCGTAAGAAATCGGTACCAAAGAAACCTATAAATTATTTTGCAGAAACCATGGTTAACCAAAGAAGATTAATTGAACATCCATTCACCACCACAACATATTTCGCAACAAGTCATACCATACTAGAAAGTGGATCATGAACATCGGATGTTTGCGGTACATGACTAGAAACAAGGGTCTCTTCCTCAACATCAAGGCCAAAGCATATTTGATGAAATTATACATGTTATGTTTTCAAATAGAATTTTGGTGAATTCTATGAAGATTAGTGGGAGTACCATTTTGTTCATCATGCTAAAAGTAGATGATATCTAAATCATTTGGGATGATATATAAATGATGATGATAATTATTTTATAATATGGTTGTCACATACCTTTGAAACAAAAGATCTCAAAGATGCCCCTTAAGTCTTAGTTCTTGATTTGTTCATACATAAAGAAAAAATTGCATTGGCATCGTCACATCATGGGTACTCCTTAGACTAATCCCACATGGGAAATCCGAAAGGAAGGATTTTTTCCTTAAGATATGGTATTTACTTATCTAAAGGGATAACACGTCAAAATGTCAGGGATGTGAATGTTAAAACTGTACATATGACCCTTATGCATCAGTTGTAGGAAGCCTAGTGTATGCCAAATATGTACAAAAGTCAGGTGCATTGGGAGTGGTAAATTGTTATTAATCTTATTATGGAGATAAACCATTTAATTACGGTAATAATAACATATTTAAAGACATGTGACTTAAAAGATAATGATATTAAAGTCTCATCTTCAAGGACTTAAATACTTATGAGATGGTGATCTCAAAGTCTTATCTACGGATAACGTATACGACTAAAGACTATATCTTAGTCTAAAGAGATAAAGATCTCCAAGCACAAGGATATTTTGATAAAGATTATAAAAATTCCTTACTTTTTATAATAATTGTTAAGTTGTGGTGCCAAAGATGAAAAACTAGCCAAATGCAAGGCATTGTGACTGCTTTAATAAGATTGAATATGGGTTGCATGAAATGCAACATTTACATCAAATGCAAGCATTGTTACTAGGAGATAAGCAAGTCTGTAAAAGGACATAGCATAGTCTCTCGAGACAAAGTCACTAGCCAACTGACCAATCTATTTGTCTATATGGCTTATGATTAGAACATTAGAGTACGTTTAATTATTAGCCCATTAATGGCTCTTTCAACTAGTGGGAGATTCACATGTAAGCTCACGACGAGCCATTATGCAATAAAAATATTCCTGATCATTCCTTACTCTGAAATGAACAATAACTAATTTTCATAATAGGCCCCTTAGTTTGAATAGGGTTATGTACCATGTCCATATTGATAATCATATAGCTATTGATCCAATGGTTGGGTCATAGATGCTAGTGCTAAGATTGATATATAAAGAGTTCGATTGAGGACTGAACCAGCATCGTCAAATGATTATTGAGAAAGGATCTCCAGCCTAAGAAGGAGATGATGGTCCTTACTCCAAAGGCCGATATCTAACTGACCTCTTGATACATACCCTATGTACAGGAATAAAGATTCAGAGGTATCGGATAAGTTAAGTCAAAGAGTTAGCTTAATGAGATCGAGATACTAAAGACCTATGTTGTACATTGTCGTGATATAGGTACACATCTCTAACTGGAGACATATGTGTTATTATATGTCTGAGTATGTACACTAGGCAAACCATTAGGTTTATGACCTAATCAAGGTTTATATATGGGTGAGCTAGTATGCATACAAGGGTATATAGGTAATACGATCTCTCAAAGGGATCATATGTGTCCACTATTGAACCGGAAAACATGAGCTTGCTTGTGAGATATTGGGATCAACTAAATTTCATCGATGGTCATCTTGCTTTGGAAGCATGACCGGAATTGCAATTATGATATATGCCTTTGGAAAGCATATGATTGATAGCAACTCCCAATGATCTAATGAGAAACTTAATGATAAAACCCTGAAGAAGATAAGTCAAATATGATTATAACTTCGAATTTGTTCTAGGTCTTACAGTATGCAGGATGTATGAGTATTGGGAATACTCGAGGGTGATGTGATCTTAATCGATTATATAACCATGACACTTACATTCCGAGGGAATGATGAAACATGTTTGAATTTTAGTGACTCCACTAAATAGACTAGTTATCCTATCTTAGTCTAAATGTTGGACATTAATCTGAATATGATTCAGATGCAATAAGAAGATTAGATATATTGTCTAACTTGATCCGACATCTCTAAGAGGTCTTATAGATCTGGATATGAGATTGCATCTCAGTATCTAAGTCACTATAAATGGAATATATAGTCACACAATCCTTATCTCCAAGTATCCGTGGGGAAGAAACATTGTTCTTGAAAGAGTTCATGAATAGTTCCATTACTGACAATATCTAAGCATTGAAAAATTGTTGATTACATAGGATTTAATTATCATCGATAATGTGGATATGATTTGCATTATTTGGACATACGTAGAGAGGCATCCAAGATAATGAAATCAGATTTAATTATCATATATAAGATTAATGTGGATAGCATTATCCACAATAATCATAAATATTATGAGCGTGACTCATAATATCATAGATTGACTTAACAGTAAATATGATTTACAATTTACAAATTAATCAGAATTGGATTCATATTATATAATTAAATATAAATATGATTTACATTTAATATTTAGTGTTTGAATATGATTCATAATTATCAATAGCATGATTGAAATTGTCATAAAATAATTTAAACTTATTTTAGTGAAAATCCAAGCAATAAGTTGCAACTTGTGGAAGATTTGATGGAGATTGGAATCTCATCAATTAGGAAAGGAGAAGGTATCTCTCCACTCCTAATAGGAGTGGATGGCCATAAAGAAGCCTCCATGATGGTCATCATCCCCTCATTAGGAAAGGAGGCTCTTGTCCTTCTTAATTCTTCCACACGAGATTAAGTTTAATTGAATTAAATTTATTGAAGAATGTCTTCAACTTACTTTCTTTTAAAATTAATTGTAATGTTACAAATTATGGCAGGAAAATCTTGACCATTTATCTTATTAGGAGTGATCCTAGCCATCCAATTTGTATAAAAGAAAGACTAACCTTACCTCTTTTTATAGAACATAACAATTAATGTTAAAGAAAAAGTTGTAACAACTCTCTCTCTCTCTACACATGGTCCCTCCCTCCTTCTCTCTCTAATCTTGGTGGCCATCTACCTAGAGTTTTGTTGAGAGCTTTGTCGTCGTCGCATTGCCGCCATGCTGCCAGATTAACTGCTCGTGGATCTCCATCCTCTGCGGTGCCTTGTGCTCGTGAAGGAGGAAATGGATTTCGAAAGACTAAATCAGGTGGTTCGATGCTCAAGTTGTCGCTTCAGATTTTGGGAAGTATACATCTCATCCATGTGCCCACAAGTGCTCTTTATGTCGAATCAGACTTGAGATAGGAGGTATCTTCGCTAAGAGACTCATGGATCACAATCACGCTTCAAGAGGTAACTCTTTTACTCATGTGTGATCATAATGAAATGACATGGAAATTGTTCCCATATCATGTGGTTTCATTGAAAAATTTTAACTTTTGTTGTCCCTTATAACTAGTATGACTAGTCGACCAAGATTGTATATGATGCAATCTCCATGTTTCCATGATGTGTGAGGTTAATCCCTTGCCTTCACATATATACAAGCACTAACATGTATACTTCAACATACACACATACAAAATGCATTTCTAAATCTATTACAACACATTCACATAAATCACATTGGAAATCTTATTTAATCCATCATCTTTCTTGGACATTTCAATAAACGCGTATAATGTGTTTGAAAATAAAATACAAACTGAAATACAACCATTAATAAGAATAAAAAATAAAGTAACAGTTGATAACATTAAAAGAGAAGAAATATATTAATGGATTAGGAGAATACGGAGGAGAGGCTCGCCGAATGGTGGAAGAAGGGAGGAGATAGTGGAGGAACCCTCCTGAGAGGAGATGGTAAAGGAGATGGGGATGCATGACACGAGTAGATAGCGGAGAAGAGGAGCCGAGGAGGAGGTCAAGGGTGGGGGAAGGAGGAGATGGTGTTGAAGGGAGGAGGAGAGTTATCGTCAGAGGTGGAGGGAGGAGATGGTCGGGGTGGGGGCTCTCTAGGGCAGGTGCATTCAAATGAGGAAGAGAATGGAAATTAGGTTATGTTAAGGGTTACTTATCAGATTATGTGTGCATACATACGATCACAAATAGTCACATAAATGCTAGCACATTATTTCGACCCATGGTGGTCGCATTATGAAGTGCGAAAATGCCCACTTTAACTTGTGATTGCATATTTATAATTACGGTCATTAGAATTGAGTTCATGCTCTCATAATCTATTGTGACAATAAATCTGTTATTTATTGTCATAGTTGTAATCTAGTAAATAAGCAGAATTTGTGTAGTGTAGAAATCCTTGGTGGATATAGATAATGCCTTTTAATTGTAAATGATTATTATAGATCCACTTGAACTATCTTACTAAATATTAAAGATCAAACTATAAAAATCTTGTATGAACTCCTTACAGTTAGTACAAAAGGAAAAGAATGAGGAAATTCCCAAAAATTCATACATATTATAGAGGAGTTTGATATGATAAATTTATCAAGCTTTTGTGAAAAGATGAAATAAAACATGAATATTCTTTTCCAAGAGAACCTTGGCAAAAAAGATAAATTCAATAAGTTTGATGCTAAAAATGATGAATGTATATTCATTGGATACTCAATCGGAGTAAGGCTTTTAAGGATTTTAATAATACGACCTTAATTGTGGAAAATGTATTGCATATCAAATTTGATAAAAAAATATACAAGAGCTAAATAATCAAGAAAATATAATTGAGGAGAAAGAAGAAGAAGAATCTTTTGTTGATATAACTAAGATAAAAGATACTAATGAACATACCATGCCTCAATAATGGATTTTCAACAAAGAACACCTCAAGACACAAATAACGGGAGAAATCTCATATAAAATAAAGATAATATCATAACTAATACTAACTTTGTACATCATGCTTGTATTTCTCAAATATAACCTAATAATGTAAATGGTGCATTAAAAATGAGTCTTTATTTATTGCAATGCAAGAAGAACTTAACCAATTTAAAAGAAATGAAGTATGAAAAGTAGTACCTAAACCATAAAATACCTCAATAATTAGAGGAATTTCAAAAATAAATCAAATAAGGAAGGTCAAGTGATTACAAACAAAGGCTAGCTAATTGTACGAGGTTACAACCAATACAGAGGTACAAAATTTGAGGAAACCTATGCACATGTAGCTAGAGTAGAATCAATAAGTCTACTTCCCTATGATGCTCACTTAGACATAAAACTTTTATCAAATGGATGAAAAGTGCTTTTCTCAAGGGATATATGAAAGAAAAAGTTTCTGTTAAATAATCACCTAGATTTATTAATAAAGATAATCCCGAGTTTGTTTTATGAATTGAACAAAGTTTTGTATGGACTAAAACAAACACCAAAAGCATGGTACATGATAGATTGAGAATCTTTTCTATTATCTGCTATCATTAAATTGGGAAAAGTGCTCCCAAGCTTATTTAATAGACCAATATTTTAAATATATATTGATGATATTATCTTTGGAGTTGTTAATGAATATTTTTACAAATATTTTTATAAGTTTATGCATGAGGAATTTGAAAAGAGTCCCATGGGAGAACCCAATCTTTTCTTAGGAATGCAAATTCAATAGGTAAAACAAGGGATTTTCATAAGTCAAATAAAGTACACTCAATATCTTATTAAAAGATTTCTGATGAAGGAGCTCAACTATGGCTTCATGTACATGAAATGGTTGAGGATATTTATGTGATTCAATAGAGAGATATAATTAGTTCATTGTATTTTACAGCTAGTATACAAACATTATTTTTATTACTTTTTTATGTGTCTATTTCAGTCAAGCCCTAAAGAAAGCCACTTAGAATCTACAAAAAGGATCTTACCATGCTTGAAAGCTAATTGTAATTTTGGCTTGTTTTACCCTAGATTGCCAAATCTTGAATTAAGACCATATAGTGATCTTAATTATTCTAAAAATAAAACTGATCAGAGGAGTATCGGTGGAACGTGTCATTTCCTTGAAAATATGATGGTCTCTTGGTTCTATAAGAAACACAATTTTGTAGCCTTATCAGCAATAGAAGATTGAATATATCTGTACCTCTCTTGCATGTTTGCAAGCATTATGAATGAAATAAACCTTATATGACTTCAGATTAAAGTTTGAAAAAAATAAAATATGTGATAATACAAATTCTATTAACCTTCTACGAATCATGTATCACACCCATGAGTTAAACACATTGACATTAGACACCAATTTCTAAAAGACTATGTTTTTAAAAGAGAAATTTCACTTGACTTTTTAAACAAAGATGATCTACTTGCTAATATATTGATCAAACCTTTAAACCTTGATCGATTTATCTATTTAATAATACATTTAAACTTATGCCAACTGAATGAAATTTCCTAAACATTTCTTTTAAAATATGAAATATTGAAAATAAAGGGAGAGAATAAAACCTTTTCCTTAAGATCCTTTGGCATCAAACAAAGAGATAAGAGAACTTACTAAGGAGAAGATGGATATAAATAGATGAGAGAAATTTGTTAAGATGGTTATTAAATATTGAAAAAAGTAGGAGAGGAAATAAATTAAGAGAAAGAAAAAATCTTTTTTATAATGACAAAAATAATAGAGAATTCTTGCAAGTAATGAAGTAGGGGATAACACTTGAAGTAAGACAGATTGAAACAACTGAATAATTAAAAATATATAAGGTAAAAAAAATTAAAAAAACAAATATAAGTTTTATCATTAACAAAAATGGAGAGGTTGTTAGCGACTTAGATTTTGCGAATGATTTTGTTGTATATTTATTTTGTAGCTTGATTGAATTTTTAAGTAAAAGAAGCTTAATGATGGATATAACTCAAAGCTATAAACAACCAAAGTAAAGAAGCACATCTTCTAAAGATACAACTTAAAGAATTGAGATCCAAAAAACTTAAGAATCGAATCTGAAAGTTAAAATGCACTTTTAGAGAAGTTTTTAAGTCTCTATAGGTCAAGGAAAAGTGTAACGGCCAAGATTTTTCAAAAAAAAAGAATCATATACTTTATTTTCATCCAACTAGAATTCCATATAACTCATATTGTCATTATTGTATTACTTAATTGCCAATTGAATGAGAGTTATTAGCACATTGATTTCCCTCATTGACAACAATTTAAAGACCATGCGGGTATCAAATCGCAACGTCAATGCCTTCCTCTCCTTGCCCGTGTGTTTGAGAGAGAGAGAGGGGGGTCTTTGCCCGGAGGTTCTTTATCGAAGAAGACACCAACGTTAGATCGGAGGAGAATGGTGCGGATATGTGATCGTAAGGAGTCATACTGTCTGCGACGGGAAATAAAAGTGTTGGACCGGAGGTATGTATCGGCTTAGGATTTTACGTATTAACAAAAGTCTTATCCGGGTTGCAACCTTTAAGCGTATGCATCGGCCTAGGTTTTCGTATAAATATGGATTACATCAAAATAGATCTCTCATATGTGTCAGTTAGGATTACGATCTATAATTGTACATATTGATATACGATTTTTCATATGACTAATGACCATGTTCGAAATAAGATCTATTATTGTATGTATAGTTAGGATTTTACATACAAAAAGGTCATCTCCGAATTGCAATCTCTAAATGTATGTGTTGTCTTAGGATTACTTATGAGCAAAGTCCATCCCTGATACACGGCATATAAAGGAATATGTTGATTTCATAGGATGATACATTTAACTAATCATTTGTTTTGATTAAGATACTTTAACGTATGCATCGGATCCGTGGATTTATATTAGTTCTAGAACGATAGATATGCATATTCAATTCTGATCCATCAATTGTTCCCTTATTGAAAATATTTAAGATTTAGTAACCTTAAACCTTGTCATATCGCTTATTCAAGTTATAAGTAACATCATCTTCCTAAAATCCTTAGCTTAGAAATCTTGATCACGCAGCAGAACCCATAAATAATTGTTGAAGGAAATAATGATCTTCTTACTATTTGTTTATCACTATAAGTGCAACGGATGTATGGTTCAAATTTTGTTTAAGCTACAATGATATTTCCTTTTAAACACAACCAGATTTCCCGGTAGTTAATGTCTTCCTTTTACATCAAAAATACAGCTTCAAATCTTTAGATAATAATACAACGTATTATCAAAGTTGTTGTGTATTAGGTGAAGTTCCATTTGGACAGCTAATTATATGGCGAACCCGAACTAAGATAAACAAAAGGTTCACAATGAATTAATCTTGTGTTACTTCTCCAATAGAATGATGGTTCATGGCTAATAAATAAAACAAAACAAAATAATATAATATCGCTAAAGTAGGCACGTGTGGAATCTGACCATGAAACATATACATATAAATAAGTTTTGATACTACATACTAAAGTATTACACTTAACGGAAGACTATATGGCTATTTTCATTGTCAAAAAAATATACAAGTAACAATGAATTAGTAATATCCATTATTAAATAGCAATTACTTTATGGACTGTAGATGTAAGGAAAAACGGGGAGTAATGCAAATTAGGAATAGGAAAAAAAAACACTCATACACACATATAGTCAACTCATTGAACAAATAAAACATTGAATTAATAATTTCGGTTTGGGTCCGATGATCTAATGTGTATAATTTTTTCTAGTCTGACTGAGATACTGGTAAAAAGAAATATCTACATATACATACTTGAAATGTCTTCATAATTATAAGCTAAAGAGATGTAAGGCACAAGACTCATAAAGAGTTTCATGGACAATCGCAAGGGATCGTATTAGCCGCAAGGGGGCAACGTCGCAAGGGCGTATGGTTGCAAGGAACCACAGAGGCAAAAGCTAAGTCCTCTACAGTTGTACCTACACTGTCATGTTAATGCCGCAAGGGGCAGCGCCGCAAGGGACGTATGGTTGCAAGGAACCACAGAGGCAAAAGCTAAGTCCTCTACAGTTGTAGCTACACTGTCATGGAGCGCAAGTGATAGCGGTTGAAAATGTATAACAAGATACGTATATGAAAGTTATACAAGAAAATTGATTATGAAGGTAAACTATTATGAGTTATGCAAGAAAATGATTTAAAAAGAGTAAACCATTACATGTTATACAAGATGTGGTTTAAGAAAGTTAAACCATCAAAGTCACGGGGGTTAATATGCAAATCGATTTATATGATTTAAGAAGTATGTAACTCGCCATGTATTTTATGAAATAAGCCTCACAAGTTGATAGAAATGGTTGCCTTATCTACTTCTGCAATTTACATGCACACCCATGTTTTTTTAAAGAAGTGAAATTATACATGATAGGGATCGAACCTAGACATGCATGGGAACAACTAGGCACGTAATGACGTTTTTCCATGGAAACTTTAGTGCATGAAATATAACGAGATAAACGACCGTTAGAATTCCCATGCATGGACCCCGATACATGCTGGGCATTAGGCTCATGCAAATATGTGTTTATTTATTTCAGGTGAAGAGCAGGATTAATTAAACACTCAAGTCCATGCAATAAATTCAACGAGATATTCGACGTGGTATGGATCTTACAAGTTTTATGATGGATATATGTATGCCCACTGAAACAGGGAACCATGTTGTGAAACTATTTAATTTTCTTTTGCAAGTATACCCTTATTGATGTTGTAGTAAAGGAACTCTCAGTTGAATTGGATTTTTAGATCCTTTTGAGAATGATTTTTTATGCTCATTGATTACCATGCATGATTCGGTAACGGTTCGGTCGTGCGATCTAATATCGCATGCTTCCGCCGGTCGTCGCGACCCGTTCCGTTACAAATGGTATCAAAGCTGGAGTTCCTCTGGGTGTAGGATATCCACAACTGACAATGACTTAATACTTGGATGAATAGAGTGAAATCAGTATGACATGCAATTAGTTGGTCTTTAGATTTTTTTAAGCATATGACCGCCTGATTATGGGATTGAGGCGAACAGAGACCATGAGTCATCACAGAAAAATGAGACCATAGGATGTTGATGACTCAATGGTAAAAGCATCATGGGCGGAATTTTGGTGGATTTATCTTGAATATCTTTATTCACAACAACAGGCCTTCATCTTGAAGGATGAGCAAGAGATGGAAAAGTTGAGTATTGGATACAAGAGATAGATGATGCTAAGAAATGAATAAAAGAGTTGGAGATGTCATTTGAATATACATATTATCTTAAGGAGAAGCAAGTTATATTTAGGACTTGTTAAAAAAAGGGGTACGGGAGTGACACACTTGATGAAAAAAATCAACTTTTTCTGAGATATCTACCATTGACTGGAGTGATTTTGTTGAACTCTATTGAATGGTACAAGTTGAGAATGCTAATGATTCAAAGAGATCTAATTCCTCAACCTTTGTCGTTATAGTAAGATGGTCAAAGAGTATACGATCAAATTACAAAGTTGCGGTAGTATGAAAAGAGTATATATGTAAATGAGATGCAAGTGAGCATTTGTTAGATTTTACACAACATATTTGGTTAGTACTTAGTACACAATCATCTCAAGTATATGAGGAGAATTTAGATGTTGTCGGATTTTTCTAGATATGTTTTTCAGATGATTGGTTGTGGTTACCTTCTTATAGACAAGTGAGTTTTCATCATGGATGTTATTCCAAAAACTAAATTGATTTCAGAAGCTCCTCATGCACATGTTGAATTTGAAGGATTAATGTATCAGCTACTATAACAACTGTATATAGGGAGTTTTTTTAACTCGATATTTCTCCATATGGAGGCAGTATTGAGGAAAGAAAGATGGATCGCAGTTATCACATTGATTGTTGAAATGTGATAAGGTATTGGATGAATATTTACAGTTTTGGAGCAATGATATATTGCTTTGGATTAATGTTTGAGCCAATTGAATTATGTGATGAAAGATCTGTTGTATTAAAACTGTATATATATAGGTTTTTAATTGGAAAACCTACTGAGTACAATTTGGTATTAATTTGGTTTCAATTGGGAAACCAAATGGTTTGGAGGGAAAGTTGGGAATTCCCGAATTTGAAACATGGTTGAGTTTGTGTGGAAGTTTAGTACCATACCTTGGAGATCTAAACTTTTGGTGGACTTATATATGAGTCTACACCCAAGCTCTTGTAGCAATAGTAGAGAGGAGGAATGGAGGACCACACACACGCGCGTGCGCGCGCTCCGCTCCGCTCCGTCTCCGGCTCGGGCTCGGGCTCGGGAGAGTCAATTCGGATCTCGATGGGTGCGATTTTTGGGATCCGAAAGGCTGCGTTTTAGGGATGCATTTTCGGAAACAAATGGTAACCGCGCGATAGGGCACGCGAGCCCCTCTCTATATATATATCCCTCACCCGACTCGGTTTTACTTCACTCGCAAAAAATCTCTCATGACGTCTCTCCCTGTCTGGTTCTTCCTCTCACGGACGAACGTTTTCTTCTTCCTCTCTCGGTTGTAGTTCTCTGAGGTACAATCGAGGACGATCCCGTTGGTGTGCGCCGACGACGATCGTGAACCGTTGTATCCTGGGAGCGGATCGCCAGAACCCAACGCACCGGTATTGTGGGGGCGATATCTTCTCTAAGGACAGTCCATTTCATGGACGCTTCGGTGACTTCTAAACTGATCTTTATTTTATTTTGATTGCCGCAATATGTTTATTGCTTTACCTTTTCTGGATCATGCCCGTGTTATTTATGTTTCTGTTCTATTAATCGGTTCCTGTTTGCATTGTATAATCGGATAATGATTGGGAAACATACGATTAATATGATTTTATTCGGTATTGTTTCTCTGTTAATTCATTTGGATCCGATGATTTATTGTTTAATATATGCATTGGTAATCCTGTTTACAACAATCTTAGAGAAGATATCCCGAACCGATTCTAGAATGTCGGAAACAATGTTTAAATCGAGGGTAGATATGATGGGTATGCCTGAAAAATTCGGTGGACAGAATTTTAAGCGTTGGCAACAACGCATGAAGATCTGGTTAACCACCATATGGTTAATCTCGATGCTTGAAACTGACCGTCCTACGGTGGAGGTGGAAAACCCCTCACCCGATAGTCATAAGGCGCAATCTGCGTGGAAGGAACGCGACCATATATGTCATGGTTGCATCTTGTTGGCTCTGTCCAACACTTTGTTTGACGTATATTGTTCGTCCACGCAGACTGCGAAGGGGCCATGGGAAGACTTGGATCGGAAGTATAACACCGAAGATCTCGGTATTGAGAAATACTCCGTAGCTAAATTTTTGAAGTTTTCCATGGTCGAAGGGAAGTCTGTTTCTGAACAGGCACACGAGTTTTTACTCCTGCTCCATGGTTTAGAGGATGCCGAAATGAAACTTCCAGAGAAGTTTCAGGTCATGTGCATCATAGAAAAATTCTCAAAGTCATGGGAAGACTTCGGTATGACCCTGAAACACAGAAAGGGGAAAATTTCTATGGATGACTTGATGGTGGCAATTGCCATGGAGGAGGAACACAGGAAACAAAAACATGTGCTTCCTGTTGATATTCAGGCTAAGGTTAATCTTATGACCTTGAAGGGCAAGGATAAGAAGGGAAAGGGTCCCAATAACAATAAAATGAAACCAAAGGGCAAGATCCAGAAAAAGGCAAAGAATAAACCCTGCTGGCACTGTAATCAGGTTGGCCATTGGAAGAAGGACTGTCCGTCCTTGAAGGCTCAACCTAAAGCTACAGACGGGAGTCCACAAGTGAACATGATCACTATGGGACTCGGGGCTAGCGAGAGGTATGTCTCTATAAAACCTGAACTATACAATATACATGATCCAAATGAGTGGCTCGTGGATACGGGAGCTAATGTAAATATATGTTCTGACAGAACGTTGTTTTCTTCTTATCAGACCTGCAGCGGTGGGACTGTGACGATGGGGAACGATTCTGCAGCCAGGGTGCTAGGGTCGGGACAAGTCAACTTGAGGTTCTCCTCTGGACGTGTCTGGACATTGCACAGGGTGCTGCATGTTCCTGACATCAAGAAGAATGTGTTATCTGGCTCTATCTTAGTTAAAAATGGTTTTGAATTAAACTTTAAATATAATAAAGTTGTTATTCTGAGACATGGTGTCTTTTATGGAAAAGGCTATTTGGCTGATTTTGATTTGTTATTTAAAATTAGATGTGATTCAGTAAACATTAATGAATTAAATGTTTTGAATACTGAATGTTCTAGTTCTGTGTCTCATGTTGTGAATAATCTAGAATCTTGTGATCTGTGGCATGGTAGATTGGGACATGTGAACCTAAATTCAATTAAAAGAATGATGAATTTAGAATTGATCCCTGAACACACAATTGATAAAACTCAAAAATGTGAAATTTGTGTGCAAGCTAAGACACCTAGGAAGTCTTTTCAGTCTGTCTGTAGAGATAGTGAGATCTTGGATCTAGTGCACACAGATATCTGTGAGTTTAATGGTGTGTTGACCCGAGACAATAAGAAATACTTTATCACCTTTATAGATGATGACAGTAGATACTGCTATGTATATCTAATGAAAACCAAGGATGAAGCCTTAGAGAAATTTCTTATTTTTAAGAATGAGGTTGAGACACAAAACAGGAAAAGTGCTTAAACGCCTTAGGTCAGATAGAGGAGGTGAATATACCTCTAACTTATTTGATGAACAATGCAAATCTTTTGGCATAGTTCATGAAGTTACGGCCCCATATTCACCGCAATCAAATGGGATAGCAGAACGGAAAAATAGAACCTTAACTGACATGATCAATGCTCTCCTACAATGTTCTGGACTTCCAACCTATATATGGGGAGAAGTCTTGAATACGGCTTGCCATATTCTGAATAGGGTGCCTCCAAGACATATGGAAAAGTGTCCCTTTGAACTTTGGAGAAATAGGAAACCGAGTTTAAGATATCTCAAAGTGTGGGGCTGTCTCGCTAAGGTTTTAGTCCCAGAACACAAGAGAAAGAAACTTGGTCCTAAAACTGTTGATGCGGTCTTCTTAGGTTATTTAGAAAATAGCTATGCATATAGGTTCTTGGTAATTCGGTCCGAGATACCGGGCATAGATGTCAATACTATTGTTGAACTCCGTGATGCTACCTACTTTGAGGATGTCTTCCCATTGAAGACTGGGATTCCTCAGAATCTGACCATTGAGGGCGCCTCTACATCAGGATCTATTCCAGATCAAGTGGAAAGGATATCGAATGTGGGGGTTGAGACTCAACCTGAACCCAATGACATTTCTGAAGAGATTGAGCCAAGGAGGAGTAAAAGACCTCGGATAGCCAAGGATCTGGGTAGCGACTTTGTTGTCTACCAGATCGAGGGTGATCCACCAAGTTACAAGGAAGCCATGGCTTCGTCTGAAGCAAAACAATGGAAGGAAGCCATCAAATCTGAGATGGATTCCATTATGGCTAATGGAACTTGGAAGTTGGTTGATTTACCCAAAGGGTGCTCTACTATTAGGTGCAAGTGGGTATTTAAGAGAAAGCTTAGACCTGACGGATCAATTGAAAAGTACAAAGCCAGATTAGTTGCCAAGGGCTTTAGGCAAAAGGAAGGTATCGATTATTTTGATACCTATTCCCCTGTGACTAGGATGACCATAATCCGGATGCTCATAGCATTGGCATCTGTATATGATCTCTCTATCCACCAGATGGATGTGAAGACCGCCTTCTTGCATGGCGATCTTGAGGAAGAGATCTATATGGATCAACCTGATGGGCTTGTGACTCCTGGGAATGAGGGAAAGATTTGCAAGCTTGTCAAATCTCTTTACGGATTGAAACAAGCACCAAAGCAGTGGCATGAAAAATTTGACAAAACCATTTTGTCATGTGGCTTTAAGGTTCATGAATCTGACAAGTGTGTCTATTCCAAGGTGAAAGGTGATGAGTGTATTGTCTTGTGCCTATATGTTGATGACATATTGTTGTTTGGATCACATATGAAGATTATTAATGAGACTAAGGCATTCTTGAGTAGCAAGTTTGAGACGAAGGACATGGGTGTTGCTGATATAATCTTGGGTCTCAAACTGACAAGGTCAGTTGATGGGATTGTAATTTCTCAATCTCACTATGTTGAGAAGGTACTTGAGAAATTTGGATATCAAGATTGCAAAGCTGTAAGCACTCCTTTTGATTCATCCAAAACGCTGTTTAAGAATAAAAGTGGAGTACCTATAGCCCAGCTAAGGTATTCACAAGTGATAGGAAGTTTAATGTATCTTGCAAATTGCACGAGACCTGATATTTCATTCTCGGTTGCAAAGCTGAGTAGATACACTAGCTGTCCTGACCGTACTCACTGGGAGGCTCTGGATCGGGTACTGAAATACCTGAAGGGAACTATTTTCCTTAGTTTGCATTATGGTAGACATCCATCTGTACTAGAAGGATACAGTGATGCAAGCTGGATAGGGAAAATAGAGGAGTCTGGGAGTAATGGTGTTACAGGGTATGTATTTACCCTTGGAGGCGGTGCAGTCTCCTAGAGGTCTGTGAAACAGACCATTCTAGCTCGATCCACTTTTGAGGCCGAGCTGTGTGCTTTAGACACCACTGGAATTGAGGTTGAATGGTTAAGGGAACTTCTGTCTGAAATTCCCATGGTAGGTCAGCATGTTCCTGCGATCTCGGTACATTGTGATAATATGACCACAATTGCCAAGATCAAGAGTTCAAAGTTCAATCAGAACACAAGGAGACACATATAAATCAGACTTAAGACGTTAAGGGATTTGGTGTCTCAAGGAGTGTTGGCTGTGGATTTTATTAGATCCAAAGACAACACGGCAGATCCGTTGACTAAGGGACTTGATAGATCTTTAGTCCTAAAGTCTAGGCTTGGGATGGGACTGAGACCCATTGGGAGTTCCTCTACAGTAGCAACCCAACCTATCTGAGTGGAGATCCCACAAAGTAGGTTCAATGTGGTAATAACAAGCTGTTTGGAGAACTGGTTGGCACTCTAACTTTAATGCGTAAGCATGAGTGTCTTATCCCTGGAAGCCTGAGTGCCATTTAAGCTGCAAGTTTAGGAAGAGCGTAGGCTCTGAATGGGTTCAAGCCTTTGGGCAGGATGTTAGCAGTGCATCCTTGGAGAACGTCACCTATGTGAGTGTTACTGTGGGCCGCAGTTAAAGGAAGAGGGTCATTCCTGAACACACTCATGAAACAGGATAAGGGTGCATGGCCTTTAAGAGCACCAACCCTGAAGATTGTACCAACAACAACGCTTCGTTGTTTCTACCGTATACTTTAACACTAAGGTCTGAAGTTCAGGACGTAGTTCACTTCGTTCCTGTTAAAGTGAAAGTAGTAAACTCAGGTAGAGGTTCAAACCGGAAGGTACCTTTACTGAAAGCAAAGTGTGGGCAGCCGAAAGAAGTCTCTTAAATCCTTTTGAATCTCTTTTTCAAATTGGTGAATTCGTGGGGGATTGTTGTATTAAAACTGTATATATATATAGGTTTTTAATTGGAAAACCTATTGAGTACAATTTGGTATTAATTTGGTTTCAATTGGAAAACCAAATGGTTTGGAGGGAAAGTTGGGAATTCCCAAATTTGAAACATGGTTGAGTTTGGGTGGAAGTTTAGTACCATACCTTGGAGATCTAAACTTTTGGTGGACTTATATATGAGTCTACACCCCAAGCTCTTGTAGCAATAGTAGAGAGGAGGAATGGAGGACCACACACGCGCGCGCGCGCTCCGCTCCGTCTCCGGCTCGGGCTCGGGCTCGGGCTCAGGAGAGTCAATTCGGATCTCGATACTTTTGCTGCGGGTTTCATTTGGTAAGTCGATTAAATTAATCACACGATTAATTTGGTAAGTCGACTTAAATTGGAATTCAACTCGCCATTATGGGCGCGATTTTTGGGATCCGAAAGGCTGCGTTTTAGAGACGCATTTTCGGAAACAAAGGGTAACCGCGTGATAGGGCACGCGAGCCCCTCTCTCTATATATATCCCTCACCCGACTCGGTTTTACTTCACTCGCAAGAAAAATCTCTCACGCTGTCTCTCCCTGTCTGGTTCTTCCTCTCGCGGACGAACGTTTTCTTCTTCCTCTCTCGGCTGCAGTTCTCTGAGGTACAATCGAGGACGATCCCGTTGGTGTGCGCCGACGACGATCGTGAACCGTCGTATCCTGGGAGCGGATCGCCAGTACCCAACGCACCGGTATTGTGGGGGCGATATCTTCTCTAAGGACAGTCCATTTCATGGACGCTTCAGTGACTTCTAAACTGATCTTTATTTTATTTTGGTTGCCGCAATATGTTTATTGCTTTACCCTTTCTGGATCATGCCCATGTTATTTATGTTTCTGTTCTATTAATCGGTTCCTGTTTGCATTGTATAATCGGATAATGATTGGGAAACATATGATTAATATGATTTTATTCGGTATTGTTTCTCTGTTAATTCATTTGGATCCGATGATTTACTGTTTAATATATGCACTGGTAATCCTATTTACAACAAGATCTTTTCTGAAATTATTATAAATACAACATTTCAAGTCTTCTGCCACATTTGCTCAAAGAAAAGTTCTTTAAATCTATTATTCTTTATTATTGGATAGTCTTCTCATATTCAAAGATGACATTGAAGCTAACTTATTCCAGATTAAAGTTTTATTACCTTGTAATTAGAGGATAAATATTTTAGAAATACAGATAATTCTATGATGACAACGAGTTAAGTTAGGAGATTTTAGGTGAAGTTCATGAACCTATGTACACTAATCACCCATGTATAAGAAAAATACATAAAGATGGAAAATAATTTTCTAGAGGAAGAAAGACACTGTTGAATCTGTTTTCAAGTATCTTGTAAATCAAAAATTGAACATCAGAACCCTAACAATCCTGTACAATCTTTTGAATAGCATAATGGAATTAGAAGATCATCACAATGAATTTTGTTTCTGATTTACCTAAGGTAATGAAACATCATTAGATACCACACATGTTATTATATATCAATCGATTGAATCAGCCCACTTCTTACCTATTCACTTGGATCAATTGACGAAGAGTCTGATAGAATAATATATGAATGCGATCGTCAGTCTAGATGGTATCCCAACAACGATTACATCAGAATGTGGTATGAGATACACTCTTTAGTTATGGAAAAGTTTTTAGAGGGTATGAATACTCAATTTAAGTTAACACTTCCTTTCACCTGCAGACTTATGACCAATCAGATGAAATCCTTCAAGAGGTTTGAAGATTTGTACGTTGATGTACTTTATGATTTTGTATGGTAGAGGTTGCTTAAAATTAATAGTCATCTTTCGAGTATCAAATGGCTTCATATGAAGCATTGTATAGAAGATCTGGTAGACCACACTCTTGTTAGAGTGATGTGGATAAGGATATATTCTGGGACTAAATCTAGTGACTAGTAAGAAGATGGTCGAAAAAAAAGAGATGTAAGGAAATTCACGATCTATGATATATCTCTTTACTAAGAAATTTCGAGGACGAAATTTTTTTAAGGGTGATAGATTGTAACGGCCAAGATTTTTCAAAAAAAAAGAATCATATACTTTATTTTCGTCCAACTAGAATTCCATTTAACTCATATTGCCATTATTGTATTACTTAATTGCCAATTGAATGAGAGTTATTAGCACATTGATTTCCCTCATTGACAACAATTTAAATACCATGCGGGTATCAAATCGCAACGTCAATGCCTTCCTCTCCTTGCCCGTGTGTTTGAGAGAGAGAGAGAGAGGGGTCTTTGCCCGGAGGTTCTTCATCGAAGAAGACACCAACGTCAGATCGGAGGAGAATGGTGCGGATATGTGATCGTAAGGAGTCATGCTGGCTGCGACGGGAAATAAAAGTGTTGGACCGGAGGTATGTATCGACTTAGGATTTTACGTATTAACAAAAGTCTTATCCGGGTTGCAACCTTTAAGCGTATGCATCGGCCTAGGTTTTCGTATAAATATGGATTACATTAAAATAGATCTCTCATATGTGTCAGTTAGGATTACGATCTATAATTGTACGTATTGGTATAGGATTTTTCATATGACTAATGACCATGTTCGAAATAAGATCTATTATTGTATGTATAGTTAGGATTGTACATACAAAAAGGTCATCTCCGAATTGCAATCTCTAAATGTATGTGTTGTCTTAGGATTACTTATGAGCAAAGTCCATCCCTGATACACGGCATATAAATGAATATGTTGATTTCATAGGATGATACATTAAACTATTCATTTGTTTTGATTAAGATACTTTAACGTATGCATCGGATCCGTGGATTTATATTAGTTCTAGAACGATAGATATGCATATTCAATTCTGATCCATCAATTGTTCCCTTATTGAAAATATTTAAGATTTAGTAACCTTAAACCTTGTCATATCGCTTATTCAAGTTATAAGTAACATCATCTTCCTAAAATCCTTAGCTTAGAAATCTTGATCACGCAGCAGAACCCATAAATAATTATTGAAGGAAATAATGATCTTCTTACTATTTGTTTATCACTATAAGTGCAACGGATGTATGGTTCAAATTTTGTTTAAGCTACAATGATATTTCCTTTTAAACACAACCAGATTTCCCGGTAGTTAATGTCTTCCTTTTACATCAAAAATACAGCTTCAAATCTTTAGATAATAATAATACAACGTATTATCAAAGTTTTTGTGTATTAGGTGAAGTTCCATATGGACAACTAATTATATGGCGAACCCGAACTAAGACAAAGAAAAGGTTCACAATGAATTAATCTTGTGTTACTTCTCCAATAGAATGATGGTTCATGGCTAATAAATAAAACAAAACAAAATAATATAATATCGCTAAAGCAGGCACGTGTGGAATCTGACCATGAAACATATACATATAAATAAGTTTTGATACTAAATACTAAAGTATTACACTTAACGGAAGACTATATGGCTATTTTCATTGTCAAAAAAATATACAAGTAACAATGAATTAGTAATATCCATTATTAAATAGCAATTACTTTATGGACTGTAGATGTGAGGAAAAACGGGGAGTAATGCAAATTAGAAATAGGAAAAAAAACACTCATACGCACATATAGTCAACTCATTGAACAAATAAAACATTGAATTAATAATTTCGGTTTGGGTCCGATGATCTAATGTGTATAATTTTTTCTAGTCTGACTGAGATACTGGTAAAAAGAAATATCTACATATACATACTTGAAATGTCTTCATAATTATAAGCTAAAGAGATGTAAGGCATAAGACTCATAAAGAGTTTCATGGACGATCGCAAGGGATCGTATTAGCCGCAAGGGGCAACGCCGCAAGGGCGTATGGTTGCAAGGAACCACAGAGGCAAAAGCTAAGTCCTCTACAGTTGTACCTACACTGTCATGTTAATGCCGCAAGGGGCAGCGCCGCAAGGGGCGTATGGTTGCAAGGAACCACAGAGGCAAAAGCTAAGTCCTCTACAGTTGTAGCTACACCGTCATGGACCGCAAGTGCTAGCGGTTGAAAACGTACAACAAGACGCGTATATGAAAGTTATACAAGAAAATTGATTTATGAAGGTAAACTATTATGAGTTATGCAAGAAAATGATTTAAAAAGAGTAAACCGTTACATGTTATACAAGATGTGGTTTAAGAAAGTTAAACCATCAAAGTCATGGGGGTTAATATGCAAATTAATTTATATGATTTAAGAAGTATGTAACTCGCCATGTATTTTATGAAATAAGCCTCACAAGTTGATAGAAATGGTTGCCTTATCTACTTCTGCAATTTACATGCACACCCATGTTTTTTTTAAAGAAGTGAAATTATACATGATAGGGATCGAACCTAGACATGCATGGGAACAACTAGGCACGTAATGACGTTTTTCCATGGAAACTTTAGTGCATGAAATATAACGAGATAAACGACCGTTAGAATTCCCATGCATGGACCCCGATACATACTGTGCATTAGGCTCATGCAAATATGTGTTTATTTATTTCAGGTGAAGAGCAGGATTAATTAAACACTCAAGTGCATGCAACAAATTCAACGAGATATTCGACGTGGTATGGATCTTACAAGTTTTATGATGGATATTTGTATGCCCACTGGAACAGGGAACCATGTTGTAAAACTATTTAATTTTCTTTTGCAAGTATACCCTTATTGATGTTGTAGTAAAGGAACTCTCAGTTGAATTGGATTTTTGGATCCTTTTGAGAATGATTTTTTATGCTTATTGATTACCATGCATGATTCGGTAACGGTTCGGTCGTGCGATCTAATATCGCATGCTTCCGCCGATCGTCGCGATCCGTTCCGTTACAAAAAGTAAAGAAGACATAAGGACATTTTTCCAAGATTTTCCAAGTCAAACAATTTTGCATAATTTTTATTTGTGTTGAAAAACAGTATCATAGATTTTGTACATTCTTTATTAGGAATAAAAATAGCATAGAATTAACTAAGTTGACAAATATTTTTCTCTGGTGACCTAATCGAGCAAAATCTTGATCAAGATCGATCGACTTGGACTTTTGTTTCTGACTTGATCGATCAATTTGGCATTATGACTGATCGCCCTCTAATTGATTAATCGTAGTCCTCGATTGATCAATCCATAATTTACCATATTTTAATCACAATCGATCAATATTTAAATGAGTCTTAGTGATCATTTTGACGTTCAAAACGGAGCAATCAATATTGTCGATATGATCGATCACTTTTAACATGTTGATCGATAAACTAACCCGATTGATTAGCTCTAGCTTTTGGATCTTTTGAATGTTGTAATTTCCTATTTTGCTACCCAATAGCTACTTTGAGACCTCAACAGCTTCTATTAATCACCTAACACTATAGATAGGTCCGTAGAGGTCTTTGTTGGGCAAACAACCAATATAAACAATGTCTACTCATAAAAGTCAAGAAAGAGTACTTAGTATGCTATATTCATACTCTCGAGCCATCTGCAATATCAAGCTCTTTACGCTCAAAGGCAACCATCTTCATTTTGCGCTTATAGATCTATATGCTTGTAAATTTAAGATTATTGTTAATATATCTCTTTTCAGCATATTATAAACATGTACCCAACTTGTGGATCCATTTCTCTTAAGAGAAAATCTTTTGGGAGTTGTCCAAGGTATGGTTCATGTTGTACAAAAGGTTGTGCTATCTCCGGTTTGAAGTATTGCAGGATAGTGGAAGAAAGCTTCACCAAGCGAGCGAGGGATAAATCGTAGGAACATGATTATGAGTTATGGTTTTCGTGCGGTTGTAAAAATTGTCCTGTAGTATGGTTTAATTTTCTTTTATCATGTGAGTATTTTTAAATTGATATTATTATTGGGATTACTAAATATTGCACAATTCACCCTCATTCATGTAGGATTCTTAGAGTTAGATGTCATGTGAGCTGAATGTACACTAACCTATTCATACCATCTCGATCGATACAATAAATCATGGGGAAAATATTATGCTCAAGCATCATGGCACACCTCAAGCTCTTCTCGTATTATCTTCCTTCGAAAGGTGGCTACATGTAAGCAACTATAGTTTCCCGGCACATCAACAAGAATGATGCAGACTAAGTTGTCCCCTTGATTATATAACACGATTGAGGCCAATAGAGAAATGGGTAGGTTGTAGGTTGAGGTTGAAAGCATGGTAGAAACCTATGTTCGCCATCGGGGAGGCAAACACGTTAATCACATAGGAAGCAAGGCGTCGAGATGTCATTATCAATTGATCAATTTCCCATTCAATTAGAAAATAACAAAAAAATGAGGCACGCAGCCTAGTTTTACCCTAAAACCATCGACATACTCTTGTCAATTTTGCGAGAGACCTTAAAACTTACAAGGGTACTCTTCAACTCATTTAACTCTGGAGAACAAAGGTCGATGATAGAAAAGAAGATGATAGTGGATGAAAGTGACAAAAAATGTGGTATAAAAGTTAACATGGCTACAAAAGAATTATGTTTCCGATTTCTTTTGTTTGGTTATAGAGTATGATTGGATTACAGTAAACTTGCTGGAATAAATTAGAAATAAGTAAGAATCTTCAGGTGTTTGAATGATTTGAAAGATTATAATTGTAAATTTGATGTGATGTAATATTGCTTAAATGTTTTGTTGGTACTTATGAGTAAGATGCGCTGTTGATATTGATTTTTTTGGATGTGATTAGATATATTATTTAAAATAAATTGCAGGATCTAATATAGTAATTCCAATAAATTCAAACGTTGAAGATTGAATACTAAAATCGAAACATAAGTGGTTTGATCGATAATCTGTTTATCCAAAGATAAACACACTCACGTGGGTGAGGTAGAGGGTGTAACTCTGATGAGTGAAAAATAGGGGACATCATTTTATATATATGAACCGTTTTCCTGATATTACTTTCCCTCGTCTAAAGTTAATATCGAGGTATATTGATTTCAATCAGCTAATTGTTTGCAATGGATGCAGCCGCGGAGAACTGACCAATATCCCATTGCAAGTTTCTCTCTCTCCAGATCTTCCAAACGGTCATCGCTAACGTGATGTAAAAGCACTTCCATAGCGACACAAAATTGTAGCCTTTGATTCATGTATATGTATCAGCGAGGGTGACACAAGCAAGTACCGAGCGGCCTAGCCTAGAAAAAGCCGTTGACCAAGCTTCGGAGGCGAACGAGTACTCGAACAAGATATGATCCCTACATTCCAAATCGTTGTGGCAGAGATAACAAGAAGAGTGGCTGTGATCCATGCTTGGATAGCCTATCATTAGTAGATATGCGATTTAGTATTTAGCCCTGATCACTGAACGCAATCCTATACCTCTCTCCGCCTTTGGGAGGCAAATTGAATCCCAAGAAATCACATGTCCTCCATAATTCCGCAAAAAAATCCAAGCGAATCATATCCACCCTATACGCAGTGAGGAGAAGGATGGTGCTGACTGCTCATTTAGAATACCACGTCAACAACTACCGACCTCAATAATCTCAATCGTGTCAATGTTACCGACCGATTAATCGGATTTGATGGTTCATGTCAAAATGGTAAACTTTTGATTCAATCATCGGTATAGTCGACTATTTGCAACCGATTTAACTCTGTTCAATTGAAATTGAATGACTCAACTACAATTCAAAATTAAATTTATATCAAAATAATAATGATTGTGCTGAGTTTCAAAATTTTGACCTCTAGTTACCCATTACAAAATACTAATCAACTACCTCAATTCAATTTTTTGAAAGGGTTGGATAATAATTATGCTCAACATATTACTATTAGAGAAAAATGGGGTTGCTTCCGCCTCATTTTTCTCCTATTTTTTTATTTTTTAGAAAAATTATGTCATATATTTTTATCATTATATCCCTCTAATATGTCATTCCAGTTTCGTTAGAAACAGATATTCATATGACATCCATCTAGAACATGAAATTTTAAAGGTCTTAGAATTATTGTAATCACCTTGTTCTGGATGAAGGGCATAGAAGTATCTGTTTTTGATCAAATTAGAATGACATATTAGAGGGATATATTGATGAAAATACATGACATAATTTTTCAAAAAAATAAAAAAATAGGAGAAAAATAAGATGGGGACAGCCCCATTTTCCTCTTACTATTATGGAGTATTTAGTAAATATTATCTATATTTATATGAATAATATTTAATTTTGTATATTCAAGAAAATAATTTATGTATAAAGTAAGATGTTTATATTGTGTATTTATTTTATATTTATTTTAAAACTATTTGATTCTACATTATACATTTTTGAATTTATTCCAATTATTTACATGTTTTTTCTTTATTGATTTGATTTTTCTTTGTCGATTTGATTTAATCCAATTTTAAAAATAATAGTAGCATGTACCGATTTAATTATATAATTCAATCCGATCCAACTTTTTTTATGAGATTTCCACCTCAGTCATCGGTTCAATTTAAAAACATTGCGCCGAGTGAGTAGAGTATAGATATGCCTGTTTTTAGTTGACATGTTCCTCTTGAATCTGCCGAGAATGGTCTAATGGTAATGATATCCAAATCTCAAAAGTGGATATCATCGTGGATAGCGTGGAAAGGTTTAAGAGGACTGTGGGGTCCATACTGAGAAACCTGCAGCAGCAGAAGCCTCCTTTTTCTTTGATTGGGGTTTGTTCTCGATGGATTGATGGACGCCGGATGGATGCTGAATAGACGGCCAAGATCTTTATTTATTGCTCCAGATTCTGCACTGTGCTGTGATCGGCGGCTGGTGCTTCGTCGGACTTAGCGCCCCCTTTCAAATTGCACCAGAGTTACCCAAGTCTTGGTAAATATGTACAAGACCTTTCTTAAGAGAAATGTCAACTTTTAGATATAAAATTACAAAATAACACTTTCTCAATAACTAGGGATGCAACCGGATGCGGATATATCCGTATCCGTCTGCTACCGTATCCGCTTTAAGCAGATACGGATACTCATTTTCGGATTTTAGCGGATACGGATACGGATACTAATTTTATTTTATTTTTTTTGCGGATACGGATTCGGATACGGATACCATTATAGAATTTTTTCTGGATACGAATGTATGTGTTTTTCACGTATACGGATACGTATATCTGTATTATCCATATTTTCAGTAATATTTCAGCTTCACAAAAGTTTTGCATGTCTCAATGTAGCTCTGACATGAAACTGTACCTCATAATGAAATATCAAAAAAAGTAACTTTTATAATTTATTATAATATCATTTCACGAAATATACCATATCACCTTTATTTTATTACTTGATAACAATGTTACATGTATTGCATATATTTTGGAAACATTTCAAATAAAGGAAAACAGAGGTACATCATCATACAATTTTATTATATGCTCTTCAATTTATTTCATTTAATATTTTATTTTATTTTCTTATTTATTATGTAACATTGTAAGTTCATTGAATTTAATATTAGTCATCCATCAATTACAAGTTTGTAAAGACGTCATTTCTAATTAAAAGTATGAGGAGGCACTTAATATTTATAGGATAATCCGTATCTGTTTCTTAAATATCCGTATCCGAATCATGATTATCCAATTCCGAATCTGTATCCGTATTTAAGGATACGGTATTCAATTTTCGATATCTGTATGATATCTGTTTCTGTATCCGTATCCATATTTTGAAATGGATAAAGATATGGTAATACTTATATCTGTATCTGTATCCATCCGTTTGCATCCCTGTCAATAACACTTTACCCTTTTTATTGAAATAACTTGGCATACGCAAATCAACGATTTTTATATATAAGGTTTAGAGATCTTTAGATTTGTGCCTTTTTTAAGTTTGTCCAATAGCACTTCTACCCTCATCTTTTTTTAATTACAACTTGTTCTTTATATTCATATGAAATTCACATTATTGTTTGACGAACTATGAATTTGCCTCAACAATAATGTGAAATTGTCGTAGTATAAGAGGCAAATTCGGTTCAGCAAAAATCACAGTCCTTTAATGCTGTGGAGTATTTATACTTGGCAAGTCTACCAAGGTCGAACACAAGGACACAGCTACTTAATTCATTTATCGAATTTCGATTCAGGAAGCACAAGTGTGAATTAATTTCAAGTTCAGGTCTGCAAGATGCACTATGTGAATTACACGTAATGTCATGATGTATGCAATTTTTAATTGATTTTTATGCAATTTAAAGTGATGAACGAGCAAATATGCAAGGTTACAAGTATGCTAAATAAAAGATTACAAAGATACCCTAAAAGTATGAGCATCATATCGGAAATAGAAATCAGAGTTGATTTAATCACAATATGAAGAACAGTCATCGAGTCAAAGCAAGAACAAGGAGAGCAGGGTCTCATTTATCACATAAAAAATCACTTCATTTAAAATAGTGGCAAATGAGAAAATTAAATATGTTAAGATGTAGAGGACAAAATAAGGATCAAAACGACATTAAAATCATGCAATTTGGACCTATGATGCTCAAGTTATGTTAAAAACAATGCAGGGGCATAATTGTAATAAAAATGCAAGAAATAAAAGGATAAATATTACATTTAGGTCCTTGGAGGGACCTAAATATAAATATAGAAAACCGCCTGGGTCCCATGAAATTTTTCCATGCGCGGGGGCATTTTTGCAATTTCCAAAACCTTGGAGGGCCTCCCTGTAAATTACCCAGGCACACACGTGAGGCGCGCACCTGGGGACCAATTTGTAGATACCAAAAACATCCGGGATCTTTCGTGCAAATTTCCCAGGACCTCATGCGCTGCACGTGAGGCACCTAGGCTCAGGAGACGCCTCAGGCTCGGGCCACGTGGCATTTGCTGGAGGGTTGGATCTGGGTTCGGACCGCCCGAGCCTGTAGGTATGGAGGCGAGGCTCGGGTGCCACGTGGCTTCATCATCACCGTCTGATCGAAGCGATCGGACGGTATATGTATCTCGTCCTCCACCGCAGGCACCGGAGAAGGCGGGATCAAAATTACAAAAGGGGATTTTGGGGATTATTTATAGACATGAGGTAGGTGGACAAATCACGAGATGGGCATCGATGGAGTCTATGTACAAGGAGCTTAAGGGTATGGCGAGATGGAGGAAGGTTAGGGGAGCAATATTGGTGAAGGAACCAAGGTATTTTGAGCCTTGGATCATAACCAAAATGGGAGAAAGATGGGGTGCACGTGTTCTGATAGAAGTCAGACCGGGTGGAGGTATTAATTACCAACGGGTCAACAAAAGACATGACATGATTGGTCCACGTGAATCAATCAGGAAATAACATGAATTAAATTCCTTATTAAATTGGTAATAAATATTAAATGGATTTATTAAATAAAAATCAAAACATAAAAATGTTTATTATTTTATGTACTATTTTTAGGGTATTTTTATTTATTTTTTAACACTATTTATTAGATGCTAATATATACATGTATATACATAGGTATAAATACTTGTATTTGACCTACTTTATTTATATTTTGTATTTTACATTTTATTATTTTATGTACATATTTTATATATTTATGATATATTTAAATACATATTTACATATTTTTATTTTATTTTTCCGATTTTATTTAATTACTTAAATAAATAGGGGTATAGATATTATATGTATAATACTAGATTTATTTTGATGCATTTTTCATGCTTTTATTTTGTCTTTTATATTTTTATGTACTTCAACTAATATTTAAAAGTATTTAAAAATATAAGAATTGTAAAAATAGACAGAATAAAAATATTGAATAAAATAATCATATATAGTATAATGGGGACCCAAAAAGGTCACTTTTACATCTTAGCTCCGTTTTAAATGAAACCACCTTAATTAGATAGATAATTTATTTTTTATGATCAATAAAGGTAAGTTTAGTGAATTTTGAGTTTGTATGGAAGATTTATTGGTTAGTGAAGTTTTATTTACGACTTTTTGGTGCGTTGTGCATTATTTTTATGTGCAATTATTTTTGCATTTTTCTTCGTATTTTTATGTACAAGTTTCATGTTGGTGGTTTCTTTATTTAAGATGTACATAATGCAAAATAAAATAGGGTAAAAATAGATATTTATTGAATAATGAAATTAGGGTTTTCAAGTATTTGTTGTATCCCCCTACTTCATTCCTTGCCGACCAAGTTAATATTGCCTTGGTTTCAGAGGTTAAGGTCATTCAATATTTTCAATATTTTTTTTCTTTTATTTTCATTTATTCTTTTATTTTAGAATAAAGTACATGCACTTATACAATATTTACAAATTAAATAATGAATGTTATTTTGTACAAATTAATGTTATTTACATGAATTTATCTAAGAATTTGAGGACAAAATGAAAGAATAATGGTGATGGAATGGAGATTCGATACTTGCCTTTGCTAGTCCCTAACAAACACTTATAATAATGAGTGCATAAAAAGAAAATAAATAAAAAAAGAAATAAGTTGAACTGCTTTTAACTTTTAAACTTATCTTCGTAAAATCAAAGTTTGGAGCTCAGTCAGATCCTTCATAATTTATGTTTGGTTAGAACCTTGTTGGGAATCATACTTGAAACCCAACATCCTCTAAGAATCACAAAACTATGTCCCATACTCCTCAAAAGTCAGGTGAGAACAAGTCTACAACATACACAGTTATAACTATGAGCCTATCTTGTACAGTGTAAGTGATATATAGCTCCTCAGACAAAAGTGATAAAGAAACAGTCTTCTTCAACATGGTGACCCTAATTCTCCAATCCATGAACTCTTTCCTCGGGGAGCGGGGTATTCCCTTCTACTTTCAAGTGCAACCATCTCAAGAAGAGGAGGTGTAGAAGAGAATGGACGGTAGCTAGTGTAGCCACCTATCCTAAACTGCTTGACCTGTGTAGCCAAGTCATCCAGTTGTAAGCACCATAAAATCTTTGATGAAGCATAAGCCTTGCTTGTTGAATACATAACTCGTACGGGAATTGATTTTCTTTGTTTTTTTCCTGTCTAACTTTTTTGGAGTCTTTATTGAATACTTTTTTAAAGGTATATGTACAACAACATTTACATAAGGACTTTTTCCTCTTGAGCCAGTAGATTATCTCTATTTTGAAGCTTTATCTCAAGCCACTGCATCCATTCTTTGAACCTCGTCGCTACTGGATCAGGTTGGCATACAATGGTCAGAGATTGTGACTTTGTATGTCTCCATTCCTTGTGTCTCATGCTAGCAAATCCAACCCCCTACAACTTCAACTGAGTTGAGCTAAGTGTAAGGTGCATATATCCAAGTTAGGTCACTATCAACAATAGTCATGCATGTGTTTCGAAGTATTCTACTTAGGCAGTCAAGATGACATATGAACCTAGTCTTGTGGTCTCAAAGAATTAAGTATAGCAGACCTGAAATGCCTCAATTCCAGTTCCTATAAGGTACATGGAAGTGAGTGCAAATTTACAAGAGTTTGTTATGGATTTTACACGGGAATTTGTACATAGGTTAAGTACTAGTTGTTATTCATGGGTTTTATATATACAAGTGTTGTGTATATATATATGTATAAAGAATTTATTAGAATTTTATTTATCACAATTATATACAAGGTTCTCAAAATAGTTGAAAACATTTTTATAAATAATTTGAAAACTTTATTTTGCAAATAATTTACAAATATTGAAAATCATTTTGCGAAGATTTTTCAAAGGTATAGATAGATTTTCAAAATATTTTTACTACCAATTTCTAAATTATTTCCAAATTAATTTTCAAAACATTTTATTCAAAGAAATAAAACAAAATTTTTCAAACATTTACAAAAAGATTTTTACAAAGGTTTGAAAATATTTTTTAAAGGTGCTCCACACGATTTCAAAATATTTTTCAAGGCATTTCACAATCTTTTTCAAATCATTCTGTAAAATATTTATAACTAATTTATTAATCATATTTGCAAAGAATTTTATACATACTCATGGTGTATTCTTTACAGTTAACTTATTGTATACACATACTTAATATAGTATATTATCCATATTATTAAAAATATGAAAGTACAAGTTATGGCTAAAGTATATACAACATATTTAAGACCTCCTATACTTAGCGTGAACTATGTCCTTATAGTAATCGAAGAGAGAAAAAGGAAGACATAACTCATGCTGACTATAGGAAATCCTATACTACAACAACTAAATCAATGATAAGAAGTCGATCATCCTTCTATACTTAGGATCAACTAATCCTAAGTATAACAGACTGTATACAAAACGAGGATGATCGAGGATCAGAATGTATGAAATCAATCGGCTCAGCTTGTCCCCCCCTTTACTTAGGGTAAAAATACCCCTAAATATAGACATAATATCAACAAGTTGAGAGACAAGAGAGAGAATAAATAAAGAATAACTTGAATACACTCATCCCCCTATACTTAGGATGAGGTATATCCTAAGTATAGCACAAATAAATAGGATGAGTGAAATATGGAAGAACGAAAGAATAGAAAATGAAATGAAAAGAAGAAAAGAAGAAAGTCAATAAAAATGATTTGGTTTGCATTTTCTGGATCTTCGAATTATGCTAAGAGATCTTCATCAAATACAACTTAAATTGAATTGGCAATGGTCAGGAATGTGTCATGCTCTAGATATGGCTTCAGCAACTAATTATTGACACAAATGATTGTGCCTCAGCTACAACTCATATATGAGGATACTTCCATTGTCACGCACAGTCTTCACCATGAATGGCCCTGTCCACTTGATCTTTAATTTACCTGAGAATATCTTCAACTTTACATCAAACAACCACACTTTCTATCCACGCTCAAAGATCTTTCGTCTTATGTGCCAATCGTACCAGCTTTTGACCTTCTCCTTGTACATTAAGTTGTTATCGTATGCGTTGTCTCAGAATTCCAAGAGCTTGTTTAGATCTACTTTCCAACTTTGACCAACTTTTTGCAGGTCGAGAATGCAAATGTTCACTATTCAAAGAGTTTTATGAATTAATTCCACTGGCAGATGGCATGATTTTCCATATACAAGACTGTAGGGCGACATGCCCAATGGAGACTTATAGGTGATCTGATAAGCCCATAGAACTGAATTCAGGAGTTTTGACTGGTTCTTCCTATCCATTCTAACAAGTTTATGCATAATCGTCTTAATTTCTCTGTTTGATAACTCATCTAAGCCATTATACTGAGTATAATAAGGAGAAACAACGCAATGATCGATGGTGTACTCCTTGAAAAGTTTCTTCACCTCTTTATTTATGAAATGGCTACCCCTGTCAGAAATGAGAATCTTCAATATCTTGAATCGCAAAATGATGTTATCTTTTAGAAACCGACAAGCTATTCAACTATCAACGAATCGAGTGGGAATAGCTTCTGCCTAGCGACTCACATAATCCACTGCAAGCAGGATGTATTCATAGCCTTGACTGTTAGGAAATGGGCCTATGAAATTGATGCCCCAAGCATCAAACACATCAAAAATCTAAATGAATTTGAGGGATGTGGAATCTTAATCATTGAGGGTTCCTCCCATCTTCTGACAGTCTGTGCAGCCTTTGACAAACGTTGTGGCATCCTTGAATAGTATAGGCCACCAGAGGCCACACTTTAATATTTTTGCTATCGTTCTGCTTCCAGAATGGTGCCCTCCATGTTCGAGCTTATGACAATACTAGAGGACACTAGTGTACTCCTCTCGAGGGATACACCGATGCCATATGCAATCTGCTGCTATCCTTAACAGGTAGGGATCTTTCCATTGGCAAAAATGAATGTCAGATAAGAATTTATCCTTCGTAACTCTCGTCTAATCTTGCGAAACTACTCCATTAACAAGGTAGTTCACAATATCAGCATATCAAGGGAGAGATGCCATGTTGAGAATTGATTCATTAGGAAAAGTGTATGTGATCGGTGTATTGCTCAATTGAGTATCTATGCATTCAATTCTGGATAATTGGTCTGTACCACATTCTGAACTCCAAGCTTGTCTCTGATTTCCAAGTCGAATTCCTAGAGGATCTGAGTAAACGCGATTTGGCATCCTTCTTCTGTTGTAAATATCAGATAGCAGAGTGGTGTAGACGATGACTTTTTATTCAAGCAAATATGATCTGAACTTCTCTAGGGCAAAAATCAATGCTAGCAATTCTTTATTTGTAACTTTACAATTCTTCTATGCATCATTTAGTATTTTATTGGCATAGTAGGGCAATCTGTTTCTTCTTTGTCCTAACACAGCCCCTGCTGTAAAGTCTGATGCGTCCGTCATGATCTTGAATAGGAGAGACAAATCTAGTGGTTGTAAGACTAGAGCTTGGGTGATAAGATCTTTCAACTGATAAAAGATTGGAAAACATTCTGATCAACACTGAATTTGGTTTCCTTGCAGAAACGCTTAGTGAGAAGTTGGGTAATTTTGTTGAATTTCTTGATGAATCTTCTATAAAAATCAACAAGCCCAAGAAGTGACCTCACATTTTTCACTGTTCAAGGTGGTTGAGTTTGGCAATCACATCTACCTTTGCTGGGTTGATTTTCACACCATGCTTGAAAACAACATGGCCCAGTACAATCCCTTCAGTGACCATGAAGTGGCTCTTTTCCCATGTTAACATCATATTTACTTCATAGCATTTTTGCAAAACTCGATCTACATGTTCAAGATAAGAATCTAAGCTATCACCGTATATTGAGAAATCGTCCATAAACACCTCTAGAAAACTACTGACTATATCGGCAAAGACAGCTAACATGCATCGTTGGAATGTAGCAGAGGCATTGCACAATCCAAAGGGCATTTTTCTGAAGGCATATGTGTCGAATGGACAGGTGAAGGTAGTCTTCTCTTGGTCCTCAGAGGTGATCGCCACTTTGTTGTACCCACAGTACCCATCTAAAAAAACAGAAGAATTCTTTCCCAGCCAATCTTTCTAACACTTGATCAATGAACAATAGAGGAAAGTGGTCGTTCTTTGTCATTGAATTCAGGCACCAGCAGTCAACACAAACGTGCCACGATGTTGGTACTCGAGTAGAAACCTCCTCTCCTCGGTCATTGGTAACCATAGTGATCCTGATTTCTTTGACACTAGATGCAGAGGGCTCGCCCATTTGAGTCGGAGATGGGATAAATGAAACCTGTTTCACACCATTTCATGATTTTTTCCATGACCACATCCTGTAAGTTAGGATTCAACCTGCACTGAAATTTGCAGGATGGTTTACAATCATCTTCCAAATAAATGTGGTGCGAATACAAGGCTGGATTTATCCCTTGGAGATCCGAAACTTTCTAACCAAGTTCCTTTGATTTTTATCTAGAACCTCGAGCAAAGAAGATTCCTGATTCGGAGTCAACCTACTGCTAATGATGGACTGATACATGCTCTATTCACTTGCAAGGAAAGCATACTTTAGACCTGTCGGGAGCTATTTTAATTCAGTTAATTGTTGAGTCTACTCCGCGGACACTTCAGAAACTGTACTGGTAGGCAGATGTTCTACTGTAAAATAATGATGTGTTATCTACCTTTGTCACTCTTGGCTCAGATAAAAATGTACCGAACATATCTGAAATGAATTCGTCTTGTTCAGTTTGGCTTGAATCTTCTTTGAATAAGCTGATAAATGAATCTGAATCTGAATCTGTCTCCTAGTAGGCAATGGAGCATGGGTGGATTGTGCTTTCTAGGTTCTACTATGAAGAGAGAATTTCCCGTGTCAAAATGTCATTCAAAGACAATTGCAGAACACTGATATCCACAAATGTTACAGTCCTCTGTTGACGGTTCTGGTTGACCTCTCTCAGATGTGCTCCCTGCAGCTTTAGGCTCGTTGATCATATCCTTTGTAACTCTGTCACTGCAAGAGTGGAACATACTATTTCTAGACCCAAAATCAACTACCACTTCGGCAGTTAGAAGGAATGACTGACCAAGAATAATCAGAGTCTGGAGTAAAGGTGTAGGCAAATCCCTGTCTAGTACAACAAAGTCCACTAGGAAGCGCATATTATGTACAGTTACGATAATGTCCTCTAATAAACCTCTGGGATGCTTAATGGATTGATCAACAAACTAAAGGATCAAGCATGTGGGTTTAAGCAGACCCAACCCGAATTCCTGACGTAGTGATGAGGGCATGAGGTTTATATAAGAACCGTACAAAGTAATGTTCCTAAAAAACTTGATCAAAAATCTCACATCTGATCAAAGGTTCTCCCTTGTCTTTCTTCTTCTACGGGAGATTACTGATAGCATTCACTGTGGCTACGGTTAATAAGTGCTTCTCTTCTCGGATGCATCTATTCTTGCAGGGATGATGCTTCGAGGTACATGCTTCTTTCAGACCTTTCTATACCGCTAGCATGCATTCCATGGCCTTCATTAACAATATTTCCAAAATAAGATTTTGAATAATCTCCACAATACCGAGATTAAACAAGGCATTTTTCAACTTTATAATTTTTTAGAGTTTTTAATTACATCAGGAAAAGGAATATTCACAGAACCAAAACTAGTGTTCTTAGTTACGTCAATATTTACAATTGGCTGGCAAGAAGGTGGGCCACCATGTAAAACATGCAAAAATGAATTCACATGAGCTTTGGCTTCGTTAATTGACTCCGGATCGGCTTCTACAACGACTTTCTCTTGGGCTGGATTGGCTTGGCTTGGGTTCTTATTCTATTTTTTATCTTTTTTTGGTGATCTTTTGCATTTTTGGATGGTGGTGGTGGTCTGGTGTTGCTCCTCCATCTTCTTCTTCCTCGCCCTACTCTGTTGTTGGACTGACTGATGCAGAAGATGATGATTCTCATTAAGATACTTTATTTTCCCCTTAGCTATGGCAGACTACTGCAAGGTCCTACCACTCCCGAGAGTCACTACAATAGATAACACATACTCAAAAATACCTGACTCTATTGGATCGGATGAGACTTCACAAACTACCTGCTTTTTTTGAAGTAGTTTGGGTTGGCTTCTGATGAATCTGTGATTCATCACTCTAAAATTTGAAAATAGAGCTTCGTTCTCAAGTAATTAGTTGTATTTCTCTATTTATTCTGTATTTATACCATTCATTCACTTAGAATTAATATCTGCATTTTAACATGTATATTTGCATTAAATAAGAAGCAAAATTCCCTCGTAAATATCACCTATATTATACCATATTTTACTATTTTTTATCTATTTTCCACTAACTAAGAGTTTAATAAAAGCAATCTATAGTGTACATACTACTAACACTAATAAATGAAAATTACCAAAACTTGTAAAATTGTCCAATAACACCCAAACACTAGTTTGAGACAAGAAATCTTAAAACGTGAATATATCTATCATATAGTCTCCTATGGACCCCTACTCACTTTTGAATTAATATACATTCAACTACCTTTAAAACAAGACCAAATTCAAAAGAATTAGAGTTTGTATGTGAAACTTGGGCCTCTCCTTGTATATTGTACAAATGTCCCTTTATTTTATTCATTTTATCTTTCTATTTTCTTAAATATCTAAAATAAAAAAAACTAAATTAAATTGTAAATATTTATTTTATCTTTTATTGGATTTTAATTTTATTTTTATCTTATTCAAAAATAACAAAAAATCATAAAATACAAAAATACAGTATTTTACATCTATAGGATGCCACCAAAAATACTTTTTGTACGGATGACTTATTTTGATTTTCGATCCTTCACGAAAGTTGTTGATCTCCTTGAGACAAGTACTTTTCGTGTTGATCACTTTTTGATTTGACATCTTTTGTTATTTTTTTTGTATTTCTCTTTGGATTTAATTTTTAATTTTTTTGGGAGTGACACGTGGCAGCTCCTGGAGCCACCACGTGCCATCCCCTTTTATTTTATTTTATTTTTTATTTAATTATTTCATTTTATATTATTTTATTTATCTATTTATATTATTATTACTACTTTATTTATTTATTATTTCTTTTATTTTTATTATTTATTTTACTTTATTTATTTAATAATTTAATATTTTATATTATTTTTTATTAACTTAATTTTATTATTATTATTATTTATATTTATATTAACATTATTATTTTAATTTTTATTTATTTATTATTTATTTTATTTATGTAGTTTTACTTATTTAATTTTTATTTATTTTATGTTATTTTTAATTTAATTTAATTAATTAATTTCTTTTTTATTTTTATCCCTTTCCTCAAGCCACGTGGCCCTTCTTCCTTTCTCTCTCATGTGGTTCCCTGTATGACTCGCTCCTGCGCCCACGCCCCTTAGGCGTGGCGCGCAACCGTTCGGCCATCACAGCTACTTCTTATTGTCACGCAACTGCCACTTTCTTCAACCGCCTTGACCTGCACCCTCCTACGCCATTGCTTCCTCTCTCTTGCCCATGACTTGCGCGACCCATGTCACCCATTTCCCTGGTCGCCAATAGCCTCTGCCTCCCTCACCCCACTTCCCCCCATCTTCGTTCAACCAACCATAAAGGGGCATCACCACCCTCTTTTATGTGTATACGTCGTTCTTGAGAGAGAGGACAATCATCTCGAAACCTCACCCCGGTGACAGCTTGGTGGGTAGTTCTTGAGCGATGACGTCCTGAGGAGAGATTTACAGAGATTTCCTCCACGTCACGAGCTCTAAATATCGTGAAGATTTGTTGCATCCTCCCGCAGCTTGAGGGCACAATCGAGTTGAGCATAGCTCCCCACCCCTCTAGCGAACTTCTATTTCTCCTTCTTCTTCCTTTGTATTCCTCTTCCTTCTTCCACATCGGCTTCATCACCTTCTGACATCCATCGCTCGTACATTTTCTTCCCATTTTCTACTTCCTGCTTTTGACCTATACGCTCGCAGATCCTTGCCCACACGTCGTTGCAGCCCTCTCTGCCGACCACTACCCTTTGCCATCGGGTTGTGCTCCATCTCTGGTCGCCTCTCACTCCACGTGCTCTTCTGCAGCAGCTCGCCCTCGACGACCGCCCCCTCACGGACCCTGCTCTGTCTTGCCGAAGAGCTCCTCCGATCGGTGCTCCCGCTCATCCGCTCGCCATAGCCATCACAACCCTCTCCTACAAGCACCCCACCTTGTCTGCTTTGAGATCCAGCCAACCTGCCTCCCCTTGGGTCGGTCATGTGTCGACTGATCGAGGGGCCTTCTCCCTTCAAAGGCGAGCCTCCTCCGCTCGAGTCACCCAGTCGTGCCCGAACCGCCACTGACCTTCCATGTTATCATCATAGCAAATCCTTCGCATGCCATCCTTCCTCCAAGCTTCACCGTTTCACACACCCTCGACCCACATGAGGACAACTCTGCCTCTTCATCTCTACTGCAAACCCCCTTGCCAGGAGCTCTCCGCCTACCTGCCTCAGCCTACCGCCCTCAAAAGGTGCGCCAACTCCTTGCACGTGAGGTGCACGTGCTATGGTGGAAACATTACGCTCGTATCCCCGCTTCCACCTAGATTCATGCAGAGGTCCCCCCTCAATTAGGGCACATGCGCAGCACCCCCTCTTAGGGAAATTTGCATGAAAATCCTCAAACATTCTGGTAATTGAAGAAGTGTATTTGTTGTCATTTCTTTTCATTTATTTTAATTCTATATTGCATGGAGACCTCTGCATTTTACTTGTAATTTGAACATCATTTTTTTATCTTATTTTAATTCTAAAAATTGCATATTGTCGAGCACTTGATGCTCTATCTTTGTGGATGATGAGTTTATTTTTGTGAGCTATGGTTTATTTAATATAACTATTGTTGTGGAAAATTGAATATTTTCCCACTTCATGCTATTAATTCCATATTAAATTAATCGTAACTCTGAAAATTATAAAAAATTTATATTAGGTAGACTTTAGTTTGTTCTACATTGTGCCCAAATTTCATGACATTTTCACACATATCGAGTCGTAATAAATTAAACGATGATTAGAGTAATTAATTTTTAATAGACTATAAACTCAAATTTTTAGGATTTAGAATTTGTTATAGATAGATCCTTATTAGATATATCTAGGATAATTTTAGTTCCTTAAAATATTTAGGTTTCTATTTATTAAAACTAATTTGCTAAAAAACACCATGCATGAATATTTACTTCGTTATTAATTCATATTGCATCGGAAAATTCCAAAAAACAATACATAGCATTAATTTCATCACATTTCACCTTCTGGACAAGTTTGAGGATTTTTAAACTTACTTTGATTGTAATTTACAGTTTAGTCCTTAAACTAGCTGAATTTGCATGACATTTCTTTTTGTGTAAAAAAATTAAAAAATGCTTCCCTAAAAAGCTAAATTCTAGATCGCCTATAAATCAACCTAAGGAGCTACTTATCTCCTTGAGTTCGACCTTGAGCTTGCCCAAGTAAAATATAAATTGACCGCTCACTTTAATCAATAAATTAATTAAGTGGTTGTTTCTTATTAATCTAAATTGCTTGTCTGTAATGAAACTAAAAGCTAATTCATCTAAATTAACAAGGGTAATTCTAGGTTTTTCAGCCTCGACCTATACTGATATGGATTTTTTGGTGGAAGTGAGGTCATCGAGCTTCTAACTCATCTCTACTAGGCTCTTTACTAATTAGATGAAGCAGTCGAGAGCAGGGTTCATATGTGCAGCCTCAGATGGTTCAACATGTTGTCCACATTAAGACTTGTGATGTTATGGAGTTTGTGAATGGGAATATTGATTATTATACTGAGGAGGATGCTATTGATACTACTGAGGAGGAGGGAGGTATTGATTCTGCTGAGCAGTCGCGTAATTGTGATATGACTTATTATGTTTGTTAATACTGGTGGTTCTGTTTCCAAATGTTATGATATGGTGGAGATGAGTGCTACTAAGTCTATGGCTGCTGGATAAACCTCCCACCTTGGTATTGATGGTATGATCAAATGGAAATGATTGACCATGTTGATGCCTGCCAGGATGGGCCAGTTGTGCATTGTTGTTCCAGATGCCATTCACCTCCTAAATTTGGGACGGAGGTGGGAAATAAGGATCCACAAAAGATGGATGGAGCTCAGGTTGGTAGATGACCAATTGCTGCTACGACTACTGTGGAGGTGCCTAGACTAGAGCCTGCACGTAGTATGCGTGCTAGATCAGCCGAGGCTGCCCTAAATTCGGTTGAGGTGACTTTGGCGATGACGGTTCCTACATCTCAGTGGGAGTCGTGGCTGATTGGATCGCAGACTGACAAGCATTGACCATGCTAACTAACAGCTCCAGTTGCTAGGCTGATTGGATCGCAGACTGACAAGCAGACTGACAAAATTAATCTGATGATCGATCACTAATTTATTTTTTATTCTCCTTTTTGTAGAACAATTTCAACAAATATGACTCAACTTGCACAACCTTAAATCTCTTTTAATCTCTCAAACTAGGGCGTAGCTAAAGGTTTAGTCAAAATGTTTGTTAGATACATGCTTATAGGAATGTATCCCATACAAATTTCACCTTTCAAAACATTTTCTCCAGGAAAATGATGTCTAACATCAATATTCTTCGTCTACGATGATTAAGATTCTTAGCTAGATTGATCGAGCTAGTGTTATCACACAAGATTCAATTCTAGTTAAAATATAAACCAAAATATAAGAAAAATTTTCAGTCACAACAACTGGGAACATGTTAATGATGCAGCTATGTATTCCACCTTAGTAGTCGATAGTGCTACATAGTTTTACATCTTAGAAAATCAAGATACAAAGGTGTTCCCCATGAGTTGTTGATCTCTGAAGAAAGTACTGAACTCCGTCTTATCGATCTGCAACCGTGGCAAAAACTTTAGTTCTCCCATCATGCTCATCTCAAACTATTCCTGCAATTCTTGAGAAAATTTCAGGCAAAGAATTGCGTTAGTGGAACTAAACACGATATCATCTACCTAATTTTACATAATCAATAAATCATAAAATACAGACTCTAGAAACAAAGTGCAATCTACTTTACCTACTTAAGAGTGCATAGGTTTCATAGAAATCAGTGCCTTGCTATATATCCCTGAGGAACAAGTCTTGCCTTGTTTCCAGCAACTATCCCTTACTCATCTAATTTGTTCTTAAAAACCCATTTGATTCCAATAACCATGCAATTTTCAGGTTTAGGAACAAGCTCCCATGCTAAGTTTATCTCAAATTTAACAATTTCATCTTGCATTGTCAGTAACCAAGAATTAATATTGCAAGCCTTATCAACAGACTTTGGCTCCATTAAGGATACATAATCAGATAGTGCAAATGAATTTAGGTGTATTTGGTTTGGATTCTTTTCGATATGTCCCCAATCACCAACTCCTTTGGGTGATCTTTAACAAATCTAAAGTCAGTGCGTAAGCCATGAGAATTATTATTCTCAAGTGCAGTGGAAGGATATACTTGACCATCTTCCTTATTTTCTAATTCATGTAGTTGAGGATTCTTATTTAAGTTTTCATCAAAAGAAATATTCACTGCTTCCACAATAATTATTGTTTTTGTAATGACGAGTCAGAAAGATTTACTAATTGAAGAACATCCTAGGAAGCTATCTTTTCAGTTTTTGGATAAAACTTGTCAAGATTGTCCTTGGTGTTAAGGACATAACATTTACTTCCAAAAACACGAAAATTCTGTCCTTGGGGAGCATCCATAATAGAGCTCAAAAGATGTCTTCTTCAATCCTAGTCAGGTCAATGTCCTATTTAAAATATAGCAGGTTGCATTTATTGTTTGATCCCAAAACTATCTAAATAGGTTAGATTTGCATAGCATGGTATGGGTGCATTCTCAAAGAGAGTGTTTCTTCTGCTCAACTACGGTTTCAAGATGTTATTCTAGGTGAAGAGATATCATGCTTGCTCCCAGCCTTAGCACAATAGTCAAAAAATATTCCATTCTCGAACTTTCCACTATGATCACTTCTTAGATTAGTGATAGTAAATCCTTGTTCGTTTTGAACCCATTTAGCTTGTTTTTCAAATTCAGAGAAAATCAAGTCCTTGGAAGAAAAGAACAAATCCCAAGTATATCGTTAGTTGTAATCTACTATGACAAAATAGTAGTGACAACCACTTAACTTCCGAATTTCATGGGTCCAAATAGAACCGGATGTAAGAGCTCTAAAGGCCTGGCAGAGCTAAGGTATCATTTGGATTTCAAGGATTTTCTATAGTGTTTTCCTATCTCACTTGTTAAATACATGTCTTCCTTCTTGTAGGATAGCTTAGGTAAGTCTTTAAATAGGTCATGCCTACTAAGCCCATGGATTAGTTTCATGTGAATGTGAGATATTCTTTTATGCAAAAGCAATGTTTTTCTTGTGCTGCCAAAAGGCACTCTCGCGATGTACATTCATCAAATCTAAGTGCGTAGATACTTTTGTGCCTATCTCCCTTAAGCAAAAGCTCTAGTTCTTCTTCCGATAACCTCAAAATCACACTTATAAGACAGTGCTTTAAAATATTTATCACAGATCAGAAAACAATCGATAAGTTGTGCTTCAGGCCTTCAACAAGGCTAACATGATTAACATAAGTTGTAGTCTCTCCGATCGTACCTTCACTAATAATCATACATTTATGGTTATTGCCAAAAGTGATAGTCCCGCCAGCTTTATCTTTGAGGTTGAGGAATAAGTCCTTGTCCCCTATCATGTGTTTTAAACATCCATTGTCCATGATCCATTTCCTATGCTTTTCGTGCTTGAGGTCTTCCGAAATATGGCATAGTCGTAAACAAATGATAATGTTGTTTCTTTTAAGAAATCTTCAATTCTGCAAAATAGTTAACCAAGTTCTTTGCTACCCAATTCTTTTGGATCCTTGGAGGATTAAAATAGCTTCTTGGATTTTTCCTTGGTTCCATGACCTTTAAGTATTTGATTTGACTATATGAACATCTAACATATTTAATAGGTTTAGCAAGCTAGTTGATTTTATCAGATTTATATCTATTGAATTTAGTTAGTTCATACCCACAAACTTAGTCCTAGTTTGGTAGTTTATACCCAAGAGCTTGTCTAGGTTCTCCTCAACCTTAATGAATTTAGCTAAGTCATTTACTAAAGTATCTGTATGTGTTTTTTTATTATCATCTATATTTGTTTCTAGTTTTTCTATATTGTTGTTAAGAATCTTAATTTCAGTTTCATGATGTTTTTCAGCTAAGGAAAGACAAGATATAAGTTCATGAATGTTTTCAAGCAGGGTAACTTCCTTTTCATGACTACCTATAATAGTGTGTGCAATATATTTAATAACTAGCTTTCCTTTTTAAACTTAACAGCTACTTTATGTAAATAAAAAAGAACATCTTGTAATTCTTATACATACGGTTCTTCAGAATTTATCTCTTCATTGTTTGGAGCCATCAATCCGAGAAGGGATTCTTCCTTGTTGAATTTATCGGAGTCATTTCAAAGAGATTGAGGATCATAAGAGTTCCAAGTATATTGAAGAGATTTTACTCCTCGGATGCTTGTAATAGTGGTTACGGGAATTTATCCTGTGTTCCTTCTCAGATCCCTTGTTTTTGCCTAACTTGCAACTTTTTGACTCGCGATTGTTGCTCTTCTTGAGTAGGGGGCAATCTTTCTTTAAATGACATTTATTCTTGTAGTTGAAGCATTCAAGATCACTTCCCTTCTTGAGGTCGCCTTTCTTGAAGAACTTTCTATAGTTTCTCGTGAACAAGTTAATGTCATCTTCAAAGGTTTCATCTGATGTTTCTCAGTAGCTTGAAGTGTTATCCCCTTTCTCTTTTCATCCATGCTTTAACTTCAGTAGTTTGTTTCTTCTCTTCTCTGTAAGAGAGAAGTTTCCACTATGAGTTTGTTTAACGAAAGAGTGTTGACGTCATTTTATTCTCTTATCGCTATTGTCATAGTGCTCCGCATAACTGTGAGGAATCGAATAATTTTCTTCACTTGATCTACATTTGTGATCTCCACTTTGATATTTCGAAGATTGTTGATAAATGCAAAGAATCTTGCGTACATAACTATGATTGATTCTCTAGTTTCCATTTTGAATATCTCATATCTCTATTGTTGTATACTAATCGTTGACTCTTTCATCTTTGAAGTTCCTTCATAAGTCACACTAAGCTTATTCTATGTTTTATGTGATGTCTTACACAATGAAGCATGGTTGAACTCTTCTTTCGTAATAGCACAAAACATGGCATTGATTGTTTAGAATTGTATACGACTCTCTTCTTTTCAATATCAGGTAGTATTGTTCCAATAGTTAATCTACAATACTTTGTTTCTAAAACACTCTACACATTCATAGCAGTAGATCCAAAAATATTTTCATGTGTACCTTCCAACAATTATACTTGGTATCATCAAAGTGAGGAGGTATGATAATGGACTAGCTTTCAAAGCTTGAAATTGTAGATGTTGCCATAAATACTTTCGAGATTTTACTTCGTATTACTAATCCTCGCTCTGATACCAATAATGAGTTCTGGGATCGCAAAACCATTAGATCGGGGGTGAATACTGGTTCAAGGAAATTTAAAATCTTTTCACAGAAGTAGCAACAAGCACAGAATATTCGACCGATCAAGCTAATCAGTAAACTGCATAATATGTTTAAATGGAAACCATTTGGGTAAAAACTACAATCTGAGTTACTTGACTCGGATTTCCCGATTAGCCGAACCGACCAACTACTTCACTAAAAAGCCTGAGATATTTACACAGATATCTCAACCATTTATAAAGCATATTGCTTCACAATCTTGGATCAAAACACCAAAATCAACATTACAAATGTAGCAATCATAGAGTATTGACGAAATCTTGCTTGCTTTTGACTACCACTTGAATATGCATAACTTGAAAGTTCAAGTACTTCTCTGTAACTTGAGAATCAAACACCAACAAGATCCTACAGAAAAGATTAACAATTGAAACATATACATTTTTTAACAATATTTTCTTGAATAAAAACTTCTTTCTCAGAGATATGACATATAATTATCATTTGTAAGAACTGTGATATCTAGATTGATCTGTAAATATATTTGCACATATATTCAGTATAAGCACAACAAATATAAAATACACATGTCAATATGTAATATTCATTCACAGAATAAATATAATTGAGTTAGAGACAAGTTGCCAAAAGTATTCTGACCGTATCAAAAGAACTTGAATATAGGCTATCGATTGACATTACTGACTTGATAGATTTCTTGCAAAGCTATCCTTCAAAAATATATTCTCCTTAAAATATCAAGGAACTCGAACTGGAGAGAGAGAGAGAGAATAATCGAGAAAACACGTAGAAAACTTTTGTTTTTACTAGACTGAGTAAGAGTAATTTGATGTGTGTTCCAACATAAGTCTGAGGTCCTTTATGTAGAGTTCTAATAAATATGATTGTTGGAAATGAAAATTGTATCAAATTGATGAAGATTTGTGAGGATTGATTGACCAGGCAAACTAGATGATTGATCAGTTCAATACGATCGAACATTGCAAAAGATTGATCGATAGTTGCATGACCGTTGAAAATTCAAATTCAAAATATGATCTATCATCAATAAAGATTGCTCAATCATAGGTGATCGATTAGTAAAACCAAATGGTCGATCGAAGTTGATCGATTAGTAAACAAATACGATCGATCATTTGTTGAATTCTTTGATATCCTTATTTAGAAAGTTTTACATACCGTGGTGAAGTTTACAACTTTGCCAAGAATACACTGTAAACATTTGAAGAATTTTTTGAACAAATTCAAACAAACTTCTAAACTTATAACTTTGTCACTCATGTTCACTTCGTTGAGCTTCTAAGTGGAATCACACCACAGTCCTGTAATCACAATAAACAAGTGAGTGATTGCAATACTTGTGTATGTGTCTTCTTTAAAATAAATGGAGAGACAAAGAACTAACATGAAACACCTCGTAGATTTGAATCAAATCCAGACCCTGAGATGATGCAGGAGGATATCTGCTTCCCATCTAGAATCCTGAAGAAAATTGGTTGACCTTCATATGATGGTTTTTAAGGACTAATTAAAAAAATTTAATCCTAGGTTTGTTTTTTAGTCTTGTCTGGTCATTATGGTCTCGGTAAATAGATACGATAAAATAGTTTTTGTTTGAGAGGGCTTAAAGTCTTCTGTTTGCCCTCCCATGCTATCGGTTTTTTTTATGTTTGGTTTTTTTGTCTTCCTTCCAAATCATGTAGGCACTTTATAGTGCCCTTTTTACTTCAATAGAGTGAAACTTTGATCATTTCAAAAAGAAACTCTCTCGCCACTTTTCTCTGCATGATTTGTTCTACAAATGAGAGAAAAAGCACTTTTACATGAACCACCATTTCTCTTAAGCAAGCTCTTGTCTAAATATTGTAGCAACAAGAGGTCACATTCCACTAATCACGTGATTGAGAGTCCAACTTCTCTCATAAGTGGACTCTGGTTAGACTCAACAAGCCAATGTTAATAGTGCAAACCCTATCAAGACATACACTAATTCATTGGGATGGAGTGCTGGCTAAATAAGGAGCACAAGATACATCGCTTTTTTGTCAAGCTCTCTCTTTCTCATTCACTTCAGCTTATACCTTATATTGTTTTTTTCTAGTTCATTTTTCCCACTCTCATTTATCTTTCCAAGAATAGTGAAAATGTGTACCATCTTGTTGCCCGTCTCCCATCAATCGCTCTGTAATAGTTTTTAGTGGGATACTTATTCACATCTTGTCAAGAGAAGTCAACTTATTACAGGCAAAGCTAAGATGAAGGAAAGAAGAAGGTTAGAGCTTATCCGGCGGGGGTACGATAGTGGAGAGCTTCCTATCATATGTGGATTTAGCATCCATCCCCACTTTCTTCTTCCATGGTGATATGAATGTCCCCGGTCCCCAGTCAATTACAATTGAGTAGAATATTTTTAGTTTTTATTCCATCGTATGTATCCGATGCCTAGTTAAGCCTTGGTAATTTTTTGAAATAATATTCCACTTTTTAAAAAATACAACTTACCATTACTAAAAAAAGAACCTCAACCCTAAAAGTCTTAAATCCCTGGAGACGTAATTGGGGTATAAAGATCAAGTTGACTTAAAGCTCAAAAAACTATGGCACTAGCACCAATAAAGAAGGCATCGGGAGTTTGTTGGAATCTCTAAATATTGAGCATCCCTCCAAGCTAACTTTTTACAGGGGCAAAACAGCACGCCACTAGAGGCCAACATCTGGGGGGAAGGAACTTTGGCTTTTCCAACATGGGAATGCCCCCATTACCACCTTTCACGGTAAGGGATAAGTGGTCATCTCCATTTCTAGTCCGACCTTAAGAAGAGGGTTGATAAATATCAATCACATGTGTTGTTATATGCTACAGTCTGTCTGTCTATCTATCTATCTCTTTCTCTCTCTCTCTCTATATATATATATATTGGGTTAAATGAGGCTACATCCTAGGTGTAGTTAATTGGCTACTCTCACCCTCATTTTTCTCTTATTTTTTTATTTTCTGAAAAATGAAAATATGTATATTCATCACAATATCCCTCTAACACGTCATTCTAGTTTCGTCAGAAACAGAGACTCTTATGTCCTCCATCTGAAGCGGATCAATTTTAGCAATTCTAAGACCATTAAAATTTGACAGTCTTGATGGAGGGGGTAAAGTCTCGGTGTAGCTTCCCTTTTCCATATATATATACATATACATATATATATATATAGGGTAAAATGGGGCTGCCCCCTAGGAGTAGCCAACTTGGCTACTCCCACCCCTATTTTCCCTCCATTTTTTATTTCTTTGGAAAATAAAAATTTGTATATTCATCACTATATCCCTCTAACATTCTATTAAAATTTCATCAGAAACAGAGACTCCTAGGCCCTCCATCCAGATGTCATTTTTTTAACGGTCGCAGGATTTTTTAAATTGACCATGTTTGGATGGAGGCCGTAGGAGTCTCTGTTTCTGATGAAATTTTAATAGAATGTTAGAGGGATATAATGATGAATTTACAAATTTTTATTTTCCAAAGAAATAAAAAAATGAGGGGAAAATAGGGGTGGGAGTAGCCAAGTTGGCTACTCCCAGGGGGCAGCCCCATTTAACCCATATATATATATATATATAGGATTTTTATCCAATGCGCACAGGTCCCATTAGCGTTGCGGTGAGCATCATTTGTAGATCACACACGTGTATTACCAATTATTCCCTATTTCGAAGGATATCATTTTTGGAAGGATATTAAAACGCAAAGTGATTTAACAATAAATGATATTCCAATTATATCGTGTCCTAAAAAAAGTAAGACATTTTGGAAAGAAAACGTTTGAATCAATGATTTCTTGCAGAAAATCAAGATCCAAATATTCAGGTCAATAATATATATATGTACACACACAATAGTCAAGTAAATAGTTGTTGCGAGATCGGTAATATCCAAACAACGGTTAGTAATTTACATTCATTTTATTATATGGTACAGAATTCAGTAATATGTATACACTGGTCAAGTAAGTCTGGTTATGAAGTCATTAAAACTATAACAAATGGTCAGTAATTTCTATATGTATTTTTACTTTGAATAGAATTCAGTAATTTAGAGACAATACTTAAGTAATATATATACAGTTCTCAAGTAAATTTTTGTTGTGTGTTCAGTAATGTATATATCTATATCTTATATCACATGTTACATTTATACCATTCTCAAGTAATGGCTACTATGAGATCAGTAATAATAAAATAAATGGTTAGTAAGTCACGGACATTGCTCAAGTAAGAAAGTAACATATAATCATTAATATATCCGTCTTCTATACGATTAATATGGAAATAGTACTTTGAAAAAGAAGTTATTTAATACATGCACATAAGGAAAAACGAATTAGTGAAATAAATAGAATGCTTTGTTGATTAAAAAGGAAAAAATATTACAGAAATGAATGCAATACGCATTACATACACAATGGTATTACTAATCATTTGTTATGTTATTACTGATCTCGCAACACGTACTTACTTGACCATTTCATACGTATTACTAAATTCTGTACAAGGTAACTATTTGGATGTAAATTACTTATCATTGTCTTGATATTACCGATCTTATAATAAGCATTTACTTGACCGGAGTATATTTGTTATTATCCCATTATTTAGATCTTAATAATCTGCACGAAATCATTTATTTGAATCTTTTCTTTCCAAAACCGTCGTCCCTTTTTCTAAGGACACTGTACAATTGGAAATATGGTCATTGTTAAATACGTGATAGCCTATAATTAGAAATATAGTTATGACTAATACACGTGTATGGACCAGAGTGAGTGCTCACGAACACGCTAATAGGCACAGGGCTCCTTGGATAAGCCCTACACGCACAATTATCAAACGGACCCTAAGGGGGCGTTCTGCACCCGGGGTAAACTCCCCTTTGAACCTACTCCCACTCTCTCCTATGTGGGTCGCACTTTTACCTTTTTAAATATATTAAATAAATCAATTTTCTTTTATAATTCCATCTAAAAATAATATATTATACCATCATATCATATAAAAATTATAAACTACTCTACTTTACTCACTTTTCCAAACTTCAATACAATCACATCACAATAACTATATACTTTTTCAAACTTCAATACAATCATATCACAACAAACCTACTTCAAACCCACCCCCAGTTTAACCCTCTATCCAAACACCATAACTCAAAAACGGGTTACCCTCTACTAGTTTAACCCATCCGTGAGTTTGGTACGCGTGTTAGGGCGGGTTAAACTGGTAGAGGCTACCCGTTTTTGTTTTCTGGTGTTTGGATAGAGGGTTAAACTGGGAGTGTGTTTGAAGTGGGTTTATTGTGATATGATTGTACTGAAGTTTGAAAAAGTGTCTAGTTATTGTGATGTGATTGTATTGAAGTTTGGAAAAGTGAGTAAAAGTGGAGTAGTTTATAATTTTTATATGATATGATGCTATAATATATTATTTTATGGAATTGATAGAAGAGAATTTATTTATTTAATGCATTAAAAAGAGGGAAAGTGGGACCCACATAGGAGAGATAAGGAATGGGTTAAGGGGGTAAATCCCCCCACGTACCGGAAGGGGCCTAAGGGCTCGTTTGGTTCAAGGGTTGAGGTGGATTGGGGTAACCTCTTATGAATAGTAATTATTTGGATTGTTATGAGGGTTGGTAGAGGGTTGGAATAAGGAATGTGATGTGATGTCACATCTATTTCTGATGGAATTCCAATCCAGGAATGACCCAAGAATACATGGGGTAACACGGGTTACCCCTGGAGTAACCCGGTAACCAAACGAGCTTTAAGAGGGTGTTCGGTACCTGGGGTAAATTCCCCTTACCCCATTCACTTTCTCTCTCTCTCTCTCTCCTGTGTGGGTCTCACGTTTATCTTTTTTGATATATTAAATAAATCAATTCTATTTTATAAATTCCATAAAAAAAATAATATATTATACCATCATATCTTATAAAAATTATAAACTACTCCACTTCTACTCACTTTTCCAAACTTCAATACAATCACATCACAATAACTACACACTTTTTCAAACTTCAATACAATCATATCACAACAAACCTACTTAAATCCACCTCCAGCTTAACCCTCTATCCAAACACCAAAACACAAAAACGAATTAGCCTCTACCAGTTTAACCCGCCCTAACCGCGTACCAAACGTACCCTAAGGGTCTTGGGTCTACAAGTCATGTTCCAAGCCACAAGGTGAATATTATTCTCATTAGTAGCACCATTCAAAAAGAAGTTGGTTCTAATAGTCATTTTGTTGGATACATATTTTGGTAGTAATGTCATATCCATAAAGTGAGTGGATAATGATAATGTGTCTTGCATTCAGTGATAGAATCTTCCTCATTGAGGAAACGATACATTTAATTTTGTCAATCACTTCATTTCAGAAGACCTTTGGGTGATTTTTGGTATGCGGGCTCTGGCCTAAATAGGTAGTTGACCAAGTTTCTTCCTCAAAACCCTTCAGGGTAAGAAAGAAAAGGTCAGTCATCGTGGAGTTGATCCTAAGAAAGGAAGATTTAGTGTAATTTATTGTGAGACCTAAAATATAAGAGAAGATATCCAACATATTACATATATTAGTAAGAGCCTCCTCATCACTTTCACGGAGTCTTCATTTTGTCATTGTAATATGAATAAAGTAAACAATTTGATATTCTTTGAGAGAGTATTTTTTGATATCTCGAGTTCCTTCAATACTCAAAAATACAGCATTGCATGTACCTATCGATAAATGTATATGTCATTATTAAAATAATGCTTTGGGATACAAATGACGAACATTATTCTCCTTTTTATGATGATAAATTAATTTATTATGGAGTTTTAAAAAATAATTTTGATTCCAATTCTAGTAAAAATAAACTTCAACAAGAAAGTAACTTTCATGTGAGGGAAAACTTCTCAAAATCTTTTACGCTTTTTTTTAGTTTTTCTAATCTGTTAATCTTTTCTTCCCTTTTTTTATTATCAAGAAAAAGTGAGCAAGAAAAAAAATCAAGATAAATAACTAATAAAAATAGTTAAGCAAAGATAAAAGTTGTGTCACACTACCAAGTTCAAAGATGTTATATATTAAGCTTGAAATCGGAAGGAACTAGAAACTAAGATAACTAAAATCAAGACTAGAAGTGGACTACTCAAAATCTTTGCAGGGGTCATTGTCGTTTCCATTGGAGCTACAAGTAGCGGAAAGGTAGTGTCTCTGCATCCTTGAATGTCGGGTGTCAAGTCGTACTACGATCACCATTCTTTTTTCTCACTTTTTTTCTATGATGGGAGCCTTCCCATCGAAGGAGCTTAGTGTGCTTGGTGTCGAATGTCAATTAGGAGAAGTTAGTGCTCATATTAGAGGAGTTGGAGGAGGAGGTTGAGTCTATTATACATGTGATCCATGAACGAAGCTTTTCTATAATAAATGTTAATGTAATAAAGTATCAATAAAAGTTATTAATTTTCATTCCCTTTCTAAGATTGCAACTTATATATATATATATGCATTTATTAATGGATCCCTTAGCACGAATTGGGTTATGTACATTGGCCATCTTAATATGATGCAATTGTTAATCCAATGGGATCATAAAGGCTGATGCAGAGTTGAATATCTAAAGGGTTAGATTGAGGATTCAATTGCAACATTAAGTTATTATCAAGAGAGGATCTCCAGCTTAAGAATGAGATGGAAAAATCCTCACTCCAAAGGTTGGCATCCGATCGATCTCTTGATGTAGGTCATCAGCATAGGAATAGAGATCTGGAGGTGTCTGTTGAGTTAAGTCAAACAGTTCACTTGGTGAGATCAAGATAATTAATACAAATGTCATATACTATCACATATAGGCGCACATCCTCTGACCGGAAATAAATAAGTTACCATATGCCTAAGTATGTACATTTGAAATACCATTAGATTGATGTCCTAGCCAAAGTCTATTCATCGGTACGCTAGTGTACATATAAGTACATATGAGTAGTATGATCTCCTAAAGGGATCATACGTGTTCACGACTGAACTAGAAGACATGAGTTCACTCGTGAGATATTAGGACAAACCAAATTCCATTGATAGTTCATTTTTTTTTGAAACATGTTAGGATTTAAAGGCTTGATATATGCTTTTGGAAAACATATGATCGATACAAACTATAAACTATCGAATGAGAAACTTACCAATAAAACCTTGAAGGAGACAGTTCAAAAGAGATCTGAACTTCAAGTTTAATCATGGTCTTCTAGTATGCAGGATGTATGACTATTAGGAATACTTGAAGGTGGTGTGATCTTAATCGATTGTATACATTGACACTTCCATCCTGAGGGAGTGATGAAACATGTTTGGTCCAAAGATTGGATATTAATCCAAAATAGATTCGGACACAATAAGCAGATTGGGTACACTTACTAATATGATTAGACAACTATGAGAGGTTTTCTAGATCTGGATATGAGACTATATCTCGTTATCCAAGTCATTAGGCATGGCATATACGATCGCCATGTTTTTATCTCCAAGTATATGTGGAGAAGTTACATTATCTTTGAAAGAGTTAAAAGGATTTTTCCAAAAGAGACAAATCTAGTTGTTAAGAAAAGAAAAGAAAATTAAGATGATAATTAGATTAAATTATCTGGATAGTATTATCTACAGTAATCTCGTGGATAAGATTCACATTATTTCTGGATATGTGTATATAGGAATTTAAGAAAATTAAATTAGATTTAATTATCAATGACAAGTTTAATGCGGATAGTGTTATCCACAACAATCATGCGTAGTGTGGATAAGATTCACAATGTCCTATTGAGACTTGATTGTGAATAGGATTAACAAAATTTAATATTAATGTGAATGGGAGTCACATTATATAATAATTGTAAATAGGATTTACATTGAGTTTTGGACCTATAAATATGATTCATATTTGTCGATGTCTTATTTGTAATTATCACAAAAAAATTTAAATTTATTTGGTGATAGTTAAATTTCAAAATTAATCAATGAATAAAGATTTGATTATTAAAGGATTAGAACCAAAATAAACTAAAAAAGGGATAATCATTTTCAGGGGAACTTCCATGGTGGGCTACCATGATGGGCGTCCCCAACAGGATGAGGATTATCCCCACTTTTTTATTCTTTTTATTATTTATTTGTTGGTGATTTTATTGAGAGGTTAATTGTATAATAAGTTGATAATATTTTATCAACTCTTATCCTTAAAGTGGATGTGTACCACAATTAATCTTGACCATGATTCAACAATTAAGATTGCAATTCTAATCATCCGAAAAGAAATAAAAGGAGAGGCAACGCCCACCTTCCTAATAAAATCAATTCCAAGAGTCAGAAATCAAGTCTCTCCCTCCCTCCCCCCCCCCTCTCTGCATGACAACCTCTCTCTCCCCTTTCCATGTAGGCATCCCTAGCCCCAGGACTATCTGGATCATTTCTACCGATCTCGTGTGGGTGAAGTTCTTCTTTGGTACCCCATGCTCTTAAAGAAGGAAGAGGTTTCATTCAACAAAACCATGATCTATCTCTCTTAGATCATCTCATTGGATTGCGGAGGCACGCGATTCATCTATGCACCCACAAGTGCCATCTCCATCAGATCGGACTTGAGACAAGTGTCTCTTCCATTAGAGACTTGAGGATCACAATCATGCTTCAAAGGTATGTCCTTTACTAGTGTGATCATGATGGAATGAGTTGGGAATAGTTTGCAATCCATGTGGTTCCATTGAAAAAAAATAAATTCTAGTTGATATCACGACTCGTACGAACATTTCAATCGGATATGATTTGATCTTCATGCTTCCATGATGTCCAATGCTAATTGCCTTTCCTTCCAAGTCTTAGTCATTGAGGTGTTTGTCTTCTTCTTCTCTTTCTTCACATCAACTGAAAGGTTGTAAAGTGCCTTGGTTTGAGTATTGATGAAGGTGGTGTTGACATTCACTCATCACATCATATGGGATGTTGTGATTCATCATGAGTTGTGCATTCTCTTGTGTGTTGTTAAAGAGAAGGGAGAATCCATCAATCATGACTTGATGAGTGAGCACCTCATCCACTATAAGGGTGTACTCTTGATAAGCCTAAGTTTTATCAAAGTAGGAAGGCATGAGGATTACAAGTGAGGGGAAAAATCTTAAAAATAAAGAGCAAGGGTTGGTAAGAAGATGTTGGGTTAAGAAGATGGTGGAGGTGGTCACTGGTTGCCATCGATTTATCTCATGAAATTCCAAATAGGGCTTCATCTAGGCTATAACCTCTCATGTGTTGGTATATCACCTTCTAGTCGATCACTCAACATATGTTGATCAACAACTTTGTATTTTTGAGAGAAGTTAAAAAAAGAAATTTTAAAAATTCTCCTAAAGTACACAAGCCTACAACCCTTCTGATTTTCTCAAACTGAGGAGTAGGCAGCGGTTTAGTGAATATGTCTTCCAATTGAGTATCTGTGGCGACAAACTCCACAAGAATTTCTCCATTAACGTTTTTACATAAGAAGTGATAATAAATATATATGTATTATTTCAAGAATGATTGGTTGAGTTCTTTGTAAAATTAATTGCACTAGTGTTGTTACAAAGACCACAGTTTTACTCAAATGAAAGTCTAAAGTTAGGGAGAGTCTGATTTATCCATAATAATTGGGAACAAGCTAAATAGGTTGCAATATACTCCTAATCAGTGGTTGATAAAGCTGAAAATCGGTTTCACGGTTTTTTAGAGAAGACGTGGTCGATGTAGAAAAAGCCGCGAAAGAATTCGATCTCAGCTTGTATCAAACAAATTTGGTTTTCGGGTCGAAAACCTACACTAAATTTTTAACCAGGTAAATGTGCATGGGTCGAACTCAAGGAGGTAGAATATAATATTTTGATTTTTCGGTTTTATTTTTGCGATTTTATTTTTATCTCTTCTTTAAGTGATTAAGGAAAGAAACTCTTTTTTATTTGATTTTTATTTTTTTTATTTTTTTTAATTTTATTCTTTTCCAATTTTTATTTAATTTTCACAAAGGGATATTTTTCAAAATGATTTATTATTATATAATGGGTGGAAATATGTAGGTGATACAATATAGTAGGGTGAAGCGAATCAAGCAACGAGCTCGAACAACACAAGAAAACAAATCAAAACGAGGCGAAATTTGAAGAATCAAAACACGACGAAAACACGACAAAAACTCACAAAAATTTAATACTAAGTAGATGAGGTAGTTGCGTAACTACCCTAAAGAAATCGTCAAAAACAGAGGTCAAACGAGGTCAAAACAACCCCTACAGCCCAGGGGCATAAGCGTAAAAAAACTAATTAAAATGTTTTACAAAAAGGTCCTCACAGGGACTGTTCTGTAAGAAAAGTACAATTGTTTTACATTTAGGTCCCTGCAAAGGGACCTAAATGTAATTTCTGGAAACCTGGGGGCGGAGCTAAAGATCTGGAAGTTGCCTGGGTTTAGTATGCAAAATCTCCACCGGTTCGGCACCGACGGTCCAGATTAGAACTTATTTGGCTTGATCGGACGGCTTGCGGTTGCGCCACGTGTCAGCCACTTGTAAGTCACCTGTTCTTGAGTCTGTTGGAGTCGTTGATGACGGCGCCTCTTCTCCGATTTACTGTCGACGCACGGCGGCTTCTTTGGCACTCTGGTGGGGCCAGAGGGGTGGCTCCTCCACCCCTCGAGCTCGCCCGCGGTAGGGGCGGTCGGAAGTAGCTCGAAACGGCGGTGAATGCTTGAAGAAGATGACAGACTCTTATCTCTGGTCCGATGAAAGTTTGTTGCAGCCCTCTTTGAATCTTGATTTCAATGACGATATAGACTTCCAGCTACGAATGAATTGCTCCCGTTTGAAGATTGATCTGCGAATAAAAGGTTTATGTGCTCGATTCTCTATGAATCGGCCTATGGGTGAAGAATTCGCAAGATCAAATCATAGAAAAAAATTGGTTTCCAGATTTTATTGAAAGGTGCGTGAGAAGGTGCAGAAATGGAGTCATGATTCGAAATCGATTTAAAACGAATTTGGAAGGGATTACGAATGGGCGTCTAACCTAAATGCTTAAACTACCTAATCACGCGATTAACATCACTAATTGACGCACAAAAATCGAGGAAAAATACTGAGAAGTGAAGGGAGTAGGTCTAGGGAATCAAGGTGTAGTACCTGGACAGAAGTGCTCGACGGTCGACCTTTGGCCGGAGCTTGATGTGTGCGTAGCGGCGATGCAAGGCGGAGTGATCGCCTTGGAACCTCCTCCAATCTTCCTTCCTTCATGCGAGCCGCCGAACTGGAGCTGTCACCTGCTAGAGTGGCCGGAAACGAGAGGAGAAGGATGGGGGTCGACCACTAGAACTGGTGTTTCAGTTGGTTAGGAGAGTTCAGGTCGTTAATGGCGATCTTTGGGGGCTTTTATAGATCAATGGAGTGCTCCCCAAGTAAAATCGAAGGGTAGGCGAGGTAGAGGGTTGTTAGGGGAGTAAATCCAGTGGTTTAGATAGCTTGGAGGTGTTATGGGTCGCGCGGGAGAAATGGAGGAAGATGGCCGGTCAGTGCAGCCCGGCGCAACTGCTTCTTGGAGAAGATGAGCCCAGATGCTGACTAGTGTCAGCATCTGGCTGGCCAGAAATTCAAATTTTAGTATAAATTAGATATTAAATAATAAATAACTTTATTTTAAATAAGTGTAAATACAAGAATTATAGATAATTAAATAATCTTAATTTTAGAATAAATACTTTTATAAATAATAAATATTATTCAAAATATAAATATTATTTTTTAATAAATATGTATTTATAAATAGATTTTAGATTTTTAATTCAATAAATAATACTTAAAAATTAATTTTATATTTTCTTAATTATTAGAATATTAAATAAAGTTTATGTGAATTTTTATATATTTTGATAAATTAATTTACATATTTTAATAAATATGGTTAGTATCTAGTTAGTTCATTTATACCTTTTTTTAGGGTTTTTGATTTTATTAAAATAATAAATATGTTCAAAAAATTATGAAATAATTTAAAGTAAAAATACAAGATCATGAAATACTTCAAAATTATAAAATTAATAAAACTATAAATAAGGTGTGTTATATAAAATAAATAGCCCAGAAACCCCGTTGTCTTTTGGTCCCAAAACCGACTTTTTACAAACGGACTCCGAATTCGATAAAACCACCTTCATTAATTAGAGAATTTATTTTATGAACTTTAAAGGTGGGTAGAGTGAAATTGGAGTTCGTATGAGGAAGTTATGATGTTCAGAAGTTGAGATTTTGGCAATTTACAGGCTGGGTTTCTTGGAATATATACAAGGTAGTATTTTTAACTTATTTTTATATTTTTATATATATTTTTAGAAATAATTAGGAAAAGGGTTTGGTGAAAAATATATACATATGGATTAATTAAAAATCTTTGAAATTTTGTATTTATTTATAAATAGTGAAAGGTGTATATGGTGCATGTATTAATTTATTTTTATTGTTTTCTTTCCTTATCTCCCCCTACTTTTTGGTTTGTCGACCAATTCATGCTGACTTGGTCTCGGGGGTTAGGCTATAAATATACCTTTCAGTTATATTTACATCTTAAGTCATATTGTATATATATACATATATTCAATCTGCCTTTTCTTTCTTTTCTTGTTCTTTATTTATTTACATGATTTTAGTGGTTAAAAGTGAATATTTATACATGAATGATGATTTGTTAAAAGATGAGAATTAATGGATATTTACATACATTTGTTAAGGGGTTTAAGACAAAATGCGACAGAAAAGTTAATGAATCATGGATTCATCAGTAGATAATGCCACACAATTTTTCTTTTTAGAAAACTATGATACCATGACATTATCCATAAATTAGCATGTGTCTATAGTTATATATATATATGACTACGTACATGCATAATTGGTGTCACTATACACAAAGAGATCAATACAATGCGTCTTTATATAAAAGAAAACAAAATCTACAATTCAAACAAAGTAACATAGAGCTTTTTATTGCATTTAAGTTAATTTCCTTAAGGCATGATTGAAAACTTACATATAAACAAGTGCTAAAAAGAGTATCCAGTCTATTCCTAGTTAGATAAAGTAGTGAACTAATCACATCTCAATACAATTTTTAATCAATGAATTTTTCAACATCATCTTAATGAAGATGGGTTGAGGGGCTATTGGTGTAGGCTTTCCCTCACTCTTATCTAGATCGATCTTCTTTTGAATTTTCTTTGTGTATTTTTATTATGAGAAGAAAACACCTTGACTACTTGGTGTGCTATGTAGATCTAGAAAGAATTCCATTTCACTCATCATGCTTATCTCAAATTGTTCTTGCAATTATTTAGCAAACTCTTTACATCAATGAAAGATAATATCATCAAAATAAAATTGAACAATTAATAGATCAGAACTTTTTCTTTTAAAAAATAGAATGCAATCAACTTTTCCTATTTTAAACCCCAATTTACAAAAAAAAGCCTTTTAACCTATCATAATGATGAACATGGGTTTCATCCATCTAACACATGAAAATTAAGCTAAAAACCTTAACAAACACACATATTTATACAACATTCTTGTACATACATGCTTGTGAAGGATGGGGTTTAGGCCTTAGCGCATCACGGAAGCATGTAGATCACATCGAATATGATCTAGGTCAATTAGTCATACTAGTTGAGAGGGGCAACAGAATTTAAAAAAATTTAAATAGCTAAACTACATGATTCGAGAACACTTTTCAAATCATTTCATAAATATCACAAACGAGTAACTAGGATCACCTCATGGAGTGTGTTTGCTATCGTTCATATCTAAAGTAAGAGATTCTCATGTCCCAAGTCCGATCCAACGTAGAAGAACTTGCGGGCGCGTAGATGACATGTGAAGCTCCCAGAATTTGAGTTGATGATCTGAGGTTAGATTATCCAGATTTCATCTCACGAAATACAGATCCTTCTTCACGATCAAGAAGCACTGAAGAAGACGGAGATCCACGAGCGGTTGATCCGGCAGCACAACGGTGTTTTGACAACGGCAACATTCTCAACATCCCTAAAGTGAACGATCACTAGGGTTTGAGAGAGAGGCTCGTGGACGTATAAGAGAGATATTATCGCTCTTGCAATTGTATGTAAACGAAAAAGCTAGGCTTATCCTTTCTTTTATAATAAATTGGATGGTGGAGATGCACTCCTATTTCAAATTAGTGGTTGAGATTTTGTTGCAAAAATTTTGCAATAACAATTAATTTAATTTAAAAGAAAATAAATATATTGTAAATAATCTTAACATATTTAGTTTCAATTAAATCAAGAATCTCACGAATGGAAGAGAACTAAGCATCCACCTTCCATTAAAAGGGAAATGAGAAAGACTCCTTCCCTTTTAATCAAGGTGGATGGCCACCCTTGATTGGAGAGAGAAATATCTCTCCAATCCTGTAATCTTATTACATTAAATCTTAATTCATAGAATCTTTTGTCAACAAAATATCACCAAATAATTATTATAAATTATTTGTGACAATTGCAAACAAAATCATTGATAATTATGAATCAAATTCAACCACCCAATATAAAATGCAAATTACATTTACAATTAATTACACAATGTGAATCCAATTCATTTAATTTGTAAATCTTATTTACAATTAACCCTCTCCAATATATTGTAAATTACATTTATATTATTTATGATTATTATATGTAGTGATATCCACTTTAATCACATCTTTGATAATTAAATCATATTTAATTATCTCAAATAACTCTTCTCCTGTATCCAAAATAATATGAATCACATTCATATTATTCATTGGTAAAAATATCACATTTAATTATATATTTCCCAATGCTCAGACATGTTATCAACAATTGAATTATTCTCGAACTCTTTCAAGAATAATGTGCTTCTCTGTGAATACTTGAAGATAAGGACATGATGATTGTACATCTCATGTATAGTGACTTAGATTGAGATCATATCTCAAATCCAGATCTTGAGATCCTCTAAAAAAGATGTTTGATTAAATCAAATTGTGAATTCAATCTTCTTATTGCATCTGAATCATATTCAGATCAATATCCAATATTTGGACTAAGATCATATCACTAATATGTTGAGAGGCGTAACTAAAATCCAAACATGTTTCATCACTCCCTCGGAATGGAAGTGGCATGGTTATACAATCGTTTACGATCACATCACCCTCGTGTATTCCTAATACATGTACATGCTGCATACTGGGTGACGTAGATTAAATCTGAAGCATTAGATCATATTTGAAATATCTTCTTTAGGGTTTTATCCTTAAGTTTCACATTCAATCATTGGGAGTTGGTATCAAATCATATACTTTTCAAAAGCATATATAATACCTTTAAATTCTGTCAAGTTTCCAAAGTGAGATGACCGTGCACGGAATTTATCCCAATATCTTATGGGTAAGTTCATGTCTTCCAGTTCAATAATGAACATGTATGATCCCTTTGAGAGATCATATTGCACATATGCCCTTGTATGCACACCAGCCCGTCGGTGTATAGATCTTGTCTAGGTCTTCAACCTATCACTCTGCCAATTGTACATATTCAGGATATAGTAACACATATGTCTCTGGTCAGAGGATACATACCTATATCTTGACAATATACGACATAGGTCTTGGTTATCTTGATCTCTCTAAGTCAACTCTTTGACCTAACTTATTTAACACCTTTGAATCTCTATTTCTATGTAGAGGATATGCATCAAGAGGTTGATTAGATATCATCCTTTAGGGAAGAATTGTCATCTTCTTCTTAGGCTGGAGATCCTTTCCTAATAATCATATGATGGTACTTGATGAGTCCTCAATATTAATCTTTAGATATCATCAAGCACCAGCCTCCATGATATAACATTTGAATCAATAGTTGTATGATCATTAAGATGGCCATGGTACATAACCCTAATTATACGGAGGGACCTTATAGTGAATTCATTCATTTAATCTCAGATAATGAGTGAAAATAAACCAATAACCTTTATTGATATATATAATGTTACAATAACATTTATTGTAGAAATAGTTTGCCACAGGCTCTCACGGCTAACAATCTCCCACTAGCCCTTAGAACCATTCAGGTACAATCTTTAAACCCATTCTTATTACATGCTGGTGGAAAATCTTTGGGGGTAAAGGTTTAGTAAAGGGATCAACAACTTTGTCAGCAGAGGCCACCTTAGTGATGATGATATCACCACGCTTTTGAATTCCCGAATGATGTGGTATTTCCTTTCCACATGTTTTCTCTTTTGATGCCATCTAGGTTCCTTCATCTGAGTTATGGCTCTCGTGTTATCGCATATCAGCAGAATGAGAGTATCAGAGGATACTATAGTAAGTTCCAAGATGAACTTCCATAACCAAAAATCCTCTTTAGCGGCATCCGATGCGGCTAGGTATTCAACTTCAGTAATTGAATCAACCATAGTATCCTACTTCTTGCTTCTCCATCCCACAATACCACTATTCAACAAGTATAGAAACCTGGAACTTGACTTGCGACCATCTACATCAGATTGGAAGTCTGAATCTATGTATCCCAAGACTTGGAGAATGTAATCTTGAGTCTATCTTAGATGCTTAAAGATGCTATTCACTGCAGTCCAGTGTTGTTCTCCATAGTAGGATTGATAATGATTTACCACTCCCACTGCATGGCAGATGTGTGGCCTTGTACACATTATATAGCATACATCATGCTTCCCACAACTGATGCCTAAGAACATCCAACCAAGACTTTGTTATCTTAAACACTTTAAGGAGCCATCCCTTTATATAGGTGTTTATTATGTCTTAAGGGAAGGAAGCCTTTCTTGGAATTCTTCATATGGAAACATTCCAAGATCTTCTTAATGTATGTATATTGCGACAATCCCAAAATTCACTTTCTCTGTTTTTTGAACAGCTTCAGGCCCAAGATATAAAAGGCTTCTCCAAGATCTTTCATCTCGAAGGTAAGGGACAACCAAATCTTAACACCAGTCATCATCTCAATATCATTCCTAATGATAAGGACGTCATCTATATAAATCACAATAAACATAATGGCACTCCCTCTAAGCTTCTTGTATGTGTGTGACGATGAATCTGCATTTCATCACCTTTATTCATTTATTTTAGCTTATAATCCCTTCCTAAATACCCGTAAAAACTAATAAATCTTTGTTTATATTATTTCTTATTCTTTTTGTAAAAATTGTACAAAAACCATCATTTTTAACCTAAAATAAAAAAAATAAAGAAAATAAAAATAAAGAAAAGAAAGACTGTATATGTGGAATAAATATAGGCTGACTCTAAACCCGAGAGAAGGTCAAGACTTGTTCTAATCGAGAAGCAATAAAGTAGGGTGAGATAAGGCCTCTTGTAGAAAAATAAAAAAAATCCAATTACATTCAATTCCATTCATCATTGCACATATACCATTACTTTGTATATAAATTCTTTATTTTATTTTATTTATCATTCCATTCATCTCAAATAAAAATGATTCTTCTTGAAATTTGTACATAAAAATAAGTTGTAAATATTAAAAATAACTATAAGAAGATTCATCGTATATTGTGTAAATAAGGACACTTTGAAAAAGTTGCAAAATCAAACTTCCCAGGCTCATATCTTCTTCATAAAAACTCAAAATAAGGCAAATTCACTTTATCATGCTCTAAATAAAATAAGCTTTAAAATGAAAGTGGTTTCACTAAAATTGGATTTAAGATGAAATGTCGCTTTTTGGAGTGTATTGTACATTGTACTGATGAAACTCCATTTCATCATTCATTATTCTATCATTTTGGCCTTAAAAAGCCTAGCTAATGCATGTAAATAGCCTCAATTTGTACATAATAGCATTCATTATTTGTTGTATGTATTGTGTATAAAATAAGGTTTTTAATGCCAAAATTATAGAATAAAGAGAAGAAAAGAAAAAAAAGAAATAAAATATTGAAAATATTTTATGACCCTAAACCCCGAGACCAAGTCAAGAAATGAGTTGGTCGGCAAGGAATAAAGTAGGGGGATAAGGGCCAAAAATACAATAAAACCCAATTCTTTTATTCTTTTATTTATTAATTTTGACACATATTTTATTCTTTATTATGTATTCATCAAATGAAGAAACTTTGTACATGAAAGTTGTAGATAATAATGTAAATAAAAATACAAACATGAGTTTATACAGAAATAATACACAGTGTTCATTTTATACACAAAATAAAAAGCCAAAAACCAAACTTCACAGACCCATATCTTTCAAATAAAAACTCAAAACATATCAAAATCACCTCTAATTGTATATAACTTTTCACAAGCTATTTAATGGCGGGGGTTTTATCTTTTTTTGGATTTACTGTGTGAAAGTTTGGTTTTTGACCCCCATTGTATATTATACCGATTAAATTATTCATTTTATTCATCCTTCATTATTTTTACAAATTTATATTTTTTATAATTTTGTAAATATTATGTATAACATATGTACCTATTGAAATGAAAATAAAACTAAAAAGATAATGTAAAATAAAATAAGTCTACAAAATACATAGATAAAATACCTATGTTTATACGTGTATATAAATAAAAGGGAAATGTATTCTTTAATTCTTTATTCTTTTATATTTTTATAAATATTATCTATATTCTATTAAAAATGCAAAATCAAAATAAAACTCATTAAAATACATTAAAATAAAAAGATGTATATAATACATATGTAAAATACCTATAAATATACCTACTAATTATACATATCTATTTATTTAAGTGTACAAACACATCATAATAAAATAAAAATATATTATACTCAAAAAAATAAGTTATAAATATACAAAATAAAATAATAAAATAATAAAAAAACATACAAAATAAAATGTACAAAACATAGATGAATATACCTATAAATACACTAATAAAAATTAATTACTAATAAATAAAGCCAAAAAATAAATAAAAATCATAATAAATACTAAATAAGCTAATAAACATTTTTTTATTTTATACTCAAAAATTAATAAAATTGTTTACTATTTTTAATTAATTATTATGTAATAAAATTCCATGTTTTGTCGTTTAGCGGCATGACATGGACCAATAGTAGAACTTGGACCGTTGACCTCTGGTCAACTGTCCCATCCAAGCCTCTACGCTACAGATCTGTATTTTCTCTGGTTTCTTGCCTTTTTCCCGCATGATCCATCCATCATCTGGCCCCGATATCTTCATGAAAAATCATCAATATTCATCATAGATCCACGCCATATCATTTAACCCCCTGAATATACGCTCGATTCTTTAATATTGGCCGGTCAATAAGGGTGCATATACATGTTCATAAATAAGCAACCTCCATCCTCCTCTCAATTTTGGTCATCCCCCAAGCCCTAAAGCTCCAGATCTCGGCCAAAGAGAAGTACTCTCGTGACAGGAGAGGATCCTCTAAGGTCCAGGACGTTCGTGAAGGCGGAAGATGCACCCAAGGCGGCGCTCCGGCGACATCTCTGCTCCTTGGCTCCGACCTGGTTAGAGTTGCGCACTCTTCTTATTTTTGATATCTTTTTATTCATAAATTTCAATTATGCATGTAGAATAGCCATTAGTGTAGTGTTTTAGTGTAATCAGGACGATTCGTAGTTTGCCGGAGCTTCGCTCCGGCGAATGTGTTCACCGTGTTTCTCTCTGTTTCTGACGTGCTTTCACCACCAAACCCCCCCTTCGCTTCTTTACGCTTCACGCACATTCCATTCATCTTGAATCCTTCTGGATCGAGCACACCACTTTCCCTCCACCGCCCTTCGCTGGAGAGCACCGCCACGTTCCACTCCACCCATCCCCACCGGTCAAAGCCCTCCGGAACCCTATGTTATCGTGTGCTAACATCATTTGCAAGTTCGGGAGGCCACGCACCCACGTTGGGGTCGATTTTGAATTTTTGTAGGTACCTGGATGCCCCGAGTTTTCCCGACCTCGCTAGAGCGCTCCAGCGAGCCTCCGGCCCCCTTGAGCACTCTAGTCGATAAACAACGGCCCTAGAACCATTTTAACCGATTGTAGTGAAGGAGGTAGTCGGATGCTCACGTTATACCAGATCGAAGCACAGGAGGAACGTGATTCTTCCCTGTTCTTCTAAGTACCTTCAGAGCTGTCGGTTCGCTCCCACGCACCAGATTCAACAGGAGATATCGGATCATCCAGAGCTTCAGCCGTTGGATCACGTCAAGTGATCTAATCTCAGATGTCAGATTGTGAAGCATCACTGGGCGCTGGATGAGCGACACGTGGCAAGTGAGAAGACCAGCATCGTCGGATCGTGCAATAAAAGGGGTAATTTGTATATATATATATATATATATATCCCCGCCTTTTTGTATTTTATTATTTAGTCCTGTAAATAAAAGTTAACGTTTAGAAATAATTGGACATTTTACATTTGACCCCCTATATTTATTTAATTTGTATTTGGGTCCAATCCACGTCACCTCACGTGCCGTCCCACGTGAGGTGGCGAATTGTAGGGATACCCCTACGTGTTTTTGTATTTATATTTAGCCTAATAAATTGAAATGCACATTGTATATTTTTGTGAAATTTATTGGAAGGTCCCTGTAATTTTTGATATTTACATTTGGTCCCTCCAAGGCTCAATCACGTGTAGCCCTATATGATGGGCATTTTGCAAGCATGCCCTGGCAGGTTTTGTATTTGTTAAACAGTCTCTATAAATTAAATAAATGCTTAATTATGTTGGCACATTTGCATATGAACACTTGATTTTATTCTTATTTCATTTATGCCCCTACTAGGACATACATTTTTGTGTTATTTATCTATTTATTAAAAATACTACTGAGTTCTTAAAACTATGAAAAAATAGGGATAAATGTTTCATGCCATGTAGTTTCACGCCCATATTTTTAATTAGTATTTTTTTCATTTCATATATTTATTAAAAATGAAATTGAGCCTCTTTATTCCCTGTTTAACTAAGAAAATACGCAAAAAAATATTAAAATGTCTAAAAATGTCAAAAAATTATAAATGATATATTTTATCCTATTTTAATTACAGATAAATTCATAAAAAATGGAAAAACAAAAACCCTAAAAATTGAAGAACCCTAAAATCTCTTATAAAAATCTAAAAAATCCTTTAAAAATCTAAAAATATATATTTTCTATTTTATAATTTTATTTATATAAATATTTATATATTAAAATTGGTTTGTATAATTTTGAGATTTATTTACTATTTCAGATACTTTACTAATCCCATATTTAAGGTATTTTTTACTTTTAAAATACATAAAAATTAGCAAAAAAATATAGAAAATACAAAAACATTAGAAAATTATTAAAAAAACCCCAAAAATATTTTATGAATTTTATCTATACTTAGTAGTATTTATAAATACATTATTATATATTAAGTATATATACCCTTATATATGTTATATTGTTTATATAAAAAGAAAATATAAAATCAGAAAATTAAAAATAAAACAAATATATAAAATATAAAATTAAAAACCCACGTAAACAATAAAAATGGACTAGAGACAAAAGATGAAAATTTTATGCATTGTATTTTGCCTCCTCCTCCCGTTTGCTCCTTGTGTTCGACCTCTACGCATACTTACACCTATACACTTTTATTGTAGAGTTATAATAAATTTTAACTCCACCTTTTTTATATTCATTGATTTATTCTTGTTGTGGGTTAATTGTTGATTAACCGAGGTTTATTGAGTGGTCAACACATTGACTATTGATCTGCCTTGTGGATTAATACGACCCTCGATGAGTTATCAAATGGCACCGTTGCCGGGGAGCAACATCGCGTAGAAGGAGATTATGTGATTTTTATCTATTATCTCTTGTTTATACATTTATTTATTTTTCATTTATTTGCATTTGATATAATTGATTGACTACTCTAACCACTCTTCTTTGTTTGTATGTTGATGCGAGGGACCGCTACACGAAGGAGGACCTCTTAGGAGGACCGATGCACCCAATCAAGGCGGAGTCAGCCTTTCTTGCTCGACTAGCAGGAGAGAGCATCAAGGGCAGATGGAAAAGAATTTTTGAAGATCAGTCTAGTCTATTTTGCATTATTTATTTATTATGTCTATTTATGTGAGAGAGTGACACTTGGCATGTAATAATTCAGGACTCTCTACACTTCGACTTCCCGAGGTCCAGTGCCCGGGGGATTTATCCCTTGGGGGCCTCGATGGTTTTGACGCTTTTTCACTTTTTATTTTATTTTATTTTTATTATTTTATGTGAATGAGCCTTAGCTTAGTAATTTCCTGCTCGATAAATTAAGGTCCAAAGCCCCTAATATATTTGCATGTACCTATAGACCCGTGCTTGGACTTAGTCAAATAATAACTGCTATTTATTTCAATTTGGGATAGAGCGCTGAGAGAAGTGCTATACATCGCTTGCAGGATCCGCTATGGCGGACACCGATGCACTTCAGAGACCGGACTTTTGGATCTCACCTCTAGATACTTAGCATATGGTTCTTCACGATAATAGCAATTTCTGAATCTAGGACGGTTTCACCGGATTGCATTTCATGTAGCATAGGTTTTCAATTATGTCTTGCATCCCACATGGAGAGAGCTGGGAAGCACTGTAAGTCTTCTGAATTTGCATGCATCATCGATTTCTAACTTGCATGGCTTTTCCGACCTTCTCCCTCTGATTTTGCTCACCTAGGATGCTAAATGGAATTGAAAACCCCGTTAGGCACGTGCAGTGAAAAATAAACAAAAAAGGTGACAACATAACTAAAATTGGGACTGCTAACTCTATTGGACTTGAAAATAAAAATGTAATGGACTCCTTGTATTGGGGAGAGCAACCCCCTCTTCTATGTGCATTTTATTCCTATGTACGCGTTAAGGATTAGTGCCTAAATCCCAAGCATGTCTTCGATGTGTACAACTTTGTGATGATCACCTAACTCTAAAATCGACAAGATAAAAGACCACAGCTTGGTCTTCACTGTGTTGAGTAGATGAATCGAGATTTTGCTTTACGCAATGATTGTGCTTTGAGTTCATTTGCATTTTCATCTCTCGCTGAGTTTACAATCCCATCTATGTGAGTCATCTTTTTCATCATTGAGTCCTTCTACCTCTCTTATATATACATCACATTTGCATCGAGTCGTGATATTGGGTCTTGAGCTTCACCTTCTTAGCTGGATTTGGCTTTTCTCCCTGCCCATATCACATTATCTCTGGTCTAGTTCGATGAGACCCTCTCCTTGAACCACAATTTTGGGATGTGTTCCCGCCTTGGTGGAACACATAATTTTGTATTTGTTCCGATCCTTTCTCACCCACCCTCCTCGTATCCCATGTACCATCTTTTCTTATACCCGAGATGTTGTGCTTAGAGGATTAGCATGCATCAAGGTTTTACGATTTATATTAATGATTTCAGTAAACCGGGCTCATTTTGAGGATGCTGAGATTAGTGAGATGCATTTAGTGAATTTGACCTGATATGTGCATTGATATTATTGAAGGTTTTCTATGATCGTACGATCATAGGTGTAATGCTTCCTTGAAAATGTGGATCTCGCACACCGGATTAAGGATTTGATAGAATCGATGATTTGATGATGATTTCATGAGTTATGACCGATTGATCTATTTGGAGGTTCCACTTGTCTAGATTTTGAGATTTGATTGACTATCATATTTGTGCTTCACAGTGATGGTGAACGGAACCCACATTATCCCATTCATCTCTTTGATTGACCCATCCTTGATCTCCTGACTCGTCCACCCATGGCACGTAGAGAATTCTTGCTTATATGTTGTGCCATCTTAGCGAATTGTATGGACTCGAGGGACTACATTGCTATTGATGAGATTGGATCTTTTGTCCCTTACATGATCTTATGCCCTCATAAGGGTTAATCAATTTATGACTTTGAGGACCTGAGATATGATGCCAGCAATCCCAAGATTTGATTGACCTAGTTTTCATTACTCCCCGAGGACTATCTGTGGGAGGATGCAACACTTTCTCTACGCTCGGTTCCCTTTGTTGACTGTGTCTCCGGTCTGTTAGAGCACGGAACCGAGTCGTATGTTTTGGTTGTTTGGCCTCCCTGTTGATTGTGCACCCGATCTATAGGTGCACGAGGCCAATTTCCCCAACTTCTTTGAGTCTTCTCTCCTTGACATCCATTGCAAGGATGATCTTTACTTTTCTGATTATTCCTTGCCTAGCTCATAGTGCTCTCCGAGGGTTATCTGCGAGATACTATGACACCTTGATAAATCAGCGGTCTCTTCGGCTAGGTAGCCGAACTGTCGTCTACCGAGACCATTCTTTTTTGCTCCATCGAGTCCTCTCCCCTTGACGACCCTCGCAAGGCTGAGATCTGATCTGACTATTCAATGCTTAGTTTCCATTGATCTCCGAGGACTATCTGCGAGAAAATACAACACTTTCTTTACGCTTGGTTCCCTTTGCCGATTGTGCCTCCTATCTGTTGGAGTACGGAGCCGAGTCTTCTGTTTATTTTGGATCCTAGACTCACCTGAGTCTGTTCACCTTGACGACCCTCGCAAGGGTGAGCTCTATATATTCATTGACTAGCATGTATACTCCCTGAGAGTTATCTGCGGGAGGGTACATCATTTTCTGGGTATTCGGCTTCATTGTTGGTGTCTACTCTGTGATGGAGCATGAAGTCAGGTCTTCTAATTTGTGTACTCGGTCTCCTTTCTGATTATGTCTCCTATCTGTTGGAGTACAGAGCCGAGTATTCTATTTATTTTGGATCCTAGACTCATCTGAGTCTGCCCACCTTGACAACCCTCGCAGGGTTGAGCCTTATCTTGTGATGGTCGGTGTATTCCTATGAGTTCTGAATTTATGACCACCGGATACCATGCCGCTGCATTAGGAAAGTCTTTTGTTCTTCTTTTTTATATATCTTTCTATGACTTTGATTGACTTGGAGGATTCTGTACCGTTCCTTCTTCCTCCAGGTCTTACGGTATTGGCTCCACTCACTCATTCATTCCTTATGAGCCGATGCTCTGCTTCCGAGCGTCGGTCCCTGCTTTCGTTTTTTATCTCTTTTCCCTGATAGCTGGCACCCACTTGATTGTTTATCCAGGTGTCTTTTCACTTTCCGACTGCATCTTCGTTCTCACAGGGAGACGATGACGAGAGCACGGTATTCGTTTGTTAGATACCGTCATGGACTTCACCATACTACCTTGTTGTATATAGATGTTTATCTTATATTCATTCTGTCTCTCGTATGTTGTGCGCCGTAGATCTTTCGCCATATCTGTATGCCTAGACTTAAGACGTACTTTGTCCTAAGTATAGGGGGTACACACGGTGTTGTTCGTTCCCCGTTCTGTTTCATCACTCCTGTCGTTGCCTATACTTAGGGATCTTTTACCCTAAGTATAAGGGGAATGATTTGTATATTCTCTATGATCTTTTCGTCTATCTGAATATGTCTTTTCTTATTTTTCCTTTTCATTTTTCATTTTCTACAGAAAAGGTATAACCCCTTTTTTGTCAGTTTTCTGTATTTAGGACATACTTTGTCCTCAGTATAGGGGGTGTGCACCCTTGATTATTTCATCCTTTAATCCCCTCCATTGTCTCCTCTCCTATTGATTTGTTCTACTATACTTAGGATTATTTGATACTAAGTATAGGGGGAGACAACCCAAGCTGTGATCTGTTTATTTTTATTTATTTATTCCCACCCTTGACCCTCCATGTATTGTGTACAGTCTGTTATGCTTAGAATTATTTGATCCTAAGTATAGGGGGGACGGTCATCTTCTGATTCATTTATCTCTTTATTCTTTCATTTCTTATTTCAGTCGTTGTAATATAGGCTTTTCTATACTCAGTACGAGTTATGTCTTCGCTTTTTCTCTTCGATCTATGAGGACATAGCTCATGCTGAGCAAAGGGGGGTCATATATACTCTATATATACTTTAGACATAACTCGTACTTTAGTATAATTATTAATAAATATGGCTACATATACATATATAATTTATTAATAACCAATTAATAACATAATTTATTCCTCAAATTCTTTTTGTATATACTGATTAATAAATCAAATTAAAATAATTTTTGCAAAATGATTTGAAAAATGGAGTGACCCATTTGGAAAACTTTTTGTGAGATGTTTTCAACCTTTGTAAAAGTATTTTGATTTGCAAAATTTCTTTGTGTGCAATAAAAGTTTTGAAAACCAATTTGCAAATGTTTTTGACAATGTTTGTAAAAATATGTTGAAATATATATATTTTGTGTAAAAAAATCTTTGCAAAATGGCTTTCAAGTGTTTGTAAATATTTACAAAAAAATTATTTTGTACTATAGTTTTCAAAAGTATTTTCAAATAAATTTGAGGAATAAAAACATCATTAAAGAAGGAATAAAATGTGTATATAATCATAAATGAAAATAAAATTCTTTATTATATATACCTATAAAAATAACGTGTTAAAACCTATAAATTCTTTAATCCTTGTAAATAAAAAGAAGCACGCCCGTGCAACTAGCTGTATATATTTTATACTTTCTTATGCCAAAATTCTTTTTGCAAAAATTTTTGCGTAAAAACTCTTTTCTTTTCAAATTCTTTGAAAAATTGCATTATTTTTCTGCATTGTGCATAGCAATTGCATATTATTCTTTGATTGAGCTTGATGATTGAACTAGTCTAATAAAGTCGAAGATTGGAGCTTGGTTGGACCTTACTGCACCTAATTGCACTAGAACCTTATGAGAACTAGGTTTAAGGTTCTTCAGGTCCATTAAGACTTAATTCTTTGAGACTCGGGGTAGGGTTCAAGTCACCTCAACTGACTAACTAGAACTTTTCGAGATGCACGCATGACTCTTGTCGGTTGTGACCTAACTTGGACACATGCACCTTTCACTTGGCTCAACTCAGTTGGAGTGGTGAGGTGAAGGGATTTTCTGATCTGAGATGTACACGGATGAAAACATTCGTCCTCGTCTAGGGAGGGAAGTGCACACCAACCTGTTCCAGTTTCCATGAAGTCGAATGACAAGAGAGTGTGGGTTGCAATAAAGCTTCAAAAGAGGGATAGTCTTATGGCAAGAGGAAAAACTCTTTATGAAAATGCTGCTGCAAATAGTATGTTGAAAAAAACTCCAGAAAAGTGGACATGCCTGCAAATAAAAAAAATAAAATGCTTACCGAAGTATGTATATATGTTGTATAGAAAATAAGCAACCTTGAGCATCAAAGTCATACAATGTGAGCCTGCAGCTGGATGACTTGACTACACTGGTCACGCATCTCGGGATAGGTAGCTACACTAGGTACTGTCCATTCTTTTCTTCACCTCCTCCTCTTGAGTTGCATGCCACTTGAACTTAGAAGGAAATACCCCGCTCCTCGAGGACAAAGTGCTGGATTAGGAAATCATTGGGTTGTTATTCTAGAGAAGTCAGTTCCTTTGTCATTTTAGTTGGGGAGAGCCACTATCACTTACACCGTGCAAGTCATCTTCATAGTCATAAGGGTTTGTGTATGATGTAAGATAGTTCTGACCTGGCTATTGAGGTGATTTCAACCGAGTTATGTGACTCTCGAAGGCTGTTGTGTTTTAAATTTGGTTCCCAACTAGACTATACACACATTTTCACATCATGGTCTAACTTGAGCTCCAAACTTTGATTTTGTACAGAAAAGTTTAATTATTGAAATCAATTCTATTTATTCTTTATTCTTTCTTTTTCTTTTCTTCTTTATTCTTTTTATACTTATTGAATAAGTGTTTGCTAGGGACTAGCAAAGAAAAGTATAGGGGGATGATGAAACTCCATTTCATCATTCTTTATTCTATCATTTTGGCCTCAAAAACCGTAGATAATGCATGTAAATAGCCTCAGTTTGTACATAATAGCACTATAAAAAAACGCATTTGGCATGCACAAACTTGCGTGCCCTGGGTGAGCACAGGAAGACCACATGTGGTCACCCATGTGGCTCGCCGGTTTGAATCCTGAGGAGCGATCGGATGGTGCGTGTTTGCCAATTTAGACGAGCACTTCTATTGCACATGTGCCCCCCGTATGTGCTCGCCCACTTGAAATTTTTTGCGCGAATAACGTGAGCGCCTGCAAATTTTGGGGCGAGCACCTGCAGACGGATGGGCGAGCACTTAAGTGTGCTCGCCCAGGTCCTTAAACAGAATGACGGGTGCCCTTTCTTCCTCATTCTCACGCACGATTCTCCCCCAAATTTCCCCTCCGGCGACCTACGGACCATCGTCTCAACCACCGGTGCCCACCCTTTATGTGTTTTGAGTAGATACACATATACCCTTCAGTATATTACTTCCTCCTCTCTCTCGTTTTTTAAAATTCCATTAAATATTTGTCTTCTTTTGATAGTTTTAGGTTTCAAATTTTTGGTTTTCTTGTTGGACATTTTGTATACACCATACGTATTTGAATGTTTTTTACATGTTTAGGATAAGAATGGATCATTATATTCTTGTTATATTCGATTGTGGTTGTCTCATTTACATGTAGAATTTTATGGGTGGCAGGTGTTCGATAAAATGACACAACCAATATTAGGTCTGAACTTTGTAAAATATAAAGGATAGAAAGTCCATTAGAACATTTACACTTGTTAGTATAGTTAATTTTTTTATAATGACTAAAATTACGATAGGAATATCATGCCATGATATTGTATATTTGTGCTTAAATAATTAACATTAGGTATAACTTGTGAATAACATTAAGTATAATTATTGCAAAGAGTTGAATTAGACGTCCTTTTTACTGTGGATATGAGATATGATAAACATCCTTAAAATCAATTTCATATAGTGTGGATATGAGATATGATGAACATCCTTAATATTAGTTAGAGAAATTCATATAGTGTGGATATAAGATATGACAAACACCAACATTTCTTCTGTGATAATTTATCACATTAAATTCTAGTTAATGTGACCAAGTATATCACATTAACTTATAGTTAGGTTGATGATAAGGCTAAAACACTAAGCACTAATTAGAACATTAAATCGCACAAAATCATTCACACACAGTGCATCCCTCCACACCAGGTGGTGTGTGGCCCTGTGATGAATCTCGTATTCATCATGCTAAAAGCCGCTAATTAAAACACCTGCTTAATCAATCCAATAAAAATACCCTCTAATTCCTTGTTTTTATCCTGTAGTATATTGTGTATAAATTACCATTAATTTATTGTATTTAATTTCCTCTATTTTTCTTGTAATTATTTTATCCTTAAAAACCCCTAAATATTAAGTAGAATAATTGTCCATAATTCATTGACCATTAAAAACACTAAAAAATACAAAAACATCTCAAAACCACAAAATCGGTATTTTTTATCCACTTAAAAACACCCCCAAAAATACGTTTTGTACAAATGACCTCTTTTGGCTTTTTGACCAACATAAAAGTTGTAGATCTCGTCGAGACGAGAAACTTTTATGTTTTGACTTTTTCCTAATTCGACCTCTAACTATTTCTTTTGTAATTTTCTTTGTATTTTTATTTGAATTTCTCTGATTGGGCCACGTGGCGCTCTATGGATCCGCCACGCGGCCCGCTTCTTCTCGCGCCACCTGGCGCCCAATCTGGGTCGTTGGATCCCCTTTTTCCCACCTTCATCTGAGTCGTCCACCCTGCTCCACTTCTCAGCCCTTGGATCTGAATCCATGATCAAATCACGGTCGCCCACTAGCGCCTAATCCACAACCGTCCGATCTCTCCTCCATCTAACGCCCCTCCTTGCGCCACGTCACCCTTCACCTCAGCCATCCGATCGCGTCCAGATCCGATGGTCCACCAGGCTCCACGTCACCTCTCTATCCCTCACCATTAGATCACCCCCATCATTCAATCCCAACCACTCGCCCCCGCCTACTTCCTTGCCACACGATCAGATCTTAGGATCTGATCTCCACCTTCCAAGCGTGCTCTACTCCCAGTCGTTGGATCTCACGATCCAACGGCTGTGGCTCATCGTCCTCCTCCAGCCGTTTCTCCCCCTTGTCGTTACATGTCATCAACCCAGCGCCCCCTTTCCTTTTTAGCCATCGCCTCCGGCCACCACTCCCGCTCCTAACGGCCACCCCACATAGCATGTTCCTCCGCCATCCTCGCGCGACCTCCATAACCCTCTGCCGTTACCCCATCGCCATTAAACCCCCGCTCAAAAACGCCTCGCCAACACCGTAACCCCCGACCACCTCCGCCTATTTAAGCCCTTGCCCGTCACCGATCAGCCTTGTCCACGATTTTGGGCCCTAGCCTAGTATCCCCCACCCCTCCGGTGACAGTAGAGAGGACGGGCATCGAGGCAAAGATGGCTTTGGTCCTGTGTTGACCTGCGGCTCCTCTACCGCGTATCGGGCGTCTCTGGCATCTGCCGAGCTCCACGTCAGACCGGACGTGCTGGGCGAAGATCACCGAGCTCCATTGGAGCTCACTCCCAGGTCACAACCTTCATCTCCACCTCGCTCCGGCGAGGTTATTTTTTTAACTTATTTCTTCTAGTTATTCCGACCTCATTGATAGCCACCACCTTCATTGGACCATCCTCCGACCTCCATCACTCATCAAACACCTTCACCGACCCCCTCTCCCTTCTCCAGAGCCTCCCCCGCTCCGACTCCCCTCTTCCCCTCCTCCGTCGGAGAAGAGGCTACGGCCACCACCTCTCGTCACCTCCGCGGCCTCCACTCACCTCACAAGCACTCGCACACACCGCTCTGTTGTTGTCTAACATTTGCAGGTACATCAAAGCTCAATGGTCGGAGCACTAGCAACCTCGCCGATCTCAGCTCCCACACTGATCACCTGCCTCCGCCTCGGCATCCCGAACGTCGACGGAGCTTCGCCATGAGTTTAGAAACCTTCACCGACCTTCAGGCGAGCCTGTGGTGGGCGGTGGAGCTTCATCCAACACGCCAGAGCCCCGCCTCCTCCGGTAGTCCATGGCGGAAGAAGATGAAGCAGATACCGTCCGATCGTTTCGATCGGACGGCCAAGATGAAGGCACGTGGTGACCCGAGCCTCTTCCCCGACCTACAGGCTCGGGTCATCCGAGCCTCGCACCAAACCTCCAGAGGAAGCCACGTGGCCCGAAGCTGAGGTCCCCTCCCGAGCCTGGGCCCTCACGTGCACCGCACGTGATGGCTTGGATAATTTATGCAAAATACCTTAAAGTTTTCGATATTTGCATTTTGTTCCCCAGGCACGTGCCTCACGTGTGTGCCTGGGGAATTTTACAGGGAACCCCTCCATGGTTTCAAATATTATAAAAATACCCCTACGCGCAAATGGTGACCAGGGACCTAAAAGCAATATTTATCCTTTATTTTTCTTGCATCTTTATTACATTTATGCCCTTGCACTGTTTCTAGCATAACTTGAGCATCGTAGGTCCAAATTGCATGATTTTAGTGTCGTTTTGATCCTTGTTTTGTCCTATACATTTTAGCATGCTTAATTGTCTCATTTGCTCCACTTTTAATTAAAGTGAATTTTTGTGTGAAAATGGGACCCTACTCTCCTTGTCTTGCTTTGATCTGATGACCGATTTTTATTGATGTGTTCAAATTGACTCTGATTTCATTTTATATTGTGTTGCTCACATTTTAGGTTATAATTGTAGCCTTTTATTCAGCATACTTATTCCCTTGCATATTTGCTCATGCATCACTTTAACTTGCATAAAATTAAATAAAAAAATAGCATGCATCATGGCATTGCCTTGTAAATAGCATAGTTCTTCATATGGACCTGAAATTGGAATTAACTAACATTATACTTAATGAATCGAAATTCAATAACTGAATTAGGCAGCAGTGTCCCTGTGTTCGACCTTGGTAAACTTGCCAAGTTAAAATATTCCACGACATTCAAAGATCGTGGTTTTTGCTGAACTGAATTCGCCTCCTATACTACGACTAATTTCACATTATTAAATGAGGTGAATTTCGCGTTCATCAAATGGCGCCGTTGCCGGGGATACGGCTTAGCTTAATTTTTGGATTTTGATTTTTTATTGATTAATTTCATTTTTTAGGACCTTGTTTTGTGCATCGTTTCTTTGCATCATATTTGCTGATTTAATTTCTCTGAGTATTCTAATAACGTTTATCTTTTGTGGCAGGGCCCATGATGATCGGGGATGCGTGATCCTCATGGAGGCGTGAAGTCGGGAGCTTCCGCTGAAAAGGCCGCAAAAGAACCTGTGAAGGAATTTGAGAATTTTATCAGTCAAATTGCATTGCATATTAAAAAAAATATTGCATCTGCATATTTACTTCCAGTTCTGCATGTTGTACACACACACAAAAAAAAAGAGTAGATCACTTGTTGATCTACCCCCCCCCACACACACGCGCGCACACTTGCACATAACACTCACCTCACCCCGTCTCCCTTCCCCATGTGTATTTCACTCTTTCTCTCTCTCTCTCTATCTTTATCTCTCTCTCTGTGTGTGTATGTATTTCACGAAACCCCTCCCCCTCACCCTTGTATCATAGAAACCCCCCCCCCCTAACGCAGACCTTAGGCTATTTGTAGCCTAAGTATAGGGGGGCCTGCCTGCTCATCCCTCCCTCATTCTCTCTTCTTGTACTTAGGTCAATTTTGGTCTAAGTATAGGGGGACCCTCCTCTTCAGTTCCGCTATATCACCTTATATTTGAACCGAGCCTTGGCTTCATGGCACTTGTGCTATGAGGACATAGCAAAATTTAAGTATAGGGGGTATATCGTATATTACTGTATATTTAGTTTAGCCTTAGCTCGTGTTTTTAAAAGTTTTTTTTATTTTCGGGATGGGTTTTGGTAAACTAGTGAACTGAGTAAAAACCTGTAACAATTGTTTATTAAAATTGGGGGATTAATTTTTGTAAATATCCCTGTATAAAAAAATTAAAATTTAAAATCTTTCCTGGAATTTGACTCTGACTAGTAGGTTTAGTACATATTTTCAGTGAGGGAACCTCGGTCTCCCTTAGCAGAGTGGGTGGTTTAGAGGACATCGCAATTGGCCATGTCCTCAAGTAACACGGGTCTCGGCCCGTACTTACACCCATACTGCTGAGAGTGGATACTTTTATTTTAGCATGGTCCAGTCATTGTCTCTCCGAGGTATTAAATTAAAAAAAATTAAAACCCATAAAAATCTGCAAAAGACAAAATCACACAAAAATTCACTAACCTAAGGAGTTGGTGTATTCATGACACATTCACACTCACTCAAGGCTTGAGGATTTTGAGGATACTAGATTTCTGTGATCTTGAGAGTCTGAGTTAACATGCCTTAGCCATTAGGGTTTTTAAGACTTAAATATCCACACTCCCCTGGTTTGAAAGATTTGAGTGCTATATTGCACTCTTCATCTCTAACTTCAAGAAAAATATGATCAGCACAATCACTTCCACAACTGCATGATTGATGAGCTGAGTTGAGATATCACTTGAGGAACTAAGACCAGAGATTTGAGTTTAGATCTGATCTAATGATATTAAAGGATGAGATAAAAATAATGAAGGCTTCAGAAGAACTAAGTGTCAGCAAAACCCTAGCTAGTTTGTGAACAAGATTCATATGCTATCTCTTTGATATTGACCTATGTGCCAGGGTGTGATGAAACTTAAAGGAATTTGTTGATCAATGTGCGCCAACTTTTGGTAAAAGCATTGGAGCTAGCCAACAAAAGAAATGAAATGTCAAAGAAAAATCTTTAAATACCAAAGTCAATTACAAATGAGCTTCCACCAATGGCAAGCGCTCACAAATATTTTTCAAAGTGTCCACTTGGACCAAGACCTAATTAGGACCAAGGAGTCGGGCTGACACCACAAAAAGAGCCCTGCATCGTAAGTGATACAAGTCTGGGTGTCGAAGGTATCTTAGATACTCAGAAAAGACACACCCCGGTGTACTCCCAGAAAAACAAGTGCAGACGACTCCAACTCTTTTGACGGACACATTGATCAGCAATATTAAAATTTACATGTGTTGAGTAAAAAGGCACATGAGAGGCCCCTTGTTCCAATGTGAGTGCGAGAAAAATAGACACAATCCCATTACCTCCATCATATGGCCGACCATCAACATTTCAAGTCTGACAAACTAATGAGACGGTTGACTGAAGCAAGAATCGACTTATTCCCTAGTATTAAGGATTAGGTCTAGAGGAGAGTCTTTGAGACTGGATCTTTGAGTGATGTATCGACTCGGCTCTCATATTGCAGTACACTAAATGTCATATCTTTATATTATATGTACAAAAAGAGAGTCTGATAATTAGAGAAAATGGATTCTTTCTGACTAAGGCTTGGATAACCCGGAATTTTAGGATCACTTAGGTCAAGAGTCTTCGAAAGATCAAGCCTTGAATTTTTCACGCGCACTGTCAAGAATTAATCCGACTCCTTCATTATTTAGATGCTCGAGGATGAGCATGGTTTAAGTATAGGGGTATGATGAATCTAGTATTCATCATGCTAAAAGCCACTAATTAAAATCCCTGCTTAATCAATCCAATAAAAATACCCTCTAATTCCTTATTTTTATCCTGTAGTATATTGTGTATAAAATACCATTAACTCATTGTATTTAATTTCCTCTATTTTTCTTGTAATTATTTTATCCTCAAAGACCCCTATAAATTAGGTAGAATAATTGTCCATAATTCACTAACCATTAAAAACACTAAAAAATACAAAAGCATCTCAAAACCACAAAATCGGTATTTTTTATCCCCTTAAAAATAACCCCAAAAATACGTTTTGTACAAATGACCTCTTTTGGCTTTTTGACCAACATGAAAGTTGTAGATCTCGTCGAGACGAGCAACTTTCATGTTTTATCTTTTTCCTAATTCGGCCTCTAACTATGTCTTTTTAATTTTCTTTGTATTTTTATTTGATTTTCTCTGATTGGGCCACGTGGCGCTCTCTGGAGCTACCACGCAGCCCGCTTCTTCTCCGACACCCGACGCCCAATCCGGGTCGTTGGATTCCATTCTTCCTGCCTTCATATGAGCCGTCCACCCCGCTCCACTTCTCAGCCCTTGGATCTGAATCCCTGATCAAATCACGGCCGCCCACTAGCGCCTAATCCACAACCGTCCGATTGTTGGAAATGCGAGCCCACGGCGAGCCATTATGCAATAAATGTTGTTGCAATTCACTCCTTGATCTGAAATGAAGAATACATAGTTTGCATAATAGGTCCCTTAGTACAATTAGGGTTATGTACCATGGCCATCTTAATGATCATATAGCTGTTGATTCAATTATTGAATCATAGAGGCTGGTGCTTAGATGAATATCTAATGAGTTAGATTGAGGACTCATCAAGCACCGTCAAATGATTATTAAGAGATGATCTCCAGCCTGAGTAGGAGATGGCAATCCTATCTCATTTAGGTTGATATCTGACCGACCTCTTGATGCAGGTCCTCTACATAGGAATAGAGATTCGGAGGTGTCGGATAAGTTAGGTCAAAGAGTTGACTTAACGAGATCGAGATAACCAAAGTCCTATATCATATGCTGTCATGATATAGGCACACATCCTCTGACCGGAGACAGATGTGTTACTATATGTCTGAGTATGTACATTTGGCAGACCAATAGGTTGATGGCCTAATCAAGGTCTATACACCGGCGCGCTGGTGTGCATATAAGGGCATATGAGTAATACGATCTCTCAAAGGGATCATACAGGTTCACTACTGAACCGGAAGACATGAGCTCACTCATGAGATATTGGGAAGAATCAAATTCCGTGCGCACGGTCGTCTCGCTTTGGAAGCTTGACTGAATTTGTTGGTTTGATATATACTTTTGGAAAGTATATGATCAAGACCTAGGTATGATATATGCTTTTGGAAAGTATATGATCAATACCGACTCCCAATGATCGAACGAGAAACTTACTGATGTAACCCTGAAGTAGACAGTGTAAAGTTGATCTAATACTTCAGGTTTATTCTGAGTCTTCCAGTATGCAGGATGTACAGGTATTAGGAATACCTGAGGGTGATGTGATCATAAACGATTGTATAACCATGACGCTTCCATTCCTAGGGAGTGATGAAACGGGTCTGGATTTTAGTGACTCCTCTCAGTAGAGAAGTAATCTAATCTTAGTCCAAATGTTGGACATTGATCTGAATGTGATTCAGAAGATTAGATTTGCGGTCTTGATTTAATCAAGCATCTATGGGAGGCCCGCGATCTGGATATGAGATATAATCTCAATATCCATGTCACTATACGTGGAACAATACAATCGCCCTGTCCTTATCTCCAAGTATTCGCGGAGAAAGCGCATTGTCCTTGAAAGAGTTCATGGATAATTCTATTGTTGATATATGTATCCGAGCATTGAGAAAATGGATAATTAAATGTGATTTAATTATCATGAATAATATGAATTTGATTCATATTATAAGGAGAGTTATCTTAGATAATTAAATGTGATTTAATTATCAAAGATGTGAATAATGTGAATGTGATTCATATTATTTGAACACATGAGATAAAGAGATCCAAGATGATTAAATATGATTTAATTATCAAGGATAAGAATAATGTGGATAGTAATATCCAATTATTCATAATATATTATAAATGTGATTTATAATGTATTAGAGAGAGTTAAATATAATTTATATTGGTAGATTAATTATTAATGTGTATTGGATACACATTGTTTAATTAATTGAAAATGTAAATTACATTTTGTTTTGGGTTGTGAATGTGATTCACAATATTCCAATGTCAAGATTGCAATATTCCCAAAATTAATTGAGAATTATTTTTTGGTGAATAATTGTTGGAAAATAAGTTGAGAGAAAAACAAGGAGATATGCAATCCCATGGGAATCCATGGGATTGCCCTCCCCATATGGGAAGAGGGGGGCGGCACCAATTCCTTTATGGAATTGGTGGCCGTCCACTCCTCCCAATAGGGAAGGAGGCTCTCATTTGTTTCTTCACTCCTTATTTAGTTGTTTTAATTTGGTATTAATATATATTTGATTTATCAAATATATTTAATCAAAATTAAATCACAAGTTGTTGGCTTTTACCAACAACAATCTTGACCATTGGATTGTCATAAATCAATCTCAACCATTGATTTTATATGACACATGGATTGAGATCCATGGATCCCAAAACCCTATAAATAGAGAGGCATACCCATGCTCTCTCTTTACACACATAATGCTTGAGAAGCATCTCTCTCTCTATCTCTTTCTCTCTAGAGGTCAGCCCTCTCTCTCCCTCTCATGGCCGTCCACCATGGATGCCATGGAGAGGTTCTCCATCGCCGCGGCATCGTCGTTATGCTGCCCGTTCTTCTGCTCGTGGATCTCCGTCTCCTTCGGTGCGCCCCGCTCGTGAAGAAGACGTCGGATCTCGTGTGTCGAGATCAGGAGATCCGCCGCTTGGATCATCAACATGGATTGCGAGAAGCACGCGGTTCATCCCCGCGCTCGCAAGCGTCTCCTCCGTCGGATCGGACTTGAGACAGGAGGTCTCTTCGTTTAGAGACTCGATCGCAACCACGCTTCAAGAGGTAATCCTATTACTTGTTTGTGGTTTAGACGAAACGATCCGAGAAGTGTTCTTGGATCATGTGGTTTCGTCGTATAAATTTTTTTTTTAAATTCCGCTGCATCGAGCAACTAGTGCGACTAGTCGCTCCACGTCGTATTCGATGCGACGTTCACGCTTCCGTGATGCGCTTGAGGATCTAACCATATCCTTCAAGTGGTATCAGAGCCTTAGGTTGACGGTTTCGAATAGTGATTCTCTAACCGAGGACGACTTGGGTTCGTTAAGGTCGCGAAAGTTTTCATCGCATTTGATTTCGCAGATCTGTTTGGTAAATAAATTCGGCACTGTTTAAATTGTTTAAACACGAATTTTATACTTGGATTATGTTCCCCATTAAATAAGGAAACCATAGGATCTGAGTTTGCGTAAATCGGATTTCGTATGCTCGAGATATGGTCGTTTTAATGAACATGTATGCACTGCTGCGGGAACTGTGAATCTGAACGTGATTAAAATGTTAATTACTGTTTAGACTTGCCTCGAAATGCGTGAAACATCACTTAGGTTCTGTCCTAAATCAAATTAGAAAACTTTAGAAATTAACTTTGCTTAATTTGGATTTAATATGATTGAGATATGCCAATTTTAGTAAGTAGGGGTCACTGCTGAAATTGCTTTCCTAATCTAGAACCAAGTGATTGTCAATTAGTGAAATTAATTGTTAATTTCATGAAATAATCTTGAAAAATATTTGTGAAATATTGAAACATGATTATTTGCCAAATTGACTTGGCCCCAACCAATTAGTTGATTAGATTTGATCTAAACCTTAATTGGAATTACAATCATCAAACTTCTTGCTTGAATAGGACTTGGGAATTTGCCTAGCAAATTTCCTTAAAATCAAAATTGTTTTGATTACTATATGGTATAATTTCGGTTGAAGAACCGATGATCATCTCAAGTACAAAATAATCAATTTGGCATTATCCTTTCCCGAGGTGGATATGGTGTCTAGTCGGGGATCGCTGGTCAGCGGGTTGCAACGTATGTGGTCCGCCCCACTCCCGTCGGTACTGGCCATGACAGCGGGTAGGGTCGGGATAATGTCCGAGGGATTATGATGTATTTTTCTAATTATTAAAATTCGAATTAATACGTACTTTGAGAATAATATCATATATGTATATTCAAGCATAAAATTAAGTTTGATTGATTAAATTGGATTGATAATTAATTTAATATGATTAAGTTAATTATATCCAATTAAGAATACTCTAATATGATTAGAGTTAATAATTCCCTTGGAAGAATTAATTATATGAATGTGATTCATAGTAATTAATTAAATTTGAATAAGAGGTGGAGGATCACATAAGTGACATCCATGGTCTCCCGTCAAGGCGAAGGGTTTCCGTCGCCAGGGATTGTATATAGGAGACGCCTGTACGAAGTGACAGCTCCTATATGCAAGCACATCTGGATCGGACTCTTTGCTTCTCGGAAGAGTAAGGCCGTATGTGTAGTGACCCCAATATCGGATCCTCATATTATTGGGGCGATATTGGATTGCGCATAGCGAGTTCTATTCCTGTTGACGGTTGGTTCAATTAACGACGGGTCAACATCACCTTAGGGGTGGTGGGCCCGGGTGTTAAAGACCGAATTGGGAAATGCAAGTTGGACTTGCAAGGCGGAATGTGTTCCCGCTTCTCTTTATTGGAGTTGCAGTTTCTCATATTATTGGGATGTAACAAAGATAAAGAGGAGATCCCAGATCTTGTTGAGATATAATGGTAAGAATATCTCTTACATTGAAAGTGATTAAGGGAATGAACTTTCATTGTTGACATGGCAAGACAACTTTGATATAAAAACTCCTAAATCAAAGTATAATATATGTATATATATAAATATATACCCTTATGCAAATTACTTATTTCAGATAATCCTTCATTAAACCCACTCAATGTTATACTCATTAATAACCAGTAGAATATCATGGATTGGACCCTTGATCCAGATATTGTACTTGCGATTGGACACATAATGTATGTGGTTGCAATGTGCAAGATTCCTCATAATAATGAGAAGTGATAATTAAATAAGACAATAGGACTAAAACCCTAGAGTTTGTATGTCTCTATAAGTCTTGATCTTATCGAATGTACTTTTGAAATGACATGTCGATGATGATCGTAATTATCAAATTAATCCTTATAAAATTAATAAAGATATTCTGGCATACATATGTGCTCTTGACATTTAATCATGAATGACATGGTTCTCTGCATCATGTAGAATGGTAGCTCTATTAGAGATAATGTATTCAAATTGTTTGAGTACCTACCTGAACCTATGCTTTAAGAGTTCAGATGGATGTAGATGATGAGTGTCATCATTCTACTGTCTATACTCTAGTCATTCATGAAGCTTCATAGTATTCATATTATATGAACTTAAATAAAGCTTGTATAAATGTTGAAATACTCTTATATTGAAATTTTTTGATTTTAACATAAGAGATCCTTGGTCTTGAGCAAAGGTTGCTTATAGACAAAGGGAGCGCAGTGGAAGCATGGGTAGGACCCAAGTAAGAGGTATAGTCAAAGAGTTGATTGTACTTCTGTGACTTCCATATGACATCCAAAGAGTTGGATGAATGCCAATACTGCAATAAGTTGATGTGTTGATAGTTTGACTATCAAGTCTGTCTAGAATCCTCAGAAAAGGACTCGGATGGAGCATCAGTATAATCTACATATAATCATTGATATTGACTTACTTATTTGATAAGATAAAGTCTAATAATTGTATCTCAAATTTTCTAATAACACTTGCAATTGGTTGCATATGTATTAGAAATTTGATCTTAAGGTTTATTGGTCATCCATGTTGAAAGTGATGCAAGTGTTGCAACAATTTCCATGAGATCAATAGACTTCATATTTTCAGTGGGAGCCCTTAGTCTTAGAGAATGTCTCTATGATCTAGATATTAGAATATACTCATTGTTTATTTCTAATTGTTGGATATAAACATGAATTCTGTAATAAATCTATCATAAAGAGTTATGATGGAAATATTTCAGATAGTAATCTAAAATCTAGAGGACTCTATTAAATTAGAAAATTATTGAATGGTTCATTAAGATTTCTAATACTGAAAATTAAACCTTTAAAAGATCAATAGGAAGTTAAAGATCATTTGACAATGATCTGGCATCAAATTTTGGACATATGTCTGTTGATGAAATCAATGGACTGGTAAGACATGAAACTTTAGATTGTCTAAAGATTCAAATCTCACATACTTGTGAATATTGTATTCAAAGTAAAAATGTCCAATACACCCTTCCTTGGGAAAGGTGTAAGGTGTCAAGGTATTAAGGATCTCATACATATTGATGTATGCAGATCATCTATATCATAATAAACATTATGGATATGTGATATCTGTTAATGATTATGTATGATATGAGATTTCTTCTCTTCACCTAAGAAACCTTTGAAATGTTCAAAGATTTCGTAATTTTGGTTTAGAACAAAGTTTGAAGGAAGATGAAATGAATTTGATCTAACCAAGGTAGCCTGTACCTATTAGATGAATTCAAGGAATACCTTATGGAGATGTGAATATCATTCATATCTCAATCCTCCTGATGAACCTTAACTCAATAGAGTTTTAGGGAGATACAATTGATCATGTGTGACATGATTTAATCAATGATTAATCCTAGCATAATTATCTCTTAAGTTTCCAAAATATATATGTAGTAGAGACTGCATTATATACTTGATAAGGTTCCATGCAAGTAGGCTGGAATCTGGCACTAGAGAGTGCTACTTCATTAGGAAAATAAAGGATGGTATTGGATACCTACTTTATGACCTTGAGATTCTTAAAAGATCTAATCTTTGAGAATATGATTCTTATAGGATGACTCTCTTGAGAATCAATATGAAAATGAAGTGAAGGAACTCATTTAATCTTGAAAAGATAATGAGGCTCCTGATATTGGAAACTGAAAGGACAATTAAAGATGAAACACTAATACCTCTTCAAATAAGTTTGAGGATGGATTCCATGTGTTAGTTAAATCTAAAAATGATCGGACTTCATGTGATGAAGCTACTGAGGATCATGACATGGAAAGATGGATGTTAGCAATAAAAGTTTAATGTAGACTTCATATACAAGTGTTGTATATGGACCCTCGAGGATCCACCTATATGGGTCAGACCCATTAAGGTGTAAATGGATCTTAAAGAGATAGAGGGAACCTGATGAGAAGGTAGAGACCTTCAAAGCACGGTTCGTAGCCATGAGCTACACATCAAAGAGAAGGCATCGCTTGCGATAAGACTTGCTCTCCAGTGACCTTGCTTTAACCCATCAGAATATTGCTAACTATAACTACACAACTTGACTATGACATCTTCATGATGTGAGTCAAGATTGCATTCCTCTATGAATACCTCTTTGAGGATATTCATATGAAGTAGCCCCAGGGCTTCATGGTTGAGGAAAGCAAGGTGTGCTAGCTGAAGAACTCCATCTTTGGACTCCAATAAGCTTCCTGTAGTTGGAACATAAGATTTGATGAAATTATAAATATGATTTCAGATAGAATCTTGATGAACCATGTGAAGCTTAGTGGGAGTGCCATTGTGTTCATCGTGCTAAATGTAGATATTATTCTAATCATTTAGAATCATATAAGAATAAATGATAAGTGTTTTATAATTTGGTTGTTCCATACCTTGAGATACGATTTCAAGGATACCTCTTAGATCTTAATTCTGAAGTCGTTTAGAAGCAAAGAGAAGAGGGTATTGGGACTGTCACATTAGTAATACACCTTGGACTTATTTCAATTTTTGGAAAATTCCAAGAAAGGCTTCTTTCCCTTAAGATGTGGAAGTGACCTGTCTAAAGGAATAGCACCTCAAAGAGTTGAGGAAGTGAATGCTAGAACTGCTTGCACTTGTGCATCAGTTATGAGAAGCTGAATGTATTCTAGATGTATATAAGAACCAGATGTCTACCATGCAGTGGGAGTAGTAAACTGTTACTAATCCTGCTATGGAGATAAAACACTTGATTGCAGTAATAACAATATCTTCAATGATGATGAAACTTAGAGATAGTGATCTCAAAGTCTTATCTTCAAAGGTTTAAAACCTTGTAGATAGTGATCTATAAGGGTCTTGACTGTAGATACCTTAGGAGATAGAGATCTCCAGGAGTAAAGATATTCTAATAAGGATTATGGGAATACTGGTTATGATAATTAATAAGATGTAGTGTCAAGGACACTAACCAACAAAATTGAGTATCGGTTGCATGAGATGCAACATTCGCATTGGATGCGAGCACTGTTACTAGGAGATATGCAAGTGCCGTAAAAGGACTTGGCGTAGTCTCCTGGGAACGGAGTGATTGATCAGCTTACCTAGCTAATTTCTAAATAGCCTATGATTGTCACATGAGTGTGGGTGTAAATGATTAGCCCATTAATGGCTCTTTGGGCTAGTGGGAGATTGTTGGAAATGCGAGCCCACGGCGAGCCATTATGCAATAAATGTTGTTGCAATTCACTCCTTGATCTGAAATGAAGAATACATAGTTTGCATAATAGGTCCCTTAGTACAATTAGGGTTATGTACCATGGCCATCTTAATGATCATGTAGCTGTTGATTCAATTATTGAATCATAGAGGCTGGTGCTTAGATGAATATCTAATGAGTTAGATTGAGGACTCATCAAGCACCGTCAAATGATTATTAAGAGATGATCTCCAGCCTGAGTAGGAGATGGCAATCCTATCTCATTTAGGTTGATATCTGACCGACCTCTTGATGCAGGTCCTCTGCATAGGAATAGAGATTCGGAGGTGTCGGATAAGTTAGGTCAAAGAGTTGACTTAACGAGATCGAGATAACCAAAGTCCTATATCATATGCTGTCATGATATAGGCACACATCCTCTGACCGGAGACAGATGTGTTACTATATGTCTGAGTATGTACATTTGGCAGACCAATAGGTTGATGGCCTAATCAAGGTCTATACATCGGCGCGCTGGTGTGCATATAAGGGCATATGAGTAATACGATCTCTCAAAGGGATCATACAGGTTCACTACTGAACCGGAAGACATGAGCTCACTCATGAGATATTGGAAGAATCAAATTCCGTGCGCACGGTCGTCTCGCTTTGGAAGCTTGACTGAATTTGTTGGTTTGATATATACTTTTGGAAAGTATATGATCAAGACCTAGGTATGATATATGCTTTTGGAAAGTATATGATCAATACCGACTCCCAATGATCGAATGAGAAACTTACTGATGTAACCCTGAAGTAGACAGTGTAAAGTTGATCTAATACTTCAGGTTTATTCTGAGTCTTCCAGTATGCAGGATGTACAGGTATTAGGAATACCTGAGGGTGATGTGATCATAAACGATTGTATAACCATGACGCTTCCAATCCTAGGGAGTGATGAAACGGGTCTGGATTTTAGTGACTCCTCTCAGTAGAGAGGTAATCTAATCTTAGTCCAAATGTTGGACATTGATCTGAATGTGATTCAGAAGATTAGATTTGCGGTCTTGATTTAATCAAGCATCTATGGGAGGCCCGCGATCTGGATATGAGATATAATCTCAATATCCATGTCACTATACGTGGAACAATACAATCGCCCTGTCCTTATCTCCAAGTATTCGCGGAGAAAGCGCATTGTCCTTGAAAGAGTTCATGGATAATTCTATTGTTGATATATGTATCCGAGCATTGAGAAAATGGATAATTAAATGTGATTTAATTATCATGAATAATATGAATTTGATTCATATTATAAGGAGAGTTATCTTAGATAATTAAATGTGATTTAATTATCAAAGATGTGAATAATGTGAATGTGATTCATATTATTTGAACACATGAGATAAAGAGATCCAAGATGATTAAATATGATTTAATTATCAAGGATAAGAATAATGTGGATAGTAATATCCAATTATTCATAATATATTATAAATGTGATTTATAATGTATTAGAGAGAGTTAAATATAATTTATATTGGTAGATTAATTATTAATGTGTATTGGATACACATTGTTTAATTAATTGAAAATGTAAATTACATTTTGTTTTGGGTTGTGAATGTGATTCACAATATTCCAATGGTCAAGATTGCAATTTCCAAAAGCACAACTTGTGATTTAATTTTGGATTAAATAAGTTGAGAAAATCCCATATAAGGGAGGTGGAAGAAACAGAATGAGTAGCCTCCTTCCCTAGTTGGGAGCCCATATGGGAAGAGGGGGGCGGCACCAATTCCTTTATGGAATTGGTGGCCGTCCACTCCTCCCAATAGGGAAGGAGGCTCTCATTTGTTTCTTCACTCCTTATTTAGTTGGTTTAATTTGGTATTAATATATATTTGATTTATCAAATATATTTAATCAAAATTAAATCACAAGTTGTTGGCTTTTACCAACAACAATCTTGACCATTGGATTGTCATAAATCAATCTCAACCATTGATTTTATATGACACATGGATTGAGATCCATGGATCCCAAAACCCTATAAATAGAGAGGCATACCCATGCTCTCTCTTTACACACATAATGCTTGAGAAGCATCTCTCTCTATCTCTTTCTCTCTAGAGGTCAGCCCTCTCTCTCCCTCTCATGGCCGTCCACCATGGATGCCATGGAGAGGTTCTCCATCGCCGCGGCATCGTCGTTATGCTGCCCGTTCTTCTGCTCGTGGATCTCCGTCTCCTTCGGTGCGCCCCGCTCGTGAAGAAGACGTCGGATCTCGTGTGTCGAGATCAGGAGATCCGCCGCTTGGATCATCAACATGGATTGCGAGAAGCACGCGGTTCATCCCCGCGCTCGCAAGCGTCTCCTCCGTCGGATCGGACTTGAGACAGGAGGTCTCTTCGTTTAGAGACTCGATCGCAACCACGCTTCAAGAGGTAATCCTATTACTTGTTTGTGGTTTAGACGAAACGATCCGAGAAGTGTTCTTGGATCATGTGGTTTCGTCGTATAAATTTTTTTTTTAAATTCCGCTGCATCGAGCAACTAGTGCGACTAGTCGCTCCACGTCGTATTCGATGCGACGTTCACGCTTTCGTGATGCGCTTGAGGATCTAACCATATCCTTCACCGATCTCTCCTCCATCTAACGCCCCTCCTTGCGCCACATCGCCCTTCACCTCAGCCACCCGATCGCGTCCAGATCTGATGGTCCACCAGGCTCTACATCACCTCTCTATCCCACACCATTAGATCGCCCCCGTCATTCAATCCCAACCACTCGCCCCCGCCTACTTCCTAGCAACACGATTAGATCTTAGGATATGATCTCCACCTTCCAAGCGCGCCTTACTCCCAGCCGTTGGATCTCACGATCCAACGGCTGTGGCTCATCGTCCTCCTCCAGCCGTTTCTCCCCCCCTGCCGTTACGTGTCATCAACCCAGTGCCCCCTTTCCTTTTTAGCCATCGCCTCCGGCCACCTCTCCTGCTCCTAACGGCCGCCCCACATAGCTCGTTACTCCGCCATCCTCGCGCAACCTCCATAACCCTCTACCGTTACCCCATCGCCATTAAACCCCCACTCAAAAACGCCTCGCCAACACCGTAACCCCCGACCACGTCCGCCTATTTAAGCCCTCGTCTGCCACCGATTAGCCTTGTCCACCATTTTGGGCCCTAGCCTAGTCTCCCCCGCCCCTCCGGTGACAGCGGAGAGGGCGGGGCGTCGAGGCAAAGATGGCTTTGGTCCGATGTTGACCCGCAGCTCCTCCGGCACGTATCGGGCGTCTCTGGTGTCCGTCGAGCTCCACGTTAGACCAGATGTGCTGGGCGAAGATCCCCGAGCTCCATTGGAGCTCACTCCCAGGTCACAACCTTCATCTCCACCTCCCTCCGGTGAGGTTATTTTTTTAACTTATTTCTTCTACTTATTCCGACCTCATTGATAGCCACCACCTTCACTGGACCATCCTCCGACCTCCATCACTCATCAAACACCTTCGCCGACCCCCTCTCCCTTCTCCAGAGCCTCCCCCGCTCTGATTCCCCTCTTCCCCTCCTCCACCGGAGAAGAGGCTACGGCTACCACCTCTCGTCACCTCTGCGGCCTCCACTCACCGCACAAGCACTCGCACACACCGCTCTGCTGTTGTCTAACATTTGCAGGTACATCAAAGCTCAATGGTCGGAGATCTAGCAACCTCTCCGATCTCCAGCTCCCACACCGATCACCTGCCTCCGCCTCGCCATCCCGAACGTCGATGGAGCTTCGCCTGGCTTTCACGTGCTTCGCCATGAGTTTAGCAACCTTCACCGACCATCAGGCGAGCCTGTGGCGGGCGGTGGAGCTCCATCCAACACGCCGGAGCCCCGCCTCCTCCGGTAGGCCACGACGGAAGAAGACAAAGCAGATACCGTCTGATCATTTCGATCGGACGGCCAAGACGAAGGCACGTGGCGGACCCGAGCCTCTTCCCCGACCTACAGGCTCGGGTCTTCCGAGTATCGCGCCAAACCTCCAGAGGAAGCCACGTGGCCCGAAGCTGAGGTCCCCTCCTAAGCCTGGGCCCTCACGTGTACCGCACGTGATGGCTTGGGTAATTTACGCAAAAGACCCTGAAGTTTTCGAGATTTGAATTTTGGTCCACAGGCACGTGCCTTACGTGCGTGCTTGGGTATTTTACAGGGAGCCCCTCCAAGGTTTCAGATATTACAAAAATACCCCTGCGCGCAAATGGTGAAATTATATATGGGCCCAGGCGATTTTTCAAAATTGCATTTAGGTCCTCCCAGGGACCTAAAAGCAATATTTATCCTTTATTTTTCTTGCATTTTTATTACATTTATGCCCTTGCACTGTTACTAGCATAACTTGAGCATCGTAGGTCCAAATTGCATGATTTTAGTGTCGTTTTGATCCTTGTTTTGTCCTCTACATTTTACATGCTTAATTGTCTCATTTTCTCCACTTTTAATTGAAGTGAATTTTTGTGTGAAAAATGGGACCCTGCTCTCCTTGTCTTGCTTTGATCTGATGACCGATTTTTATTGATGTGTTCAAATTGACTCTGATTTCATCTTATATTGTGTTGCTCACATTTTAGGGTATAATTGTAGCCTTTTATTCAGCATACTTATTCCCTTGCATATTTGCTCATGCATCACTTTAACTTACATAAAATTAAATAAAAAAAATAGCATGCATCATGGCATTGCTTTGTAAATAGCATAGTTCTTCATATGGACCTGAAATTGGAATTAACTCACATTGTGCTTAATGAATCGAAATTCAATAACTGAATTAGGCAACCGTGTCCATGTGTTCGACCTTGGTAAACTTGCTAAGTTAAAATATTCCACGACATTCAAACATCGTGGTTTTTGCTGAACCGAATTCGCCTCCTATACTACGACTAATTTCACATTATTAATGAGGCGAATTTCGCATTCATCAAATGGCGCCGTTGCCGGGGATACGGCTTAGCTTAATTTTTAGATTTTGGTTTTTTATTGATAAATTTCATTTTTTTAGAACCTCATTTCATGCATCATTTCTTTGCATCATAATTGCTGATTTATTTTCTCTGAGTATTCTAACGTTTATCTTTTGTGGCAGGGCCCATGATGATCGGGGACGCTTGATCCTCATGGAGGCGTGAAGTCGGGAGCTTCCGCTGAAAAGGCCGCAAAAGAACCTGTGAAGGAATTTGAGAATTTTATCAGTCAAATTGCATTGCATATTAAAAAAAAAGCTTGCATCTGCATATTTACTTCCAGTTCTGCATGTTGTACACACACACAAAAAAAAAGAGTGGAACACTTGTTGATCTACCCCCACACACACACGCACGCACACTTGCACATAACACTCACCTCACCCCATCTCCCTTCCCCCTGTGTATTTCACTCTTTCTCTCTCTCTCTCTATCTTTATCTCTCTCTCTCTCTGTGTGTATGTATTTCACAAAACCCCTCCCCCTCACCCTTGTATCATAGAACCCCCCCTAACGCAGCTCTTACTTAGGCTATTTGTAGCCTAAGTATAGGGGGGCCTGCTTGCTCATCCCTCCCTCGTTCTCTCTTCTTGTACTTAGGTCAATTTTGGCCTAAGTATAGGGGGACCCTCCTCCTCAGTTCCACTATATCACCCTATATTTGAACCGAGCCTTGGCTTCATGGCACTTGTTCTATGAGGACATAGCAAAATTTAAGTATAGGGGGGTATATCGTATATTACTATATATTTACTTTAGCCTTAGCTCGTGTTTTTAAAAGTTTTTTTTATTTTCGGGCTGGGTTTTAGTAAACTAGTGAACTGAGTAAAAACCTATAAAAATTGTTTATTAAAATTGAGGGATTAATTTTTGTAAATATCCCTGTATAAAAAATTAAAAATTAAAAATCTTTCCTGGAATTTGACTCTGACTACTAGGTTTAGTAGACATTTTCAGTGAGGGAACCTCGGTCTCCCTTAGCAGAGTGGGTGGTTTAGAGGACATCGCAATTGGCCCCATCCTCAAGTAACACGGGTCTCGGCCCGTACGTACACCCATACTGGCTGAGAGTGGATACTTTTATTTGAGCCTAGGCCAGTCATTATCTCTCCGAGGAATGAAATTAAAAAAAAAAATAAAACCCATAAAAAACTGCAAAAGACAAAATCACACAAAAATTCACTAACCTAAGGAGTTGGTGTATTCCTGACACATTCACACTCACTCAAGGCTTGAGGATTTTGAGGACACTAGATTTCTGTGATCTTGAGAGTCTGAGTTAACATGCCTTAGCCATTAGGGTTTTTAAGACTTAAATATCCACACTTCCCTGGTTTGAAAGATTTGAGTGCTATATTGCACTCTTCATCTCTACCTTCAAGAAAAATGTGATCAGCACAATCACTTCCACAACTACATGATTGATGATCTGAGTTGAGTTATCACTTGAGGAACTAGGACCAGAGATTTGAGTTTAAATCTTATCTAATGATATTCAAGGATGGGAAAAAGTTAGTGAAGGCTTCAGAAGACCTGAGTGTCAGCAAAACCCTAGCCAGTATGTGAACAAGATTCATATGTTATCTCTTTGATATTGACCTATGTGCCAGGGTGTGATGAAACTTAAAGGAATTTGTTGATCAGTGTGCGCCAACTTTTGGTAAAAGCATTGGAGCTAGCCAACAAAAGAAATGAAATATCAAAGAAAAATCTCTAAATACCAAAGTCAATTACAAATGAGCTTCCACCAATGGCAAGCGCTCCCAAACATTTTTCAAAGTGTCCACTTGGACCAAGAGCTAATTAGGACCAAGGAGTCGGGCTGACACCACAAAAAGGGCCCTGCAATGTAAGCGATACAAGTCTGGGTGTTGAAGGTATCTTAGATACTCAGAAAAGACACACCCCGTTGTACTCCCAGGAAAACAAGTGCAGACGACTCCAACTCTTTTGACGGACACATTGATCAGCAATATTAAAATTTACATGTGTTGAGTAAAAAGGCACACGAGAGGCCCCTTGTTCCAATGTGAGGGTGAGAAAAATAGACACAATCTCATTACCTCCATCATCTGGCCGACCATCAACATTTCAAGTCTGACAAACTAATGAGACGGTTGACTGAAGCAAGAATAGACTTATTCCCTAGTATTGAGGATTAGGTCTAGAGGAGAGTCTTTGGGACTGGAACTTTGAGTGATGTATCGACTCAGCTCTCATATTGCAGTACACTAAATGTCATATCTTTATATTATATGTACAAAAAGAGAGTCTGATAATAAGAGAAGTTGGATTCCTTCTGACTAAGGCTTGGATAAACCCGGAATTTTAGGATCACTTAGGTCAAATGAGTTGATTTTTGGACACAATGTAAACTAAGTCTAATGTGAATTTTTGATGATTTTTAGAACAATAGAGAATTTAGTACAAATTAAAAGGCATAAATGGGAAAAATATGAACAATTTCACCAATTTAATTATAATAAATTCCACTGATGTAATAAAAATAAGACAAGTGTCACATATGAAAGAGGACAATTTAGTTACACAATGCAATTTTTAGACTCAAAAAATGATGTCAAATGCATACCTAAATATGCGTGCAAATACAGGGACTAAATTGCAAATATAGAAAATAAATTACTGAAAATTAAACATGTTGTCAGGGACTTAAATGCAATTACCTATAATGCGGGGGACATGTATGCAAAATGCCCACAAAACACATGCGCCTCACATGGTGCTCCTGGCAGGGACTGAAATGTAATTTGTAAAATTTTCACGAGCCTTAGTACAATTTGCCCAGATGACACGTGACCTGAGGTCCCAAGCTCAGGTGACTTCAGAGGCTCGGATGGAGGCTCGGGGGCGCTGCAGGCTCGGATGTGGCTCGGGGGAGCTTCGGGGGCTCTGAGCCTAATGGTCGGGGAGGAGGCTCGGAGGATGCTATGGAGCGCGCTATGGACTGCTGGATCCGATGAAGATCCAACGGCTGCTGATGGCATGTGCATGGCGTGATGTGACCCGTTGGATCAAGATTGATCAATGGTATCTCGAGCTCGCTGGAGATGCAATGTGGATGATCGAGGGCTGTTAGATCAGAATCGATCCAACAGCATCTGGAGCGCAGGGGAGCGTTGACGTAGCATGCTCTAGAGCGTGGGATCCTCCTGATCCGACGGCTGAGGGATGATGGAGACGTGTCTTTCTCGGAACCGTCCGATCAAGGGGATCGGACGACTACTGGGATTCGTGCTCAACGATCCGCTGCCTCCTACGGTGGAGGTGGCTGTGCTCTGGTGAAATGACCTTGGCTCCGCCTCCTCCTCCAGTCGTCGGTTAAGGTCGTGGAGGACTTCTGAGCAGCTGGGAAGGTTCGTGGAGGCGCGACGGAGCGTCCGGGGGTCTCTGCTGAAGCTGGGGCGGTCTGGAGAGTGGCAGCGATGAAGGTCGAGGGAGCTCCGATGAGGAGTCCGACCAATCAAAGATAGAGTACCTGCAGGGTTAGCTCGAATAGCCGAGGCGTGCGAAGTGCTTGTGGGGTGAACGAGAGTGCGTAGGGAGGCCTGGAATGGCATGAGGATGGTCCGGTGGTGCTGCTCCGCCAAGGTGGCGGAGCTCTCGTTAGAGGGAGTTGCGATGTGTCATCTGAGAAGATGGATATGGCCGTGAAGATGCTAGCTCCAAGGCAGAGCTCGGAGGATGGTCAGAAGAAGGTGAAGACGCGTGAAGGAGGTGAATAAAATTCGAGAAGAAGAAGGAAAATGAAGAAGAAGATCAAGGGGAAGATAGAGGTGGCTACCTGGGGAATGGAGCTCGAATCTGGGCTCCTGGTCGTCGCTCGAAGGCCAGTAATAGACCTGAGCTCGTGCAGCTCACGGAGGAAGCTGCAGCACGACGGAGTTGGTCATGGATCTCGTCGAAGGGATGCAGCCTTCGTCGCTCGACTCCTTGTCGAATTGCTGTCACCAATAGGAAGGTAGGAGCTAGGGGAATCTCTCCGTAGTGGCGGATGGGGTCGAAGGTCGACGGGGATGGAGTATTTATAGGTGGAAGGTGACGGCTTAGGTGACGAAGTGATGGAGTTGGTGGAGGTCGTGGAGCGATATGGGCGCGATTCATGGTGATCGAGGGGGTCAGTGAGGATGAGGGAAGTGTGGGATGCAAGGTGGAGGTGTTGGAGGCCGGAGAGGGTGGCCGGAGTGGTTCCCAAAATAGGAAGGGGGTGGCTCGCACGCAAGGTGGGTGACATGGGGTGCGGGCCTTGCGGGAGGTAGAAGACGACGTCTCGATCGTCGGATCGAGCGATCCAACGGTCAGGAGAAGGGCGTGATGGGGCGGCTGTGATTAGATCATAGGGGCTAGATCAAAGGGTCATGATGGAGCCATGTGGAGGGCGTAGGTAAAGTGCTGGCGAACGGTCGTGATGTGGTCTAGAGGTTTCGATCGAAGAATCCAGGACACGTGGCGTTCCAAGACTTGGGCAGAGACGGACAATCGTGATGATGTATTGGCTTTGATCAGGCGGTGGAGGTGATCTGGATGATGAACGACGGAGATTAAGAGATAAGGGATGTCATCGGATGGTGGAAAATATGGGACACGTCGCATCCCGAGGAAAAGGCGCTGGCGAACGACCTTGATCGGATCCAGGGCTTGATCGAATGGCGAAGATGCGTTGCAGCTTGGATGGCCCAGATCAAGAGAGAGAGCACGTGATCAGACGACGGGGAATGGAGGGTGCCTGGCGCAATCAGAGGGCGCCACGTGGCCTACTCTGAATGGTTGAAAGAGAAAAATGAAATTAGAGACAGAAGGAGGCCGAATTTGGAAAAACTCAAAACATGAAAGTTGTAGATCTCGATGAGATCTACAAGTTTCATGTTGACTAAAAATGGAGATAAGGTTAAATAAGATACAAAAATACAAGGGTACAAATATACATACATATAGTACACAAAGAGTCCCAAAAACCCAAGTTTTGCATACGAGCTCCGATTTTAATGAAATTGGTCTTGTTTTGAAGGTCTTTGAATGTATATTACTCTAAAAGTGAGTATATCTAAATCAGACTCTGTATGAGGTAGATATTGGCATTCTAAGGTCTGGGATCTCCAACTGGGTTTGGGATTTTTATTGGGTATTTTTACAAGCTAGGAATTTTTGCCCTTTTCCCTATATTATTAACTAGTAATATACACAGTATAAGTCAGTTTTATTGCCTTTTGGAGGTGGTATAAAATATATACATATAGGTGGAATATGGTGAATATTTTACAAGTAAAATAGGCTTCATATTTAATGCAAATATGGATGCTAAAATGCATATATTATGGATGCATGTATGAATGCTATTTATGCAAGATAAAGGGAAATATGCTGCTAAATACTCAGGAACAAGGCTCTATTTTCAATTTGAAGAGTTATGAATCACATATTCATCAACCCCCTATACTTAAACCTTGCTCGTCCCCGAGCAACTAAATGAAATGCAAGAGTGAAATGATTTTGGGTTCCATACCACAGTCATGAACAAAAGTTAAAAATGGGGCTTGACTCGACCTTTGGATTAATTGTTTGGCGGAACCTCATTGGGACCTGAACTTAAGACCTAACAGACTTCAAGTTCCACAAGTCTTCTATTCAAGGCTCCTCAATAGTCAGGTCAGAACAAATCCTTATATGCAAATTTCTGATGACTATGATTCTTATTTGTACAGTGTAAGTGAAATGTAACTCTCCACATCAGAAATGGCTCAAAACCAGCCTCCTCTAACAAGGTAACTCAAATAACCCGGTCCAGTAACTTTCCTTGAGGAGCAGGGTATTCCCTTCTAAGTTCAAGTGCGACCAGCTCAAGAGGAGGGGGTAGAGAAAGAATGGATGGTAGCTAGTGTAGCTACCTATCCCAGGATGCCTGACCAGTGTAGCCAAGTCATCCGGCTGCATTTTTTTGCTAGTACACATACTCCGATAGGTATTTTATTTTCACTTCGACCTGTCTGATTTTTTTGGAGTTTTTGCAAATTTTTTTCCAAACTATATACAAGGTGTAACATGTACATCAGGAGTTTTTCCTCTTGAGCCAGTAGACTATCCCTCTTTTGAAGCATTATTGCAACCCACAGCGTCCCGTCTTTAAACGTCAATACTACCAGACTAGGTTGAGATGCACTACCCTCCCTAGAGGAGGACTGATGTTTCCACCTGTGTACTACTCCAAGCTAAAGGATTCTACCTCCTCACCACCTCATCATTGAAGAGCTACATGCATAGTGCTTGTCCAAGTTAGGTCACTGTCTATAAGAATCATGCGTGTGCACGAGATATTCTACTTAGACTAAACAAGATGACATGTGAACATAGACTTGTGGACTCAAAGAATTAAATCACTTGACCTGAGAAATCTTAACTCCAGTTCCTATAAGGTTCCTATGAAATTAGGTGGATTAAGGCCAAATCAAGTCCCTCCTCAGCATCTACTCATAACTTGGTTCAGAACCCACTAGCTTTTCACTTTGCATATGCAAGATATGCAGATGAGATGTAGATGACATGCTATGTAGATGAATGAAATTCAAGACTCTTTTTTTCTTTTCTTTTCAGATGCAGAGATGATATGCAAGAGTAAATAGGAAGCCTTTGATTTTGTTTTTTTCCATTTTGTTTAACTCTGGTATACCTCCTATGGTACAAGTGTTTTATGAATATTATACATATTATACAAGTGTATTTTAGAAAACAATTTCTCCAATTTTACCCATCTCGTATTTATTGCGTAATATATACAAAACTACGTGAAAGTACGAGCTATGGGTAAAGTATATATGTAATATATACATGCCCCCTATACTTAGCGTGTGTTATGTCCTCAGAGCACAAAAAGTGAGGAAAAAGACATAGCTCGTGCTAAGCGTAGGAAAGTAAAAGTAGCAAAAATGTATAGAAGTCGTCCTGCCCCCTATACTTAGGCTCTGACAGCCTAAGTGTAGAAGAAGATAAAAAATGGGGTGGACGAGTTTAAGAGGGGAAGTGGATAAATATATGTACAAGGCGGGCATCGGTCCCCCCTATACTTAGGCTCAGGTCAGCCTAAGTATAGGACTGGAGTGGTATGATGACCGATGTGATCTGGAGGATGTACAGGGAACGGACTCATGTGACTCTTCCGCCTTATACTTAGGATCTGGTCATCCTAAGTATAGTCGTAGATGAGAATATATGAAGTTGGGGTGAGTGATTAGAGTCGCGGGAGGGAGGGGTAGAATATACAGGAGTGATGGATATATACAAGGATTGCGGACTGAATCTTTCCAGATGCTGCTGATGGCGAGAGCTCACTGTTGCAAGGTCTCATGCGCGGCTCGATGTGTATCTGCTGAACCTGTCTTGCGCATGAATACAATCTCTTTGACATGGACTAACTGTTCATTAGATTCGACGAAGTGCTTCAACAATTGTCCATTTACTAGGAATGTCGGTACGTCATCTGCGAGATCTGAGATCTCAACACATCCACTATTATGCACCGCACAGACAATGAATGGGCCCGTCCACTTGGATTTCAACTTGCCTTGGACGATCTTCAGCCTTGTATTGAATAACCATACCTTCTGTCCAGGAACAAAGGTCTTTCGTCCGATATGTCTATCGTGCCAACGCTTGACTTTGTCCTAGTACACTACACTGTTGTCGTATGCTCGGTTTCTGACTTCCACAAGCTCATTCAGATCCATTTCTCTCTGTTTCTGCCGTAGGTGTGTGTCCCATTTGACTTTCTTTATTGCCTATTCTGATTTGTGCACTAATTCTACGGGAAAATGGCATGACTTTCTGAAAACCATCCAGAATGTGGAGGTTCCTAACGATGTCTTGTAAGTTGTCCTATAAGCCCACAAGACTTGATCCAAGATCTGAGACCAGTCCTTCATGTCTGGGCGGGCATGCTTCTGCAATATGGTTTTCACCTTCCTATTCGACACCTCAGCTATACCATTAGTATGTGGGTGGTAAGGACTAGTGACATGGTGTTCGATGCCGTAGTCCTTCAAGAGTTTCTTGACATCTCGGTTTACAAAGTGGCTACCCCCATCTGATATCAACATTTTGGGGATCCCAAAGCTAGTGATGATATGCTCTCTAATGAATTTACAGACAGTCCTTCTGTCTGCGGCTCGGGTTGGGATAGCCTCCACCCATCTGGACAAATAGTCTACCGCAAGAAGGATGTACTCGAATCCATGGCTAACAGGGAATGGGCCCATGAAGTCGATGCCCCATGCATCAAAGACATCACAAATGATGGCAGGCTGCATCGACATCTCGTCCTTGGAACCAACGGTTCCTCCCATTCTCTGGCATACTGGACACGACTTCGCAAAGGTGATGGCATCACGAAACAGAGTCGGCCAGTAAAATCCACAATGAAGTACCTTCCATGCGGTCCTCTTCCCGGAGTGGTCTCCTCCTGCCTCCAAGCTATGGTATAAAGAAAGGACACTCTGGTATTCCTCCTGAGGAATACATCGTCTCCAGACACAATCCGGTCCTTCAAAGAAAAGGATCGGATCCTCCCAATGGTAATGTCTAGCATCCGACTTCAGTCGGTCAATGTGGCTCTTGGGCCAATCTTCGGGAACCTTCCAAGATAGTTCACGATATTGACATACCATGGGAGTGAGTCGACAACAAAAATTGAATCGTCAAGGAAGGAGTCTCGAATCGGTGAATCCTCGGAAACATTAAGATCTTCGAGACGGGAGAGGTTATCAGCTACTACGTTCTTCTTTCTAGGTTTATCACGAATGCCCAAGTCAAATTCCTGGATAAGTAGAATCCACCTAAGAAGACGCACCTTCGCGTCCTTCTTTTCCATTAAGTATCGTAGTGTTGTATGGTCAGTGAACACAATTACCTTGGATCCAATTAAATGAGATCTGAATTTATCCAAGGCAAACACTACCGCAAGCATCTCCGTTTCCGTAACTGTATTGTTACGCTGAGCGCTATCAAGAACTTTTCTTGCATAGTGTATTGCAAATGGGACACCATCCCTCCTTTGTCCTAACACAACCCCAACAACAAAATCTGATGCGTTCGTTATGATCTCAAAAGGTAGAGACCAGTCTGGGGCTTGTAGGATCGGGGCGTCCATGATCATTCCTTGTAATAGCTTAAAGGCTTCAAGACATTTGTGATCAACAATAAACTCCACGTCCTTGCCTAAAAGCTCAGTTAGCGGTCGAGCAATCTTAGAAAAATCCTTGATAAATCTCCGATAAAATCCGACATGCCTGAGGAACGACCGCAACTGTTTTACGTTGGTTGGTGGATGGAGTCATCTGATCACATCCATCTTGGCAGGGTCAACCTCCATTCTTATTTTGGAGATGACATGCCCCAACACAATTCCCTCTGTCACCATGAAGTGACTTTTCTCCCAGGAGAGCACCAGATTAACCTCACAACATCTTTTGAGGACTCGGTCTAGATTCCTAATAGAGGAATCGAAGGAATCGCCGTGGACCGAGAAGTCATCCATGAAGACTTCCAGGAATTCGCCGACCATTTCGGCGAATAAAACAATCATGTACCTTTGAAAAGTACCAGGAGCATTGCATAACCCAAAGGGCATGTGTCTGAAAGCATAGGTACCAAAGGGGCATGTGAAAGTGGTCTTTTCCTGATCTTCCGGAGCTATGGCTACTTGATTATAGCCCAAGAACCCATCCAAGAAGCAGAAGAATTCTTTCCCCGCTAGTCTCTCTATGATCTGATCAATGAATGGTAGGGGAAAATGATCCTTCTTCGTCGCAGCATTCAGGCGTCTGTAATCTACACAAACGCGCCATGACGTGGGTACTCACGTCACGATCTCCTCTCAGTCTTCGTTGGTGGTCGTCTGAAATCCCAACTTTTTCGGGACAACATGGATCGGGGTCACCCATTTGGAGTCGGAGATGGGATAAATGAAACCCGCGTTGTACCATTCCTCTATCTCCTTCTTCACTACCTCTCGTAAATTTGGATTCAATCGACGTTGGAATTCACGAGAGGGTTTAGCTTCATTCTCCAAGTAGATATGGTGTGAACACAGAGCAGGATTTATCCCGTGGAGATCGGAAATGCTCCAGCCTATTGCCTTGCGGTTTTTCTCCAAGATCTCTAGCAAGCGATATTCCTGCACCTCGGTCAACCGTGAACTGATGATGACCGGATACTTCTTCTCTTGTCCTGCAAGGAAGGAATACTTCAGTGTTATGGGTAAGGGTTTGAGCTCAGGTATCGTGTGATCATCGAGGAAGTCTGGCTCAATCGAATCTGGTTCAGTACTGGTAGTGGCTGGATCTATCCTTGAAATTGCTGCCACCAAGTCATTCAGCTCTGGAGTCGGGTCGTCAAAGGTCTCCATGCAGTCGGCAAAAGCCACATCCGACTCGTCATCCTCATCTTCTGATTGTCCTAAAGAGGGAAGGATCGACAGGCCCATCTGGGCCTCTAAGTCATCGAAGATGTAGGGGGATACTAATTCAGAGATGTACTCGTTTCTAAGGACCTCTCAAACTGACTCATGCACAAGATCTTCTCCGGAGTGGAGGGACTCATCGGTGTAGGCTGGGTTCTGTCTCCATGGCCCAACAGTGTGTACGCGAATGCAGTCTGCTTCGGATGAAGAGTACTCGGTGCTGGATTCGGAATCTGGTCTCTGCCATCTGGTCTGCTTCATCTCATGTTCCTTATTTCCGCCTGGAGTTTGAAATTGGATTTTCCCAATCTTATAATCAAACAAGGCCCCTGTTGTTCTGAGGAAGGGCCTTCCTAGTATGATCTGGGAATCTCTCCAATTACGAGGGGTCTCCATATCAAGGACGGTAAAGTCCACCATGTATTCCTGACCCTCGACTTTGATGACAACGTTCCTCAATTCTCCTTGGGACCTCTTGGTTGATTTATCAGCGAACTGAAGGAGGGCTCTAGATTTCCTAAGAGGTTCGAGATTAAGCCGCTCATAGAGGGTTGTAGGCATTAGGTTGATGGAGGATCCGTTGTCTAGGAGAGTGTGTACAAACGCAGTGTCATCAACATGACTCACCACATAATGTGCACCCATGTCTCTTCATTTTCTTGAAAACGAGTTCTTTATTACGCAAGTCGTGGCTACTGACAGGACGTGTTTCTCAACATGGCTTTTGGTCTTCCTTCTAACCCTAGTAGGTGTACAAATCACCTTAAGGTATTTCTGAAAAGCAGATGTCATTTCCACATACTTGTCAAAGGGGATCGTGACCTTGATATGTTTATTGCAAAACTCTGCCATCTCAGGGTCATCTTTCTAAAATTTTTTAGTTTTCTTCTTTCCTCCCTTAAGAGCTCGGGGGAAAGTGATTATTGACTCCTACTCAGATTCTGAAATTGAAAGATTCTCATTGAAAACTGGAACTGAGTTTTGTACAGGACTTGGACTCTGAAACTAACTCGGACTATGACAAAAAGAAAACTTTTGCTGCAAGACTGGCGATGCATTCTCAGTGACTGTTGGAACATCCTCCTCAGATGGAGGTGCGGGCTCTCCGTCGATCTCGCGGGACTCCCTACTGGTGTGGTTTCCTTGCTTCTTTGAGGATTCAGAAGTCCTCTTCTTCTGCCGGTGGTGGTGTTGCTGCTCCTCTACCTCCAAGTTCTCCTCAGGTATAGACTTGGCAGCTTCTTCCTCTTGTGCCCGTGCCCGATCAGGTACGATCACGGTCCTTCCGCTCCTGAGGGACATATGGTTTACATTATCATACGAAAGGATCTCATGTTCAGATAGAGAATTATCTGAATATTATACCTGATCTCGTGGTCGGTTCTGGACTTGATTCAAGCTGTACGGATTGGCCTGAAACAGTGCGGGAATTGGGGTCTTTGGCACCATCTGCTGGTCCTGGGTATGAGAAACACGATTTAGATCGGTTCTCATATCAGATAGTCATTCTGGATTTGTTGGACCCTATCAGTCAGGGTCTGGATCGCCAAGGTGAGGGACTCCAATTCACTAGTGGGTTGGTTCTGCGGATGTTGACTCACGGATGAATTTCTGTATCGGTCATGTTGGCCACTCCGATACTACTGGTGATGGGATAATGGTGGAGGACCCTGCTGGCCTGAGTGGAAAGTGCGCTGTTGCTGGTGCTGCTGAGGCTGGTACCCTTGTCCGGGCCGGGATTGTACGAAGCGTGGTGCGAGGACAGAGCCGGTTTCTTGGTAAGCTAGGGAAGGTCGGTGAGTCTGACCTTTCCCCATCCCCGAATTTCTGCTGACGGGGTCATGGTTGTACCACAGCCCGTTGATCTCAAGCACTTGCGGAGGCTCCTCGTATTCTGTATCCACTTGTGGGGGTGCATGCTGGTCCTGTTGAGTGTATGTCTGCTCCTGTACCCAGCTACTCTGAGGCCCCGATGCCTGTTCTTGTACAAGATGAACTCGGTGTATAGGCACAGGTGGTGCCGAAGGGGCAGGTAGCTTTATCTTGTCTACCCTCTCAGTAAGTTCCTCCACTTGTTTCGGCAAACGCGAGAGAGACTCAAGGTCAGTGACCCTCTTGTGAATCTGCTCGACCATGGTTAACTTGTCAGCTATCATCCCCATGCTGGGAATGAGGTCCTCTTTCAGATCTGCTACAGTCCTCCTAGCTGTCTCGTTGGATAAGATTGATGGAGACAACTGATAGGCCCTGGTGGCCTGCGACCTGCCTGTTTCTGCCATCTGCTCCAGGATCTTCCATACAACATTCTCATTTTTGTTCAGATAGCTTCCTCCACAGGCGGCACTTACCAGCCCCTGCATCTCTGGGGTCATGCCACAGAACAAGGTCTGGACTAAGATCACTTTTGAAATGTTATGGCAAGGGCATTTCTAAATTAGGTCATTAAACCTATCCCAGGCTTCATGGAATGGTTCACTGGATCCTTGGGAGAAACTAGCGATATTTGTTCTCATTTGATTAGTCCTACTGAGTGGGTAGAACTTCTTCAGAAAAAGGTCCTTGAACTGCATCCAGGTTGTACATATCACCCCGAGATTTTTCAACTAATGAGATGCCTTATCTCCTAAGGCAAACGGGGTGGCCTTCAGCCGAATGTAATCCTGTCCAACCCTAGGGTGACTAAGGTTGTTGCAAACCAGCTTGAAGTCCCTGAGAAAGGCATATGGTTCTTTGTTTGCATTTCCATTAAACTTCGGTAGCAAGCTCAGAAAGTGGGGTTTTAGCTCGAACGCTTCAGGGGGAACCGCTGGTGCCAACCAACTGTGCATCTCATTTTCTGCTGGGTTATATGCATCAACCATCGGTCGATCAAATCCTCCTACCGCAATGATCTGTCCCATCCTTGTCGTAAGATCCACATTCTGTTGTTCGGTAGTGGCGAGGCGAGTAAAGATTTGTTGTAGTGGGTCATCTTTGTGTTCCTCTTCATCCAGATGTTTCTTAGCTGGCATCTTGTCCTCTGGCCCTGGGAATGGAAAATGGACTTGGTTAGAGGACAAATCAAGGAAGGGATTTTACCGAGGCGATGGTCTTCCTCGGTAAGCTCAGAGGAGAGGAAAGGGTTGGTTTGAGAGTAACCACCCTGGGTTTGAGGAATCCAAAACTCAAGAGGGTCATGAGCTTTGGGTGGTCCTAGTTGCGCTTGGGCCGATGAAGATGAGTTTCGTGGCGGGCTCAAAGAGAGATTGGCAAATAAGGAGTCGATATCCCCCCAGTCAGTCATCTTGGATTGGCAAGAAGAATCGGGAGTTCTAAGTGAAGATAGGATTGTACTCCTACCTGAAGAAAGCAATTAAATCCAAACCCTGTAGTTTCACACTCAACATGGCAAAGGACCTGAATCCGAGTCCGATTAGTCTGGTTGATTTTAAGTGTGACTTTCAAGCAAAACAACAAGGAGTTACGTGGCCTATAGGGAAGTCGGCTCAAAGCCGGATGCGTCGTCCCTTTTTAACCTGTCGCCTAAGATACCCGTGTCCTTACTTTCTTCGCTCCTATCCCAAGTTGATGGATTCAAAGACCTGCCCTATCTACCTGCAAGCAGGCGGAGGCTAATAAGGCTTGGAACTTCACCCTGGGGGGTTACTAGCAACTTGTCGCGAAGTACCGCAATTTTGCCCCTATCTACTTGTGAACAAGAGGAGGCTACTTGGTACTAGTCAGTGAACCTGAATAATTCAACTTGTGATATTTGCTAGGATCAGTTGGCACGTGATATGGAAGGTGGGGATTTGGGCACTGCTTTAAGGTGTTCACATACACTCAAGTACCCTCACTCAGCCTGAAAAAAAGGTCGGGGATAAATCTCCCACAAGCAGAATTTCAGATTTTATTGATTTTTTTGGTCAATAATGTTAGCAGTCCTGATTTTAAGTTAAGTTATGACTGTTTTAATCCAATCCACACAACACGCCTATCGTCCAGTCCCAATGTCCTTTTTACTTATGTTTTGAAAAAACAAGAGAGAGAAATCGAGAAAAGCCGATGCACGAAAAATCAATGATTCTTATGCTGAGTGTAGAATACTTACAGTGATCCCTTCGCTTTTATGCAGTATGCAAAACGGAATTGAGATCTTTTTGCACTACATGCAAATGCAGACGATAAAATCCGCTCTTAGACAGGCAGTTCTATTAGCGAGTGAAGCACTGATTTGATTTGACTAGATCTGCGGTCCAAGTGCGTCTTTTAAGTGTAATGTGTGGTCCTAAAAAATTACGAGCATAAGCAAATCCTAGAATGGCTCGAGGAGCCACTAGTGCAAGCCTAGTCTAAAAACTCAATCCACACAGCACACGGGGACACGGTTCCACTATGTTTACACATGCGAGAACCCAAACAGGAACCGCTGGAAATACTACAAAAATAAGAATTACAATTCCTCACAAATCACTTAAAAGTTCAAAAATACAAGCTCCTCGAAGCGTCTTCGACTCCTCGTGTTCCTCGTACAAAAAAAATTGAGGTCAGATAGAGGATGCCACAAAATACTCAAAATTAAATGACAGAAAAATATTCACAAGAAAATCGGGGGTCAGACTACCCGGATGAAAAATCAAACACTCAAAAATTAACTAAGAATTAACCTAAGCCATGCCTCCCCGGCAACGGTGCCATTTTGATGAGCCCTCGTACTACCCATGTTAATTATGTCAATTTAATGATTAAAATTAATGCCGTGTTGTTCGTTGTAGTCAGGTAATACGGACTAATCAAAAACCACTTTTAATTAAAGTTCAATTAATTTCGAGCGACAAATTTATTTTACTTGGACAAGTCCAAGGTCGAACTCAGGGAGGTAGCTGTCTCCTTAGGTAAATTTTAAATGATTTTAAGAGGTCGAATTTTCAGAAGTTATTTTTGGTATTTTCAATGATTTTTATGCAATTAAGAAAAGACACATGTAATTTTCAGGCCAGTTTACAAGTTAAATCAGAAATATGGTCAAATATTAATTCCAAAAATTATGAAACTTGGCCAGATGGTGAAATGCAACGAAATTAAGCTATACCAATTTTTTTGGATTTTTCTGATACTATATGAATTTACTGTGAATTAAATATAAGTGCAAGATGATTTTTACAAAATTAATTTTAATAAATACCAAAACACCTTATTTCTAGATATAAAAATTATCCTAGATAGATCTAAGTGTGAAGAATCTAGGAAAATTAATAGACCAAAAATTCTATGTGAATTGGACCTATTAAAAATTAATTAAGGAGATCGCAAAATGATTTATTCATCCTCGGGATGCGTGCAAATGAGTTATTGGGCACAATGTAAAATAAATTATCTTAAGTCTAATGTGAATTTTTGATGATTTTTAGAATAACAAAGAATTTAATACAAATTAAAAGGCATAAATGGGCAAAATACGAACAATTTCACCAATTTAATTATAATAAATTCCACTGATGTAACAAAAATAAGACAAGTGTCACATATGAAAGAGGACAAGTTTACCTACACAAAGCAATTTTTAGACTCAAAAAATGATGTCAAATGAATACCTAAATATACATGCAAACACAGGGACTAAATTGCAAATATAGAAAATAAATTACTGAAAATTAAACACGCTGAAAGGGACTTAAATGCAATTACCTATAATGCAGGGGACATGTATGCAAAATGCCCACAAAAACGTACGCCTCGCGTGGTGCTACTTCTCAGTGAGGATCTATGGGTAGCCGGTAAACGGTCTGGATTTCCTTAGCAGAGTGGGTGGTTTAGATGACACTACGTAAGGCTCCGTCCTCAAGTAACGGGTAGCTGTTCTACGGTCCGTACTTACTCCCATACTGGCTGAAAGTAGGTGCAACTAGTCGTAAGAATTTAGGCCAGTCATTACCAAAATTTCGGTACCTAACAGCTCGCTAAATTTTTATCAAGATTGATTTATCACCAACTAAAATTGAAAAGAAAATAGCCGAACTCTTACGGCTTCATTGTGTAAGTTGGTGAACCCGAGATTTGATTTGTGTTTGTATTGTTGTGTGTGAACCGATATTGAAGATCAAAAGCCGTACATTTGATAAATTTTCTTTTGACTATCCCGTGCAATCATCTCTCTCCTTTCTTGATTTAAACCTCATCATGGAACTTATATCCAAAAACTCTCCGCATCCAGATCATGAAAATTATTGCAAACCCAAACCATCATTCCTTTCAGCTCTTTCAAAAATGGCCGAACATTTATCTGAAAATCCATCAGAACTATACTATGAAAATGAATTTGTCTCGGTTAGGCGCAAATCAACTAAATCCTCTTCTTTCAATAATCCTCCAACATTTACGGGAGACTTTCACCCACGAATGAATTCGACCCCCTCATTGAATTCTTACTCGAATCATCCGACCACACATGACCACCTACCATCTTGGACTGAACCGTCTTATTCTCAATTTCTCGCTAATGAACCACTTCAAGATCAAAATACCTTTGAGTCCCATGACTGGTCGAGAAACCAAACCCAGATGAAAAGACCCGCACTTAATGATTATCAGTGTTGGATTGACCACGACGATCAAACCCCTATTGACCAACCCGAGTATCACTCATTTGATCAGCCTATACATACAGAGGACCACATGGATGATATCGACACATATGCACCCTGTATGACCCCATTATTTGAGGATACGATCAATCATGACCATGGAAGTATACTCAAACCAAGATGACATGCCCGAGTCACGACATGTTGAGTATGAGACCTACACATTCCCGCAAAATCCTTCCACTGAGCAGCCTCCTTCCATAATTTTTGAGGAGAAAATTTCAGAAACAATGATCATATATCGGATATTTAAAGAAACTCTCCTCCCAACACATACAGGAAAATGGAAGATGAAATTATTGAATCACAAAAATACACATCGACTGCTCCAATGATTGATCATGAACAGAATTTTGAGAGTAATATTCGAGGATAAATAAAGATTTGACTTAATGGAGGATAGAGTTCAAAAAATTACCGACTGATTAATCTCAATCTCTGGTGGCTCGGACATAAAAATGAATGAGGAAATGATTGTATCTAAGATTGATAGTTTTGAGGATATTCAGAAATATGGGGACGATTCTGACATTAGCACTTCTTGCATATTATTCCCTTAGAAATGACTATGCATCTGACTCATACTCTGAACATCAAAGCCCCTTCTCATCTGAGGAACACACCACATCACCATACCACAAAGAAAATACCAAAAATGAGAATATTCAAAAACACCAAAAAAATTCGAAAATCCAGAAAATTTCATAAAAATTGAGACTAAAGAAGATTTGAAGAATTTGGATCCTGCTTTACGGGAAGCACTGGAGGAACACTTGATTTTTGAACTTCCCTTTATAAAGGCCATTGAACACTTCCCCGACCTTAAAGGATTTGTAATGGATAAATTAATGATCAAAAAGTCGGGCAGGATACAGACAAAGACTGAAAGACATATCTTGTCAATGGCCTCCTCCTTGGTGTTGAGGAGAAAAACCAAAAGCCGCATAGTGAAGCGGTTGCCCAGATTTGACTGCATAATCAAAGACACAATTTTCACCCATGATCTGATTGATGACAATTCACCGATTAATATCCTCCCGACCTCTGTATTTCACGAACTCAAACTCGGACCGATCAGGAAGATATGAGAGATTGCTCAATTGGCTGACCGATCGATAAAGCAGCCGAGAGGAATCATTTCTGTCATCTTAACATTCCAAGGTACTCCGCTCAAAGTATAATTCACGATCATTGATATTGAGCATCAAGGAGAATTCACCCAGTCTCCAATTATTCTTGGAAAGCCATTCTTATCATTGGCTAAGGTGATTATTAAGTGTGAGACTAGGGAAATTAATTTTACAACATTGGAAGCACTTCGATCTGACCCTGTTTTTGAGAAACCACGATTTTCTGAGGCAACCCACGAAGTCCCCGACAATCGTAACCATGAAACGGTAGAAGAGCCCTACCCCGCTGCTACACCTGAGATAGCGGTTGCTGATGAGACTATTGGTTTAGAGAATCTTCCCCCTGCTCCATTCCCAGCTGCTCTCACCATGGAGAATCAAGTATATGAATCATATGATCCGGAGACTTATGCATGGGCACACCCTGTGTCAACCTATTCCGACCACATGGATCACATCAACTCGACACAGGAATGCTCCAACATCAAAATAATTGAGAACGAACATGCAGAGACTCTTCCCTGTATTTCAATTCCTGCGGATCTCAAAATAGACAAATCCTTCTTATATGATCCTGAGACTTATGCATGGTCACACCCTGGAGAAACCTACTCTGAATACCTTGACCAAATCATCCCAAATCAAGAGTGCACCAGCATTAAGAAGACTAAGAACGAACACGCGGGCCAAACACCGACCAAGGAGAAGAATTCTAATGGTTATTCATCTGGATACTCAAGTGAACTGACACCTTCACAAAGCAAGAAAATGAAAGTCACCTTTGACCTATCAGAAGAGGAATCGACTGATGATCCCTCATCATGTCCGGAAAAGGTAATCTACATGAGTGAAGTCTGTTCGGTAGCGCTAAAACCATATCTTCGCAAGGATCCAAAATTCGATTCTCGTTGGACAACTCCCAGTTCTAACTACTATTCATCCAAAGCCGATGCTCCTGCCCTCATCAAGTACACTGGAATTATTTCGTATGATCTGACTGAGACTGGTGCTTCTGAGTATTCATCCGAGGAAAAACCGCTTGATCCCAAGAAGGAACGAATTCTGAGGAAACAATTGAAGAAACAAAAAGACCAGAATATTTGGAGTATGTCCACTTTCAAATACTATTCTTCTGAGGATAATTCCGATGATGGATATCTTTCATCTGACTCAAACACTTCATCCAATATCCATCATGATTTTTTTGAGGATGACACTGATAATAGTTGGGAATCATATGCTTCATCTCCATCTCATCATTATGATCTCCCACCGCAGGCTCACAAAAAGATCAACTGAAAACCGCCTTAATCATCGGCTACCCACTCTCCCTCCCGACCACATCGATCTCCTTGTACATCTTCTTCCTCTACTTAGGTCAAGGCCTAAGTATAGGGGGAGACCGATGCCATATGTGTATACCATTTTCCCCATCACACTTCTCCCGATCGCTCCATTTCCACCCTTCTCCTATACTTAGGCTGACCAGAGCCTAAGTATAGGGGGAACCAATACCCAGCTATATATACTTTCTTCATCAACATATCACGACCGCTTCATTTTTTCCGCTCTTCTTCTATACTTAGACTGTTCACAGTCTAAGTATAGGGGGGCGGAACTGTATATCTGGTTCTTTTTCTTTTCCTGTTTCACTCTCTTACGCTTAGCCCGAGCTATGTCTTCTTTACGCTTCTTGTGCTCTGACGACAAATCACTCACTAAGTATAGGGGGGTCTGTATATATACTTTGTATATATTTTCCCCATATCTTGTACTATCGCATAAGACTATATGTATTTACGGGGTGGGTAATTAATTCAAAAAAAAGAGTTTTGCTACTAACACTGACTGTGCCCAAAATTTCTGAAAAAAATTGCTTCTAATTCATTCTTGCATAAAAAAACCAAAAATCCCTTGCATTAAAAAAATTATCAAAAAAATCACAAAAAAAAGTGTGTGTGCATTTCACACACCTGCACTTCATCCAGCATCACATTCATTCGCATCTGTGAAAAGTCTTTAGGTTCTGAACCGAGTTATGAGCAGAAACCGGGAGTGGTTTGGACTTGACCTTAATCCACCTAATTTTCAGAGGAACTTCACCAAGAAATAGGATTTTAGAAGCTTCAGGTCGTTGACTTAATTCTTTGAGTTCCACATGACAATGTGAAGCATTTGACTCTTAGTGTCTAACCTGGTCTCTTCATTTTGGGCACAACTCTAGAATAGGGAATTAATTTGTACTCTCACACTATGCACTTAGCTCAACTGAGACGGGATGTTGGAAGACTATGTGAGTTTCTTTTCTGGTAGCATGGAAATCTAAAGACCGGAGTACGGGTTGAAATAAAGCTTCGGAAAAGGGATGGACGGCTGGGCACAATTTTTTCTAAGACCCCAAAAAATGTACAGAAATAAAAAGATTCTATATCCGTAAGGGCACAACAAGATCCAAGCAGAACCACCAAAAATTCCAAATACAAAGAAGCATTCTACCAAATAAATATCTGACCAAAAAGGTCCAAGCTTCAAGAAAACCTGCAGATCTTGGTGAAGACTCGGCTACACTTGCCATCTTCACAAGGAGAGGTGACTCCACTGGCCACCCTCCAGTTCTTTTCTCCTTCTTCTAACTTCTCCCCCAATTCGATTGTGGACACAGCATGACAGACCTTAGAAGGAAATACCTGACTCCCCGAGGACAAGTTACTGGAGAGGAGATGAGCACGGTAGTCCGACATTCTGGATGGGAAGAGCTAAAACCTTTCACACACATGAGTCGATTGTTCAATGTTCATAGGGTATGCTTTGGGAAGAGGATTGATCAAAGATGACTTCTGAACCGAAACTGTGACAATGATGTGTAGAATTTAAAGGTTGTTGATTTTGAAATTCTAAGTCTCACATAAGTTCCACCAAACTATTAAACCAAAGGTCGAGTCTAGTTTCATTTTCACCTTCAGCTCATGGTCTTGGTATGGAACACTATCTCATTTCACCTCATGGCATTTCTTTTTGATGCTCAGGGACGAGCATGGTTTAAGTATAGGGGGATGATGAATCTCAGATTCATCACTCTAAATCTCATTAATTAAACTCAAATCCCTCAAAATCATCAACATTTCTACATCTATTCCGCATAATTAGCATTCATGCATGTTTTCATAAGAATTGCATTTTATCCCTTATTTCTGCACAAAATAAGAAGCCAAAAATCTAGCCAAAAATTGACTTGTAAATAGCCTAACTTTTCTGATTTTTAACCAATTCATGCTAACTCTGAATGACCCAAAATCACCTCCACTGTGTACATATCACTCACAAAAAATAAATGAAAAATACAAAAAAATCACTAACCCAAATAAGTGGACCAAAAACCCAAACCCTAGTTTCAGGATTTCCGGACTAAAACCTGCATATCTTCCTCATCCATTGTCCGTTTTAATCCTACTCATTTTTGAACTAATGTACATTCAAGTACCTTCAAAACAAGACCAAGTTCAAGTGAATCGGAGCTCGTATGTGAAAGTTGGTTTTGGGCCTCTTTTGTACATTTTGTATTTTAGCAGTTTTTAACCTACTATTTTATGTACATAATTAACCTATTTTAGTTTATTTCTTTTTCATTTGTCTTCTTTGATGAAAGTTTTATTAAAATGCTAAAAAATCTAAATCCAAATTGAGCTTGAAATCAAAGAAACAAATTGGGTCCAAGTCTTCACTAACTACCTGTACAAATTTGGTCTTTTTCATCTTTTATTTTATTTCCTCTTTTTCTTAATTAATAAAAATCCGAAAAAATAGATTAATGTGTAAATTTTATTTTTGATTTTACCATATTTTTTCTAGATTTTTATCTAGTTAAAAATGATAAAAAATTATAAAATCTAAAAATCAATGTATTCTATGTACATGGGATACCCCAAAAATATCACTTTGTGCATTTGATCGATTTTGGTTCTGATGTCTTCATGAAAGCTATAGATCTCATCGAGATGAGTAATTTTTGTGAAGAAACGTTTTCGATCCGAGGCCATTTGCTATATTTTGGATTTCTAAGAGAATTATTTACGTATTTTTGTGGTACTGCCACGTGGCAGCTCCTGGAGCTGCCACGTGTCAACCGTTTTTTGGAATTATTTTTAATCATTTTTTATAAAAAAAATAAATTAAAAAGGACTACATGTGCGAGGCACGTGCCGCCCATGCACGTGCCAAGCACGTACGTCGCGCCTCTTCTCCCCAGCTCGCCACAAGTTGCCTTAGTGGCCGTCCGATCTCTGCCGATCGGACGACCACCGTTCTTCGTCTTCTACCTCCACTTTCCCCTTTCGGCTGAGCGACGCCCGCGAACCCCTGCGATTCCGCTGCCAATTTCGCCCACCGCCAGTCGTCCCATCCTTGAGGGACTGAAATGTAATTTATAAAAGTTCCAGGGGCCTCAGTGCAATTTGCCCAGATCAAACGTGAGACACGTGAGGTCCCAGGCTTGGGTGACTTCGAAGGCTCGGATGGAGGCTCGGGGGCACTGCAGGCTCGGATGTGGCTTGGGGGAGCTTCGGGGGCTCCGAGCCTAATGGTCGAGGAGGAGGCTCGGAGGATGCGATGTGGCGCGCTATGGACCGTTGGATCCGGTGAAGATCCAACGGTTGCTGATGGACGGCATGTGGCGTGATGTGACCCGTTGGATCAAGATCGATCCAACGATATCTAAAGCTCGCTGGAGATGCAACGTGGACGATCGAGGGCCGTTAGATCAGGATCGGTCCACGTCATCTAGAGCAAGGGGAGCAGTGACGTGGCTTGCTCTGGAGTGTGGGATCCTCCTGATCCGACGGTTGCGAGATGATGGAGACGTGTCTTGCTTGGAACCGTCCGATCAAGGGGATCAGACGACTGCTGGGCTTCGTGCTCAACGGTCCGCCGCCTCCTGCGGCGGAGGTGGCTGTGCTCCGGTGTAACGGCTCTGGCACCGCCTCCTCCTCCAGTCGTCGGTGAAGGTCGTGGAGGAATTCTGAGCAGCTGGGAAGGTTCGTGGAGGCGCGGCGGAGCATCCAGGGGTCTCTGCTGAGGCTGGGGCGGTCTGGAAAGTGGCAACGATGAAGGTCGAGGGAGCTCCTATGAGGCATCCGACCAATCAAAGATAGAGTACCTGCAGGGTTAGATCGAATAGCTGAGGCATGCGAAGTGCTTGTGGGGTGAACGGGAGTGCGAAAGGAGGCCTGGAGTGGCGTGAGGATGGTCCGGTGGTGCTGCTCCGCCAAGGTGGCGGAGCTCTCGTCGGAGGGAGTTGCAATGTGTCGTCTGAGAAGATGGATATGGGCACGAAGATGCCAACTCCGAGGGGGAGCTCGGAGGATGGTCAGAAGAAGGTGAAGATGCGTGAAGGAGGCAAATAAAATCCGAGAAGAAGAAGGAAAATGAAGAAGAAGAAGATTAAGGGGAAGATGGAGGATGCTACATGGGGAATGGAGCTCGGATCTGGGCTGATGTTCGTCGCTCGAAGGCCGGTAGTAGACCTGAGCTCGTGCAGCTCACGGAGGAAGCTGCAGCACGTCGGAGTTGGCCGTGGATCTCTCCGGAGGGATGCAGCCTTCATCGCTCGACTCCTTGTCGAATAGCTGTCACCAATAGGAAGGTGGGAGCTAGGGGAATCTCTCCGTAGTGACGGATGGGGTCAAAGGCCGATGGGTATGGAGTATTTATAGGTGGAAGGTGACGGCGTAGGCGACGAAGTAATGGAGTTGGTGGAGGTTGTGGAGCGATGTGGGCACGATTCACGGTGATCGAGGGGGTCGGCAAGGATGAGGGAAGTGTGGGCTGCATGATGGAGGTGTTGGAGGCCGGAGAGGGTGGCCGGAGTGGTTCCCAAAATAGGAAGGGGTGGCTCGCACGCAAGGTGGGCAATGTGGGGTGCAGGCCTTGCGGGAGGTAGAAGACGACATCTTGACTGTTGGATCGAGAGATCCAACGGTCAGGAGAAGGGTGCGATGGGGCGGTTGTGATTAGATCAGAGGGGCTAGATCGAAGGGTCATGATGGAGCGACGTGGATGGCATAGGTAAAGTGCTGGCGAACGATCGTGATGAGGTCTTGAGGTTTCGTTCGAAGAGTCTAGGACACGACACGTGGCATTCCAAGACTTGGGTGGAGACGGACGATCGTGACGATGTCTTGGCTTAGATCGGGCGGTGGAGGTGATCTAGATGACGAATGGCAGAGATTAAGAGATAAGGGATGTCATCGGGCGGTGGAAAATATGGGACACGTGGCATCCTGAGGAAAAGGCGCTGGCAAACGACCTTGATCGGATCCAGGGCTTGATCGAATGGCAGAGATGCGTTGCAGCTTGGATGGCCCAGATCAAATGAGAGAGCGCGTGATTGGAGGCGGGGAATGGAGGGCGCGTGGCGCGCAATAGAGCGGGCCGCGTGGCGCAATCAGAGGGCGTCACGTGGCCTGCTCTGAATGGCTGAAAGAGAAAAATGAAATTAGAGAGAGAAGGAGGCCGAATTTGGAAAAACTCAAAACATGAAAGTTGTAGATCTCGATGAGATCTACAAGTTTCATGTTGGGAGATGAGGTTAAATAAGATACAAAAATACAAGAATACAAATATACATACATATAGTACACAAAGGGGCCCAAAAACCCAAGTTTTGCATACGAGCTCTGATTTTAATGAAATTGATCTTGTTTTGAAGGTCTTTGAATATATATTACTTTAAAAGTGAGTAGACCTAAATCGGACACTGTATGAGGTAGATATTGGCATTCTAAGGTATGGGGTCTCCAACTGGGTTTGGGATTTTTATTGGGTATTTTTACAAGCTAGGATTTTTTGTCCTTTTCCTTATATTATTAATTAGAAATATACACAGTATAAGGTCAGTTTTATTGTCTTCTAGAGGTGGTATAAAATATATGCATATAGGTGAAATATGATGAATATTTTACAAGTGAAATAGGGTTCATATTTAATGCAAATATGGATGCTAAAATGCATGTAATATGGATGAACGTATGAATGCTATTTATGCAAGATAAAGGGAAATATGCTGCTAAATACTCAGTAACAAGGCTCTATTTTCAACTTTAAGAGTGATGAATCACATATTCATCAGGGATGGGTGGAGTGGAGCATGGTGGTGCTCTCCGGCAAAAAGCGGTGGAGGGAAAGCAGGGTGCTCGATCTAGAAGGATTCGAGATGAACGAAATTTGCGTGAGGCACAAAGAAGCGAAGGGGGAGGGTTTTGGTGGTGAAAGCACGTCAGAAATAGAGAGAAACACGGTGGACACATTCACCGGAGCGGAGCTCCGGCGAACTACGAATCGTCCTGATTACACTAAAACACTACACTAATGGCTATGCTAAATGCATAATTGAAATTTATTTATAAAAAGATATTGAGAATAAGAAGAGTGCACAACTGTAATCTGGCCGGAGCCAAGGAGCAGAGACATTGCCGGAGCGCTGCTTTGGGTGCACCTCCCGCCTCCGGGAGCGTCCTGGACCTCAGGGGATCCTCTCCTGTCACGAGAGTACTTCTCTTTGGTCGAGATCTGGAGCTTTAGGGCTTGGGGGATGACCAAAATTGAGAGGAGGATGGAGGTTGTTTATTTATGAACATGTATATGCACCCTTATTGACAGGCCAATATTAAAGAATCGAGCGTATATTCAGGGGGTTAAATGATATAACGTGGATCTATGATGAATAATGATGATTTTTCATGAAGAGATTAAGGACAGATGATGGATGGATCATGCGGGAAAAAGAGAAGAAAATCAGGGAAAATACAAATCTGGCGCGCAGAGGCTTGGATGGGACAGTTGACCAGATGTTAACGGTCCAAGCTCTGCCATTGGTCCATGTCATGCCGCTAAACGAAAAAACAAGGAATTTTATTAAAGAATAATTTCTTAAAAATAGTAAAAAAATTTAAGTATAAAATTAAAAAAATTATTATTTTATTTAGTATTTTATTATGATTTTTATTTATTTTTTAGCTTTATTTATTAGTAGTTAATTTTTATTAGTGTATTTATAGGTATATTCATCTATGTTTTGTACATTTTTATTTTTTTTATGGTTTATTTTATTATTTTATTTTATATATTTATAATTTATTTTTATGAGTATAAATATATTTTTATTTTATTTTTATGATTATTTTGTACACTTAAATAAATAGATATGTATATTTGGTAGGTATATTTATAGGTATTTTACCTATGTATTATATACAACTTTTTATTTTAATGTATTTTAATGAGTTTTATTTGATTTTGATTTTTAATAGAATATAAAAATATTTATAAAAATATAAAAGAATAAAGAATTAAAGAATACATTTCCCTTTTATTTATATACAAGTATAAACCTAGGTATTTTGTTTATGTATTTTGTAGACTTATTTTGTTTTCCATTTTATTTTTAGTTTTATTTTCATTTCAATATGTACATATGTTATAAATAATATTTACAAAATTATAAAAATATAAATTTGTAGAAATAATGAATGATGAATAAAATAAATATTTTAATCAATATAATATACAATGGGGGTCAAAAAGCTAACTTTCACACAATAACTCCAAAAAATATAAAACCACCGTCATTAAATAGCTTGTGAAAAGTTATATACAATTAGAGGTGATTTTAATATGTTTTGAGTTTTTATTTGAAAGATATGGGTCTGTGAAGTTTGGTTTTTGGCTTTTTATTTATGTATAAAATGAACAATGTGTATTATTTTTGTACAAACTCAATTTTGTATTTTTATTTACATTATTATCTACAACTTCATGTAAAGTTTCTTCATTTGATGAATAAATAATAAAGAATAAAATAGGTGTCAAAATGAATAAATAAAAGGATAAAAGAATTGGGTTTTATTGTATTTTTGGCCCTTATCTCCCCCTACTTTATTCCTTATCGGCCAACTCATTTCTTGACTTGGTCTTGGGGTTTATGGTCATAAAATATTTTCAATATTTTATTCCTTTTTTTCTTTTCTTATATGTATTCTATAATTTTGGCATTAAAACCTTATTTTTTATGCACAATACATACAACAAATAATGAGAGCTACACTACAAAAAAAGACGCGATTAGCGTGCACATGTTGGCTCGTAATGTGCATGCCAACTGCACGCCATGTGCACACCCGTATACTGGGCAAGCACATGTGCTCGTTCCATGCGTGGTCGCTGATACGAGAGTCGCCAGGGCAGGTGGGCGAGCACTTGGGGGCACTTTGTCCTCGTCCGCCTCTAGGCGTGCACATATGTGCTCACTGACATGGTCACCCCTAAAAAATATGGCGATCATATACGGAGCCCCTGGAGAGCACATGTGCTCACCCATACTGAAGTACATGGAAAAAATATATAGGTTCGGTGGGGTTTAGACACCCCGTCAAACTTGTATAGCATGCCAAGAAACCAATGCAGGTGCTTAATAGAGTTGATAAGAGTATCTATAATATACCAATTCGTCAACTAAATTAACTAACTTTGATATGTCGAACTCATACAATATACATGAACTTGGAAACTAAAAATTCATATTTAAGAGCTAAATACTATAAATATATGTTCGAAAAGATCCACAAGTAAAATTACAACAAATTATACTATCAAAGTTCATACAAATTGAAATACGTGCTAAAAGTTCAACAACGAAACAAGCCAATATCAACAAAAATCACTTCTACTTTGACCTAAAATTTTTTGATATTAAACCATGCTTTGCTTTCTTTTTTCCCTTCTCCTTCTCTTTGAACCTAGCATACATGCGTGCCTCTTCTTCAGGGTCATTCTCCTCCTCCTCTTCGTCACCCGATTCAATCTCCTCAGATTGAGATGCACGCCCTTGTGACCTATATTTATGGAGGATATATACATGTTATTTGCATTTTGAAGATATAGAAATATAAAATTATTACTCCTTCTAAGTAGAATACTTACATGTACGTCGTAAAATCTTCTCGAAGCTTCGTCACCTGCTCTACCATCATCGCCATCTGCGACTCCATTGGAAATAATAGTTGGGACGACTGTGGTTTTGTGTACGACTATTGGGAGTACGCATAATAGGAATGATGATGTTCCTCCACATAGTATGGAGGAAGACCACCAAGCATCTGCTTCCTGTTTGCCATAACGTCCCTCTCCTCCAACACCTTATAAAATTTTCATTGTTTTATATGCATTTATATATAAAAAATGAATATAGTAAATTAATATTTATCTATACCAGCTTCCAAATTGCTTTATCAAATGGTGATTACTCTCCAGTTGGATGACCACCCTATTTTTCTGCAGATAGTGCCAAATAATGATCTTGAAATACAAAATGAAATGGAGAAGAATAAGTTATAATATATCTATCAATTGTAAATAAATTAAAAGACTATCCAACAATTTTCCTGCTTCAGGAGTGGACCATTGCGGCTCTCCTTCATTCCCACTCATGTGAGAACTAGACCACCACTCCTGAAATGAGGGTTCTCTTTCCAACCTAGCTGCCCGAAAATTAATTTTAAAATGTAATAACAACATGATATTATATTAAAGTTGATTTAAAAAAATAATTTTTATATTGTAGTACCATCTCTGCTCTAATCTGATTGTGGCTTTTAGATCCACTTGTTGATTTAATCCTTTATTTTTGGTGGTTTGTCCTTCCCGCCGTGAATCTCCTTCCAAACTCCGCATCTGCAACGAATGCATCACAGAAACCAGCCCATCTGCAAGGCATATGTTATGAATATTGATTACATTAAAAATTACATCATAAAATATTAAAGAAATATGATACCTATCCTCCGTACACTATGCTGGCGGGAACCTCTTCATCTCCTCAAAATTCATCTCCTCGCATCCCATCTTCGCATGCAAGTCTCTCCTTGCCTTGAAAAATGTATCACTCATTCTCTTCTCCACCAAACGAATAAAAGCTCGACGATAAGCCTCCTTCCCCAGACCCGAAACTAGGTGATACCTACTCTAAAAATTACTGCAAAATATCAGAAGAAAACGTGACAAAGAATTTCTATATCATTTCATAGAAATTATTCTTACCAGAAACATCTCAAACAATCTCTCTTGTTCGGTAGCAAGGATGCGACATCATCTAAATTGCATGCTAGTCAAGTGTGTCTTGATTATGGTGGTTATCTCCTTTGTCACCCTGTTGCTATTCAAAAAATCCTTGCATTTGGTAAAATTTGTAAATATTATACAAATTATTTGTTTGGTAAAATTAAAATGACAAAATTTATTAAAATCGTACCTCCCATCCGCCGTAACCACCAATAAAGGGTAGGACGCCGAAGTCTGTCCAGCTCTAGTAGGTAAAGGCACAGAGGTGCTCGGACGTCCAGAAGAAGGAGAATCAGAACCTATCGATGTCCGTGCAGGTATCGGGATCGGGACCGGGAATGCAGCAGAAGCGGCTGAGGTAGATGGCTCTCCATAGACGCCTACATAAAAGGGTGGAGGAGGATAACCAAGGGACTCGTAGTAGTCTATGACCCATCGGACCTCATCGGACTGTGAATCTAAAACAACATCCGGGGTTGGCTGCCTACTGGACGAAGGTGTGTCTAAGGAGGATGGACGATTGGATCGATGAGATCCATGAGACCTGCCACGTCCAAAACCTGCCATGACTTTAATGATGATGTAATAGTTAATTACATAGTTATTAATGACATTTTAGATAATTAAATTATAATAATGTAATAAAACTTACAACTAATCTTCATCATTAATTTCGGTGGGATTAAAGGATATTTCTTCGATTTCTGAGTTTTCTGAATCATCATTTGTGGAGTTGGAATCATCTTGTAGGTCAACATATAACACCTCATTATCAGCCAATCGAATTGATTCGATGATTGTGACTTCTTCTGTTACATCTATTCATTCATGTGTTGGCGTGAATGCTTCATCTATGTCATCTTCATGGTGAATGTATTCATTAGAAATATAGCCTCGATAATTTATCTTCACGACAGTTAAAGTTTCAACGCTCTTTCTCTTCTTTGACATTTGCGAGAGATAACAAACTTGGTCTGCTTGAGAAGCTAAAACGAAGGGTTTAAATCTGCGTATAAATTTTCTTGGTATCACATCGACAATGTTATTTCTCCTATCGAGTACTACACCTCCATTGGGTTCGTACCAATCACATAAAAAGAGAACTACTTTATTAAAGCATGGAATACTATATTCTACTTCTAGTGTCTCCTTTAAAATTCCATAATAATTCATATGATCTTCCTCATAATAAGATCCATGAACCATCACTCCGTGATTCTGAGTTGTTAAATATTTACCCGAATTGAAGGTATGAAAACGATAACCATTACTGCAGCAAGAGTTGTAAGATCGGACATTATAAACAGGTCCTTCTCCAAAATATTTTAAAATATGAGTATAATAATCACCACCATCCCATTGTTTTGAGCGGTCTTTAAACCAAGCTGGAAATTGATTCCTATAGATGCTGAGAACTTCGTCATCTGAATACATAGGATTTTCCTCGAATTCTTCCTAAATTCCCTAAAATAAGTAAAAGAAATATTATTATTACTTGAAATTGAATTTGCATATATACATAAAGTAATACAAATACGTACTGAACATATGGTGTTATTTCCTCGCAATTGTCTAATACGTATAAATCTGCAGCATCCTTCTCTTGTTTCGATAAGAAACGTTCAATTGCATTTCCTATGAGCTGAGTGGATTGACGAAAGATACTGATACAAGGTTCTTCCTCCGAGTAAATTGTCTCATTCCTCCTAAATCTGTTGTGCATTGTCTCCACATCTTCTAGAAGATACCTAGCGTAAAATGTTACGACTTCCTCATATATATACTGCGAACTTATTGATCCTTCAACTTTACTTTTATTTCAGACCTTTCTTTTGAGAAAGAACATAAGCCTATATGGAAATAGGTAAATATTTTATTCAAATATTAAAGAATGCAAGAGGATTTTAATATTTATAAATACCATTCATATGGATACATCCAACGATATTTTATCGGTCCTCCAACTTTTGCTTCATATGGAATATGAATCATCAGATGCTCCATTGAACCAAAAAATGATGGCGGAAATATCTCCTCCAAATTACACATAATCACATGAATATTTTTCTCACGATATTCCATCTCCGTGCGGTGTATGCGTGACGAGCATAGAACTTGAAAAAATCTGCTGACATCTGATTGAACATCGACAAATTTTTGGTAACAATCCTCTGAACGCTAACAGTAGCAATCTTTCCACGAAAACATGACAATCATGACTTTTCATTTCCTTAAATGATAACTTCTTTAAATCGACCAAATTAGAAAAATTTGATGCATATCAATATGAAAACTTCAATTTACTTGTCCATTCGTAGACAAGATTCACTTGATTTCTGTCTAATGTATACTTCGCTTTAGGAAGTTCAACTCTTCCATTATCATGTTCCTTTATATGCAACTCTAGTCGATTGCATATGATTTGTAAATCACGCTGAGACTTTATTGTATCTTTTGAGCGACCGGTTACATTGATAACAATATATAATATGTTATCGTAGATATTTTTTTCTATATGCATAATATCTACGTTGTGTCGTATCAGTAACTTGCTCCAATATGGTAATTTCCAAAATATACTCTTCTTAATCCAATTATGACTGTCATCAAAACCAGGAAGATGTTTTGTTTTATTCCCATTCTCTAAGGCTGATTTCTCCAATTCTTCCAAGTTTGATAATATCGTATCGCCTGTCTTAAATGGCGACGGATCTGCAAGATCAATTGTATTCTTTTTAAATGACTGCTTCTGTCTTCGATATGAATGATTGTTTGGAAGAAAACATCTGTGACAATAAAAAACATGGTTTATGACCGTGTTGAAGCTGGAATGATCTATTACATTCCATACATTATGGACAACTTTTACGTCCATGCGGACTCCATCTAGATAACATTCCATATACCGGAAAGTCATTTATCGTCCAAAGTAGAGCTACTTCCATGTTAAATGTTTGACTTTTATTTTCATCATATTATCAACTCCATCGACCCATAACATTTTCAATTCATCTATGAGAGGACGTAAATAAACGTCGATGTATTTTCCCGGATGTGTAGGTCCTGGCACCAACAATGATAGAAATATAAACTATCTCTTATTACATAACCATGGGGGTAGATTGTATAGTGTTGTCATTACTGGCCAGCAAGAGTAATCTTTACTTCTTCTATGAGGATTAAGCCCTTCTGTACAAAAATATATAACACAATTCCTCTTTTCTTCAGAAAACGTAGGAAAAGTTGACATCAATACTTTCCAATAATCAGACTCGGATGCATGCTCCATGTACTCATCGACTTTATGTTCCGCATGCCATGTCATATGCTTCACCGTTTCTTTGCAATAATATAGCCGTTTCAATCTCGGCATCAACGGAAAATAACGTAAAATCTTTCTTGAGATTTTTACCCCACTCTTACTGATTTCCTGATATCTTGGCTCGTCACATTCAGGACACCGTTGTAAATACTAGTGTTCACCGTAATATAAAATATGGTGATTTATACAAGAGTCTATTTTAACTTCCGTTATATCCATCTTCCGCATCATATTTTTCATTTTGTAATAATTATCAGGTAATTTTGCATCTTCTGGTAACATTTTCTTGATAATCTTATGCTTTGCATCAAAATTACGATCAGTCATATTATACTCCATCTTCATCGATAGAAGATTCGAAACAGCGAAGAGTTTTGAATATGTCTTGCAACCCAATCACAATGACTCTTCTGCTTTTTTCAACAACTCGTAGAATTCAACAGACTCTCCATATGGTTCTTCATCATCTAAAAAAGCAGCGTTAAATCTGGACCCATAACGTACATAACCATATCTACAATTGGATTAATATTGTCCACTTCTTTTGACTCATTCATCTTGTCCTCGTAATACTCACCATTCCTCCACCAAATCTGATATCCTTCCATGAAACCCATTTATAAAGATGTAACTGAGTTTCATCCTTGAATCTCTTCCTCATTAAACGACATTTTTGACATGGACACAAGATAATTCCATCTGAATCCACAATACAGGAACCTTGTGCGTAAGCAAATTCTATAAATTCGTGAACACCTCTTTAAAGGTATCTATAACACGTCCATCTACTTCATGCTTGTACTCCACTCTTTATTAGTCATATTCATCAACCTGAATGAAATAATTTATATTGTCAAATGAGATGGGAAGATTAAACTTTGAGTTAATCTAGGAGAACGTGTGAAGAATACCTAAACCTAACCCATTGTTGCCTTCAAAGATGAGAAGAGAAGTGTCTTAATTATGTTATCACTTAAGCCCGCTGTAAGGATTCAAACCTACTAAAAGATGCTCGTTGTCACAAGATATTTGTTTCTGAGGAAATTTCGGCAGCATAACCCTGCACATCTCTTGTATACCTCAAAAACCAATTGCAATCAACTTTCAAAATAATCATATTGGTGATTATTTCGATAGTAAATTATGATTGATTTGGTATACCGAAGAGGAAGGGGTTATGGAACCGAATTTCCACCAGAAATAAAGAGCTTGTGACAACAATCACCTTTAGGTAAGTTTGAATCCTTACGGACCTCCTTAGTCCGGGATCTCCGAACTAAGGAAAGCTAACATAAATGTAATACTTTAAGATCACTTTACGTCATACATTTGTACGTGCTACAAATGAGACTATAAAATAATCTTAAAATATTCAATCATTTATGTTAGTCGGGTATTTACGTAAATTTGGTTGGTTATTAATGGGGATAGGGATAAGTGTGATCCTAAATTAGTGTCTAATAAAGTGTTTGGCTCAATATTATTGGAAGTGTACCTTTAAAAAACCGAATTTTCCACCTGCAAACATCAAAATCCACGACCATTGGTCTGGGATAAGCCATCCCAAAGTGAGTCCAATAGTGCTGTGAAAAAAATGTAACACAGTTGGAGGTGATCGAATCCACCAATGTGTTGCATATGCCTCCTGGTGTGCAGGGTGATGAACGCAAAATTCGCCTCATTAATAATGTGAAATTAGTCGTAGTATAGGAGGCAAATTCGGTTCAGCAAAAACCACGATCTTTGAATGTCGTGGAATATTTTAACTTGGCAAGTTTACCAAGGTCGAACACAGGGACGTGGCTGCCTAATTCAGTTATTGAATTTCGAATCATTAAGCACAATGTGAGTTACTTACAATTTCAGGTCCATATGAAGAACTATGCTATTTACAAGGCAATGCCATGATGTATGCTATTTTTTATTTAATTTTATGCAAGTTAAAGTGATGCACGATCAAATATGCAAGGGAATAAGTATGTTGAATAAAAGGCTACAATTATACCCTAAAATGTGAGCAACACAATATAAAATGAAATCAAAGTCAATTTGAACACACAATAAAAATCGGTCATCAAATCAAAGCAAGACAAGGAGAGTAGGGTCCATTTTTCACATAAAAATTCACTTCAATTAAAAGTGGAGCAAATGAGACAATTAAGCATGCTAAAATGTAGAGGACAAAACAAGGATCAAAACGACACTAAAATCATGCAATTTGGACCTACGATGCTCAAGTTATGCTAGAAACAGTGCAAGGGCATAAATGTAATAAAAATGCAAGAAAAATAAAGGATAAATATTGCTTTTAGGTCCCTGGGAGGACCTAAATGCAATTTTGAAAAATCGCATGGGCCCATATATATGTTCACCATTTACGCGCAGGGGTATTTTTGTAATATATGAAACCTTGGAGGGGCTCCCTATAAAATACCCAGGCATACACGTAAGGCACGTGCCTGGGGACCAAAATGCAAATCTCAAAAACTTCAGGGTCTTTTACGTAAATTACCCAAGCCATCACCTGCGGTGCACGTGAGGGCCCAGGCTCGGGAGGGGACCTCATCTTCGGGCCACGTGGCTTCCTCTGGAGGTTTGGCGCGAGGCTCGGATGACCCGCGCCTGTAGGTCGAGGAAGAGGCTCGGGTCCTCCACGTGCCTTCATCTTGGCCGTCCGATCGAAACGATCGGACGATATCTGCTTCGTCTTCTTCCGTCGTGGCCTACCAGAGGAGGCGGGGCTCCAGCGTGTTGGATGGAGCTCCACCGCCCGCCACAGGCTCGCCTGAAGGTCGGTGAAGGTTGCTAAACTCATGGAGAAGCCCGTGGAAGCCAGGCGAAGCTCCGTCGACATTCGGCATGGCGAGGCGGAGGCAGGTGATCGGTGTGGTAGCTGGAGATCGGCGAGGTTGCTAGAGCTCTTACTATTGAGCTTTGATGTACCTGCAAACGGTAGACAACAACAGAGCGGTGTGTGCAAGTGCTTGTGAGGTGAGTGGAGGCCGCGGAGGTGACGAGAGGTGGTGGCCGTAGCCTCTTCTCCGGTGGAGGAGGGGAAGAGGGGAGTCGGAGTGGGGGAGGCTCTGGAGAAGGGAGAGGGGGTCGGCGAAGGTGTTTGATGAGTGATGGAGGTCGGAGGATGGTCCAGTGAAGGTGGTGGCTATCAATGAGGTCGGAATAATTAGAAGAAATAAGTTAAAAAAATAACCTCGCTGGAGCGAGGTGGAGATGAAGGTTGTGACCTGGGAGTGAGCTCCAATGGAGCTCGGAGATCTTTGCCCAGCACATCCGGTCTGACGTGGAGCTCGGCGGACGCCAGAGACGCCCGATATGCGGCGGAGGAGCCGCGGGTCAACACCGGACCAAAGCCATCTTTGCCTCGACACCCCGCCCTCTCCGCTGTCACCGGAGGGGCGGGGGAGACTAGGCTAGGGCCCAAAATGGTGGACAAGGTTGCTCGGTGGCAGGCGAGGGCTTAAATAGGCGGAGGTGGTCAGGGGTTACGGTGTTGGCGAGGCATTTTTGAGCGGGGGTTTAATGGCGATGGGGTAAAGGCAGAGGGTTATGGAGGTCGCGCGAGGATGGCGGAGGAACGGGCTATGTGGGGCGGCCGTTAGGAGCGGGAGAGGTGGCCGGAGGCGATGGCTAAAAAGGAAAGGGGGCGCTGGTTGATGATGCATAACAGCAGGGGGGAGAAACGGCTGGAGGAGGACGATGAGCCACAACCGTTGGATCGTGAGATCCAACGGCTGGGAGTAGAGCGCGCTTAGAAGGTGGAGATCAGATCCTAAGATCTGATCGTGTGGCTAGGAAGTAGGCGAGGGCGAGTGGTTGGGATTGAATGATGGGGGCGATCTAACGGTGAGGGATAGAGAGGTGACGTGGAGCCTGGTGGACCATCGGATCTGGACGCGATCGGGTGGCTGAGGTGAAGGGCGATGTGGCGCAAGGAGGGGCGTTAGATGGAGGAGAGATTGGACGGTTGTGGATTAGGCGCTAGTGGGCGGCTGTGATTTGATCAGGGATTCAGATCCAAGGGTTAAGAAGTGGAGCGGGGTGGACGGCTCAGATGAAGGCGGGAAGACAGGGATCCAACAGCCCAGATTGGGCGCCGGGTGGCGCGAGAAGAAGCGGGCTGCGTGGCGGCTCCAGAGAGCGCCACGTGGCCCAATCAGAGAAAATCAAATAAAAATACAAAGAAAATTACAAAAGAAATAGTTAGAGGCCGAATTAGGAAAGAGTTAAAACATGAAAGTTGCTCGTCTCGACGAGATCTACAACTTTCATGTTGGTCAAAAAGCCAAAAGAGGTCATTTGTACAAAACGTATTTTTGGGGGTATTTTTAAGGGGATAAAAAATGCCGATTTTGTGGTTTTGATATGTTTTTTGTATTTTTAGTGTTTTTAATGGTCAGTGAGTTATGGACAATTATTCTACCAAATTTTTAGGGGTTTTTGAGGATAAAATAATTACAAGAAAAATAGAGGAATTTAAATACAATAAATTAATGGTAATTTATACACAATATACTACAGGATAAAACAAGGAATTAGAGGGTATTTTTATTGGATTGATTAAGCAGACAGCTACCCGTGTTACTTGAGGATAGAGCCTTCCGCGGTGTCCTCTAAACCACCTACTCTGCTAAGGGAAGTCAGACCGTAAATGGCTACCCGAGACCCTCACTAAAAAGTAGCTAATTGTTTTTAAAAACAGTAGTCTGAATGAAGCACTTCGGTTTTGGGCTCTTTCCTAAGTGTGCTTCTGGTCCTTACAGACAATGAGTGGGTTCCTCTCCACCAAACACAGATTAATTTTATGTCAGTTTTATTTACAGTCACCTTGATTAGCAGTCCCGCTTTTAGATTGAGGTTGTCACTGAAGTTTATGTATTTTAGGTCTATTAATTTTCCTGGATTCTTCACATTTAGATCTTCTAGGATAATTTTTATATCTAGAAATAAGGTGTTTTGTATTTATTAAAATTAATTTTGTAAAAATCACCTTGCATTCATATTTAATTCATAGTAAATTCATATAGTGTCAGAAAAATCCAAAGACTTTAGTGCAGCTTAATTTCATTGCATTTCACCATCTGGCCAAGTTTCATAATTTTTGGAATTAATTTGACCATATTTCTGATTTAACTTGTAAACTGGCCTGAAAATTGCATGTGTCTTTTCTTGATTGCATAAAAATCGTTGAAAAATACAAAAAATATCTTCGAAAAATCCGAGCTCTTGAATTCACTTAAAATTTACCTAAAGAGACAGTTGCCTCCGTCAGTTCGACCTTGGGGTTGCCCAAGTAAAATAAATTTGCCTCTCGAAATTAATTGAACTTTAATTAAAAGTGGTTTTTGGTTAGTCCATATTACCTGACTACAACGAACAACACGACATTAATTCTAATCATTAAATTGACGGAATTAATAAGGGTAGTACGAGGGCTCATCAATCCCCACTGGTCAAATCCCTTCGGAACCCTCTATTATTGTGTGCTAACATCATTTGCAGGTTCACGAGGTTACGGACCCCTGTTGGGGTCGATTTTGAATTTTTCAGGTACCTGGATGTCCTGAGTTTCCCGACCACACTGGAGTGCTCTGGTGATCCTCCGTCCCCCTTGAGCACTCCAGTCGATAGACGACAGCCCCAGGAACCATTTTGAGCTGATTGCAGCGAAGGAGGTGGTCTGACGCTCACGCTGTACAGGATCAAAGCTCGGGAGGAACGGGGTTCTTCCTGTTCATCCGAGTACCTTCAGAGCCGTCAGATCGCTCCCACGCCCCAGATTCAACAGGAGACGTCAGATCCTCCAGAGCTTTAGCCGTTGGATCACATCAAGTAATCTATCTCAGACATCAGATCACGAAGCGTCACCGGTCGCTGGATGAGCGACACGTGGCAAGTGAGAAGACTAGCACCGTCGGATCGCGCAATAAAAGGGGTAATTTGCATATATATCCCTGCCTTTTTGTATTTTATTATTTAGTCATGTAAATAAACATTAATGTTTATAAATAATTGGATATTTTGCATTTGACCCCATATATTTATTTAATTGGTATTTGGGTCCAGTCCACGTCACCTCATGTGCCGTCCCACGTGAGGTAACAAAATTGCAGGGATACCCCTATGTGTTTTTGTATTTATATTTAGTCCAATAAATTGAAATGCACGTTGTATATTTTTGTGAAATTTACTGGAAGGTCCCTCTAATTTCTGATATTTACATTTTGGTCCCTCCAAGGCTCAATCACGTGTAGCCCCACGTGATGGGCATTTTATAAGCATGCCCTAGCGGGTTTTGTATTTGTTAAACAAACTCTATACATTAAATAAATGTTTAATTATGTTGGCATATTTGCAGATGAACACCTGATATTTATTCTCATTGCATTTATGCCCCTACTAGGATATATATTTTTATGCTATTTATCTATTTATTAAAAATAACTACTGAGCTCCTAAAACTACGAAAAAATAGGGATAAATGTTTCATGCCAAGTAGTTTCACTCTTATATTTTTAATTGGCATTTTTTTACATTTTATCTATTTATTAAAAATGAAATTGAGCCTTTTTATTCCCTATTTAACTAAGAAAATACCAAAAAATATTAAAATGTCTTTAAAAATGCCAAAAAATTATAAATGATATATTTTCTCCTATTTTAATTAAAGACCAAAAATCATAAAATGGAAAAACAAAAACCCTAAAATTAGAAAAACCCCAAAATCTCTCATAAAAATCTAAAAAATCCATTAAAAATCCAAAAATATATATTTTTTGTTTTATAATTTTATTTTTATAAATACTTTTTTGGTTTGGGGAATTTGAGATTTGTTTACTATTTTTAAAATCCAAGTCAATTTCGGATGCTTTATTAATCCCATATTTAGGGTATTTTTTACTTTAAAAATATATAAAAATTAGGAAAAAATTCTGAAAAATTACAAAAACATTATAAAAATATTAAATCCAAGAACAAGTTATTTTCTGAATTTTATCTATAAGTAGTAGTATTTATAAATACATTATTATATATTGAGTATATATACCCTTATATATGTTATATTGTTTATATAAAAAGAAAAAGAAAATATAAAAAGATAAAAATATAAAAAGAAAATACAAAATCAGAAAAATAAAAATAAATAAAAAATATAAAACAAAAATAAAATTAAAAAATATAAAATTAAAAACCCATAAAAACAATAAAAATGGACAAGAGACAAAAGACGAAAATTTTGTGCATTGTATTTTGCCTCCTCCTCCCGTTTGCTCCATGTGTTCGACCTCTACACGTACTTACACCTATACACTTTTACAGTAGAGTTATAATAAAATTTAACTCCACATCTTTTATATTCATTGATTTATTCTTGTTGTGGGTTAATTGTTGATTAACCGAGGTTTATTGAGCGGTCAACGCATCGATTATTGACTCAGTAATCATATACCTATAATATATATTGTGTGAATATATTTATTTATTTATTTTATGTATATATTTATTCATATTGTATTTTAAAATAATTAAAAGTATTGTATTTTATCCTAATAAAAATTAGAAAAATCAAAATATACAAAAATATATTCATTGTATATTGTACATATACCACTATGTATATTATAAATATACCTATTTATTTAACCTTATAAATTATTTCATGAAAATAAAATAAAAATATATTTAAATCCTTGTAAAATGTTGTAAATAATACAATATTAAATTATATACTATTTGAAAAAATAATTAATTAAAATACAAGTGTTGTATATATAGGTATATATACCTACGATTAAAGATTAGTATTTATTTTAAATTAATTAATTTAATTAATTTATTAAAAAGTGCAAAATTAAGATTATTTGTTCATAAACATTATTTATTTTCATTACTTATTTATTTAAAATCAGTTTTAATTTTTAATTTATTTTATTTAACATTTTTACCATATTTTGTCCTTAATCGGACTTCGTCTTATTCTAGGTGCAAGCCCATTGGCGGACCCGGGTCAACCGCCTCTTCCTTCCAGCTAGCCCGAATAAGAGGCTCACTGGAGCATCTTCTCTTATTTCTTTCGATCGATCTAGCCTCTGATTCGACTAGATTTCTTCTTGAGTTTTGTCACCTGATTAACCAATTAGCTCGCCCGATCATCCAATTTCAATAAATCACCTCGGTTCATGTGCCCTTTACGATTCAAATTTTATCTGGAGCTTCACCTACAAATACCCCTCATATCCAATTTCATCTCTGATCTGTTTTCCACTGATTTCTAGCCTGAAGTTGATTACCAAAGAGAGGTGCAATGACAACATGCCTCCTCCGCAGTTGGGAGTGCTTGAATTGCCTTGGTGAACGTGATCCGATCACGCCACTAGAGTTCCGTCAGTAACATTAGGCTTCTTTGACTGATGCTTTGAATCGAGGTCGCTACCACTTTTAGCTCATCGTAGGTAATTCTAGGTATAGCTCCGTTCAATTTATCTTTTCATTATGCATTTTAATTTCGATTTAAGTTAATTTACGCTAATTTATTATCCGAGCTTCGATCTGCACGAGTGGAGCTCCCCGATCTTCGACTTCATTATCTGATCACTCCATCGCGTTCTGTGCACTTTATCCATCCTCTTCCACAATCTGAAAACCTCCACATCGCTTCAGTTCTGGAGTATGGTTTCCTCACCGATCCATCGCCGCCGGAGACCCTCGTCCACCCTTCATTTCCTTTTGATTTGATCAAATAACCATGGTCAGAGCATCGCCTCCGAGAACTAATCCCTTTGCACATCGCAGGGCATGATCGAGGCTTTGAATCGTGATGTGGAGCACTTTTCTACCTCCATACATTCGAGAGCTTCATATCTTCATCAGGGCAGATTTGAGTGTCTTGGAGTCACCACAGCATGGAGTGCTGCAGAAACGCGCACAGCCCTTCAGGAGGCAGATCGAGTTGAGATCAGCTGAGATCCAGTCATTCAAAGCTCGCCTTGCCAAACATTCAAGGTGTTCTTCCAGGTGGCTTGCGAAGCGTCCAATCAAGAACAAGAACTTCTAGATAAATCGCACGCATTGATCGAGCTCCAATTCTCAACCGTCAGAACAGAGCGTCAAATCCAGATCCAGTCGCCCAATCCGCACGAGGATAGCACGTGCGAGGGTGAATAATTGCATTTTCAGCCATGCTTTTGTTTTTTATTTGTAAATAAACCCTCGTTGGGACACGTGTCATTATTCTGTCACCTAAATAATTACATTATTTACCCTCTTATTTATTTTAGTTGCACTTCAGTTCCGTTTGAATTGTATAAATGTGCATAGCACGTGATTTGTGGTGCATTTTATATCTAGTATTTTTCTGTTACTTTTCAACCCCTTAAAATAATTTATTTCCCTCGAGGTTTGTGCTAACGCACCCGACATACGTCAGCACACGCTTATTTGGTAGATTGCATGATATAACCTTGTATTTTTTATTATGTTGCTTGTTCAGTCAGCTAAATAAAAATAATTACACTTATACCCCTATTGTAGTGTATTTATTTTAATTGTTAATTTGGCTTATAAATTGCTAATTATCATCAAAAAGCACCTAAAAATCATAATAAAACTCATGCTAGAATTTTTATTAACAGTAATTTTATTTTTTTTTTTTAAATTTAATTTTATTATTTTTAAAAATTCAAAAAAATCATTTTATTTATGTATTTAGAACATAAATATTTAAAAATATAAAATTCTTTTGAAAAATTCTGAAAAAATATTATTTGTTTGTTTGATTTGTTTGAATTTTTGTACAATTTTCAACATTATATTCCTTATAAAAACCAAAAAACAAAACACTTAAAAATCATATAAAATCACATAAAATCTTAAAAAACATAAATACCTTTTTGAATATCTTAAAAAATATCTTTTATTTCTTTATATATTTTTGCTTATTTTTTATTTTATTTTATATTTTAGAATCACAAAAATATATGCTGCATTTTTGTCTCTTATTTTTTTTCCTATTTTTATTTGTTTTAAAAATTCTAAAAATTAAAAATTACGAAAATGGTATAAAAACATCAAAACCCCAAAAATTATTTGATTTTTCTGTATATTTGGTCATAATTTAAAAATAAAAATTTTGTATTTTTAAAAATTTTGTTTTTATTCATTGTTTTTTCCTTTTATTAAAAATCTAAAACATTTGTAAAAATTAAAAATCATTAAAAATATAAAATAAGAAAACTAAAAAATAAAAAATAAAATCCTTAAAAATTAAATAGATAAAAATTCCTAAAAAAACCAAGAATTGCATAAAGGGAATTCCTTATTTATTTCTCTGATTTTTCTTTAATTTAAATAACCCTCGGGATTATGCAGCCTCCCTGAGTTTGATCATGTAAGCTATACAGGTAAATAAATAGCAATCATTTATTTCTCTTGCTTACATTATTTTCTTTGATTGTTTGCTTGAAACTTGAATAACAATAAAAATAAATTTTATTGAGACTTTCTTTGGGTTGTGACGACCACACTTCATTTGTGCAAATTTTTATTACATTAAATAAAAATCAAAAAGAGGTATTTTAAACAAATGGTGACATTGTCGGGGAGGCACGGAGAGGGTAGCTAGGTTTTCCTTTTACCCTGCTATTCTTGGATTCTGTATATACTTGTTTCTTTTTCTTTTATTTGTGTCTATATTTTTGTTATTTGTTTCTTATTTTCTGTCTCTTAGTTTCTGTCAGTTTCTCATTTTATTTCTTGTCAATATTTCTGTATATATATTGTTGTGGATATGCATAGTGTTGAGGAGTGAGCACTCTGATCGAGTACCACATGTCGTGAGGGAGCTTACATAATGCTTGCGGGGTCCGATTTGTTGGGAACCGAAAGCCACCCAAGATCGGACTTCGAGTACTCATCTGAGATGATTATTTGCTCTTCTCATTTTGCCTTTCATCCACATTTGTGTTTCTGTATTTTTTTGTTTTCATTTTCTACTTTTATTTGCTTCTTTTACTTTGCGCATATATTTTCATAATTGTGATCTGATATATTTCTTGTTTCTCTCTTTCTTGCGAAGGCTTGACAAGCAAGGGCGACATTCCTGGGAGCGTCGGTGCACCCGAGCAAAGCGCAGGCAGCTCGTTTCTTCACCGAGCAATAGGAGAGCGTAGGAGAGGAGGAGCATAATGTTTGGAGGATTGATGAGAGCATTTTATTTTTGCACATATTTTTTGTTTTATTTTAGTATTTTATTTATATTTTTCTAAATATTTTGTAATTATTGCCGGCACTTTCCTTATTTGGACATTAGACTCTTGTAATCACTAGGTATGTTTCACCAAGTGTCGATGCACTTGGGAGACCTCACTAGATTTTTGTTTTCTTCGCTTTAATTTTTGTTTGTTTTCTTGCAGATTTTATGATTGAGCCCTTAGAAGTAGGTTATATTAACTTGGTTGAGTCAATTAATTGAGTAGGTCCCTAAATAAGAATATATGTTCCTATATTAGTTTGTAGGATTGGACATAGTCAAATAATCGGTTCTTTCCCGCTAATAGAAGTTATTGCTTAGTATGCTTCTCGTGCACCATTTAGGTAGTTAATTTTTTTGTGTTTATTTTATGTGTCATTTTTCATGTAGACTATTGGAGTAAGGTAGCATTTCTTATCTCATGCATGCATCATTGATTTCTGTCACATCGGCTTTTCCAACTTCATCCCTTGATTCTCTCACTTAGGAAATAAAGGAATTAAAAAAATAGTTAGATCATTTATTTTAAAAAGATCCAAAAAAATTGATAACCTGAAAAAAGGGGCTGCTAAATCTACTTGACTTAAAGTAAAATATGAAGGACATATCTTCATTGTTCAGGGGAGAGTAACCCCCTCATTGTTTGCAGGTACTTACCTCCAGACAGAATAGGTGAGGATGTAGCCTTAAGGTTAGAGCTCAAATCTCTGGACTTGTGCCATATGCTCCCGTGCATTATTCTTTGGTGTACGGTTGAGATACAAGCACTTGCCTAAGATGTTAGAAAACTTTTTTGGTGTGCTCCTCCTCTTGTCTCCCTTTAAGCCTGATATTGAACCTGGCATCCCAGGAAGATGGTTCCATTGATTGGGGAGGTTTGAGGGTATACGTTGGACGATGAAGGCGACTCAACCTGTGTGTTTGGTTGTAAGCAACTTTTTGTAGATTCACTAAACTAAAATTGAAAAGATAATTGACCGAGCCTTCACAGTCTTCACTTATGTTCATTTGGTTAATCGAGGGTTTGTATTGTGTTTGATTTCTAGTGTTAGAGAACCCTCTGCGCACTTTGTGCCTTCATTTCATTTTCTTATTCTTGTTTGACCTCGTGTTCTAGCATCTTGCCTCTTGCTATCAAAGATGTCAAATTGGAGTATTTTGTTCTCGGAGTTCGTGAGAGTTGACTTAGCGAGATCGAGATAGCTAAGACATGTATTGTAAACTGTCACGTACATACACACATCCTTTGACTAGAGACATATGTATTACTATATGTCTAAGTATGTACGTTAGGCATACCATTAGGTTGATGGCATAATCAAGGTCTATACACCCGTGAGCGGGTGTGTGGATAAGGGCATATGAGTAATACGATCTCTAAAAGGGATCATGTAGGTCGTTATTGAACCAGAAGATATGAGCTCACTCATGAAATATTGGGATAAATCAAATTCCAACGTTGGTTGTGTTGTTTTAGACTAAGATATGATTTGAAGGTATGGTATATGCTTTTGGAAAGCACATGATTGATACTATCTTTTAATGATCGAATAAGAAACTTAACGATGAAACCCCAAAGGAGATAGTTCAAATGTGATCAGAACTTCGGGTTTAATCAAGCTCTTAAAGTATGCAGGATATACATGGATTGGGAATACTCATTGGTGATGTAATCTTAGATTGTATACCATGACACTTCCATTTTGAGGGAGTGATGAATCCATATTTCATCATTTTTATTCTATCATTTTGGCACCAAAAACCCTAGCAAATGCCTGTAAATAGCATTAAATACACCATCTTAGCATTCATGCATGTACCTATAAATAGTGTATAAAATACTGTAATTAAAGCTAAAATTATAGAATAAATAAGAGAAAAGAAAAAGAATAAAATATTGTAAATATTTTATGACCCGAAACCCCGAGACCTAGGCATCTTGATGAATAGGTCGACCAGGAATAAAGTAGGGGGAGATAAGGGTCAAATACATATACTATTCTATTCATTCTTTATTCATTTTGGGACATATTTTTGGTTCCACTTTTTATACATCAAATAAAGAAACTTTGTACATGAAAGTTGTAGATAATTTTGTATAGAAAAATACAAAGTTGATTTCACTAAAAAATAATACACATATAAAAAATTATGGTCTGAATAAAAATCCAGAATCCCAACTTCCCAGACCTGTATCTCACAAATGAAAACTCCAAATGCAGCAAACTCGCCTTTAATTGTATATAGAATAAAATAAGCTATTTAACGGCTGTGGTTTCGCATTTGGCGGAGCTACGGTTTGAAAGTTGAGTTTTGGACCCTCATTGTATATTTGTACTGATTAAAATATTCAATTTATTCTTTATTCATTATTTTTGTATTATTAAATTTTTATAATCTTGTAAATATTACTTATAATAATTATGTATATTAAAATTAGAATAAAAGCCTAAATAAAATACAAAATAAAAATACCTACATAAAATACACAGGTATTATACCTATATACATACCTATACAATACCTACTTATATTTTATTTAACATACAAAACACATTAGAAAAATAAAACAAAAATATATTTATGTGTATAAAAGTATTTTATGATTTTATAAAATACTAAATAAAAATAATAAAATTAAAATACACAAAATAAAAATAAAGGAATAAAATATATAGATAATATACCTATATAGGGTATAAAAAGTAACTTGTAAAAATATATCTCATAAAAATAATTAAAAATCAGACTAAAATACTATATAAAATAATAAATATTTTTTATTTTATAACCATAATTTAATAAAATCATTTTTGATTTTTAATTGAATTTTTAAACCTTTTTTAGGACCTTTTTCCTGGTTGGTCCACGTGGACCAACCAGGGGGCAGTCGCAGTTGACCTCGGTCAACTGTCTGCCCTAGGTCCTGTAGCACGTGTCAGGCCCATGTTTGACCCCAACTTCTTGATTTTTTCGAGGACCCCTCGTTGCTCTTCTCATGATGAATCCTCTGTGACTTTTTCTCCTCGATCTCCCAACAAACACGCCTAGGTGTTTCCTCGGCGAATGGATCAAAGATCTGACCGCTATCCCTCGTTCAAGGACCCCTATCGTCAACACTACAAAACCAAGCCCTTGACTTCATTCGAATTTTTGAACCCCATTCTTGGTCTCTCTCGTGCCCCTTTGATTCCAATCGAGTCCTGGAGGTGACAGCTCCAAGACCAACTCGTCCAGGAGGCGGAGCAGCGTGGCCTAGGGCGTTCCACCACCTCCGGCCATACCCCGTCGAGGTACCCTCAACCTCGGTCCCCCAGGCCCTTGAGGTGTATTTATTCACCTTCATTTCCCTTGCATTTGATCCGTCGTAGTTTTAGGATCAAAAACCCCAAGGAATTCGCAAGTTCCGTCACTTAAATCACTCAGATCGCTCACCTCGCCGGAGTGCACCTCCGGTCGAGCTTCGCTCCGCCGATTCGCCTCATCGCACCCATCCCGCGGGGCTCAGGCAGTTTGCCCTGGGTCCTTTCACCTTTCTTTTGCAGGTCCTGGGCCCTAAATCGCATCTGGGGCTCGTTTTGGAGGCGGCGGCGAGGTACCTGGAGCCCTTGTGATCCGGCGACCTCGCGCGAGCCCTCTGGCCTCCGTCGGAGATTTCTGGAGCTACCAGCACGTTGTGGACCACCGTAGGAGCATCGGACACCATTTTGGAGCGCAAAGGAGCGGCGGAGGAGGGAGATCGACGTCTGGGAAACTCGCCTCCCCGCGAGTTCGTCCCAGTTCTTCGAGACCCCTTCGCATCCGTTGGATCTTGAAGGCGGCTCAGATTCCACGGCGATCGTCCGATTGTCAGAGCCAGCCCACCGTCGGATCTCATCTGAGATCTAATCTCAGACGTCCAGGCCGAAGCATCATCGGAGGCCCGCGCGTCGCCACGTGTCAAGTGAATGGCCCACCGCCGTTCGATCTCCTGAGCGAGGGATTTTTGCAAGTATACCCTCGTGACTTTTGTAATTTTCTTTTAGTCCTGAAACTTTAATTAGTAGTTTAAAATTTTTGTAAAATTTACAAAGAGACCCTCGGACTTTATGTATTTGCAGATGGGTCCTCTACCACGTCACCTCACGTGACATGTTCACGTGAGGTGCGGGCATTTTGCATTGAGGCCCTTGGCCTGTTGGTTATTTCGTTTTAGTACCAGGAGATTCAGTTTAAGTGTTAAACTTTTGGAAATATTGCATATTAGCCCCCGGAGGTTTTTGGAATTACTCTTAGGTCCCTGCCAGGCGCGTGCAAGTCACGCGCCCTGGTGGACTTTTTACACTGAGACCCCTACGGGTTTTAGGATTTGTATTTGGTCCATAAACTCAAATATCCAGTACAATATTTTGTGGAAAATTGCATGTATACCCCTGGACTTTTGTGTATTTGCATATATACCCCTGCTAGGCTGTGACATTTTTGTCAACTTGTCTGATTTATTTAAGGCACCATTTTAATTCGAAAAATTCTCAAAAATTCAAGTTAAGCTCATGTTCACTTGCACCTTCACGCCATATTTTTAGTTTTTGATTTTATTGCATTTTTATATTTATTAAAAACCAAAAACTTACCATTTCAGTACTGTTTAACTTAGAAAATACTAAAAAAATATTAAAATACCTCGAAAAAATCCAAAAAAATTCCCTACTGTCTATTTCAACTATTTTAGTGTCAATTCAGAAATCACTAAAAATCTCGAAAGAAAAACCTTAAAAATTTGAAAATACCTAAAAACTTCAAAAAATCCTTAAAAATTATAGAAAATTCCAAAAATTGCAAACTCGATTCCTGTAGGTTCTATACTTTATTATCTTTATTTTAAAATTAGTTGGGAAATTTTTGGGGCTTTTTGATATTTTTAAGTTCTATTTTACCTTCAGCCAGTAGCTAATTCCCTGTTTTCCTTTATTTTGCTATTTAAAAATATCAAAAATATTTTGAAAAATACCCAAAAATCACAAAAACAGTAAAAAATCATAAAAATACCAAAAATATTTCATTCCTGAATTTTTGGCTATTTTGCATATTTTTATAAATATTGTAGCACCTCTTTTATTACCTTGTTTATATATTCCAATATTGAAAAAAAAAGAAAATAGAAAAATATAAAATATAAAATTGAAAAAATTAGAAAATTAAAAATCAAAATACAAAATTAAAAATTCAATTAAAAAATATATAAATTAAAAACCTACAAAAATCCTTGCATTGCATAGTGTAGACAACACTTCACGCTCACTCACACACATTAGTTTGCTCTACCCTGTTTGCTCCATGTGTTTGAACTCTCTGCATACTTGCTTGCTATACATCTTTTATGTAGAGTTAAAAATAAATTTTAACTTCACATTGCTTGTCATTGCTTGATATCTATAGTGTGGGTTAATTGTTGATTGAATCCAAATTTTGAGTGGTCAACACTTCGACCGTGTTCCCGCCTTGTGTGGAATACAAGACCGATCGATTTTTGAGTTTATCAAATGGCGTCGTTGCCGGGGAGCAACAACGAGTAGTTCATATTTTTATCTGATTGTGTTTGTTGTCTTCAATATGGCTTGCTCTTTTATCTCTCTTGTTTTTGATATATACTGTTGAGCTTTCTGACATTCTTTTTCTCGTCTTCTTGCGAGGGACCGCAGAGCGAGGTGGATCGCCTAGGGGATCCGAAGCATCCTTGGGAAGCGGAGCCGGCTATTCTTAAGCCAAGCCGGCAGGAGAGAGCAGGAGGAGAGAGAAAGAGTAGTAGTTAGCTTGCATTTTCTTTTTGTGAGAGAGTGCTTATTAATTTGTAATAATACAGGGACTTGGACTCTCAGACTTCCGAGCCTAATTTCTGGGTGTTTGTTCACTCGGGGGCTCACCGCGGTTTTCATCGCGTTTTTCGATTGTCATTTTCCGGTTTTGTTTTCATTTTCATTTCTTTTGTGGATTGAGCCCTTAGTTGTAGGCTTGCTTGTTCGATTAGATTAGGTCCAAACACACTAATAACCTTTGCATGTTCCTATAGATCGTATTTGGACTTATTCTAATTAAACAGTTAGTCATTAGTCTTCGATCCGTGCGCCCGAGCTCATCCCGCCAAGCGCTTCTCCTAAACTCGATGTGTCGAGAGAAGGAGGGGTGAGTCTAGACCGGACCTTAGGATTGGAGATCAGTGATTGACTCGTGGTTCTTAACGCTAGAAGTTGCCTGCCTTACGATGATTTCCGCATTGCATACCGGCATGTAGATTAGGTTTATAAAATTCTGCTTTGCATCCCGCATGGAGAGAGCTGGGATTCGCTGTAAGTCTTCTTACTTTGCATCCATCATTTAGGCACAAAGGTGAGATTTCCACCTTTGTGTCGACTTGCATTGACTTTTCCGACTCTATTCTCCCTCTGTTTTTGGATAAAGTGGGATCAAGAAAATACAAAAATCGTTAGGCTCTTATATGAATCAACTCAAAAGAAGCGATAACAGCAAAAAAATTAAAAAAGGGACTGCTAAGAAAACCTTGACCAAAAATAAAATTGGTAATTGGATTCATTGATTGGGGAGAGTCACACCCTCACTTGTATTCAGGTTGCATGGGAAGGTCTCCTTCCAAGTGAGCAGAGTGCTTCGTAAGGACTAGAGCCCAAATCCCAGCTTGTGGCTGCCTTGTGTATCGCCTGGATTTCCGAAGTATTGGCGCTACTATTGTACGTAGGCGAGTAGGGCTTGGTCGCCATTGGTGACTCACTATTGTGTAAGAACCGACCTTGTTCGAAGTACAGAGCATAGGCCACGCCTTCACGGGTGTGTCTGTCTCACCGTCTGCGTCTGAGTAGGATCTTGCATGCTCACGGGTGATTCTGTTGCGAGCGAGATCCGAAGTATCGGTTTCACCTATTGGCTTCCTCTCTCTTATTCTTTAGCTGAGTAGGGATCCAGGAAGGGTTACAAGGACCTTAAAAAGCGCAAGCTACAGGTTACACAGGAGGAGGACAAGTACGGGAATACTTTTCCGGCAGTACTCTCTCCTTTAGGTGTAGCGCTCTAAGGACTCGTTACAAGATAAATTCTGAATTCAAGCTAAAACTGACAAGATAAAAGCTGAACCTTCACGGCTTCACGTGTTGAGTTGATGAACTTACCCCTGCTTTGTGTTTGATTGCTAGTTATATTTAGGTCAAGATCAAAAATACAGCACAATTGTGTGCAATTTTGCTTCTCATTTCTTCCTTCTTCTTCTGCATTCACCTTTCTCTTCCTAATAATCAAGATGATGGGACGGAGGTCTCTTAGGCCGACCTTGTCGGCGCCGCTATCCAGCACTCCTCCTCATTCATCTAGGACAACCTCGGAGAGTCCGCTCTCCGAGCCCGAGCTTACTTCCACCCTGTTCCCCCTCGACCACCCTTCTCATTCCCCTTCCATCAGTCCAAGAGTCTCACATTTTAGTGCATCGCAGAGTTCGGAACATTTGATGGCACCTGAGATGGGTTCTTTTGCTTTTTTAGAGAACCCAGACATGGCTGACATAGGAGAGCACCCAGATGACCATGATCACCCCCCTTTCTTATTCGATCAAGCGGCCATCAACAATTCCTTGCTAGCATCCCTGGAGACAATGCAGAGGCAGATCCGAGACCAGGGAACCTTCATGGGTGATCTCATGAGAGAAATTGCACAGATGAGAGAAAACCGACCTGGGGGCGGTGGCGGTGGTGGAGGAGGAGGAGGACCTGATGCAGGAGGATGTGATCCCGACGCTGAGAGACCGCCACAGACTATCATGAGGGAATTTCACAATCCAGCAGCATCCCTCACTCACCGTAGGATCAGAGTCCCGCCTATCGATGGAGATTTCGAGCTTCGGCCCCATACCATTCAGCTTCTACCCAAATTCCATGGGTTGCCGACCGAAGAGCCACACCTCCACCTCCAAGAGTTCGAAATGATCTGCAGCACAATCCATGATAGGCTGATGACCGAGGACACAATCAAGATGATCGCCTTTCCTTTCTCCTTGGTTGACAGAGTCGCATACTGGCTCAAACATCTAGGGCGATTCATCGACACTTGGGCAGATCTCCGCACCGCGTATTTGAAGAAGTACTACCCTCTCGGCCGGACTAATGCAGCTAGAGCGATGATCAGCAACTTTGTCATGATCCCAAATGAACAATTCCACGAAGCATGGGATCGATTCAGAGAGCTCATTGATTGGTGTCCACATCACGATATCTCCAAGCCCAATCTAGTTCAGAGCTTCTTTTGTGGGCTGACACCGGAGTTGCAGGGGCTTGTCAACGCCTCTTGCGGTGGGTCCTATTTATCAAAGGGTGAAGACGACGTTTGGGCCATCTACGAAGGCATGGTAGAGAACTCAACTATGATGGCCCAAGCCCGTGTTTATACACAACAGAAGCCCCTGCAAGGAGCGGGATCATTCCAGAGGATCGCCCGCATCGATGCCGGTCCTTACACTTCATCGGCAGCCGCAGCCCAAGTCGAATCAGCCGCAGCCGACATGGGCATAATCAGTGAGAAGTTGGACCGTCTTGAGATCCTCGAGAAGAAACAGATGCAAGGCATGGTCCAGATGGACCACATTGCTAAGACAATGAGTGACCTGAAGACGCAGATCCTTTGCATCCAGGAGGAACAGGCTTCTTCCCAGCAGCCTCCCAGGTCATGGGCTGACACCAGCAGTAGCAGCTCCAACCAACCTTCTGCCTCGTACCGCCAGGTTAACCACATCCAGGCAGAGCCGGTTCCACTGCTACAGTACTACCCAACACAGCCGCCATCTCAGGATACTCAGATGGTGGTCTATCAGCCGGAGCAGCCACTGGCAGTTCTTCCTCCACCCTCCTTTGAGCAGGAACCATTGATGGAAGTCAATGGGATTTGGTACGACCGGTACCCTCAGCCTGGGATTTGTCGCGATCACCCAGGATTCCATTGGGGCAACGGTGGCTCCTCATCTCAGCAGCAGAATCCAGCTCAAGGACAGTAGAGCAGCCAGCAACCACAGCAGCAGCAGCAGCCCCAATATGCCCAGCAGCAACAGTACCAGCAAGGTCCTCGTCCCGCCTATCAGGGACAGCAGTGGAGGCAGTGTCAGTAGCCTCATCAGTCATATCCCCATCCTCCCCAATACCAGCAGTATCAGCAGCGGCAACCTCATTTCCTGCAAGGGAACCCATCCGGTTCTCAGGCCCCGACTTTTGAGAACCCGGCTTTAGACGATCTTGCCCGCTTGCTCTTCGAACAGCGAGCATCCTTCAGGCAAGAAATGGATGAATTCTGGCAGGAGATGAGGGAAATCATCAAAGGCAATGCCGCCATACCCGCTCAGATTGAACCTAACCCGAACAATCTGAAAAGGAAGTCTGAGCAGGTAGAGTTTACAGAGGACACCTCTCCTAGTGACTATTTGAGTGACATATCTCTTTCTTTGTATGATGATGATTTTGTGACTACTAGGAACGGTAGGATGCCAGCCAGCGGTGCCTCTTCTGAGCGACAACCACAAGCTGAACCAGGAGCGCCAGAGGAGCAGAGTAGCGGTGCTGATGCCGCTAATGATGATGTTGAAGACGGTGGTGCTGAGGCCACCAATGATGGAGATCCAGGCGACGGTACTGAGGCTGTCATGAGACAAGATGCAGACGGTGGTGCTGAGGCCACCAGTTTGGATGCAGAGCCAGAGCGCGGTGCTGATGCCGCGAAGACAGGCGCCGGTGTTGGCACTGAGGCCACCACATCTACTTTTATTGAGCCTCCCTCTGTGATGTTACCACCCTTTGTATCTATGGACTGTGGTAACAAAAAGAAAAACAAAAATATGAGTAAAGGAAAGGTTTATGTTCACATTGCGGATCCATATGTGTTGAATGGTGATGATGGTATGGATTCTCCTCTTTCACATGCACAGGGACCTATTCCTAGTCCTCCATCTGTGGAGGCCCCTACCATCCCCTTCCCTGAGGCACTCCGCCGGGCGAAGGGGAACAAAAGAGAAAATCCCAAAAAAGAGCAACATGTAGAGTTCAGCAATCAGATGATAGACAGATTCCATATTCAACTGACTCTACAGGAAGCACTTGAGCACATCCCCCTCTTCAAAAAGAACTCGAAAGAGAAGACTACCGTCCGCAGGAAGAGGAGGAACCACAGAGACCATATCCATGTGCTCACTCATTCCACTTGCTACACAATTCAGAACAAGCTGCCAGCCAAGCGACCAGATGCAGGAGCTCCCTATGTCAGATGCGAGATTCAGGAGCAGCAGTTTGATTGTACTCTGTTAGACAGCGGCTCTTCAATCAACTTCTTCCGGCAGCCTTACTCGACCGATTTGAGTTTGGTCCTCTACTTAGGAGCAGGACAGTCCTTCAATTTGCTGATAGGTCAACTAAGAGGCCGAAGGGGTTATTGAAAGACGCGGTCGTTACCATTCAGGGCCTGAAATTTCCCGTGGACTTCATTGTGTAGGACATGGAGATCCCTGAGTCGGTAACCGATGCCCCCATTATACTCGAGCGTCCATTCTTGGCCACAGCCAAGGCGGTGACCGATCATGATAGTGGGAAGGTGTGTTTTCACGTAGAGGGCGAAACCATACAAATAGAGACGATCAAGGAAACCAGAGCCAAAGAGCTAGAATGCTTGGAGCAGTCAAGCGAAGCCGCACAGATGACAGAGGAAGAGCTAGACATCCACCGGGAGTGTGATTTTGTGATGACTGATGATGAATCCAACTGGATAGATCCTATAGCACAGACCCTCGCCTTGCCTACAGATTCACCATATCTAAAGCTTATGGCAGTCGATAGCCTGGAGAGCACACTCCTGGACGAGGATACACCTGAGGCTGACAGTGTTGGGATGAGTGGTGGAGATGATTTTCAATCTTGTTCATCTTCTTCTGATCCCTCGGATTCAGACATTGATTGGGATGATTTCGATGACTATTTGCCATGTCTGATTCCTTCTGAGCCAACAGACATGACAGAGTGCGAGCCAGTGCAGTTTATTGATGATTCAGCAGGCCGCCCTTCGTCAGAGAATCATGCAGAGCGAGAGTTCTCACATGCAGACCTGGTCTCCTTCACACAGACATATCAGAAGCCATATCTGCCACCTCCCAGTTGTCCATAACTGAAACCTCTGTCGCAGTCGTTGAAGTATAGATTCCTTGCGGGTGAGCCAGATATGCACCCAGTCATTATCTCGGCGGGTTTGACTGGAGAACAAGAATCTCTTCTGATGGAGATTCTTGAAAGAAACCGCAAGGCAATAGTTTGGAGTATAGCTGATCTCCAGGGGATTAGTCCGGCTCTGTGCTCCCACCATATCTATCTTGAGGATGACGCTAGGCCGTCGCATGAGTTCCAACGACGGTTGAACCCGAATCTTCGAGATGTGGTTATGAAAGAAATTTCAAAGTGGTGGAGCGCCGATTTTATCTACCCCATCTCCGACTCTAAATGGGTTAGTCTGTTACATGTGGTGCCCAAGAAGACGGGTATCACCACAGTTGTGAACGAGTCTGGAGAGGAGATCGCTACCCGAGTACCCACTTCTTGGAGGGTCTGTGTGGACTACAGACGATTGAATGAGGCCACCAAGAAGGATCATTTCCTTCTACCCTTCATTAATCAGATTATCGAACGGCTAGCTGGGAAGAGTTATTATTGTTTTCTTGACGGGTACTCCGGATATAATCAAGTGGCCATTGCGCCCGAAGACAAGGAGAAAACAACATTCACCTATCTGTTTGGGACGTATGCTTTCAGATGGATGCCCTTTGGTCTATGTAACACCCCGGTGACATTCCAAAGGTGCATGTTATCCATATTCTCGGACATGGTGGGTGACTATTTATAGGTCTTCATGGATGACTTCTCGGTCTATGGCGACGGGTTCGATGCTTGTCTTGACTACCTAGACCGTGTGCTTCAGCGCTATATTGAGGTCAACCTCGTATTGTCTTGGGAGAAGAGTCACTTCATGGTGACTCAAGGGACGGTCCTTGGTCATATCATCTCCAACAGGGGCATGGAGGTCGATCCGACCAACGTGGATATCATCAGAAAACTCAATCCACCATCCAATTTGCACCAGTTGCGGTCTTTTCTGGGGCATGTCGGTTTCTACCGACGGTTCATCCAGGAATTCAATCGTATTGCCCGACCGCTTACTGATTTGCTGACGAAAGATACCGAGTTCATTGTCAATGATAAGTGTCTTGCGTCTTTTGAGACTCTCAAAGATATGGTTGTTTCAGCTCATGTCCTTCAGCCACCCGATTGGTCTCTCCCGTTCGAGATCATGACGGATGCTTCAGATTTCACCGTTGGGGCTGTACTTGGATAGAGGAGGGATGATTTACCATTTGCCATTCACTACGCCAGCCGGACTTTGGATGCCGCTCAGCGGAATTACACTGTGACGAGAAAGAGATGCTGGATGTAGTCTTTGCTTTGGATAAGTATCGATCTTATATTCTCGGATCTAGAGTGACTATTTATACAGATCACACCGCCATCCGGTACTTAATGGCCAAGAAGGATGCCAAATCACGCTTTATCAGATGGATCCTTCTGCTCTAGGAATTTGATATTGAGATTAAGGATAATCCTGGAGTCAAAAATGTGGTGGCGGATCATCTCTCCATATTGGAGAATCTTGAGGAATCTGAGCCCAGCGCACCTATCACAGAGACGTTTCCAGATGAGGCAATTTTGGCTGTCACCTCACTCCCGTGGTATGCTGACATTGTGAACTACCTTGTCGCCAAGACGGTCCCACAAGGTTGGCCCAGGCAGAAACTCGAGACCTTCCTGGCGAAGGCCAAGTTTTACCATTGGGAGGATCCCGTCCTTTATCATGAAGGAGGGGACAGCATCTGGAGGAGGTGCATTCCTCAAGAAGAGTAGCATAGCGTCCTCACATACTACCACAAGCTTGAGGCAGGAGGACATCATTCTGGAAAAAGGACAGCACAGAAGGTGCTTCAATCCGGCCTACAGTGGCCTACTCTCTTCAAGGATTCTGATGAGTTCGTGAAGAGATGTACTGACTGTCAGAAAATGGGAACCTGCGGACAGAGAGACATGATGCCCATGCAACCCATTCACTTCTGTGAGGTTTTTGATGCATGGGGAATTGATTTCATGGGCCCATTTCCTAAGAGTCAGGGATTCAAGCATATTTTGCTCACTATGGATTATGTCAGCCGATGGGTTGAGGCCATCCCCGCCCGAGCCGCAGATGCTAAAACCGTATGCAAATTTTTGAGGAAAAATATCATTTCACGGTTCGGGGTACCGAGAGTCTTGATTTCAGACGGGGGGTCTCACTTCATCAATGACAAGGTTAGGGCCCTTGCAGACGAGTTCGGCATTGACCATCGGGTTGCCACACCGTATCACCCTCAGACTAATGGTTTTGCCGAAATATCGAACCGGGAGATAAAAACTATCTTGCAGAAAGTTGTCCGCCCAGACCGAAAGGATTGGTCACAGCTTTTGGACTCGGTCCTGTGGGCCTATCGGACTTCTTTCAAGAATTCATTGGGGACATCTCTTTTTCGACTCGTTTATGGCAAGCCATGCCATTTGCCAGTGGAGATCAAGCATAAATCCTTTTGGGCAGTCACTGAGTAACCGTTAGATCCCGAGAGCATAGGAGAACAGAGAAGAGCAGAATTGGTAGCCCTGGAAGAACTGAGAGATACAGCCTTTTCCAACAGCCTACAGTACAAGGAGAAAGTGAAGACATGGAACGATTCGCATATCAGCCATAAACAGTTTGAGCCAGATCAGATAGTATGGTTGTTTGATTCTAGGCTGAAATTATTCCTAGGGAAATTACAGAGCAAGTGGAAAGGTCCGTATGTGGTTAGGAAGGTACATGACAATGGCAGTATTGACATATCTGAACCGTCATCTTCCTCTACCTTCTGTGTCAATGGTCAACGCCTGAAACTTTATCTAGATCATGATCCACCGACCATTGACGTTGTCCCCATTCTTCTGGTATGAGATGTGTTCTTTGACTCATATCATCTGCATCTCATATTTGGTGATCACTTCCATCTTCTGCTGTACAGATCATCTGTCTATATCATGCTTTCATCTGTCAACCTCTTTTTTTCTTTTCTTCTTTTCTTCTTTTCCTTTTCTATTTTCTTTCTGTATCAAAAAGGTGCCATCCTTGTAGACAGTTTTCCATACTTAGGACGTACTTTATCCTAAGTATAGGGGATGTGCACCCCGAGTTTTTCATTCATTTTGATCCTCTCCATTGTCTCCTCTTCTTGTCTATACTTAGGGATATCTTACCCTAAGTATAGGGGGATACAATCTGAGTACGATCTGTTCATTCCCACCCTTGACCCTCCCTGCGTTGTGTACAGACTGCTATACTTAGGATTATTTGATCCTAAGTATAGGGGGGACGGTCAACTTCTTATTGGTTCATTCATTTATTCTTTAGACTTGTCTATACTTAGTACGAGTTATGTCTTCTCTTTTCTCTCTGATCTATGAGGATATAGCTCAAGCTAAGTATAGGGGGGTCGTATATACTATGTATATACTTTAGCCATAACTCGTACTTTCGTATTTTCCTAATAATATGGCTAATTATTCTTTAAAATTCATTAAAATCCTTAATAAAAAGATGTTTTGTTCCTCAAATTCTTTTAGTATTTACTGATTAATAAATCAGGTGAAAATATTTTTTGCAAAATGTTTGAAAAATAGTTTGAAAATCTTTGTGAACATTTATTGAAAAACTATTTTGAAAATGTTTTGTTACATGTTTTCAACCTGTGTAAAAATGTGTGGTTTGCAAAATCTATTTTCTTTGTGTGAAATAAAATGTTTGAAAAATGATTTGCAAATGGTTTGAAAAATGGTTGCAAAAATATTTGAAAAATCTATAGATACTATTTTGAAAACCTTTGCAAAATGATTTTCAAATGTGTGTACATGTTTGTAAAATGTTTGTAAAAATTATTTTGGACTAGAGTTTTCAAAAATTCTTTGAAAAACATGTGTCAAATAAGTTTGAGGAATATATGAACATTTCACCAAAACCCACTATGTACTTATATAAAATTGAGCACTTACCCTGTAAATTCTTAAAATCCACTTCTTTTAAATATAAGAAGCACTCCCGTGTAAATATTTTAACCTAGTTTTCAGCCAAAATCTTTTGTTTTCAAAAATCCCAAAAACATTTGCAAAATTAAAATCCAAAAACATTTGAAAAATCTTTTGAAAAAGACAGAAAAATGCATCTGCATATGCATCATCTTTCCAAAAAATCCATAAAAAGTTCAAAATCTTGAAAATTGCATCACAAAAATATTTTCTGCACAGCATTTGCATAGCATTCGCATTTTTCGGATTGAGTTTGATAGTTGAACGAGTCTAATAAAATCCGAAGATTAGAGCTTGAATTGGACCTTAAAATCTACCTAATAACAGGAATCTTATAGGAACTGGGCTTGAGGTACTTCAGGTCTAGTTGACTTAATTCTTTGAGGATTACGAGACTTGGTTCAATGGATTCTTGACTGCCTAAGTAGAGTATTTCGGAGCACACGCATGACTCTTTTGATAATGACCTAACTTGGACACCTGCACCTTTCACATGGCTCGACCCAGTTGGAGGGGTGAGGGGATTGGATTTGCCAGTATGAGACGCACACAAGTGGAAACACTTGTCCTCCTCTAGGGAGGGAAGTGCACCCCAACCCATCCAGTGATGAGGAATTCTAAAGACAGGAGAGTGTGGGTTGCAATAAAGCTTCAAAAGAGGGATAGTCTACTGGCTCAAGAGGAAAAACTCCTTATGTAAATGCTGCTGTGAATAGTCTTTCGAAAAAAAATGTTCAGGCATGTACAAAAATAAAAAGCCTGCAAAGTATGTACAAATGTTGTAAAATCAATAAGCAAGCTCGAGTTCCAAAGTCAAATATGTGAGCCTGCAGCAGGATGACTTGACTACACTGGTCTTGCATCCCAGGATAGGTAGCTACACTGGCTACCGTCCATTCTTCTCTTCACCCCCTCCTCTTGAGCTGGTTGCCACTTGAACTTAGAAGGGAATACCCCGCTCCTCGAGGATGGAGTTATTGGATTGGGGAATCATTGGGTTGTCGTACTGGAGAAGTCAGTCTCTTTGTCATTCTAGTTGGGGAGAGCCACCATCACTTACACTGTATGAGTCAGATTCATAGTCGTAAGAGTTTGCGTATGAGTTGAAGTATTTTCGACCTGGCTATTGAGGAGACTTGGACAGAGTTTTGGGATTCTTAGGGACTGTTGGATTTCAAATCCGGTTCTCACTAAGGTTCTGCCCGCACTAAAATTACAAAGGTCCGACTTAAGCTCCAAACTTTGATTTTGAGATGACAAGTTTTGATAACCAAATAAAATCCAAGTTCTTCTTTTTCTCTTCTTTCTTTTCTTTTTTCACTTATTGAATAAGTGTTTGCTAGGGACTAGCAAAGGTAAAGTATAGGGGGATGATGAATTCATATTTCATCATCTTTATTCTATCATTTTGTCACCAAAAACCCTAGCAAATGCCTGTAAATAGCAATAAATACACCATCTTAGCATTCATGCATGTACCTGTAAATAGTGTATAAAATATTGTAATTAAAGCCAAAATTATAGAATAAATAAGAGAAAAGAAAAAGAATAAAATATTGTAAATATTTTATGACCCGAAACCCCGAGACCTAGGCATCTTGATGAATAGGTCGACCAGGAATAAAGTAGGGGGAGATAAGGGTCAAATACCTATACTATTCTATTCATTCTTTATTCATTTTGGGACCTATTTTTGGTTCCACTTTTTATACATCAAATAAAGAAATTTTGTACATGAAAGTTGTAGATAATTTTGTACAGAAAAATACAAAATTGATTTCACTAAAAAATAATACACAGATAAAAAATTATGGTCTGAATAAAAATCCAGAATCCCAACTTCCCAGACCCGTGTCTCACAAATGAAAACTCCAAATGCAACAAACTCGCCTTTAATTGTATATAGAATAAAATAAGCTATTTAACGGCTATGGTTTCGCATTTGGCGGAGCTACGGTTTGAAAGTTGAGTTTTGGACCCTCATTGTATATTTGTACTGATTAAAATATTCAATTTATTTTTTATTCATTATTTTTGTATTATTAAATTTTTATAATCTTGTAAATATTACTTATAATAATTATGTATATTAAAATTATAATAAAAGCCTAAATAAAATACAAAATAAAAATACCTACATAAAATACACAGGTATTATACCTATATACATACCTATACAATACCTACTTATATTTTATTTAACATACAAAACACATTAGAAAAATAAAACAAAAATATATTTATGTGTATAAAAGTATTTTATGATTTTATAAAATACTAAATAAAAATAATAAAACTAAAATACACCAAATAAAAATAAAGGAATAAAATATATAGATAATATACCTTTATAGGGTATAAAAAGTAACTTGTAAAAAAATATATCTCATAAAAATAATTAAAAATCAGAATAAAATACTACATAAAATAATAAATATTTTTTATTTTATAACCATAATTTAGTAAAATCATTTTCGATTTTTAATTGAATTTTTAAACCTTTTTAGGACCTTTTTCCTGGTTGGTCCACGTGGACCAACCAGGGGGCAGTCGCAGTTGACCTCTGTCAACTGTCTGCCCTAGGTCCTGTAGCCCGTGTCAGGCCCATGTTTGACCCCAACTTCTTGATTTTTTCGAGGACCCCTCGTTGCTCTTCTCATGATGAATCCTCTGTGACTTTTTCTCCTCGATCTCCCAGCAAACACGCCTAGGTGTTTCCTTGGCGAATGGATCAAAGATCTGACCGCTATCCCTCGTTCAAGGAGCCCTGTCGTCAACACTACAAAACCAAGCCCTTGACTTCATTCGAATTTTTGAACCCCATTCTTGGTCTCTCTCGCGCCCCTTTCGATTCCAATCGAGTCCTGGAGGTGACAGCTCCAAGACCGACTCGTCCAGGAGGCGGAGCAGCGTGGCCTAGGGCGTTCCACCACCTCCGGCCATACCCCGTCGAGGTACCCTCAACCTCGGGCCCCCAGGCCCTTGAGGTGTATTTATTCACCTTCATTTCCCTTGCATTTGCTCCGCCGTAGTTTTAGGATCAAAAACCCCAAGGAATTCGCAAGTTCCATCACTTAAATCACTCACATCGCTCACCTCGCCGGAGTGCACCTCCGGCCGAGCTTCCCTCCACCGATTCGCCTCATCGCACCCATCCCGCGGGGCTCAGGCAGTTTGCCCTGGGTCCTTTCACCTTTCTTTTGCAGGTCCTGGGCCCTAAATCGCATCTGGGGCTCGTTTTGGAGGCGGCGGCGAGGTACCTGGAACCCTTGTGCTCTGGCGACCTCGCGCAAGCCCTCCGACCTCCGCCGGAGATTTCTGGAGCTACCATCACGTTGTGGACCACCGCAGGAGCATCGGACGCCATTTTGGAGCGCAAAGGAGCGGCGGAGGAGGGAGATCGACGTCTGGGAAACTCGCCTCCCCGCGAGTTCGTCCTAGTTCTTCGAGACCCCTTCGCAGCCGTTGGATCTCGAAGGTGGCCCAGATTCCATGGCGATCGTTTGATTGTCAGAGCCAGCCCACCGTCGAATCTCATCTGAGATCTAATCTCAGACGTCCAGGTCGAAGCGTCATCGGAGGCCCGCGCGTCCACGTGTCAAGTGAATGGCCTACCGCCGTTTGATCTCCTGAGCGAGGGATTTTTGCAAGTATACCCTCACGAATTTTGTAATTTTCTTTTAGTCCTGAAACTTTAATTAGTAGTTTAAACTTTTTGTAAAATTTACAAAAAGGCCCTCAGACTTTATGTATTTGCATATGGGTCCTCTGCCACGTCACCTCATGTGACCTGTTCACGTGAGGTGCTGGCATTTTGCATTGAGGCTCTTGGCTTGTTGGTTATTTTGTTTTAGTACCAGGAGTTTCAGTTTAAGTGTTAAACTTTTGGAAATATTGCATGTTAGCCCCCGGAGGTTTTTGGAATTACTCTTAGGTCCCTGCCAGGCGCGTGCAAGTCACGCGCCCTGGTGGACTTTTTACACGGAGACCCATGCGGGTTTGAGGACTTGTATTTGGTCCATAAATTCAAATATCCAGTATAATATTTTGTGGAAAATTGCATGTATACCCCTGGACTTTTGTGTATTTGCATATATACCCCTGCCAGGCTGTGACATTTTTGTGAACTTGTCTGATTTATTTAAGGCACCATTTTAATTCGAAAAATTCTCAAAAACTCAAGTTAAGCTCATGTTCACTTGCCTTCACGCCATATTTTTAGTTTTTTTTATTTTATTGCATTTTTATCTTTATTAAAAACCAAAAACTTGCCATTTCAGTACTGTTTAGCTTAGAAAATACCAAAAAAATATTAAAATACCTCAAAAAATTCCAAAAAAATTCCCTACTATCTATTTCAACCTATTTTAGTGTCATTCCAAAAATCACTAAAAATCTCAAAAGAAAAACCGTAAAAATTCAAAAATACCTAAAAACTTCAAAAAATTCTTAAAAATTACAGAAAATTCCAAAAATTGCAAACTCAGTTCTTGTAGGTTCTATATTTTATTATCTTTATTTGAAAATTAGTTTGGGAATAGTTTGGGGCTGTTTGATATTTTTAAGTTCTATTTTACCTTCAGCCAGTAGCTAATTCCCTGTTTTCCTTTATTTTTTCTATTTAAAAATACCAAAAATATTTTGAAAAATACCCAAAAATCACAAAAATAGTAAAAAATCATAAAAATACCAAAAATATTTCGTTCCTGAATTTTTGGCTATTTTTGCATATTTTTATAAATATTGTAGCACCTCTTTTATTACCTTGTTTATATATTCCAATATTGAAAAAAATAGAAAAATATAAAATATAAAATTATAAAAATTAGAAAATTAAAAATCAAAATACAAAATTAAAAATTCAATTAAAAATATATAAATTAAAAACCCACAAAAATCCTTGCATTGCATAGTGTAGACAACACTTCACACTCACTCACACACATTAGTTTGCTCTACCATGTTTACTCCTTGTGTTCGAACTCTCTGCATACTTTCTTGCTATACATCTTTTATGTAGAGTTAAAAATAAATTTTAACTTCACATTGCTTGTCATTGCTTGATATATATAGTGTGGGTTAATTGTTGATTGAATCCAAATTTTGAGTGGTCAACACTTCGACTGCGTTCCCGCCTTGTGTGGAATACAAGACCGATTGATTTTTGAGTTTATCAGGGAGCGATATAATAAGTTTAGATTTTAGTGACTCCACTCAATATACTAGCTATCCAGTCTTGATCCAAATGTTGGACATTGATCTAAATATGATTCGAATGCAATGAGAAGATTGAATATATTGTCTGACATGATCAGAAATCTCTGAGAGGTCTTCGAGATATGGATATGAGATTAGATCTCACTATCCAAGTCACAATATTGGCATATACAGTCGTCATGTCCTTATCTCCAAGTATCCACGGAGATGGCATGGTATTCTTAAAGGAGTTCAAGAATAGTTTCATTAGAGATAATATCTAAGCATTGAAAAATAAAGAGAAATGATGGTAGTTAAATTAGATTTAATTATCATAAGTAATATAGATATCATTCACATTATTTAGACATGTATAAAGAGACATTTAGATAATAAAATTAGATTTAATTATCATAGATAAGATTAATGTGGATAATAATATCCACAATAAGTGTTGATAATATGGATATGATCCACAATATAAGAGATAAGTAATGGTGAATAGGATTCTCAATTTAAATGCTAATGTGAATTAGATTTACATTTTATATAATTAAATGTGAATGTAATTTGCATTTAATTTGCGATGGTTGAATATGATTCATAAATATCAATGGCCTAATTATATTTCTCACAATAATTTAGTGGATATTCCTTGCTCGGATTGTTGCTTTGGATTGCGTGAAGTACGTGTCTCATCCATGTGTCTACAAGTGCTCTCCTTGTCGGATCGAACTTGAGACATGATGTCTCTTCTTTATAGACTCATAGATCACGATAACACTTCAAGGAGTAATCTTATTAATCGTATAATCTTGATGAAACGGCTTATGAGTATAAAATTTTTAAATTTCTGATGCACCATCAACCACTATGACTAGTCGACTTGGATCAGATGCGATCGATCTCCACGCTTCCATGATGCGCAAGGCATAATACCTTCACCTTCACATCAAAGACATCCAAGATGCGGAGAGGTAGAGGACAAGAAGAAAGGACAAGATCAGGGTGGGTGGGCGGGCCGCCTAGGGGATTGAATTGATTCGAGTGAAATAAGAAGGGGAGAAGAGATGACCATACATTTGTAGGTGGGAGGAACTTTAACGTCTGTCCTTGCAAAATCCATAAAGTATCTTGTGAGGATACATCCTCGAAGCGTCTTTGCTATAACTGCCTTTTTTACTTTTTTTTTCTCAAGTAATGGGAGTCCAGGAGGTCCTCTTTCACGATCACAGTAATAAGATAGAGTTTTGATTTCACGTGGCTCCTAGATTCGCTTGTATGGGAGAATGGAACAAGATGTGTTACATACAAGTCCTCCTAGAGGGAGGCAAGATATGGATCCTTAAGATTTAGTGTTAATGTTTGCCTACATGAGTATTCTCTCTAGTCACTTGGGTTCAATATACCTAGGGGTCCCTCATGATTCACGAAGTCTTTTTATATGGGTAAACTGCAATAATGCCCTTTGAAGGGATATCCAAAGGCGTGAGCTTTCTGACTTGTGTTGTACAGTTTAGTGCTTTTAGGTTAAAAAGTAAAAAAGCACATCCTGTCCTCGTATGGTAATCTGATGGCATTCAACTTTTTGTGTTGTACTACTCTGACTTGTGGTTCCGTACAATTTACCCAATATTTTTCTTAGGCAAAATTAAGTAACATAGGAGTCAACTATTCTCTTGGTGTGGATATATTTATATTTATCTTAACTTTCACTGTTATTTTATCCTACAAATTAGTAAAAAGTTGTGCGTAGAGATGAACTCGTGATAGTCTTCAATGGTAGGGTCGTAGAAGGGATCTAGAACATTGCATGAAGTTATACATATTGACGATGTATATTTAGTGGAATTTTTACATTTGTGTCCTTACAAACTATTGCAATATCACTTGTTAGATTGTGACTCCCTATGTAATCTATGTAAATAACATTTTATCCTTTCTTGTTGGTCAAATTTATTAACTTTGACATACAGCAAAATATTTTATAATACATTGTGGTCTATAAAACGTATGTTTTTACACTTTGATACCTATTATTAGTCAAAATCATTATATTTAACCATCTAAAGACATATGTAATAAGAATATTTATAAAATAACCTTAAATTATATGCTTTACTTTTCTAGCCTTCTTTACTCATCAGTACCATACTCGCCATAAACGGTGCTACTTCCCTTCATTGCATCGCGATTTCTCAACTAAGTTCTTTAGTTTTGTCATAAGTGAACTACGAGAATCGATGATCTCCTAGGTCATCTAATGAGAGACTTAGTATGAGAGAGAGAGAGAGAGATGGAGAAGATGGGAGAGAGAGAGAGAAGATGATGTTGGAAGAAGAAGATGAAGAATAAATACAATAATCTAAACACACAATTAAGGTCTATTTTAAGGATTGTTTTTTAAAGTTTATTATATTTGAATTCTCATATAGTCGAATATAACGATTTGACTAATAGTTAGGGCTAAAGTGGAATTATAAAAATTTACAATATTAAGCGTAATTATAAAAACTACAAGGACGAGAGTGTTATTGTAATATATTACATGAGCGCAATACATAAAAATAACTTTCTAATTAGATCATCAAGTAAAACGGTTTGCCTAACAATAGTTACAAAAGCTTTATAGGGATGGCAACGCTACTATAACAAAATTGTCCTAAGATAAGACAATGAATAATTTAATGTCGAGTTTTTAACGCTTGTGCCTCTCTTGGCTTTTGAAATATCGGTTGTGCTCCTCCCTTTTTGGAATATCATTTATACCCTACCTTCTTGCAGTTTTATAACTTGTGACCCTCAAGGTAATTGAACGGATGTTAACTTTTGGACTCAAGGATAATTAGACACAATACCTAGTGTAGATATGTTATTTTCGAAAAAAACATTAACATTTTCGTCTGTTACTCCACCTTATTCCCTAACATCGTCTTCTATCAAATCGATCTCCAACTCAAACCACACCGATCTCCTATAAATCCACCTCACTATCTCCCTCCCCACTTCAGTTATACCATCCATACTTCGTCATCCTCGATAAAATCATGGCTAAAGTGCCCATGCTCCTGCCTATATCATTCGCAACGGAGCTCCCTACCCCACTTCTTTCTTGTTCTTGAAGGATATGGAAAGATCCTTAAGTGCATCACCGAAGCGTGGTGATTGCATCATACACGATCGATAGCGACTAGTCATACTAGTTGCTCGGGCCAACGGAATTTAAAAAAAATGCGATGAAATCACATGATCCAAGAACACGCACTTCTCGAATCATTTCATCTAAACCACAAAGAGGAATTAGGGTTACCTCTTAAAGCATGGTTGTGATAGAAGTCTCTAAACGAAGAGACCTCCTGTCTCAAGTCCGACCTGACGGAAGAGACGCTTGCCAGCACGTTGATGAGACGTAGGCTTCTAACAATCCAAGATGATTATCCAAGCAACGAATCTTCTGATCGCGTCATATGAGATTTGATGTCTTCTTTACAAGATGGGCGTACTAAAGGAGACGGAGATCCATGAGCGGTTAAAGCATTGATACGATGGCGTGGCGACGACAGTGATTCTCTCTAGGGAACAAAGTGGACGGCTACTATGAGAGAGGGAGAGAGATGGGGTGTGTAGTAGGGGTGTAAACGGATCGAACCTGAGAGAACCTATATTTTTTAGGTTCGGATCGTTTATTTAATCGAGCCTAAACTTGTGTTCAGGTTCGGTTCGTTTATTTTCGAACTAAATCCGAATTGAACCTCTTTTTAAATGAATCGAACCTAAGCGAATATCGAACTTAAGAATTCTCTAATAAGAGGGAGTGAAAAGAAGAGAAATGGAAATATATGTTTGTATTTACAGTTAGAATAAATATTCATTTAGTTTTTTTCTTTATCTAACTCATCTTCATCTTTTGAAAAAAATAGATTAAAAAGGATTCATCTCTTTGAAAAAAGTATAATTATAATATATTTTATATCTATTCAGATGGGGATAATGAATAAGAATAATGTGGAGATATTCGATAAGTAATGTTTGTACTTGTTATGTTGATTTGAAGATAAAGAAGGAAAAGTACTAGACCATAGATGATAGATGTTGTAAACACGATGTGACTATTTATTTTTGGATAGTTTATACCGAGATAAAGCCTAGTTATCCCGTAAATATCTAGTTATCTCTAGACAAAATTCACTTACCCTGGGATAAAAACCACTCATCTCAAAATAAGTCCACTTCTACGGATAAGGATTTGTAAATGTGTATATGTGTATGTTTATCGAGCTTTTAACGAATCGAACCTGAGCGAACCTATGATTTTTAGGTTCGGTTCATTTATTTATTCGAGCCTAAACTTATGTTCAGGTTTGGTTCATTTATTTCCGAACCGAATCTGAATCGAACTTTTAGCAAACCGAACCTGAGCGAATATCGAACTTGAGAATTTTCTTACAACCCTAGTGTGTAGTATGAGAATGAGAGAGAGAGATTACCTAATTATTGTGTGTGTAAAAGAAAAGTTAGGGTTGCATCTTCTTTTATAATATTTTGGGAGTCCATGGATTCCAATCCGTGTGAAACACAAAATCAATGGTTGAGAATGATTTGTGTTTCAATTCAATGGTCATGGTTTTATTGTAAAAAATACAACAACAATTAATTTAGATTCAATTAAATATATATTGAAAAATCAACATAATTTAATTTGAATTAAATCAATTAGTATAGAAGTATTAGAAAGGAGGGCACCCCACCTTCCTAAAAAGGAGGAAACGGCCACCCTTGAGAACAAGTTAAAGGGTGGTCGTCCACCATCCATCAAATTTATGGTGTTGGCTCCTCTAATACTTCATATATATATTTACAACAACTTTTGTTGTAAATTAATTCACAAAAAATAATTCCAAATTAATTTTATGAATATTGTAATCATGTCATTAAATAATTATGAATCATATTCACACCCCAAAATAAAAAGTAAATTGTATTTACAATTAATTTCCAATGTGAATCTAATTCATATAATAATTATTTTGAATATACTATTTACAATAAGCTCTCTCTAATATATTATAAATCGCATTCATCATATATATAATATGGATAGTAATATCCACATTATGCATATCCTTGATAATTAAATCACATTTAATTATCTTGATCATCATTCTCGTGTATTTAAATAATATACATCACATTCACATTATTCATGATAATTAAATCACATTTAATTGTCAATTTCTTAGATGTTTGATTAAATCGAAGCCGTAAATCCAATCTCCTCATTACATCTGAATCACATTCAGATCAATGTACAATATTTGGACTAAGGTCGTAGTACTTCTCTACTGAGAGGACTCACTAAAATCCAGACATGTTTGATCACACTCTCAGAATGGAAGCATCATGGTTATACAATCATTTATGATCACATCACCCTCAGGTATTCCTAATACATGTACATCCTGCATACTGAAAGACTTAGAATAAACCCAAAGATTTAGATCAATTTAGATTATCTCCTTCATGATTTTATCATTAAGTTTTTCATTTGATCATTGGGAGTTGGTATCGATCATATACTTTCCAAAAGCATATATCATACCCAGGTATTGATCATATACTTTCCAAAAGAATATATCAAACCCACAAATTTAGTCAAGCTTCCAAAGCGAGACAATCGTGCACGGAATTTGATTCCCAATATCTCATGAGTGATCTCATGTCTTCCTGATCAGTAAAGAACATGTATGATCCCTTTGAAAAATCGTATTACTCATATGCCCTTGTATGCACACCAGCTTGCCGTTGTATAGACCTTGCTTAGATCATCAACTTATCGATCTGCCAAATGTACATACTCAAATAAAAATAACATATCTGTCTCCGGTCAAAGGATGTGAGCCTATATCATGACAACATACGACATAGGCCTTTGGTTATCTCGATCCCGTTAAGTCAACTCTTTGACTTAACTTATCTAACACCTCCGAATCTCTATTCCTATGTAGAGGACCTGCATCAAGAGGTCAGTTAGATATCATCCCATTAGAGAAAGAATTGACATCACCTACTCAGGCCGGAGATAATCTCTTAATAATCATTTGACGGTGCTTGATGAGTCCTCAATCTAACTCTTTAGATATTCATCTAATCACTAGCCTCTATGATTCAACAATTGAATCAACAACTATATGATCATTAAGATGGCCATGGTACAAAATCTAATTGTATAAAGGACCTATTATGCAAATTAGTTATACTTCATTTCAGATCAAGGAATGATATTTGTAATAACATTTAGTGCATAATGGCTCGCCGCGGGCTCGCATGTCCAACACTTCCTTGCATAGAAAGGAGACCCATGGGGTCCTCACCTCCATTTGCTTGGCTCTCCCAATGTACCTTGCCTTGACCCCTTAGCTGATCCTAAAAGGTCGAGATGCAGACATCACTGTAGGTTGGTTGCAGATGATCTGTACAGTCATCACCTCAATCCTTCATATGATCATCGACACTTATCTGAGCAGCAGAGCAGTAATTAGCAACAACACCCTTAAGGGAAGCATCTGAGATCCCCTTAGATTGAGCAGTGAAGCACCTTTTGATCCGAGCTATAGCATATCTAATAGTTCTAAGGATTGTCACCTGAGCGTAGGAGGCGAGGAAATTAGGCTCCTCTAACCCCCTTCTCCTCTACCTCACCTCCCTTGTCCTCCACCTCCGCCACCCCCACTTCCTCCACTCTCCCTCATCTCGAAAGGAGCTTTCATCCACTATTTCTTACTTGAAGCCCTACATCAACCCACCAGTGAGACCACCCAATAGAAGCCTTCTTCATCCTTTGTGATTTGTACCTTGCTGAGTCCCAAACTCAAGCAATCTCAATTTGCGAGCGCTTCAGCAATCACAACCACCTCGACACCCCCTCCGATCAGATCCAGGCAAGTAAGCACCACCATCAGGAGCTTCATCGGACCTTGGTTGTCTCTCTCAAGGTGGACGGTGGAGGAGGGGAAGGGTTTTATTTTTTTACCATTGTTCCCCTCTTAACCATATTGTGATTTGAGCGAACCATGGTTTAGTTCAAACTCGTTGATGATCAATCTGATGGAAGGGTAAGTGATAATAGAGCAAGAAGTCGAGGGCGCAACTGATAATCCAAAAAAGGAAGGGGGATAAATGATATTGCAGAAGTTAAGAAGGTCACAAGTGCTATAAACTCTTTAATAATCTTTGTTATATCTGTCGTGGTTAAATATATAACAAGGAATATTATTCGTTATTTGATTCTTTAAATTCGTAATGAATACCATATTTGTTATATATTCCTAGCAATGAATCATATTACAATGTCTATCCGTTGACTTTTTCCTTTAATCGTTTTTAAATTTAGCATTTTCCTTCAATCATTGTTAAATTTAGCGATGATTGATGCAGATTTTAACGAATATGTCAATGAATAAATCATCATTATATTAACCTTTAAAAATGAATATGACATTTATTGCTAATTACAATAACAGAAACTAATTTTACAATGAATAATATTCGTTATACATTTAACATATGAAGATATAACGATAAATATTCAAATTATTTGTTATCGTATGTCAAATTTGTTATAGTGTTGTAAAAAGATATTGGTGAAACTGTTATCGAAATAGTTTTCAAGGTCATAAATACAAAAATTCTTAGTTTTATGGGATTATAATATGATTAATCACAAGATTTACATAGGTGTACACGTAATTGCATAAAGCTTCAAAGGTATATACGTAAAAAAATCCAACCAAAGGAACACACGATTCCTTTAAGAGGGAGACATCAACAAGTTCAAAAAAAATAAAACTGTATCCCCCAAATTAAAACGTTGGGTGCATTTATTTCACATAGGGACAAAAAAAAATTAAAAGAACTATGCTTGAATAAGGTTTGTAAATAGATTAAAATGAGACTACAACACGAACTACTTTGGTTATATTTGTACTCTCAGTGTTATAGATATATAACAACAAATATGGTTTGTTATGAAATTATGTTTTGAAATATTCCATAAATAGCATATCCATTGCTGTCTTCCTAGCTATTGTTTACATAACCATTACTATTAATTAACATTCTTTCAAGAAGTTTAAGATGTCATGTCGCCAAATTATCAGTGAGATCATTCCTTGTTAAATATTTAACATCAAATGATACAAACCATATCACATCTTCTCTGAATTTCACCATGATCTATGTAATCTTGGTAACTCTTACACAACAATCCTTGGACAAGGACATGAATTAAATAGACTAAGATTTTAGAAGACCTGTGTAATTAAAAAAATTACAGGGTTATGTATAATTAGAAATGATTTTTGGGGTCATATTGTAAAATTCTTATCTACAAAGTATATTCAGACTAATCTATAAACCGGAGATCAAGTAAAACAAGCAGTGGAGCCCAAGCACGTGCCGCCAGCGGGGGATCGGTGCTGGCGTGGTCCCCTCCGAGGTCACGTGATGGGGACACGTGTGGGACCTGCACCCGCCGATCACGTGATGCTATTAATGGATAAGTAATGGGGATATTTATTTCGTGGATAGTAAATATAATCTGTGCGGGACACATCCCATTCCCAGGAACGGAACAAGGATAAGTGGGGACCCCTTTTTTTGGAAGGGGGAGGGAGGGACATATCTATTCCGATCTTAGCAAAGGAATACTCGGGATTAGCATTATTTGATGTTGCCCCTGATCATGAGGGTGTGGATCCCATGGGCACTGGGATAGCTCTATCCACCTTTTTTAGGTTTAAATATTTGTAAGTGCGCATAATTTAAAGGCGTGAGTGGGAATTATTTATTGTCCTTGTATGGCTGGATGGATTTTGTTTTTTCAGCATGGAAAAAAAACGAACAGTTGTTATAAGAACAAAAAGTTGGAAGTATAATTTGAAATGCGGCAATGAAATGACGTCTTATCCAGGAATAAGGACATTTATTTTGGGATAAGGAACACTAGTTCATCAACCAAAGGGCCCCAATAATGGTTTAAACTTGTGCATGTTGGAGACTAAATTTTAATTTCTTACTCTCTCTCTCTCTCTCTCTATCTATCTATATATATATATATATATATATATATATATATATTGTAATTTTTAGCACATTTAAAATTCTGAATCTAATGATGTTACTGTATACAGTACTTGAAATGTAAAAGAAAGATTTAAGAACGCTAAATAAAAAGTATATACATTATCTACTTTTACTTATTTTTTTACCGACAATATACAGAGCAAATATCTCCAAGGCCCGTCTGTTTAACAAGCAGGCCCATGAGCTGGTGAGATCGAGCCGTGCTATGTGGCATGTGTTACTGTATTTAGATGGGCGTATGGACCCACCGGCCCACTGTCCACATCTAACCCCGATTTGAACCTTCTGACTTTTTTTAGAAAGCTTTGTATAAATTGACACGGAGAATAATATATAAATTGTCTGGGACAAATTCTGTCAAAATGTTATCGTATGTAATTTACACGACGATATTGGCATTTATGAAAATCCCCCTCGTCGAGTAAAATTATAAATTTTCTGTTCGTTGGCTAAAATGAGAGTTGGGAGACTATCCTATCCTTTGATATAAACAATATATCAAACATGATATGCCGTTAAACCATTTGATGAATGAGTTTTGTTCATCAGGTTGAGCTCAATTGAGTAACATAACTCGCATTATCGAGGAGACCATGGTTCGATTCCCACCAGTGGCGAAATGGATACAAATTTGTGATGATGTGGATCATCATAGCAGTGCGAAGGCCTCTCGCTTGTTTGGCGTTTGGATCCATGCATTCATATGCGATTGCGCATCTCCCGTTCAAATAGGTGGCAGATGGAATGTGAAGTTTTCAACATTTCTTTCTAAATACAAGTCCCTCCAAAATAGATATGTAATGAAAAAGAAGCCATTATCTTGCAATTCCAGTTTCTACAAGGATTGTCTGAGTGCTGCTAACAGATTCTCATCTAAACCAACATGGTATCGCACTTAAGGCACATAAAAAAGTGCGGACCTTGTGTTTTAGTGACAAGAGATCTCCTAGCATGCGTAAACAACGGCTTATCAGCCAAGATCTAACAGAATGCTTTTAACCAACAGCTTATCATCAAAATGATTGCCGCACGCTCCAGCATTTCAGATGAAACCTCAACTAGATAGCATAGAACAATGGTTAATAAACTCCCAAGTTTTTTGGGTTCTTGTCAAGATACCGAAGCCTACTAAAAATTGCCAAGAGGTTCTAGGAGCAAACCACATGAGAGGTGTATAAGAAGAAGAAATAGGCTAAGTGAACCTACATAAGATGGAGCGGTTAGGCAGAGAACTAAGCCTAGTTTGCTATGAGCATTGTTGTAAAAGTCCCCCAACTGGCCCGACTAGTAGGTCCGACTAGTAGGTGGGGTGACCGACCGAGCATTAACTATTTCCAGCTAGGCCGACTAGTCGATCAAGTTATGCTTGGAGATACCATGTTTTTTACTTTTTTTAAAGCAAAACTTATTCTAGTATGCTTAATGTTTTATTTAAATTCAATTATTTCTTCTCTTTCATTATGATAATATAAAAAATATACAAATCTTTGTGAATATATAAGAATATATGTATAGAAAAGATTTATATATTTAAAATAATTAAAAAAATCTAAACCGATTAAAGCTTGACTAAATCCGATTAGTCACCCGACTTCCGATTAATCATTAATCAGTGACCCAACCGACCATCGATTTTTGCAGCATCGGCTATGAGTACCTCTACCCAAAGACTCCTTGCAGTTGAAGGTGTTTTCCTTGCCTTCTGACCTGAATCAGTTGAAGGAAAATTGCTCAGAGCAACAGAAGGCGACGAACAGAATAATAGAAAAAATATCACGAACTTGGGGTTTTCTGCCGAGGGATTACCCCAGAAGCTGGTCAACATGCTACAAAAATGCAAACATTAAGTGAATTATGTCACAAATTGTGACTTTATTAACAAAATGTAAATCACGAGTATAATTAGAATAGGTATTGATAACAAAAGGCAGCTCGGTAACAACGCACCAAACCTGGGGTTTTAACGTTGTGAAGTTGGAGACCAGGGGATCTCGTCTCGAGGACTCCCATTTCTACAGCAGCCACTGTTTGTAGAGCTCCTAAGAAGGGCGCATGCATTATTGTTCTGTTGATGCTGATATCTGCTGTAAATACGCATTTGTATTAAAATGGAAAACCTGAGACCAGTAGTAGATCCTCGTACTAGAATCGCTTGTTCATTTGAGATCTAAAGTCTAGTCTTGGAGCTACAATTGTTTATTCTGCCACAGTACTTGTTAAAGAGGCTACTGTGTTATTAGCTCGACATCCTCTCATAATGGGACCGAATTCATCACTTTATGAAAAATATTTGCCCATAAAAATGGCAGAGACAAATTTTCACTAAAGCCCCAAAAAAAGGAACAGACCAATTTGCATCACTGCAAGCAAGCAATTAACAGAAAAGGATAATATTGACAGCTGAACTGAAAGACGCTTTTCTCATTGATCACAAGGGGTATTAGTAGCCTACTGAGACATTTATCGCGGACACAAGATGCCATGACTTCTTCGATAATTCAAAGAAAATAATTTATTTCGTAGAAGGTTGTAATAGCAAGTACAAAAGGCAGAAAAATGGAGACAAAGGTTGAGAAATGACTTGTACAAACAAACTATCATCTGACTACTAACTGAAAAACAAGCTCCAGATACTACAAACCCTAATCTTCTCCGAGCAATGGTTGAACTGCGCAAGGTGTCATCTGCAGTGTAAATATTGCATCTGAAAATATGGGATTTGCATGGTTACCTCATTGTTAATCCATCCTGCATTTAGGGGGGAGTTGCAGAACTATAAGCAAGAGAAAGAGCATGAATGTGCACAGAAAAGGTAGGAATATAAGAGGGCAATCCAGGATGCCCCACGAACAGTATACGCAATCATATGAGAAAATATATATTCTTCTGCTGACAAATATTCATCCCGTCCTTTTTACATGCTACTAATACAATGCAAATATCATCACAAGGATAATCGGGGCCATATCTATTGTGGTGATGCACGACTTCCATTTATATTTGCCAATTGGTCCTAACCGGGCAAGTAGAGGGAATACCTGTGTGAAAAGCAAACAAGTTTAGATACAGCGAGGGCAAATTCAATAGGAAATATTAAATACCACCAAGTATTCATTCTTCGATGAAAGATGTACATTTTGAGTAAATTGACAACCAAGAAAGAATTCATTTGGGATCCAATCTCAATATAGAGCATGGACCTTTTATCTTCAAAGAATTCATAGAGTATTATAAGAAAATAAAGCAAGCAAAGAAAGCCATAAGGTTAAGGATTTGTGTGGAACTCATTCTGTGTGACATCAACATTTTGATCTTCAAAGAACGAGCAAGATTTGATCATCCATTCTTGAATGGAAATAATGTTAAACAATCCCATAAAATTGTTCTAGTGGTTAAAATATATGGGTTCTTACCCTTAAGACAGGCTCTAATCAAACCAGTTACCTTCCTTTAAGGAAAAGTTTTGGTTGTGGAGAAAAAAAAACAATAACGCAGATCATAGGTAACAATTATATCTGGACGGTAAAGGTCAGAATTATGTTTCCTTGAACCATTAATAATCCTTGGTCATTAAATTTAAGAATGAAAACAAGTATCAAGCTTTTCAAAATAGCCTCCGCATTATTAACATTTTGCTAGAAGTAGGATCTACAGCTAAAAGCACCAAAACATTTCGTAGAAAAAATATCTGACTCAGGCTGTACACATTCATGAACTCAAGTTGACATTTTACCCTTTTTTTCTCACTACCTCTAAAAAGGAAAATGAGGAAAGGTCTCATTTAGTCGGAAACCTTAAAACAGCCATCAAGCACCGAGGATGATTGACATGCTACCTCCAAGCATCCATCTGATACAAGTTTCTCTCCTAGTTTAATAGAATTAAGGGTGATGTAAACCAAAATGAGGGACTTATAAAAACAAAAGCACAAGAAGCTTGGTGTCCAAGGATCATCCTAAGGATGCATGTGAGTGGTTGGGAATGATTTTTTAAGATCAGTTTCAAATTCAATTTTATAAAAGCAAAATCAAAGTTTTTTGTTAGATGAACATCTTCATGTTTGGAAGCAAGGAAGAGTTGAGGGATAGATGATCAGAATAATGATAGAGAAAGTGGAATGTGAGACAGGCTACATTAGGAAGTGGTTGACACAGATGAATTGCAGTGACCAACAACCTATAAAGTATGACATATTCCAAGATAACCAAAAGACCTATTTGCACTCCTTTATCAAGTGGGGGTATCATGCAACTAAGCATCCCATTAATGGATACCTGCTATACATTTTAGTTCCATTCAAATCCCAGATTTATTTTTCCTCAAAATGAAATCAAAACCTATATTACATTAGCAAAAGTGGCACATAAATTAACAGATCACCTTATTACAATGCCATCTCTTTTTGCAGCTCCGCAAGCTCATCTTCTTCAGCAGTTTGTCTCTGTGGAATAGGTCGTGTCGGTACTCTGCTTGGAACAACTGGAGCAGCCGGTGCAGTTGTAGCAGGTTGGAGAAGTTGTTCCTCCAACTCGGCTCCTTCCAATTCTTCAAGTTCCGCTTCTAGTTCATCCTGCATCATGAGAAATGTAGTGTTCTAAGCTTTATGGCTGGCAACCAGGCAAAATAGAGAGTAAATGAAAAGCACATGCCTCATCAAAGTCAGCCGCAATTCCAAGAGGAGCAGACAATGCCTCTTGGATCTGTTTCATGTTCTCGGTCTGTTCATTAATTTCATCCATGGTCTTGTCCACATCATCAATATTACTGCATCAAAAACCAATTATCGGTACCAGAAAATAGAGTTAATACATTTGAACAATAGCACAACAGCGGCAAGTAACAGCGGCAACAGCGTGTGCACAAGTTACCGCTGGTCAGACCATAACTACTGCAAGTAACAGGATTCCAAAAATGAATAACTGGCACAAATGGTAATTCAATAAGATGGTTAGTGATTAGGGAACGAAATTCTTACGTAGCTTTCTGCATAGCTTTCATAGCTGCTGCTCCAGTTCTCAATGCATCAACAGTTTCTGTTGTTGCTTTGGCGCCTTCTAACATGATCATCTGAAAATAAAAGCATAGACGCCATTATATTTCAGAACAAAAACTATAATAAGGCAAATATGAAAGAAGCATGTCAGCAAAAACATGTATATTGTAAGAAGCAAATAACCACCGTGAAATTCCAAAATGACAAATTCGATATTTGTAAGCAGTCACAAAGTAGTAATTACACAATCCACCTATGAAATTCCAAAGTGAAAAAATCAAAATTTGTAAGAAGTCCCAAAGTAGTAACTAAAGAATCCACCTGGTCATGAATTCGCAGTTGGAAATTTCCAAGTTGTTCCACCTGCTGTTCATATAGCCTCTTCCTCTTCAAACATTGTATGGCAGCTGACACATAGAGTGAGCAAAACAAGAACAAGATCATTAATTGCCTGGAAAATATGATTAACCCACAACAGATATATCGAAGAGATGTATAGCTTGCAGCATAGTACACCAAAACTGCCTTTTGCTTTAAAAAACATTTTTTTAGGCCAAAAAGATGGCGAGAGATTAATGGACATCTGTAAAACGCATTGCACCTCATACATGCAAAAATAAGCTCAAACTGTCTTTAAGTTATTCCATTCTCCAGATCATAAATATTGGAACATGGAGGACGACTTGAGTCTCTGGCAGCCTAGAAGTGTTGCAGGTGTTGCCGAACCTGCATTTGGTAACAAGCTCCCTGAAGGGAAGTAGATGCAGTTGCTGATTAAGCTGAGTGATGTAACTATAGGATAACCAAAAAGACCACGTGGTCTGCTGGGTAGATCTGCCATTTTTCCCAATAGAAACATAGTATATCGATTCACCGGAAATTATAATAGTGGCTGTAAGTGTAGGCAGAACCCACCTTATGGTCTAGTGGTAGAAGCAGTGGGCTCCCGCTCCAAAGACTAGGGTTCAACCCCTCCCGCCCCCATTAACTGGTAAAAAGAGTGTAGGCAACCAAACAATCCCATCGACGTGAATTTACGACAGTCAGTGAATGAGCTTTGGCATCTCTTCTTTTAAGCCAGCTTTGGCACTATTTTTTGCTATAAAAATATTTTAAATGGTTTTTCAATCAAGAGGAGAGAAAAGAAAATGACTAGATATCTAAGTCAGCAGAGATATATGTCTAGTCAATGTGATCCATTCACTACAATGAATATTGTACCATTCGAAGGAAACTGTACCAAGCTGGGGATTGTCTAATAATTACTATACATGGACAGGGTGCTCCATGGACTCCATCTACTATTAATTCTCAAAGGACTGGAAGACAAGTCAGCTGATCCATACCTTTTCTTGAATATGTACTATTAGAAGGAAAGCTCACACCAAGTCCAGTATTTCGTTGGTCTAAAAAAATCCAGTTTTTGGTCAAATTCCTCTACATGGCCAGGATATTCTGTTCACGACACCTAATTTCGATGACTGGAGGGATAACATAACAAGTCAAAGGTCAATTTGTCAGTTGTTAAATGACATATTTGGTTATACTGTCCTTCCATTATTTATCTTTTCTTTATTGTTGTGACGGAATATCAGATTTAAGAACTCTAACCGCATTATAAAGATACAGTGGAAGTAGAATGAAAATCTTTCCCCGCAATAGCTTGTCATTATTTATAGTTAGAAAATATATTTAGAATAAATATTCATTTAAAACGTTACAAAAAAATCATACAAATTTATTTTAGATTCAGTGAGTTATTAATTATAATGTAAATTAACTATAATGTAAATAACATATATTCCCTGCCAGACAATCTTTGACAGGCATGCAATTGAGACACTTTCTTAAAAGTAATTGGGGTCTACTTATAATATCATTTGACCACCATCTGCTATGGCATCTCGTTAACAGGTGCACTAAAATAACATATTAAATAATTTATTTCAGTTCAAGGAGTTATTAATTATAGCTTAATCAATATATATTCCTTGTCCGGACAATCTTTGAGAGACATGCAATTGAGGCCTTATTTAGAAGCAACTGGGTTCTACTTATAATATGTTTTTATCACCATCTGTTATGGCATCTATCTAGCAAGTACTATTAAAATAACATATTATACAATTCATTATTTTTAGTATTTGTTAACAAATACAGGCATGTCAACTTTATGCAGGATAGCCAACCTAGGAAGATTTTTTGCCTGCCAACTGACTTTGTGTCATTCTGAGCCTATATCTAGGAAAGTTGTAAAGCACTTAATAATAGCTTCGAATCTTTGTACCCGACCCCTCTTGAGAAGACTCTTCTTCCAACTTTGCGCACCTGTGAATCAAGGCATTGGACAGCCTTCTTTTAACATGGCCAAACCACCTTACCATAGTTCAGTCATTCTTTTTTTTTTTGAGGTCTAAAAGGAAGGGGGAAACACTCAGTGGTGTCCACCCCAAAATATATTATGAGGAAAAGTGGAGATACAAAAAAGTAACAAGAGATCCCACAGGATCGCACCCCACCCATTACAGGTTCCAATCGATCAGCAGCCGATTAACTAACGCACACACATTTTCCTTGTAAAAACGTTGTCCCGAGAAGAGAAGATCATTTCTGCCCCTCCAAACTGCCCAAAGGATGGCCATAGGCAGAGCCCGCTCCATCCGCGTTCTATGTATGTTGGCATGGACCGATTCCCAAAAGGAGTGGAAGTCGCCGTTGTTGCACCAAGGCGGACATAAATCCAGCCAGACCTGAGTTACCACGGAGCAGGTGAAGAACAGGTGCTCGATCGATTCAATTGCCGCATGACAAAGGGGGCGCATATCAGAAGTGACCCCAAGCAGCCTCATGTACCTATCCCTCGTCATCAATCGTTTACGCCTAAGGAGCCACAAAAAAAATCCAATCCGCTCCGGGAGCTTCAGAGCCCATATCAGCGAACAATCTCTGTAGAGCAACTTCGAGCCAGCCGGGGGTGGTCTGGAGATAGCGCCATAAGCCCCTCGCACCGTGAAGGGACCCTCCCTCCATGCCCAGTGGTCCCTGCCCACACCCGGCAGACGAACCTCCCGAAGGGACTCCAGTAGAGCCAGGAAGTCCTCGAATCTCGGTTCAGAAAGGGAAGCCGCGAAAGTGGGGCACCAAAGACCATCGGTCCAGCAAGCCGCGACCGAGCAAGACTTATCACCTGCAATTGCAAATAGCCGGGGAAACGAGAGCGCAAGGCCCACCCCCCGACCAATCATCAGACCAAAATGCGAAGGACTCCCCATGCCCGAGAACAGGTCTAAATAGGGCGAGGTTGCTCACAAAAGCCTTCACCACGCTGCGCCAGAACGGGGACGAAGAGCCGCTGCCAATGATCAGTGGAGGAGGGGCACCAGTGACATTGTAAATTTTTCGGATCGCGACGCAAGCGAGGTCATTACCCGGACCCCAGATTCTGCTGGCCCACTTGAGGAGAAGAGCCTCGTTCATTTGTTCAAGAGATTTCACCCCTAGGCCCCCGTCCTCTTTCCGATGTAATATCTCCTTCCAGCCTACCAAGTGAATCCCCCTATTCCCGGCCGAACCATTGGCCCATAAGAAGCGCTCATGCGCTTTTCCAGCCGCATCCGCAGCCCCTTTGGCATCTTGCGATTTGAAAGAAGGAAGATAGGGATGGAGGATAGGACTGATTTCAATAGCACCAGACGCCCCCCCTTCGATAGGACCGCAGCCTTCCACCCCGCAAGCTTCGCTTCGACCTTCTCCACCACTCGCAACCAATCGCGGATACGAGTTCTCCCCAGAGACAAAGGAGTCCCCAGGTATTCAATAGGAAGGGAGGATCTCCCCGAACCCAACACCGCCTCCAAGTTTTCCGCTGCCAGCTCCGCCTGCCCAAAAGGGATGAAAACCGACTTCATGTTGTTCTTCGTCAGTCCCGATAATTCTGAGAAAAGCTCAAGCGTCATCGCCATACCCGTAGCCTCCTCAATACCCCCCTCGATGAAGAAAAGAGTGTCATCAGCATATTGGGCGAGCAGGACCTCAATCCCGTTCTTCGAGAAACCTCTGGTCAACCCGTGCGCAGCAACGCCCTCCGCCATGTCCGATAGAACATCAACTGCGATAATAAATAGCATAGGTGCGAGGGGACAGCCCTGGCGCAACCCCCTGCGAGGTTAGACCCAACCCCCCTCCGGGCTCCCATTGACCAACACCGAGAACGACGCCGTAGAGATGCAACATCGCATCCAGGTGATCCAAATGTCGGGGAAGCCCTTTCTCTTGAGCACACTCCACAGAAAGCTCCAATCCAGAGTATCATAGGCTTTCGAGAAATCCACCTTCCAAAAAATGCCGCTAGTACCCCGTCTCTTCCAATCTGCGATGATCTCTGACGCGAGCGATACGCAGTCAGAGATCTGACGGCCGGTGACAAAAGCGGCCTGAGCCGGCGAGACAATGTTCCCGAGAATAAGATTCAGCCTACGGGCAAAAACCTTCGCCGTGATTAGGTAAATAGCATTTGATACGGCATTTGATAAGTTCAGTCATTCTTTGCACATGCTTATAGTTAACAATCCAGCATTCAGCGACATAAAGCAGCGGATTTTGAGGTAAAGACGCTATAGTTCTTTTAGGAAAAAAACTCTATAGCTTTTATCTTTTACTTTTGATGGGTATCTTCCTATTGCAAAGAACAATGAGGCAGGGATCGCCATATCGCGATATATCGTCGATATATCGGCGATATATCGGTATCGACAGGTCACCGATATATCGCCGATATGGACGATATCGGGTATTGACAGGAGAAAATGCCTAATGGATACCGGGTTTTGGCGATATCGACATTGTATCGAAACGATATCGATATCGATATTTCCTTCCTTGCAATGAGGATCTCCATCATTGAACTGGAAATAGTGTCATTTGTTCTGCTTGGTCAAAAATCCATACACCATGATCCTCTATTCATTGTTGCATCCACATAGATCACTCTGCTACATTTATTAAAGTTTATAGACAACAAAAGATTGCCGAAACGTTGACCACATGCACATGTGTGCTGCAAAATTTATGGTGCTCTCTTAACCCAGGGATCAATTCCAGATTTCTAAACAATAGTTATAATCATATTTTTCTTACAAACATCAACACCCAACCATCAACCTTTTCTCACTCCAAAGAGATCCATAGTATCTGCCCTTCTGAGTCTCGAGATTGATAGCCATAATTAGCATTGTTCAGGACCTTCAGGCCCAACAGCTGATAATGGAATAGAAGACAAAACGGCAGGATCGAGTATAGGTCAAGGACAACTAGGAACCAGAGATAGAGCAAAAGCAAAGTCAAAGTTGTCCGTATGGTCATGAATCAGATCTGATTGGGGTGGTAATCAAATTTAAGACCAGTGTATACATTGTGGATTTTGTTGGAAGGAAAAGGGTGATGCGCCAAGAAGATGACCACCCAACAAACTTTATATTCACAGGTACATGGATCGGGACTCCCAAATGACCCTGCCATGCTCCTTACATTCTCAACGTAGAACCTTTCACCCTGAAGGATAACATCGTTTCTGTCCAGCTACATGGCCCACAAGATAGCCACAGCCCCCACTCTGTGTGACTCCGAATCACCAAGTTGCCGGTCAGTAGAAACCCAGAACACAGCCAGTCTTTCTAAAAAAGTCGAAAGAAAAAAAGGCCTGCACGTCTTTCTAAAATTTTCGAAATCGAATTTGAATCAAATTCAAAATGAATTTGTCAATCTGATTTCAAATTCCATTTGCACTGATTTTTTAAATCAAATTCTTTGTTTCATTTTGAACACTTCAAATTAGAAATATTTATGCTTAAATTATTTTGGGTAAAGAATCATGCAAAGTCTAAGATATATTGTTATAAATCAATCTTGCATCCTTAATTATAAAACTCAAATAAATAAAGAAAATTTAAGATTGAAATACTTCAAATTTAAATAGAAAAATAAGTTTAGCGTGCAAGGTTTTGAAAAATGAAACGTTAACCAAGGCACCTATAAGTGAGGTGAGACATGAAGCCTTGAGGTGGTCAAGGAGTAAGCCTCGATATTTTTTTTTTTTGAAAGAAGAGCAAACCTCAATTTCTTCAAAGAATTTAAATTTATAAATTGCATGTATATAAAGATATACATAACTATAAATAAAGCAAATCTGTGTACCTTTTAAATTTATCAAGGGTTGAAAGATCAATTCTCTTTGTGGCTCATTCACAATGAAAAGATATTTAATTAGAAGTTTGATGATTCACAAATAAATCATTTTTTAACATTATAACATTGATTCAAATAGCATACTAAACAAAAAAAGATAAAAAAATGATTGAATACTTTCCTTAGAAAAGTATTGTATCAAAGTGGATTCTTTAAATATCTCGCACATAAGCTATAATGAATCGCATCACCAAATATTCTACCGAACATAGATGAAAAAAACGGAAGGATCGTTCTCCCTTTTTGATAAAACATGGATGATCATACAGCGGAAAATTTTGTCCAACATTTATTTGTTATTAAAAAACAAACACAAATAGACCTCAAAATCTTTCATGCTCGCAAATGCACACCTTCATTCTTGGGTCAGCAAATTCTGAACATGTCTTCCCACTTCATTATGCAAGTATCCTACACCCTTCCTCTATCGCTTGAAGAATTTCCATCTAGCCCTATTGATCAACTTTTCCACATTTGATAGTAGATTGAACACAAACATGTAGAGAAGAGGGATAGTCGTGGGTACCAAGCTCAAATAAGATGTCCCCCTCTAGATAGAATATTTGCCTCCACGCCCTAAGTTTTGCCTCCAACCTTTTCACCACCGATCAGACCTATAGGTCTCACTCTCACCATGTCCATGTAAGTTGTTGATAGTTGAACATGTCCATTGTCCACGACCCTTCCACTAGATGCAACCTCTTGACCCTCCGAACTGAACATCAAAAAAACCATATTTCTATGTATAGATCTACACAAGGTTGCAAAAATCGGTAGTCAGTACTAGGTCGGCGGGGCCACTGACTAAAGATTAATCGGCAGTCGAGCGACTAATCGGATTTAGTCGGTTTTGTTTTTTTTTAAATATAGAAAATATTTTTTATACATATTTTCTTATATATTTGCATAGATTTGAACATTTTCTATACTATCATAATGAAACAAGAGAAGTAATTAAGTTTAAATATAACATTAAGCATATTAGAATAAGTTTACTTTTAAAAAAAATCAAAAATAAAAAAAATAAATAAAAAGGTCTATGTAAAAGTCGGCCGAGTAGTCAGCCGACTAGTCGGTCTGATTAGTCAGGTTGACCAACTAATGGCCGACTAGGCCTAGTCGAGTCGGCTACCCCCCCCCCCCCACTCGACTAGTCAAACCGACTATTCGGTCTAATTGGCCGACTTTTACAACAGTGGATCTGCAACAGCGGAACCTCCCAGAGCACCTCAATCGGGACTTAGACCCACCAAGCATGTAGCTCCATGCCCCAATGAAGCACATCATTTTAAGAATGGGTGCTAAGCCTTCTCCCACTATAAGTAGGGTCGGCTATATGGATTCTTGCTCAAATCCATGTTGAAAGATTCGACTATTTTTTACGCTGGTCGTCGACTACCTAACGCAACCCCTGCAAGAGTGGGATTTGAACCCTGGTTTTTTGTGTGGTAGACACACTGTACTACCACTAGACCATTAAGTGGGTTCTAATAAATCTAATGAAATGGGTGTTGACAATTTATTTCTTTGTTTTAAAAGGTTATAATTGATTATATTATAAGAACTAACACCCACCTTTTGGCATTCTCATCATCGTATAAATAGGTGCCCATTCTTACTATTTCATTACCAACTGGAATTTAGATTTTATTTCAGTTGTATATTCATTTAATTTTGGAGGAGGATCCTTCCTATTAAATACGAGATGAATATTATGGAGCTATGCAACTTGTGAACTGTTGAATATCAAACTAACGACCTCCATTGAGGAAATAGAACGCTGAAGGACAAGCATGCATCTAAGCACAATGAAATAATTAAATGAACCAAACTCCAAATTGATTAGGACATGTCACTGGTTTACAGTATAAATGCCCAATCCTGTCCAAAATGGTCCGCCTGACCTGCTTTATCTATCAATTTAGGACGGTCAATGTCTGCCAACATGACTAATTTAACTCCATCTATCAATTTCCATCCAACCAATTTTACAACTTTCAAGTAGGAACCTGGTATGCATTTGTAACCAAAATGATTAGAACCCAATTTACCAAAGAGAGCCACAGTCACGGATGGTGGTGATGTGGGCATGGGGGAGAGGGAGAGGGACTGCATGCTCATTTGGACTCCGAGGGTGCCGTTGAAGATCAAGGTCTTCCTTTAGCTCCACAGGCTCGGTCAGTTGCTGATTAAAGCAACATGATACTCCTTCATCCAGGCCGTTGAAGAGGAAGATTTGGACCATCTCTTCTATTCATGTGCTCGGGTCCGTGAGATTTGCTCGGAGATGAACATTTTGTGGGTGGACCTTTCTTCTCACGCAAACTTTCAGAACTCCCTTGTGGCCAATCAGTTCGGAGCGATGCCGGAATTGATGCGTCCTCTCACCGTGATCTAGGCGATCTGGTTATATCATATTGGGCTGATTTTTCATTCACATATATTGTATGTTGATAACATAGTCCATGTGGCTAAATCTCTCCTCGAGACCTGGTTGTCGTAAGTTTCCTCGTAACCTTTCCATCCTTAATAAAAGCTTGGGGCAGACACCTCCGGAACGTTTTCCCTGTTTTTTACTCAAAAAAAAAGAGAGCCTGGATCGATAGCATCATTACTACGCACAGAGGTACAAGATAGTGAAAATTCATTTCCAGACAAAACAGCTGGCCACAAATACACTTGGATGAATGTGGGTAAATTCATGTCATAAAGAGCTAATATACCACTAGATTGACATGCAAACCAGAAAACAAACACAAGCATATGTCCGTATTTTACATGTGTATACCAAAGTTTCATAAAGCAACATGAAGTCCAAAACCAATCATACCCCTTTTGTTTTTAGCTCTGGTAAACTCCTTTGCCTTTTCAACCTCAGCAGAAGCTTTCTTTAGAAGAACTTGCTCCTTCTTCTCTAACATTTCAAGTGTCTACATCAAGTAACATGGAATTGAGTTATCACTCAGCGATATAAAAAGATCCAAATATCGAAGACAGAAATATACCAAGTGACTTTCAATTTTTACCTCAGATTTGATTAAAGAAAGCATACCATGTATGTGCAACATATCAGCAGATCATGATTATTTTGAAAGAAATGTGTTCCAGTATCTAAATATTTCTCGACGTTACAGTGTGAGTAATAGGATTAGGGTTTTAGTGCACACCCTTTCCGGAGAATTTATGCATTTTGCTTTTTTTCGTGACCCGAATTCTCACCTCTATCTACATAATAAGGTCTATTAGAGTATGTATCATCTCGTAGATGGGAGGATCCAATTACCACATCTACTGGTTTAGTCCCACATCTACTGTGAGTGGAACTCGGTCTTACAAACTCTTACTGGTGGGGTTATATAAGAACTATTAAGAAGCCCCATACCCATTGTAACAGTTGAGAGAGAGAATTCAATATACATATACGACCCTTGAGAGGCCTTCTCTGGTGGTTTCATCCTGTTTCTTGCAGAGTAAGATTCCACGTAAAATCATGTTGTTCTTCCATGTTTATATCTCTTTATCTTTGATACACCTCCGCATTATCATTTTCCACATGGTATTAGAGCGGGTCGATTCTTGGTTGATTCTTGAATATTTATTCTAATTATTATTCTTATGTTCAAACCCACTTAAATGGTCTGGTGGTAGTGCAGTGTGTCTACCACCCAAAAGACCAGGGTTCAAATCCCCCTCTTGCAGGGGTTGCGTTAGGTAGTCGACAGCCAGCGTAAAAAATAATCGAATCTTTCAACATGGATTTGAGCAAGAATCCATGTAGCCGACCCTACTCATAGTGGGAGAAGGCTAAGAACTAAAATTATTCTTATGTTCAATGTATGTTCATGTTTGAGAAGAGAAGAATTTTTCCATAGATTTGATCTTAGGATTTATTCGTGAAGATCTTTTATTATATTGATTGTCCGTTAATCTATTCAAGTTCTGAAATCTGGAACACATAATCTGAAGATCGTCATCGAGTTCGAGAAAGCAATTAGGGTTTCTTGTAGAACCCTAATTATATTCAACGTACGGTCTTCCTCTGCACGACCTTCCCAAGCAAACAAAACCCTCGCCAATTCATGCAAGAAGAAGAAGAAGGGGACAATAGTTGCAGTGAAACCCTCCGCGCGCATGATCTTCGACATCAACATGATAGTCAAAGGTGGCGCACCATGTCGGACGACTTTCTCGACTCCATGCATCGACATGAAGCATGTGCATGATCATTGCTCATCTCTGCGCACAAATTCAATAAGAGATCGCGAAAAGAAGATGCCAAATAAAATCTGTCCATCAACGGTGCAGTGTTGTGTGAATGGGTTCCTGACCCAATCATGGCAAGGAACTCGACGTAGAAGAGAAAAAGGGGGTTTGATGTCCCCTATTGAGCCCAGCACCACTCTTGCACATACCTAGGCCAATCAGTGTCTCCTCGTTGTCAATCTCGATAGGTGGTGACACGATGAAGAAGCATCAAAAGAGGAGGCAGCGTTGAGAATCAGTTGCATGATGGGTTCCCTCGGTGGGAACCCTATTTCTAAGAAAAGTAGAAGGGTCTTGAGCCCCTCTGCTACTATTCATTCTAATGGACCCTTTTTCATTTGGGATTATATTTTGATTAATTTTAGGCCCATTGAAACAGGGTTCTGCTCTCAGTTCTGCTCTTAGCCATGAAGTACTAGAAAAAAAGAGGCACGAGATTACGGGACCCAATCAGGCTGCAGTTGCTGAAAAAAAGGGGGGCATGAAGATATTTCAGATTGAATTGGGTTGTGATTGCAAAAAAGAATTCAGGCCCAATCGACCCTAAGTTGATGCTGCTGAAGCAAAGAAAAGGTGTTGTATTTTTATATGACGTATTTCGATGACCTCTTATTTTTAAATGTCCATTTCTGTTTAGTTTTTTTAGTTTATTCAGGCCGTTGTTATTTTTACAAAAAAAAGAGAGAGAAAGGGATGTATTCTATTTTGAAGCCCAATAGGCCCAGTTCCAAAAATGAAGAGGAAGGCCAATTAAAAAGATTTCTTGAGAAAGAGGCTACCCTACAAAAAGGTTGTACAAAAAAGAGATTAAAAAAAAGAAGGAAAACCGAAAAAAGAAGATTTGCTTATTGCTTTTGTTTTTCCCATCTTCATGTTTTCTCCCAACTTGATCGATGTCTTCTTTTCTCGACAAGTATGGGAGAAAGGGGGAGTATTATGTAGAGTTCTACATGTCAGATTCAAATTCTCTAGTTCAGACTCTAGGCTAGATTTCAGACTCTACAGTGATTCAGACTCAGCATTCAAATTGTTTCAAAGTCTACAATTTGATGCGCACATGTATGCGATCATTGTTTCAAAGGTCCCCATATTTGATTTGGACTCAAGGTTTTCATGTGATCCATAGGGACTCCAGAGTAGAGATCCTATTCTCTAAGCCATTGTGAGCTAAGGGTTTTCATGTGAATTCATATGGACTCCATAATAGATATCTCATTCTCTAAACTAGTATGCGAGAGATCCAGTGATCAGTTCAGATTCCATTCTCCAGCAACCATGGACTCCTACGAGAATGTTTCCACACCTTTTTCCAGTTTGACCCTTCAGAGAGATGGAGTAGTTGTCCAGCTTGAGGGGAGGTGTTAGAGTATACATCATCTCATAGATGGGTAATTGGATCCCTCCAAGGTCCAATTATCACATCAACGGGTTTAATCCCACATCTACCGTGAGTGGGACTCGGTCTTACTGGCGGGGCTATATAAGAAGCCTCAACACCCATTGTAATAGTTTAGAGAGAATTCAATATACAGATACAACCCTTGAGAGACCTTCTCCCTTGATTTTATCCCGCTCCTCATGGAGTAGGGTTCCACGTAAAATCTCAATGTTCTTTCATGTTTATCTCTTTATCTCTAATACGCTTCTGCATCATCGTTTTCTACAAGGTCTAGGACATGATATTCAATATATCGAGTATTACAATCAACATGATATCAAAGCAGTGGCCAGATTGGTGTTTTGAGCCATGCACCCCTTCATTGACGAGCTTCTTCTCTTTAGTCTCCATGATCATCGTCATCACCCATGCAGTACACATGGCGTTCGCAAGATTGCCACTTCCTTGCGGGACCACCACATCCACATGGGATTGTCATCGTCACTCGTCTCCAAGAACATGAATTAGATGATTGTATGTCCTTTATCTGATTTTTCCTGGATGATGTCCACAAGTCTGGAATTCGAGGTAGCACCACTAGAACCAACATGGGGAGCGTGAGAAAGAATGTGTGGTCAAATTGTCAAGTTAGACCAATTACGTCAGATGTTTACCGCTCAAAGGACAGAGGAAGTTGTTTTTTTAGAGCCATAATAAGAGAACGTGACAAGTATACCACATGTGATGAGGGTAATAGCCTAATATGTGCATGGTTATTAAGTATTATCACGTCTCATATTGTAGAAATGGCAATCCATCATACGACAACATATGTAATCTGGAACAACCTAAAGGAGTCATATTCATACGAGAAGAATGCAAGTCATGTGTTTCAAGCCTACTATAATATGATACATCTTCTATAGAAGGCAAGATTCGTGCCCAGTTCTACTCACGATTTAAAGTGTTGAGGAAAAAGTACAACTCCTCAAGGCATGTGCATGCATGTTCGATGAACAAAGCGAGTCAGAAGGAGTTTGCAATGATGACTTTCCTTGTTGGGCAAGGACAGGAACTGACCTACCATGCATCCTGATATCAAATGATGATGGACATTACATTGCCCACCCTAGAGGAGTGCAGCTAACTGAGTCGCCTAAGTAATTTCCAACAATCGAAGATGATACTGGAATCCTAAATTTTTGCCTTGGTTATGTCCTCTGGCCATAGATGGCATGGTTCGTTTGGAGGAGCATGTGATAAAGATTGTGACAAATTAATGTGGGTCGATGTAGTACCAATGGTCAGACTAGTCTTACCGGCAAAGGAGAAATTTAATGTTCTTTTTATGGCAGGACGTGCCACATCGATATGCCAAACCAAGCACGAAAGGCCCCAAAATACTCGAATGGCTACAAATGGTGATACAATGACTTTATCTCGCATCGATTTGGATGATATGTCGGATACTTTTTCTCAAACATCTTCCACATTCACTAACATACCAACTGAGAATGCAACAATTACTATTATGCATCATAATCTACAATGTGTCATGTATAAGGACTCACTATGTTGATTCCAAGGTTGCAAAGTCGATAGCTAGTATATAATCAGAAGAGTGGCCAAGGATTAATCAGCGATCGAGAGACTAATCATGTTTATTTGGTTTTTCCTTTTTTATATTTAAATATAATAATTTGTTTCCATACATATATTCGTATATATTCATATAAGTTTGGACATTTTCGATACTAGCACGAGGAAATATAAGCAACACTTGAATTCCAACCAGTCCATTAAGCGTCTTGCTATACATTAAGCATCTTAACAGTAATTTACTTTCAAAAATTAAAAAAAAGAGAATCATACAGCAATGTTAAAACAATTCGGCCGACTAGTCGAGCCAACCACGGGAAGGTTGATTGGTCAATCAACCAGACACGTTTAGAACAGGCACCCCCACCACATCCAATTAATCATCCTAGTCGATCACCTTTTGTAAGCTCGGTTCATTTTATTAAGTTTGATTTATTAGTAGATTCGGATGCTTCTTGCCATCTTTGAGGAGAAAGAAGGTGGCTAGACATCATAAGACATGTTCACTTAGAGAGAATTCTTCAAATGATAGATGGTCTAACAGGCACACTAAGACAGTTCATTTTATTTTTTGAGACAAGAGGGGGAAACACGCACAGATGCCCGCCCCAAGATCCGAACCATGGTCTTTTGGGTGGTAGGCACATTGCACTACCAACAGATCATTGAGGTGGGTTCATATGTCCCATGGTATGGAACGCAAATCGAGAAAACACCGTCTATGACCCAACCCTGTTGAGATATTCGTGTCTCTTGGTGTTTTTCTTTATTTCTATTTTTATATATAGCTCTTATAAAAGTTACCAAAGGCTATTCTCCTATATAATAGAGCCCTAAGATCTCTGTGAATGCATTCGATTCTATTCTTTTCACATGGTATCAGAGTAACGGTCCTAGACCGGAGCCCTGGCCTAAAACCCGCTCCCCACCTCCAGCCTAAGATTCTCGACTATCGCCCCACCTTCTCGTGTTGCCGCCCCACCTTCCATGGGTGTCGTCCAGTCGCATGGGCTTGCTGCTTGCGCCACCACCCCACCATCCAGGGGCGATGCCCAGCCGCCAGCGGCCTACGTCACGCTGCCTAGGGGCTCCTAGCCCCTCTCGAAGGTACCTCCAACGAGGAGTGACGGTCCCGAGAACCTCCAAAGCCCTCCCGCACACCTTGTAGGGCATCCAGTCCCTCTCCAGGCCGCGATCCCTTCTGATTTGACCATAAAACGGTCTGATTCTGACTGGAAAACATGATTTCAAACCTATAAATCGCGTTTTCCGGTCCTAACACACACCGAGGATTGATGAAGATGGTTGTATGAGTCTACACGTACGACCGATCCTCTACATGATCGTGTAGACATCATTTTTTTACGATTTATCCTCAGTCGAGTTTCGTCGTGGTCTCTCTTTCTCATCATATCAAAAAGCAAGGGCGAAGTTTTTTCTTCTACGGGTGCCTTCAAGGGCCCAGCTCCCATCGTGAAGATGGATGGAACCAACTATGAGTTATGGTCCATGCAGTTTCTCAGCCTCATGCAGTGTAGCAACAAAGAGCATAATCTGACACAACTAGAGCCAACAGATAAGATTGGGGAACATGCTTCAAGGAAGCAAGATGATGCTTATGCGCGTATTTGTCTCTCTAGGACACTCACCACGGAGATTGCAAATGACATTGTAAATCAGCCCACGGCCAAGGCCATGTGGGATATCCTCGCTATCACATATGATAAAGCGAAGAATGAAAGCAAGATCCTCCAGTTGCAGTATGACATACTCTCGACCAAGCAGAATGGTCGACCTCTTCATGCCCACTTCTCACATCTTCGAGGCATGTTTGAGCGACTCCACAGCTTTATGCCCATTACTACCACCACAGAGCAACAGTAGGCATACAGAAATGCCACTATGACAAGAGTCTTTCTGTCATCTCTTGATTCTGAGTACGATGCAGCACGTACTCAACTGCTTACTTGAGAGACAATACCACCGATGGAGGAAGTCTACAAAATCCTGAGCAGAATTACTGTGGCCCAGAACCCCTCTGCGATGGCTGCTACTCGCGGCAAGGGGAGTACTTCACAGTTTTGTGGGCGAGGACCTCATGGTTGAGGAGGAGGACGCCAGCGTGGCCCTTTCACATACTACCACCACCGTCCAGGACATTCTGAGGAGACATGCTATCAGAAGTATGGGTATCCTGTGTCTGCTCGTGTAGCTGAGCAAACTGAGACTATTCTTGCTTCCTCTCATGATGTGAGGCTCGACGATATTGTCTCCCGATTAAGAGAGATAATGACTACACCGACTACAATCGCTACAGGATTTTCTGATGTTGCAGCCATTACCATAGCCTCTACGAGTTCTTCAGGTATAGCTTATGCACTTACTAGTTATAGCAGCTCAGATTTGACGGACTGGATCATGGACTTCGACGCATCTCATCATATGTGCGGAGATCGAGCATAGTTTAGCTCTTACAGATCTATCCCTCCTGGTAGATCAGTGGTGATTGCAAATTGATTCATTTACCCATTGTTGGTCAGGGGAGATTGTCCTAGCGCCCTCGGTGCATCTACATAATGTCTTACACGAGGTCCTTACCCACGTTCCTAAGGGTGAGGGTGGTCTTGGGGTCAGGCGTCCTGTTACTGAAGTGGGTGAGCTGGATCTGGGGGAGCATTGATGATCTCTGTACTGATCTTATTCGTCGGATCTACGCAACGACTAGTACCTCGTCAGAGAGAACCGACCGTGGGCTGATGCCCTCCCCTTTTGGGAGGGGTGTTTTAGCCACCCTCCCTCGCTTTCGTGAGCTCTTTAGGCCGATCGTGGACAATGGAGAGTCATTTGCTTTTTGGACAGATGGCTGGACGGATGGAGGAGCACTTTGTAATCGTTTTCCCCATTTGTATGCTCTGGCTGCGGATCGCGATGTACGGGTTGCTTCCTGCTGGACAGATGGAAACTGGATGTCGTTGTTTCATGCCAACTTTTCGGATCAGTGCTTGGAGGATTTTCTTCTCATGTTGGATTCCCTGAGGGTTATTGGTGGCCCTTCTAGGGAGCAGGACCATTGGGTGTGAAGAGGGGCTCTTTCTCGGTCAAGAAGGCATATGCGGCAATATGCAGACCGCCTCTCACACTGTCAACAGAACTGATTAGGGACTGCAGATTTTTCTGGGGGCTCGGCCTCCCTGAGAGGATTGGGTTTTTCATGTGGCTCTTCAGGAGAAAGAGACTGATGACGAGAGACCGTTGTGCCAAACTTCTTGGGACGGTTTCCGATAGATGCCTCCTTTGTGGGACTGGAATCGAATCAATTGAACATCTTTTCTTCCTTTGCCAGACCTCCAAGCCTATTTGGGAAGGGTCTGATCTGGACTGAGTCTGTACGAGGAGCCTGGCCTCTTTCTGTGAGTCCTTGGTGGTGGCCAGACAGCGTCCGAGGAGAGATCTGCTTCGCCCTTAGGCCGTCGTGTGGGCCATATGGTTGGCTAGGAGTGCTCTATTGTTTTCAGCCCAAAGGTTCTATAGGGAGAATGTATGTATCCAGGCGACGGGTGTGTTGGAAGTATGGCTTATGTAGTCCCTATATCTGTACGTGTTCCCTCTTTTCTAATTTAATTATGGGGCGAGCACCTCTGAGTGTTCCCTCTTGCTTGGCTTCAAAGAAAAGCATTTCAGATGAATCTTTTGTCTATTAGTCAGATTACAAAAGATTTACATTGTCGTGTCATATTTAACCCATCTTCTCTTGTGTTTCAGGACATACTCACGGGCAGGATGATTGGACGTGGTCGTAAGCAACGATGGCTTTACAGACTGGTCCAGAATCCTTTTGCTGGTGTTGTGACTATTCCTATTGAATCAGTCTCTCCGTTCATGTGGCGCCTTCGCTTTGGACATCTTCCTCTGCAGAAACTATGTCATGTCCCCCCTCAGATCTCTACTCATACCACCTTAGAGTGTGAGACATGTCAGCTTGGGAAGCACCATCGTTCCTCCTTTCCGAGTAGCCAGAATCGCCACAGTAGTCAGTCATTTGAGTTATTTCATTTTGACATTTGGGATCCTAGTCGTGCTCCTGATCATCAGGGGCACCGGTTCTATCTGGTCGTTGTAGATGATTTCTCTAGACTATCTAGGGTATTCTTGTTAAAGAATAAGTCTGAAGCTGGTCATGTCATTAAATCATTTCTTATTGAAAAAAAGAATGTTTTTCCTGCTCATGTGAAGTTTATTAGTTGACATGCCTTGGAGTTCTCCACTTTACAGCTGTCTGATTTCCTCAGGTCTCTTGTTATTGTTCACCAGACTTCATGTGTGTACACATCGCAACAGAACGATGTTGTTGAATACAAACACTGTCATCTTCTTGATGTCACGAGGACTCTTTTGATTCAAAGTCGAGCTCCTCATTCATTCTAAGGTAATGCAGTCCCCATTGCATGCTACTTAGTGAACTGCATGCCTTCCATGGTTCTTGAAGAAAAGGTTATGTTCTCGATTGTATTTTCTATCTTACTCCTAAGGTCTTTGGGTCTGTAACATTTGTCCGCAATTTTACTCTTGGTCGTGATAAGCTCTCTCTAAGAGCTGTCAAATACGCGTTTATTGGCTACTCTCGTACCCAAAAGGGTATAGATGTTTTGATCATGTCCGGAGAAAGTATTATGTGAGTGTTGATGTCCCATTTTTTGAGTTCGTCATGTATTTTTCTCCTTCAGGTGACAGGTTGTCTATCTCTGACTCTAGCAAAGATGTTTTTGTTCCACTACCTCCTTTGCTTCTACCACCACCTCCTCAGGTTGAGCCACATTCACCTCATTCATCATCACCACCACCTGCACCACCACCACTATCCACACTGGCGTAGATTCTACCATGTTTTTACATTCGCATGCCCTTTACTCTTTCCTCTGTGCATACGTCTTCCCCGTCATCCAGCACGCCTCAAGTATGTACTAAACGCATTGTTTCTACTAATGGCACTGGTGATATGATTGTACCACATGATTGTCCAGAAGGAACAGATACCTTCTTACGAGAGCAGAGAGGTTGATGATCTTGATGTGCCTATTGCCTTGCAGAAGCCGCGTCGCACCTGTGCTACTTATCCTCTGGTTGTTCAAGTTTCCTTGGATCATCTTTCATAGGAGTATAAGAGGTTTGTAGTGGATATCTATCCCACGAACATACCAGGAGGCAGTACAGGACAGTAATTGGCAGCTTGCCATGGAGGAGGATATGGCAGCTTTACAGTCTCGCGGCACCTAGAGCATTGTTTCTGCTCCTCCAGGTGCCTCTGTTGTGGGGTGCAAATGGATTTTTACGGTAAAGAAATGGCCAGATTGCAGTGCAGATTGCTACAAGTTGAGGGTACTGATCCTATCTAGGGATCTAGGGCACTTGAGGCAGGCTCTCATGGACCTCGAGGAGGTAGTGAAGATCCTATCGAATGGTTGCACACCTTGGGTTGATGTGGAGGCGATGGTGTTGGAGATTGTGGGACCACATTCGGGTTAAGAGAGGCTTCGATGACGCATACTGGTGGGGGAACACCTTCTGGGTCTCAGTGGATATGAAGAAACCCTTGCCATCGCCGGACCTCCCTAAGGAGGAGCCAGAGCTAGTGGCTATTGACTCCTCGATGAAGGAGGGTGTCGTGGCGAAGGGGGAAGAAGCGAAAGTTAGGGAATGGCTAGATGCGGCAACGGGGCTCAGTTTTGATCCCATGATCCACCAGAAGATGCCGGTCCATAGGAGGACAACCTTTGCCCTAAACCTCCCATCCTCGTTGGCCCCGATGGTGCTCCCATCGTTGGAGGTGTCCGCGAACTTGCAAGTCGACACGACCTTAATTACTTTCACCAGTCGATGTTCGGAGCAGGCCTTGGTCCTTAGCCCCCAGCCTGAGGCAAGTGGATTGGACCTAGAGACCCATATCCGTTGGGAGGGTTGACCGCAACCATCTTTCTTGGATGGAGTTGATCGAAACGTAGCATGTTGGCTCGTTGCGGTTGCGGAGGGGGGGGGGAATGTTCGAGGTCGGCTTTGTGCATTGAAGAGTGTAATGGCTTGAAGTTCAAGTTCGTAAGAGGCATGGGTTCGGGCCAGCTAGAGCGTCCACCTCGTCTACGGAGATGATTGTTCTACAACCACCTCGCAATGTGTTTTCAATGGATGTTATCGCGAGAGATGTAGGGATGGTTTGCAAGGAGGGGAAGAAAATAGTTGTGTAATGAAGATTGTTTCTTGGAATTTAAGAGGTCTGTGTGACCCGGAGAAGCGAAGCGCGATCAAAGGATGATGTCGGAGTAGCACACGAATGTTCTCTTCCTCCAAGAGATGAGGATTCATGACTGGTCAAGGCAGGTTTCGTCTTTATTTGGGGGACTCATCTTTGAGAGTTTAGAGCCTTACCATATGTTGGCAGTGTGGGTGGTTTGCTGGTGGCATAGAATGGCGATCTCTTTGATATTAGTTGCAGGTCCTACGGAGCCATGCCGTGCCTGTTCTACTTAAAAACAAGAGTTTGAGCTCCATACGATCTCTCCGGTGTCTATGGCCCCAATGGTTCGAGGGTTCAACAGAAGCTTTAGGTAGATTTGTGGGCTGCCGGACTCTGCTACCCTTCTGAGGCCTAACTTGTTGGGGGTGACTTTAACACCATGATTTTCATTGCAGACCATCCTCTCCTGGGGGTGGCCAGGACGTTGGGTCTTAGGATTTTGTGGAGGTGGTCAGTGACCTCCAATTGGGCATTTTGGATGTTGCAGGTTGTCGATACATGTGGTGTAGTTCCCAGTCCAGATCTAGAACTGAGTGGTTCGGTGGGTGGGAAGGCCATCACTGGTTTATTCTGCAAGCTGGTGGAGCTGGGGAAGAAGCTCTGTGAGTACAAGAAGAGGTGTGGGAAAGCCACCTGGTGAGACGCTCTGAGGACCAGAGGGTGGTTTCATAGCTAGATCGTATACAGGATGATAGGGAGGCCAGTCAGCAGATTCTTCTTGAGGAGGATAGAAAGCAATACATAGATGGAGGCAGAGATCTAGGCAAAAATGAATTAAGAAGGGGGATGCTAACACAAGGTTCTTCCATGCAATGGCCAGTGGGAGGCATCGTCAGAATTTAATTTAGAACCTCTCAGTTGGCGAGTCCGCGCGAAGGGATATCGAGAGGTGGGCAAGGTGGCGATGGGACTTCCAACGTGTGTCACGTAAGGCCTCGAATGGGGGTTGGTGTTGGCTTGACAAGGGCGCCTCTCTCTCTCTCGTATGGCCAACAGGCTGCTCTTGTTAGGGATTTTCACTTGGACGAGCCGAAGGCAGTAGTGTAGGAGCTCAACACAGATGGGGCAATGAGATCGGATGGTTGTCTGGTGTTGTTTTATAAGGAGTTCTAGAATGTGCTCCAGTTGGACTTATTGGCAGTGTTGGAAAAATTTCCTTCGGGGAACCATGGCTTTGACAGGATAAACAAGGCTCTTTTCTTGCTCCTCCCTAGAAAGGAGGGTGCTAATAGGATCGAGGACTTCCATACTATCGCGATTTCGAATGCGGTTTACCTCATTGTGGCTAAGGTGTTGGCGAATCGTCTGATCCTTGTCCCGGAGGATCTCATCGCTCCTACTCAGACTGCTTTCATCCATGACCGACTGATGATGGACAATGTGGTTTTGGTTTTGGAGATGGTTGGGACTGGAAGAACAAAGGTGCGAAAGGTCTCCTCTAGAAGGTGGACTTCTCTAAGGCATATGACTGTGTTGATTGGGCTTTCCTTTTATCTACGCTAGCAAAATGCAGTTTTGCAGATATTTGGATCTCTTGGGTGAAGAGATGTGTCACTATTCACTAATATATGTCTTCTCTCGCGGTCCTGATTAATGGGCATCCATAGGGGGGGTTCCAGTCTCAACAGGGAGTTCAGTAGGGGTGCATGTTAGCGCCATTGTTGTTTTTCATTGATGCGTATGTCCTTGCCACTATGACTGGCCAAGTGTTTCTTCTAAGAGGATGAATAGGTACTCGAGAGGGAATTGCTCTATCCCCTTACTGCAGTGCGCGGATGATACATTATTCTTCATTGAGGATGGTTGTGATGAGGCCGGGAGCATGAGTACCATGCTTGATGTCTTCGGTGAGTTATCTGGGTTGGAGGTGAACAACGCAAAGTCTGCTTTTGTGTCGTTCGACCTTTCGGACTTGAAGATTGAAGAATGCTCGAGGATCTTGGAGACTCCGTGTGGGTGTTTACCCTTCAATTACATTGGTTTGCATTTGACTTGTGGGCATTTAAAGAAGCTAGATTTGCATCGGTGGTTGAGAAATTGGAGCGGAAGCTAGCTAGATGGAAGGCCTCTTGTCTCTCACTTGGGGGAGAGTTGTGCTTCTTAATGTGGGTTTGGCAGCAATCCGATCTTCTTCATTTCGTCAAGGATTCTGTCGGTTGAGATACGGAACCGTTTGGAGTCGTGTATGCGTTGTTTTTCTAGAGTACTTCCAATGACCAATCGAAAGGGATACACTTAGTGAATTGGGAGACGGTAACCTCATTGAAGGTGCATAATGGTTTGGGTGTCCTCGGGCTAGAGGAAATGAATAAGGCGTTGTTTTTGAAGTGAGTAGCAAGGCTTTGGGGTCGTGGTGAGGACCTTACTTGTATACTTCTTCGGGACATTTACGTCATTCGGGCGCAGCTGCAGTTGGAGGCTTCGTCTCATCGTCGCCACTCTGCCTTTTGGAAGGGGATTTGCTCGGTTTTGCATGATCTCTCGGTGCATATGCGTACGGTTGTTGGGGATAAAATCCTTTCTGTACAGGAAGGATGATTGGTGTGGAGAGGGGCCTCTTCTGGAGTGCTTCCCTCGCCTCTTTGCTCTAGCGGGTAATCTGGAGATGTGCGTAAGAGGCACATGGGTGGATGGGTAATGGATGATGTGTTTCTCCTCTCCGCTTTCGGAATAGCGTTTTGGTGAGTTAATGTTGATGTTGGAGCAGTTGGTGTTTATACCATGGCCTACTGAGGGGCGGGACCACAGGATTTGACGGGATGGATTCCTCTATGAAAAAGGTCTACAAGGCACTCATGGGTAAGGTAATGAAGGGACCAGGCGAGATCGGGATTGGGACTGCAATTTGATTGGACTCTAAGTGTACCAATGAAGATAAAGGTATTCCTTTGGCTCCAAGGCTAGGTCGGGTGCTGACTAAGGCAAGGAGATCCTCCTTCAACAGGGGGGTGACATCTTGTGCTCTATGTGTGCAGTTGAGGTGGAAGATCTGAAAGACTAGAACATCTCTTCTATTCATGTGCTTGGGTTTGGGAGATTTGGGCAGAGATGAACATTTCATGGGTGCACCTTTCTTCCCATGTTAACTTGTGAAGCTCCATGGTTACTAACCAGTTCAAATCTATGGCAAGCGACCACTCACAGTGATATGGGTGATTTGGCTCTCTCGTAATGGGCTGATTTTTAGTTCGCATAGATTTTATGTTGAGAATGTTGTCCTTTTAACTAGATCTCTCCTCGAGACCTGATTGTTGTAAGTTGCTCTATAACTCTTGCATCTTAATAAAAGCTTGGGGCGAACACCTCTGGAGTACTTCTCCCTTTTTGACTCAAAAAAATCCCTCCTCATGTCCCCCAGAGCCACATCATCACCATTCGAGAGGCCTTGTAGGCCTCCTTCATGGAGGAGAAGCCATTACGCCAAATTCAATTGTTTTGCCCTCTAGTTGGGCTTGGCCCTGGGCTATACGCAATCTCCTCAATCATCTGCATAAAGTCACTGAAGCATTGCTTAGACAGGGGAGAGGCTAAGCAAGGCATCAACTGCTTATCCACCCATACATCCTTCATGCACATCTCCTGGCCATTAGCGAGAGCAAAAAAGGCAAGGCCCTAAATGTCAGCTTCAGACACCATTTTGGTGACTGACCGAAATGGAATTTCGATCGAATTTCGGTCGAAATTTCGGTCATTTCGGCCATTTTTTGTACCATATTTCGGTCATTTCGGCCATTTCGATCGAATTTTGATTTCGATTGGATATCGATATTCGACAGAAATTCGACTGAATTTCGCTGAAATTTGAGGCCATGAAAAAAGGTAAGGGAAGCACTCTAGAATTGGCCCATCCTTGCTTCAGTTATCCTTCCGAAGAGAAAGGATTCCCTGTCACCACCAACCAGGTGCATTTGAGTCAGCATCTCCTGCATCACCAAGCAAATCCCATTCCAAAAAGCTGAGGAATGGTGCTGAGATAAAGCCTCTAACCGAGGTTGCACCCAAATATCGTAAATGTCACGAAGAAGTCTACAAGTGAAGTCCTCACCCCGATCCCAAAGTATCGCCACCCACTTCAACAGCAGAGCTTTATTCATATCCTCCAGCCTGAGAACACACAAACTACCATGTTCCTTAGGTGAGGTGACCACATCCCAATTCATGAAATGTAAAGGAGATTTGAGGCAATGTGAGTCTCAACACTGTTGGTCATCCAGTTGATAACCAAGTAGTTGTCTGTCTGCCATTTGTTGTACTCTTTGTCCTTTTCATCTAAAGGATCTTTAGTCATATTGTAGAGTTTTCTTTAACCATCAATGAACAACATAAAAGATTGAAACCAGAGCACATAATTTTCTGTGCCCTTGAGTTTGATAGTAGTGCCTTGTACCACAACATTCGAGGCCAAGGACTTTGTCTCGGTAGAAAAAGATGCCATGGTGGTCTTAGAAAAGAAAGGAGATCTTGTACTTGACTTAAGGATGTATACAAGGGCTGAGAAATGCCCTAGAACTCACTTTTGGATGTGATAGTGGTCTGCAAAATTGCTTTCACAGCAGATCAGGGGGGTTTCGGGTCTCTTCCGACACCAAAGATGATATCCAGGGGGGTGTGCACAGCATGTCAAAAGTCTAGGTGGACTGGTGGGTGGTACCGACGACGCTGGAGGTGCAACAGAGGCTGCTGGAGGGGGCTCCAAGCAGTGTAGACGACACAGGAGGTGCGGTTGGAGCTATTGTAGCCTCAGGCGGCATTTTAGGTACCGCTGAAGGTGGTGGCTTGTGCCACTGGGGCTCGAACTGCCTTGTACGGGACCCCCTGATGAGAGAAGGGCCCGCGCAAGGAAAGAGGGACGGTGGTGGCAGCGGGTTTTGGGTATTAGGCTCCGGTCTAGGACCGTCGCTCTAATACCATGTGGAGAAGAGAAACGAATGAGATGTTTACTATATAGGACTAGGGTATCTTTTATAGAGATAAAACTTTAGAGAGAACAAGAGGAAAAATACATAAATGCCCCCAAGAGTTACGAAACTCGAAGGGTTACAGAACCCGAAGGGTTACAAACATAAATGTAAAAATAATAACTCTAACAGGGGACATATGCGGTTTTACATAGATTCTTGGTTTTTTTTATAAATAAATAAATACAAAAGTGTATACATCTGAATTGAATTCATTAATAATTGTGATCTAATTGAAGATTTAAGAAAATCAATAGCACCCTTTCCATGAACCACTAAACGGAACATTCAAACAATAGTCGCTATTCTATCTCATGTTGAACCACAATCTTGTTTTCATAATTTTCTATTGCATTACATTTCTCTCCTCTAAAATCTATTAACTCCATAATCATGGTTAGACATTCATATTAAGTTATAGTCATGTCCGTTAGCTGCATGCCACTTACACCAGATTTAATCCTTCAGAATCCCTAAAAATCATTAATCTAAAGAATAGCAAATAGTATATCAATAGCATAAAAATGACTTGATTTAGTTGCATATAACATACAATACATTACAGCATAAAATACCTAACCATTTACTTGATTCATTTCAATAACTGCAGCCTATTCAATCCCTATTGGAATCACTTTCCTACGAAATAGCATACAACATACAGTACAACAAAAAAAAGAATCAAATAACATTTGAACAATAACCTTGCAGTACAACAGTGACATACACGATCAAAAAAAGAATCAAACATAAAAAAAAGATCATTAAATAAGAGAAAACAAGAATCTAGGGTTACCTTGAGGAGGTTATGATGATTACGAAGGAGCTGGGAAGCATAGGAGCTTCGCACGAAGTGGGTGAGGTGCTTCGCGCCACTGATGGAGGCAGAGGATCACGGCAACGTTGAAGGCAGAGGAGCTTCGTACGGTTGGAGGTAGAGGTGGAGGAGCTTCGCACGGTTGGAGGCGGAGGCAGAGGCGGAGGTGCTTCTACAAGGAGGTGGAGGCGAAGACTTGAGGAGACGAGGTTGGAGGAGGAGGTAGAGAAGAAAATCGGGGCTCGATAACTTTCGTTAAACCCTCGATAGGGTTCTAGAAGCGAGATTGGGAGTAGCCTAACCCATATCGGGCTTCCTTAACCATATCGGATCCGGATCTTAAGATCTGGATCTGATTACCCAGTTTTGAGGAGTTACACATTAAGCGGACGCACAGTGGGCATATGCGACCGCACGGGCCGCATATAAAGTCCGCATATGCACAAAGGGTGCAAAGGACGCACAGAGAGGCTTCGTGTATCTGATGCTCTAAGGAGGTCGTGCACGCATATGCGGCCGCACGGACAGCTTTCGTGAACACTAGGAAATATAATTACATCGACAGAGAGTTGATCCTGTGATATCAACCAGATTATGGGAGCGTCAGAGAAGTGAGTCTGAACCATTAGATTATGCTCATCTCTCTCATCCTCCAATCAACCAGTGTGTGATGAGCAGAATCTAATGGTTCAGACTCATTGCTCTCACAGTCTAGGGCTCTCACAAGAGCAGCCCTCTACATCGAGACACACACGCACACATATATGTTTACGCATATTTTTTGAAGTGAAGATGGAATCCACCACTAAAATTATATTTAAGAATGAGCTTAGAGTACAAATGACTAGGCTGAGAATAGGGAAATGCAATGTTATAAAACATTTTGTGATTAAAATTATTGTCAACAGAAAATGAGCTCGTACAAAATGGCCCAAAGAATCGCAAACGATAGAGAAATATGAGAGTTGCCGCAATGTGTAATGGATCCCCAAAAGCAGGAACTATCGTGCACCCTTAGCCATGTAATATCCGCCAACCACCACACCTAGACCGAGCGCTCACATTTGAAGAATTATCCTCAGTCCTAACACCACATTTGTCACATAAAATGTCACCAATCCACAAGATCATATCTTGATGCTCATGAGAGTTTTGTGCATATTTTTCTCTATAAACAGAGGCTCACAACTCAATCGCCTTGAGGCTACATCTCGCCTCGATTCTAGTGAAAACACCTCGTTCCACCTTTCATTTTTTTCAGATATTAGTTTCCATAAACTATCAAAGGTTTTAAAGAGGAAGTTCTTCACCAGATCATCCTTACATTACTTGTTGCTTACTAGAACAGTTAAGGGAATATGATTATGTTGGTTTATGTCAACAACATAGTCCTGAAATGATATGGTGGGCAAGGGATCAGAGAAGTGAAGTGGATGTTAGTTGAACATTATGTGATCAAGGATATAAAGCCAATTTGATGTTTCCTCGAGCTCGATGTAGCCCGTTGTTGAAGAGGACTTAATCTGTCTCAAGGTAAATATGCAGTTGATCTTTTACCGTAGGTTGGCATGTAAGGTATATCGACTCTAGGTCCTATGGATCTCAAGTCAATGCTTAATTGGATGAGGAGAACAAGATAGTCGATCGAATCAGGGGTAGTGTCGTCGACTAGTTGGGAAACTCAAACACAAGCTAACGCGTAAGGGGTAGTGTGATCGACTAGTTGGGAAGCTCAACTACCTTAATATCAACAGACCCAATCATACACATCCCAACGAAATATTGTTACGATGGTCTTGTGGTATATCAAGGTCGCCTCTGAAGACATGCCTATTATTTACATCCGAAAACAAGTGAATATTACAGCATATTGTTATATGTATTATACATGTCTTGAAGACAGTAAGTCCACCAGCCATTATGGCACCTACCTTGGGAGCAACCATGATGTGACAATACGATTGCCATGCACATAGTAGACAACCCCACAATTCCATGAGCAGACTAAACATGTAACCATTGATTATCAATTTAATAAATAACTTATCCAAAGAGGTCTTCTTTGGAGTTCAACGGGTACATCTGCGAACCAAATAATAGATATGTTTACCAAGACACTTTGACTCATGATCCTATAGATGTGGCCTCTGACGTTCTTGAGCAGGGATGCAAACAGTTATGGATATATCCATATCCGATCCGTCATCGTGTCCGTTTTATACAGATTTTGGCATCCGTACCCGTATCTGTTTTAAAATGGATACGGATATGGATATCATTTTGGTATTCGCAAACATCTGTATTCGTATATCCATTTTCGTATATAAATATAGTCATAGATTTATTTTAACCCTATATAACATAATTCTATACCATCTTTTACTATTTGTATAACTTTTATGATACAAATACATTTAGTAAATTTATATCATGTGTTTTTCCATCCAATTCGTATATTTAAGTCGATTCTATAGAGTATTTCTAGCATTACTCATATGCGATCAGTATTCGTTTTACATCCTTATCCGTTTTTTAAGGATACGGTAAGATAGTTTTAATATCCGTCAATATTTGCATCTGTATTCGTATTAAAAAATGGATAAGGATACGATAATACCTATATCTATATCCGTATATGTCTGTTTGCATCCCTAATCTTGAGTCTCCTCACGCAGTGGGTGTAGATCCCTTGTTTGGATCCAACTGCTCGGGGGCTTGTGGACCTTGGTCTCCTTTCGAACTTGGATCTAAGGTGTAGCTCTAGATCTAGCCATTTTGGATTTGCTACCATGCTGCTGAACAAAGAGCATTATGACAATTCGATTTGAAGATTGTGATTTGCCTTCGAGGAATCATGGCACCTATATGACGTGTTTCAAAAAATGCAAGAGATGTGCTTCTAAATCTCACTACCCAACCGCTTGCCATTGTCATTTGCAAGGCAGACCATTTAAAGGTGTTTATTTGTCGAATTGGCAACCGTTGGGCACTTGGAACTTGAAGCTAACAAAGCAAGTGAAATCCTAAAGGGGTGTGAGGAGCACAAGAGGGCTATGGAGAAGCGTGAAGTGATCCATCTGATAATCAAGGCATGGGTGAGTGCTCCGGAGGCGAGTGGGAGGGGCAGCGCCCTGGAAGTGGTGGGTGGGTGGAAGTGCAGCGGCGAAGACCCCCATGGCGACAGGGGGGTCGTGAGGGCAAGATCTTCAATGCGCTAATCCATTCGGTCGAGGTTGTTTTCGTTGTGGATCATTGCGTCATTGGGTGCGATCGTGTCGTGAACCTGTCAGATGCTTCATATGCAAAGGCTCGGGTCACAGAGGGTGTGTCTGCTCGAGGCGGACATCTACACCTCGCTCGTCGGGTCTATTGATCGGAGAGGGTGGAGGCTCGGAGACCCTTTTCGTCGCATCCTCTAAGGTTGGTGTTGTTTCGAAGGGCACATTCAAGGGGGATATCGTTGAGCTTTCTCCATGGAAAGTGCTAGCAAGGGGCCTTTCGGAGGAGGAGGAAGGTGGTTTATTACGATAGTCGCGTGAAGGGGTTTCGCGTATGCGATGGCATCACCCCTATGCATGGGAGGGCACTTTTGGAGGCAAGACACTGGAGCGAATTTGCGTCAAAGGTGTGCCGTACTCGATGCACAACCTGGAGGACCTTCGCGTAGTTTTGGGAGATATTGTAGAGGTTTTGGGGATGGAGTCTAGTGATTGCCATCCCGGGGACCCGCCCGATCCCGTTTTGCAGGTTGGGCGTCTTCGCTTTTCATGTCTGGGCTGCTGGAGGATCAACATGCAAGGGAGATCGCTGCTCTTGGAGCTTGCTTCTTTGAGCATGTCCAGATGCCGGGATGACCTCCTTCGGTTTGGGCTGGGCGGAGGTGGGGCCATTTGTTATCGCTGGGGAGAAGGGGCCACATGTTGTCGTAGGGGAGAAGGATCTTCGTCTTGGGGTCGACCCTCGTGATGTTCCGACGGCAGACGATGCTCGTGCTGTTACGGTGGCGGCCACGCTTTCTTCGCCGGTAACCTCGGCGATGCATGCCGAGAAGTCGAAGAGCCGTTCGGGCGGATGCGGAGCGGTTATCGCGGAGACCGCTCGTCTTCCGCGTGGTATTCAATTCGGGACGTTTCATGGCGCCGCAGAAGGGGGGATAACGGCTCTTTCTTTTCCGAGGACGGTTACCTCGAGTGGAAGGGTGGGCCAGCCCTCATTACATGATGCGGGTAGGGACCATCCCAATTTCCCACATGGGACCGGTTACGCAGATGTGCGGGCTGACCCGATTGGGGATCCTACCGAAAATCTGGAGGCCTACCAAACAAGTGTTGATATGACACATTGGGATGCTGATGGCCTGATTAAGCATGCTTCGACTGTGGACGATCGCGTCGGCTCTATGGTTGGAGCTTGTGAGCAGGTGGTGGCGGGGCGCGCATCTTTGCAGGGGCAGGATGGGGTTGTTTCTGATGCTCCGGTTACTGGACTCTGAGGTCCATGTGGGCGAGCCTCACCAGGACGTGGTTCCGAGCGAAGCTAGGGCAAATCTCGAGCCAGATGCTCGACCTCGCTTTGGGGTCTGCTATTCAAGAAGAGTCCTACCAACTATACCAAGGCCGCTGAGACGGAAACTTCGTCGGGCAGCCTTACGTGTGCGTGTTCTCGAAGACGATGGAGCACGTGACGACGGAACGTGTGGCCCTTGAGGCCCCAGCTGGTGAATAGATTCAGCCTCCTTGATAGAGCGGTGGCGGAGTGTTTGGGGGTGGTGGCCACGAAAAAGATGGCTAACAGGTGTCCCAAATGAAAGTTCTCTCTTGGAATGTGCCGGGTGCAGGTCGGCCCGAGAAACGACTGGCAATAAAGAACCTGTTGGATGAATCATCGGTCGATATCTTCTTTCTTCAAGAAACCAAAGCCCCTAGTGGGGCGACTGACCTGGGGGGGAGCTTGGCAGGGGGGTAAGTTCGGAGTGGCTGACCTGGAGGCATCCGGTGCTTCTGGGGGACTACTAACGGGATGGAGGGCTGATGTTTTTGACTCGATTACGGTGTCTAGGTTGCAGTCATCTCATTTTGTTCGGCTCAGGAGACGAGCGGATGGGCTCGGTTTTCTCGTGACAAACCACGAGGCAGGAGCGGGGGACGTTGGCTGCCGAGCTTGAATCGATTGGGGCGGAGCGTGTGGACGGGATTTGGTTGGTGGGGGCGACCTCAACGTCACTCTGGTCCCTGAGGATCGTCCCCACCAGTGTAGTGGTAGAGATGCGGCTTCAGAGGATTTACGGAGATCTATTCATGCATTAAGCCTACAGATTGTTGACGCGACGGGTTGCTCCTTCACGTGGCGGAACGCTAGATCTCGCTTGAGGCTAGACAGATTCTTGGTGTCGCTCGAGGGGGCGAAGGCCTTCCCATTATCACGGGCGTGGGCGATGCCTCGGGCTCACTTCGATCACACGCCCATTCTGTGGTCGTCGGGAGAGGAGGAAAGGCGCAGGTTCCTCTTTCGTTTTGAAAAAAGTTGGCTGTTGGAAGAGGGATTCCGGGAAGATGTGATTGCTCGTTGGAGGGACTGGAACCCAATGGGGTCGGTGGTTGTCCGCTTCAACGCGAAGCTGACGCTCTTGCGCTCTCATCTTTCTCGATTTGGGAGGGAGGTAAGACGTCGGCGTAGGCTGAAGAGAGGCGAGGCCCAAGCTGGCGTGTCGCATCTGGAGGGCTGGATGATGCGCGCGGTCTGGAGCCGAATGAGATGGAGGAGAGATTGAGGCTCTTAGAGGAGATCATGTTGGAGGATCGGAAAGAGGAGATTGAGTGGAGGCAAAGGTCCAGACAACGATGCTTCGCGAGGGGGATGCCAATACACGCTTCTTCCACCAGCGTTGCGTCAGGGAGGCGTCGGAGAAACTACATCGACGACCTCTTGGTGGGGGATCGGCGAGTGGCAGGAGAGGGTAACATCGGTGATGCGATCCGCAACCATTACATGTGTGCTTCCAGGAGGCAAGCAACAAAAGGCAGGGCTTCATCTTGTGGGATGGAAGGAGGTAACGAAGAGGAAGAAGAATGGCGGACTGGGAATTCGAGACGTTGAATGCATGAATAAGGCGTTGCTTGGTAAATGGGCGACCCAGATCTGGGGCCCCTCATCCTCTCTGGTTCACAGGCTTCTCCGCAAGATCTATGGTATTCCGGGACGAGTTGGTGGCTCCAAGGCTCCAGTGGGAATCTCCCCTCTGGTCTGGCATCCGTGGTGTCCTCCCGACTCTCACACCCCTTTTTGACGCCGAGGGCGGGGACGGGCATCTATTTCGTTTCTGGGGACAACGATTGGACCGGGGGATGGCAAGTTGTGCACTAGGTTCCTGAGATTGTTTGCTCTGGCGACGGATCGCGAAAGTACTCTTTTCCAGGTAGGGGGGACCGGCACTTGGGCACCTGTGTTCGTCAACGAGCTATCGATGCAGAGGCTGGAGGATTTCCTTGTGTTACAATCTGAGTTGTCGTCGGTAGCTGACACTCTCCATGGCCCGCACGTTGTGAGCTCGGACCACTTTAAGTGGAGGGGGATGAAGCTCTCCACGAAAAATATTTACGATCACCTGCGTTGTTCTCCTGAGATGCTTGGTGCGGACATAACTCAGGATTTAAGAGTGGTTTGGGCTGCAAAGATACCTAAAAGGGTCAAGATTTTCCTATGGTGCCTAAGGAGGGATCGCATTTGTGACAGTGAGGCGGGCAAATAATTTTTGGTGTCCAAGATGTCATTTGCGATAGGTGTCATGGGCAGCAGGAGGACGCCGAACATATCTTTTTCAAGTGTCAATCTTCATCTGAGGTTTGGCGCGAGTTGGGCTTGTCGTGGTTGCGGTACGAGGACGTCGTGACTTTTTGGCACTCGATCAGGAGGGTCAGAACCGGCTCCACCTACTGATATCTCAATTGCTTTTGCGGCGCTGTGAGCGATCTGGCAGGGTAGAAATGACTGTATCTTTAAAAATCAAACGTTCTACTCGGAGAATGCTTATATCCATTGTAAAGCCCTTTACAACTCCTGGGGCTTCTCGCTAATGTAACCTCACCCTCAGTTTTCTTCTAATCAAAAAAGGCGGTAGCTCCCAACTTGGGAGGTTACCCGAGTTTGGTTTTCAAAAAAAATGGAGAAGCGTGAAGTGGTTGCGAACTACTTGGAGGTGAAAATGGCAGGGACAACCCTTATTGTTGCCGGACGAAGCTTATTTCCTAGAATGTCCAGGGCAAGGGCCAGTCGGACAAGAGGAGGGTGGTTGGGCTACTGCTTGATGCCTAGAAAACATATATTGTTTGTCTAGAAGAGACAGAGTTAGACGTTTGGGATAATTTCCCTTTGATGTAACGTGGTTGGTTCTCATTTCTCTGAATTGAGAGCGATGTCATCTGTAGGTGTGTCAAGTGACATGCTTGTAGGATGGAATGGTAATCTAATAGAGTTGGTGGTCTCGGTGCGCAATCCTCGGGTCCTATCAGTTGTGCTTCAGAGGATCTCGGATGGTTTCTTGGTTTTCGTGATTCATAACCCTCAAAGGCCTAAGCATCAACTAGTATATGGGTCGAGCTTAGATTGGCGCATGCTCATTTTCCGCATATGGCTTGGATTGTGGGTGTTTGACTTCACAGTCATCTTGCTTGTTGCAGATTGCCCTTGAGATAGGGGTGAATGAATCTTAGCTCTCTCTGTTTACGATCTTTGTCGAAGATTTGGCAATGAAAATCTTCGATACCATAAACTCATACACTTGGAGAAACGGCTCATATAGGTTCCGTCTGAACTGCTTCCTTGGCTTTATGGGCATGTTAGAGAGTTTTCCTTTGGAATCTATATAAGTTGTACTCAAACCATATGTCAATATGTAGAGATTCAGGTGATGGTCAACATTTTGTCGATATTTTCCATTTTGAGCAGTCTTGGTTGCAAGATGAGGGTTTTCTGAGAAGGTTAGGAGGTGTTGGCAGGAGCAAGATGTAAACGGGCCTGCTTTGAGAAGGATGGCTGAGAAGCTTAGAGCCTTTCCCAGCATGCTTGCATGGTTTAGGAAGGCGACTCGAGAGCTCAGAGGACAGCATAGAGATGTGGCACATCTAGAGATTGTCACTTAATCGCATAGAGGATGCTAAGGAGCTCTTTGAGGAGGAGAAGGTAGCGAGGTGCGAGCAGAACCACCTTCTTCTGGAGGAGGATATGAAGAGGGAGATTGATTAGAGGCAACGATCAAGGCAATAGTGGTTAAAGGAGGGAGATGCAATACAAGGTTCTTCCATATGGTGATGACCGGTAAGTGGGCGCATATGACACAACATGATACATACTACTGAGGCGGATAGTGAAGAGGTGGTGGGCTATCGTGTTATAGATGATGTTGTGAGGCAAGGAGACTCAAGAGCTCAAAGGACAACATAAAGATGTGACACATGCAGTTAAGGAGCAGATGGAGGAGAAGAAGGCAGCGAGATGCGAGAAGAACCACTTTCTTCTGGAGAAGGATAAGGAGATGGAGACTTACTAGAGTCTAGAGGCAGTGATCGAGACAGAAGTTATTAAAGGAGAAAGATGTGAACACAAGGTTCTTCCATACGACGGCGAATGGGTGCAGACGACGTAACCTAATACATACTATTGAGGTGGATGGTGAGGAGGTGGTGGGCAAACGTGACATCAGAGATGAGATAAGACTCCATTACCTTTTTGCTTAGTTGATGTGTGCTTGGTGGTAGTATTCATGAAACCGGTCGCGTAGGCTGCATATGCGACCGCATATTCACGAGCAGCATGCGTACTGAATCGATTATATGAATCAGTGCATTATGCGCTCTAAGCGCATATACGCCCACATATGCCCTGCATATGCCTCGACATATCCCACATACTACTCCAGCAGCTTGGTGACTCAGCCTCCAACAATTTTCAACTCTCCAATCCTCTCATTCGAGTGCTTACCTCCATAAATCTGCCTCCTCTTCCATTCAACTACAAGAATATGCAATGCATTATGCCATTATGTATATACAATGTTTGCGCATGTATCATTTCATGAGTATATCCATTCGCCTAATATTTTAACAGATGTCAATTGAGATTTTTGCACATGTATTGCAAATCTGCATGTATGTGTATTGAAGTTCTGTTATTATGAATCATCTAATATGTAAAGTTTTTATGGCTAATTTTTTTGTGATTAAATGTTAGCAATTAATGTCATCTACTTACCCATCTAACATGAACTATTTTACTTATATTTTCTTTAACTCCACTTTGATACATAAACTCAGTCATAATACTATTTATAGATATTTATTTGTTGTTAAACTAAAATTAGAAAACCGCACAAAACCGCATATACCCCGCATATGCCCACCATACTGCTTATTCAGTAATTAGGTAACATGTCCAAATGCATATGCATACTGATTTCCTGAACCTTGCTTGGCGTCGGTGCCAGATGGAATGAGACTGAATGACTTGCAGTCTGAGGAGTTGACGAGACTTCTTCTTCTTAAAGAGGTCAGATGGACGACTTTTGACCAGAATATAGATAGATCCTCAGGCATGAATGGTTTCGATCTTTTTCACATTGAGCTTGTGGACCTGATGGGACAGAAAACTTTGGATGTGGAGTTATGTTAGATGAATCATGGGTTCATGTGGCTTAATCAATCATTTTTATTCCTTCTCCCTGAGAAGGATGTGGTGTGAAGAGTAGAAGACATGTGCCTATTGGCATGTCTCGTTGATGAAAAGTGATGGCCAACAGGTTGTGTAAGGTTCTTAGTTTTTTTTTTTGACGCTCAAAAGCGGGGGATGCACTCTAAGGTGCTCGCCCCAATTTATTAAGAAGTTAAGAGGTAACTTACAGACAAAATGCGGACAGGAAACAAAAAAGAACAGAACCAGGAGATATCGAAATCAGATACCCCCACTACAGGAAAAACCCCCTATACATCAGTCCAGTCACGAAGGAGTCGCGAAGCCGAGAGGAGGACATTTTCGGAGTAAAATCTCTGACGAGCAAATAGGGCTTCATTTCGTCCAATCCAGATGCTCCAAAGCCGCGCATAGGTGTAAGCAGGTCCATCCTCGCCCTGGCCCGAGATCTAACCAAGCTTTCACAGAAGATGAAGAAGACGAGATGTCTAGCCAGTCCAGATCAGCCCAGATGCCATGGGTTCTGCCACAACGAAAAATAGATGATCGGTAGTCTCCATCTCCAAATCACAAAGGCCACAGTTAGATTCGACGTTGGGAAAAAGCGAAGCACATCGGTTACGAGTCAGCAGACGCCCACGCCGAAAGAGCCACAGAAAAATGCCAAATTCGTTCGGGGACCCTGAGGCCCCAAAAGAATTGACAGTCCCGGTAGAGAGAAACATCAGCCGCACCGTGAGGAGGAAGAATAGCAAGGTAAGCTGCACGAGCAGAAAAGGAACCGTCCTTCCAAAGTAAATGGTCGCGACCGACAGAGGGCGTGGGCGCGTCAGCAAGAATTGCCAGTAAAGCGAAGAAATCCTCCTGCCGCCGGTCAGAGAGGTTAGCCACGAACCTGGGGCCCCAAGAAGCACCATCCCAGCAGGAGGCCACCTTAGCATCCTTATCAGCCACCAGAGCGAATAGGTAGGGAAATAACTCCCGAAGAGGACCCCTACCGGTCCAATCGTCACCCCAAAAACGGATCAAAGACCCATTCCCACCTTAATGCCAAAAAGGGATCGGTTGCGAGAGAGAGTATCGGCGATAGCACGGGAGAAAGAGGAGGAAGAACCCGTCAGGCGCCACTCAAATCAAAAAACCGATCAACTCCCACCGCCTCCCTCAAAAAGTTCAGCATAAAGTTCTCCTCCCGGCCCCAAAGACGAACCACCTATTTGAGCAGGAGGGGCCTCATTAACCACCTCCAACCTTCTCACGGCCAGCCCCCCCTCCTTCTCATGGCCAGTAACCTCGTCCCAGCCCACTAAGTGCACACCCCTCCTCCCCTCCCCCTTCTTTCCCCAGAGAAACCTCCGCAAGCACGAATCCAGTCTCTGTCGGATCCCTAGGCATTCCTTTAACAGAGAAGAAATAGATGGGATCGAAGATAATACTGACTTGAGAAGAACCAAACGACCACCGCGGGAATGAAGGGCCGCGCGCCACCGGCCAAGCGAGATTCCATCCGCTCCACCACCGCCCGCCAATCACAGATGCGAGCACGCCCAGCCGTCAAGGGAAGCCCAAATACTCCAAAGGAAGAGCGCCCGCGGGGAAGCCCAAGATCCGCATACACTCCGCGACCTCATCCCGCGGAATGGAGAAGGGAACCAAAGAGGATTTAGCATGGTTAATGAGGAGGCCCGAGGCCTCGCTGAAGAGCTCCAACGTGGTAGCCATACCCTCCACATTCGATGCACCGCCCTCGATAAAGCAAATAGTATCATCAGCGAATTGAATAATAGGGACATGGTAAGGTCCAAGAGAGCACCCGCGGGTAAGACCCGCCGCAGCCACATTATGAATCATGCGAGGCAAGACGTCGGCGGCCAAGACGAATAACAGAGGAGCAAGGGGACACCCCTGCCGTTTTCCCGCCGAGGCTGGAAAAAGCCCCAGCCAAATGCTCGTTGAGAAGAAGCGAGAGAGAGGCCGTCGAAACGCAGCGACGCACCCACGAGATCCACTGCGAGGGAAAGTCGCGCCGCTTCAGAACAGACCAAAGAAATCGCCAATCCAAAGAGTCGTACGCCTTCGCGAAATCAATCTTCGAAAGAAGCCCCCTAACGCCGTTCTTTGCGCCACGCGTGAATAATCTCCGAAGCCACCGCATAACATTCACTATTTGCCGCCCCCGAACAAAAAGCCGCTTGAGTAGGCGAGATGAGAGAATCGAGAAGCGGAGCCAGACGCCGAGCAAGGACCTTGGCAATGATAAGGTAGATAGCATTGGAAATGGAGATCGGTCCGAAATCCTCGATACGGCTGGCGGTCAAAGACTTGGGAATGAGAACAATAAGAGCCTTATTAAGTTTATCAAACCCCTGGTTTCCAGCACAAAAAATCGCGGGCGACATCCAAAACGTCTTGAGCAAGCACATCCAAAACTCCCGGTAAAAAGAAACAGGGAATCCATCAGGGCCCGGCGCCGCGTCGGAGTGAGGGCCCAAACAGCCCTCCTTCAACTCCTCCATAGAAATAGGCCGAGATAGGCGCATCGCATCCACCTGGGGAGCATGCTAGCCCCGCCACCCGACCAACGCCACAACCGCGCAGACCGGCGCCCGAACCACTCTTTGAAATAGGCCACCAGTGCGTGACCCAACTCCTGCTCCCCCTGGACCTGGGCGTCATTAATCAGCAAAGAAGAAATAGAATTAGATCACCGCTGACCACTAGCGACCCTGTGGAAAAAAGCGGTGTTGGCGTCCCCCGCCTTCAACCACCGCATCCGAGAACGTTGGCGCCATTCAACCAACCGCTTCCGATCCTCCAACTTCACCTTATCCATAGCATCTGCGCGCACGACCAACTCGTCCGGATTCAAGTCCCTGTCGTTTTCAATGCGATCAAAGCGCAAAATAACCGTCGGCCGCCGCAGGCGAGTGGCGATGCGAGCACAACAGGTTTCCTTCTTGAAAGACGCCAGCAGCCTTCTGAGAGACGAAAGCTTGTGTTCAAAACGGCGAGCGGCACTGCCCGTCGAAGAATCCTGAGCCCAATGATTCCGAACCAAGTCCCTAAAGCCAGGTTCCAAAAGCCAACAACGCTCGTAGCGGAAAATGCACGAGGCCGAATATCATCCCCATCCTCCCAAATAATGGGGCTGTGATCCGAGAAAGATCGCGGTCTCGACGTAACCCCCCAAAAGGATAGGTCTCCATCATAAGGTTATTCGCCAAAAATCGATCGATCCGCGACCGCGAAGAATTATTTCGCCACGTGTAAGAAATATCACTTGGAACAAGCGGTTCAAGAGCCAGATCATTAATAATGTCCAAAAATTCGAGGAACCCGGGTCCTGACCACCGCGACCCCGAGGGCGATCCTGCGGAGAGGGCGACCCCGAGGGCGATCATTGTAAGGTTCTTAGTTGTATTATTGGCCATGCCTAGACGGACTTCATTCCAGGCCAATAAATGATGGATGGGGTTGTTTGGCCTTTGTGACTATTGCGGAGTGGAGGCGGAATGCAAAGAGATTCTTGTGGAATATGGATTTCTCCAAGTCCTATGATTGCAATGACTGGGGGTTCATTCGGGTATCCTTGCACCATATAAGTTTTCCAAGCATGTAGATCGATTGGACGAAGAAATGTGTGATGACATCTTCCTATGTCTTTTTCACAAACAGTAGACTGGAGGGTGGATTTTTCAGCTGCAGCGTCAAGTCAGACATGCTTGTCCGATGGCACTGTTACTTTTTGTTCTTGTTGTTGATGCCTTGACTATAATAGTTACTAAAGCAAACTATTGAGGTTTTTTTGGAAAATTCCCATAGTGGTGAGATATATGCGACCATACTCTAATATGTCAATGACACCATCTTTTTTGGTATAGGAAAAGGTTGTTTCAGTACAGGTCGTGGCTATTATTCCTCATTTATGTTGGTTGATCTCAAGTTTGCTAATCAACCATGCCAAAACTGCCTTTGTCCCTTTTGGGATGAGTGAGGAGGAGATGAAGGTTTGTTGGATTGCCTTCAGATACAATTGGGGCACTCCCTATACTTTGCCATGGGCTGCCACTAGTGGGTGGTAGACTGTGAAGTCAAATTGGTGGCATGTGATAAAGAAGATGGAGCGGAAGTTCCTAAGTATATTGACGCATGGCCACACCCAGCATTGTCACCAATCACCGTCACTCCTGATGTTGATCCCTTATCCTCTTAGGACACCACCTGTCAATTCCACGTTGGAAAACTTGATATTATATATTCAGTTCGAAGGGATATTGAATAAAGAAAAAACTGTATTTGGGTGACTAACCGAGAGTTTTCGGTTATCTATTTTAAATTATTTTATACTTAAAATTTTGTGTCTAACAATAATAATGTTATAAATGTATACATGTATGGTCATTAATTAATAAGATAAGAGTATCAGCGGAACGACAATCGAATTATACACACCCAATTTTACTTTACATTAAAGAAAAGTATGAAATCTAAAAAATGGTAATGATAATATATTTTTTCATTAGTCGGTCGAATAGTCAACCAATGTATTCTATTCATTCACCCTACCAAATAGCATAGTCAAACTCGACTAATCGATCTAGTCGGGCGACTATTGCAACAGCAGTCAGGCCTCGCATTCATAACCTTGTTGCTTATTCCATGCGTCATCAACATGCATGTCATCCCTCTGCTAACCACCATCATACCATATCCACCCCTCATATCAACCTTCCTATCACACCATTGTCATCGTTACTTCCTACTACTGCTTCCATTCCTCACCTCCAATAGCATTATTACCTCCTCTTCTCTAGCAAGCCAGCTTCGAACCTGGTCAACCTTCCCTATCATTGTTCACCCCTCCAATGCACCGTCTAATTCCCTTGGCCCTAACTTGTCACCTTCGTCCATTCTCATATCCACATCCCAAAATGACGATTTCTCCAGCATATCAGTAACCCAACAAAACAACGTATCTGCGACATATCACCGGAACCAGTCTCAAACCAATGCAGCAAGCAACGGAAGTCCAAAGAACCTCGAGAGAAATCTACTATTTCACTAGCATTTTGGTGGCTTGGCGAAATCGAAATGTCGGCAAAATATCGATGAATTTTGCCGACATTTCGAGCCATGCTCTTATCTCACCACCCCTCCTCTAAGTCAAACCGCACTACTACTAACCTCCCAACTTACCATCATAACATCAACCTCATCTCAAAGCCACAATAGAATCAAAATTCGAAGCCGATATTCTGCCAACCACCAATAACAATGATAAACTCGACTATCGCTGATGCAGCGTAGAACCAAAATATAGGCCGCATATTTATTTAATTTTATCCGTTAATTTTATTTACGTTGATTTGAGTTGTCGCAATTTTAATTAAATAAATGAGATCACATGTGATCTCGATTAATTAGTTAACGATTTGAATTTCAAAATTAGTCGGTTAATTGGTTAGAGTCAATTTGGGATAATTAGTTGTTTTTTCTATTTTTGTAATCTCACCCTCCTATATGAAGGGATGATAGACTACTTATGTGATCAGTTGAGTGATTTATAAAATTTGAGATTTTATCTCCCTCTCTCTAATTTCTCTCCCCCTCACGTGGGTCTTCACGTTTCTTCCTCCCCAAGTCTCGCGCAACAGACGCGCCTTCTCCCCTTCTCCCTCCAACTTCTTCTCCACCGAAATTCCACACAAAAAATTATTTCTCAACCACCGAAAATCCCACGTTCAATTTTTTTTAATTTTCGCCGTCGCCAATTATTCAATTTGCACCAATCCCTGAAACCCCTGCCCCTGCAGCCCCAGGCCCCACCCAACCCGTCGCAGCCTATCGAGGCGCCCCCACCTCCATGCGCCGTCACCAATCCCCCTACTGCGCAACCCTCAAACCCCGCTTCCCGCTTCCCCACATCCCCGATACCCCTGCACCTGCAGCCCAGACCCCCCCAACCTGCCGCAGCCTACCGAGGCACCCCTACCTCCATGCGCCGTCAACAACCCCCCCTGTTGCGCAACCCTCAAACCCCACCCCACTGCCTCCCTGCTCCTCCTTTTCCCACCACTGCGCCGACTGCGACATCGACCCCCCCCGAACAAACCCCCTCCGCCACCGCTACCCCCCGCCTCCCCAACATCGCGCCCCTGCTGTTGACCCCTCCCCGTGGCTACATCGTCTTCAGAAGCCCGTCCCACATCCGTGGCCCCGCTCGTGCCACGCCGTTTGCCGTCGCCGACCCTTGCGTCGCACGCATCATCCCGATTCCAGCCTCAGTGCGGCCGCCGCCAGCTTAAGAAGAAAGGAACCCTAAAATCTGAGGGTGTTATAATCCATCATATCCCTTGACAATCGGAGTCAGAGATAATTTTGGGATATTTGCAGGAAGACCCCCCTTCTTAAAAGTTTTTATCCAAAGGGTCAACTGGGAGGATATATTATGCTATGAATTCCATTTAATTGAAGGGGTACGAAAATTGCAACCAACCCCCCTGCTGCAGAAATATTTAAAGAGGAGTGCTGAAAAAGGAAATATGGCAACCTTCCTTATCCTGTAGGACTAGGACTATGAGTTTCACCTATTTAAAGACCCCATGGCTTCATTTCTTGGACACATCTCCTCCTCTCCTCTCCTTGTGCTATTGTTTTTCTATGGACTCTCCACGTGCCGAGTTGATCGTCATGAAGATGCCTCATCAATTCTTCGAGCACCACGTCAACGGGACGAAATCCGGATGGACGCCCGCCTATGCGCCACACTTGCTCTTCCATCCCGAAATCGACGTCGCCAATGCCCGCACCGCGCATGTGTGGATCCCGACATTAGCTCCACACCAATTCTTCCATGGGATGACCGAGACATCGGAATCAAAAGTATCAACCTCCAAGCCTGCAGATCCAACAATTCGTCGGGAGACGAATTTTTAAAAGCGGAGGAGAGTTGATGCAGCATGGAACCAAAATATAGGGCCGCATATTTATTTAATTTTATCCGTTAATTTTATTTACATTTATTTGAGTTGTCGTAATTTTAATTAAATAAATGAGATCGCATGTGATCTCAATTAATTAGTTAACGATTTGAATTTCAAAATTAGTCGGTTAATTGGTTAGAGTCAATTTAGGATAATTGGTTGTTTTTTCTATTTTTGTAATCTCACCCCTCCTATATAAAGGGATGATAGACTACTTATGTGATCAGTTGAGTGATTTATAAAATTTGAGATTTTATCTCCCTCTCTCTAATTTCTCCCCCCTCAAGTGGTCTTCACGTTTCTTCCTCCCCAAGTCTAGCGCAACAGGCGCGCCTTCTCCCCTTCTCCCCTCCAACTTCTTCTCCACCGAAATTACACCACAAAAAAATTATTTCTCGACCACCGAAAACCCCACATTCAAATTTTTTTAATTTTCGTCGTCGCCAATTATTCAATTTGCATCAATCGCACAACTACAAGAAACACCGTCATATTTGGTTAGAGTTGACGGCTTTGTTGTCAATGTGATTCCCCATATTTATTGCACCTCACCATCATGTGCAAGTATTAAAGCCACATCACGAACATGCATCTTCTAAAACCTAATGGCTCCCTCTATTTCAAAAAGGAAATGGACACTATATAGATGTTGGATTGTTCTTCAATAAAAAAACAGGAAAGTTACAAGCAATTCAAGGGTGGTCCAAGGAAAAAATACACCGTAAATACCATAGTGTTCCAAAATTAGAAAAAAAATCACATAAAAGCAAGTTGCAAAGAAACCTAATAGCTTCGGGATTTATAAGGATAATGCCTAAGGGGGCACAAGACATTAGAAATTAATTGCCACCTCTTTGACTTAGGTCACACTTGTCAATGGAGAAAAATTAAACTCATAAAGCCGGCTTTTCCGAAATGAGAACCAATACAAGCAAAATTATGTCCCGTTTATTTTTTGGGAAGAAATGTTTACTGTTATTTGATTTAATGTATTATTTCCAAGAGGTTTATGTAATACTGGGACATGTCTTTAGGATGATTGGATCATGAGGTTTATCTCTTGAATCAGTCGGATATCTATATAATGCTAGCCATGCTGCCTTCTTTAACAAAAAAATCGAATAAATTACAAAAAGCTTTCTAAGTATAGTCCTTCCGTTTAATTCTCCTTCCAAAATCCTACACACAATTGCATATGCTTCTTCCTATCCCATTTCTTCCCTTCTCTTCACTTGATAAATACATGATTCATCTACTTAATACTCAAATTTTGACCTAAACTCCTGGGCACATACACTCATAAAACACATAAATGATAAAACTTTACCAAACACTAGTAAAATAAAAATGGACTAATAATACTATATTAGTACATAAATAAGTCCAGAAATGAAAATTTCAAACAAGAACCAAAAAAAACCTCATTTGTACATGTACCATAGACCCATATAATAACTAAATAAGTAGATAATCTTCCCGACTATCTACATAGCTCCTACTAATTCTAAATGATGTGATTCCAATTGAATTAATTCAACAAAAATGTGAATGTAAAAATAAAAATAAGTCAAAAATCACAAAGCAAAGAAATAGTCTTTTCTGACTTCAAGTGTGTCAAAATTGGAAGTTCAATATCTTGAATATATGAACTCGACCCTATTACCCATTAAAGTTTGTTTGAAAGGATATTACACATCAAAGCTGGATATTAAAAATATACTTTTAATGAATATGCTAGTTGAGTGAATAGGATTCACATGTTGAAATTCAAATTTTGGACCCAATTGTAGCATCTATTGATTTTAGGGATTTTTACACTACAAACCCTATAAACTTTGCTAATTACCCGTTCAACCCTATGTTCTTCGTAATTATCCTAGAATCCCTACAAACTTACTAATTCTTACGTAACAACCCTTGTGATTAACTCCCATCGAATTAACTGCTAAGGTTAACATATTACGTTAGAAATGTGTTAAATAGGCCCTTTCTTATTTATTAAAATTACAAACACACTCCATTCCTCTTCTTTATCGAAGAGGACACAACTAACATCCGCACCATGCTTGAGCTCAAACTCCTTCAGCAGCATATCATCAGATGAGTTGTGGCAAAACATGAACTCGCGCTCTTTGTTCTTCTTGAGTGTGACGAAGGCAAGGACTGGCATGTGTGATCATCGAAGAGGACACCGCTGACATCCACACCATGCTTTGAGATGATTTCGTCTCGAACTGATCATCCCCAATCTGTCAGGATACAAGAATTCGGATATGTATCTACATAAGTATCCACAATGAGATGAAAAAAACATGACCCACCAGCCAAATTTTAGATCAGAACACACAAATGTATAGATCATATCTTTGGGAGAAAGTATGGACTATAAGAGGATGGTCATAACTAGATGAGGATGGACTCATTTCAGATCACTGTTGCATTATATGTCCACATAAAATCAGATTCTAAACTTGTAAGAAATGATATCGGCTGATCTTCTGCAAAAACCATTTTGATCTAAGGAATGTGAACTTTTTGAAATAAAACCTTCCCATCTACTTTAGAAAGATTGGAGAAACCACCTCTAATCTAGGATTCGATCTGAGAGAACGTGATATATGATCAAGAAGATGGAGTTGTGGGACACAATCCCGATATTCGGTCTCAACCGATGGAGAAATAGGAATGATGGATGAAACAAGTAAGATCATGGGATTTTCCCTTGTGAATAGGGAATATGCACTATTAAATTGTGAAGAACAAAACCAATGCCAAATTCAAGTAGAAAACACAAAATCAAAGATGAAAATCAATGCTAAAATCTAATTGTATAAATTTAGAAGGAAATGTATTGGAATCACATTAAAGCAAGGTTGTTTGACCTCGATTTGGTGGTATTTTTACCTCTATGCATCACTTGTTGTGGAAGTTTACGCTCAATAGAAGATTGCATGCTTGGCGGCGTTAATCCTGGGAGGAGGGCGTGGTGGTGGTTCTCATGATGGTGATGTCGCTCGTGGGAGGAGGAAGGACGGTAGTGGTTACACGTGGTGGTGTTGCTCGTGGTAGTGGTGCCAAAGTTAGGTTTCTTCAACGAGAGAGGAAGAGAAAGAGGAAGAAGAAGGGGAAAATGAGAAGAAAGGAGAGAGGGGAGAAATCCACCCTTGAATTATGTGTGGTTTGATTAACTCATGCTAATTAACTTAAGAAGAGTTAAATTGACGAGTGCGGTTGTGGCGTTGAAAAAACAAGTTTATAGAGTTTCTGAAATAATTACGATGAACACAGGGGCGAACGGGTATTGACAAAGTTTATAGAGTTTGTGGTGTAAAAATCCCTTGATTTTATATTTTGTGTTTTATATCAGGCATATATACACACTAAACACTTGTACATATTTTTGTATTTTACTTTTGTGTGTGTATATCATACCAAAAATATAATAATGACAAAATCAAGAAATAACAAAAAAATAATGGATATAAAAATACCATGTTAATAGGTATTGCATATAATACATATACATATGTTCATCATTCCCTGTTTTATATATGACTTAGAACAAAACCAATAAACTGGTATAAAAATACCTAATTCTGCCTAAAAATATAAAAATTTAAAAACCCACTCAAAATACAAAAAAGTAAAAATAAAATTTGGATACATGTACTTGTATTTGTAACCAAAAAATTGTAACTCTTATGTGAGACGATTTAGGTTTTGATATATTCATAAAAGTCGTCGAAAATTTAATTTCCTACAACTTTCATGTTTTGAGTTTTTTGAGAATTGGCACGTAGCATGGTGTTTTCACTCAATCATTGGTTTTAACTTTATAGAGAGGTGGCACGTGCACGCCCCCCTCACCTTCACCCTCCTCCAGCAACTCCTACAGCCAGGTTCTAATATGGTCATCAGACACCTTTTCTCGGCCCCGCACATTCACCACACCTCATGAAACCCCTTATCCTCTAACTAAAGTTGGAGAACACGCATCAAGCTTCCCCACCAATCAGTCATCGTGATCAAAATCTTCCTATAATTAGATAATTGAGGGCACAAAATTGCCCCATCCAACCTCTCCTGAAAATCAAAGTGCTAACTTGTTTATATGTTAGATCACCTTAGCTAAACTTAACATCCTTTAGTTCAACCCTGGAGTTACCCAAGTAAAAAATACATGGCACATAATCGACATCATTTAATGTGGTTTTTAATCCGACCGGTTGCCAAGCGTGCAACAACTAAGCACTCATTGCGTAAGCGGAATTCGGGCTTTTCACCACCCGGATTTCATCTCCTAAATTTTATGACGAACCATAAACACTTGAACCACGTCATTTATATTCACATATCATTACAACAAGAGTAGAAATCAATTTGCATGTCAATCTCTCTTCAAGTTTTTAGATAAAAAATTCAGACTTGCATTCCACCGCTTAATGTCTCTAACTGTGAACGTGGCCACTTATAAGCTTAGTGATATACTTTCTATTATATTATTAGCTTAAGTATTCTTGTAGATCTTTGATTGGCATTGCCTCTTGATCATTTACAAAGATTTTTTCCTAATTTCATTTTTATCACAATCCCTCATGCATTTTATATTGTTGCTAAGTGAGCTTGTATAAGAAAATGAGTTGTTTCGCTTACTCCTTTTCGTTGAGCTTTAATCCCACTTTGTGACAAAAGAATTCGATCTGTGTTTTATTAAATGTTGTACCAGTGAATTTCAATTTGTATTCCTTATCCAGTCACAAAAAGGGCAGATTTAGAATTCGTACTACCTAAACAAAAGGGATTGGTTGCAAAGAACAAGAGAGCTCACCAAAACTTGCTTATTATAGAGTTAAGCTCTATCTACAAAGATATAGGACTTGAGCCGAAACTATGATAATTTCTCTTTTGCGCATTGTGGTTGTTTTTTTGTGGTTGATAGTTATTCCTTTAAATTGAAGATGATTGTTTTCCCAGTGATAAGGTATGTGCTGAACCTCCGACCATAGCAAGAAATCCCCACAGTTCTTGATCCAGTTCCAGACAACATGTCACATCTCATTCCAATTATTAGTGATTCCAACATAAAGCAAGCACTCAAACAGTCAAAATCACTAGCAGCAAACTGCCAATTCACCCCATCCTTAAAAAAAAGAACAGCTATACTTGTTTTGTTTTTTTAAGACGGGAAATGCCCGCCAATTTAAGCCATTCATACCATAGAAGAAACACAGTTCCTCATTCAAAATTCTCGCAAAACAGCTGATGCCTGAATACCACAGAATCCATTTTATAAGAATCGACCACAGAAAACATGCAAGCCAGATCCTACAGCCCACACAGAATAAAAAAAGATGCAATCTTTGAGCACTCATAGGCGAGACTGCACGGTTTCAGATCAACCCAAAAGGTACCTCATTCAACTTGTCGAGGGTCGCCAGGGGGCTCGCCTCCTGCTTGGGCTTCCCGAACAACCTCCCCAGCATCTTCGCTTAATCCTCGCCACGGAAATCCTGATCCCCTCGGAGCAGTCAAAAGATCTCGATTTTGGGAACCGATCGACGATCCCTGGCAATTCAAAACACCCAATTGGTTCAGATGATCTGTGGTTATTGTGGATTTGTGCGAGCGAGATCTGCGGGATTGGGTGAAGCGGGAGAGTTAGGGTTTGGAGAAGGGTTCGCGCATCACCTGGAAGTCGGTCGGTGAAGGAAACGCGGTTGTGGGGGAGGGTTGGAATAGAGAAAAGGGGGAGAAGATGGAGGAAGAGGAAACTTCAATCCCAACGAGTATTTAGTTAAATGATGATTGAAATAGACCAATGGAAGGAGGGGTGTGAGGGAATGTATGTCCCATGAATGATATATGATATACTTTTTTTAAGCAGGCATAAGAGTTTATACATCTAAGGGAGAATAGATCTCCATAAGGATCCCTACATTTACAATTAACAAACCACAAAGAAAAAGTTCATCATTAAAATAGAAGAGGGGGTTAAACTCCAGGGCCCAACAGAAATGGGTTGAAACAGAAACACGAAAATAAAAGTAGAGAAACATCCAGCAAGGCCACCACACGAACATGACTGAGAGCTTTGATAGAAAAGAATAGTATGTAACAGTCAACTCATTGAGTATCCTTTATCATAAGAGTATACACCATCGAATTCATTTTATTAGAGAGGTCTGTATGGAAACAAAAAGATAGGGTGTTAATCAGACTTTGAAATTGCCTCTACGGCCTTGGAAAAAAAGGATAGCAAATCTTCAAACGTATTTTTAAAAAGGATGTCGCATTCTTCCTTCCATACCATCCATAATAAGGCACAATATAACAATGAGAAGGAAATATTCAGATAATAATAATGTTTGGTATCCTAAAGCAACCTGAAAATATTGCAAGACTAATGCTTAGCCTCGTAGTTTATCAGACTAAGCATTTCATTCACAAAACAAACAATTTGAGCGAAGGTGTTCAGTTTATTCAATTAAAAGGTAGCAATGCAGGAACCTAAAAACTTATTGGATGCCCTTTTATTGGAGATTTATTTGAAAAAGAAGTTTGTTGTTGAAGAAAACCCAAGAGAAGATTCTGTTTTTTTCAGAATCTGTTTATTTCAATAGGTTTTCTAAAGTGAGTCTAAAATCTTGCAATTTATGACAAAAAAGATACAATATTTATTTATAAAGTTCGTGCGGTCCAAAAACATAGAGTGGAGCTCTTTATCAATGAGTTCCAGTTTTCTGTAGATATTCCAGATAGTAGTTCCTTTGTCAGGGATTAATGTGTTTATTATGTTCTTCAAAGCTTTGACCCCAGTATATCGAGCACCTTTACTCTTACGAGCACACTCTCTATAGTCTATTTTTGCTTTTGGAGAGTCGAAAAGCGCACAAGCAGTGCATGGTCGAGTCATAATCATGTTCCAGGTTAGAAAGCCAAAAAGGAGTGTTCTTGTCATTCACAATCTCCCAAAATATGTGGCACTAGAGATGCCGCATGCCATAAAGAATGTCTATCAAAGCTAAAATCCAACATTTCAAATAATGATATATAAGGTTGGCCTATAGGGGGGCCAAAAATTCCTTGTGAATAGATATTCCAAAGATTGCAAGTAAAACGAGCAAGGTTGAAAACCTTTAGATTAGTAATTCCTAAGCTCCCAAAATTATTGGTCTGTGATTTTATTCCAAGCCATCAAATGTGTTTAGTTTGAATTTATATGTCCATTTTACATGTACTTTGCCCTAGCAATATCAAGTTTATCCAACACATGAGTGAGAGAAGTGTATTATCCATATAGTGGGTATTTACCGAGTTGGAAAGCGAATTAAGAATGACAAGGCAAGAGGAAATAGGTAAAGTTATCTCACAAAGTGCCATTCTTTTTGTCGACCTTGTCTGATTCATTATTCCCTGAGTTTCTTGGGAGATAGCTCATAGGTAAACATGACCTAAGTACGTCATAGGACATGAACCTTATCGAAATCCCTTAGCACTTTAGTCATGGGAATGTTCAAATTCAGAACACAAAAGTATGAAGACTTTAAGTAATCGATTTGAGTCCCTAGATTTTCAAAAAAAACTAAAATTGAATAAATGTAATTTAAGGAGTCCATATCATACTTGAAGTATACGAGGAGATCAACAACGAGTTGGAGATGTATAATGGTAAAGTCTTCCTTTTTTATAAACATGGTCTCTTCCCAACCCAATTTTATGGGCATTCGAGAGCATGCTTTCATTGATAATCATAGGGGAATTAAATAATATAGGAGATAAAAAATCCCTTTGATGGAGCCCTCTCGAGGGATTGAAGATTTTCAATATCATAGTTGTTTATTCCAACTACTAGCTTAGTTGTAGACATGAGATGATTTATCCAAGAAGTAATTCGTTGAGGCATCTCCCTCCAAATTAGAGATTACGGTAAGATCTCAGACAACAAAGTAAAAAGCTTTATGGGATTCAGTTTTTAGGACTACGCCTTTGGCGTGATACCATTTCTAATCAACAATTATTTTAGAGGCAGGTGAAATGTGGTCCTTAGCTAAGCATCTCAACAAATCAGGTTGATGATACCATCAAACTCAAATCAAAATTTTGAGTTTCAATCAAATCTTCAATTTATTTTTTTGAAAATCATTTTCCTTTAGAATCTCTGTGGATCATTAACAAATATTTATTATGGAATACATGTGTCCTTCTCGTTAGGCAGTGGCTGTTATACAAGGATCAATATCTACTACCCAACACTACTGACCAAAAAGACAAAATTCCCCGATTCTATGTGCTCGATCTTGGGGACAGATACAAATGGATTCTTAATGGGTGATTTCAACATAACAATAACCATTATGCAGATAGATCCTTGGGGGCTTTAGATCGAAAGCTAGCCATTCGATTTAGAAACTAGACTATGTTTTTTCTGTCACAGCCAAACTTAATAAAAAGCATAAACTTATAACTAACTATCGCTCCCCTCAAAATTGGGCTTGGTTGGACCCCTATTTCTACTCGTCCAAAAAATGAGTGACTCCTCACCTATTCTTTTGGGTCTCTTGATAACTTACTCTGACCATAACTTTAATGCTTTGCTCCCGATCGAGGAGCAATCTTCGACCTTGTCGTTCAAGTATGACAATATAAAAAATTTGTTTTTGAGCTTCAATGACCTTGTAGCCTCCAATCGACCTCGAAGTTCAATTCTAGTGGAATCTAATTAAGAGGATTAAAAATAAAAATCAAAGTTTGGAAGCATGAAAAAGTGCCAAACTTTAAGGGGTCGTTCGGCCAGCAGGTTACCTGCGGGTTAGGGGGGTTTACACCCCTTAACCCACATCCCCTCTCTCCCCGTGAGCCCCACTTTATTCCTTTTTAAAAAAAATAAATAAATCAATTTTACATCAACAATCCTATCAAAATATAATATATTATACCATCATATCATATAAAAATTATAAACTACTCCACTTCTACTCACTTTTTCAAACTTCAATACAATCACATCACAATAACTACTCACTTTTTCAAACTTCAATACAATCATATCACCCCAAACCCACTTCTAACCCACCTCCAGTTTAACCCTCTATCCAAACAACAAAACACAAAAACGGTTACCCTCTACCAGTTTAACCCGCCTTAACCCGTCAACCAAACACACCCTAAAGATACCGGAAATAAACTAAATACTCATATATGGGATGTAAAAAAACTTAAGGATAATCTAGGTGACCAAACTCTTAACGATGCCATACGATCGCTTTAAAGCAAGCAATAAAAAACAACAAACATCTGAATGAAATATTTTGCTTACTCCTGAAACAAGAGAGGGGAAGGAAGGTTTGGTGAGATGAACTCGAGATTTCTACATGTTTATGCTTCCACATGAAAGTCTTTGAATTAAATTAACTCTGTCTGCATCTGAAATAGGACATGCACTAACTCATGATATGTTCGAAAGCACGTCTGGGATTTCTATAGGCACCTCTATACTTAAAACCAAGAAGTTAACTTTCCTTTTCAATATAATAATGTGGGTAGCAATTAGCTCCAATATATTAATGATGGTGCATTCTCACATTTTAAAATAAAAAAGGCCATATTTTGGCTTAAAAGACACAATGCTCCATGTCCTGAAGGTTTCTCCTCCAACTTCCATCAAGACTTTTCAGATATTATTAATAACATGCACACTCTCTTACTTTCACCCATATTAACGAATGTAGTGGTGACTGAGACCCCATACGCGAGATGAACTATGCCATAATAACATGCACACCAACAAAGGTTCATGTGATTCACATTAAAAAACTACGGGTTGTAAGCCTCATAAAACTATCTAAAGTTATTGTTAATAGGATGATTATGCAAAAGTTCTTCTAAGAAACTTTTGCGCTTTCCTTAGATGGTGTGGTTAAATGAGTTAATCAAATATATTCAAAGTATAACATATAATAAATATGTAAATATATATACATACAACATTACATTAGTTTTTATCATAAATACATCAATAAAACGTGTTGCATATACATCAATAAAAGATATATGTCGTGTATGCATTAATATTTGTCTTAGTGTATACAAATAGAAGCCTGTGTGCAAATAAAATTATGCATACAAATTGATACATACACAAGTTTGTAAAATTATGTATAGAAGTTAGGTTTTTTACACTCTTACCCCCCTTTGAGATTTTTCCATTAAAGTCATGCCCTTGTCTTTTTTTTACAATGCCACTTGTGTCCCTGCCTTCTTGCATCGTTAACATGTGTGCCCTTCCATTAATTTCGTCATTAATAAAGTAAACATAACCATGAGTCTAACATATGCACTGTTATTTTTTTTCAAGTTCTGATTAAGGAATGATTTGTTTCACTTATACCCCTACATTCCTGACACCATGTTCATGATGTTATTGAGGATGGAGACAAGGGGTGATGATGATAGTGAAGGCAATGAGGGGGTTGATGTCGAGGGCGTTAAAGATCGTGGGATGGTGTTGTGGAAGATGTTGAGGAAGAAATCATAGAGGTCCCTTATTTCTTTAGGCAAGCATGAAAGGAATATATCATCATAAGAAAGGAGATGATCCATATAGGCATGAGTCAACTACAACGGAAAAGATGGGGACATACAAATGCCACATTAGCACAACATCATCCTAAAAATCATGCATGGCAATATTCAACCAATACCACAAAAATCAAAATTATACCCCATGCCCAACAAGGTTGGGCCAAGAATGGAATCAAAACAAGAAGAAAAAGAAGAAAAAAGCAACAGTAGGGAATGAACCACCAGACACCATGATCGTTCAAAAAGCAAGGACTTCACACATTCATGTCATTGTGTTACTCTTGATTTTTGCTCCACGATGAATATGCGATTCACTAATGTAATTATCTAAAAATATAGGCATGTCCCGAACAATTAAGAACATTTATGTTTTTATAACTCATAATTAGCATTCATTCATTTTGTAAAAAAAATGTATAAAATAATATTCACATTTTCCATTCATATTCACTTGTATAATAGCCTAATTTCATCAATTTTTAATTAATTCAAATTAACTTCAAATGAAATAAAACCAACTCCACTTATATCATTCATTTTAACCAATAAAAAATGATATAAAAATACAAACTTGTATATATGTGAAATAAACCCAAACCCTAGTTTGTAAACAAGTCGTAAAGTCAAATATCTCTCACATACAATCTCCTACGAACTCATACTCACTTGTGAATTAATGTACAATCAATTATCTACAAATCAAGATCAAATTCAACTGAATTGAGTTCATATACGAAACTTGGGCTTTTGGACCTCATTGTATATCATATATGTTTAGTAATTTAACCCCTTCATTTATGTGAATAATTAACTCTTTTTTAATTATTTCTTTTCATTTCATTTCATTTTTTGTGTTTTAATAAATTCTGTAAAAATCCAAATCATAAAAAAATAAAGCAAAGAAAAAAACTGTCATGTATTTGTATGCACAACTGTACCTATGTCTCTTTCTTTTTGTTTCCTTATTTTAATTATTAAAATTCCCAAAAATGTATTAATGTGTAAATAACTTTCTAGCAATTTATTTGATTTTTATTTGATTTTTCTTTAATTAAAAATTACAAAAAATACATTAAAAAATCAACTATTTTATATACATAAAAATACCAATCAAAAATGAATTTTGTATATGTGAGGTTGCTCCATTCGCAAAAGTTATAGGTATTGTCAAGATGAACAGCTTTAGTGAAGAAACCTTTTTGATTTGATGCCTCCTTTTACGTTATTTTTATTTATTTTAATTTTCTAATTTTTCTGGGTGCGACATGAGGACACTCGTGAAGCCATTACACATCGTGCCCATTTCTTCCAACCGCTCTCCATCTTAGTTGTTGGATTTGATCAAAGATCCAACGATCAAGAACACCTTCCCCTCTTTCCACCACACTCCCACGTGTGTCTCCACCATCCCAATTTGATCGAGTTGAGATCCAATGGTGAATAGCCTTTCATCCTTTTCCCTTTCTTCTCTATGGGGATCAACTGAACTCCACAAATCCTCACGATCTACGGCCATCGAACGACACATCTTATCCGATCACCTGCAACCATCGCGACCTCCCCTTCCTCTATCGCATGACCTAAGTCAGCCCTAACCAACTCCACCTTTCACATGATACCCTCATGCCAAATCTATCATAATCCATCACACCAAATTGAATCCATCCACCATCATCTCCATAAAACGAGGAAGGGAGAGAGAACCTCTGGTGTCTGGTGACAACTGTCACCGGGAAAGTAAAGACCATCTTCTAGTGTGATCCAGGGGCACCAAACCTGTGTTGTTGCTCCTCTGATGAGCTGTGAAGCTTCCGCTGTCATTAGGTGACAAATCGGTGATTTATCATGTTATTTTTCTAAGCAAATTTCTACATTTAATCCATGCATTTTTATCAAATTCACACATAATTTTCACTTCACAAATTTTTATGCTCATTGCATTCAAAATAATATAAAAAATGCATAACATTCCTTACAAATTAAATTAAAAAATAAGAAGAAAATGCATTAATTAATTTTCAATAAATATGGGCTCCAAATCCATATTGAAGTTTCTAACTATTTTTTGCTTTTCAGGTCTGCTTTAGAAATATCAGAGAGGGCTCTCACATCTCATCCCTCTTCTCTTCCAAAAAACAATCGCTATGCGACAAAATAGTTGATGTTAGATTGACGTCATCATTTCAAAAAAAAAGAAAAGTAAATAAAATAAGGGCACGGATGTCAGTGCCCAGTTGGCTGACGTCAACCCCCTTCTTCCTCCAGTCGACACCTGATGCCCCCCCCCATCTTCTTTGCAACTACCGACGAGGCGGTTGGCCTCTAGCCCTCCACCAACCACCCCACCCCTCCCTCTCCGCCATTGCGCATCCTGCGCCTCCACCCCTTCTCCATCAACTGTAAAGGGTGAGGAGGAGGCCATCGGAGGAAGGACCCATCGAAGGGCCTTAAACTCATCATCGAGGCTCGACACCAATGCATATGACCTCTACTATCATCGCCTCCGCCTCTCAAGGCTCCATCTCCTCCATCGTGATCTGCCACTAGGAGTGGGCATCATCACTGTGGCCACCTCCGTCCTCCTCTACCTACCGTGCTCCACCGTTGGCAGCCGAGCATGGCACCGTCGTCGCCATCAAGGAAGAAGGGGTCCAGGGACCCCTTCGCAAAGTTTTTTTCTTAGTTTATTTAAATGTTTTGGACTTAAGTATAATTTAGCCAAAGTTTTATTTCATATTATGTAATTTATCTAATTTCGTATTTTATATTATGTAATATGTGCACTCTTTATATTCGGGTTCTGCTATTTTCATTTCAACCCTCGAATGACATTTCTGCAATTTATACACTCTATTTATTTTCTCTGCAATTTGTCCAGTTTTATTATCTATTTTTTTTGAAATTTTACTTCTATCTATTCATGTTTACATTATTGTAATTATGCCCTTAAGTTTTAATTTTATTTACATTCATGCTACTAAAGTTTCTTAGAAATTACACTCATGCCCCTAGCAATTCAAAACTCACCAAAATAGCAGAAAAGTCCAAAAATCTCCCAGAAAATTCCTATGTGATCCTAATGATATTTGAAATCTAGTTATATAAGTTTCAATCTATTTTAGGATCCCATAAATAAAAGAAAAATAGGATTTAATTTGGATAATGTTTGAAATCTAGTTATATAGGTTTCAATCCATTTTAGGATCCCATAAAATAAAAGAAAAATAGGATTTAATTTGAAATAATAAAGTGAAAATACCTTTTTAAATAGAATAAAAAATTGCGTAAAATGTCTCAGTTTTTTGGATCAATCCTCTACTTGCCTTATGTTTTACTTGATATCTGTTGACTTGTAGTTGAATAAAAAAATATCTGAAATCTCACTATTTTCACGTGCGCGGTGAGCAATACTAAAATTCACTTCTTAAAGGCGTGTAAAATTGTGGTTTTCATTTTGTCACCGTTGTTGGGGACTCTGTTACTTATGCAATTTTATTCCTGACATTTTGAGCTTTTTATTTTATTCTTGTAAACTAATTTTATTTATTTATTTCATTTACAAAAAAACAAAAAGAGGAATACTCTCTCTCTTAATATCTCCTATCTAGAATCTTCAAGCATTTTTTTGGAATCATAATCGACGGGCACTGTAAGATCATTCTAAACACTTAGGAATTTTAGGTGCTTGCATTTGTGTGTGTATTTAAAAAAAGTGAAAATCGTAAAATTATGTTCTTTTGGTGTGTTCATCTCTGTGGTCTCTCTCCCTTTGCTCACTAGTTAAAAAAGATCACCAAATTATTGCTCGCGTAAATCAGAAAGTCTGAAAAGACACCGTGTGGCTTGAATGAAAGTAGTTTGAAGTGTTTGTGTGTTGCACATTGAACACAATCTCACATGTATAAACTGAATCCTAGGTTAGAGCCCAAACCTTTGTGAAAATTGTTACTATTGAATTTTAAAATGGATAGCTAATGCTCAGTGAGGGAACTACAGTCTCCCTTAGCAGATTGGGTGGTTAAAGGACAATACATAAGGTACCGTCCCTTAAGTAACATGGGTATCCATTTTATGATCCATACTTACACCCATACTAGCTAAAAGTATAGGCAACTGGTCGTATGAAGTCGGGACGGACATTATTTCACGTGTAGAAACTACCTAGGATACATGTGTGCTTGATTTGTTGGACATTGAAAATAAAAATCAGAAAGATAACCACTTTGTGACATCTTGTTTTGTGTTGGTGAATTAAACATTGTCTTGTATTTGAAATGGAAGATCCTGAGGATTTTGATATGTCAGTTCCTCTTGGGCCATTAACTAAGTATATATATGTTCGGATGACTTGGTCAATACTCCACCTGAAAGTATATTACAAGCCCTTATCTTCGTTGCTTTTGCAAAACAAGAGATCTTGGAGATGATACTTAATCCTTCTCTACTGATCAAGCCAGGGCCCAAAATGCTTTGTTCCCTGAAGGAAGACATTAAGTAAATAACAACACTAATCAAAGAGTAAGAAAAGAAGACACTTGAATCCAAAATATCAATCAATTCCATGGAAACTTCCTTCACTCTAGATCCATTATCATATGAACTCCCTAAACTTTTACCACACAGAATATGATCTTCCCTCGACTGGTTTTCTAGAGCCATCCATTTTTAAGGATCACCATTCATTGGATAATGATCTATCATGTTATCCCCATGTACATCAATAAATTATTTTAGGATATCGTTAAAGACAAACATATGGGATTTTATGAAATCATGAATGAAGGAAAGGAAGATGTTCTTGATGGTACTCAAGGAACAATCTTGCAATTTAATATAGAAGATGAATTTCTCTGCTCAGTCACGTTCCTATCTACTATTTTTGATCTTGAACCAAATAATTTTGTTGGTATCATGATGAATCTCGGATTCATCACTCTAAAACTCATTTATAAAGCTCAAATCCCTCAAAATCATCAGCATTTCTTCATTTAATCTGCATAATTAGCATTCATGCATGCTTTCATAAGAATTGCATTTTAGCACTAATTTTTGCACAAAATAAGAAGCCAAAAATCTCAGCCAAAATTGACCTGTAAATAGCCTAACTTCTCGGATTTTTAACTAATTCATGCTAACTCCGAATGACCTAAACCACTTCCACTGTGTACATATCACTAACAAGGATAAATGAAAAATACGAAAAAATCACTAACCCAAATAAAGTGGACCAAAAACCCAAACCCTAGTTTCAGGATTTCCGGACTAAAAACCTCATATCTTCCCCATCCAGTGTCCGTTTTGATCCTACTCACTTTTGAACTAATGTACATTCAATTACCTTCAAAACAAGACCAAGTTCAAGTGAACCGGAGCTCATATGTGAAAGTTGGGTATTGGGCCTCTTTTACATTTTATATTTTAGCAGTTTTTGACCTATTATTTTATGTACATATTTAACCTATTTTAGTTTATTTATTTTTTATTTGTCTTCTTTGATGAAAGTTTTATTAAAATGCGTAAAAATCCAAATCCAAATTGAGCTTGAAATCAAAGAAACAAATTGAGTCCGAGTCTTCACTAACCGACTGTACAAAATTGATTTTTTTCTTATTTTATTTATTTCTTCTTTTTCTTAATTAATAAAAATACAAAAAAAATATATTAATGTGTAAATATTTATGTCTGATTTATCATATTTTTTTCGGATTTTATTTGGTTTAAAAATGGCATAAAAATTATAAAACCCAAAAAATCAAGGTATTCTATGTACACATCATACCCAAAAAATATCACTTTCTGCATTTTATCGATTTTGATTTTGATGTCTTCATGAAAGTTGTAGATCTCATCGAGTCGAGCAATTTTTGTGCAGAAACTTTTTTGATCCGAGGTCGTTTGCTATTTATTTTTGATTTTACAAAGTCTTTAATTTTTGAATTTCTGGTGCTGACACGTGGCCTCCCCTGGGGCCGCCACGTGTCAGCCATTTTTGGCTTTATTTATTATTCATTTTATAAAAAAATAAAAAATAAATAAAAAATAAAAATACCCGCACGTGCGAGGCACGTGCCTCCCAGGCACGCGCCAAGCATATGCGCCACTCTCTCCCCCTTTGCCCGCCACGTGGCATGCTCACGATCGTACGATCTTGGCCGATCAGACGACCGTTGTACTCCATCTTCTTCCCCCAATCTCGTCGAGTGCCGCCGTCTCCCTTGATTTCTATGCCGCCGCAAATCTTCCCCTCGACGTGTATCTTGCGCCCCCCGCTACTTTCGACGCCGCTCCCCTCGATTTCGGCCATCGTCGATCATCAAATCTCCAACCCCAAATCCCCTCCAATCGGATCTTCGACCCCTACGTATCTCCAATCAATCTCCGACGATCAATCAAATCCTGCAACCTCTGTTCTTCCATCGTCGGCCAAGATCCCTCGTCTATATAAGAAACTCCACTGCCGTCGAATCGAGCATCCGCCGATTGTGCTTCTAGAGGTCCGGGGTGACAGCCTGGGCGTTCCTCTACCTCGACGAGATCTGGCCGCCCCCTCCATGGACGTCGCAGCACCGCCAGGTGTAATGCTATGCTCCGGTGCACTGCCCTCGAACCACCGACAACGTTCACCTGCTTCAACTTCCACCCTTCGTTCGTCATCAACATTTGTCTCCGACAACCGCATCTTCTCCGACGACTCACCATCGACACCACCGCCTACGTCGACCTCCGACAACCATCTTCATCGCCTCTGCCTTGGCCCACCTTTAATAATCTACCACAATAGTGTATTCCATAGCCCCCCGTTCCTGTAAAGTCGTCACTACCTGAGCTACAGAGGATGCTTTTTGACCGATAGCCACATAAACACATATTACATTTTGTCCTTTTTGATTGAGAATCGTATCTATGGCTACTGTTGTTTTACCAGTCTGTTTGTCCCCAATAATTAATTCTCGCTGACCGTGCCCTATAGGGATCATTGAATCAATAGCAATAAGACCTTTTGAAGAGGTTCATATACGGAGCGTTTCATCGACGACCACCGACATCAACGGCTCCAGAACTCCGCCATGCCTCGCCATCCCCGCCGATCCACCAAGGCACCAGCCCCCACCGCCTTGGACCGGGCCTCCTCCGCCTCACCAAGGTCGCCGGTCCTCTGCTTCGACAACCACCGTCACCAGGGCAAGCCAGGAGCGACCCTCCTCCGCCGCTTCGCTCCGCCGCACCGCCGGGGGCAGTCCCGCGACCCCCCTCGCACGTGCGAGGCACGTGCGTCCTGGGGGGGACGTCAGCATTACGTCATCCCAAGGGTCACGTGCTGTGCACGTGCCCCGTGGGCAATTTACAGAAGCAGCCCCTGGAGTCCCTCCTAGTTACACCGCAGTCCAAGGGTCACGTGCACAGCACATGACCACTTGGTGATTTTATAGAAAGGCCCCCGAAGATTTCCATATTCACGCTTCCGCCCCCGCCAACCAGAGGGCACGTGCCACGCACGTGCCCCTCTGGAGATTTTGCAGAAAGCCCCCGGTGTTCTTGGTAATTACAACTAGGTCCGCCCTGCATATTTTATTTATATTTATTGCATATGTACCCCTGCCTTTCTCCTTCATTTTAGACATCTACATTACATCATCTAATTCTCCAAAAATAGCATTTTGTTTGTCAATTAATCCTCCACGTTTTGACCCTCGTGGATATTTTTATGATTGATGTTTAATTAATAATTAATTATTATGTGGAAAATTGTATATATTACCCAGTTTGTGCTCTTAAATTTACCACTGATTAACCGTTGCTCTAAAATATCTTGAAAAATCACGTATTGTAGAATTAATTGTGCTTGACATTGTGCCCAAAAAGATTTGCATTTGCATGCATAGATTTCCCTATAAAAATTATTTTGCATATTTCAGTGTTTGATTTTTAATAGGTATTGAAACTAGTATTTTTGAGGTTTAGGATTTTTCTGAGATCAATCACCTAGTGATAAATCTTAGATAAGTTTGTTCCTTAAAAATAATTAGGTTTAATATTTATTATAATTAATTATTGAAATTCATTTTATTTGCATTTAAAAATTCATAAAAATTCATATTGCATCCAAAAATTCCAAAAAATACAGTGCATTCATTTTGTCATAATTATCATCTTGGCCAAGTTTCATATTTTTCGGACATCATTTGTGCATAATTTACATTTTAGTCCCTAAAATAGGACGAAATTGCATTTTGCATTCTTTACTGCATTAAAAATTCCAAAACAAAAGACCACCTCGAAAACCGTGCACGAACTTTGATAGACATAATTCTTGGTTGTTCCTTTGCCTCCTTGTGTTTGACCTTGGGACTTGCCCAAGTAAAATAAACATAAAACCACATTCATTAAAATTGATAAATATTTTGTGTGGTTATTTTCTTGACCGATTTCGATTGTCGCCTACAATGAACGACAAATCACATTTTTTACGCACGATCAAATACTCGTAAATACATCTTTTTTACACGTGCAATTACCGGATCGTCAGATGGCGCCGTTGCCGGGGATCGAACCCGGGTCACCCGCGTGACAAGCGGGTATACTCACAACTATACTACAACGAGAGGTCTGGGGTGATAGCCCAGGCGTTCCTCTACCTCGACGAGATTCGGCCGCCCCCTCCACGACCGTCGCAATGCCGCCAGGTGTACTGCTACGCTCCGGTGCACCACCGTCGAGCCACCGACAATGTTCACCTGCTTCAACTTCCACCCTTTGTTCGTCATCGATATTCATCTCCGACAACCACATCTTCTCCGACGACTCTCCATCGACACCACCGCCTACGTCGACCTCCGACAACCATCTTTATTGCCTCCGCCTTGGCCCACCTTCACCGACGTCCACCGACATCAACGGCTCCAGAACTCCGCCACGCCTCGCCGTCCTCGCCGATCCACCAAGGCACCGGTACCCACCGACTTGGACCGGGCCTCCTCCGCCTCACCTAGGTCGTCGGTCCTCCGCTTCGACAACCACCGTCACCAGGGCAAGCCAGAAGCGGTCCTCCTCCGCCACTTCGCTCCGTCGCGCCGCCGGGGGCAGTCCTGCGACCCCCCGCGCACATGCGAGGCACGTGCATCCCGAGGGGGGGCGTCGGCAGTACGTCATCCCAGGGGTCACGTGCTGTGTACGTGCCCCGCGGGCAATTTACAGAAGCAACCCCTGGAGTCCCTCCTAGTTACATCGCAGTCCAAGGGTCACGTGCACAACACGTGACCACTTGGTGATTTTATAGAAAGGCCCCCGAAGATTTCCATATTCACACTTCCGCCCCTACCGAACAGAGGGCACGTGCCACACACGTGCCCCCCTGGAGATTTTGCAGAAAGCCCCCGGTGTTCTTGGTAATTACAACTAGCCCCCTACATATTTTATTTATATTGATTGCATATGTACCCCTGCCTTTCTCCTTCATTTTAGACCTCTACATTACATCATCTAATTATCCAAAAATAGCATTTTGTTTGTCAATTAATCCTCTACATTTTGACATATCGTGGATATTTTTGTGATTGATGGTTAATTAATAAATAATTGTTCTGTGGAAAATTGCATATTTTACCTAGTTTGTGCTCTTAAATTTACCATTGATTAACGTTGCTCTAAAAATTCCCGAAAAATCACATATTGTAGAATTAATTGTGCTTGGCATTGTGCCAAAAAAGATTTGCATTTGCATGCATAGATTGCCCTGTAAGAATCATTTTGCATATTTCATTGTTTGATTTTTAATAATTGAAACTAGTATTTTTGAGGTTTAGGATTTTTCTAAGATCAATCACCTAGTGATAGATCTTAGATAATTTTGTTCCTTGAAAATAATTAGGTTTAATATTTATTATAATTAAATATTGAAATTCAATTTGTTTGCATTTAAAAATTCATAAAAAATTCATATTGCATCCAAAAATTGCAAAAAAAATTACAATGCATTCATTTTGTCATAATTATCATCTCAGCCAAGTTTCATATTTTTTGGACATCATTTGTGCGTAATTTACATTTTAGTCCCTAAAATAGGCCGAAATTACATTTTGCATTCTTTAATGCATTTAAAATTCCAAAAAAAAAGATCACGTCGAAAACCATGCACGAACTTTAATAGACATAATTCTAGATTATTCCTTTGCCTCCTTGTGTTCGACCTTGGGACATGGCCAAGTAAAATAAACATAAAACCACATTCATTAAAATTGATAAATATTTTATTTGGTTATTTTTTTGACCGATTCCGATTGCCGCCTACAACGAACGACATCACATTTTTTACGCACGATCAAATACTCGTAAATACATCTTTTTTACATGCGCAATTACCGATTGTCAGATGGCGCCGTTGCTGGGGATCGAACCCGGGTCACCCGCATGACAGGTGGGTATACTCACAACTATACTACAAAGAGAGGTACGAGGTGACAGCCCGGGCGTTCCTCTACCTCGACGAGATCCGACCCCCCCTCCACGACCGTCGCAGCGCCGCCAGGTGTACAGCTATGCTACGGTGCACCGTCGTCGAGCCACCGATAATGTTTACCTGCTTCAACTTCCACCCTTCGTTCGTCATCGACATTTATCTCCGACAACCACATCTTCTCTGACGACTCTTCATCGACACCACCACCTACGTCGACCTCCGACAACCATCTTCATCGCCTCCGCCTTGGCCCACCTTCACCGATGACCACCGACATCAACGGCTCCAGAACTACGCCACGCCGTCCCCGCCGATCCACCAAGGCACCAGCCCCCACCGTCTTGGACCGGGCCTCCTCCGCCTCACTGATGAATCTCCATTTCATCACCTTTATTCTATCATTTTGGCCTCAAAAACCCTAGCAAATGCATGTAAATAGCATCAAAGTGTACATAATAGCATTCATGATTCGTTGTATTAATTATACATTAAATACTGTGTTTAATACCAAAATTATAGAATAAAGAAAAGAAAAGAAAAAGGAATAAAATATTGGAGATATTTTATGACCCAAACCTCGAGACCAAGGCCAGCATGGTATTGGTCGACCAGGAATAAAGTAGGGGGAGATAAGGGCCAGTGTACAAGAAATACCTCATCTATTCATGCATCTATTTATGCATTTCTGACACCTATTTTATACATAATTATGTATTCATCAAATAAAGAAACTTTGTACATGAAAGTTGTAGATAATAATGTAAATAAAAATACAAAATTGAGTTTGTGTAAAAATAATACTCAGTGTACATTTTATACACAGGATAAAAAGCAAAAATCTCAACTTCACATACCCATATCTTGCAAATAAAAACTCCAAATCACCCAAACTCACCTTTAATTGTATATAGCATTCCAAGAACTATTTAATAAAATTGGTTTCATAATTTTTGGAGTCCATATGCAGAAGTTAGGTTTTTGGCCCTTCTTGTATATAGGATTGATTAAAATATTCTTTTTATTCAATATTCATTATTTTTATAAATTCATATTTTTAGAATTTGTAAATGATGTATATAATGCATACACACATTAAAAGTAAAGGAAAACCAACAATAATTTTAAAAATAAAATAAGTCTACAAAATTCATAGACAAAATACCTATACTATATATCTTTATATAAATAAAAAGGGTTTTAATCCTTGGTTCTTTTATTCTTTTATAATAATGTATACATTATACATAACTCATTAAAAATGTAAATCCAAAATAAAAATCAAGAAAATACATTAAATAAATTAAGAATACAAAACACATAGGTAAAATACCTATAAGGATACCTACATATACCTATACCTATTTATTTAAAAATGTAAATAAACTCCTAAAAATTAAATAAAAATACCTTTATACTCACAAAAATAAATTATAAAATTATAAAATAAGCCAATAAAATAATAAAAGAAAATAAACAAATTAAAAATAAAATACCCAAAAATACATGTAAATACATACATATACACATTATAAAATTAAAACCATAATAAAACACCTCGAAAAATTCAATAAAAATCATAATTAAATACTAGATGAAATAATACACATTTTTTATTTTATAAGAAAAAAATAATAAAATCGTTTGCTATGTCAAATAAATCAATCTCTAATCAGGTCTCCTATTTTGGCGGCTAGCGGCCTACGTGGACCAATAGCGAGCCGGCCTTCGTTGACCCCCTGGTCAGCTGTCCCATCCAAGCCACTGCGCCTCTGAACTGCCAACTCCCCGATTTTCCTCCAATTTTTGCGGCCATCCCTTCCATCGTTCAGGCTCGCTTCCTTCACAAGAATTGTCCTCTGATCATCCATGATGCCCGCCAAAATCTTATATCAATTAGTTACTCATTGGATCAGTCAATAATCGCCGGGTAATAAGGCCCCTTGCCAATGTGTGTAAATAAGTAGCTCCGCCTCCTTCCTCAAATTTGGCCACTTTTAATCCGATCTCAAGCCTTGATTCTAGTCCTGGGACACTCCTCGTGACAGGGGGTGTGTGCTGGTGTCTCGAATCGGCCGGAGGGGGGAAGATTTTGACGCGGCGGAGCTCCAGCGTCCGCCCTGCTCCCTGGAGGCCCCCAGGTATAAGAGCTGTCATTTCTATGCTTTTTAGTTAGTTTTTCATTCCAGTAATTAGATTAGCCTGTAGTTAATTCCCTTAGCTTAAAACCAAAAATTCGAAGTTCGCCGGAGCTCGGCTCCGGCGACTTCTCCACCATTGTCTGGCCTGTCTCTGATCGCCTCGTTCATCCCATTTCAAACCTCAACGCTTTCTCCATCGATCACACCCATTTGTTCAACCCAGGACCCTTGGTCTTGGCGAATCGGGGCTCCACCTCCGTCGTTCGCCGGAGCCCCTCCGCCCCCCTTCATTTTGCGTCGCAGCTTCAAAACCCCGGGTCGAGGAGGTAGCTCTCTCGCCCCCGGTTCTTCCTATGCAGGTACCACGAAGGATAGAGCCCATCTGGGCTCGAATCGATCCAGGAAGAGGTTCCTGGGGGTCCCCTTCTTCACCGACCTCGACCGATCGACTCGGACCTCCAAGAGCCATGAGAACACCATCAGTCGACGTGGGATGCCTCCAGCTACGTGCAGACCACCTCAGCCGCGCCGGAGAGCCCTGGAGGAGCCCATGCTTCTCGATCGAAGCTCGCCAGGCGCGAGCTTCTTCCCTGTTCTTCCAGGGAGCTTCAACACCGTCGGATCAGGAGGCGAGGCCCAGTTCGATCAGGAGCCGTCCGATGAAGCCACGTGCCAACCGTCAGATCAGCCCGGATCGTCTAATCCAGGCCCTTCATTGTCGAACCGGTACCCACCGTCGGATGCTTGACGCGTGGATAAGTGGCGCACCCTGCGCCGTTGGATGTCACGCCTTATTTGGGGTAAATTTCATATCTAGCCCCCCGCTTTTTGTATTTGCAGTTTAATACCAAAAATAAAAAGTCAAGTTGTAAATAAATTGTATAAATTGCAGATGGACCCCCTATGTTTGTATATTTACATTTTAGTCCCTCCGCGCCTCACGTGCAGCAACCACGTGAGGCACGTGAAATTTGCATGTAAACCCTGTCCTGTTTTTGTATTTGTAAAATGGTCCTGAAAATAAAAGTTAACGTTCATTTTTATTGAGATTTTTGCATGTATGCCCCTGTCAATTATTTTATTTGCAAAAACACCCCTGCCAGGCCATTTATTTTTGGAATGCTTTGTCTATTTATTTTGTGCTTCATATTTCTTTGAAAAACTATGCAAAAATAGACATAAGCTCCTGTTATTGTACCCTTGCACGCTATATTTTTAGTTTTTAATTTTGTTGCATTTTTGCATTTATTAAAAATCAAAAATATGCTTTTTATTTACTGTCTAACTTATAAAATACCAAAAAAACAATAAAACCCCTCGAAAAATTCCCAAAAAAGTAGCTATGGTGTATTTTGACCTATTTCAGTATCAATCCAAAAATCCCTAAAAATCTCAAAAAGAAAACCTTAAAAATTCAAAAACACCCAAAAACATAAAAAATGTATAAAATCAAAGAAAAATCAGAAAAATATGAACTCAGTCCCTATTTATGCTATATTTTATTACCTTTATTAGAAAAATAGCGTGGAAAAATTTTGAGGCTGTTTGTTATTTTTAATACCTATTTTTCTTACAGCCAGACCCTATTCCACTGTTTGCTCTTATTTTGCTATTTAAAAATACTAAAAATGTTTGGAAAAATGCCCAAAAATCGCAAAAATAGTAAAAATCATGAAAACCCCAAAAAGACTTTCTTCCTGAATTTTTGACTATTTTTGAGTATTTTTATAAATATTATAGTATCTCTTTATGTATATGTATGTATTGCCAAACAAAAAAAAAGGAAAAAATATATATATCTAATTACTTATATATATTTATATATCTATTTATTAACCCTAAGATATATATAATATATATATATATAATATATAATATCTATGCTTATATATACCTATATATATATATTGGATGTATTACAAGCTATAGACTAACCCTCTACGGGTATACCTATATTTATATATTTATATTTTATATGTATATATATAGATATTATCTAATTATATTATTATAAAAAAATATATAAAAAGTATAATAAATAAAAAAATAATAAAAAAATTTTAAAAATCAAAAACCCACTTCACACAAGGATGACTCTGAGATACATGTAGGCTATGGTATTTTGTATTGCTCTCTGCGGTTCGACCTCTACATGCTTGTCACTGTGCATTTTATGGTAGAGTAAATAAAGACTAATTCACATTTCTTTTTGAGCTTGATTGTTTTATTCTTTGGTTGTGGGTTAATTGCTGGTCAACCCAATGTTTGGTGAGCGGTCGCCTCAGCGACACTTGATACATTTATTATGGTGACCCTCGCTGAACATTTGCGGTTATCAGATGGTGACGTTGCCGGGGAGCAATGAGCATAGCCTAATTTATTTTGTCATTCTTGTATAAAATTTTTGATTCATCATTCATTTTTGTGAGCAGCTATTTTTATTTCTATTAATCACCATGCTTCATTGATTTATGTGTTGTGATTATTTTATCTGCTCTATTTTATTGATTGAGCCATACTAATGCACTTTTTTTGTAACTTTGATGCGAGGGCCCGCCACACGAGGATGGCTTCTTAGGAGGCCAATGCAGCCAAGCTTGGACGAGGATGGTCTTCTTCTCACGACCATCTGGAGAGAGCACCAAGGAAGCAAAAAGAGAGGGATTAGAGAGGATTAGAATACTTAGGATTATTCATTTTGTAATTTATGGTGAGAGAGAGACTATTTTGGCATGTAATTAAACATGACTCTACTCTTCACAATGAGGTCCAGTGCCCGGGTGATTGTTCACCTGGGGGCCTCATCGCGGCTTTTTGAGTTTTCATCGCTTTATTTTCTTTGTTTTCCGAAGTTTTGAGCTTTCCGCCTTTCTTTTACTTTGTTTTGTGTGCTTGGAGCCCCTAGATATAGGTTGCTTGTCTCGGTAGCTAGGTCCAAACATTAATAAGAATGCATGTTCCTATAGTCTACTTCGCTTGGATCTAGTCAAACTTAAACAAGCCGTTCAGTTATCTCTTAGCCCTCTGTGCCATAGCGAGCCCTGTAAAGCGCTTTCTCCTACCCTCAATTTGTTGAGCAGAGGAGGGGTGAGCCAAGACCGGACCCTCTTGGGCTAGAGATAAATGAGCGACTTACGGTTCTTCACGCTAATAGCAGCTTATGTTTAGGACGATTTTGTGCCTTGCATACCGACATGTAGATAGGTTTAAAAATTCTGTTTTGCATACCACATGGAGAGAGCTGGGATGCACTGTAAGTCTTCTAACTCAGCATGCATCATTCGGTTCAATGGTGAGATTTCCATCATGGAACCACTTGCACGGCTTTTCCGCTATCTCCCTCTGATTTTGAGCACCTAGGACTTAAATGAAAATCTACAAAAACGTTAGGCGCTGGTATGAAACAGACTCAAAAAAAGTGAAAACCCAAAAACTAAAACAAGGGGACTGCTAAATAAACTTTGACCTTAATTAAAATCTGTAATGGACTATCATTGTACCGGGTTCATAAAGCCCTCATTGTTTTCAGGTACCTTGGAGGGGGACCAAAACCCTACTCCCTTGAGCGACTGCGACCCCTAAGGATTAAAGCCCAAAACCCAGTCTGCAACTGCCTTGTGTATCGCCTGGATTTCCGAAGTAATGGCGCTTCTATCGTAGGTAGGCGAGTAGGACTTGGTCACCAATGGTGACTCTCTGTTGTGAGAGCATCGACCCTGTCCGAAGTATTGAGCATAGGCCACACCTTCACGGGGGTGTCTGTCTCATCGTCCTGCGTCCGAGTAGGTTCTTGCACGCTCACGGGTGATTCCGTTGCGAGCGAGAACCGAAGTATTGGTTTCGCCTATCGGCTTCCTCTCTCTTTTCTTTGGCTGAGTAGGAATCCAGGAAGGGTTACAAGGACTCCAAAAAGTACAGACTACAGGTTACACAGGAGGAGGACAAGTACGGGATACTCTTCCGGCAGTACTCTCTCTCCTATAGGGTAGCGTACTAAGGACTTGTTATAAGACATGCCTGAAAATCACAACTCTAAAAATGAAAAGATAATAAATAGCCGAGCTTTCACGGCTTCACATGGCGTGAGTTGGTGAACCCGATTTTGTATTGTGTTTGTATGGATCTAGATTAAGGTTCAAAGATCAAGTCCCGCGCATTTGCGCACATTTTGTTGTTTCTCCCTTTGACCACCCCGCTCAACCGAGCCTCTCTACTGTTTTACACTCCTTTTATTCCTCGTTGACCATCGTATCTTTCATTCAACATCCGATCCTCTCTTGTACTCCGCGAAGTTGATCCATGGATGGTTTCCGTCGGGACCATGCTGACAACCACATCGATTCCATGAACTCAACTTCGTCAATAAATTCGAGGCGATTCCCGAGAACCCGATCCGGACTTTGCGGATCGATCTCCAGACTCCTCGTTTTCTACCTTTCTCTTGGCCACCCAATAAACTGGGATCACTTTTGTCCCACTTCCGCCGTTGTGAATAGGAGTTGATTACAGTCTACATCCTTTTCCATTCACAACATGCTGGGGTTGACCTGAATCCCAGCTTCATCACGGCAGCTGAATGTTAATTGCAAGTGATCTGATTCAGACCATCTCATTATGCAGATAGAAGACAGTGCGAGCCCTGGAGACTACTCCGGAGTTCATCTCGTCCGACTCAGGCCCTGACATGGCTCCAGGAGGAAAGGGCAAGGGTCAACAACCACCACCAGAGGGACAGGTGCCAGATCAAAACCAAGTTAATGCACAATTGTTGGCATCTATCCAGGCCATACAGCAGCAGCTGACCGAGCAGGCCCTGACACAGACCGCATTCCAGGATATGTTGAATGACATGATGAACCGTGACGATGGAGGAGGAGGCAGAGGCAAAGGAGGCAGGGGAGGAGGAGGTGGAGGTGGAGGTGGTGATCCTCCTGATGATGACCTTGAATTACCACCACCAAAGCCGACACTCAAAGAAACATACAATCCGGGAGACATCCAGATGACCGAGTGGATTCTCATTCCACCAGTACACGCTCACTTTGAGCTGAAGCCCCAGTTTATTGCCCTTCTCCCAGCATTTCATGGAAACACAAGCGAGGAGCCGTACATTCACCTGCAGCTATTCTCCCGCATTTGTCGTACCACACACTATCCCAATGTCCCTCTGGACATTGTAAAGATGATGGCTTTCCCCTTCAGCCTACAAGACAAGGCCCTCTATTGGGTCAATCATTTGGGAAAGGTCGTGACGACCTGGGAGGAGTTGAAATCCGCCTTCCTGCACAAATATTACCCTCTCGGTCGGCTCAAACAGATGCGAGCCCGTATCAGTAATTTCACCTAAGGACCCCACGAGTCAATACATGAAGCTTGGGAGAGATTTACTGACCTGCAGGAGAAGTGTCCCCATTATGATATCCTGAAGACCAGCTTGGTCCAGCATTTCTTTGGGGGACTGAATATTGAAAGCCAACGACTTGTGGATGCACCATGTGGGGGTTCCCATTTTAATAAGGATGAAGATGTAGTTTGGCAAATCTTTGAAGAAATGGCTGAAGGAGAGGCCACCCTCTCTTCATCCAAGGCATACCAGAAGCAGCCCCAGATCCTCCAGAAGCAAGTACACATAGCTACATCCAAGGAAGCAGAGAGAGATGAGAGCTCCAACCTCAGCATCATCGGGGGCCATCTCTCTAAGGTAGATATCATCGAGAAGCGATCACAGGACCTCGAGAAACTTGTTGTGATCGAGAAGAGGACCCAGAACCTGGACAAGCTTGATCAGATCAACAAGTACCTTGAACTGTTGGTCGGCACTATCAACTCTGTCCAGTCGGCTACACCATCGGACGCTCCCGCTGAGAAGAAGGACGAGCAGCAACCGCAGCATCAGCCTCAGCCGAGCCAGCAGCCACCGGCAGTCCATCACGTATACTACGTGCAGGCGCCCGATCAGGGCCCGCAGCAGCAACAGATGGTAGTATACCAGCCAGAGTTCCTCTCAGTACCTGATCCAGTCTTCCCACCACCACCCCTAATTCAGGAAGTGAATGGGGTATGGGCTCATGATGCACAGCCGACCCGTCCTCAAGGACAACCCCAGGGTCAGTAATTCGCCAACCGGCAGTACCACCAACCTCAGGGTGGTTGTTTTGGTCAATCCTCCCAGCAGCACCAGCAGTACCAGCAGCCTCCCCAGTTTGCACAGCAGTGGAGGCAGAATTTTCCTTACCAGCAGCAGCCGCAGTACCGCCACCCACAGCCATACCACCAGTACGCGGCTGCCCCCTCTCCACAATATCAGCAGTATCCTCCTCCGTCGTACCAACAGCTTCAACTTCCTGCACCCCCGCAGCACCACCAGCAACAGCCTCCCCACCCATCTACCCAACAGCAGCGTGGTCTGCACGCTGAGTCTTCTGAAGTGCCCCCTGCAAATCCCGCCATGGATTGTTTGGCCCAGCTTGTTAAAGGGCTAGCAGATATGACAAAGAGGCTCGACGACCTGAACGCCACCAGAACTACCATTCCGGCGCAGGTCGAAGCCAACCCCAATAATTTCAAAAAGAAAGAGCAGGTAGATTGTGATGTCCTGTCCGAGTCTGGTAATGATATTACTGTTTATTCTAATGCTGTTACTCTCAGGAGCGGTAGGGCCTTGCCTCCGCCTGCTACCAGATGTGGGGTGAATAAAGAAACATGTGGATCGTCATCTTCCGCATCAGCCGTGCCAGCTCCAGGGGCGGGTGAGGAGGAAGAAGAAGGAGAAGCCAGTCCAGTCGTCGTGCCATGTCAGCAGCAACCTCAGCCAAAAATACAAAAAAATCAGCAAAAACAAAAACAACAAAAAGAAGCTTGTAGCCGAAGCGAAGCCGCGCCAGCCTTGGAGGAGCCGCCAGCAGCAGTTGATCCCTCGCCAGCCGATGGAGCAGATGCTACCCTTTTTTATCGCCCTGCAGCACCAGCATGTTCAGATCCAGCTTGTACTCCTTTTTGTAGTTCGGATGTACAACATTCTGTGGGCGATGATTTTGATGTAAATAAGAACTCTCATTTTCCTTCTAATGGTGTAAATATTCCTTTTCCACAAGCAATACAAAAATCCAAAAAAAATTGCAAAACGAAAAAAAGCATTGCCTGATCCAGGTGTTGTGGACATTTTGGATAAATTGACTGTTGAGTATCCCTTGTTGAAGGCCGTGGAATACATGCCAGCTGTGAAGAAAGGACTGAAAGAGGCATGTACTAACAGGCGTCGCCCAGCGCAAGAAAACAGACGCTAGCAAGTCGAGAGGCATGTCCTCACCTTAGCCACGATAGCAGCCATCAACAATCTCCCCCAGAAAAAGCAAGATACAGGAGCACCTCTGATCAGTTGTGAGATTTTTGACCAGGTCTTCGAGCGCACTCTCTTGGATAGCGGATCTTCCATCAACCTTCTGCCCTCGTCCATAATGCAAGAATTCGGGCTGGGACCGCTCAAGCAGACACACATGATCCTTCAATTTGCTGACCGATCCGTCAAGCGGCCCCGAGGTCTGTTGGAAGATGTGATAGTTACCGTGTAGGAGATGAAATTCCCAGCTGACTTTGTAGTCCTTGATATGGACTCGCCTGCACCCCTGCTCCAGACCCCTATCATCCTTGGCAGACCATTCCTCCGTACTTCAGGTGCCGTAGTTGATTACGGGTCTGGGAAGATCACTTTTAGCTCGAGTACCCAACAAATCACTATAAACATGAACAAAGAGCCGAACGCCACAACTGATGAGAGCCAGGCAGCATCAGAAGCAGACTGTGATTTCATTGCGGAGATCAGAGATTCAAAGTTATCATTGGACGATCCATGGACCTGAGAAATCCTCACTCTTGAGGAGGACTTGGAAAGCGCAGTCAGCATATGCTCTGATGATTTATGGGAGACTGATTCTCAGATGCAGGCGCATCTTCTTGAGCATTCACTCCAGACCGAACATGATCAGCTTAGTGCAGAACCGTCCGGTACATCACCAGGATCTCAACAGGATGATGAGGATGGTAGCAGCCTCAAAGTACATTCCACCACCATCATGGTATCTGGAGTGACAGATAAAGTGGATAGATCAAAGCCAGAACTCAAGCCACTTCCTGCAGGCCTGAAGTATGCTTTCCTTGCGGGTGAAGAACACATGTATCCGGTCATCATCAGCAGCAAGCTGACGCCGGATCAGGAATCTCGTCTGCTCGAGGTTCTAGAAAAGAACCGCAAGGCACTTGGTTGGAGCGTATCAGATCTCCGAGGGATAAATCCAGCTCTGTGTTCACACCATATCTATCTAGAAGAAGATGCTAAGCCGTCCCGCAAATTCCAGAGAAGGCTGAACCCTAACCTTCGGGACGTCGTTATGAAAGAAATCACGAAATGGTGTGATGCAGGCTTCATCTATCCCATCTCCGACTCAAAATGGGTAAGCCCGCTACATGTCCCAAGAAATCATGGCTAACCGTGGTCACAAATGACAAAGGAGAGGAAATTTCTACTCGGGTACCAACATCCTGGCGGGTGTGTGTTGACTACCGCCGTCTTAATGCAGCAACGAAGAAGGACCACTTTCCCTTGCCATTCATTGATCAGGTTTTGGAGAGATTAGCATGCAAGGAGTTCTTCTGCTTTCTGGATGGGTACTCCGGGTACAACCAAGTGGCGATCGCCCCTGAAGACCAAGAGAAGACTACCTTCACTTGCCCGTTCGGCACCCACGCCTTCAAGAGAATGCCCTTTGGTTTGTGCAATGCACCTGCAACCTTCCAAAGATGTATGTTAGCAGTCTTCGCCGAGATGGTAGGCAGTTTTCTCGAGGTGTTCATGGATGACTTCTCTGTCTATGGTGATAGTTTCGATTCTTGTCTTAAGCACCTAGACAAAGTACTTCAGAAGTGCCGAGAAGTCAATTTAGTGCTCTCATGGGAAAAGAGCCATTTTATGGTCACTGAAGGTATTGTGCTGGGCCACGTTGTTTCCAAACGTGGCATGGAAGTCGACCCGGCGAAGGTGGATGCCATTTCAAATCTTCAGCCACCTCAGTTGGTGAAGAATGTGAGGTCATTCCTGGGGCATGTGGGATTTTACAAACGATTCACAAGGATTTCAGCCGCATTGCCCGACCTCTGACAGAACTTTTGTGCAAGGAAACCGAGTTCATTGTTGATCAGCCAGTTCTCCTTGCTTTCAATCAGTTGAAGGAGCTCATCACTCAAGCTCCAATCTTGCAGCCTCCTGACTGGACTCTTCCCTTTGAGATAATGACCGATGTGTCAGATTTTGCAGTCGGAGCTGTTCTTGGGCAGAGGAAAGACAGAGCGCCCTATGCCATTCACTATGCCAGCAGAACATTAGATGAAGCACAGAGAAATTATACGGTGACAGGGAAAGAATTGCTGGCTGTGGTTTTCGCCTTAGAGAAGTTCAGATCCTATTTGTTGGGATCAAAAGTCACAATTTTCACGGACCACTCTGCTATCCGGTATCTACAGTAGAAGAAGGATGCCAAGCCAAGACTGATTCGTTGGATCCTTCTCCTCCAGGAATTCGATCTGGAAATCAAGGACAAGCCTGGAGTTCAGAATGTGGTAGCAGATCATCTCTCCAGAATAGAACAGCATGAGCCGCCTCTGAGCAATGCACCTATCACAGAGACCTTCCCTGACGAAGCCATCTTAGCTGTGGATTCTCTTCCTTGGTATGCTGATATTATCAATTACCTCGCCTCTGGGGTAATACCTTCGGATTGGGCGAAGAACCAAAAGAACAAATTCATGTCGACCATCCGCTTTTACCAATGGGAAGATCCTCTTTTATTCAGAGAAGGAGCAAATTGTATTTGGTGCTGGTGCATCCCTCAGACGGAGCAATCTAGTGTCCTCGAGCATTGTCATTCGCTCGAATCTGGTGGACATCACTCTGGAGATCGGACGACAGCCAAAGTACTTCAGTGTGGCTTTTGGTGGCCCACTTTATTTAAGGATGCAGCTGAGTTTGTCAAAAGATGCATTGACTGTCAGAGACTGAAAGGAACACTAACTGCCAAAGATTCAATGCCTCTGAAAATCATTCAGATAGCAGACGTTTTCGATGCATGGGGCATTGACTTCATGGGGCCTTTCCCTAACAGTCAAGGTTTTGAGCACATCCTTCTTGCCGTCGATTACGTGAGTCGTTGGGTTGAAGCTATTCCCGCCCGAGCTGCCGACAGCGAAATAGTTTGCCAATTTCTGAAGAAGAACATCATTTCGCAGTTTGGGATACCAAAGATTCTCATATCAGACGGGGGTAGCCACTTCATCAACAAAGAGGTCAAGAAGTTAACGAAGGAGTACGGCATCGATCACCGTGTTGCGTCTCCTTATCATCCACAGACCAATGGCATGGCGGAGTTATCCAACAGAGAAATCAAGACTATACTGCAGAAACTTGTTAGGCCGAACAAAAAAGACTGGTCTCAACTCTTGGACTCAGTTCTATGGGCTTACCGAACAGCCTACAAGTCTCCCTTGGGCATGTCGCCCTATCGTCTTGTATATGGGAAACCATGCCATCTGCCCGTGGAATTGATCCACAAATCTCTTTGGGCAATCAACAGTTGTAATTTGGACTCACGAATAAGTGGTCAGAAGAGAAAAGACGATCTGAACAAGCTCTTGGAATTCCGAGACTATGCATACGATAACACCTTGATGTACAAAGAGAAGGTGAAACGCTGGCATGACCGGCACATCAGACGAAAGACCTTCGACGTTGGACAGAAAGTGTGGCTATTTGATGCAAAGTTGCGGATATTTCCAGGTAAATTAAAGAGTAAGTGGACAGGGCCATTTCGAGTATGCGAAGTGCGTGACAATGGAAGCATCGCTATATCAGAATTGTCCCCTAACGTACAGCCCTTCGTCGTCAACGGCCAACTACTGAAGCCTTACCTCGAACCAGATGCATTCTTGGCCGTTGTAGACTCTATTCAGCTAGTGCACCACGATGACATATCCACAGCACCTGCGGCATCGAAAGATTCAGACGATGTACTCCAGCCACTGTTTATCTGATTTTCTTCTTTTCTTCTTTTCTTCTTTTCCTTTCCTATTTTCTTTTAATATCTAAAAGGTGCCACCCTTGTAGACAGTTTTCTATACTTAGGACGTACCTTGTCCTAAGTATAGGGGGGATGTGCACCTAGAGTTTTTCATTTCGGTCCGATCCTCTCCATTGTCTCCTCTTCTTGTCTATACTTAGGAGTATCTTACCCTAAGTATACGGGGAGACAATCTGAGTACGATCAGTATATTCCCACCCTTGACCCTCCCTGCTTTTTGTACAGTCTGCTATACTTAGGATTATTTGATCCTAAGTATAGGGGGGACGGTCAACTTCTCATTCATTCATTTCATTCATATTTATTCTTTAGATCTGTCTATACTCAGTACGAGTTATGTCTTTGATTTTCCTTTCGATCTATGAGGACATAGCTCAAGATAAGTATAGGGGGGTCGTATATACTATGTATATACTATAAGCCATAACTCATACTGAAAAATAAAAGATCACCTCAATATAAAATACGGTGTAAAAAGTAGCTTTATAATAATGAAAGATGATTGTGAGTTCCTCAGACTCCTTGTACTTGTACTGATTAGTAAGTCAGAAAAGCGTTTTGTGCAAAACATTCTCCTTTGAAAAATCTTGTGAAATTTGTTTGAAAATAGTGTGTACAAGTATTCAACCTTTGAAAAATCAGTTTTGTGTGTAAAATTTATTTTCTTTGAGTGAAACGAAAATGTGTGAAAATCAGTGTGCAAATGATTGTGAAAATTTGACTGTCAAAATTGTTTTGAAAAATCTATCTATGCTGTGTAAACCTTTGTAAAAGGATTTTCAAATGCGTGAACATGTTTGTAAAATTATCTTGGACTATAGTTTTCAAAATCCTTGTGAAAATGATTCTCAAATAAGTCTGAGGAGTCCACACAAAAATCTCTCATTTGTAAATAAGGAATAATCACAAATAAAACTGATAAAAACCTTACTATATAACAAATACAATTTTTCTTCTTTTGTACATACTGATTAATAAATCAGATACCTATACAGTATGATTTGAAAAATAGTGTGACCAATTTTGAAAAATTTGATGTGAAATGATTTCAAATGTGTGAAATTATTTTGATTGAAAAACTTTTTCTTTGTGTGAAAGAAAGGATTTGAAAAAACCTATGTGTAAATATTTTGGAAAATGCTTGTCAAAACTATTGTGAAAATTATATATAGCGTGAAAAATCTTTGCAAAAATAGTTTTTAAATGCGTATAATGATTGCGAAAATTATTGTGTACTATAGTTTGCAAAATTATTTTCAAAAACTAATAAGAACACCATTACAAATACTTGTAAATCATAGATAAGTCACATACAAATCTTTCTATACATTTCTAAATAAACTACTTCATTCAAACCTGTAAAGTTTTTAGAAAGTCATATATTTTGCAAATAAAACAGCACGCCCGTGTAAATAATTGTATATACTTTTTGTATGTGTCCAGTTCTTAGTTCATTTGCAAAAATTCTGTGTGTAAAAACATTCTTGGATTCTTTCAAACTCTTTGTGAAAAATTACATCATTCATTGTGCATAGCATAAGCATACCATTCATATTCTTTTTGAGTGAGCTTGATGATTGAATCAGTCTAATAAAGTCTCAAGTTGGAGCTTGGTTGGACCTTACCGCACCTAATTGCACTGGAACCTTATGGGAACTAGGTTTAAGGTACTTCAGGTCTATGCAGACTTAATTCTTTGAGAAATCAGGGCTGGGTTCAAGTCACCTCAGTGGACTAACTAGAACTTTTCGAGACACACGTATGACTCTTGCCGACCGTGACCTAACTTGGACACTTGCACCTTTCACTTAGCTCAACTCAGTTGGAGTGGTGAGGGGGTTGGATTTGCCAGTCTGAGACGCACACGGGTGGAAACATTCGTCCTTGTCTAGGGAGGGAAGTGCACCCCAACCTGGTCCAATAGCCATGAGGTCTAAAGACGAGAGATTGTGGGTTGCGATAAAGCTTCAAAAGAGGGATAGTCTACTGGCTCAAGAGGAAAAACTCCTTATGTAAATGCTGCTGTGAATAGTATGTTGAAAAAAAAATGGTCAGGCCTGTACAAAAATAAAATGCCTGCAAAGTATGTACAAAGTCAATAAGCAAGCTTGAGTTCCAAAGACAAATATGTGAGCCTGCAGCTGGATGACTTGACTACACTGGTCTTGCATCCCAGGATAGGTAGCTACACTGGCTACCGTCCATTCTTCTCTTCACCCCCTCCTCTTGAGCTGGTTGCCACTTGAACTTAGAAGGGAATACCCTGCTCCTCGAGGAAAGAGCTGTTGGATTGGGGAATCATTGGGTTGTCATTCTGGAGAAGTCAGTTCCTTTGTCATTTCAGTTGGGGAGAGCCACTATCACTTACACCGTACAAGTCAGCTTCATAGTTATAAGGGTTTGCGTATGATGTAGACTAGTTCTGACCCGGCTATTGAGGTGGGTTGAACCGAGTTCTGTGACTATCGAAGGCTGTTGTATTTTAGAGCTGGTTCCCGACGAGGTTCTACACACATTCACACCCAAGGTATGATAGGAGCTCCAAATTCAGATTTTGTAAAGACACGCATTGCACTGAAAGCAACCCTATTCACTCTATCTTTCTTCATTCTCCTTTTTCTTTTCTTTATTCTTTTTGTACTTATTGCATAAGTGTTTGCTAGGGACTAGCAAAGGCAAGTATAGGGGGGTGATGAATCTCCATTTCATCACCTTTATTCTATCATTTTGGCCTCAAAAACCCTAGCAAATGCATGTAAATAGCATCAAAGTGTACATAATAACATTCATGATTCGTTGTATTAATTATACATTAAATACTGTGTTTAATGCCAAAATTATAGAATAAAGAAAAGAAAAAGGAATAAAATATTGGAGATATTTTATGACCCAAACCCCGAGACCAAGGCCAGCATGGTATTGGTCGACCAGGAATAAAGTAGGGGGAGATAAGGGCCAGTGTACAAGAAATACCTCATCTATTCATGCATCTATTTATGCATTTCTGACACCTATTTTATACATAATTATTTATTCATCAAATAAAGAAACTTTGTACATGAAAGTTGTAGATAATAATGTAAATAAAAATACAAAATTGAGTTTTGTGTAAAAATAATACTCAGTGTACATTTTATACACAGGATAAAAAGCAAAAATCTCAACTTCACAGACCCATATCTTGCAAATAAAAACTACAAATCACCCAAACTCACCTTTAATTGTATATAGCATTCCAAGAACTATTTAATAAAATTGGTTTCATAATTTTTGGAGTCCATATGCAGAAGTTAGGTTTTTGGCCCTTCTTGTATATAGGATTGATTAAAATATTCTTTTTATTCAATATTCATTATTTTTATAAATTCATATTTTTAGAATTTTGTAAATGATGTATATAATGCATACACACATTAAAAGTAAAGGAAAACCAAAAATAATTTTAAAAATAAAATAAGTCTACAAAATTCATAGACAAAATACCTATACTATATATCTTTATATAAATAAAAAGGGTTTTAATCCTTGGTTCTTTTATTCTTTTATAATAATGTATACATTATATATAACTCATTAAAATGTAAATCCAAAATAAAAATCAAGAAAATACATTAAATAAATTAAGAATACAAAACACATAGGTAAAATACCTATAAGGATACCTACATATACCTATACCTATTTATTTAAAAATGTAAATAAACTCCTAAAAATTAAATAAAAATACCTTTATACTCACAAAAATAAATTATAAAATTATAAAATAAGCCAATAAAATAATAAAAGAAAATAAACAAATTAAAAATAAAATACCCAAAAATACATGTAAATACATACATATACACATTATTAAATTAAAACCATAATAAAACACCTCGAAAAATTCAATAAAAATCATAATTAAATACTAGAAGAAATAATACACATTTTTTATTTTATAAGAAAAAAATAATAAAATCATTTGCTGTGTCAAATAAATCAATCTCTAATCAGGTCTCCTATTTTGGCGGCTAGCGGCCTACGTGGACCAATAGCGAGCCGGCCTTCGTTGACCCCCTGGTCAACTGTCCCATCCAAGCCACTGTGCCTCTGAACTATCAACTCCCCGATTTTCCTCCAATTTTTGCGGCCATCCCTTCCATCGTTCGGGCTCACTTCCTTCACAAGTCTTGTCCTCTGATCATCCATGATGCCCGCCAAAATCTTAGATCAATTAGTTACTCATTGGATCAGTCAATAATCGTCGGGTAATAAGGCCCCTTGCCAATGTGTATAAATAAGTAGCTCCGCCTCCTTCCTCGAATTTGGACACTTTTAATCCGATCTCAAGCCTTGATTCTAGTCTTGGGACACTCCTCGTGACAGGGGGTGTGTGCTGGTGTCTCGAATCGGCCGGAGGGAGGAAGATTTTGACGCGGCGAAGCTCCGTCATCCGCCCTGCTCCCTGGAGGACCCCAGGTATAAGAGCTGTCATTTCTATGCTTTTTAGTTAGTTTTTAATGTTAGTTTTTCATTCAAGTAGTTAGATTAGCATGTAGTTAATTCCCTTAGCTTAAAACCAAAAATTCGAAGTTAGCCGGAGCTCGGCTCCGGCGACTTCTCCACCATTGTCTGGCCTGTCTCCGACCGCCTCGTTCATCCCATTTCAAACCTCAACGCTTTCTCCATCGATCGCACCCATTTGTTCAACCCAGGACCCTTGGTCTTGGCGAATCGGGGCTCCACCTCCGCCGTTCGCCGGAGCCCCTCCGCCCCCCTTCATTTTGCGCCGCAGCTTCAAAACCCCGAGTCGAGGAGGTAGCTCTCTCGCCCCCGGTTCTTCCTATGCATGTACCACGAAGGATAGAGCCCATCTGGGCTCGAATCGATCCAGGAAGAGGTTCCTGGGGGTCCCCTTCTTCACCGACCTCGACCGATCGACTCGGACCTCCAGGAGCCATGAGAACACCATCAGTCGACCTGGGATGCCTCCAGCTACGTGCAGACCACCTCAGCCGCGCCGGAGAGCCCTGGAGGAGCCCATGCTTCTCGATCGAAGCTCGCCAGGCGCGAGCTTCTTCCCTGTTCTTCCAGGGAGCTTCAGCACCGTCGGATCAGGAGGCGAGGCCCAGTTCGATCAGGAGCCGTCCGATGAAGCCACGTGCCAACCGTCAGATCAGCCCGGATCGTCTAATCCAGGCCCTTCATTGTCGAACCGGTATCCACCGTCGGATGCTTGACGCGTGGATAAGTGGCGCACCCTGCGCCGTTGGATGTCACGCCTTATTTGGGGTAAATTTCATATCTAGCCCCCCGCTTTTTGTATTTGCAGTTTAATACCAAAAATAAAGAGTCAAGTTGTAAATAAATTGTATAAATTGCAGATGGACCCTTTATGTTTGTATATTTACATTTTAGTCCCTCCGCGCCTCACGTGCAGCAACCACGTGAGGCGCGTGAAATTTGCATGTAAACCCTGCCGTGTTTTTGTATTTGTAAAATGGTCCTGAAAATAAAAGTTAACATTCATTTTTATTGTGATTTTTGCATGTATGCCCCTGTCAATTATTTTATTTGCAAAAACACCCCTGCCAGGCCATTTATTTTTGGAATGCTTTGTCTATTTATTTTGTGCTTCATATTTCTTCGAAAAATTATGCAAAAATAGACATAAGCTCCTGTTAGTGTACTCTTGCACGCTATATTTTTATTTTTAATTTTGTTGCATTTTTGCATTTATTAAAAATCAAAAATATGCTTTTTATTTACTGTCTAGCTTATAAAATACCAAAAAACAATAAAACCCCTCGAAAAATTCCCAAAAAATTAGCTATGGTGTATTTTGACCTATTTCAGTATCAGTCCAAAAATCCCTAAAAATCTCAAAAAGAAAACTTTAAAAATTCAAAAACACCCAAAAACGTCAAAAAAATGTATAAAATAAAAAAAATCAGAAAAATACGAACTCAGTCCCTATTTATGCTATATTTTATTACCTTTATTAGAAAAATAGTGTGGAAAAATTTTGAGGTTGTTTGTTATTTTTAATACCTATTTTTCTTACAGCCAGACCCTATTCCACTGTTTGCTCTTATTTTGCTATTTAAAAATACTAAAAATGTTTGGAAAAATGCCCAAAAAATCATGAAAACCCCAAAAGACTTTCTTCCTGAATTTTTGACTATTTTTGAGTATTTTTATAAATATTATAGTACCTCTTTATGTATATGTATGTATTGCCAAAAGAAAAAAAAGGAAAAAAATATATCTAATTACTTATATATATTTATATATCTATTTGTTAACCCTAAGATATAATATATATATATATATAATATATAATATCTATGCTTATATATACCTATATATATATATATATTAGATGTATTACAAGCTATAGACTAACCCTCTACGGGTATACCTATATTTATATATTTATATTTTATATGTATATATATAGATATTATCTAATTATATTATTATAAAAAAATATATAAAAAAGTATAATAAATAAAAAAAATAATAAAAAATTTTCAAAAATCAAAAACCCACTTCACACAAGGATGACTCTGAGATACATGTAGGCTATGGTATTTTGTATTACTCTCTGTGGTTCGACCTCTACATGCTTGTCACTGTGCATTTTATGGTAGAGTAAATAAAGATTAATTCACAATTCTTTTTGAGCTTGATTGTTTTATTCTTTGGTTGTGGGTTAATTGCTGGTCAACCCAATGTTTGGTGAGCGGTCGCCTCAGCGACACTTGATACATTTATTATGGTGACCCTCGCTGAACATTTGCGGTTATCACTCACCTAGGTCGACGGTCCTCTGCTTCAACAACCACCGTCACCAGGGCAAGCCAGGAGCGGCCCTCCTCCGCCGCTTCGCTCTGCCGCGCCGCCGGGGGCAGTCCCGTGACCCCCCGTGCACGTGCGAGGCACGTGCATCCCAGAGGGGACGTCAGCATTACATCATCCCAGGGGTCGCGTGCTGTGTACGTGCCCCATGGGTAATTTACAGAAGCAACCCCTGGAGTCCCTCCTAGTTACACCGCAGTCCAAGGGTCACGTGCACAACACATGGCCACTTGGTGATTTTATAGAAAGGCCCCATAAGATTTCCATATTCACGTTTCTGCCCCCGCTGAACAGAGGGCACGTGCCACGTACGTGCCCCTCTGGAGATTTTTCAAAAAGCCCCGGTGTTCCTGGTAATTACAATTAGGCCCCCTGCATATTTTATTTATATTTATTGCATCTATACCCCTGCCTTTCTCCTTTATTTTAGACCTCTACATTACATCATCTAATTATCCAAAAATAGCATTTTGTTTGTCAATTAATCCTCTACGTTTTGACATATCTTGTATATTTTTGTGGTTGATGGTTGATTTTAGTAATTAATTGTTCTATGGAAAATTGCATATTTTGCCTAGTTTGTGCTCTTAAATTTACCATTGATTAATCATTGCTCTAAAAATTCCCAAAAAATCACATATTGTAGAATTAATTGTGCTTGACATTGTGCTTAAAAATATTTGCATTTGCATGCATAGATTGCCCTGTAAAAATCATTTTGCATATTTCAGTGTTTGATTTTTAATAGGTATTGAAACTAGTATTTTTGAGGTTTAGGATTTTTCTGAGATCAATCACCTAGTGATAGATTTTAGATAATTTTGTTCCTTGAAAATAATTAGGTTTAGTATTTATTATAATTAAATATTGAAATTCATTTTATTTGCATTTAAAAATTCATATTGCATCCAAAAATTCCAAAAAAATACAGTGCATTCATTTTGTCGTAATTATCATCTCGATCAAGTTTCATATTTTTCGGACATCATTTGTGCGTAATTTACATTTTAGTCCCTAAAATGGACCGAAACTGTATTTTGCATTCTTTAATGCATTAAAAATTCCAAAAAAAAGACCGCCTCAAAAATTATGCACGAACTTTGATAGACATAATTCTACGTTGTTCCTTTGCCTTCTTGTATTTGACCTTGGGACTTGCCCAAGTAAAATAAACATAAAACCACATTCATTAAAATTGTAAATATTTTGTTTGGTTATTTTCTTGACCGATTCTGATTGCTGCCCACAAAGAACGACAAATCACATTTTTTTACGCACGATCAAATACTCGCAAATACATCTTTTTTACACGCATAATTATCGGATTGTCAGATGGCGCCGTTGCCGGGGAGGCAAACGACTTAGTTTTGTGTTTTGAAATTTCTTGTTCAGTTTTCCGCATTCGGGTAGTCTGACCCCCGAATTTTTCATTGTAAATTCCTTTTTTTCCTGCATTTATTTTATTTTATTTTCAGCATTTATTTCTCTTATTTTTTTTATTTTTTGAATCGCTCTCTTACATTCTCTCTCTTATTTTTCTTGCGAGGTACCCAGCGTACGTGGAGCGGTTTTTCAAGAAACCGACGCATCTTCACAGACTTCTGAAAAGTCGCAATTAATTTAAGATCGAGTCGAGTTGTGAGAGAGCATAGAATTTAGGATTTTATTCTCTGCAAATTTTTAATTTTCTATAATTAATTACTCTTTTATAGCGATGTCCGTTTGGACTCTCGCGTGTGTAAAAGACTTTGAACTCTTTCTGTGGTGTGTCGTGACATGTTTCACTCTCCGATGGGGCCCGACTTGAGTGGCGATTAGGATAGACCTGCATATACAGCTCTCAGAGCATTTTAATTTCTTGATTGTGCTCGTAGAAATTAAGCCACACTTCACTTAGAATGAGACGAACATAGATCGTTCAATTTAGCCAAAATTTAACTCAATTCTTCCCCGCTAATAGAACTTTCTGATTAGGTACGGTTTTTCATCGGCTTGCATTTCATATAGAATAATTTTTCAATTCTTGTATTGCATCCCACATGGAGATTGCGAGGATTCATTGTAAGTCTTTTAACCGAGCATACATCATTATTTTCACGTGCATCGGCTTTTTCTCGAACTCCTCCCTCTTATTTTATCACATAATTCTAAAGGAAATTGGGACTGGATGGTAGATATGTATTTCTGCTCACTTAACTCTTCAGTGATCACCTAATTAAAATTGGGACTGTTAAATATAGCCGATTTTAAATTAACCCATAAAATCAAGAATGTCTGCGGGAGAGCAACCCCGACCTTGGATTATTTTTTTCTGAGTGAGCGAGAGACGACACTTAAGGCTAGAGCCCAAATCCGGATTTTCATCTTGATTACTGATTCTTCCAAAAATGATTAGCTACTTCTCAGTGAGGATCTACGGGTAGCCGGTAAACGATCCGGATTTCCTTAGCAGAGTGGGTGGTTTAGAGGACACTACGTAAGGCTCCGTCCTCAAGTAACGGGTAGCCGTTCTACGGTCCGTACTTTCTCCCATACTGGCTGAAAGTAGGTGCAACTAGTCGTAAGAATTCGGGCCAAGTCATTACGAAAATTTCGGTAGCTAACAACTCGCTAAATTCTTTCCAAGATTGTTTGATCACCAACTAAAATTGAAAAGATAATAGCCGAACTCTTACGGCTTAATTGCGTGAGTTGGTGAACCTGGGGTTAGATTTGTGTTTGCAATGGTGTGCGTGAACCAATATCAAAGATCTAAAGCCACACATTTGATAAAATCTCTTTAATTATCCCGTGCAATCATCTCTCTCCTTTCTTGATTTAAACCTCATCATGGAACTTTTTCATAAAAATCAATGCAGACCCGACCCATCATTCCTTTCAACTCTTTCAAAAATGGCCGAACAATTATCCGAGAATCCATCAGTAATATACTATGAAAACGAATTCGTATCGGTTAGACCCAAAACACCTCCTCCAACTTCAACAAGAGACTCTCAACCACCTACACTCTCTACAAATCCGATCTGCTTCATGAATGACAACCCTTTATATTCAGACCAGACAAACCAACAACCAACTTAGGTCTCCACTTCGTCATACATCAATCCAATCTAATCTGATCATACAATTCATCCTTCATATTAGGTAAATGTCAATCCTTCATTCATGGGAGATGATAACCACATGATCGAATTGAACACTTCTTCACCTCTTCCATCGATCCTACCCTGGAACACCAATGAACAAACATCATCTTGGATTGACCATGACAACCCCTCTTTAGACATGATACTCATACAAAGGATTGGACTGAACACATATAAACACATCAACCCCGTATAATGACTCCACAATATCAAGATCCGACCAATCATGATCAAAGGATTGAACTCTACTCAGACCAACTCCACATACCTGGACCATATGAGCAACCGCCTTCCATAATTATTGACGAGATATTTTCAAAAAATAATAATCATATATTGGATATTTCAAGAGTCTCCTCTCCTAGCACATATATGAAAATGGAAGAGGAAATCATTGAAACTCAAATACAAAAACACACCACGACTGCTCCCACGATTGGTTATGAAAAGATTTTGGAGGATATTTTGAGGATGAAAAAGAAATTTGATTTAATGGAGGATATATTTAGAGAATTTGCTGATCGATTAATTTCAATCTATGGTAGCTCGGACATTAAAATGAATGGGAAATGATTGAATCTAAGATTGAAAATTTTGAGGATATTCAGGAATCTGGGAACGATTCTAACAATGTCACTTCTGCATATTATTCCCCTAGAAATGATTATGCCTTTGACTCTCACTCTGAACATCAGATACCCTGCTCATCTGAGGGAACACACCACATCACCACACCACACAGAAAATACCAAAAAATGGAATATTCGAACATCACAAAAAATCGAAAATCTCGAAAAATTCATAATTGAAACTGAAGACGATCTGAAGAATTTGGATCCTGCTGTACGAGAAGCACTGGAAAAGAAACTGATTTTTGAACTTCCCTTTCTACAAGCCATTAAACACTTCCCCGACCTTAAAGGATTTATAATGGACAAATTAATTATGAAAAAGTTAGGAAGGATTAGAACAAAGATTGAAAGAGATATCTTGTCAATGGCCTCCTCCTTGGTGTTGAGGAGAAAAACCAAGACCCGCATAGTGAAGCGGTTGCCCAGATTTGACTGTGAAATCAAAGACACAATTTTCACCCATGCTCGAATAGATGATGATTCACCGATCAATATCCTCCCGATCTTTATATTTCATGAACTCAAACTCAGACCGATTTGGAAGATACGAGAAACTGTTCAATTGGCAGACCGATCGATAAAGCGGCCGAGAGGAATCATTTCTGTCATCATGATATTCCAAGATGCTCCGCTCAAAGTAGAATTCACGATCATTGATATTGAGCATCAAGGAGAATTCACCCAGTCTCCAATTATTCTCGGAAAGCCATTCTTAGCATTGTCTAAGGCAATTATTGATTGTGAGACTCGGAAAATCAATTTCACAGCATTGGAAGCACTTCGATCTGACCCAGTCTTTGAGGAACCACGATTTTTTGAGGCGACTCACGAAGTCCCCCACAACTGTAACCATGAAGTGGTAGAAGAGCCCTACCCCGCTGCTATACCTGAGATAGCGGTTGTTGATGAGACTATTGGTTCAGAGAATCTCCCCCCTGCTCCAGCTGCTCTCACCATGGAGAATCGAGTATATGAATCATATGATCATGAGACTCATGCATGGGCATACCCTGGGTCAACCTATTCTGACTACGTGGATCACATCAACTTGACACAGGAATGCTCCGATGTCAAATCAATTGAGAATGACCATGCATAAACTCTTCCCAGTATTTCAATTCCCGCAGATCTCAAAATAGACAAATCCTTCTTCTACAATCCTGAGACATATGCATGGTCGCACCCAGGGGCAACCTTCTCTGAATATTTTGACCAAATCATCCCAAATAGAGAGTGCACCAACATTCAGAAGAGTAAAAACAAACACGCAGGACGAACACCGACCAAGGAGAAGAATTCCAATGGCTATTCATATGGATACTCATGTGAACCAACGTCTTCACGAAATAAAAAAAAGAAAGTCACCTTTGACCTTTTGGAAGAGGAATCAGCTGATGATCCCTCATCAGGTTCAGAAAAGGTAATCTACATGAGTGAAGTCTGTTCGGCAGCTCTAAAGCCATATCTTCGCAAGGATCCAAAATTCGATTCTCATTGGACAACTCCCGTTCCTAACTACTATTCATCAAAAGCTGATGCTCCTGCCCTCTTCAAGTACACTGGAATTATTTCTCATGAGCTGACTGAGACTGGTGCTTCCGAGTATTCATCCGAGGACAAACCGCTTAATCCCAAGAAGGAACGAATTCTGAGGAAACAACTGAAGAAACAAAAAGATCGGAATATCTGGAGTTTGTCCACTTTCAAATACTGTTCCTCTGAGGATAACTCTGATGATGTCTACCTTTCATCTGACTCAAATGTTTCATCTACTATCCATAATGATTTTTCTGAGGATGACACTGATAATAGTTGGGAATCTTATGCTTCATCTCTGTCTCGTTATACCAATATCCCATCACATGCTCACAAAAATATCAGTCGAAAACCGCCTTAAATCATCGGCTACCCAACCTCCCTCCCGACCACATCGGTCTTCTTGTACAGCTTCTTCCTCTACTTAGGCCAATGCCTAAGTATAGGGGGGACCGATACCATCTGTATATACCATCTCCCTCATCACACTCCTTCTCCCGATCACCTCACTTCCACCCTTCTCTTATACTTAGGATGACCAACGCCTAAGTATAGGGGGAACCGATGCCCATCTGTTTATACTCTCGTCATTCACATACCCCGATCACTTCTTTTTTCCCGCTCTTCTTTTATACTTAGACTGTTTACAGTCTAAGTATAGGGGGGCGATTTGTAAATCTTGTTCCTTTTCTTTTCTTTTTTCACTCTCTTACGCTTAGCCCGAGCTACGTCTTCTTTACGCTTCTTGTGCTCTGAGGACACAACACTCTCTAAGTATAGGGGAATCTGTATATATACTGTATATATTTTACCCATATCTTGTACTTTCGCGTAAGTTTATATGTATTTACGGGGTGGGTAACTAACTTGAAAAAAAATAAAAAAAAACAAACAAAAAAAAGGAAAAAAATAAAAAGAGTTTTGCTAATAACACTGACTGTGCCCAAAATGTTTGAAAAATGGCTTCTTATTCATTTTGCATTAAAAAAATAAAAAATCCCTTGGATAAAAAAATTAAAAAAAAATCATCACAAAAAAAATTGTGTCTGCATTTCACACATCTGCATTTCATACAACATCGCATTCATTCGTATGAAAAGTCATTGGGTTCTGAACCGAGTTATGAGCAGAAATCAAGAGTGGTCTGGACTTGACCTTAATCCACCTAATTTTCAGAGGAACTTCACCGAGAAATAGGATTTTAGAAACTTCAGGTCTTTGACTTAATTCTTTGAGTTCCACATGACAATGTGCAGCGTTTGACTCTTAGTGTCTAACCTGGTCTCTTCATTCTGGGTACAACTCTGGAATAGGGAATTAATTTGTACTCTCGCACTATGCACTTAGCTCAACTCAGACAAGATGTTGGAAGACTGTGCGAGTTTCTTTCTGGTAGCGTGGAAATCTAAAGACTGGAGTACGGGTTGAAATAAAGCTTCAGACAAGGGATGGACAGCTGGCCACAATTTTTTCTAAGACCCAAAAAAATGTACATAAACAAAAAGATTCTATATCCGTAGGGGCACAACAAGATCCAAGCAGAACCACCGAAAATTTCAAATACAAAGAAGCAACTACCAAATAAATATCTGACCAAAAAGGTCCAAGCTTCAAGAAAACCTGCAGATCTTGGTGGAGACTCGGCTACACTGGCCATCTTCACAAGGAGAGGTGACTACACTGGCCACCCTCTAGTTCTTTTCCCCTTCTTCTAACTTCTCCCCCCAATTCGATGGTGAACACAACGCGACAGACCTTAGAAAGAAATACCTGACTCCCTGAGGACGAGTTACCGGAGAGGAGATGAGCATGGTAGTCCCGCATTCTAGATAGGAAGAGATAAAACCTTTCACACACATGAGTCGGTTGTTCAATGTTCATAGGGTATACTTTGGGAAGAGGATTGATCTAAGATGACTTCTGAGCCGAAACTGTAGCAATGATGTGTAGAACTTGAAGGATGTTGATTTTGAAATTCTAAGTCTCACCGAAGTTCCGCCAAACTAATAATCCAAAGGTTGAGTCTAGTCTTATTTTCACCTTCAGCTCATGGTCTTGGTATGGAACCCAATCTCATTTCACCTCATGGCATTTCTTTTTGATGCTCAGGGACGAGCATGGTTTAAGTATAGGGGGATGATGAATCTTGGATTCATCACTCGAAATCTCATTTATTAAGCTCAAATTCCTCAAAATCATCAGCATTTCTTCATTTAATCTGCATAATTAGCATTCATGCATGTTTTCATAAGAATTGCATTTTAGCATTAATTTTTGCACAAAATTAGAAGACAAAAATCTCAGCCAAAATTGACCTGTAAATAGCCTAACTTCTCGGATTTTAGCTAATTCATGCTAACTTCGAATGACCCAAAACCACTTCCACTGTGTACATATCACTAACAAGAATAAATGAAAAATACAAAAAAATCACTAACCCAAATAAGTGGACCAAAAACCCAAACCTTAGTTTCAGGATTTCCGGACTAAAAACCTCATATCTTCCCCATCCAGTATCCGTTGTGATCCTACTCACTTTTGAACTAATGTACATTCAATTACCTTCAAAACAAGACCAAGTTCAAGTGAATCAGAGCTCATATGTGAAAGTTAGGTTTTGGGACTCTTTTACATTTTATATTTTAACGGTTTTTGACCTATTATTTTATGTACATATTTAACCTATTTTAGTTTATTTCTTTTTCATTTTTCTTCTTTGATGAAAGTTTTATTAAAATATGTAAAAATCCAAATTGAGTTTGAAATCAAAGAAACAAATTGAGTACGAGTCTTCACTAATCGACTGTACAAAATTGGTCTTTTTCTTATTTTATTTTATTTCTTCTTTTCTTAATTAACAAAATACAAAAAAATAGATTAATGTGTAAATATTTATATCTGTTTTTATCTTATTTTTTCCGGATTTTTATCTGGTTTAAAAGTGGTATAAAAATTATAAAACCCCCAAAATCAAGGTATTCTATGTACATGGGGTACCCCAAAAATATCACTTTGTGCATTTGATCGATTTTGGTTTTGATGTCTGCATGAAAGTTGTAGATCTCATCGAGGCGAGCAATTTTTGTAAAGAAATTTTTTTCGATCCGAGGTTGTTTGCTATTTATTTTTGATTTTACAAAGTCTTTAATCTTTGAATTTTCTGGTGCTGACACGTTGCGGCCCCTGGGGCCGCCACGTGTTAGCCATTTTTGGCTTTATTTATTATTCATTTTATAAAAAAAAATAAAAAATAAAAATACCCGCACGTGCGAGGCACGTGCCTCCCATGCACGGGCCAAGCACGTGTGCCACTCTCTCCCCCTTTGCCCACCATGTGGCATGCTCATGGCCGTCCGATCTCGGCCGATCGGACGGCCGCTGTACTCCATCTTCTTCCCCCAATCTCGCCGAGCGCCGCCGTCTCCCTTGATTTCTCCACCGCTGCGAATCTTCCCCTCGCCACGTATCTCATGCCCCCCGCTACTTTCGCTGCCACTCCCCTCGATTTTGGCCATCGCCGGTCATCAAATCTCCAACCCCAAATCCCCTCCAATCGGAACTTCGACCCCTGCATATCTCCAATCAATCTCCGACGATCAATCAAATCCCGCAACCTCTGTTCTTCCATCGCCAGCCAAGATCCCTCGTCTATATAAGAAACTCCACCGCCGTCGAATCGAGCATCCGCCGATTGAGCTTCGAGAGGTCCGGGGTGACAGCCCGGGCGTTCCTCTACCTCGACGAGATCCGGCTTCCCCCTCCACGGCCGTCGCAGCACCGCCAGGTGTACTGCTACGCTCCGGTGCACCGCCGTCGAGCCACCGACAACGTTCACATGCTTCAACTTCCACCCTTCGTTCGTCATCAACATTCATCTCCGACAACCGCATCTTCTCCGATGACTCTCCATCGACACCACCGCCTACGTCGACCTCCGATAACCATCTTCATCGCCTCCGCCTTGGCCCACCTTCACCGACGACCACCGACATCAACGGCTCCAGAACTCTGCCACGCCTCGCCGTCCCCGCCGATCCACCAAGGCACTGGCCCCCACCGCCTTGGACCGGGCCTCCTCCGCCTTACCAAGGTCGTCGGTCCTCCGCTTCGACAACCACCGTCACCAGGGCAAGCCAGGAGCGGCCCTCCTCCGTCGCTTCGCTCCGTCGCGCCGCCGGGGGCAGTCCCGCGACCCCCCGCGCACGTGCGAGGCACGTGCATCCCGGGGGTGGGGGGGGACGTCAGCATTACGTCATCCCAGGGGTCTCGTGCTGTGCATGTGCCCCATGGGCAATTTACAGAAGCAGCCCCTGGAGTCCCTCCTTCTTACACCGCAATCCTAGGGTCGCGTGCACAACCCGTGACTACTTGGTGATTTTATAGAAAGGCCCCTAAAGATTTCCATATTCACGCTTCTGCCCCCCGCCGACCAGAGGGCACATGCCCCTCTGAAGATTTTATAGAAAGCCTCCGATGTTCTTGGTAATTACAACTAGGCCCCCCTGCATATTTTATTTATATTTATTGCATCTGTACACCTGCCTTTCTCCTTCATTTGAGACCTCTACATTACATCATTTAATTATCCAAAAATAGCTTTTTGTTTTCAATTACTCCTCCACGTTTTGACATATCATGGATATTTTTGTGATTGATGGTTAATTAATAATTAATTGTTCTGTGAAAAATTGCATATTTTACCCAGTTTGTGCTCTTAAATTTACCATTGATTAACCGTTGCTCTAAAAATTCCCGAAAAATCACATATTGTAGAATTAATTGTGTTGACATTGTGCCTAAAAAGATTTGCATTTGCATGCACAAATTGCCCTGTAAAAATCATTTTGCATATTTCAGTGTTTGATTTTTAATAGGTATTGAAACTAATATTTTTGAGATTTAGGATTTTTCTTAGATCAATCACCTAGTGATAGATATTATATAAGTTTGTTCCTTGAAAATAATTAGGTTTAATATTTATTATAATTAAATATAAAATTTCTTTTTATTTGTATTTAAAAATTCATAAAAAAATTCATATTGCATCCAAAAATTCCAAAAAAATTATAGTGCATTCATTTTGTCATATTTATCATGTCGGCCAAGTTTCATATTTTTCGGACATCATTTGTGCATAATTTACATTTTAGTCTCTAAAATAGGCCGAAATTGCATTTGCATTCTTTAATGCATTAAAAATTCCAAAAAAAAAGATCACCTCGAAAACCATGTACGAACTTTGATAGACATAATTCTAGGTTGTTCCTTTACCTCCTTGTGTTCGACCTTGGGACTTGCCCAAGAAAAATAAACATAAAACCGTATTCATTAAAATTGATAAATATTTTGTGTGGTTATTTTTTTGACCGATTCCGATTGCCGCCTACAACGAACGACAAATCACATTTTTTACGCATGATCAAATACTTGTAAATACATCTTTTTTACACGTACAATTACCGGATCGTCACATCCCCAGTGCTAGCCATGTGATTCTTGAAAGTCCCGGTGATATAGAAACATAACATTTGTATTTAAACAAGTTTGAGGATTCTGAATATGGGACTTCACTTTGGTTTGGAAAAGCCCAATTTTGGAATTTGATTTTATAGACTATCTTGAGTTTTAATTTAATTTTGAAAAGGGACAAAGTGATATAATATTGACATTTTTAAGTCGATTAAATCATAATGAACTCCACGAGTCAAGTGATAGAATTTCTAAGCTATAGCTTATTACAATAATCGACGAATTTATGAATGAAATTGAGAGTGAATTTATCATTGTAGAAGAAGAAATAATGGAAATTGATATTGCTTCATGGGAGAACTCGACTTCTGAGACAAAAATGAGAATAGAGATGGAATTCAATATTATTCATGCAATGAATATCTGGATGATATGGATGAAGAGATTGAAAGATTGAGTTTCGGTCGCCATTTCTCATCAATTACTGATTTTATGTCGGAAGTCCTCCCTGATGACTTTCTCAGGGATGAGAAAATAGTTTCCACCTCCATCGAAAGGAAAGAAGAGCCACTTAATTTAGTGTATTATTTTCAACTCACATCTTCGGACACCAAGCCAATTTTAGATTTGGAAGAGCCCTCCCTCCCACCCTTTGAGTTTATTGAGTATAATTTCCAATGGCACGATCTAAATTTTAACTTAGAATTAATAAAAGAGACCATATGGGATAACTATAGTGATATCATGGAGGGAGATTATTGTGAACAACCACATGATCTGTTAGAGGTCTACAACCCACCTTTCTACTTGACCGAGCCTCAAGACTTACTAGATGTCTCACTCGGTGTGCTAGTATCACTTGATTTAGATTTTATACTACTGGTATGGCTCAACCAGAACACATTTCCCATACCCGAAATTGAGATACCTAGGTTAGTCACTTTTCCAAACTCATCCACAATCTCCCCATACTTTCACCACACCATCCCCACCCACTTGCCTCATTGCGGTGTTTCAAACACGAATGCTGGTCATACTCGAGAAACAAGTTATTCCTAACCATGGAGCCTGGCTGAGGGCATTAAAACTGACACATCGTGTGGCAAACCCCATAGTTATCTTTTGGGTATTTTTTTCTATCATTTCTCTATTTCAGTTCTCATAATCGTCGTTTAACATAAGTATGGAAGAAATCCCACAAAAAGGGAAAATAAATTAGAAAATAATTAAAAAAACATCATTGATCACTTGCATCTTGCATTCTCTCCACTCGTGTTGTCCCACATTCTATGTTTCCACGATTTTATCACCATGTAAACATGGCTCATGCTAAGCATGGGGGTGCATCGCATTTCGTGCATTTCATTTTTTACATTGTTTTAGTTTTTTAATCCAAACTTTTTTGCTTTATTATTTAAAAAATCATAAAAATTTCAAAAATGTTCTAACATTTTCAAAAAATTGCATCATTTTTGCATATTTCCCAAATTTCAATATTTGCTTATACCCAAAATCCCATAAAAATATGCAAAAAAGTCCCAAAAATATTAAAAGAACAAAAGCATTTTTTTTAAGAATTCAAAAATATCTTTCTTATTTTCTCCTAATTTTTTGGGATGTAAAGCCTAGTTTTTACAAATTTAGACTTGGACCAAGAAGACCTTAATTCACTTAATTTTAGCGAATTTCTTTAGGCTTAATTGTTTCGATTCTTCAGATCTATTTTAGGCTTAATTTCTTGAGCTCCACTGATTAGGAACAAAAGTTGTGTCTAAATAGATCATCTTGACGACTATAGAACTCATTTACTCTTGACTGATTATTGAACAATCTACACCTTACACATTAGTTAAATTTAGTTTGCTTGTACAAGGGACTGTTTCAATATCTATGAAGGAATGGAGTGACTCTGAATCTCGAGTTAAGCAAAATTCAGTGATCCAAATTTAGGAGTCACTTATTCACTATAAGTCTTTGTATGCCAGTAAACACACCTTGTACACGTATCTGAAAGTCATATTTTATACATGTACACTCTTGATACCCAATGCCATAAAATCCTATCAAAAAGAATGCACAATAAGGAATGCCTATTCCAAAAATGCATATGCAAAGCAAAGTTCTACCAAAGAAAATTCTACTGAAACAACCCATCTCTACCAAATAAGCCAAGTAGCAGACCAATATTGCTACTAATTTAAAAGAGGGCAAAGAGGCCCAAGATTATGCTTTGAAAAAAGAAAAATGAGAGCAACAAACTAAAATGGTCTACGGAAAACCCTAAAAAAGCTAAGTTATCTACAATTTGCACCCATCTTCTTTTTGCTGGCAGATTCAATTCATGAGAACAAGTCTAGATTTAGAGAGAATAGAGGCTTTAGATTCTGTGAATCTTCTAATACCTTGCTTAAGGTTGTATGGTATACTTGTTTCGCACATTGGGACGAGCTATAACCTTCACACACATGTCAGAATCATTTCAAGGTTAAAGAGAATATGTGTTGATCATGATGATCGGACTTGACCTAAGGATGGAACTGACTAAAATTGATAGAACTCGAGGGTTATCGAATTGAATACTCGAATCAAAAGAGATTCCAAATAAAGGTTGACTCAGTCTATGTTTGATATTTGCTCAAGCTTGGCTTAAAAATCTCAAGACTTTGTGGGTGTATTCGATGTAAACCCTCTGTGTACCTTCTCTAGATCATTATCTATTTCTCTTTGCATAATTATTTTGCTCGGGACTAGTAAAAGTTAAGTATGGGGGTATGATGAATTAATGATTTATCATATCTTTTATATCTTTTTGAGCAAACTTCTATATTTAATCCATGCTTTTTCTGAAATTCACACATAATTTTCATTTCATAAGTTTTGTGCCCATTGCATTCAAAATCATCTAAAAAATGCACAACATTCCTTATAAATTAAATCAAAAAAAGAAGAAAAATGCATTAATTAAATTTTCAATAAATAAGGGCTACAAGCCCATTTTGGAGTTTCTAACCATTTTTTTTCTTTTAAGGTCTGTTTTAGAAAATGCCCAAAGAAGGATCTCATCTCATCCCTCTTCTCTTTCAAAAAAAATAAAAAAAACACACGCTACTCGATAAAATAGATGATGTCACCTTGACATAAATATTTTAAAAAAAGAAAAAAAATAAGGGCACTGACGTCGGCACCCAAGGGATCGACGACAACCCCCTTCTTCCTCCAGTCGACGCCTAATGTTGCCCCCTCCTCGTCTCTTCTTTGCAACCGCCAATGAGGCGTTTGGCCTCCAGCCCTCTGCCCTCTGCCTCCACCCTCCCTCTCCGTTGTTACACAACCTGCACCTCCTCCCCTTCTCCATCGACTATAAAGGGAGAGGAGGAGGCCATCGAAAGAAGGACCCATCAAAGGGCCTTGAACGCATCATCGATGCTCTTCACCAACATTGACGACCAACCATTAGCGCCTCCGCTTCCCTAGGTCCCATCTCCTTCATCGCGATCTACTGCTAAGAGTGCGCATCATCACTCGTGGCCGCCTCCATCCCCCTCTACCTGACGTACTCTACCGTTGGCGACCAAGCACAGTGCCACTGTCGCCATCAAGGAAGAAGGGGTTCAAGGACCCCTTGTAAAGTTTCTTTCTTAGTTTTTTTTTAAAACATTTTGGGCTTAAACATAATTCAACAAAAGTTTATTTCACACTCTGTAATTTCTCCAATTTTACTTTTTATTTTCTATAATACTTGCACTCTTTATATTCAGGTTCTGATAATTTCATTTCAGCCCTCAAAGGACCTTTCGACAATTTTACACACTCTATTTATTTTCTCTACAATTTGCTCAGTTTTATTTTTTTTTGAAAATTTCACTTGTGTCCACTCACATTTATATTATTATTATACCCTTAAGTTCTAATTTTGTTTACATTCAGACCCCTGGATTTTCTTCAAAATTACACTCATGCCCTTGACAATTCACAAACTCACCAAAAAATAACAGAAAAATCCCAAAAAAATCCCCCAAAAAAATCGTGTTTGATCCTAATAATGTTTAGAAACTAAATACACATGTTTCATTACATTTTAGTGTCCCAGAAATAAAAAGGAAAACATGATTTAATTTGAAACAATAAAGTAAAAAATACCTTTGTAAATAGAATAAAAATTTGCGTAAAATGTTAGAGTCTGTGTGGATCGATCCTCTACTTGCCGTATGCTTTATTTAATATCTCTTGGCTTGTATCTGAATAAAAAGTTATTTGAAATATCTCAGTTTTCATGTGTGCGCACAAAAACACTAACAATCACGTCTTAGCGGCATGTAAAATTGCGATTTTCACCAGACATAGAGGCCACAACCGAAGTTGATGCTTTTTTCCTCCAACTTACAGGTGACCACAATAGGTAACCACCCTCTTCTTCTTCGTCGTCTTCTTCTTATTTACTCTATCATTCTCACCATAGTGAAAATCAACTCCGATCGATCCCTAATTATCGTCGATTCCAACCATGCCTCCACCTCTACTCCCCAGCACTTCTCTGTTAACAGAACTTTGAAAAAATCATGCAAGTAGAAGATAAGCAATCAAATACACTCAAAGAAACACAATCCAACAATCACATTGCATAGTATTTTAACGTGGAAACCCAATCGGGTTAAAACCCATGACCTAAGCCTTCTTGACTTGGAATTCATGCTTAGTCGAGCCAACCAAATTTTCCACTATATCTTAAGATATTTAGATGGATATCTCAACTAATTACAAGCATGAAGTTTACAACCTTGGATTACAGACCTAAGTGACAACTTTGGATCAAACACCGAAGTCACCACTACAACTAAGCTAGTTGTAGCACCGCTTGAGCCTTCACCTTGAGATTCATGCAGAGAGGTTGGCGTTCATGTTCGCTTGTGGAGGATCTACTATCGGGAAGAGCTTTGGTTGTTGCTCGACGCCCCGACGGAGGGCGGAGCTCAGCAGCACTTGGAGAAGGTTGCAATAGAGGGTGGCGGTGAACCTTCTGGACCTCACCACGAATAGGTTGGATGGTTTATCGCTGCTCGAGAATCCTTCACTCCGTGTGTCACTATAGAAGGAAGAAGAGTTGGGATTTGATATCCTCTTATGGTGGATGGCACGTGAAGAGGGCATCCAAGGGTGTTTTGCTTTTGAGGAGCTCCGTTAAGTCTCACGAAACTTACAGGAGAGGTAGACATGGGCTTTGACTTGGTTGGAGATGGTGGGCGATGAGGGAGATATGTCTGTCGGTTGTCGGTTGTTGGTAGTGGCACGAAGGAACTAAAGGAGGAAGAAGTCCGAGCCATTTGATCGGCTGAGACTAACGACCGAGGAGAGGACACGTGACGAAAGGAGGGGAAATGGTAGAAAAATAAGAGGGTCGTTGGATGAATTGGTATTGATCTAATGACTCTCAATGGAGGAGGCTGGTTATTAAGTGGGGGGGGGGCAGCTTCAGGAGCGACCACGTGTTGCCTCCACAAAATTCAAAGATAAAAAATAAAGAAAAAGCAAAATAAAATAGAAGAAGACTTCAAATAAAATATATACCATATTGCCTCTACAATTTTAATGATGAACCAAGACCAACATACATCATTTATACAAACTCATTTTCAGTGGTATTTAATGTAAATAAAATACCATATTTTCTATTTTGCAAAATTTTATGATTTTTAATTAAAGAAAGAATAAAATCAAATAAAATAGAAGAGAAATATTTATACATTAATCTACATGTTTTTAGGTTTAATAATCAAGAAAATAAAGAAATAAAATAAAAGAGACTTATGTAAAGACTTTATATATAGACCTAGAACGTTGTATTTCTATAATTTTTAAATTTTTTTTGTTTTGATTTTTGTACAATTTATTAAAACACAATTCAAATAAAATAAATGAAAAATAAAAAATAAAAAATAATTAATTATGCACATGAAATGATAAGTTAAAGTTACTAAATATATACAATATACAATGTCGACCCAAAACCCAAGTTTCACATATGAACTCCGATTCTTTTGAATTTGGATTTTGTTTGTAGATAACTGAATGTACATTAGTTCAAAGTGAGTATAAGTTCTTACGAGACTACACGTCAGAGATATTTGACTTTACGGTTTTTTGGTCTCAAATTAGGGTTTGGTTTTATTTAACATATATACAAGTTGTGATTTTTTTCGATATTTTTCATTTGTTAATGTTAGTGATATTTAAACAATGGAGTTCATTTTTTTATTTTGAATTAGTATAAATTAACTAAAATCGTTAACGTTAGGTCAATATACATGTGAATATATATAGAAATAAGACATGGTTTTTATTAAAAATTTACTGCACAACATTTAGCTCTATATATCCACACATTATCAATTGATTATTTTATTACTTTAATGGATTTATTGATTGAATTATCTTGGAAAATGAGCTAAGATCAATGAATAAGATAGATGAATTATGGATTCATCACCCCCATACTTAACCAATGCTCGTCCCTGAGAAACTAAATATTTAAAAACATAATTTTGATTAAATCCCTGACCGTGTAAGTGATAGAACAAGACTCGACACGGTCTACAAGTCTCAGATGACTCTATAACTCTAAGTCACACATCAAATATTACTCAAAAGGAACTCAACCTCTATGAATTTTCATATTATCCACATGTTCATATAGTACAACCTATATGTCATTAAGTTGAACACAACTTGAAATGTACAATCTTTGTTTCACCCAAGGTTCTAGTCTAAGAGGCTAGTTTAGGAACCTAATCCTTGACTCTAGTGTCACAGCTGGATTTACCTCAATCCACTATCTCTTTAGTTGTCATATTAAAAAATGTGAATATGAAAGGCTAATTATGGATCGTGTATGGTTGTGTCTTATTCTCCTCTCCTCTCATTGGATAAAGGAATCATTCGGGTGACAAAACACACACTTATATTTTTTTGATGTGGATCAATATGTCCGTCAAGAAGGTCGACCAATCTACACTTGTTTTTCTGGGATGCACCAGGACGTGCCTTTTGTGAGTACCTAATGTACCTTCTATACCCAGGCTTATAGCATTTATGATGTATGGCCTTTTTTTCGTGCTCACACAACTCTTATTTGGTGGCCTAATAGTGTTGGGAAGAGGCGATATTGTGGTCTACTTCCACTTGCTCCAAGTGGACTCTCAAAAGATTGGGAGTGCTCGTCAGTTATTCTCAAGATTTTTTGATTGAAATTTTCTGAAATTTTGGGCTTTTTCTTTGATAGCATAATGATGGGTCTGTCTAGCTCTGTAGCTCTTACAAGTTGGTGCATACTGCTTCACAACTTATTAGGTTTTTACACACACTGTTACTTAGGTCAAATCGAGGTAGTACATAGATCCTTGTCCCCATACTGGCTATGTGATGACACTTAAGTTTCATGAGGTGATTTCCGACTCCTTCCCATCGTCAAGTGTCTTCAAATCACATCCCAATTTAAGTTTTCAAATCCTAGTGCCTTAGGCGAAACAATGGCTTATCATGAGAAGTATGCAATCATGCATATGTAGTGTAAGTCATATTCTTTTAAACCTAAATATTCTACATGCGATATATCATGCATATATTTAAAGCAATGAGTTAAATAATTAAGTCACAAGACCCTAATGAACAAGAATGATGAGACTCATAGTCAAGAGTCTCTCCAAATCAAGTAGCATGATACACAAGCACAAGTCTTGTGTGTAGTACGCATGTGAAGTACGTATATACACATCCCCCTATACGTAGCTTATGCTATGTCCTCATGGCACCAGGTGCCTCCTATACTTAGGTTTTTGAAGGCCTAAATATAGAAGAAGACATAAATGAGGCAGTCGAGGGCAAGGTATGAATGAGAAAAAGAAGTAGAGAATATACAACGGGCATCAACCCCTAATACGTAGGCTCTAGTCAGCCTACATAAGGTAGCAGATGGGGAACTGTTGAGATTTGAAGAACATTCAAAAATGAAAAGAAAAAGAAAGAAGGAGAAACTCGGTTCACCCACCCCCATACACTTAGGATCTAGTCATACTAAGTATAACCACAAAATGAAAATGAGATGAAACTGGGGTGAGTGATGCGAATCACAAGAGGGGGAGGAAACAAAAAGAAAATCCATATAAGGTGGAATGAGAATATACAAGGATCAAGAAGGTTTGCGGTAAAGGGTGTGTTTCGATGTCGGGCTCATCCTAAGAAGAGTAGTAGTGAGAAAATTGGGATGGCCAATGCGAGTTGACACATGACTGCTTGCTTGATTAATAAAAATTAATCACTCTCGACCGTTTTATGGATGGTCAGCCAACTGAATAATCACTTTCAATTTCTTGAGTAGTATGCATTTGAGATTGTCAAACACGGAGGTCGGGATGATAATTACTGATGAGTCATCATCAATTCTTGCATGGTAAAGATGGTGTCTCTGATTTCATATTAAACCTTAGGCAATCGTTTCACTCTACGGCTCTTGGTCTTTCTTCCCATTACCAAGGAGGTGGCCATAGACACTAGATGTCGTTCAGTTCTTGTCCTCTGATTAACTGACCTCTTAGACATCAATTTACTTCTTTCAAATAGTTTGAGGTCGGGAAAGTGTTCTATGACCTTTATCAAGGGAAGCGCAAGAATCAATTCTTTAGCAATCGCTTCCCTCATGCCATGATCCAAATTTTGAGATCTTCCTCATTTTCAATTTTTTGGGTATTTTCTAAAGGTAAAGGTGGGATAAGAGGATGTACACACTATGGATTGAAGGACAAGTGGTTAGTAGAAGAGGAAGGTAGAATGGACTCCAGCTGTATATAATGTGTGGGTTTCCTAGTGTCCTCTAGATTTCCAACACCGATTCCGCGTATTTCATTCTCCACTTCCACACCTACACTAGAAACAATTGATTTTAATATGTCACTAACATTTTCCAAGTTGTAACAGAATGAATATATCTAACGTCAAATCTAGATATGTCATCCTCCAAAAGGTTCTCATGACAAATCATGGGAGAAGCCTGTTCAGTTGGAGGATACTGTTGAGAACTTGGAGTCTCATACTCAACATACCTTGACTTTGGTATGTAGTGCTGGGCTGAGTATAGATTTTCCATATGGAAGATATTTGTCAAAGCCTCAATTGATGGAATCAAGAGACATGGGACTTGTAGATCGAGTTATTGGGTCCAATCCCCTGTATATGGAGGCTCTCCGAATGAGTGGTATGAGGGCTGGTCAAGGTAAGCTTAATTACTAAAGTCAATCAAGTATGGCAAATCATTGAGTTTGGGCCTCTCCACTCAGTCTATCGTATATTGTCCTTGGGTCAAGTCTTGATGTGTAGCGGTGAATTATTTACCCGTCCCAACATTAACATGAGGAGAGAATGAACTCTGTTGGGGTAAATAATTTTTCCAATCATCTGTGTCAGTAGTATCTTACCCTTCAAATGTTTCCTTGATTCTGACAAGCATTCGATAACAAGGCGAGTCAGCCCAAGATAGAAGTGGATCATGAATGCAATTAGGTGATGTAGGTGAGAAGTGTGAAGAAGTGGGGAAGTCAATAAGAGTTCTGACTTTGTAGTTTGCGTGGAGGTATGTGTAGGAATAAGAAGGTGAAGATGATCGGTATATGGTCAAAGAGAAGTGACATGCGGAGTCCAAGTACGATGACCAATATCTTGTCATCTTTGAAAAGGGAATGTGTAAAATGAAAAAGGATCGAGGTGGAAAGCGTGCAAGTGCATAGTCTAACACAAACAATCAAACAATACACACGAGCATACCCTAATTTCACCTACTCAACTCAACGAAGGTGGCAAAGGTCCGACCGTTAGACTTCAACGAAGGCCATCGTCTCGTGCACACTTGAGTTTGGTATGCAACAATTTTGATATTACAAGTACTCATCCTCAGGTTCAACAGTGATTGAGAGTGGTAAATTGTATAGGAGGACTGGTTCATTGTTACCTCAAGCAATGAACCTCTGAGTCTCTCTAAATATTCATCGACCACTCGTCACTATAGGCCAACTAAGAGCTATAGTTGAAAATCTTGTAAAATAATTGTAAAACTGAAAAGATAAGCGACCGAATTGTTAAATGCCTTCACAAGTGTCAAGTTGGTGAAACAAAGGGTTTGATTTGTGTTCGCTTTTTACACGTACAAAGGTTGTACATTTGTACCTTCTATGTATATTCTCTCTCTCTTGATTTGACTTCCATGCTCTTCTCACTTATCTTTTGACATCGGAGATGGATATCTCTGGGGATTTTAGTTCGGATTTTGCGGACACCTCATGGAACCCTTTAGATCTCATGTATCCAAAGGTTCGAGATGACCCTCTTCTCGAACCATCCTTGTCTTGGGATGATCTTCTTCCCAAAACTAGGAGCAATAAGTCATTATCAAGATTTAGTCATTTCTGGACTAACACTCTCTGTAATTCTCCTTCTTCCAAGGAAACCCTTATACTTGGTAGGACCCATCTTTCTTCTACACCAATATTTAATTATGATCTCTTTCTGTATGAAGGTGAAGAAGAAGACAAGATGCCTCTCAAGAGACCTTCGAATGATGATGAAGACAACGATGACCCCATGTGAGCGATCCTTACTCGATTAGCTGCAATTGAACAATAGAGTGGAAGATGCTTACATCCCAAAGATCGATGAAGATTATAACTGGTTGCGACTTGTACCTCCAGAAGATGCGTTCCAGCACAAACCACACTTCTTGGCACTGCTCTCAAAAGCTCAATGGGAACCCCAATGAAGAACCATACTAATTCCTTAGGGATTTTGAATTAGTCTGTGACAACCTCTCACATATTAGGGTTACTCAGGACTACATTCGATTGAGAACAAACCCCTTTGCCTTAGTGGACAAGGCAACATATTGTCTAAAGAACCTAGGGGAGGTGGTCACCGCATGGGATGCATTCAAGACCATGTTCTTAAAGAAATTCTACCCTATAAGTAGAATTAATTAGATAGGGATCAAGATCACAAGCCTCACCCAATTTCCCCAAGAACCATTTCATGAAACTTGGGAGAGGTTCAAGGACCAATTGCAAAAATGGTCAGGGCATGTCATAGATAAAATGATGTTGGTCCAGAGTCATGTTAGTGGTCTCACCCCTGAGATGTGTGGGTTAGTGAGTGCTTCTTGTAGAGGAAGCTACATGGGATGATATGCGGACACTTTCTAGAAGGTGTTTGAAAAATTAGCTGAGACTAGCCACTCATACACCATGAGCCGGGCATACTTGCCCAACACCCTTTTACTCTTATCTAAAGAAGGGGGTAAGAAGACTATGCATAATCTATCTAGAGACCTGACCCTGATATGGGGATAATAACAGAAAAATTAACAACAATCAAGTAGATTAATAAAAAAGTGGACGAGCTACATAAATTCACTGATATGGAGAGCTTATCCAAACTGCCCAAACATATGGAAGAGCTTGCTGAAAGGGTATCTAAAATCAAGATACCTGCCATGACTACACCCTTTCCCACTGTTAACCAAGTTTACTACGTCCAAGGGCAAGGGTTAGGGACACATAGTACTTAGGGTTAGGACCAATCCCACACCCACCAGTACCAAACCGAAAAATCATTTGAGCAGACAGTGTTTGAGGAACCTCCACATGTATGGAATATTAATAGGGTATGGTATAACCCTAATCCAGTCATCAAACAAGCCCCCACCCAGAACCCTAATCAAACACGGTCTCGATCCGACCCTTAGTAGTAATACCAGACCCATCCTTACCAGCAGGGCCACTAAGGCCCACTATCGCAACCACAATATCAGTGCCAAGGCCAGTAGGGCTGATATCATCATCAACAACAACACCAGCAGTCGCATGCCAGACAGAGTCAAGGATCTTCCTCTTCCATCTCTCCTGAATTACAATGAATTCTTGACGAATTTCACGACATGAGAGTCGATGTGAACCGGCTCTCAAGATGGAGAGATGAATTCATTGCACCCTAGACTACGATTCCCTCTCAAGTCAAGGCTAACCCAAATAGCCTTAGCCACAAGAATCAAATATTTTCTTCAGAATATATTAAACTTTAATACAAGATCTTTTCACATGATGATACTTATCATATTTCCCTAAGGAGCGGAAAGACCATAATAATGCCTAATCGGGCAAGGAAACGGGAAGAGAAGACCCCTGAGACATGACAACCACTCTGGGGATGGAGAGGAAGAGAGGCAACAAGCACAACAACAACATCTTTAGGGAGGGGATCTTAGTCCTCAAAAATAACAAAAAAATCAAAAAAAATCAAAATTCCAAAAGGAGGAGAAACACTCTAGTTGAATCAAGTGAGTTCGAGCCATAAGAGGAGCTTGCACCTCATCAAGAGGAGGACCTACATTAGCAAGAGACCTCCACAAAAAAACATCAACATTCTTTTTCTTTTAATCCGAGTCATGTTCAGAGTCGGAGTCCAAATTTGAGTCAAATTCCTGTAAATAACTTTGATTGCAATAAAAGTGAACTTTAAGTTTTTGAATCAGATCACTTAACTCCTTTCCCCTATGCTCTAACAACTGGAAAGAATAAAAATAAAAAAAACCAAAAAAAAGATGAAGAGATGGCTTGGACTTGCGAAGAAAATATCAAGGTCGCATTATCACTAAACGAGATGATAGAAAGATATTATGCATTAAGGAAATGTCTTAAGGTGAGATGCATGATGAATCCATGATTCATTAACATTCATCTGCATTTTATATTAAAACCCTTAACAAATACATGTAAATATGTATTAATATCATCTTTCATTGAAAGAATATTCATGAATAAAAATGTAATTTTATGCATTAAAAACATGTAAATAAATAAAAGAAGAGAAAGAAAGAAAATAAAAAGAAGGTAGACTGTAAATATGTATATATGTACATTATGACTATAAAATATAAATATGGCTGAAGGATATATTTATATAACCTAACCCCCAAGACCAAGTCAGCATGGATTGATCAACTAACAAATAAGTAAGGGGAGATAAGGAAGAAAACCACAAAGAGAATTAATTATTCACTTTAGACATCATTCATTATTTACCTAATAATACCCAAAGTTCAATGAATTTTAATTAATTCATATATATATACATTTTCACCAAACTCTTCTCCTTTTTATTTTTAAAAATGTATAGAAAAATATAAAAATAAGTTAAAAATATTATCTTTTATATATGCCAAGAAATCCATCTTTCAAATTGTCAAGCTCTCAACTTCCTAACATCACGACTTCTTCATACAAACTCCAAATTCACTATACTCACTTAAAATTCATAAAATAACATCCTCTAATTAAGGAAGGTGATTTCACTAAAATCGGAGTCCACTTGTAAAAATTCAGTTTTGGGACCTAATGACAATTGGGTTTCCGAGCTAACTATTTTATTAGAACATATTATTTATAGTTTTAGTGATTTTATATTTTTTACTAATTTTTTTGATTTTGTATTTTATCCACAAATTATTTTAAAATTTTAGACACTATTTAATATTTTAAGTAAATAAAAAACCCTAATTTATAGATGAATTTGAACTACAACACTTATATCTGTATTTATTTATATATCTAAATTAATTTATTAAAATCCCTAAAAAATCACATATATCTTATTATTATTCTAATTATTAATAAACTATAAAATAACATGTTATTTATTAAATTATAAAATTAAAAATCAAAAACTTATTTATCAAGTATACTATATACTTATTTAATAATATTATACTTGTATTCATTAAATAATTATTATTTTTAAAAATAAATTATATAATAAATTAATGTATTTAATTATTTATATTTTTAAATTTTATACCTAATTTAAGTAACGTTATTTAATATTTATAAATTAATTTATAAGTTATTTAGCATTCTGGCCTACCATATGTTGACACGTGTCAGCACCCGGTTCATCTTCCCCAAGAAGGGATGTTTATTTTCTGTTCCACCAGCCTCCTTTCTCCGAATTATTCATGCTTCCACCTTCACCCAAATCACAATATCTACCCTCGATCCTAATCTCCTAACCATCTAGATCCACGCCAACCTTAAGATCCCTAACTACCTTTTGATTAATCTATAAAATCACTCAAACCTCGTCCATAACAACTAACTTTTCCTATACCAGAATTCGCTGGCCGGACCTCTATCTTCTTCACATCACTCCGCCCATCGTCGGTGGTGACAACACCTTCGGGTTGCTCCGCGTGGAAGGTGGACATTCGGGGAAGTGGTTCCAAGGTGCCAACCACCTTGCATCAACACCTAGCGTGTCATCGAGCTCAGGGTATACTGACCCTTCGAGCAAAGAGTAGGAAGGTCTTACACCTTCCTACTCCCATTTACTCCTCCATCCTCTTGTTAATATCCTCGTATCTTGTGCTAAATTAGGATGCTAATTACGTTCTTAGTATCACTCTAAGCGTCGTCTTTGGTTCACATCCTAAATTGAGATCGAATTTCATCTCAATCTATTCAATTTGAGTATGTTTCAACCCCCTTACTGGAACTCTATTGAACATGCAATTATACTAATATCTTTAGCCAATTTCTTTGAGAATCGAGCAATCCAAACTCCTTTGCTGGTTGGGCATATCCTTTGGAGCATATTTCTCAATCATCTGGAGCACCATCACCTTTCATTGGATAAATTGAGCAGTAAAACATCTTCATACTAGGTGTTTCTTCCAAACCCTAGCCATCCTTTATTGAATAGTCACTGCCTTCTTTGACTAAGCCACCATATGTGAGCTCGAAGGGGGAGGAGCCCCCTTCAAGCCCTACAGGAATCCCCGATCATCCACTAGCCTTTGCAGACTCCTGACATTGCTGAAGAGGATTAAGCGTCGTTGCCAACATCTACAGATTGGGGAAGAACACGCTAATAAACTCGAGGCACAATCGTGCGCCCCATGTCCAACACCAACGGTCAAGATCTGCTGTGCTCGTCTAATCCTAGCTGCAGAATGAAGGGTGTGACAATTGCAAAGTCACCCCTGCAGCTTTAGAGCTTCACTTCCCGCCTTCAGAAGATAAATAATTACATTAGGTCCCCACGTAGGGACCTAAGCATAACTCTTCCAAATTTCTCTTTCAATTAGGTCCCTAACCAGGGACCTAATTGCAAGAGAGCCTTTATCTTTTTCTTGTATATTTTCTATACTATTCTTTTGAACTTTGAGGACACTTTAGATATTATTGGACATTGTTGAACCACATTATTACATCTTAGCATTTCTTTTACATTTTATTTTGTATCGAATCTCGATGATTTTCATCGCATTTTATTTTGGATTTTAATCATCGATCTTCAAGACGTTTTGATTTGTTTTCGTGTCCTTTCTTGAGCCTGCTGCTCGAGTCATTTTATCTATTATATAGTATCACCTATATTCTTTCACATACTATATTATAGATAAGTCTTTTGAAAGTACCCTTTTTTGAAAATAACAAAAATATAAATGATAAAACTAAAAATACAAAAAAGTTTTCTCACCGAGGAAGAAAAGAAAGGAAGATTAAGATATCACAAAAATATATCTTTCACTCGAAAATCCCAAGAGCGATTTTCTGCCTCCTTGTGTTTGGATGAAGAAAAAGTGAACAATTTTGATAATCTAAATCGGAGTTGATTTTTGTTTGATCAATTAGGATTTTGTCCCGAACAATTTTCTACAAATGACTTCTCTTATTTCTCATTTTTAACCGCTCGCAAAACCCCAGTTATCAATGCACACCTACCAGGTCAACAAAAAGAACCCTAGAATAATAAAGAATCATATACTCTCTACCGCTACTTCTCATCTAATATGCAACGAGCTTTTTCAAAAAAAAAGAGGGACATGGGTGCACATTTTGTGACAAGTCAACTTAATGATATAATGTTTTCACGAACTCTCCTGGACAATGATTCCTCTATAAATCTCTTGCCTACTGCTTTGTATGAACATCTTAATCTGAGTCCTCTTAAGAAATATAGAGCAGTACTTCAATTTAAAGATACTTACACTAAGATACCCAAGGGAAAAATAAGGAGCGTTGTAATCAACATAGAAGGACAAAACTATCAAGTGGAATTCACGGTCCTTAACATGGATGCCCTAAAAAATTGGAGAGATTCACAGATCATTTTAGGGTGACCTTTTCCTTAGAACCGTCGATGCATCGTTTGATTACAATACCAGGAAGATATAGTTCCGATATCTAGGCGGAGATGTGGAACTAGGGATGAAGCAAACAAGATTTCAAAGACCTGTCTCAGAGCCTAGCACATAATTCGCTTCTTTCGATTCCAAGACAGAATGAAATGTCATCAGGATAATGGGGCCATGGTGACAGAACCCGATAGTGGCTGATGAGGCCCTCTCAACTAGAGAGGTTAGTGTTGATGATTCGATTTACCAATAATACAAGATCACTCTATCTACACTCTTAATGAGTCATAGGTCACTTCTGATCTGTCAGTCCCACTTCTCTCAAGACAATATAAGGGTGAGGATGACGAGTCAGACGTGGCTTTTGGCAAATTCAAGAATATCTTTATCAATCTGACTCCTGAAATAGTGTAGTTGGTGGCAACAGATACAACACGTGATTCATCCACATACATGACACTTCTAGATTCTACAGTGGTAGAGCATGATCTTTTAGATGATACAGAATTGCTAGAGCTCAAACCACTTCTTCCTACTCTCAAGTATGCCTTCTTTGTGGGTCTTAAGGGCAAGTTCCGGTCATTATTAGTTCCCACTTGACCGAAGAGCAAGAGCTCCACCTGCTAGAGACTTTAGAGAAAAACGGCAAGGCCATAAGATGGAGACTGTTGGATCTCCAAGGGATTAATCCTGCTCTATGCTCGCACCACATCTATCTTGAAGACAATGCTAAGCTTCCCGTGAATTCCAATGCAAGCTGAATCCGAATTTATGAGAGGTTATGAAGAAAGAAATTGAGAGATGGTGTGGAGTAGGATTTATCTATCCCATCTCCAACTCCAAGTGGGTGGCTCCCTGATTTAGCCGAAATTAGGTGGTCTTAAGTTCATCACAAAGCGTGAACTTAGTCGGTGTGGTGACCACACTAAATCCGGACTAAAGTCAACAATCAACCCACACTAAAGATCAACAAATTAGAAATAATGTGGAGTTAAAATTTATTTTTAACTCTGCACAAATGGTGTATAGTGTCAAGTATGCAGAGAGTTCGAACACAGGGAGCAAGCAGTGTAATTCAAGCAAATGTATGCAAGTGTGTGAGTGTGTGAAGTGTCTACACTAAGCAAGCAAAGGAATTTTTGTGGGTTTTTAATTTTTAATTTTTTTTTATTTTTATTTAATTTAATTTTTAATTTTGTATTGATTTTTAATTTTCTGATTTTTATCTTTTATATTTTATATTTTTGTATTTCTTTTTCAATATTGGAAAGTAAAGACAATATAATAGAAGGCAAGCTTAAAGATTTATAAAAATGTGCAAAAATACTCAAAAATTCAGAAATAAAATGTTTTTGGTATTTTTAAAGTTTTCTACTGTTTTTGTGATTTTTGGGGATTTTTCAAGGTGTTTTTGGTATTTTTAAACACTGAAATCAGGCAAAACAGTGGAAATAGGGCTGGCTGGGAATAAAATGTAATTTGAAAATAGCAACCAGTACTAAAAATATTTCACACTATTTTTCTAATAAAGAGAATAAAATAAGGGATAAACAGAAGCTGAGTTTATATTTTTTGGATTTTTGTACTATTTTATATTTTTTTTGAGGTTTTTATGTGTTTTTAATTTTTTAGTGTTTTTCTTTTGAAATTTTTAATGATTTTTGGACTGACACTAAAAGACAATAGAATAGACACTAGGTGATTTTTTTGGAATTTTTGGAGGGGTTTTAATATTTTTTTGGTATTTTCTAAGCTAGACAGTGCACAAAATAGATGTTTTTGATTTTAAATAAACATAAAAATAAGATAAAATCAAAAACTAACTAGATGGCGTTGAAGTACACGTGTCCAGATGCTTAAGTCTATTTTTGTGGAATTTTTGGGCTTAAGATGATATTTCAAATAAATACAACAAGCATTCAAACATTAAACAGTCCTGGTAGGGGTATATGTGCAATATTCAAAACATCCAGGGGTAAACATGCAATTTTCCACAAAAATATACACTTTATATTCGATTTTTGGCACCAAAAGACAATTACAAAACCCGCCTGGGCCTAATCGAAATTTTCCCACCAGGGCGCGTGACTTGCACGCGCCTGGGAAGGACTGGAATGCAATATCACAAAAGCCTGGGGGTCTCTTTGCAAAATAACCAAAAATATTACACGTGCTTCGAAAGTTTTAGGACTAAAACGAAATAAACAAACAACCGAGGGTCCTTCTGCAAAATGCCCCCACCTCACGTGTACAGGTCACGTGAGGTAACGTGGCGGAGGACCTAAGTGTAAATAACCAAAACCTAGGGGTCTTTATGCAAATATTACAGAACTTTTAAACTACAGATGAAAGTTTAAATGCTAAATATTAAATACAAATAAACGTGAGGGTTCGGATGCAAAATACCCTCGCTCGGGCGCTCTGCAGGTGAAGCGTGGCTCGCATCCAACGGCTGGGCGACGAGGCGCGATCCAGCGGCTGGGAGCGGTCCACTTATCCACGTGGCGCACGATGAGCGGCCGATGACGGTTCGTGGATGCACGGCGGGGATTAGAACGCTCGAAGACGATCTGACGGCTGAGGCGTGGTGCGATCCAACGGCTGGGAGCGGTCCACTTATCCACGTGGCGCACGATGAGCGGCCGATGACGGTTCGTGGATGCACGGCGGAGATTAGAACGCTCGAAGACGATCTGACGGCTGAGGCGTGGTGCGATCCAACGGCTACGGCTTGATCTGGAGCTGCGGCTCGATCTAACGGCGGGAAAGCGAGGAGAAAGAACAGGGAAGAAGGCCGGCGAAGGCGAACTTCCCCGGCTCCGATCTCGCTTCTCCGGCAATGAATGGGCTCCAAAATGGAGCTGCAGACTCCTGGGGTCGTCCTCTATCGGCTGGTGGCGGCAAAAAGCCTCGGCGGCGGCCGAGGTGCTCAGGTGAAGGTGGCGGAGCTGGGAGGTCCAGCCACGCTCCGGCGAGCGTCAAAACTCGCCTCCAGGCGTCGTTGCTCGTTCTTTGACCTGCAAAAATAGTCAAAGGGTCCAGGGCAAACTACCTGGACCCTTGGATGGTCGCGAGGGGGTGCGAATCGACAGGTGGATGCACGGCCGGAGTTGCGCTCCGGCCAAGGTGCTCGATTGGGCGATATGGATGATGAAACTTCGATTTTTTTGGGGGTTTTTGAAGCTTAAGCTACCAGGAACTAAATGCACTAAAGAAATATGCGGGTGGAAGCCCTCGATGGCCGAAACCAGAGGATGAAGGGTACCTCAACGCCGGCGGTTGGCGGAGGTGCTGGAGTCGCCCTCGACCTCGTTCGCCCTAGCTGAGAAGCTCGCGGCGGAGCTGTCACCTCCGGCAAGGCTCAGAGCGCTGGAGAGGCGGAGAGGGGTGGACCAAGGGGACTCAATTCGAAATGGAAAGAAGGGGGTCGGTTATATGTGGTTTGACCCGAGGTGGCAGGGGTCCAAAGACCAAGGGATATCTTGCAAATCTTGGGTCCGACGACCAAGATTAAGCTTGGGCGAGTTAGGTAGATGGTTGGTGGACAATGTTGCAGAAGGATGCAACACGAATAGAAGAAAGAATCGGCCTGGAAAAAGCCAAAAAAGATGACTCAAAAACGAGGTCTGACATGGGCTACAGGGGTAGGTCAGACTGTTGACCTAGGTCAACAGTCCTGGCCTCCTGGTTGGTCCACGTGGACCAACCAGGAAAAACCCTGAATTAATGTTTTGTTAATTCAATTTAAAATAATAAATGGTCGAATTAAATAAAAGTTATAAAATAAAAAATGCTCAAAATTTTATGTAGTATTTTATTCTGATTTTTATTTATTTTTATGACTTAAATTTTTACAAGTTACCTTTTTAACCCTATATAGGTATAATACCTATGTTATTTTGATATTTTATTTTTATTTTGGTATTTTATTTTTATTTAGTATTTTATAACATTATAACATACTTTTATATACATAAATATATTTTTATTTTATTTTTCTGAAATGTTTTGTATATTTAATAAAATCTAAGAGTATTCTATACAGGTATAAGTACATGCAGTATACCTATGTATTCTTTATACAAGTATTTTTATTTTTATTTTTCTTTGCATTTTATTTCAATTTTAATGTACATATACAGTATAAGTAATATTTACAAAATTATAAAAATATAAAAAATGAATAAATAATGAATAAAGAATAAATTGAATATTTTATTCAGTATAGCTATACAACAGGGGTCCAAAACTCAACTTTCAAACCGTAGCTCCGCCAAATGCGAAACCACTGCCATTGGATAGATTATTTTATTCTATATACAATTAAAGGTGAGTTTGATGCATTTGGAGTTGTCGTTTGTGAGATACGGGTCTGGGAAGTTGGGATTTTGGATTCTTATTCAGACCAGAACTTTTTGTCTGTACATTCTTTTTCTGTGAAATCAATTTTGTCTTTTTTTCTTTATGAAATTATCTACAACTTTCATGTACAAAGTTTCTTTATTTGATGTATAAAAAGTGGAACCAAAAATAGGTCCCAAAATGAATAAAGAATGAGCAGGAAGTATAGGTATTTTGACTGTATTTCTGACCTTATCTCCCCCTACTTTATTCCTTGTCGACCTATTCATCAAGATGCCTAGGTCTCGGGGGTTTTGAGTCATAAAATATTTACAATATTTTATTCTTTTTCTTTTCTTTATTTATTCTATAATTTTGGCCTTAATTACAGTAATTTACACACTGTTGAGATGCACATGCATGAATGCTAAGATGCTCTATTTAAGGCTATTTACAGGCATTTGCTAGGGTTTTTGGTGCCAAAATGATAGAATAAAGATGATGAAATGTGGATTCATCACTCCCCTATACATCGTTCCGAAGAATTAGGCACCTCAGAAGTCAACAATAAGGAGGGAGAAGAGACCAGGACATGAGTACCCACTTTATAGCGTGTCTGTGTGGATTATAGATGCTTGAATATCGTGACAAAAAAGGACCACTTCCCATTGCCATTTATTGATCATATATTGGAGGGATTGACAAGGAGGAAGTAATTTTTTTCTGGATGGGTTCCCATGCTACAATCAAGTAGCCATCGCACCCAAGGACCAAGAAAAGACTAACTTTACTTGTCCCTTCGGTACATATGCATTCAGGTGCATGCCTTTTGGGCTTTACAATGCCCTAGGAATTTTTCAGCGATGAATGATTGATGTAATTGTCGAAATGGTTAGGGATTTCCTGGAAGTCTTTATGGATGTCTTTTTGGTCCATGACGAGTCATTTAGTGATTGTCTCGTGCACCTAGATTGAGTCTTCAAGAGATGAAGCGAGGTGAATCTGGTGCTCTCTTGGGAAAAGAGTCACTTTTTGGTGATGGAGTGCATTGTGTTGGGGTACGTCATCTCCAAGAAGGAAATGGAGGTTGACCCAACTAAGGTGGACGTGATCAAGGAAGTTGAGCCACCAACCAATGTGAAATAAGTACGGTCATTTCTAGGGCATGTCAGATTTTACAGTAGATTTATCAAAGTTTTTTTAAAAAATTTTATGATAACTTACTGAGATCTTAGGGAAAGGCACCGAGTTCATTGTGAATCACATGTTTCTAGAGGCTTTTGAGCTCATGAAAAGGAAAATCATGGAAACTTCCATCTACAAGCCCCTGACTGATCTCTTCCCTTCGAGATCATAACTGATTCTTCTGATTTTGTCCAAGGGCCTATGTTAGGATAGAGGAGAGATGGAATCCCATACGCTATTCACTATGCAAGCAAAGTTTTTGGATCAAAATCAAAAAAATTATACAATAACTGAAAAGGAGATGCTTGTTGTCGTGTTTGCCTTGGAAAAGTTCCGATCTCTGCTTCTTAGATCTAAAGTGACATTATATATAGACCATTTAGCCATCCGAGATTTAATGGCAAAGAAGGAAGCTAACACACAACTTCTTAGATGCATACTATTACTCGAAGAATTTTATTTGGAGATTACAGACAAGTCTGGATTGAAGAATGTGGTAGCTGATAATATTTCTCGGACTGAGCAGAATAAATCCCCTAAGTCAGAACGAATAAGAGAATCCATCCTAGATGAGTTAATTTATGTTATTGACTCTCTCCCATTGTATGCAAATATGGTGAATTATCTTGTCTCCAAGAAAGTTCCCCAAGGTTGGCCCAAGAGTAGAATTGACCGACTAAAGTTGGAATCCAGATATCACCATTAGGAGGGCCCATTCCTTTTCTTCAAAAGGATCAGATTGTATTTAGAGGATGTGTATTCCTCAGGAGAAATACCAAATTTTCCTCACTCTTTGCCATATCTTGGAGGCAGGAGGACACCATTCTGGGAAGAGAACCGCTGAGAAGATACTTCAATGTGGTTTCCAGTGGACAACCCTATTTAAGGATACTTATACATTTATCAGGTCATGTCTAGTTTGTCAGATAATGGGAGGGACCATTGGTCTGAAAGATACAATGCCTATACAACTAGTGATCATCTGTGATGTTTTTGATGCATGGGACATTGACTTTATGGCCGCATTCCGTAACAACATTGGATTGGAATACATTCTTCTCGCGATAGATTATCCATCTAAGTGGGTGGAGATATTTCTACTCGAGCCGTAGACAACAAGACCATATGTAAGTTCTTAAAGGATAAAATAACTTCAAGGTTCAGGATTCCGAAGGAGTTGATGTCTGATGGGGGTAGCCACTTTATCAACAGAGAGGTGAAGAACTTGACTAAGGAGTATGACATCGAGCACCGTGTTACTAGTCCTTACCACTCACAATCTAATGGCTTGGCTGAGGTGTCAAACCGAGAGGTTAAAGGTAGCAGAAGATAGTCCACCCGGACATGAAGAACTGGTCCCATCTCTTGGACCGTGTTCTATGGGCTTATAGGACACTTATAAGACTCCATTATGTACCTCCTCATTTAGAATGTTTTTGGAAAATCAAATCATTTGCCTGCATAGTTGATGAATCTTGTATTCATCATGCTAAAATTGGTTTATTAGGCTCTGTTCCCCACAAATCATTTGCATTTAATACTTAGTAGAGCATCATTAGCATTCATACATGTGTAAATAATATTTGCATTTCATCATGCATAATTGCAATAAAAATCCCAAGTGTAAATTGACCCAAAAAGCAACTAACTTTCACAATTGTTAATTAATTCATCCTAACTCCAATTGACCTGAAACAATCTCCATTGTGTAGATATTACTAACAAGAATAAATAAAAAAATTACTAACTCAAATAAGTGGCAAATAATCCCAAAGTCTAATTTCACAACTGACAGACTAAAATACGCATATCTTCCTCACACAGTATCCGATTTTGGTCTACTCACTTTTAAAGTACTCCATTTTCAAATATCTTCAAAACAAGACCAATTTTGTAAAATTTGGAGCTCATATGTGAAAGTTGGGGTTTGGGCCTCTTTTGCGCATTTTAACTTTTTGCTATTTTTCACCTGAATTTTTATGTATATAATTAATCCTTTTAATTTTATGTCTTCTTCATTTATGTTCTTTGATGAAAGATTTATTAAACAACATAAAAATCCAAATCTAGATCAAGACTGAAATCAAAGAAACTGACCGAGTCCAAGTGTCTGTTATGAGTCTGTACAAAAGTCTCGTATTTTGTACTTCTATTTTATTTTACTATTTTATTATTTATTAAAAAACCAAAAATTAGATTAATGCGTAATTAATTTCCTTGTATTTTATCCTATTTTTTTTCTAGATTTTATCCTCTCCTTTAAAACCACTAAAAAATTACAAAACTCCAAAAAGTCGGTTTCCTATACACTTGGAGACCACAAAAAATTTCACTTCACATAGATGACTTCTTTTGCTCCTGAGTCCTTCATGAAAGTTGTAGATCTCGTCGAGAGGAACAATGTTCGTGAAAGAATTTTCTGGATCTGAGGTCTCCTTCTATTTCTTTGTCTTTTTATTTTGATTTTTTTGGAGATGCCACGTGGCAGCCCCTGGGCATGCCACGTGGCACCCCACTCTCTCTCCTATCCTCCACCCAGGTCACGTGCCACGCACGTGACCTCTCCTTCTCTCAGGTCACGTACTTGCATGTGACCACGACCCATCCCCTTCCCAACATCACTGCCGCCTCTGGTAACCGCCGCTCTCCGCCCGACCGTTGCACCTCCTCTTTGTAATGCTCACCGATACCACTTCCCTCTGGCCGTTACGAGGACAACCACCACTGTCACTCCTCTTTCACATAACATCCCCGACCTTTACTCCTCCCTCCTCCCTATTTAACCTCGCCAACCTCCCTCTTCACGACCCATCCGCCATCTCCAAGGAGTGAAGAAGAAGGCCACCAAATAGGGGTGGTGACAGCGCCCCCATCTTCTCATCGGTGACGCCTCACCTCCAGGCGTGATCCAAGGTGCTCTCCTTGCACCTTGTCACTGCTCCAGTCATACGGGCAACCGAGCTGCTCTCTCCCTTTGCTGGAGAGAGTTGAGTCGACAACGGGAGCCACCTCCCAGGTATGACTCCAAATCCCAAGCGTTCACCACTTCCTCCAGAAAACCATCTGTTCCGCTTCGTTGTTCATTGTTCGTCTTCATCGCACCATCACCCTCATCGTCGTCAACTCGCCTCGCCCTCCGCCCTCGCCCTCACAAGCTCCCCCGTCACTCTCCTCTTCCTCCAAACCACTCTCATCTTTAGTTTTGCATATGACAGAGCTCAGTTCCGTTCCCACACCTCTGCACGGAGCCCCTACCACCTTCCTTGTCCCAATTAACCCTTGCAGGTACCCGCGAGCCATCCGCCAGCAACGTCAACTCCGCCTTCAGCTCCGACAACCTTCCTCCGCCTACGCACAACAGATCTGATCTGCACTCCACCACGTAGCGCCGCTCGACCCTCGCCAAGCCCCGACTGGCGCTCCACCTCCGTGCCCCCCACACGTCACACCACCGACCTGCTGCTCGAAGCCCACGCCGACTGCTAGACGCTCCGACACTACACTAGCACCCCACCGGCTCGCCCTCGACCATTAAGCCACCAGACCTTCCCGCAGTTCGACCACCAGCCGTAGGATCGGGCTCACTGCCCTTGATCCGATGGCTATCTTTGTGCCACGGAATTGCTTCCTAGCCTCGGCCCACGCCTCGAGGCTCGGGGCAACCAAGCATCGTCCATCCGCCACAAGTAGGCTCAGGACCCCGAGCCTCTGCCTTCGCCCGAGCCTCTCCGAACTGCCACATGTCTCTCGAACCTCTCGCACACGTGTTTCGCACGTGCGTGAGGGTAAATTGCACAAAAGTCTCGTAGAGTTTCAAAATTTACAGAGAGGTCCCTGCCACGGGAAATTTACAGGAAGAACCCTGCAGGTTTTACTTTATTACAGATAAGTCCTCCAGGGACCCAATTGAGAAAAAACTAAGTTTTTATTGCATTTTATTCCCCGATCTTTAATTTCTCTTATCTTTCTCATACTAACTTCAATTTTAGAATATAATATGTCATTTTGAAGCTATTTTCACGCCCTATCATTTAGCATAGTTTGTGAAGAGATTTGAGGCTGTTTCTGGATGATTATTATTTGAGATTCAATTTACTCTATGCAGGCTGATTTGTGACACTTTTGCGCATTATCTTGGAAAAATTAACGGTGTCTTGTGCAGGGATTTGGTTGAGAATTTTAAATAGAATAATTCTCTCAAATTCATGATTATTATTTTGAGAGACTAATATTTGTAGAGGGGATTAATTAAGATTTATTCTTGTAATCTTATTGTTGACAATTAGAGGAATTAAATCTCTGCAGGTGGCAAGAAGAATTAAGATTGCACAAATATTTTTGAGGAGAGATCTATTTTTTTGATCATATAAATTGAGAATCTAATCTTGGCAAGGGAATAATTTGACGAGAATTGAATTTATGTCTCAATATTTTATGTGATATAGTGAAGAACTGAACTAAAGAGAATTTTGAGATCATTTGAGGATTATTGCCGGATATCTCATAGATTTATCTGGACTCTTGTCTGCATTTGAATTTCAATTGATTTGATTTGTGATTAACTTTAAGGAATTATTGATTATATTTTTGAGGATTTAATTGTATAAAATCACAGATCTTCTGGTGCTTCATTTTTTCGTATCTGCATTGTATTATATTCTTTTAACACAGAAATTAATCGAACAAGTAATTAATTATTTAATTTAAAACCATGCAACTAAAAATCACCGTTCCCTGTGTTCGACCTTGCTAAACTAGCCAAGAAAAATTCTCCACAACATTCAAAGCTTGTGGTTTTTGATGAACCAAATTTGTCTCCTATACTACAACAATTATCTATTCTTGAAGAGGCAAATTTGACGTTCATAAATAGTTAATTCACAAATCAGAATGGACAATCAAGAAAGTGAATTGGAACCGTCACCAATGAAGAAAGAACAAAGAACTGGGTCTTATTGAGCTTATTGAGATCAGAAACTACACATATGATGATAACACTATTTATAAGAACAAAGTGAAAATGTGTCATGACAGAAACATCAAAACTAAAATCTTTGTTCTGTGTTAGAAAGTGTGGTTGTTTAATGCAAGGTTGAAGATATTCCAGGAAAAAGTGAAATCCAAGTGAACGGGTCTTGCCATTACCCGTGAGGTGCACAACAATGGCATTGTTGAAATGCCTGAGCCGACTGACAGTGCACGATATTTCCTGGTGAGTGAACAGATGTTAAAACACTTCATAGAATCAAATGCACAGTTGGTCCAAGTCAAGCATATTTTATTCACACAAACCACAGATTCAGATGACATATGAAGCCTTGATTCAGATGTCCATCCTTCATTGCATCTAGAAGATTCATCCACGCATTTTTACACACATCTCCAGATCTACTCAATCTTCCAATTGTGATTACTCTCCCATACATAGGTAGATTTGAGCCTAAGTATAGGGGGGCTGACATCATTGTCTATATCTCACTTCTATTCTTTTCTCGTACCTTCTCCTCGACTCGACCACCTTATTTCTTACTCTTCTTATATGCTTAAGCCGTCAAAATCTTAAGTATAGGAGGGTGAGTCATCTTCATATTCTTATTACTCAACTATGCTCGGTACGAGCTATGTCTTCATCCCACTTTGTGCCATGAGGACATAACACAAGTTAAGTATAGGTGTGTGTATATACGCTATATACCTTACCCATAGATCATACTTTAACTATTTGTAAGTCAAAAACTGGGTACGGGAAGGTGTGTTGTATAATATGTATATTGTACAAAAGTTTTTGTATATATATATAATACATGTTTTGAAAAAAATTTAAATTAGGGGGTATAACAAACTTTTTAAAAAATTAAAAACTTTATTTCAAAAAAAGACAAGAGATTTTATCCCTGACACCTCCACTTCACGAAGACTTGTGTACTCCATGCTACTTGATTTATAGTAACACTTAAGTTGTAGTTTCACCACTCTTGGTCATTAGGGCTTGAGAACTTAATTACTCAAACTCCAAAGTTAGAAGACATACGTGCCATATCACATGTAGACTCTCAGAAGCTTAAAGGAATTTGACCATCACATCACTTGCATGATTACATACTCTATGTAATGACTCAATGTTTCTCCCGAGGAACTAAGACAAGAGTGCTTGAGTTTGGACCCTATTTTATGATATTCGAGGATGGGACATGATTGGGGATCACTTCATGAAACCTGAGTGTCAGTACATAAGCAAGTATGGGGACAAGGTCACTGTGCTATCTTGACTTGACCTAGGTGCCAATGTGTGTTGAAATCTATAAAATTATGGATCATTAAGGGCCAACTTCATAAAAGCAGTGGAGATAGCCAAACTTTTCATTATCATTTCAAAAATCAAAGAAAAGAAAGAGCTCAAAGTTTCAAAGAAATTCCCACAAAAGAGCTGAATAACTGGTGAGCGCTCCCAACCTTTTCAAGTATCCATTTGGACCCAAGCTATTAGGCCATCATAAGTTGAGCGAGCATGGAAAAAGGGTCCTGCATCATAAATGCTACAAGCCTGGGTTAGAAGGTACATTAGGTACTAAAAAGGGCACACCCCGATACATCCCAGAAAAATAAGTGTAGACGACTCAAACTCCTTGACGGACATGATGATCTACAATCAAACAAATAAATACAAGTGTGTGTAATAAGGCACCTGAGAGACAAGAAAAGAAATGACACAATCCTACTTCCTCCATACATGGCCTTTCCACTCATACACTTTCAAGTCTGAGAACTAAAGAGATGGTGGATTGAAGTGAGACTTGGTTATTGAACTAGAGTTGAGGATTGGGACTTTAGAGGAGCCTCTTAGACCAGGGCTTTGAGCGAAACAAAAACTCTACACAGGAGAATGAAATCAACAAATAAAGTCATACATGTTACCTATATATGTATACCTTGATGAGAGTCTGATAATTAGAGAAGTTGAGTTTCTTTTGAATGAGACTTGGTTAGACTTTGAGTTAAGGAGTTACTTGAAACTCACGACCTGATTTTCAAGTCTTGTATTCTCACGTACACAGTCATGGATTCAACCTTCTAACTTAGTCATCAGTTACTCGAGGATGAGGAAAGGTCTAAGTTATGGGGGTGATGAATCCCCAATTCATCTACTCTATACAAAGATTTTAGCAAAATCCCTTTTATAATTCACTAAATAAACCATCTAATTCTAATTAATTAACTTCATTAATTGTGTGAGAAATTAGGGCTTATTCTTGTAAATAAATAAACCCTATTTATCATGGAGTTTGTGCTTATTATTTCATGTATAAAAACCAATTATTTTGACTTATTTCATTTTCATTCATCTTCTTTGAGTTATTTACTAACTTGGCATAAAGAAATAAAATCCAAAGAAATATTAAAAACAAAATGGTGTGTTATGATCCTATATAAACTTTTTATATTTTTTATCTTTCTTGATTTTTATTTCCCTTTATATTAAAAATCCAAAAATAGATTAGTGCTTGTTTTTTTTATTTCTACTATTTTATTCAGTTTTATTTTGCATTACTTTTCATCAAAAACTGAAAGAAAAAAACAAAATATTGAAACAAGAGGTATTTTATTCTATAAAATATCTTTCCAAAATTTGTATCGTATACAGGAGTTGTCTTCTGATTTCGAGATCTTCATGAAAAACGTAGAACTCATTGAGGCCAACATTTCTCATCAAGACCAATTTTTTATTTGAGTCCATCATCCATATCTTTTTATTTTTTTCTCTTTTTAGTTTGGTCAAACAATCAACTCCTACGTGGCAACTCTCTACTCGGCCACGTAGCCACTTATACAACTCAACCACCCCTCACTTTTCCTCTCTTCTCCAACCAATCACACGCCTCCCACCGTTGACCTCGGGTCAACTCTCACCTTCTTCCCAGCCATTATGCCTTAACACCCAAAACCCACCTTGGATCCTCCACTCCTCCGTCCGTTCCTCTTCCATTACGATGCCAGATACCATGCATGTGACCTTCCTCACCTCCGACCCAGCTCGTTCACATCCATTACCTAGTCACCCACAACCATCTTCCCCATAGTTGTTACCCTATTTGATCACCACTACAAGACCTCTCTCCCACCATCCTTCTTCTTCATCCACCAACTACGTGAGAGAAATATGCGAGCTTCGACACCCAAGCTGTGACAGATCTTGGACTGGTCTGAGAGGTGATGACCATCATCCTCCCCAAGAGAGATCCGAGGAGGGCATTCTTCCTCCTCCTGGCAGTGATCTTTTGCTGCAACTGAGCTTCTCTGGCGACTCCGCCCATCAGATCAAGGCATGGTCCGCAGGAGCTCCAATCTCCAACACTCTCCGATTAACTCAACCCAATCCCAGGTAACTGCTCTCTTCCCCACTTTTCATTATCTTTTTCTTCTTCATTCTCATTTTCTATGCTATTTCCTCCTGCTCTTCTTTTCCATTCCCCCCTGGTCGAATAAAAAATCCACACCTAAAATACCCCAAATCTAAACCCCGATCAAATCACCTTCACTTCTCATCCTCATGTCCTCCCTCTCTCTCTCTCTCCATAATCCTCTCCACCTCCGACCGAGTACACTGCCAGAGCTTTGCTTCTCTCTTACCACATACGTAAAGGAGACCCATTCCCCCAATCCCTGTTCGTAACGAATAAGGCCGAGCACACACAATCAAGCTTCCAATTCCAAGCGTAGGTTCATTGTATGGAGCTCGACCAGGGTATTTGGAAACCATCCTCGAGCGGCGACATCATAGGTAGAGCTCTGCCTTCGATCATCAACGAGGAAGGCTGCATATCAGGACCACCACCAACAGGTTCTATACATCAAGACATGAGAAGGAGAGGGAATACCCCTCGATCGGGTGGTCTTGACCCTACCACCACGCACCTCCGATCTTCACCGCTGCAGAATGAGGTCATCACCACGCACCTCCGATCTTCACCGCAACTGTTGGAGATCCGGAGAAGAACACAAACAAAAAGAGGAAGAAGGTGAAAAGCAGATCACATTGGATCTCGATCCAACGACGATCCTCCTCTAGGTGCATCCACCGCACGATTCGATCTGGAGGAGAACCACTACCGTCAGATAAAACTACCCGAACCTCCAGCTCCGGGTGACTCGAACCAAGGGAGGGAGCCCACGTGGAGGCTTGATTCCTAGGCTACTGTCTGCACCTCTTGCCCCTCACGTGTCCATCTCACGTGTGAGGGGGATTTTTCGTCTGGGCCCCTCCAAATTCTAGAAATACACAAAGAACCCCTGCCTGGGGTTATCTCTAGAAAAACGCTTCCCGAGTTTCCAAAACTACAGATAAGCCCCAGCTGGACAATTTTGAGAATTAAACTAATATTTTTCTTACATTTTGTCCCTGCATTGGACCTTTAATATCTTTTACATCTGTTCTCCCAAAACCAACGTACTTGGTTTCATTTTAAAGCTTATTTCATCCTCTATTGTAAGACACTGTAGATATGATTTTGAGGATATTCGAATTCAATACTTATTTTTGAGAAGAAATACTATTGTGGGCCTATTCCTTTGTTCTCCAATTATATGATTCTTGAGGAAATTGCACATGAGTAATTTTATGCAGGTGTTTTTTGGATAATTGTGAGCATAAAGTTAGAAATTATTTTATTGATATTGATGCTTAAATTGAGAATAAAATATGCCATGATTTGATTGAGCATAATTTGCAGAATATAATTAACATATTTTTGCAGACATTTATGGAAGAGTAATCCGATCAACAAATAATTATGGGGACTATTATATAAGAAGAGAAATTCAAGAATATTATTGAGAATTTTTATTAACTTAAGTGCTCAAATTTTTTGTGATATTGATCACTTGCTACTTATCAGACCTACATTGATATTCTTATCGACAAATATTCTTGAGGGTTTTAAATCTTGCAGGATTTACAGCAGAGATCATCATATTGCAATATCTTACAAATTTCCGTTGTCTTCTATTCCTTTTATATTTTTAAAAAAGTTAAAAAATAATCTCCCTACATTCTCATGCTTTGCATCATTGCATATTTTTATCTACATAGTTCACTCCTTCAAATTTTTCTGACACATAAATTATTATTGAAATGATCAATTATAGGAATTAACTAAAATCATACAACTAGAGAATCATGAGTTCGACCTTGGTATACTTACCAAGAAAAAAAATCACCACACGATAATTGATTAAGCTTGTGATTTTTTTATGGATGAGTTGTGGTTAGGGGTGAAATGACACTCGAACGCTTATTGCGTCAATGCCCAGTGGAGAGGCAGTTCCCCGTCAATTATATTCAAAAGTGAGCCCCAGGGCGAGGGAAAACCGAGGCACAGGACAGAGTATATAAAGGAAGAAGAAGAGCTGAGGGGCGAGTGCATCATACATAGTAGCGAGAGAAAGCGCCGGGAAGTAGTAGTCTAGTTAGAACTGTAGGTAGTATAAAGAAACTGAGAGACTAGTGATAGGTGGTCCCGCTTAGGTGGTTACCAAAGCACTATCAAAACCGACGAAGCAAGAAGTGAGGACGATGGTGGGGTTGCCTAGGTAGCGGTAAGCGGAAGAAAGGAAGCGAAGTGAGAGATCACAACTAGGTCATCTTCTTCCCTGAGTTTCTAGGACTAGAAGAAATCCCAAGATACATGTCAAAGCCGGGGGCACCCCAATTAGATTAGATTGAATGGGATGACAGTTTATCAGCATGAACCTGTAAAATGAAAATTTCGATCAAATCACACATCGCAGTATACTAGGCCCTCTAATTCCTTAAGGGGTTTATCTAGAAGATTCACGATATAACTAGGAAGACGTTTCAACAGAGCCAGGAGGACGATCGCGTGAAACCTCCTCAGTTCCTGTCCCGTGAGCAACCTTCCTGGAGTCAACCTAGGCCTTCTCTCTTCTTTTTGAATAGCGTACTTTTTCGAGCTAAGCAAGGAAGAGCCTCGTAGTAGTTGCCTTGATGAGGCTCGTCACTCATATCCGAGACTCACTGGACCATTAATACCAGGACTCAGTATAAGCGCTATCCGTCGTCAGCCTTAGATTGACAGGTCGGGCTTGGTTGAGAGTGCATTTTCCTATTCATCATGGGAAGCCAGAGGTGTCGCAAATTTGTTTTCTATATCGTTATACTACAATTCTACAATTTTAAGAGAGGTAGAAAGTGGTTCATTACAAACATGGTAACATAATGATGAATATATTTAGAGTCATCCATGGGATTTAGATCCTCTGGATGAATTACCATCCATACCCTGCATACTCACAATCACCCGTAACCACAACCACATCATCAGGATGATATAGTAATGGAAGATTTGATATTTTCATTACATTCATGGGAATTGGAGGAAAATCAATGTTAAGTGATGGAGGGTATGGAGCTATACCAAGCCCTTATAATTCCGTGGACAATAACAAAATGAATCATGGGATTTCAACGCCCCCCCAATCCCTCCTCATGCTCACCATTATAATAGTGGTGGGCCATGGTGGATGATACTTCCTCACAAGTGGTGCGGGAAATGGCATGAGATATGAGATACTTCAAGATTTTTACCCCTTTGATGCCTCCAAATCAATCTCTACCGATGCCCTTTCCTCGTGGCCCCATCAACTTCATCATGTGAATCTGAAGTTGTATTTTCTTCACGTTGACCTCATCGTGATTCAATTTCCTCCATGAAATAATATCATCGTATTGATTTCCTTGCATGTCAAAGAACACATATATGCACAATATTTTCATGGACTACAATGGCATGTATATCTATATGACATGAGAAAACTACAAGGAATATAGTGATCAAATCAGGTGATAAAAAAAAGGAAGAGAGCAAACATGACAAACAAATCAACCGATACTCTTCTTGGTTCTTCTGATTATTCTGAATTACTTGGTAAGTACAACTACATGAGTATTTATATTTTTTATAAATTATGAATTGTATATATTATTTCAACTTATTTATTCGTGACTAACTTCTAAACTCTAGTTGATGTTGTAAAAATTAGGCTATCGATCTGTATAGATGTTGCTAGCACACAAACTTTCTTCAAGACTTCCAAAGAAGGACCGATCAAATAATTCTTCCACTGACTAAAGATTCTGAGCATAAACTATCTTGCAAGGTGATGGTCAAAACTTGTATTTCAACAAATAAGTGCATCTTTATATCTCATTTATTGATTATAACACATTGAAAACCTTAATTTATAAGAAAATCAAATTCCATATGCATTACATGCATTTTTCGCAGACTTGGCAAATCCCATAGCTAGCAATATGCCAGCAAAATTGACATTTAAGATCAAAACTTTCTTTTCTCGATTATCTTATCTTTAGAGGGTTTTGTTTTTGCTGTAGGGATTTCCTAATAAACACTGAATTAATCCTTTACCGTCATTTTACCATATTAAATAAGGTATTTAAATGAATTCTAAAGACAAATAAAAAGCCTTTTACCGCACATACATCATGGGCGCTCTGGTGTGTAAGAAGTGAAATTCCTTCAATCCCATTTTGGGGAATAAAAGACGAGATATTGAATAAAGGATGTTTACTTTGACTCATTGTAAGATTTATTTTATGACAAAAATGTGAGATATGTATTACTTTTTTATTCTTGAAAATGTAGAATAAGTGATAGTTATTGTATAGTAGGTAGCAGGATATTGTTGGGCATGAGATTTCACGACGAACCATTATGCAATAAATGTTATTAAAAATATCTTTCCCTGATCTGAAATGAAGAACAATTAATTTGCATAATAGGCCCCTTAGTACATTTAATATTATATATCATGGTCATCTTTATGATCATACAACTATTGATTCAATTATTGAATCATAGATGCTGATGATTGGGTGATATCTAAAAGCTAGATTGATGACTCATCAAGCACCGTCAAATGATTATTAAGAGAGGATCTCCAGCTTGACGGACGAACGAATATGATGACGGACAAATGCAGATATATCCATATCCGGTTGGCGCTCTTTAATAAATTGATTATCCTTCCTGCAAACTATAGCCAACGTCAAATCTTCTCTATCTAAAAAAGATGCTAGAGCCTGCTCCTACTTTAAGTACATTCGACTACATGGATTTTTGGTCAAATCCATATTGAAAGATCTGACTATTTTTTACACTGACTATCGATTATCTAATCAACTCTCGTAAGGAGGGATTTGAACTCTGATCTTTTGAGTGATAAGCATGCTATACTACTAATAGACCATTGAAGCGGGTACCTCTATCTAAACAAAAAAAAACAAATAAAAAAAACTAAACCACTCAGTACATTTTCTCAACTACATGTCTATCCATCTATATTCCCCTCCAAAGAGGTCCTGTGAGTCTCCCTTGCTTAAGAAGGCGTTAAATTTTTCCATCTATATTCAACAAAATTAAAGATTTAACTGTTTATATCCAAGACAAGGCATTGTAACATTTTCATATCCACAGAAGCCATACAGGATATCTAAAACACAAAACTTACACACTCGATACGATATCCAACAGCATGAAAAAAGAAACAAGCCAGTGCTTCTCAGAAGTCGGATGTCCATAAAACGCATTACTAAAAGTGCCAGTAAATCTACAAACTTTATATTATACACACTGATAAAAGACGAGAACAATGTCATAGAAACAGATAGCTCCAAACTGACTGCATAATCCTCTGTTATCCGAGTTGAGGACGTGTAACGACACAGTAGGCAGATGGTGTGAATTTCTGCCGTTTAAATATTTACACACTAGGGAGAGAGAGAAAGAAGATAATATGTAACTTAATAAGCGCTGATGTGTAAACGCCGATTCCAAAACCGAACAGTGGTGTTCCTAGGCCGACATCCTCATAATAACCCGGCCTCTATCAGGTTTCTCCTCCTCAAGGTCTCGTCAACCAATTTGAACGTCTTCTTGATGAGCTTCTGATCGAGGGCAGTTGTCCTGTACACCTTGAACGTGCGATCGACACGATCAGGGCCAGTTCTCTGGATGTACAACTCCTCAAATTTCTTCTTCACAAACCTGAATGTAGTATTTGAATGCCGTGTAGTAAGAAAAGATCTAGAAACTGACAATCAAATGACAAGGGCAATAGACACACTGTTCAGATATTCCGAGTTAAAATTTTTATGTAACCATGGTTTGTAAATCCGGAAAAAAAGGTAGAAGCAGTTGACGATGAACTGGGAGGACAGAAAAAATAGTTCATCTTAGTGACGCTTTGTAAATCTGCTGCTTTCAGCATATTAACACCATAATAGAAATGAGATACAAACCATTAGCACAACTAAGCATCCTCCTTACAATGGTTTTATAGGGAAATACTTTTGTTACAATTTTATTTTCTCATATTGAACTAGAAATCAGAAATGATTTGATGGGGCCATGTAAAACAAAAGTAGAAGCAAATGATGACGAACTGGGACAGAAAAAAAATCTTAGTGATACTTTGTAAGTCTGCTGCTTTCAGCATATTAACACCATAATAGAAGTGATATACAGATCATTAGCATTACTAGGAATCCTCCTTGCAGTGGTTTTAGATGGCAATATTTTTGTTACAATTTTATTTTCTCACATTGAAGCGGAAATCTTCCTAAAAAAATGTTTCAATTTCAGTTGCCATATTAAAGTGAGAATCTATATTATTTATGAATATTCAACCCCAAAATGGAACCAAAAGAGTGCTTCCAACCTATAGGTGCAAGAAATGGTGAATTAATAAGTATATTCTTGCTGCTAATTTCAATGACCTAAAATGATGTCTGCTGTCAATTATTAGTGTTCAAATACCTGTCCATGTGATTTCTATAGCTGGATTATCTACGTAAAATACAACATACTAAACCTAACCGATTATTCCATTTACATCCAAATTCAACCACTCCTGGCCCACTTGCAACTCCGCATCTGCGGGTTCCACATGCCAAGTTTTATTTGTCCGATCAGGAATCATGCTTTAATTAGGAGAATACAAACAAAATATCAATCACAACTCAGGGCAAGGTAGCCTATGGGCTGGACCTTTGCGGGAGTATAATTCTGATAGCATTACGAGTGGGATACATTTACAGGGCGTAATAATTCATTCGTTATTGTAGGTCATTTACAGGTCATGTGGATTTATCTACTATGGTAGGATTGTCAGGTAATGGTGACGGTAAGACAAATTGAGAAAAGTGGTCACAATGGTGAGCTGAGGTGATGATGCCGAAGCCAACAGGCACATGGCAGTCAGATTGTATCTGGCATTGGCTGGCAGCAGCAGGAGATATTTATAAATAAGAATATCACAAATTTGCTGAAAGAAGTAAAAGGATCATGGTTTGAGGACTCCAACCCATACTTGGCACTTAATGATGCGGATATTAAGATAAAAACATTGGTTTCTCTCATTTTTCAAGAGTAAATTGGCCTTTCACCAAGGAACAATCTCCTAGTATCCCACTGACCATAAGATTAGGCAGAGCAGATAGAGGACGGGCGCAGATTATTAATGAAAAACTAACTGTCGACCCAAACTGAATTACCATATTTGGGTATAAATCCACAATCTTGTACTTTCCCCCGATCGATTTCTAATCTCAAGAAGACTCGTTGCAGCATATGTCTAACACAAATAGGAAAATTGAATTCCACATAAACAGAGAGCTTCGCAACCAATGCACAAACATTCAGCTAACCTTAATCTCCTTTGATACTTGCATAAACTTCAAGTAACAAAACCCCACGATTAACTCAGTACAGCACAGACCACTAAAATCCCATATAAAATGCAACTCGAGAAAAGACATTGGAACAGTTTAATTTCATACCATGTAAAAAATGGCAAAGCCTTCTCCACTTTAAGTAGGGCCGGCTACACGGATTCATGCTCAAATCCATGTTGAAGGATCCAACTATTTTTTACGCTGGTTGTCGGCTACCTAACAACCCCTACAAGGAGGGATTTGAATCACGATCTTTTGGTGGTAGGCACATTGCTCTACCAACAGACTATTAAAGTGGGTACCATGTAGAGTAAAAAAATATGAATAAAAAGAGCAAGAATACGGACATCTATGCAGGTCACTACTGTGTATGATCACCTTAATAAACCAAATAACACTATTGAAGCAACAAAATTAACAGTAAGATCATATGCCATCTAGAACAAAACAAGTGCAATGATGATTGGAAAACACTCTACAAATCTACATTTGTACATACAGATATATAATTACCTTAGGATGAATAACCGCAGATGGTTAGAGTAACTTTATTTGTGTAACCTAAATTATAAACTTATATACAATATTATAGCATCGTGTAAAACCAATGTGACTTACTCGTATGAATGCTCCACTTCTTGCTTTCCAGATGCCATTGGCCGATAATCTTTGAACCAGTCACAAACATTTAATGGAACCTGTGCAAAAAATCATGGATCAGTATCCACTGGCTTCATAGAATGAAACATCACCGAGGCTCACTTTTAGAATCTTCTTCTCAAATATATCGAATTTGTTCAAGAATAAGATGAAGGATGTTTTCTGCAATCACGAAAAAACTATGCTTTCATAGATGCCAACCGAACTTAACGAAAACCCCAGAGATAAAAAAAAGTGGACCTCAAAACATGGCTGCTTTAGGACCCAGTCAAAAAGCTCCTTTGTCTCCATCATACGGTTCTTGGTCTCATCCTCAAAAAGCATCTGATCGTACCTGTGTCGGAAAAATAACCTACTGAGTGGCAAATGATTCTACATGTCAAACAAAGTACTCTATAAGCAACATACTGTTAAAATTACTTGCTGTGAGAGCTAATCGAGTTTATTGGTTATCTCGCTACATCGAATTATTCACATAAATGTAAAAAAGAACTACATTCATCCCCTACAATCCTCCAACCAAAATTAGTGAATGCACTGTTATGACTAAAGGAAGACCTGCTACTCCTCTGTATCTAGCAACTTATTTTTTGAATTCATGCTTCTTCTATAAAGAGTGCGGTATGTCTGATGCAAATAGGGAGAAAGAAATTTATAGATTGCATGTAAACATATACTCCCACAATGTTTGGCAAGCCACTAACAGAGTTGAGAATCAAAATAAGAATTCCTTGATTAGAACGAGAACCCTAGAATTCTTTATATAGATGGAGTCCTAGGATTAGGATTACCTATAAGAGATGTCTCGTTAGAGAGTGTACGAGAATACCTCTAAGGTTAGGGTTTACATAAATATCTCTTAAATACTCCCTCTCAAGCTGGAGTACATATATTTATCATGCTCAATTTGTTATAACATCTCTCAAACTGAGTATGGATAAGAGGCTTGGTGAATGTCTGCTGTCTGATTTTCTGAAGTCACACTGGATGTGTATCTCTCTCTTGTCAGGTCCCTGATGTAATAACAACCAACCTCCACATATTTTGTGCGTTCATGAAACATGAGATACATTGATGCCTTGTTGTAACATTTGGGCTTCATCAATGGGAATTATGTGTAAATTTGCAAATACCGATTGGATCCTAACTCGGCTGCTACAATAACCATTGCCATGTATTCACTTTCTACACTAGAGAGGGAAACTATTGCTTGTTTCTTACTCCAAATGATCAAGTTTCCGTTAAAATCACGGTTATGTCTATGTTATTTCAACCTTGTAATCCTTCGAGGTCATTCATGTACTTTTCCTTTTATTTACTCTCTAGGGTTCTCTCTATATAAGAGACCCTACACCTGCGGAATACAACAACGATTCATTCTCTTCTCCACATGGTATCAGAGCAGCAGTCCTAGACCGGGGTTCTGACCTAAAAAAACCACTACCACCTCCGAGCCTCCTTCCTTCTCGCCGAGAACCTGCGTGGGCCCTTCTCCCTTACCTGGGGCCCCACACGAGACCCTCTCTCCCTCGTTGGAGTTGCTGCAGGAGACACTAAGCACCCTGCTGCAGCTGTTCGCGCCACCAGCATCCTCTAAGGTGCCGCTAGCACCCCGTTGGGTGACGTCAGCTCTCCTGCAGCTGCTGCTCGGGATCTCCAGCGCCACCAGCTACCTCTAAGGTGCGGCTGGCACCCCGATTGGGAGACACCAGCCCTCCTCCTGCTGCTGCTCAGCATCTACAGACCCTTTTAGGGCTTATCAACGCCACCGATAGCCTTTTCTAGGGCATCCAACCCGTCTAGGGCTAATATAGGGTGCTTCCGGCACCTTATTCACACCCTTTTGGGTGTCGTCAGCCCTCCTGCACCCTACACGGGTACCTCTAACCACATCGCAGGAACCAAGGGTGCCGTCAGGGCCCACGAAGACCTCCTGATCTGTTGTATAACGCAATTTTCAGACATCTTGCACGCCCAAATGTGAGTTCTAGGATACTTCTCAACCCTCGTATGCATACTTAATCAATAGCATGGCTTCTTGATCTCTTTGACTACCATGGCATCTACTTCTTCTACCGAAACAAAGCCCTTGGCCACTAACGTGATGGCATAAGGCACTACTATAAAACTTAAGGCACAAAAAACTATGTGCTCTGGTATCGTTCTTTCAAGGTGTTCATTTGTGGTCAGCGGAAAATCTACATCCTAACTAAGGTTCCTCCAAATAAGGACAAATATTATTACAACTGTACTAGGTTATCAATGGGATGACCAACAATGTTGATGCACACATTGCCTCGAATCTCCTTTTCAAGGACACAACCAAGGAGATGTAGGAAGATCTTGAGCAGACATTGATGCAGCACAGAGCAAAGAAATAGGGTCCTGCTTAATCGTCGTCTGTTAATTAGAGTTTAATTTTACTTACGATTAATTGTGTCGTTGCAATTTTTATTAAATAAAGAAATTGCGTGTGATCTCAAATTAGTTAGTTAGTTTTCAATTTGAATTTCAAATTTAAAATTAGAGTCGGTTAGGATTTAAATGTCAATCTCTTTCTATTTTTGTAATCCACCTCTCCTATATAAAGGGGATGAGAGTCCAACATTTGGAGGAGTTCAGAATCAATCAGCTTTTGAGTTACCTCAATTATCACTCTTCCTTTCTCTCCTCCTCATACGCGATCTCCACGATTCTTCTCCAAAATCTCTCATTTTCCGACGAGTTTTCTCCTCTCAACCCCTCCGTTTTCTTCTCCACCGAAAATTCCACCGCCAAATTTATATTTTTCCGTTGCGAATTTTTCAATTTGCATCAATTAATATCAGAGCATGACATCTATATCGTCTTCACAATCTAAGGATCCGTACAGATATTCGCGCCGGCATGCAACGAAAGACTATCGTTCATCGGAACGTAAGCGGCGAGCCATCGAAGCCTACAACAAGGAGATGATGCACGTATTGCTCGAATTCCAAACAAAGCTATGAGATTTAATTGCTGATTTCGAGACCCTAAGCACCGCCGAAATCACTGCCAAAAAGGCTGTTGAGATACCACCTCGTGCCCTCAAAGCTTCCGCCCAAGTTCCCGATGAAGAAAGCCAAGAAAAAATGTCATCTTCGACGATATGCTCGTTGTCCAGCCATTTCAGAAGAAAAAAAATGTCGTCTTCGACGATATGCTCGATGTCCAACCCATTTTAGAAGAAAAAAATGTCGTCATCGACGATCGACGATCTGCTCGCTATCCAAGTATATTCAGACATGCAAACACCATTTCCGAAAGCTTTTCCGGCAAAATCCGCCCCAAAATAGTCTCTCCACCTCACCCTTGCGTCAACACCGACTCCCCCACACCTCCCTCAAGTCTCTCCCCAATCCATTCCCGCTCGCCAACCCCGCTGCTGCGCCAACTCCATCTCCAAGCCCTACAGCCCCGCTACAAGCCCCTCTCGCCTATTTCACATCTCGAGCGACCCCCGCCAATCTCACCACCCTCCCATCTTCCTTTTTCGACATCACCCACCCTCCCATCTCGCACCCTTCTCCCATCGTTAACCACCATGACGCCGCATCCTCCCCTCGGCCCAACACCGCCTCCAGCTCCTCTTCCCACCCCCTTCCCCACCGCCCGTGCCCCCACCCTCTCCCTCCCGATCCGATGCTGCCACACTCTTCATGACCGTGCATGCTTCAAGTGTGACCGTCGCCTACACCTCTAGCTCCTGCACCTCCCTCGCATTTTGTAGTCGTCGCCACCGTTGAATGTGGAAGAAAACCCTAGTTTTCTTTCCACCTCAAGGAAATTCGTGTCCCATGAAAAAGGGGGTAATTGGTTCATGTGGAAAAATTATGAGGGACCCCTCCCACCAAAAGTACTTTACAATAATGCTGAACTTGGAGAAAGGGCCAACGGAATATGTTTAAGTCAAAGGGTAGAAAAATTGCAGATGTGCCCTTGGAAAAAAATACAAACACAATGCTGAATTGAAGACAAATTGGTTCGAAATTAGGAAGATTGGTCCGACGATTCCGAATAAATTCTCCCATGTCACATGCAAAACAAAACAACTCATCAGGAGATGAGTTTTTCAAAGCAATAGAGAGTTGATGCAGCGCGGAGCAAAGAAATAAGGTCCTGCTTAATTGTCGTTTTTTAATTAGAGTTTAATTTTATTTACGATTAATAGTGTCATTACAATTTTATTTAAATAAAGAGATCACATGTGATATCAAATTAGTTAGTCGATTTTTAATTTGAATTTCGAATTTAAAATTAGAGTCGGTTAGGATTTAAATTTCAATCTCTTTCTATTTTTGTAATCCACCTCTCTTATATAAAGGGGATGAGAGTCCAACATTTGGAGGAGTTCAGAATCAATCAACTTTTGAGTAATCTCAATTATCTCTCCCTCTTTCTCTCCTCCTTATACGTGATCTTTGCGATTCTTCTCCAAAATTCCTCATTTTCCGACGAGTTTTCTCCTCTCAACCCCTCTGTTTTCTTCTCCACCTAAAAATTCCATTGCCAAATTTGTTTTTTGCCGTTGCAAATTTTTCAATTTGCATCAGACATACTCCCATAAGACGACAAAATCACATCTTGCAGACATATATAGACAAATACGGTCTGCATCTCAGAGTGATTCTACTCTCGTTAAGTACCATAGGCATCTCACTAGCATGCATGAGGAGCTTGCGATCTTTTAGCCCTCATGTTGTACCAATCATGTACAAGAGTGTTCGTACTGGTAGGTGTATTGCCTTCTTGATGGCATGCACTCCTGATATCAGACAATGAAGGAGCAATTTCTGATATCAGATACATTGCCAACGATGAAGGTCATCTTTTGGCGCCTTGAGTAACTGGAGACAACTGCTGCAAAGCCTCCTACCTTACCTTTCGTATAGAGTTCTGCACACGTCGCATCATATGGGAGAGGAGTACGCTATAGCTTTCGAGGAGGACGCGGTCGTGACTCTGGTCGTGGCCGTGGATGAGACTTTGGACGTGGACGTGATTTCGATTGTAGCCGTGGGCGAGATTCTACTGCTCCTCAATTTCCACATTACACTCATTATGGTCGTTGGAACAATCCGTCCAAACGATGTTGGTAGAAGTTTGGTGTACCTCCTTATCATGCCAATAATGCTTATGAGGATGCCTATGATGTGGAAGAGGCTCTACTACTACAAACTCCATTGGAATGATTGTACATCTCAATGATGCAGATTACTCCCATCTGATGCAGATCCTCCAAACTCCTGAGTCTACTTCCTCCACTGAGACTACCACTGCTGCTGTTGCTACTACTTCAGAGCCAACTCTGCCATCAATCCTGCTCCTGCTTGGATCATTGACTCTGAAGCCTCTACTCATTTGATTGGAGAATGTGGTCTACTAACCTTCTCCGAACCTACTTCCTCTGTGAAGTCGGTTCGAGTAGCCAATGGGACTCACTCACATGTTACTACTGTCGGAACAATGGAGTTCTCCTCCAAGCTCCGACTGTTTGGGGTTCACTATGCTCTTGATTTCTCTCCTAACTTATTATTTGTTCATAAACTATGTGTTGAACATAATTGTCAAGTGATATTTGATGAATTCTATTACTATTTTCAGGACAACCAGACGAGGCAGATTTTTGGTGGGGGGCATGCGAAGAATGGCCTCTATTATCTTGACATCCCGCTAAATTCCAACTTTATCGGTGCTGCATCCATCTTCGAAGACCCGCTCTTATGGCATCTGCGCCTTGGGCATCCTTCTGCTAAGGCTCTCTCCATGATGTTTCCAGAACTCTCTACTTTGAAGCCCTTTCAGTGCAAGGCGTGTGAGTTTGGGAAACATCAACAAGCTTCTTTTCTAGCTCGTGCCGAGTCCTGTCATACCACTCTTTTTGGTCTCGTCCACTGTAATGTTTGGGGATCTTGTCCGGTCCAAACCTTGAGTGGTCATCGTATTTTATTGTGTTTGTGTATGACTATAGTAGAGATTCTTAGGTGTACGTAATAAAAGAGCATTCAGAGATTAACAAAAAGCATTTTCCCACATTATGTAGGGTCCTTTGCCTCCATTTAGATCTATCTGGGGTCAATCTTGAGCTCAGATCCAAAAAGCTAAGATCCCTTCGTATAGTCTCATTCTAATACTTCTTAGGCCTTCCTCGCCTTCTCTTAGCCGGTTCAACATCCCAAAACTCGCATCTCCTAAATGGTGCATCAATCGACCTCCTTTGCAAATGGCCAAACCACCTTAAGCAGTTGTCTCACATCTTATCCTAGATTAGAGCTACACCAACATTCCTTCTGATATGCCCTTGAGTTCACGCAACATGACTTGACATCTTTCTTTGCCTCTTAAGGGACTGTTCATCAAACATCCTGTGCATATACCTCACAACAGAATGAGGTGGCAGAAAGGAAACTTCGACACCTGCTTAACATTGCCAAATCTCTTCTTACTCAAATGAACGTTCCAAAGTACTATTGGGGGATGGCATTCATACCGCGGTCCATCTCATCAACGAGGTTCCCTCTTCTGTCCTGAATGGGGAACTTCGTTCTCTTTACTATACCCTATTGAGTCTACTTTTCCTTTACCTCTACAAATTTTTGGGTGTATGACTTTTCTTCACAACTTTCATGATGGTGACAAATTGTCACCTAGATCCATTAAGTACCTTTCGGGTACTCCCATACTCAAAAAGGCTATCGGAACTATGATCCGGTTGGCCATCGATACTATGTTTGCAAATGTCACTTTCTTTGAGCAGACCAGCTTCTTTACACAGATTGTGTGTAACATCCCTTTGGATCTTCTCCACCAATCGTATATACTCGCAAGCACACCACTATACTTGCGTCGATTCCTTTATTTGTTCCATTTGCACGTTCCTTTTATGCAAAATAATGTCCTCTTCAAATGCTCCTATCACTGCTGCCCGGAAATGTACCTGAGGAGCTTTGATAGCTCTCGCAAGAAAAAGAGGCAATACACATTTCAGCATATGTCACATTTTAACTCCTACTCATGGTTTATCTAACTGTGACAAGAGGTTGCAAATGCCATAAATGCCATTTCAGTCCCCATAGATCATCATAGAGCAATGCAGGATCAAGGCTAACAACATCCGATGTATGAGGAGATGGACGCCCCTACCTCCCAGGGCACGTGGGGCCTTGTGCTGTGATCTGTGGGATTTTGACATGTGGCTTGTAGATGGGTCCACGACCAAGCAGTTCTCTGATGGGTTCATTGACAGATTGAAAGCCAAATTAGTTGCCAAAGGCTTCACACAAACCTTGGGGCTGATTACTTTAATACCTTCTCTCCAGTTGTCAGAATAGGGTCCATACGCACCATTCTTTCTATTGTTGCAAATAAGGCTTGGCCTATTTTTCAATGTGACGTGAAGAACACCTTCCTCTATGGTGACCTAGAGGAAGAAGTGTATTATTGTTGGCAAAAATCAGTGATCTATTATTCAAGGGAACCCTAGGCCTCTTATATAGGGAGAGACCTCAAAGGTAAATTACATAGTAGTTCAGAGAAAATAAAAATGACGAACATGTACATAGCATATAATAATATCTATCTCTACACTCCCCCTCAAGGTGGAGCATAGATGTCTATCATGCTCAGCTTGGAAGAACATATCTGAAAAGGTCCTCTGAGTAACGGCTTGGTGAGTACGTCAGCAGTCTGATCCCCTGAGCTCACGTGAGCTGTAGATATCAATCCTCTCTGGATCAAGTCTCTAGTGTAGTGGCAGTCAACATCAATATGCTTTGTTCTTTCATGAAAAGCCGGATTGTTGGCAATAAACAAGGCTGCCTGATTGTCACACTGAAGCTGCATGGGTAGAGGTACAGCTACATGTAGATCCTCTAGTACAGATCGAACCCACATCATCTCCGTGCTTGATTGCGCCATGGCCCTATATTCAGATTCAGCACTGGACCTTGCCACAACAGTTTGTTCTTGCTTTTCCAAGAAACCAGAGAGCTCCCAACAAAAACTGCAAATCCTGAGGTTGATTTTCGATCCTTAGGGCATCCTGCATAATCGGCATCTGCACATGCTGAGATAGACAAATCTGTGCCCTTTCGAAACAGCAACCCTGAACCTGGAGAAGACTTCAGATACCTCGGTATCATGTATATGGCATCCATATGAACTTGTCTTGGCTGCTCCATAAATTGACTCACCCTGCTTCCTGCAAAGGCAATATCGGTCGAGTTATGGTAATACAAGGAGCTTACCCACCATTTCTCTATATCTCCTCTTGTCCACTTCAGCAGTGTCATCATCATACAGCTTCATGCTAGGATCCATGGGAATACTTGATGGTTTTGCATCCAGCCATGCCTGTTTCAGTCAGGAAATCTGTAATGTACTTCCTTTGGGTCATCACCAGAACCTGTGCATTCCTGGCAAATTCCAACCCCAGAAAGTATTTAGAGTTCCAAGATCCTTCGTGACGAACTGACGGCCTAGGAATGCTGTCGCCCTTTCTATGCCCTGAATATCCTCTCCTATAACCAGAATATCATCAACATAGACCATGATAACAACCGTACCTGCCGATGACTTCTGAACAAACAACGAGTGGTCTGCATTCGACCTCTTGAATCCCTGTCGTTCAATCAGATTGGAAGCTCTGGAACCACGCTCTGGACTCTGTTTTTAGGCCATAAATTGCCTTGGTGAGTCTACTACACACCATATGCTTCTCCCCCTCAGAAGTAAACCCTGGTGGCTGCTGCATGTAGACTTCCTCCTGCAGATCTCCATATAAGAAGGCATTCTTGACATCCAGTTGAGATATACTCCAGTCACGTACCACAACAACTGATAAGAGAATGCGAAGAGTAGAATGACGAGCCACTGGAGAAAATGTATCCATATAGTCCACGCCATAGGTTTGTGTAAAACCTCGCACGACCAGCCGTGCTTTGTACCGATCTAGACTGCCATCAGCATGGTACTTAACTGTGAATACCCACTTACAGCTCACAATAGATGCATCAGGAGGAGCAATAACCAAGGTCCATGTGCCACGAGACTGTAATGCACACATCTCATCTTCCATAGCCATTCTCCAGCAATCAATCTTCATAGCTTCCTGGTAGGTCCGTGGTATGTCCACGGAAGACAAAGCTGCAGCAAATCTCTGAAAGTCGCCTGTGAGGTGATGAAAATACACCTGTGAAGCAAAGGGATAAGATGCATACGTCCGCTTCTGCTTCCGGATAGCAATAGGAATATCAAGATCATCTTCCGTTGTACTGGATGGTGTAGTCTCCTCCTGCAATGAAGAATCATGCACATGTACCATATTTGACCCGTCCGTAGTAATGCCATCTGAACATACATGAGGCGTGATGGATGTCTGACGTGTAGCCTGAGCAGGACTGACCGACAAGTATAGAATTTTGGTAAAGGTGGAATAGGAGGTCGTGGAAGTGGTGGAGGTGGAGGTGGTGAAGATGACGTAGAGACAGGAACAAGAGTGGACTCAGGTGAACTCCAAGTAGGAGGTAGAGGGACATAGACATCATCATTGGTAGTAGATGGTACCAGTCTGTCACCTGCAGGGGAAAAATACATAACAGACTCAAAGAACGTGACATCAGCACTAACAAAGTATTTCTTGTTGATGGGATCATAACACCGATAGCCCTTCTGAGTCCGATAATAGCCGACAAAGACACACTTGACAGCTCTAGGAGAGAGTTTGTCAAGTCCAGGAGTGAGAAGATGAACAAATGCCACAATATCAAAGACACGAGGAGTAAGTGAGAATAATTCCTTGTCAGGAAAAATGATAGAGAGAGGAATTTTCTCACTAAGATTAGAAGATGGCATACGATTGACCAGGTAGCAAGCGGTAAGAACATCCCCCTAGAAAGAAATAGGAGCACAACTCTGAATCAGTAGGGTTCGAGTAATGTCAAGAAGGTGGTGATGCTTTCTTTCTGCCACACCATTCCGCTGAGATGTGTAAGCACAAGTGGTTTGGTGAATAATGCCCTTTGACGAAAGAAACTGAGAGAGAGACCGTATGCAGAATTCTAGAGCATTACCTCTACGAACATATTTGACAGTAGAAGAAAACACATTTTGCACTTTATTAATCAAATTCTTAATCACATCGCCTGCTTTAGATTTATTCTTTCAAAGGAAGACCCAAGATACACGAGAAAAATCATCCACTACCACTAGATAAAATCTGTCCCTGATGATCGGGTACACGACTTGGACCCCATATATCTATGTGAAACAACTCGAACGGGGAGCTACTGCTCTGACTCTTACAACTAGGAAAGCTCGACCGATGATGCTTTCCCAACTGACACGCTTCACAGCGAAAGGAAGAACTGGGAGAGATCTGAGGCAGAAGATGCCGCATTTTCTGGAGCAGGAGATGACCAAAACGGAGATGCCGGATGTACGGAGAAACTGGTCCGGCAGAATGAGAAGAGACTCCAGCATAAGAATTTCGGACCAGCCGATATAGACCATTCTGCTCAGAGCCACAACCAATCACCCTGCCTGTTAGTATATCCTGAAAAATAAGAGAAGACGGGTCAAATATAGCACGGCAGTACAAATCTTTCGTAATCTGACTAATAGACAACAGATTCATCGAGAACTCAGGAACATGTAGGACATTCTGTAGATGCATAGTAGAAGATAGGAAGACCTCCCCCTGTCCAACAAGGGGGGATTGAGTACCATCTGCGATCTGTACTGAGCGACCATGGGGAATGTCCATGTAGGACTCAAGTCTATCTCGATCTCGGCAGAGATGATGTGTGGCACCAGAATCTATAATCCAATCAGAGATATCATGAGAAGATGTAAATGCAGTAGTACTACCTGAGGTACTAGCAGCAGCAGAGGAACTGGCAGATGCTGTAGCAGCAACCACTGAAGATCCACCGGAGGAATCACCAGATGATTGTGGCATAATATCACGTAGACGTGCCACAAGTTCCTCGAAACGATTGTCTGCAGTAGATGCCAATTGGGGCTGAGAATGCTCTGCTACACGTGGCGATGCTGGGAACCCATGCTTAGAGTAGCATGTCTCCTCCGAGTGGCTTGTGCGGTGACAGTATGAGCACGGCTGACGAAAGCGACCTCCCCTACCCTGAGGTCCACGTCCACGACCCGAAGACTGACCACCTCTCCCACGCGATACTGCCATCGCCGATGGGGGTGGAGTAGATGAGCTGGAAGAAACTGAGATACGACTGAGCCTCCTGTAAACATCCTCCATTGGAGGAATAACTGCATCGGCCAAAATCTGAGAGCGGGCGGCCTCATACTCAAGATCTAGGGCTGCAAGTAGAATACCCACCATGGTGGCATTCCGAAATGTCTTCTGTTGTTCAGGAGTCGCTGTGAGTGGAATGGTACTGTATAACTTCTCAAACATCCCTCTCAGAGATGTGTACAAGGAGTGAAGAGGTCTGCCGTTCTGCTTCATCGTGAATATATCATGCTGAAGCTGTAGCATCTTGGTCTCATTTCACATTTGAGAATACGTAGCAGCTAGAATATCCCACATTGCCTTGGCAGTGGGCTGATGGAGGACATCATTGGCAATCTCCATCGACAGTATACCTGACAACCAGACCTTGGCATACGAATCATCAGCCTCCCACGAGGCATATATCCCTATCTTCTCTGCTGGCTCATCCTCGGTAAGAATGTGCTTCTTGCCGTTCGACTTCATGAGACTCATGAACTGCATCGCCCAGAGCTCATAATTCAACCTGTCCATCTTTACTATTGGTGCATGACCTTTGAATGCGCCTATGGAGGGCATATCAACCTTCGATTCTGACATATCGCCGCTGGAGAAGAACTAGGGTTTATAGACAAAGTGACATATGTCTACACAAACTGCATAGGATTTGAGTGCATATGTAGACGTTACGCATGCAAATCCATATATCTTGAGGAAGAGACGGCTACGCTTAAGGCGTCAGGAGGAGCCGCCCTCGCAGTGCCGCTAGAGTAAAATGCCGACGACGGGGCCGGCTGGCGACGGGGCTAGGACACGCCGGGGCTGGGGGCCGGCGGAATCGGGGCCGACTGGGCTGGGGGCCGGCGGAATCGGGGCCGGCTGGGCTGGGGGCCGGCAGCGGCGGGAACTGGGGTGGGAGGAACTGGGGCCGGCGGGAACTGGGGCCGACGACGAAGACCTGGGACCAGCGGAGAACTGGGGTTGGCGGAAAGAAGGGAGGGGGGGTCTGGGGGGTTGGGCCCGAGAGGATGCCGAGAGGAGCGGCGGAGAGGGGCCCGGTGAGGTGGCGGCGGCGGAGAGCGACGAAGAGGGGTGGGGGGTGGGGAGAGGGAGGGAGCCCTAGGGCTTGCGCTCTGATACCATGTTGGGAAAAATCAGTGATCTATTATTCAAGGGAACCCTAGGCTCTCTTATATAAGGAGAGACCTCAAGGGTAAAACACATAGTAGTCCAGAGAAAAATAAAATGACGAACAAGTACGTAGCATATAATAATATCTATCTCTACATATATGATGCAACTGTTGGGCTACGTAGTCGAGAGGGAGTGTATATGCAGACTACGTAAAGTCATTTATAGCTTGAAGCAAATTCCCATGGCATGGTTTGATAGACTTACTACCAAGATCAGTATTGTCGGATTTCAGAGAATGACATCTGAATACTATATCTTCATTAGACGACGGTCTACTAGCACAACCATTCTTATTGTCTATGTTGATGATATGGTCATCATTCGAAACGACGAAGGCGACATTTCAGAGACCAATACCTTCCTCCAGAAGGTCTTTGTCATGAAGGATCTTGGCAAACTACTTTACTTTCTTGGCATTGAGGTAATACACACTATAGAGGGACTCCATCTCTCTAATAGGAAGTATTTCCTTGACATTATGAATGAGGCTGGATTATTTGGGTGCAAGCCATCTGGTATCCCTGTAGAAGTGAGAAAACATTCCATGACTATTGATCCTATCTTTAAGAATACGACACGGTATATAAACCTAGTGGGTAAACTTCTCAATAGGCCAGATATATCATATGCTGTGAGCAGAACCAACCAACACATGGAGAGACCTCTCTACAACCATTGGCATGATATACTTCTTATCCTTCGATACTTGAAGGAATCTCCCGGACATGGACTCTTCTATGGGGTCTGTTAAGATATTTATATCTTTTTGTTCTTTCTTTTCAGTTGTTTATTTTCGTTGTCTTGTTTATGTAATTTACCTTTAGAGCTTTTCTCCTATATAAGAGAGCTCTAGGGTTAGATGGAATACAACTTTTTCTTTCCATCAACATGGTATCAGAGCGACGGTCCTAGACCGAAGCCTGTGCCCTAATCCTGTCCCCACCAAAACCCTATCTGCCCGTAGGCTCGTCGTCGCCACCCAACCCCTCCTGTGGGCGCTGCCGCCGCCCAACCTCCTGCTTACTGCGGGCTCCGCCGTGGCATGTCACGCGTTCACGCATCCACCTGTGATCACGTCATCTGCCCCTTAGGGCTTCTCGCATGTTCACGCAACCACGCGATATTGCCTAGCCCCGTGGTTGCTGCATCTAGTCGCTACCGCGCAACCTACCTCATCCTCACACGTGGTTGCCTTCCTGTAGATTCCTTCTTTGGGTATCTAGGGTGTCACGTAAAACCCTAGAAACATCCTAGCGACCTAAGGGACTCTTCAAAGAATGGAAGGGTTTGTGGTATGAGTCTGCACCCACAACCATCTTCCTGTATGTTGGTGTAGATGCCAATATCTCTTGTCTACAACCTAGTCTTGAAGATATTTGTTGTCATCATGTCCGACAACAAAGTGGAAGTTCCATCCCCGGGTACCTTTAAAGGTCCGGCACCCATTATCAAAATGGATGGAACCAACTATGAACTGTGGGCCATGCAGTTCATGAGTTTGATGTAGTGTAATGGCAAAAAGCACATCCTCACGGCTGAGGAGCCACGTGACAAGACTGGGACGGATGCCTCATGGGAGGCAGATGATGCGTATGCTCGCATATGACTATCTGGGACTGTATCCACAGAGATAACTAATGACATTTTGAGCCAGCCTACTACAAAGGCTATGTGGGACATTCTTGCCACAACATACTCTCCGGCAAAGAATGAGTCGAAGATACTATAGTTTCAGCACGATATCTTCACTTCGAAGAAGAATGGTCGCCCTCTTCACGCCCTCTATACTTCTTTGAGGGGTATGTTTGAGAAGCTACATGGTTACATGCCCTTGACTGCTACACCAGAGCATCTCAAGGCATAAGGAGACTCTGTGATGACTGGAGTGTTTCTAACATCCCTGGATCCAGAGTATGATGCAGCTCGTGCCCAGATCCTCACTGATGCTACGATACCTCCAATGGAGGAGGCGTATCGTAGACTGAGTAGACTATCTATATCTTCTAGTAGTCCTCTTCAGTCCCAGATTTCTTCAGCTATGGCAGCATCACGTGGCAGAGGCAGTCATATACCATACCGTAGCAGGAGGAGTTCCAACTGTAGCAGAGGAGGAGGTGGTCGATCTCGTCAGCCGTGCACCTACTGCCACAGGACAGGTCATTCTAAGGAAACATGCTATTCTAAGCATGGGTTTCCTACATCAGCCAGAGTTGCAGAGCAGACGCAATAGGCTGGGACTCCATCACTGGCATCTAATCAGAGATTTGACGAACTTGTAGCACGACTGAGAGAGATCATGCCCGTCACATATGGATCTACTAGTTCTCATTCAGGATCCTCAGAGGTTGTTGCCTCAGCATCTGCTTCTACATCATGTATAGACTATGCTTTTACTAGTTGCTACAGAGCAGACTTATCAGAATGGATAATGGATTCCGGTGCATCTCATCATCTCTGTGGTGACAGAGGCCAGTTTAGTGTTTTTCGTCCTGTTCAGTCTGGACGATCAGTTGTGATGGCAGATGGTACACATTCTCCCATCACTGGTCAGGGGGAGGTGCATCTGACTTCTACATTAAGACTTCCTAATGTTCTCTATGCTCCTGAATTTTCTATGAATTTATTATCAATTAGTCAAATCACGAGAGATTTACATTGTCGTGTCATATTTAATCCATTTGCTCTTGTGTTGCAGGACATACTCACGGGCAGAGTGATTGGAACTGGCCGTGAGCAAGGGATCCTTTACAGACTTGTGCAGTCTCCGTATGCTAGTGTCTCGTCATCTCTTCGCACTGGATCTGTTTCTCCATACATGTGGCATCTGTGATTTGGTCATCTTCCTCTGCAAAAGCTGGTCCATATTCTTCCACATATTTCTCCTCGCTCCACTTTCCAGTGCGAGGCCTGCCAGCTTGGGAAGCATCATCGGTTTTTTTTCCAGAGTCGTTATGGTCCAAGTAGTTATAGTTTGTTTGAGTTGCTACATTTTGATATTTGGGGTCCTAGTCGTGTCCCGAATCATCAGGGACAGATTTTATCTTGTTGATGTTGATGAGTTTTCTAGGTTGTCTTGGGCGTTTCTTCTTAAAAACAAGTCTGACGCTGGTCCTGTTATTCAGTCTTTTCTTAATGAAATAAAGAATATTTTCTCTGCCAGAGTCAAGTACATACAGTCTGATAATGTTTTAGAATTCTGCAGTACTCAGTTCTCTCAATTTCTTAAGTCTCATGGTATTGTGCATCAGACATCTTATGCATATACCTCCCAACAGAATGGAGTGGCTGGAAGGAAACACCGACATCTTTTGGATGTTACTAGAACCCTCTTGATTCAGAGTCGTGCTCATTCCTATTGGGGAGATGCGGTTCTAACTGCTTGTTATTTGGTGAATCATATGCCTTCGTCGGTGTTAGGGGAGAAGATCCCGTTCTTAACCGCGTTTTCCGAGATGGATCTTTTCTCACTTATGCCTCGTGTCTTTGGGTCGGTTGCATTTGTTCATCAACTCTCTCCTGGTCTTGACAAGCTCTCTCCCAGAGCTGTCAAATGCGTGTTTGTTGGGTATTCCAAAACCCAAAAGGGATATCGTCGTTTTGATCATGTTCAACGAAGGTACTATGTCAGTACCGATGTCACTTTCTTTGAGTCCATTATGTATTTTTCTCCCATAGGTGACAAGCTTACTCATTCAGAGGATGGAGTAGACATTTTTATGCCTCCTCCCCCGCCATTACCATGTCCTATTCCATTACCGACCCCTCCACCACCTCCACCACCACCTCCACCGCCACCACCACTGCCTCCTCGTTTCTTTCCACAGGTCTATCAGCGAAGGCCCCATGCTCATGTGCATCCTCCATCATCCAGCATGCCCAAGGTATGTACTGAGCATTTGAGTTCCTCTAATGGCACAGGTGATTTGCATGTACAGACTGACATACAAGGTGCGGATACTGTCTCTACTACTTCTACTGATGATCTAGATAAGCCTATTGCACTTTGGTGGTAGAAACGAGCTTGCACCATGCACCCTATGGCTTCTCATGTTTCCTTGGAGCATCTTTCCAAGGATTTTCAGCACTTTGTTGTGGGGTTGTCTGCTATAGCGATACCTCAATCCTATCAGGAGGCAATGCAGAGCAGTCAGTGGCGTCTGGCAATGGAGGAGGAGATGGCAGCTTTACAGTCACGAGGTACATGGAGTGTTGTCCAGGCTTCACGAGGTGCATCTGTTGTTGGAAGCAAGTGGTCTTTACTGTGAAGCATCGGGCCGATGGTACAATAGACAGATACAAGGCCTGCTCGTGGGTTCACCCAGACTTATGGGGTTGACTATCAGGACACCTTTTCTCCTGTAGCGCGTCACTCTACCTTGCGGATTCTTATTACAGTTGCAGTGGTACGCGATTGGCCCCTTTTCTAATTGGATGTGAAGAATGCTCTCTTGTATGGTAATTTGCAGGAAGAGGTTTACATGCAACAACTGCCTGGGTTTGCTGCTGAGGGGGAGTCCAGTATGTGTACCGTCTTCATAAGGCTATATACGACCTTAAGCAGAGTCTGAGGGCTTGGTTTCGGAAGCTCTCAGAATTGATTGAGCATAAGGGATTTGTCAGATCTACTGCAGATCATACTCTCTTTGTAAAGAGACACCACAGAGGTATTGTAGTCATCTTGGTTTATGTTGATGACATTGTTATCACTGGCAGCGATGAACAGGGCATTCAGGCAGTTAAGGATTTCCTAGGACAACAATTTGTTACCAAGGACCTTGGTACACTTCGTTACTTCCTTGGACTTGAATTTGCACGAAATCAACAAGGCATGGTTATGACACAAAGGAAGTATGTTACTGATCTTCTATATGAGACAAGCATGATAGGATGTAGACCAACTACTACACCGATGGATCCTAATGCAAAGCTCTATGATGACGGATCTGAGGAGGTGGACAAGAGACGATATAGAGAGCTTGTAGGGAAATTATTGTATGTTACTATTACCAGGCCTGATATATCTTTTGTTGTGAGTAGAGTAAGTCAGTTCATGGAGCAACCCAGGCAGGCGCACATGGATGCAGTGTTTATGATCCTGAGATATCTGAAGTCATCTCCAGGTGCAGGTCTCCTATTTAGAAGAGATACGTCTCTCTCAGTTATAGGGCGTGCAGATGCAGATTATGCTGAATGTCCTAATGATAGAAAGTCTACATCAGGCTTCATTGTGTTTGTTGATAGCTCACTAGGCTCATGAAAGAGGAAGAAACAATCTGTTGTTGCTCGGTCCAATGTAGAATCAGAATATAGGGCAATGGCCCAAGGTAGTACTGAGATGATGTGGGTCAAATCTGTCTTGACTAATCTAACGATTGAGGTATCTCTTCCTATGCATCTTTGTTGGGAAAAATGAAAAACATGTTTATTCCATCCGCCCTAGGCTCTCTTATATAGGATAGCAGCCTATGGGTAAAATACATAAAGAGTCCAACATAAAAACAAAATATGAGGAAAATAAAGAAGTGACTAATATATCTCTACATTCCCCTTCAAGGTGGAGCATAGATATCAATCATGCTCAGCTTGTATGAACACTTCTGGAACGGCCCTCGAAGTAATGCCTTGGTAAAAATGTCTGCAGTTTGATCCTCTGAGCTAACATGGGATGTAACAATAAACCCCTTCTGAATCATGTTACGTATGAAGTGACAATCAACCTCAATGTGCTTGGTCCGTTCATGAATTGGATTATTTGCAATGAATATAGCCGCCTGATTGTCACATTCCAGAGCCATAGGAAGCGGGACTTCTATATATAGGTTTGCAAGAACAACCTTTACCCACATCATTTCTGTACTGACCTGGGCCATAGCCTTATATTTAGACTCAGCACTGGACCTTGCTACAACCGTTTGCTTCTTGCTTCTCCATGAGACTAGAGTTTCCAACATACACATCAAACCCAGTGGTGGACTTCCTATCCTTGGGGCACCCTACGTAATCTGCATCTGCACAAGCTGATATAGTAACCTCCTTGCCTTTCTTAAACAGCAGACTTGCACCTGGAGATGACTTAAGGTACCTGAGTATCATATATATAGCATCCATGTGTACCTAACGTGGTTGCTCCATAAACTGGCTCACTCGACTCACAACAAAGGAGATATCAGGCCTGATAATAGTAACATAGAGAAGTTTGCCCACCAGTTCTCTGTATCTTCTCTTGTCCACCTCATCAGTGTCATCATCATATAAATTCATACTGGGATCCATAGGTGTAGTGGCAGGTCGGCAACCAAGCAAACCTGTTTCACTCAACAGGTCAGTGACATATTTCCTCTGGTCATTACCAACCCATAAGGATTTTTGGCAAACTCCAGTCCCAGAAAATATCTAAGAACCCCAAGGTCCTTGGTGACGAATTTACGACCCAACATTTCTTTTGCCCCCTGGATTCCCTGTTCATCATCACCTGTAATCGGAATATCGTCTACATACACCATAATAGCAATAATACCTCTGGGTGTCTTCTGTACGAACAGAGAATGATCAGCATTAGAACGTCTGTACCCCTGTTTCTCAAACAGGTCTGAGAGCTTCTGGAACCAAGCTCTGGGGCTCTGCTTAAGGCCATAGATAGCCTTATGAAGTCTGCATACCGTAGGACACTCCCCCTCAACAGCAAAACCAGGTGGTTGTTGCATGTAGACTTCCTCCTGTAAGTCACCGTATAGGAATGCATTCTTCACATCTAACTGGTGTAGCGGCCAACCACGAGTAACTGCAACAGAAAGGAGGATCCGTAGGGTAGAATGGCGAGCAACCGACGAGAATGTATCAAGATAATCCACCCCATATGTCTACGTGAAGCCACGAGCAACAAGGCGAGCCTTGTATCTGTCAATGCTGCCATCTGCATTCTGCTTAACTATAAAGATCCACTTGCAGCTAACTGTAGAGACATCAGCAGGTGCAGGAACAAGACTCCAGGTGTCTCTAGACTGAAGAGCTGTCATTTCTTCTTCCATGGCCAAGCGCCATCGACTATCCTTCAGTGCATCTTGATAATTCCGTGGAATATCCACTGCTGACAATGCAATGACAAAGTTCTTGAATTCTCCAGTGAGACGGTCAAACGACACAGAAGATGCTATAGGATATGACGCGCAGCTCCGCTTCTGCTTTCGTAGAGCAATAGGTACATCTAAACCATCTGTCTCCTCAGCTGGCCTCTGTAACACATCCTGCTCAAGAAAATCATCAGATCCATCAATAGGTAATATTTTTAGAACATACCTCAGGCGAGTTAGATGATAAGCGGTGACCATGAGTAGAAGCAGGCCTACAGGTGTAGTGGAATGGCAAAGGTGAAACACGCACAGTGATAGGAGGTATAGGAGATGATAGCGGTTCTGGTGGTGGTGGCATGTATATAGCATCAGTAGTGTCAGAGGGAGTCAGTTGATCACCTATAGACGAGAAGTACATAACAGATTCGAAAAAGGTGACACCAGCACTGACTAAATACCTCCTGCGCAAAGGATCATAACACTTGTACCCCTTCTGTGTTCTGGAGTACCCAACGAAGATATACTTGACAGCCCTAGGAGAGAGCTTGTCAATCTCGGGAGATAACTGATGAACAAAGGCTACCGAGCCAAACACACAAGGAGTAAGGGAGAACAATTCTTTGTCAGGAAAAATAAGAGAGAATGGAATCTTCTCACCTAAGACAGATGACAGCATTGGATTAATAAGATAGCATGCCGTAAGAACAGCATCACCCCAGAAAGAATGAGGGGCATGACTCTGTATAAGAAGTGACCTGGTGACATCAAGTAAATGGCGATGTTTCCTTTCAGCAACCCCGTTCTGTTGGGAAGTATAGGCACAGGATATTTGGTGGATAATCCCTTGAGATGAAAAATAACTGGATAGGGTATGAGTACAGAATTCCAGAGCATTATCACTTCTCACAATCTTAACAGATGCAGAAAAAACATTACGAACTTCATTAATGAAATTGATGATAATATTTCCCGCTTCAGATTTATTCTTTAACAGAAATACCACGACACACGAGAGAAATCATCCACAATAACTATATAAAACATGTGTCCCTGATGACCAGGAACACGACTAGGACCCCAGATATCGACATGAAATAACTCAAACTTGGAGGTACTACTCCGACACTGACGATTGGGAAAAGTAGACCGATGATGTTTTCCCAACTGACAGGCCTCACATTGAATGGACGTGTGAGGTGAAACCTAAGGTAACATATGACGCAACTTCTGAAGCGGTAGATGTTCAAAGCGCAGGTGCTACAATAATGGGGAGATGGGTCCAGTAAGTAGAGTTGATGTTCCAGCATAAGGAGTCCGACTAAGGCGATAGAGGCCCCCTTGCTCATAGCCACGCCCAATCACATTGCCCATAAGGATGTCCTGAAAAAAAAAGAGAGGATGGATAAAAAATTGCTCGACAATGTAAATCCTTTGTAAGTTGGCTAATGGGCAACAAATTCATCGAAAAATCAGGTGCATGTAACATGTTCTTGAGATGCATTGATGGTGTCAATCTAATCTCCCCCTGACCAGTAATCGAGAAATGTATTCCATTAGCAATAACCACTGTACGGCCTGGAGAAACCTGTCTGTATCCTGTAAGTAGACGTTGATCACCACACAGATAATGTGTGGCACCAGAAACCATAATCCACTCTAAAGTATCTGATCCACTACTGCTAGTGAAAGCATAGGTGCTACCTGATGTACTGGTGGATGCAGATGCAGAAGGGGCAACGTCGGCGTGACTCTCAGACGTAGGTGCTGATGCAGCGGGACCAGATGGTGGAATGATGCCCCTCAGACGGGCTACAAGATAATCAAATCGTTGATCCATAGACGATGCAGCTGGGGGCTCGATCTGTTCAGCGACTCATGCAGAAGCCGGAAATCCATGCTTAGAATAGCATGTGTCTTTGGTATGTCCAAAATGATGGCAAAGGGTACATGATGGTCGAACATGGCCTCCTCTACCGCGAGGTCCACGACCACGGAACTGATGATGGCCTCCACGACCTCGATTGGCTGCCATGGCTGAGGTTGTCGGATTCGTAGCAGACGAGGGAAAAGTGATACGACTCAGCCTATGAAAAGCTTCCTCCATAGGAGGAATAGTAGAATCCTTCAAGATCTGGGAACGTGCTGCCTCGTACTCAGGATCAAGGGCAGCAAGAAAAACACCCACCATAGTGGCATTCCGATAGGTCTTCTGTTGCTCTGGAGTGGCTGTAAGAGGCATGAAGCTATAGAGCTTCTCAAGCATTCTACGTAATGATGTGTACAATGAGTGGAGAGGCCGTCCATTCTGCTTGATTGTAAAAATGTCATGTTGAAGTTGCAGAATCTTCGTCTCATTCTTTTCCTGTGAATAGGTAGCAGCCAGAATGTCCCACATTGCTTTGGCAGTGGGCTGATAGAGAATATCTTTAGCAATCTCAATTGCTAATGTTCCGGAAAGACAGACTTTGGCATATGCATCATCTGCCTCCCACGAGGCATTAACCCCTGTCTTCTCAGCAGGCTCCTCCTCAGTAAGAATGTGCTTCTTACCGGTTGACTTCATCATGCTCATGAACTGCATGGACCACAGTTCATAGTTTGAACCATCCATCTTTACAAAAGGCGCTGGACCTCTGAAGGCACCTGTAGATGAAATATCTGCCTTGCTTTCTGACAATCTGATATAGGAAGACTAGGGGAGTAGACTGGATAGATGATTTTGTCTACACAGACATGAGCGAGTTTAGTTGCATGTGTAGATGCAAGCAACCAAACCCATCAATCTGGAACCCCGCGCGCGAAACGAGGTTGAAGTCACGCTTTGGCCTAGGGCTGCACTCGCACGGAGATCACATGCGTAGTAGATGCACGTGCATGATCACGTCAGGGGCACGCACAGGCGCACAGACGCACTGGCACGCAGATGCGCAAGTGCGCGCGAGTGCTGCGCACAGATGTGTACGCCGGTGATGCAACCGACGGTGCGTAGATGCGCGGTCGTCCCTATGTGCAGGTGACGAGTCGCTAAATACGATAAATAATTCGGTCACGTTGTAGCACGTGTACTTAGCGATTCAGTCAGAACCGAGAGAAGATCTCCGTGAAGAGTGTCTCGGCTTAATTTATATCCCGGGCAAGTCCGGGGTCGAATACGGGGAGGCAAAGGAACAACTTTGGGTTAATTTGAAAATTAGGTTTTAGATTTCCAATGCGGTTTTTTTTATAATTTTTTTATGCAAATAGAATGCAAATGCAAGTGAATTACAACACTAAGAAAAAACACAACAAGGCCAAATTAATTTTAATGTCAAATTAGTCTAATTTAGCCAAATTATATTTTTCCTATAGCCCTAATCCAGATATGAATGCAAGGTACTTTTTTTGGAATTTTATGGGTTAAAATGCAATAAATAAAAATGTACATTTTTATGGGTTTTTTCGTAATTTCTCACACAAACAGTAAGCAAAATTTATGAAAAAATTACTGGAATGAAAACATGATGCAAGAGACTATAGTAATATTTTTGGAATTTGTTGACAACATATGAATTTTTTATGGATTTTTTAGTGAAAACAGAGTGGCAATGAGTAATTAATTTCTATTAAATCCACGTTATCAAATTAGTCAGAGAGCAAATTATCTCAAATAGATATTTTCATGTAGAATCCAGGAGAGTTAAAATTTCGCAAAAAGGATATACGTGGATTTAATTAAAAATCAAACACTAAATTCACTCTACAAATTATTCCAGGCACAAGACAACTCCATTTTGGATGAAATTTGGATAATAAGTTAATCACTTATCAAGGCATCATTCTTAATTTTTGTGGAATTTTTGGAGCAACCGTGTGTAAAATATAAATTTAAGAGTCCAAATTGGGTAAAATATGCAGAGTTTCAGTTAAACATTTTTAATTAATTATCCATGATCCAGAAAAATATAAATAAATAGTCAGAATGTAGATAATTAGTTGCGCGTCACAATGGCATATTTAATTGAACAAAAAGATGCATAAACGAAGTCCAAATTAAAGTGCGAACACAGGGGTCTTTGTGCGAAACAGAAATTAAAGATTACAATACAAACTGTGTACAAGAGCTTGGTTGTAATTAGAGAGACTAACAGGGTAATATATATGCAATTTTTACAAAATAAAAAAAATAAAAAAGAAATGGACCTTTCTTCCTTCTTCGTTCTGTGTAGCTGAAACCCAAGGGGGAAGAGGAGGGCGGCGGCGTAGGGCCGCGATCGACGGCGCAAGGTGGCGACGGTGCCGTGCGACGAGTGGCGGAGAGGACGGGGGGGGGGGGGGGGGGTTGGTCGCGGAGAGGGGGCGGCGGCAGTAGCCGCTTTGAACGGGAGAGGGGGCGGTGGCGGTGGGAGCTCCCACCGCTGTTGCTAGTTGTTTTCTTTTTTTTTTAATTTTTTTCCTTTGATTTTTTTACTGAATAATTTTGCTTAAAAAAACTGCAGTAATAAGAAATTTTTTTTGTTTTAAATTTTTTTATCTTTTTTTAATTTTCTTTAGACAGGAAATATGTACACAAAAAGAAGGGTGGGAAAATGATAGTGAGAAGATGACATGAACTAAATAAATGGGGAGATGTGGATGGTTATATGGTGTGATAAAAAAATGCAAAAATTACACGATGATAAAATGAGAATAAAATTACCTACGATGAATGCCATCGTATATGGAGTGCTCACGAGAGCACGGTCTTCGCTCAAATCGCCGGTGTGCGATGAGCTCGAGCAGCGCGCGGTTGTGGCTGCGATGTTGGCCAAAAAGCCAACGGATCTCACCGGAAAGAGGGTCGTCGTCGCTCGACCGCGGTTGCGTCGCTGTCACCGATTCAACTCAGGGAACTAGACTCTCATCACATAAAGATGGATCAAAGGCAAAAATGAGGAGAATGACATGTATATAAAGAAGAAAAAAAATGGAAGTTAGAATTAAGATGGAGTGGGGTGGAGGTTAATAAAATGGTGGAGTTGAATTAGAAGTTAGAAAATATGGTGGAGTAATGGAGTTGAATTGGTGGTTATTGTACAGAATGTAAAATAAATAAATAAATAAATAAAATAAAGTTGGCTACTTTAATTACAATAGAATAAAAAAGAATAAAATAGATAGTGGAGAATTTACAAGGGAAGACAAACAACATGTACACATTTTTTTTACTTTTCTAATATGTAATTTTTTTGTCTTTTTAATAAGAGATATTTACAACGAAAAAATACAATAAAATAGGATAATTAAAATACAACACAAGTTTGATTTTTTTGTATTTTTAGTAATTAAGAAAGATACAATAAAAATTAAAGAAAGAATGAATATATACATGGTATACAATTTACATCTAGGTCCCAAAACCCAACTTTTGCAAACGAGCTCCGATTTGAATGAAACCACTTCCGTTGGATAGATAATTTTCTAACTTGAACTTTAAAAGTGAGTTTGGTGAATTTGGAGTTCATACGGAGCGAGAATTTAGCTTGGAAGTTAGACTTTACGGCTTTTTTCTCTTTGGGATCTAGGAGCATTTATTTGAGGTGAAATTTGTTTTGTATTTTTGTATTTTTATATACATTTTTATAAACAAGTTAGAGAAAGAATTAGATAAAAACGAGTTGAAATGAAATTATTAAATATACATGAAGTTTTGGGCTATTTACAAGTATAAAACTCCTTTATTTTTGCGGCTTTTTATTGTTAATTCATTTTGTACAATCTTATATACAATAATTAGTGTATTTTATTTACAAGTGTCATTTTGTTAATTTATGGATTTTATGGACATTTATTTGGGATTTTACTTGGGGATTTTGCTAAGATCAAGATATTAAGATGATGAATCGTGGATTCATCAGCAGGCACGCACAGCGCGTGCGCAGGAGAGGCAACGCACTGTGCGGGAGATGGCGCACAGATGCGCGGTGTTCCTACGCGCAGACACGCACAGGTACAACTCGTGCGCAGGAGAGAGGCGGCGCGCCGGAGATCACCGCCGCCGCGTGCGCAAGACCGAGGTGGCGCGAGGCGGTGTGCGGCGTAGGGCTTGAGGGTGGAGGTTAGGGTTAGGGTTTGGTTCGAAAACTCAGGTCTAGGACCGTCGCTCTGATACCATTTTGGGAAAAATGAAAAACATGTTTATTCCATCCGCCCTAGGCTCTCTTATATGGGAGAGCAGTCTATAGGTAAAATACATAAAGAGTCCAACAGAAAAACAAAATATGAGAAAAATACAGAAGTGACTAATATATCTCTACAATCTTAAATGCGATAATCAGGCGGCTTTGTTTAGCTAATAATCTAGCATTCCATGAAAGGACAAAGCATATTGAAGTGGATTGTCACTATACTCGTGATTTAATCCAAAAGGGGCTGATTTCGACATCTTATGTAGCATCAGAAGATCAGATTGCAGACATGTTTACCAAGGCACTGGGTAGAGGTCCTTTTCATCATTGTTGTTCCAAGCTGAGCATGATAGATATATATGCTCCAGCTTGAGGGGGAGTGTTAAGATATTTATATCTTTTTGTTCTTTCTTTTCAGTTGTTTATTTTCGTTGTCCTGTTTATGTAATTTACCCTTAGAGCTTTTCTTCTATATAAGAGAGCTCTAGGGTTAGATGGAATACAACTTTTTCTTTCCATCAACATGGTCAATGATCACACTGATGTTTTTGCCTATACTGATGCATACTACACCAATTCATTGAGGATCGTCGATCCACTACAGGCTATGCCATGCTCCTTGGGTCAATATAGTTACTTGGCGAAGCAAGAAACAAATAGTAGTATCCACATCAAGTGCAGAAGCAGAATATAGGGCAATGACCCAAGCAACCTGTGAGATCACGTGGCTTGTCTCTTTCCTACATGAACTTAGACTTTCAGTGGTTACTCTAGTACCTTTATACTAAGACAACAAATCTGCCACATACATTGCCACAAATCACATTTTTCATGAGAGGACCGAACACATTGAGGTTGATTGCTACTTCATTCGTGATGCAATGCGAGGGGGAAAGATCACCACTCCATACATCTCCATTGAACTTCAGCTTGCAAACATCTTCACAAAGCACTGCCGAAGAAGCATTTCTCATGTTTGGTTCCCAAGTTGGTCATGATCGACAGGTATGCTCCAACTTGAGGGGGAGTATTAGAATTACTGTTATGTCTATTTTATTTCAGCCTTGTAACCCTTCAGGATCATTCCTGTACTTTCCCCTTTATTTACTCCCTAGGATTTTCTCTCTATATAAGAGACTCTAGACTTGTGGAATACAACAACAATTCATTCTCTTCTCCACAGTTCTTAATAGGTACAAAAGCAAGATGTGGATATCTATCCAATATATTTCCTCCATAATTAGCATTAGAATAGGCTATAAGATCCATATTGACCCCCTTTATAAATGCCACAGGAGAGGGCTTGATGTATCTCAAGATCATCATGCATGCATCATAGTGTATGGTTAGGACAATCCATGAATTGACTAAGCTTGCCAATTACAAATGAGATGTTTAGCCCAAGTATGGTCTAATAAAGTAGCTTCCAGACCAACCGCATGTAGCGGTTTGTATCTGTGATCTCACTAGGTTCATTGATGTATGCTTTGGGACCCATTAGAATCTGAGCTTGGCTTGGATCCCAATATTCCTGTTTCATGTAGTAAGGCAGTAATATACTTTCTTTGGGATGAAAAACGATGATATTTGGAACAAACAACCTTAATACCAAAGAGATATTGTAATGATCCAAGATCTTTGATTATGAATTACTATGCTAGATGTGTTTTCACTTCCACTATACCTTCCGAGTCATCATTGGTGAGGATGATGCCATCTACATATATCAACATGATACAATGCCTTTCTTGTCTTCTACACTAGCAAGGAATGGTCTGATGAAGATCGAGAAAGCACCAGGTTTTCAAGCACTTGTGACAGCTTCTGGAACCAGACTCAAGGACACTATTCAAGGTCATAAATAGCCTTCTTCAACAAACATACCTGCGGATGCTCCCCTATAAGGCTCAAAACCATGATGTTGTTGCATATAGATGACCTCTTGCAGCTAAACAGTAGACATATTTTATTTACGTCAATTTAATGAAGGAGCCAATCAAGTTGTGCAGCTAGTGACAAAAGAAACCGTAATGTAGAAAGGCAGGCTAATGAGGAGAAAGTGTCGAATAAAGAGATCATGTATGTTTGTAAATCCTTTGGCTACCACACTAGCTTTGAATATAGCAATCGAACCATCTGAGTTATATTTCACACTAAAAATCCATCGGGATCCAACAATTTTGTCATATGCAGGCGGATCTACGAGCTGTCATGTTCCTCGAGATATTAGTGCAGACATTTCCTCCTTCATGGCAAGGTACCATTTTGGATCATGTAGTGCCTCAACATGACTGTTGGAGATCTCTGCTACAGATAATGCTTCTGCAAATTGCTTGGAGATTGATCCAAGACAAAGAAGGAAATTGTCGTAGAAATAGAATGCACGACACCCTGCCTTTTACCCCTTCTGAGGGTGATGGGAACATCCTCTTAATCATTGTTGGTCAAGGCGTTCATTCATGTAAAAGCCTCACCTAAGGTAGTAGGAACATATATTGAAGCCATCTCTAGGCGATGTAGTGGTAGCTGACAATCCAGGACCGGTGTAGGAACATACAGGGACCGATATAGAGTCTCTAAAGGAGAATCTACTTCAGTAGATGTAGTGGTAGCTGGCAATCCAGGGACCGGTGTAGGAGCATGTATTGAAGCCATCTCTAAAGTAGTTGAAGGTAAATATATATGGGTACCGATACTGGCAAATAAGAGAATAGATTCAAAGAATGTAACATCCACACTAATATAATACCTTTCTTTACCTTGGATCATATCATCAACATCCTTTCTGATTTCTGATATATCTCAAAAATACACATTTAATGATTTTAGCTCCCAGCTTGTCCCTCCCTGGGCCAAGAAGTCGGACAAAGGGAACACAACTACATACCTTTGGTGATATGAAGAATACAACTTTCCCTGGATAGAGAACCTCAATGGGTACACGTTCATCAATAGTAATTGAAGGCATGCGATTAATCAAAAAGACAATACTATTACATCTCCCCACTATGAGCTCAGAACATGATAATTGTGGAAAGATGAGAAGAGAAATGTTGTATTCCTCGTAGCCCTAGAGCCCTCTTATACAAGAGAAAGGCTCTAAGGGAAAATTACATAAAGTAGACTGGAGAAATACAAAATATAAATAAAGACAAAGAGATATAAGTATCTCAACACTCCCCCTCACGCTGGAGCATATATGTCTATCATGCTCATCTTGGAATGACAACGGTGAAAAGGACCCCTCGCAAGAGCTTTGGTAACCATGTCTGCATTCTGATCGCCTGAAGCAACATGAGAAGGGGAAATAAACCCCTTTTGGATTAAATCACGTGTGTAATGAAAATCTACTTCAATGTGCTTTGTTCTCTCATGAAAGGATGGATTATTAGCTATGAACAGAGCTGCTTGATTATGACATTTGAGGTGCATAGGGAGAGGCACCTCAATAGGTAGGTCAGTCAGGACAGACTTGGCCCACATCATTTCTGTGCTGCCTTGGGCCATGGCCCTATATTCTGATTCAGCACTGGATTGAGCAACAACAGTCTGTTTCTTACTCTTCCATGAAACCAGTGAGCTACCAACAAACACAGTGGAACCTGAAGTGGACTTCCTATCCTTGGGTCAACCAACATAATCCGCATCAGCACATCCGGTAACTGTAAGAGAAGTATGTCTTGAATAACAGGTCTGTACCTGGAGAAGACTTCAAGTATCTCAAGATCATGCAAACTGCATCCATGTGAGCCCGTCTGGGTTGCTCCATACACTGGCTGACTTTGCTCACAACAAATGATATATCAGGCCTGGTAATAGCGATATATAACAACTTCCCTGATAGCTCTCTGTACCGTCTATTGTCCACCTCCTCATAATCATCATAGAGCCTAACATTGAGATGCATTGGAGTAGTGGCAGGTTGCACCCTGTCATGCTTGTCTCAGATATAAGATCAATAACATACTTCTTTTGCGTCATAAGCATACCCTGCTGATTTCGTGCAAACTCCAAGCCAAGGAAGTAACGTAGCTTGCCAAGGTTCTTGGTCACAAACTGCCGCCCAATGAAATCCTTAGCTGCTTGAATGCCCTGTTCATGGCTGCCAGTAATAATGATGTCCTCAACATATACCAGAACAACAACGGTACCTCTCTGAGTTCTCTTAACAAAAAAGAGAATGATCTGCAGTAGATCTGATAAGCCCCTTCTGTTCAATCAACTCTGAGAGCTTCTGAAACCAAGCTCTCGGACTCTACTTAAGGACATATATGGCCTTGTGAAGCCAGCACACCATACTAGACTCCTCAGCAGCAAATCTTGGTGGCTGCTGCATGTAGACTTCCTCCTGCAGATCTCCATACAAAAATGCATTCTTGACATCTGATTGGAAAAGCGGCCAATCACGCACCACAACAATAAGAATCCTCAGCGTAAAGTGGCACGCAACGGGAGAAAAGGTATCTTGGTAATCCACCCCATAGGTTTGGGTGAACCCCCGAGCAACTAATCTGGCCTTTTATCTGTCCACATTACCATCAGCTCGGTATTTCACAGTAAACACTCACTTGCTGCCAACAACATATGCACCTGAAGGAGCATATACAACACTCCACGTACCACGAGACCATAAAGCTGCCATTTCCTCCATCGCTAGACACCATGAACTACTCTGCAACGCCTCCCGATAGGACTGTGGTATCTCTACGGTGGACAACCCCACAACAAACCTCTGAAAATCTTCAGAGAGTCGCGCCAGAGAAACATAAGATGCAAGAGGATGCACAGTACAAGCATACCTCTGCTTCCGAAGAGCAATCGACATATCTAGGTCCACAACATCCTCAAAAGGAGCATCCTCCACAACATCCCGCACCTCAAGCTGCACAAGCAAATTAAGCAGTGCCATCAGAAGAACTCAAATGCTCACAACATACCTTGGACATGCTGAAGGAAGGAGTACGCACATGAGCACGAGGCTGTCGCTGGTAAACCTGCGAAAAGAAAGTAGACGTGGCAGGAGTAGGTGATGGAGGATGTGAGAACCCCCGAGGATCCGGGTACCCGCTAACACTACAATTCGTAATATTCCATTTATGACATCGCATTAAAAACATAAATTTATGGAGAATTTTTTTTCGCGCTGAAGCTACATATGACATTCATAACCACAAGTTAAAAGAGATAAATGCCACCAAATTATTATTTCATTAATTTCCATATGATTTTACAACATGTACAATGTCTGTCAGTACATACAACATCCCAAAAATTTGACTGAAGAGAAGAAGCATTTTACAGTATCAATTGAACTAAAAACTGTAACAAAAACCACATACCGTCTGGTATAGACCTTGTCTCCTGGAACCATGTATAGCAACTAAACAACAGACTCCTTTCTTGCCATGCGTGCAAGGAAGAAAAGGAGTCACAATTGTGAATACAAATCCGTAGTTTTTAAAAATAAATGACAAGTAATTTATTATGTGCAAAAGAGAGCAAGTAGAAAGGTGGAACAAGTATAATTTATATCTACTTGCATAAGTAAAAGGATTTTCCAGTTGTTTGAAGCATTTCTCATGATCGGCCATTAACCCAATATTTCCCACATAAGCATATTTATATTGTAACTAATTGATCATAAGTAAGTATATTTAATTCTCATATTACTTAGATCATATTTGTGGATTTTGATGATGGGAAAGATGAGATAAAAGATATAATGATTTATTAAATTCTTAAGTCTAGTGGATAGTCTGTGGTCTTGGTTCGTGTGAAACCTCGCACTATGACTCTAAGACTTGAGGAAAGTCTTAGGGTTGGGGTGCCTCCGTAGGCATGCGGTGTAGTATAATGCATCCTAACTAAGTTCCCAACACATCCACTATCTTATTAAGATTTCGAATTCAGATTATAGTCACTTCCATTTACTCAACTTAAACTGTGATCTTTATAGGGATTTCGAAACAGATTATAGTCACTCCCAATCATCTAAATTTTCAATTGTAGTTTCTTCAAACCTTTACAGTAACTCTCTCAGATGTAACTCTCAATGATGTAGATATAGATGTAGATATGGATGATCTGGATGTAGAATCGGCAAGTCTGTTGGCGAAAGAAAACTCAAGCGGTGAAGAAGCCTACAAATGGCTCTTCCGTCTCGCCCTCTAGTTGGAAGGACGGTCCAATAGAGGGATAGGTCTACTCCCCAACTACGCCACTGAGACGGGTGAGAGAGACTTCTCGGAAAAGTCACTCTAGAAAAACAGCCCGACCGGCAACGGGCAATCGAGCTCTTATGTAACACTGAAAACCAAGGATCTCCCGCCTGGGTATCCTAAAACAGAGGGTCAACGGAATGGTCTAAAGTCGGAATCCCAACGAGACGTAAAAACACTGCGAGCTCGCGTAAAAACCGTGAAGGGACTGGGATCCTAGACCCGCGCACTTGGCGGCCGCTGCCCGGACTGGGCTTCCTTTCCTCCACCCAGTTGAGGGTCACCGCGGCCTCGCACGGTCAGGTATAAAAGTCACCATGACCGGCATTCTGGATTATATGTCATTATTGATTCATCATCATATGAATGTGTATGATTCCATCTTCCTTTCTCTTTTCCTTATGATTGACTGTATTGATCTATGTCTTTTATTCGTAACCTTTTTAACAGTGATCTATACTAGTAGATGATAGTTCAAGGATCAATTGTCTGAATAAGGTCATGATTTCAAAATCTTATTTTTGTCAAGGCAAGATCTTTGATTCAAGACTTGAAGGTTTAGCAATGCTATGTTCAAAAGATTTGCACAATTCGGTTTTACAAACCTTGATGTACAATTCATAAGAAGGAAATTGGTGTTGCTAGGTAGATTTATGTTTAAGAGCAAAATTCTGAGATGGTTGAATACTGGAGCTTCCCAGATACTAATACAAGTCTTATGGATGTGATATTACTTGTGAGTGCTGCTCAAATGTAAACAACCCATATTCGTACTCTTGACAATACAACTTTTAAAAACCAACATTTACTAATAGTATAAATCCCAGATGAATTCGAATAAATTGTTATGGAAAGTCTTATTTTCATATGAAAAGATTCTCTTGTATATACTCCAAGGATGAAACTAAGGTGTTACAACAATCACAAGCCAATGATCGAAGTTGTGGTATTGATTAGGAACCTGAACTTGTTGTTTATGCTAATCAATGATAAGGTGGTGAATGAAATTCTGCTTTATAATAAGTATTTATGTGAAAGATGTTTAACTTTCAAGTAATTTTCCATCATGCTAAAATAATATCATGAGGATTTGAGGAAATTCTTAAAAGATAAACTCATGGAAAAAGAGCAGAACTTTATTTAAATTTTAAGCACTGTTATAAGATATAATTGAAAGTGTAACAGATAATGCTACTAACTACTAATTTATATCATAATCTAAAAAAAACTACACTCAGGAATTCATGAAGATTAGTATGTTAATACTGTTATATATTAACAAAGGCACAGAATTGGTAAGTCTTTACTCAGCAAGATAACATTGCATTTCTTAACACATAAGCTCTAAAGGATTTACAACTGGAGATCTATGGTCAAAAATAAATAAAATAAGTGCTTAATACAAGTCATTTCTCTCCCCTGCATATCCAAGATTCTCTATATATTGTCTTATTGGATTATGATTATTTTCAACTTTTGTATCAAAGATGTTAAGCAGTTTTTTTTTACTCGATAATAGATATAGGTGGTGAAATCCATATGAGCATGATTTCTGGAAAGCTTGAATTGATAATATACTAGGGATGCCATCTGTTAAATGAAAATCACAATAATGAGCAGAGTTTCTGGAAATGCATGAATTTATACTATAGTCAGAATGTCATCTTGAATAATGATCCAATTTTATGAACAAAATTTCTGGAGATGCATGGTTCATAATATATTCAGGATGGCATATTTAATTGAAGATTAAGATCATGTACAACAGCAAAAAGGAACATAGGATTGTACAAAAGTTCTAGTATAATATGCATGCAAGGCAGCAATAGAGTTGGTGGAGGATTGTACATTTATTTTAGATCTTCAAAATGAAGATCACAAGCATGCAGACTGGAATTCAGAGATCAAAAACAGAAGCTCCAAGCCATTCATGAAGAAAATAGATGAGAATTTTATGAGGAGAATGAAAGAAATGAAAGGGAATCATCAGCTTTTGATTGAAATTTGGGGGAGAATTGTGCTTCTCACGTTGAATCACTAGGAGAAAACATGGAAATAAAGGTTGAAAAGAAAAAAATAGGAAGAGAAGAAGGCTTCGTTGGAATAAATGGAAAGAAAGAAGGGGGAAAAGGGAGGTACCATTCTCCAATTGTAAGAGGACCTCCTTGCATGCAGCAGTATAAATAGGCTGCTGTAGCAGCTCTTCAATGGCGGTTGCAGAGGAGCAGTAATAGCTCCAACGATTGCTTGAGGCTCCAGGTCTTCAGGAAAATGGCAGTGGGGAAGAAAAGGAAGAGAAGGCTTACGGTTGGAAATCTTGGACTTCAGGGAAAAGATCTTCTTGGCTCTATATATATAAGAGAAGAGGGCTAAAAGGATGACACATAGAAATGTTTTTGTCGCCATTTGGAGGCAAAAAGGAGCTCCACGTAGGGAGAAACTTGGTCTGAGTAGTACAGTTCGCTTGTACTGTTTAGTGGATTTTTTTATTTTTTTTTACAACCTCTTTCTTTTATTTGGAAACCAAAGTCCTCCGAACTTGCGCCTCGATTCTCCGATTTTTACGAATAAGGGCTTGTTTTGACCGTCTCAGAACCACGATCAATATGAGTATAATATTGCTATACTTTCGGTTGGGTTTTGAATACTCGAAATTTTCGGATACGGTTTTTATTTAAGATTAAATTTTGTGATTTAAAAATATCAAACGACCTCCGATTGACGAACGGTCGATTCCGTTAGTCTTCTATCGTCGAATCGGATCTAATGACGGTCTTGGTTCGTTTCACGATTTTCGAATTTGCATTGCGGCTTTTTCACGGCGCGTATTACGATGCGACCGATTTTTGGTCGATTTCAACCGAACGACTTTTGATTCATGATCAATTGGTTGATTCAGGTTATCTAATATTGTCAGATAACTTTATTGGGTTAAACGGACCCTAATCGGGTCGGGTTCGGGTTTGATTGGAAATCGGATGTTACAATTATAAAAACCTCAAAGGAAGTCTCGTCCTCGAGACTCGAGTCAAGGTCCTTATGTGTCTTGTGTTTTATTTGGCCATAAAAACCTCAAAGGGTTTTGAACCCATAAAAACCTCAAAAAGAAAATAAGGTATATATTTTATCATATATCTAATTACAAAAGCTTGTTTCGATTATTACCTCAGAAAAGCTGCGGGTATCGTGCCCGCATGTCAGCTTCGGTTTCCCATGTCGCTTCTTCAACGCCGTATCGGTGCCACAACACGTTGACCAATGGAATCTCTTTGCTGCGAAGCTTCTTCACAACACGGTCAAGTATCTGGACTGGCTTCTCCTCGTATGTCAAATCAGGCTCGACGTCTAGATTCTCATAACTGATGACGTGCCGAGGATCGTGCACATATTTCCTCAGGTTAGATATGTAGAAAACGTCGTGAATACCAGAAAGATGTGGAGGAAGAGCTACTTGGTATGCCACCTTTCCCACACGAGCTAGAATCTCGAAAGGCTCAACGTATCGCGGTGCTAGTTTGCCACGAACACCGAATCTCTGTATTCCCTTTATGGGAGATACACGGAGAAATACCCAATCTCCCACTTGTAATTTACATGAATGTCATTATATGAAATTTATGTTGAATATGTTTAATTTATAATTGAAAGGATGAAGAGAAAATAATTGGATTACCTAGAACTCCAAATCTCTTCTCCGACAGTCTGCATAGCTCTTCTGGCGGCTTTGTGCCGTCAGAAGCCTTCGTCTCATAAGATCAACAGCTCTCGCAGTCTCCTCCAGGAGATCCACGGAGTAAAGAGCATGATCACCTACCTCACACCAACTGATAGGAGTGAGACATCTCCACCCGTATAGGGCTTCGAATGGTGCCATGCTAATACTGAAATGATAGTTGTTGTACGTGAATTCTACTAATTGCATATGGTCCTTCCAGGACCACTTTCACTCCAAAGTGCATGTGCGGAGCAAATCCTCTTGTGTCTGAATGGTACGCTCACTCTGCCCGTCGGTCTGCGGATGATATGCAGAACTTATTTTCAGCTCTGCCTGTAGTGCAGACATGAACTGATGCTAATAATGCAATGTAAATTTTGAATCTCTATCAGACACCACCTCTCGTGGTATACCATGAAGTCTAATGATATTCTGCACATAGAGCTTGGCCAATCTGGATGGAGTGTAAGTTGTGTTGACAGGTATGAAATGGGCTGACTTGGTCAACCTATCAACAATGACCCAAATGGAATCATGGTCACCCGGTGTCTTCGGCAATCCCGTGACAAAAACCATAGAAATGCACTCCCACTTCCACTCGGGAATGGGGAGAGACTGCAGTAATCCTGGTGGTCTCCTGTGCTCAGCCTTGACCATCTGACAGGTCATGCATCTGCTGACATGCTGCGCTATATCGCGCTTCATTCCATCCCACCAGAAATGTCGACGCACATCACGATACATCTTTGTACTACCTGGATGGATAGATAACCGTGAACTGTGTGCCTCATCCAGAATGTCTCTGCGAAGCTGTTCGTCATTGGGTACAACGACTCGTCCTGCCTTCCATAAAATAGACTCCATCACAATAAAGTCATCAACTTCATCTTTGACGGTGCGCATGTATCTATCTTGGATCCAAGGATCTGTCTTCTGGCCTTCGACGATACAATCTCAAAGATTGCTGATCGTGGAGGTATGGTGGTAGAAATGGGTGCGCTCTCCTGAGGATGCCAATCGCTCAAAGCTGCAAGCGTACCCCACGTGTATAGCCAGTTCGTTGTACCCTCTGCATGCGCTCTCCTGCTAAGTGCATCAGCCACCACATTTCCCTTACCGGGATGGTAAGAGATCGTGCAATCATAATCCTTCAACAGCTCGATCCATCTGTGTTGCCTCATGTTCAGCTCGTTTTGATCAAAGATGTACTTCAGACTCTTGTGGTCTATAAAGATCTCGAAATTCACCCCATATAGGTAGTGACGCCAGATCTTCAAGGCGAAGACAATTACCGCCAACTCCAAGTCATGTATGGGGTAGTTCCGCTCGTGCGGTCTTAACTGTCGTGATGCGTAAGCAATCACCTGTCCTCTCTGCATCAACACTGCTCCTAAACCTTTTCCAGATGCATCTGTGTAGACTGCATAGTCCTGAGTGCCTGAAGGAAGAGCAAGAATAGGCGTTGTAGTCAACCTCTCCTTCAATGTCTGGAAGGCCAGCTCACATGAATCGTCCCAAATGAATGGAACTCCCTTCTGCGTCAACCGTGTCAGAGGGCGAACAATGCGTGAAAATACGTTGACAAAGCGTCTGTAATAGCCCGCTAGCCCGATCTTGGGCTGTTCCCACGACATGACTGCCTCAATCTTCGCAGGATCAATTGCGATGCCTGCTCCAGAAATAACATGCCCTAAAAATGAGACCTGGGATAAACAGAACTCACACTTGCTCAACTTGGCATATAGCTTGTGCTCCCGCAGTGTATCCAAAACAATCCATAGATCGTTCGCATGATCTCATTCATTCCGTGAGTATATGAGCACATCATCAATGAACACCACTACAAACTTGTCCAAGTATGGACGGAAAATCCGGTTCATCATATCCATGAAAGCCGCAGGTGCATTGGTGAGCTCAAACGGCATCACCACAAACTCATAGTGTCCATAGCGTGTCCTGAATGCGGTTTTCGAAATATCAGCCTCTCTAATCCTCAGCTGATGGTAACCTGAGCGAAGATCGATCTTCGAGAAAACCGAAGATCCATGGAGCTGGTCAAACAAATCACGATGCGTGGCAAAGGATAACGGTTTTTCACCGTTCTCTTGTTCAGCTGCTGATAATCGATGCACAGTCTCATGGATCCATCCTTCTTCTTGACAAATAGAACCGGAGCACCCCAAGGTGAAGTGCTTGGTCTCACGAATCCTAAGTCAAGTAACTCCTGCAACTGCACCTTCAGCTCCCTCAACTCGGTTGGTGCCATGCGATATGGTGCCATAGAGATCGGCTGTGTATCTGGCAGCAATGTGATCTCGAACTCGATCTCTCTCTCTCAGGAGGTAATCCTGGTAGCTCATCAGGGAATACATCTGGGTATTCTGATACTAATCGGATGTCCTGTGTTATCGGCTCCTGATCAGATACCTCCCGAACAAATGCAAGATATGAATTACAACCCTGATCAACAAGTCATTGGACTCGCAACACTGAAATGTATTCCATGGTGGAGTCTTGCAAAGTACCCTCAAAAGTGAACTCGGGTAGATCGGGAATCCTGAAGACAATTGTCTTCCTAAAGCAATCCACAAGGGCATGATGAGCGGATAACCAATCCAAGCCCAAAATCAAGTCGAACTCATCAAGCTGTAGAAATAGATAATCTGCGATCATCTCATGACCTCCAATCAGTACGGGCAAGTACCTGACTATCAGGGAAATGACAAATAACTGGCCACCTGGTCCTTGAATGTGATATGGAGAAGGGAGAGTCTCTGCGACTCTACCTAAAGAAGCAAGTAGCCTCGAAGCAAGGAAAATATGTCGCACCGGAATCAAATGAAACATGGAAAGGTCGATAAGAGTAGTCAGTATGTGTGCTACTTCGTTAGTCATCTCCTGGTCTGGTCGGGATGACATGGCTCTGCATAAGAACCATTTGTAGTCATAAAAATTTATTGTTCGCAAATATTATGATATATGCTTTTTCTCTTCTTGGGATATAATATGAAAATTACTGAAATCGGTGACATCTGTGGTAATTAAATATGAATGTCATATTTCCCTTCTCGAATTCACGACAAGTCGGAAGACTGTCGTTATTCGAGAACTTAATGCGAATGAATTGAAAATACTGCGAGTGTGCGTATCGGGGTACCACTGCTCTGATACCAAAAATGTGAGAACCCCCGAGGATCCGGCTACCCGTTAACACTACAATTCGCAATATTCCATTTATGACATCGCATTAAAAACATAAATTTATGGGGAAATTTTTTTCGCGCTGAAGCTACATATGACATTTATAACCACAAGTTAAAAGAGATAAATGCCACCAAATTATTATTTCATTAATTTCCATATGATTTTACAGCATGTACAATGTCTGTCAGTACATACAACATCCCTAAAATTTGACTGAAGAGAAGAAGCATTTTACAGTATCAATTGAACTAAAAACTGTAACAAAAATCACATACCGTCTGGTATAGACCTTGTCTCCTGGAACCATGTATAGCTACTAAACAACAGACTCCTTTCCTGCCATGCGTGCAAGGAAGAAAAGGAGTCACAATTGTGAAAATCCGTAGTTTTTAAAAATAAATGACAAGTAATTTATTATGTGCAAAAGAAAGCAAGTAGAAAGGTGGAACAAGTATAATTTATATCTACTTGCATAAGTAAAAGGGTTTCCAGTTGTTTGAAGCATTTCTCATGATCGGCCATTAACCCAATATTTCCCACATAAGCATATTTATATTGTAACTAATTGATCATAAGTATATTTAATTCTCATATTACTTAAATCATATTTGTGGATTTTGATGATGGGAAAGATGAGATAAAAGATATAATGATTTATTAAATTCTTAAGTCTAGTGGATAGTCTGTGGTCTTGGTTCGTGTGAAACCTCGCACTATGACTCTAAGACTTGAGGAAAGTCTTAGGGTTGGGGTGCCTCCGTAGGCATGCGGTGTAGTATAATGCATCCTAACTAAGTTCCCAACACGTCCACTAGCTTATTAAGATTTTGAATTCAGATTATACTCACTTCCATTTACTCAACTTAAACTGAGATCTTTATAGGGATTTCGAAACAGATTATAGTCACTCCCAATCATCTAAATTTTCAATTGTAGTTTCTCCAAACCTTTACAGTAACTCTCTCAGATGTAACTCTCAATGATGTAGATATAGATGTAGATATGGATGATCTGGATGTAAAATCGCCAAGTCTGTTGGCGAAAGAAAACTCAAGCGGTGAAGAAGCCTACAAATGGCTCTTCCGTCTCGCCCTCTAGTTGGAAGGACGGTCCAATAGAGGGATAGGTCTACTCCCCAACTACGCCACTGAGACAGGTGAGAGAGGCTTCCCGGAAAAGTCACTCTAGAAAAACAGCCCGACCGGTAACGGGCAACCGAGCTCGTACGTAAAACTGTAAACCAAGGATCCCACGCCTGGGTATCCTAAAACAGAGGGTCAGCGGAATGGTCTAAAGTCGGAATCCCAACGAGACGTAAAAACACTGCGAGCTCGCGTAAAAACCGTGAAGGGACTGGGATCCTAGACCCGCGCACTTGGCGGCCGCTGCCCGGACTGGGCTTCCTTTCCTCCGCCCAGTTGAGGGTCACCGCGCCCTCGCACGGTCAGGTATAAAAGTCACCATGAACGGCATTCTGGATTATATGTCATTATTGATTCATCATCATATGAATGTGTATGATTTCATCTTCCATTCTCTTTTCCTTATGGTTGACTGTAATGATCTATGTCTTTTATTCGTAACCTTTTCAACAGTGATCTATACTAGTAGATGATAGTTCAAGGATCAATTGTCTGAATAAGGTCATGATTTCAAAATCTTATTTTTGTCAAGGCAAGATCTTTGATTCAAGACTTGAAGGTTTAGCAATGCTATGTTCAAAAGATTTGCACAATTCGGTTTTACAAACCTTGATGTACAATTCATAAGAAGGAAATTGGTGTTGCTAGGTAGATTTATGTTTAAGAGCAAAATTCTGAGATGGTTGAATACTGGAGCTTCCCAGATACTAATACAAGTCTTATGGATGTGATATTACTTGTGAGTGCCGCTCAAATGTAAACAACCCATATTCGTACTCTTGACAATACAACTTTTAAAAACCAACATTTACAAATAGTTTAAATCCCAGATGAATTCGAATAAATTGTTATGAAAAGTCTTATTTTCATATGAAAAGATTCTCTTGTATATACTCCAAGGATGAAACTAAGGTGTTACAACAATCACAAGCCAATGATCGAAGTTGTTGTATTGATTAGGAACCTGAACTTGTTGTTTATGCTAATCAATGATAAGGTGGTGAATGAAATTCTGCTTTATAATAAGTATTTATGTGAAAGATGTTTAACTTTCAAGTAATTTTCCATCATGCTAAAATAATATCATGAGGATTTGACGAAATTCTTAAAGGATAAACTCATGGAAAAAGAGCAGAACTTTATTTAAATTTTAAGGATTGTTATAAGAGATATAATTGAAAGTGTAACAGATAATGCTACTAACTACTAAATTATATCATAATCTAAAAAAAACTACACTCAGGAATTCATGAAGATTAGTATGTTAATTCTGTTATATATTAACAAAGGCACAGAATTGGTAAGTCTTTACTCATCAAGATAACATTGCATTTCTTAACACATAAACTCTAAAGGATTTACAACTGGAGATCTATGGTCAAAAATAAATAAAATAAGTGTTTAATACAAGTCATTTCTCTCCCCTGCATATCCAAGATTCTCTATATATTGTCTTATTAGATAATGATTATTTTCAACTTTTGCATCAAAGATGTTAAGCAGTTTTTTTTACTCGATAATAGATATAGGTGGTGAAATCCATATGAGCATGATTTCTGGAAAGCTTGAATTGATAATATACTAGGGATGCCATCTATTAAATGAAAATCACAATAATGAGCAGAGTTTCTGGAATTGCATGAATTTATACTATAGTCAGAATGTCATCTTGAATAATGATCCAATTTTATGAACAAAATTTCTGGAGATGCATGGTTCATAATATATTCAGGATGGCATATTTAATTGAAGATTAAGATCATGTACAGCAAGGAACATAGGATTGTACAAAAGTTCTAGTATAATATGCATGCAAGGCAGCAATAGAGTTGGTGGAGGATTGTACATTTATTTTAGATCTTCAAAATGAAGATCACAAGCATGCAGACTGGAATTCAGAGATCAAAAACAGCAGCTCCAAGCCATTCATGAAGAAAATAGATGAGAATTTTATGAGGAGAATGAAAGAAATGAAAGGGAATCATCAGCTTTTGATTGAAATTTGGGGGAGAACTGTGCTTCTCACGTTGAATCACTAGGAGAAAACATGGAAATAAAGGTTGAAAAGAAAAAAAATAGGAAGAGAAGAAGGCTTCGTTGGAATAAATGGAAAGAAAGAAGGGGGAAAAGGGAGGTACCATTCTCCAATTATAAGAGGACCTCCTTGCATGCAGCAGTATAAATAGGCTGCTGTAGCAACTCTTCAATGGCGGTTGCAGAGGAGCAGTAATAGCTCCAGCGATTGCTTGAGGCTCCAGTCTTCAGGAAAATGGCAGTGGGGAAGAAAAGGAAGAGAAGGCCTACGGTTGGAAATCTTGGACTTGAGGGAAAAGATCTTCTTGGCTTTATATATATAAGCGAAGAGGGCTAAAAGGATGACACATAGAAATGTTTTTGTTGCCATTTGGAGGCAAAAAGGAGCTCCACGTAGGGAGAAACTTGGTCTGAGTAGTACAGTTCGCTTGTACTGTTTAATGGATTTTTTTTGATTTTTTTACAACCTCTTTCTTCTATTTGGAAACCAAAGTCCTCCGAACTTACGCCTCGATTCTCCGATTTTTACGAATAAGGGCTTGTTTTGACAGTCTCAGAACCACGATCAATATGAGTATAATATTGCTATATTTTTGGTTGGGTTTTGAATACTTGAAATTTTCGGATATGATTTTTATTTAATATCAAACGACCTCCGATTGACGAACGTTCGATTCCGTTAGTCTTCTATCGTCGAATCGGATCTAATGACGGTCTCGGTTCGTTTCGCGGTTTTCGAATTTGCATTGCGGCTTTTCACGGCGCGCATTACGATGCGACCGATTTTTGGTCGATTTCAACCGAACGACTTTTGATTCATGATCAATTGGTTGATTTAGGTTATCTAATATTGTCAGATAACTTTATTGGGTTAAACGGACCCTAATCGGGTCGGGTTCGGGTTTGATTGGAAATCGGATGTTACAGAGGAGGTGGTGGTGGTGTTGGTGGAGATGGCAGAGACGAAATCGGAGGTAGATGCGTATAGACCTCTTCTCCATTCTCTGAAGGAATAAGCTTGTCACCTTGAGGAAAGAAATACATAATGGACTCAAAGAAGGTGACATCTGCACTAACATAGTACCTTCGTCGAACAGGATCGAAGCAACGATATCCCTTTTGGGTCTTGGAGTACCCAACAAACACACACTTGACAACTCTAGGAGAGAGCTTGTCAAGAACAGGAGAAATATGATGAACAAAAGCCACTGATCCGAAAACACGAGGCGTAAGTGAGAAAAGATCCGTCTCGGGAAACACAATCAAGAACGAAATCTTTTCCTCCAGAATTGACGAGGGCATACGATTTACCAGGTAACAAGCAGTTAGAGTCGCGTCCCCCCAAACCGTCAGGGTCAGGTGCCCCATCACAGTTAAGACTCCACACCGTCGCCTTCACCTCCTCCCTTGTGATCGGAATGATCAAGCTGTCAGAATGAGCATCGGATAATCTCAGCGCCCCAAGATCACTCCACTTTCACGGCCTAGACGCGTCCCTCCTAGAAAACTCAAGAAAGTGTTCAGCAATCGCATCCCCCATCTCCTTGTCCCATTCAAATCGAACGCCATTGACCACCATTGATCTGAAAGAATTAATCCGACACCTTCCGCTAGCAACACAGTGGAAGAATGCCGTATTAGCATCACCCTCCTGAAGCCAAGATATTCTTGACAGCTGCCTCCATTCGGTGATTTGCTTCTTGTCCTCCATCACCACTCCCAGCGCCAGATCCCTCCTCTTCAACTCCTCCGCAGTCAGCTGTCTATCATCCTCCAAACAATCAAGAGTACGAATCTCAAGCTCGGTACCCACTCTCCTGGTCCTCCCAACAGCCCTAACCTCCCTATTATACTGACAGAGCCGCTGACGAAGCCCTGTGAGCTTATCTGAAAATCTCCTTGCCGTAGAGCCAATCACCAGCATTGTAGTCCAGAAAGAGTTAACCAGAGATCTGAAGGAATCTTCAAGCAGCCAGGCCCACTCAAACCAGAAAAAAAACCCTTGGGAGGATCGAAGAACCTGAATCCCAAACCAAGGGAGTGTGATTAGAGCGCGACCTGGGCCTAGAAGAAACAAACGAACAGGGGAAAATGGCCATCATGTCAGAAGAAGTGAAAAATCGATCAATTCTAAAACGGGACCCAGAACTCCTCCAAGTAAACTTCGTGTCTGAAGCATCAAGCACCTCCAGCTGCAACTCATCCATTAACTCAGCAAACTTATCAGAACCAGGATCCTGTCCACCCTGCAAGCGCGGGCGATCCGATGAAAGCAGTGTCACATTGAAATCCCCTCTAAGGAGCCAGGCATATTCAGGGAAAGCCTCACGAGCAGCCCGGATATCCGCCCATAACTCCTCACGTGACATCTGCTGGCAAGGCCCGTAGACACACCTTAAAGCAAAGAAAGACCGCGTGGAAGCACATTCAAGCAGAACCGTGATCGTGTGCGACCCTCTCACCTCCGCCCTACAAGTAAAGGCTGCTTCCTTCCAAGCAATGATGAGCCCCCCAAACTGTGACGCCCGCTCCCGCGGATCTGGGATACCCGTTTACACATCATTCGTAATATCATATTCGCTAAAGATCACATTAGAGTACTTGAAATTAAGGGAAAAAATTTCGCATTTATGAATGACATTCACAAATTAACCAATAAACCACAGAACTACAATATGTCATAATTATATTGCATAAATTTCCATAGCAATTAACATGTAACAACAGAAATTTCATTATGTGCATACATCCCAATTGTATCAGAAGAAAAATAAAAGCATATATAATACCTTGAACAAAATTATAGCATGCTTACCTGACAATAGTAACTGTGGAAGCTGAGATTCAATTCTCCTAATACTATTGTGCAGGTATTTTGCCTGTAATCCATGCAATAGGGAGAAAAGAACATCAACAAATGTTGAGTAAATTTTATTAATTAGAAGTAACATGAAATTTTAGTGGCTTCAAAGAAAGCAAATAAATTGGGCTTGACAATTAAAATTTATAACTACTTGCAATGAAACAGGTTTTCAAATTTGTTTGGTATGTAAAACCTCATTCTACTCATCATACATTAATTACCCATATTAATCATTTTTATACAGTTATTATACGATCCATATTTAAGTCATTGTCTTTTTATTAATTATAAAATATGTATGATGGGTCTTGGGAATGTGAAAGATGAGTCTCTGATATAATCATTGTCTTTATTAAATGCTTATGATGAGTCAGGTGTTTTAATTCTTTTATTGTTGAATTTCTCAAGCTTAATGGACAGTTTGTGGTCTTGGTCTGGGTAAGACCTCACACTATAACTCTAAGGTAGTAAAAAAGCCTTAGGGTTGGGGTGCCTCCCTAGGCATGCGGTGGGGTAAAATGCATCCTAATTAAGTTCCCAACACGTCCACTACTATATACAAATGTGATAGCAGCTCGTGGTCTGATAAGGATGATTTTCATAATATGGTCTTTATTCTTCGTCGGAAACCAAGGTCATCTACAACCAACTCAACTGTAACCAAGCTCTCATGTAGCCAACTCAGTTGTAACCAATTTAACTGTAATCCATCTCAATTTTAGCCAGACTCATTTGTGACTCATTCCAAGCTCAATTGTGACTTCTCCAAATTCAATTGTAACTTATTCATATGCAGCCATTGAGGATTCAGATGTATATATGGATGATTCGGATGTAGCATCGACAGGTCTGCTGGCAAAAAGTAAACAAAACTCAAGCGGTGAGGTAGCCTATAAAAGGCTCTTCCGTCTCGCCCTCTAATTGGAAGTGCGGTCTAATAGAGGGAAAGGTCTACTCCAAAACTACATCCCAGAGACGGGTGAGAGAGGCTCTCCGGAAAAGTCACTCTAAAAGAAAAACTGACCCGACCGGTACGGGCAAACGAGCTCGAAAAACTAAAACAAAGGGCCCTCCTGCTTAGGTATCTTAAAGAACAAGGCTCAGCGGAACTGGTCTTTAAAATAAACCTGTGGATCACAGAGAGACGTAAAAACTGCGAGCGCTCGCGAAAAATCGAGAAAAAGACTGGGATCCTAGACCTGCGCACTAAGTGGCAGCTGCCCTAACTGGGCTTCCTATCTCCCGCCCAGCTGAGGGTCACCGCACCCTCGTACAGTCAGGTGTTAAGGTCACCATGACTGGCACTCTAAATTATCCGCCATCATTGAATCACTATTGTTGACTTGATTCTTCAATCTTTCTCGATCTCTATTGTGGTTGACTGTACAGATCTAGTTCTTTTAATCAATGATCTTATTGAAAGTGATCAATAGTCAGTAGAGTATACCTAAAGGATTATTTCATGAAGATAATCAGTTCCTGTGGTCACAGATTATCATTTTTATAATCATGATATTAGAAGCTACTCATTGGATCTGGATCTGAGTTCATTTTCATATAATTTTCTCAATTCTTTCATAATCTTGACATTTACTAAAATTTGTATTTCAAGAAGAAGATAAAAATATGATTCAGGTCATTACAATTTTCTATCCGTGTAGATAAAATTGGCGAGGAAATAGGAAAAAGGTGGTTCATTTACCGATGATATTGATATATATTCCTCTGCATATAGTCATAAATCTATAAAGGTGTCAAGTTATGTCAAGTTAAGTTTATGTGGTGCTAGGTAAAGTCAATCAGGTCAAGCCTATTATTGAAGAGTTGGCACCTTAAATCTTTCAATTCAAGCAATCAAACATATGCTGACAATATAGGGTAGCTTCGAGTTATAGCTGTAGCTAATATGAATTATGTACACAAAGTAAATTCTTGATTCATTGAAAGGCAACATATCTAACTTGGTAAGTCAAGATACAATTTACATCAACTTCACTCATGTTTATGGTATTATAATTGCCAGATGTAACTTCCTGACAACTACAACAATTGCCTTCCAACTGTTAATTGATAAGTAATTGTACCTAATTATTATGAATGTGATAATAAATAATCCGGACTTCAAAGACTATTCAAGTTTAATGCTACATTTAATGTCCTCTATACATATGCAAAGCATGGAAAAATAAGTTAACTCATTATAGTTATTTAAATATCACGTTTTAGGCAAAAATTGTAACTGGTAAATCGTATATAGTAGATTATCACCATTTTTATTATGTAGTAAAGAAAATGACACTTGAGCCGTGTGCAATAAGTTTATTAGAAGGCGTGCTTTTGTCCTTCTAATTACTATACAAGAAAACTCTTATGCTTTCATTCCTATCCCTTAAATCGAGAGATCCAAAATGCTATATCTTGTTGCTCTACAGGCTGAGTATGAATTCATTGTAAATATTTACATCTAATTTCTTCATTTCTCCTTCTAATCACCACACAATAAAACTCTGATGCTTTCATTTTCAAGTTCAACAAATTCAAGGTAGAGTTAAAACTGGTACCTGAAGAGTTGAAAGCCATACTATCCTTGAGATCCAATAAATATAGAAGAATCAAATGTCCTTGATTTTATATTCTTACACACATACTGTCCAACATTATAAATAAGAAGTTCAGAATCTAGTTTACATAAATCTCCCAACATCCTTTCTATCTTGCACTTCCATGTCACTACCTTCATGTCCTTTCCATCCTCAATCCATCTTATCTCCAATAAGTCCCCCCTACAAATCTCTTTATTTTTTTTATTTGCTTATTTATTTATCACAGCTATCAACATCCACCTGAAGCAGAACTCTACATCTGCCTTAAGTAGAACTCTATTTTCCTCTTTGTTTTCCTACTGGTGATCGAAAGGAGAGGTTATATTTTGCACAGAATTGTATATAAATGAGATGTTATAAGATGTGATATATGTACTAATGTAGTTTTTCAATTGTTTTCAATATGAATATAATATTATGTGGATGAGGCAGCTTTAGATAATTGTACAAGAACATAGATGGCAGCAAGAGGGGGATAGATTGTACCTAAATTTCTTTAAAACTTGAAGCTAAGTCTGCATGCAGTGCTTGAATTGTTGCTGGACAGCAGCAGGAAGGTCTCTATTTTGGAAGAAGAAGTGGTTAGAAAGACTCCTACAACTTTGGAAAGATGTTGCAGGAGAGGGGTTGTTCCCTGGAGCAGAAAAAAGAAGGATTTTAGAATGTAACTTTGGATCTCAAATTTTGAGAAATCAATTTGCTTAATTTTGTAGCATGCAGTAGCTCATTGAGCAGTTTCAAGAATAGCTCATGGAGAGGTGCAGCAAGCTCCAAGAGCAGCTCCATTTGGCTGCACAATGGGAGGGCTGTAGCAGCTCCAAAGGGCTCGTTTGGTAACCGGGTTACCCCCGGGTTATCCCAGGGTAACCCGGTTTACCCCCCTCTTTTGATGGGATGGAATTCTATCACAAATTATAGTGACATCACATTATATTCTTTATTCCAACCCTCTCCAACCCTCATAACCATCCCAAACAGCTACTATACCAATCAGGTAACCCCAACTCACTCCAACCCAGCAACCAAACGAGCCCCAACTGCTAGCACGTAACAACCATCAAGCTGCAGCAAGAGGGGAACTTCAGCAGCTGATTGGCTTTGGCAAGGTGCTCCAGCAACATGCAAAGGAATTGCAACACAACACCTCTTGCTGCAATGGTTGCAACAAATTCCAGCAGGCAGTGGCTTCTTCTCGATGGAGAAGAACGAAATTTTAGGAGGGAAAATGAGAAAGAAGAAAGGAATGAGGTGGTATTAATAAGGGAGAGAATGGGCTTTGTATTTGCCAAGTGGACGAAAATTTGAGGCCAAGTGGAGAGAAGGAACATGGCCAAGTGGAGAGAAACAGTTTGGTGTTCTAAAAATGAAATAAATATTTTTAATTATTTTTTTTCTTTTATTGGTCACTTTTTTAGATAACAAAGTCGACCGTCTTTGCACCTCGAATGTCGGATTTTGGTGCACAATAGCTTGTTTTGACCGTCTCTGAATGATGATCAAAATAAGTATAATATTCATACACTTTAGTGAATGATATGGGATAATCCTCAAGCGCATCACGGAAGCGTGAGCGTCGTATCGAATACGACGAAGAACGACTAGTCGGAGTAGTTGTTCTATGCAACGGAAATTAAAATTTTTTATGTGACGAAACCACATGATCCAAGAACACTTCTCGGATCGTTTCGTCTAAACCACAAACAAGTAAAAGGATTACCTCTTGAAGCCTGGTTGCGATCGAGTCTCTAAACGAAGAGACCTCCTGTCTCAAGTCCGATCCAACGGAGGAGACGCTTGCGAGCGTGTTGATGAAACACGTGCTTCTCGCAATCCATGTTGATGATCCAAGCAGCAGATCTCCTGATCTCGACACACGAGATCCGACGTCTTCTTCACGAGCGAGGCGCACCGAAGGAGACGGAGATCCACGAGCAAACGATCGGGCAGCATAACGATGACGCTGCTGCGATAGAGAACTTCTCTAGGGCATCCATGGTGGACGGCCATGAGAGAAGAAGAGAGAGGGCTGACGAGTAGAGAGAAAAGAGAGAGAGAGAGAGAGACTTATGTTCTCATTGTGTGTAGAGAAGAGCAAAGGGGTGCCCTTCTATTTATAATATTTTGGGATCCATAGATCTCAATCCATGGGCAACACAAATCCAATGGCTATCATTGATTTGTGTTTCTTTCAATGGCTAGGATTTTGTTGGTAAAAAACCAACAACAATTAATTTAATAAAAATCAAATATATATTAAATATAATTTGATTTATATCAAATCAATCTCCATTGGAGAAATAGGAAGGAGGCAAGCCTCCTTCTATAAAGGGGAGAGGACAGCTATGAGTCCTATAAGGACTTAGTAGCCGCCCCATCTCCTTATTAGGAAGGGAGCCTCCTTTCCATATTATATGAAATTGCATTATCTCATGATTTTCTCTAATATTTGCAACAACTTTTGTTGCAAATTATTTCACAAAAATAAATCCAATTTATTTTGTGAACATTGCAATCATGCCATTGGAAAATTGTGAATCACATTCACAACCCAAAATAAAATGTAAATTACATTTTCAATTTAATGTCCAATGTGAATCCAATTCACATCAACAATTAATTAACAAATGTAAATTACAAATAGCTCTCTCTTATACATTATAAATCATATTTATAATATATATGATTAATATGGATAATTCTATCCACATTATTCATATCCATGATAATTAAATTTAATCATCTTGGATCTCTTATTCTCATGTCCCCCAATAATATGAATCACATTCACATTATTCTTATCTTTGATAATCAATTGGACGAGTTCCGTGCGGTGGACGCGTTGGGTTCGGCGGGGGGTTTCCTGGTAGCGTGGCGCTCTGCTATGTTCTCTTTCAGCTCGATTCTGGTGGGGCGCCATATGATTTCAATGGCTTTGAATCGGACTGATTCGAGTGAGCCCTTGGTATTTTCTTGTATTTATGCACCTTCGTGCCATGTTTTGCGGATGGAGTTATGGGAGGACCTTCGTGTGGCGGCCTCTTTGTTCGGGAGGCTCCCTTGGCTACTGGGGGGCGACTTCAATGTCACAATTCACTCGTCCGATCGCCCTCGGGGCAGGGGTGGCCAGGATCCGGGGTCGCTTGATTTTATTGAGATTCTGGATGAACTCGCTTTGGAGGGCCTGGTCCCTCATGATATTTGCTACACGTGAAGGAATAATTCTTCCCGCTCCAGAATCGATCGCTTCTTGGCCTCTGGGAAGATGTTGGAGTCCTTTCCCCTATGTGTGGTGTCTTCTCGCCCCCGTTCTTTCTCTGATCACTCCCCCATTGTTTGGGAGTCCGGCGAAGGCCATCGGCCTTGGGGTCTTTTCCGCTACGAGAAATGTTGGCTGTTGGAGCCTAACTTCAAGGAGGTGGTGCAGGACCATTGGACTAATGTTCCGGTTATGGGCTCAGAGGCTCGCAGACTTGACCAAAAGCTTGCCTCGTTGTGCAAGGTGCTTGCGGGCTTCAAGAAGGATTCCAGGTTGGCGCGTATTACTGACCGTGCGGCGGCTGAGGAAATAATCATGCGTCTTGATTCGACGGAGAATGAGCGGGACCTCCTGCCTGAAGAGCTTCAGGAGCGACTCTCTGCTCAGATTCGGGTGGAGGCAGAGGACAAGAAAAGAAACATTGAGTGGCGGCAGCGGCCGCGCTTAAAATGGCTCAAAGAGGGTGACGCGAATTCGGCCTTCTTTCACCGTGTGGCGAGTAATAAAAACGCTTCAATTTGATGCGGGGTATCTCTGTTAATGATGTTCACTATGCTGGGGAAAGGGAAATGGGGAGTGCCATTGTGGATCACTTTAGGCGCTTCTCTACGTCTCGCTCTCCACGTGAGTGGCGCTGGCTGGGCCTTGGTGCGCCTCCTCTTTCGACCTCTGATTCTACGCCTTTAATTCGTCCTATTTCATTGGAGGAGACTAAGGAGGTCGTGTGGGCCTTAAATGATGATTCCTCACCGGGTCCCGATGGCTTTTCAGTTGCGTTCTATTGTGACTTCTGGGAGTTGGTGGCCGGCGATGTTTTCGAGGTGGTGTCGGAATTTTGTGCGGGCAACTTTGGCTTTGATCGTCTTAATAGGGCTAATATTGTCTTGATCCCTAAAACCTCAGTGGCGCAGCGCATTGAGGACTATCGGCCTATCTCTGTCTCTAATGGCATTTACCTGATTGTGGCAAAAATCTTAGCCACTCGTCTAGCTTGGGTCTTAGACTCTCTTATCTCTCCGGCTCAGGCTGCCTTCATTAAGGGTAGACAGTTTGCGGACTGCATTGTGGTTGCCTCCGAATTGGTCGCAGATTGGAAAAACGAGCATAAGAAGGGAGTACTCTGGAAGGTTGATTTCGCTAAGGCATATGATTGCCTGGATTGGCGGTTTCTTTGGTCGGTTATACGAAGGCGTGGCTTCCCTGATCTATGGATTTCGTGGATGCGTAGATGCGTCACCACCGCTTCCCTCTCCATGTTGATCAATGGCCAGGCGGTTGGTGGTTTCTTCCAACCAAGGAGGGGGTGCGCCAGGGCTGCCCCCTCGCGCCCCTCCTTTTTGTGTTGGCCTCGGATGTTCTCGCGCGTATGGTGGACCGCGTTATCGACGCTGGGCTTTCTAACGGATTTCATAAGGGCGATGTTTGCTTTGCCCTTGATCCAATTTGCGAACGATACAATCTGCTTTATTGAGGGTGGTTGTGCGGAGGTCTCCGGTATGGCGACCACCCTTGCCCTTTTCAGCAAATTGTCGGGGATGACGATTAATGGTTCGAAATCCAAGGTGGTTCCCTTCGGCCTCTCGCTTGCGGAGGCGGAGGAATGCGGTCGGATGCTCGGTTCTCCTCCTGGTGAGCTTCCAATCGAGTATCTTGGCTTACCTTTTGGCGGTGGGTCGGGACAAAGTCCGGGATTGGCGCTTGATTATTGAGCGCGTGGAATCGCGTCTTGCTGGTTGGCGGGCAGCTTCGCTATCTAGAGGGGGGCGTCTTGTTCTTCTCAAGTCGATGCTTTCCTCTATCCCTCTCTACGCTCTCTCTGTTCGTCGTATGCCGGTGGGGGTTCGAATGCGGATCGAACGTTGTATGCGTCGTTTTCTGTGGGGAAGGAAGGGGGTGGAGGGTAGGGGCCTCCATCTTGTCGCTTGGGATGAGGTTGCTTTGCCTAAGCGCTACGGTGGTCTGGGTGTGCGGAGATTGGACGTGGTGAATGATGCTATGTTACACAAGTGGGTAAGTAGAATTTGGGGGAAGGATGTTAATTTCTTTATCTCTGTTCTCAGGGAGTTCTTGGACGTCCATAGGTTGGGGATGGCGCGGGGGGCACAAAACGTTCATCACTCTCTATTTTGGCGTAGTGTGCTGGACGCCTTTGCAAGGAATGTTGCGCTTTTTACTCCGGTATTGGGAAAGGGGGACTCATTCAAGTTTTGGCTGGATAATTGGTCGGGTGGTGGTCCTCTGTAGGTGCGCTTTCCGCGATTGTTTGTATTAGCATCCCATAAAAATGCGACTGTTGCTGATTGTTGGCTGGATGGGTGCTGGTGTCCACGCTTTTCCGCGAATTTCTCGGATCAGCGGGTGGACGATTTTGTTTCGTTGTTAGATGCCCTCCGTGACGCTGCTACGCCGAATGAGTGCGTGGATCATTGGTGCTGGAAGGACGGCCCTTTCTCCACGCGGAAGGCTTATCGGGCTTTGGTCTCTCCACCTCCTACCGATGCAGCTCTTCTTATGCGTGACTGTGGATTCTTCTGAGGATTGCGGCTTTCGGAGCGCATTGGATTCTTCCTTTGGCTCCTCCGCAGACGGAGGTTGATGATGCGCGATCGTTGTGTTAGAATTTTCGACAACTTCAGTGCCACCTGTGTACTTTGTAATTCGGAGGACGAAACTATTGACCACCTATTCTTCGAGTGCCAGATGGTACGTGGGATCTGGGACGATTTGCCTTGGGCGAACGCGGACAACCTCTCTGCTCTCTGCGAGCTTATTTGGATCAACAGGAACAGGGCTAGGCGGGATCTCTTGGCGCCCATTGCGCGGTTGTGGTGCGTCTGGTTGGGAAGGAACGATGCCATTTTCTCCGGGCAGCGGTTCTATCGGGAGAATATCCTTATTCTATGCAATCGCCTTATTGGTGACTGGTGTATTTTGTAGACGGGAGGGCCTTTTTGTCTTGGGCTGGTGTCCTGTATAGGGTTGGGGCTTTGGCTTTTCTTTCCTGTGTTTTTTTCCTCTCTTTTTTCCCCACCTCCACCCTCTTTTTGTATTTACCGCCTTCGTTTTATTATTTATACACTTCTCTGGGGTGAACACCAAAGAGTGTCTCCCCCTCTTTTGAGCCTAAAAAAAATCACATTTAATTATCTAAGATAACTCTCTTTATAATATGAATCAAATTCATATTATTTATGATAATTAAATCACATTTAATTATCCATTTTCTCGATGCTCAGATACTTATATCAACAATGAAATTATCCTGAACTCTTTCAAGGATAATGCGTTTTCTCCGCAGATACTTGGAGATAAGGACAAGGTGATTGTATTGTTCCATGTATAGTGACTTGGATATTGAGATCACATCTCAAATCCAGATCTCGGGCCTCCCATAGATGCTTGATTAAATTAAGACCGCAAATCTAATCTTCTCATTGAATCTGAATCACATTCAGATCAATGTCCAATATTTGGACCAAGATCAGATTACTTCTCTACTGATGAGTCACTAAAATCCAGACCCGTTTCATCACTCCCTAAGAATGGAAGCGTCATGGTTATACAATCGTTTATAATCACATCACCCTCAGGTATTACCAATACCTGTACATCCTGCATACTGGAAGATTCAGAATAAACCTGAAGTATAAGATCAATTTTACACTGTCTACTTCAGAGTTTTATCATTATGTTTCACATTCGATCATTGGGAGTCGGTATCGAGCATATACTTTCCAAAAGCATATATCATACCTAGGTCTTGATCATATACTTTCCAAAAGTATATATCAAACCTACTAATTCAGTCAAGCTTCCAAAGCGAGACGACCGTGCACGGAATTTGATTCTTCCCAATATCTCATGAGTGAGCTCATGTCTTCCGGTTCAGTAGCTGAACATGTATGATCCCTTTGAGAGATCGTATTTTACTCATATGCCCTTGCATGCACACCAGCGCGTCGATGTATAGACCTTGATTAGGTCATCAATCTATTGGTCTGCCAAATGTACATACTCAGACATATAGCAGCACATCTGTCTCCAGTCAGAGGATGCGTGCCTATATCATGACAGCATACGATATAGGATTTTAGTTATCTCGATCTCGTTAAGTCAACTCTTTTGACCTAACTAATCTGACATCTCCGAATCTCTATTCCTATGCAGAGGTCCTACATCAAGAGATCGGTAATATATCAGCCTAACTGAGAAAGGATTGCCATCTCCTACTCAGGCTGGAGATCATCTCTTAACAATCATTTGATGGTGCTTGATGAGTCCTCAATCTAACTCTTTAGATGTTCATCCAAGCACCAACCTCTATGATTCAATATTTGAACCAACAGTTGTATGACCATCAAGATGGCCATGGTACATAACCCTAATTGTACCAAGGGACCTATTTTGCAAATTATGTATTCTTCATTTCAGATTAGGGAATGATATTTGCAATAATATTTACTGCATAATGGCTCGTCGTGAGCTCGCATGTCCAACATTTAGATTAGGTATGAATACCTGAAATTCTCGAGATACGATTTTGACTTATGGCTAAATTTCGCGGTTTCAAAATATCAAACGACCTTCGATCGACGAATGGTCGATTCCATTGATCTTATTTCATCGGATCGGATTTTTGGGGGGTCTCGATTTATTTCGCGGTTTCCGAATTTGCGTTGTGGCTTTTTCGGGCACGTATTACGACACGACTGATTTTTGGTCGAGACTTTTGATTCACGATCAATTGATATCGATTTGAGTTATCTAATGTCAACTGAGAACTTTATTGGGTTAAACAGACCCTAATCGGTCGGGTTCAGGTTTGTGTGGATCATGGATGTTTACAAATATAAAAACATCAAAGGAAGTCTCGTCCTCGAGACTCGAGTCAAGGTTACTTTGTGTCTTGTTTGGATCTCATCTTGCCATAAAAACCTCAAAGGGTTTTGAACCTATAAAAACCTCAAAGGGAAAACAAGCCATGATCTTTCAACATATAATATTAATGGGCTTGTTTTGACAATCACTTGAAAGAGTTGTGGGAATCATGCCCGCATATCCGCTTCAATCTTCCATGTTGACTCCTTGACATCATGTCCGTGCCATAACACTTTTACTAAGGGAATTTCTTTGTTGCTGAGCTTCTTCACAGCATTTTAGAGTATTTGTACTGATCTCTCCTTGTATATCAAGTCTAGCTCTACGTAAAGGTTCCCGTAGCTGATGACGTGGTGAGAATCATGCACGTATTTCCTTAGGTTAAATATATGAAAAATATTTTTTTGAAAGCCTGAAATAGGGGGAGACACTCGTCGGTGTTCGCCCCAGCTTTTATTTATAAAACGGAAACAGAGGAGGTAAAAACAAAAGTGAAGGTAAAAAGAAAAACCAATTACACCTCCCACTCCTCCACTAATCTCGCGGCATGAATCCCCATGTTTTCCTTGTAGAAGCGCTGCCCCGAGAAGAGTAAAGCATTCCTTCCCAGCCAAACGGCCCACAGGATGGCAACAGGATAGATTATCTCCCTCCGAGGTCTGCTCCTATTAGCCACCAGCGAGCCACAGAAAGCCGCGAGATCCTCAGCGCAAAACCAAGTCAGACCGGCCTCCCGCCAAACCTGGATCACCTTGGGGCATCTAAAGAATAGATGCTCGATGGACTCAATCGTCTCCTAGCAAAGAAGGCAGCTATCAGAGGTAGAACCCAGAAGCCTAGCACACCGGTCCCTCGTCATCAATCTTTGTCTCCGAAGCAGCAACAAGAAGAAACCAATTCGCTCGGGAAGCTTGATAGCCCAAAAAAACGCACAATCGTGAATCACAACCTCCGAGCGAGAGGGCGGAGGCCTGCAAATTGCCCCAAAAGCCTTCTTAACCGTGAATGGACCCGCACGCCATCCCCAATGGTCTTACCACTCCGCAGGGCACCCCACATCCTTGATAGAATCCAGCAACGCCATGAAGTCCTCGAGTCTCTGGTCTGAGAAACTAGAAGAGAAGGCCGGGAACCAATTTCCATCCGACCAGCAAGACGCAACCATCACATTTTATCATCCGTTAGAGCATGCAATCGTCGGAACCGCGAGCAAAGGGGCCCCCCTCTCGTCCAATCATCAGACCAAAAAGCGCAGGAGTCACCCCTGCCAAGGATCGGTCTAAACAAAGATATATGTTTCGAGAAAACCTCCACCACCCCCCTCCAGAACGGAGTGGGAGAATCCATGCGAGCACCCAGCCTAGGCGGTGCCCCCCCCCCAATCTCGTAGATCTTGCGCAGCACGATACAACACGGATCCTCCCCAGGGCCCTAAATTCGACTTGCCCACTTAAGAAGCAAGGCCTCGTTCATTTGCTCCAAACTCTTTACCCCCAGCCCTTCCTCATTCTTCTGTAGCGTAACTTCCTCCCACCCAACAAGGTGAATGCCCCTCGTCTCCTCCCTATTTATGCCCCATAAGAACCCACGCATACGCTTCTCCAACCGATCATGAATTCCCTTTGGTATACGACGGTTTGATATAAAATAAATAGGGATGGAGGACAGGACGGCCTTGAGGAGGACCAACCCCCCCCCCCTCGATAAAACGGCCGCCTTCCACCCCGCCAACCTCGCCTCCACCTTCTCCACGACTCTGAGACAGTCCCTCGTCCTCGTTCTGTCCACAGTCAAGGGCATCCCCAAATAGTCCATCGGCAATGAGCTGCAGCCCGACCTTAACGCCCACGCACAAGCATCAACCTCATCCACAGAAAGGCCGATAGGGATGACCTTCGGCTTATCAACATTCTTGAACAAACCGGATAGTTCACTGAAGATATCCAAAGCCACGGTAATGCCATTGGCCTCTGCTACTCCCCCCTCAATGAAGAAGAGAGTATCGTTGGCGTACTGTAAAAGCGGAATCAGTGACCCGTCCCTCGAGTATCCATTTGATAGCCCGCAATTAACCACACGAAGAGCAGTGTGCGTCAAGACGTCCGCGGCGAGGACAAACAACATAGGAGCAAGAGGGCACCCCCGGCGCACACCCCCCTACGAGGTTGGAAGAAGCCCCCTTCCGGGCGACCATTCACCATGACCGTAAAAGAAGACGTTGTCACACAGCGCCTCATCCAAGAGATCAACCTCTTCGGGAACCCCCTCCTCCGCAACACCGACTAAAGGTTCTCCAGTCAAGGCTATCGTACGCCTTCGCAAAGTCCACTTTCCACAGCACACCGCGTTCACCCATTCTCCTCTAGTCTGCAATGATCTCCGATGCTAGAGTGAGGAAATCCGAGATCTGCCTACCCGGAATAAATGCAGATTGCAGCGGGGAGATAGTGCTCTCAAGAACACGACTCGGCCTAATGGCGAACACCTTCGCGATAATCAGATATAAAGCGTTAGAAACCGCAATAGGACGAAAGTCGTCGATACTTTCTGGCGCTGAAGACTTGGGCAGTAGAATAATCATAGCTCGGTTAATCCTTTCGAAGCCCACGTTGCCCAAACATAATTCAGAAACGACCTCCAAAACCTCTGAGCCAACCAAATCCCAAAAGTCTTTATAGAAAGCCATCGGGAAGCCATCTGGGCCCGGAGCCCCATCTGCGTTCAAGTCCCAAACCGCATCCTTAATCTCCTCCAAGGACACATCCATAGTGAGCATGTCACAAAAAGAGGGCGCCACGGGCGTGGCCCCGAGACCCAACCACTTCCAGATTCTCGGTATAGTCCTCGACGAAATGCCATTAAAGTGTTTGACAATAGCTTTTCCCATTTCTTTGTTCCCATCCACGCACACCCCATCAATCGTAACCAATCGAAGTGCATTGGACCGATGTCTCCCACTAGCTACGCGATGAAAGAAAGACGTGTTAGCGTCCCCCTTCTGCAGCCAAGCATTTCTCGACCTCTGCCTCCACTCAGTGGCCCGCTTACGATCCTCAATCTTAATTTGCTTTTGAGCAGCCGAACGAGTAGCCAACTCGTCCACTGAGAGCTCCCTACAATCCTCCAGCGCATCAAACCTCCGAACCAACTCCTCCGCTTCCTTCCTCGCAACGTACCTGGCCGCTCTAGACTCCCTCTTGAAGGCACACAGCCTTACACGCAAGGAGGTAAGCTTCTGAACAAAGCGAGACGCAGCGGAGCCGGAAACATCCACGTTTGACCAATGAGAGGCCACCACCTCCCTAAAGTTTTCCTCCAAAAGCCAACAGTTTTCATATCTAAAGATCCCCCTTTGTGTAGGGGCATCACCGGAATCCTAAACAATTGGCGCGTGATCGGATAACGTCCGCGGCCTGGCCCCCACAAAGGATAGTGCGAAGGAATCTAGAAGCTCAGGCGATGCCAAAAAACGATCGATGCGGGAGCGCGAGTTGGAGCTTCTCCAAGTGTAGGCGACATCCCCCGCATCCAGAACCTCAAGGCCCAAGAATCAATAGTGTCAGCAAAATCGACGGACCCCGGGTCTTGCCCCCCCTGCACCCGGGCCTGTCGGAAGTTCGTAAAGTAACATTGAAGTCACCCCCAATAAGCCAAGGGACATCCGTGAACGTCCTCACCGCCTTGAGAAGATCCTCCCATACCTCTCTACATAGCACATAACAACAAGGTCTGTAAACACATGCGATAGCAAACGGCATAGAGGAACCCGTACACACCAAGAGGACCGATAGGACGTGCCTCCCGCGAATAATCGAGTTGAAGGCCAGCGTTAAGGACCTCCACGCCACCAGCATCCCACCAGAAGTGCCCACCGCATCCACCACTCTGTACTGATCGATGCCACCCGCACCAAAAGACCTCCACAGATCATCTGTGGTGGATTGAAGCTTCGTTTCTTGCAGGAAAATGACGTCGCAGCCCCATTCCACGAATCTCGACCCCAGCGTCCTCCGCTTGCCCGGGTCCCCGAGCCCCCACACGTTCCAGGATAGAATTCTCATTTGGGACCTTCACACCTCCCCTGAATGTGGGCCACCCCCACGGCCTCTGCAATGGTATTCTTTAAAGTCGAGTACGGTTGCGCCTCAGATCGCAAAGACCTGGACCTGTTCCTACGCCTGTATCTCTTCCCTGCTCTCCTGTCATTAGTCCCCTCAGAAGATTGATTATCGCCCGGGATAGGGCTCGGCATCATGGTAGTAGCAGTGGCAAAATCATCACGGCAATGGTCATCGACGGCAGCGGGCAAGGACGGCAGAGCAACACCGGAGCACGGAGTTGGTTGGGTCCAGACCCTCTCCTCTGACAACAAGCGGTCGCTCCGGGAAGGTGACGACTGTGGAGGATTACCTTGGGGAGAGCCCCAGGACCCGCAAAAAGGGATGGACCAAGCCTCTGCGGATGTAAAGGCCATGCAAGGTGGGGGAGTAGATGGGTCCGATGATGCAGAGAAGAACCGACCAATAACCGAGTCCGAAAAGCCCTTCGAACCCGAATAAAAGCTAAAAGGGGGGACCGGACCTGCAAAAGGGTCCGAGCGTGATACCCGGATTCCTGGACCCACCTCCAGCGGCAAAGAGAAGGGTGACGTCGAACATACAGTTATCCCCCTTTCCACATCAGAAGACAAAGAGAATTTTTGGGATACCATGCACAGAACCAGAGACGAACACGCCAAAGGTCGTGTGTAATCAACCTCGCGTGACGTTCCAACAAAAGCTCCCCTTGGAAAACCAACCGTCATCTCGATATGTGAGGCGTCGTCGTTCACCCTTGGAACCTCCGACGACGGCGGAGGCTCAACGGCCTGCAACTCGATTCTGAACGTGAAGCAGCCGACCTCCATCGCCGCGAAAGAACTCCGTCCATGTAGACCATCCAAGAGGCCCTTGTTGCACTCCAGCAGCACCATTGTGTCATCCGCTGGCGAGCCGGGCTTGAGCCCATCTTCAAGCACCGCTAGGACTGTTCCCCACCGTCGTAGGGCCTTCTGCAAGCAGCCTACCGTCCGAGACAGGAAAGGAACGCTTGTCACCCTCGCAACACAAACCTCCACATCCGCACACGAACCATCCACAAAGTGAAGATTTCGCCAGCGGACATCGCCAACATCGCCATTTTGAAGGACGTGATCCCTCTGGATCGTTGAGAGTCCACGAACGCAGCATCTCCGAGCATCAAGCGCCACCACATCGCCCACGAACCGCGACCCAAGGAAACCACACAGGTGGGATTTCAGAGCCTCCACCGAGATAGCACCTCGCACCGCGAAACCGATCAACGCATGCATGTCGGACCCCCGCACGTCTCCCCCTATCTCCTCCGTGGTCTTCGAGCCACCCCCCCTCTACAGGTTGAGGTTTACTCGTAGGTTGAGCTTCACCCACAACCACCTCGGCGAAGCTACCCCCCCCCCCCCCCGGCGAACAAACGGCGTATAGATGTTGCACGTGTTGACGAACCGAGCCACGCGTAGTACCATCAGCTGCAACAGACCCTCGAGCAAACATGCACGTAGCTTGGCGGTGCCCAGGCCTACCGCAAGAGAAGCATCTTGGCGGAGTAGGACAGAATGCTGTAACGTGTCCCCTAGTTCCACACCGGAAGCACCTCCTCTCCGGCTTCCTGTGTAATACATTATGTATGGCTTGATATATGAAAAACATTATGTATGGCTTGATAGATGTGGATGAAGGGTTACTTGATAGACCACATTTTACATACAAGTAATAATCTCAAATGGTCCCACATATCATCGCGTCAACTTTCCACGAACACCAATCTCGGTATTCCCTTTATGGAAGATACTCGTAGGAACACCCAATCTCCTTCCTAAAAGTTCAAATTTCTTCTTCGACGATATGTATAACTTTTCTGGCGGCTCTGTACCGTAAGAAGCTTTCTCCTCACTAGTATTTTCATAGAGATCTACGGAGTAAAGAGCGTGTTCACCTACCTTAAGTCAACTGAGAGGTGTGAGGCATCTTCGCCCGTATAGGGCTTCGAATGATGCCATACCAATACTGGAATAATGACTGTTGTTGTGCGGGAGTTCTACCAATGGCAAATGGTCCTTCCAGGACCCTTTCCACTCTAGAGTATGCACGTAGCAAATCCTCAAGTGTCTGAATAACACATTGTGTATGGTATGTAGAACTCATCTTCAGCTCTGTCTGTGGTGCTGACATAAGCTGGTACTAGTAGTGAGATATAAACCTCGAGTCTCCATCAGACACTAATTCACGTGGTATATCATAAAATTTGATAATGTTTTTTTGCACATGTAATCTATCCAGTCTAGATGGAGTGTAGGTCAAGTTGATATGTATGAAATGGAATGACTTGGTCAATCTGTCAACAACATCCCAATAGCATCGTGACCACCTAGTGTCTTTACTAGTCTCGTGACAAAATCCATAGAAGTACTCTTCCACTTTTATTCGAGAAAGGGGAGAGACTGTAATAACCATGGTGGTCTCTTGTGTTCCGCCTTGACCATCTGATAGATCATGTACTTGCTAACATGACATGTTGCATCTCGCTTCATTTCTTCCTGCCACAATGTAGACCTAGATCCCAGTATATCTTTGTGCTGCCAGGAAGAATAGACAATCGTAAATTGTGTGCCTTATCAAGAACATCTCTGCGCAACTGCTCATTGTTGGGCACAATGACCCAGCCAGCCTTCCACAAAATAGACTTCGTCACCACCAAAATCATCACGTTTGTCCTTCATGGCACACATGCATCTGTCTGAAATTCAGGGATATGTCCTCTATCCTTCTACTTTGCAATCCCAAAAGCTGATGAATCACGGAGGTATGACAATAGATATTGACGCACTCTTATGAGGATGCCAATTAGTCCAAAAGTTATGGGCGTATCTCACGTATATAGCTAGTTTGTCGTATATGCATGAGCTTTATTGCTAAGCACATCTACCACCACCTTTTCCTTATCGGGATAATAAGAAATTGTGCTGTCAAAATCCTTCAGTAGTTCATGCCACAAGCGATGTCTCATGTTCAGCTCCTTTGATCCAAGATGTACTTCAGGTCCTTGTGATCAGTGAAAATCTCGAAATTCACCTCGTATGGATAGTGGTGCTAGATCTTCAAAGCGAAGACAATTACCACCAACTCCAAGTCATGGATGGAGTAATTCCGCTCATGCGGCCTCAACTAACGTGATGCATAAACAATCATGTGACCTTGCTGCATCAGAACCGCTCCCAAATCCTCACTTGAAGCATCAGTATATACTGCAAAATCCTGAATTTCTGAAGGAAGTGCAAGAATAGGCGCAATCATCAATCTTTTCTTCAATGTCCTAAAGGCCTTCTCGTATGAATCATTTCAAATGAAAGGAACTCTCTTCTGTGTCAATCGTGTCAAGGGAAGAACTTGGAAAAAATTACTGACTAAACGTCTGCAATAGCCCCCTAATCCAAGGAAGCTATGAATCCGAGTGATTGTTTTGGGTTGCTCTCAAGACATGACTACCTCAATTTTCGCATGGTCAGATGTGATACATGTTCCAAAAATGACATGCTCAAGGAATGCGGCCTGGAATACAAGAACTCACACTTACTCAGCTTGGCATACAACTTATGCTATTGAAGTATGTCAAGGACTATCTTTAGATCATTTGCATGATTCCATTTATTTCAAGAATATATCAGAACATCATTGATGTGATCCATATTCATTTCTGGAATATATCAACACATCGTCAATGCACACAACCACAAACTTGTCTAAGTATAGACGGAAAATCATGTTCATCTTGTCCATCAATGTTGCATGTGTATTCGTGATCCCAAACGACATCACAACACACTCATAATGTCCATATCGAGTCCTGAATGATGTTTTCGGAAATTTGACTCTTGAGTCCCCAACTGATGGTAGTCAGATCGGAGATCGATCTTTGAAAACATCGAAGATTCATGTAGTTGATCAAACAGATCATCAATGCGTGGTATAGGATATTGGTTCTTCAGCATTTTCTTGTTCAGCTATTGGTAATCAAAGCATAATCTTACCAATCCGTTCTTCTTCTTGACAAAAGAACGGGAGCACTTCAAGGTATAGTTCATGGCTTCACAAAACCTAAATTAAGTAACACATGCAACTGCAACTGCAACTCTCTCAACTCAACCGATGTTATGAGATAAGGAGCCATCGAGATCGGTTGTATATCTAACAATAATGTGATCTCGAACTCAATCTCTCTCAGGCGGTAAACCTGACAAATCATTAGAGAACACACTAAGGTAATCTGACACTATCCTGATGTCCTGAGCCATCGGCTCTCCCTTAAATGTCTCTCGGACAATATTAGAAGTGTGTCGCATGCAAGTTTGAATCTCCAAATTGGAGATATCTGAAGGTACAAATCCCTCTCCTCTTTGCTCTCGTTAAAGTCAATGTTGAAGTTTCTAATTTGTTTTCTTTCTTTTGTATGTTGCTGTCCATCAGGTATTTTAGCTATTGTTGTATGTTAGATAAAGCCACAAATACCTTCCAAACTTAGAGGATCTAAGGTACAATCTTTCCCTCTCCTCTTGCTTTCTTTCATGCATGTTATAGTTTTTATTATGGATATTATTATTGCTTTTCTTTCTCTTCTTATAAAATTGGGATACATCTACATTATGTAGTTTCTTTTGTTACATGTTAAATGCTATGGAAATTTATGCAATAATTGGTGGTATATTGTAGTTATGTGGCTTGTTAGTTAAATGTGAATGTCATTCGTAAATGCGAAATTTTTTTCCTAATTTTCAGTACTCTAATACGATCCCTAGCGAACATGATACTACAAATGATGTGTACACGGGTATTCCAGATCCACGGGAGCGGGCGTCACACAGACGCACCACATGCATCTAGCGTCCTGAAATCTTTAAACCCACTCAAGCCGAAAGAACACCAAACAACCCTATCGCACAAGCCCAATTTTGATTCATGTAGCAAGATGACATCACAACCCCACTCTACAAATCTCGCCCAAAGAGCACGCCTCTTCTCCGGGTCACTCAGACCTCTTACGTTCCACGTAAGAATCTTCATTGAGCACAATTTTGACCCCCCAAGAGGCTCACAGCCCCTACAGTTGTCGTTGTCACGACCTTCCGATCAGAAAGAGCAGCCACTTCGCTGCTCACAACCCTTTGTTTCTTTCTCCTCTTGTATCTTTTGTTTACGCCTTTGTAAATGTTTGCATATGTAACCAAAGAAAGCGTGGTTTGATCATCCAGGGAGAATTCTACCACAGGTACCTCCAAACCATTTAGTCCAACCTCCAAGCACAGTGAAACACTAGATGCATGCTTAAACAGAGATGAAAGAGAATCATGTAGCACCGACGAAATAAGAGGTCCAGGAGCCATAACCGGATCCGAGAACCCGGCCCGAACGCCCTGGAAACTGCGTACTCCTTGGACTCGTAGAACCCGACCCCAGTGAGAAAAGGGAAAAAGTTCGAAAATCTTAATCGGACTCCACCAGAAGGATCTGAACACGTCAGTTGCATACGGAAAGAGGCATGTCCCAAAAATCCTTCTAGAAACAGCGCGTCAACCAACCCCTTAAATGCCACACCCGAGATTGCCTTTTTAGCTCCCCAAGCGGTAACCGAGTGATCCAAGTTGAAAGGGAATTAATCCGCGCCATCAATGCAAATCACGGAAGAAAAGGTGTCGCCATCAATGCAAAGCGCGGAAGACAAGGCGTCGCCCCCCCTCTAGAATCTGAGGATGCAAGATCTCCAGTTATAGCATCGACACCAGCCTCCCTCAACGACGGTGGTGGCGGCAGTGGTTGAAGGCACCGGACTTTAATGGGGAACACCTCACCACCGGAGTGCAACATCACCCTGCGAGATTTAGAATCCACATCTTCAAATGAATCGATCAACACCACTGTGAATTGAGGGTTTGAGCCCGGATGACTTCCATCGGACAAAATCTTCTTAACGTAGCCAAAATCCCTGAGCACGTTCTTAATTACATCAAGTCTCCGGGAAAGGAACGGGACACCTCGGAGCTACAGCACCTAAGAGATGAGCAACTTCTCTCCCCCTTCAGAAAATTTGGCATCCTCCAGCAGACATCACTACTTCCCCTTGGATGCAACAACCACTTCGCCTACATCAGTGAGAGCCCACGAACACATCATTTGCGGATACTAATCATGCAGACATCCCCGACAAACTCCCCTCCAAACTGTAGCAGCAAACCCGCCCATACCGATCTCACCGTCAAAGATTCCTTAGCCCACTGCCCCACCAGCCAATTAACCCTCTTCCTGCATGTATTCGCAACATTCTCTTCCGCGGAAACAACACCCATGTTCGGGGCCTCACCCTAACAATGGACACAAAAGATTTCCCCGATGCCGGAAAAACAGAGCCTCCCCGCAAGTCATCTGGCATGTCTCCCTCCCTAAGGTCTAACGCATTCACCTCTGCCAGGGTGCATTGAAGGCGGCGATGGCCAACACAACTGCACCGAAAGCATCGAGGCGGCTTCGAGCATTCCAGCGCAAGATGACCCGGACCCCCACACCTGTAGCACATTTTTCCCTTCTTGCAATGCGTGACGGTCTCCCACCCCCTACATCATTCAAGACCGCAGATGCAAGAGCACAAGCACCATCTAAACGCCTCCAAACACGCACCCCAACGGAAATCGCCCTTGCGTCACCCACACGTCGCCGCCTTTCAGCCTTAGCTTCGCTCTCACGTCGCCCCCCCCCAATAGCCCCCCCCCAAGCCCTTGGCAGCAACAGTTGGGTATCGCAGATGGGCCCTAGGGGTTTAGAGTCCAGATGACTTCCATCGATCATCACCACTGTGAATTGAGGGTCTAAGCCCGAATGACTTCCATCGGACAAAATCTTCTTAACGTAGCCAAAATCCCTGAGCATGTTCTTAATTACATCAAGTCTCCGGGAAAGGAACGGGACACCTCGGAGCTGCAGCACCTGAGAGATGAGCAACTTCTCTCCCCCTTCAGAAAAATTTGGCATCCTCCAGCATACATAAAAATTTGGCATCCTCCAGCATACATCACTACTTCCCCTTGGGTGCAACAACCGCTTCGCCTGCATCAGTGAGAGCCCACGAACACAGCATTTGCGGATACCAATCATGCAGACATCCCCTCCAACTCCCCTCCAAACCGTAGCAGCAAACCCGCCCATACCGATCTCACCGTCAAAGATTCCTTAGCCCACTGCCCCACCAGCCAATTAACCACATTCCTGCCTGTATTCGCAGCATTCTCTTCCGCAGAAACAGCACCCATGTTCGGGGCCTCACCCTAACAACGGAGGCAAAAGATTTCCCCGATGCCGGAAAAGCAGAGCCTCCCCGCAAGTCATCTCGCATGTCTCCCGCCCTAAGGTCTAACGCATTCGCCTCTGCCAGGGTGCATTGAAGGCGGCGATGGCCAATACAACCGCATCGAAAGCATCGAGGCGGCTTCGAGCATTCCGGCGCAAGATGACCCGGTCCCCCACACCTGTAGCACCTTTTTCCCTTCTTGCGATGCGTGACGGTCTCCCACCCCCTACATCATTCGAGACCGTAGATGCAGGAGTGCAAGCACCATTCGAACGCCTCCAAACGCGCAGCCCAAGGGAAATCTCCCTCGTGTCACCCACACGTCGCCGCCTTTCAGCCTTCGCTCTCGCCCCTCGCATCGCCCCCCCCCTCAATTCACAGTGGTGATGATCGATGGAAGTCATCGGGACTCTAAACTGTTGGAAGAAAAATAAGAGATGATTTATTTTTGAGAACCCTAGGCTCTCTTATATAGAGAGACATATGGATAAATTACATAAGGCGGAAAAAAAGAAATACAAATAAGCAAACGATACTTATAGAATATAGAAATACACAAATATCTCTACACTCCCCCTCAAGATGGAGCATAGATATCAATCGTGCTCAGCTTGGACAAACACTTCTGGAATGGTCCTCTGAGTAATGGCTTGGTAAGGATATTTGTTGTTTGCTCCCGAGAACTAACATGAGAAGTAGAAATCAAACCCTTATGAATCATATCTCTGGTATAATGACAATCTACCTCGATATGTTTTGTTCTCTCATGGAACGCAGGGTTGTTTGCAATAAATAGAGCAGCTTAGTTATCACAATGTAACTTCATGGGTAGAGGAACCTCTATATGCAAGTCAACTAATACTGCTCGAGATATTTTTCTACAGGACTGGATGGTTGCAATAAATGGGGCACCAGGACTGGATGGTTTCCCGATATTTTTCTACAGGGAATTCTGGGAAACAGTCAAAAGGGAAGTGATGGAGGTTTAGGTGGAGTTTCAACAAGGAAATAGTGGAATCGAGAGACTGAACAAGGCACTCCTATTTCTGTTGCCTAAGAGGGACATGTCGGTTAGAGTGGAAGACTATAGGTTTATCGTGCTATCAAATGCTATTTATCTCTTGGTGTCAAAGATCCTTGTTAACCGCTTGAGGGAGATATTACATCGGATCATTTTACCTGAGCAAACGGCGTTCGTGTCTGGGAGAACTATGGCAGATGGGTTGGTGATGGCTTTGGATATGGTTTCGGATTGGAAGAGAAGTAAGACCAAAGGTGTGCTTTGGAAGGTTGATTTCTCCAAGGCATATGATCGTGGTGACTGGAGATTCCTGTGGGCTTCACTCGAGAGAAGGGGATTCCTGGAGACATTGGTTGCATGGATCAAGCGGTGTGTGACAACTGCATCTCATGTTGTGCTCGTCAACAGTAGATCAGAGGGGGATTTCTTCCATCCGCAGAGGGGAATCAGGTAGGGGCGCCTGCTGGCTCTGCTTCTCTTTGTGATTGTGGTTGATGCGTTAGCTGTGATGATGAGGCTGGCGGTTGATGGGGAATGGTGTTCTGGATATAGGAGGAGAGGACATATCCATCCCAATTCTATAGTTTGCGATGATACGGTGCTCTTCTCGGGGGCGAGGAGGAGAAAATTCAAAGGGTGTCGCGTATCTTGGATGTTTTGGGGGATATCTCCGAGCTGCGAATCAATAGGGAGAAGTCGGTGGTGGTGCCTTTGGGCTTGACAGAGGATGAGTTGTGGAGTATGACCGGGGTGTTGGGTTGCCCCACGACGACCCTACCGATTCTTTACTTGGGCCTCCCGCTGGTGGCAGGGAAGCCGAGGTCCGTTGATTGGGGGTGTTGCTGGAGAGATTGGAAGAAAGGTTGGCAGGGTGGAATGCGACAATGCTCTCAAAGGGAGGGAAGTTGGTTCTCTGGAAGGATGTTCTCTCAGCCATCCCGATAATTTTTTTGTTCCACGAGATCGATGCCGTTGAGGTGTGTACCGGGTTTGAGACGTTGATGAGGAGATTTTTTTGGTCAGACGATCGGTAAGAAGGGTATCCATCTGGTGGAGTGGGGCAGGGTGACATCGGCCAAGAATAAGGGAGGTTTAGGGGTGATGCGGCTGGGAGAGATGAATAAGGTATTTTTAGCAAAGTGGGTTGTGCGAATTTGGGGGAATTCCCAGGACCTGGCATGCTGCTTGCTCAGGAAGATCTACGGTGTTACCATGACGTTGGAGGCCAACCCGGAACGTCTTCCATCACCTTAGTGGAAAGGGATTGTGGCGGTTATTCTGGAAATTACCATGAAGATGAGACCAGTGCTGGGGGATGGCGTAACTTTTCATTTTTGGAGAGATGATTAGATGGGGGATGGGACTTGAAAGGTGTGTTTTCCGCTACTCATGAGGATGGCAGAGGATAGAGAGGTGTGAGTACAATAGGATTGGGATCGCGGGGCATGGTCTCTGAATTTTACGTCTGCATTGTCGGATCAGAGGGTGAAGGGGTTCCTTTTGCTGCAAACTGAGCTGCTACAAAGTGAGAGTTCGTCTTCAGGTAGAGATCACTTCGTATGGGGAGATGGGAGATTTTCGATGCGTAAGGTGTATCTCTTCCTGGTGGAGGATGGGGTGGAAGTGCAGGAGGAGCTTAATGTGGACACATGACTGATATGGCAGTGCAATGTACCTAATAAGGTAAAGGTTTTCCTTTGGCTCTTCAGATGTGGGAGGCTCCTCACCAAGGGTGACGGGGACAGTTGTTGGGTTTAGAGGATGTACTATGCGATAGATGCGAATTGGCGACAGAGGATGTAGATCATTTATTCTTCTCTTGTCCGTTCTCTGCACATGTTTGGAGTCGGGCCAACATCGTGTGGCTTGTACAGGGTGATTGCGCCACCTTCTAGGCAGATGTTAGATCAGTCTGTGGTTTTGGACATGTGGACAATTCGTACCCGTTTGCGGTGGTGTGGTCGATTTGGTGTTCAAGGAACAAGGCGACTTTTGGAGGGGAGTGTTTTAATGTTGGAGGTGTATTGGGCAGTGTAGGGCACTATGTTCATCACAACAAAAATGATATGATGTAATACCCGCTTTTCTTTATATATATATACATATACACACTATGGTGGGTCCCAAAGTGGGATGCTACCCTTTATCTCTTTTGGAAAAAAATATCTTTTTTATTTTTTTAGTAGAAAGATTGTGATCCCCCGATGCGGGGGTCACCGCTAAAGCTATTTCATTAAAATTAAAATTTATTACATATTAACGTAATGCCCAAAAATGATACAAGGCTATATATTGAGATGCAACATTCTCTGAGTAAAATCTCTTATTATTGAATAACAACTCGTTTCGCCCCAGCCAGATAGCCCACAGAATAGAAAAAGGCTTGGAACAATCGTCCGTGGAGTTGTTTCCCACACCCCGAACCGAGCTCCAAAATGCCTTTGCATTTCCGGTCGACACCCAAGAGATCCCCGCCTCCCTCTAGACCCGCTCAGATGACGTGCACTTAAGAACAAGTTGTTTGAGTCCTCCACCATCCCGTCGTATCTGTCGCACTGAGCATCCACCAAGCCTAGCAGTCTCCCCCTCCTTGCCTTAACGCATAAGCGGCCCCTCCTTAGGCACCATAAGAACACCTTTACTCTGTACGGAATTTTCGCAGCCCACGCCACCTTCATATCCTGGCAATGATCCAAATCTTGTTCCTATGTTCCTCTCCTCATTTCCTCATAACTTTTCTTCACCGAAAATCTCGTGCCCTCCTAAACAAAATGATCGTTGTCCACGTTGAAAGTTCTGATGGCGGAATCTCTGCAAGCATCCTGACAAACGCCTCCAGACGCTGCTCTGAAAGGTCCGCAACAAAAAACCGGCGACCACGTGCCTAAATCTGACACCTGCGAGAGCGTACCCTCCTTCTGTTGGAAGAAATGAGCGAATTCTTATTCAAGGGAACCCTAGCCTCTCTTATATAGAGAGAGGCCTCATGGGTAAAATACACAGTAGTCCAGAAAGCAATAAGAAACTATGAAAAAGTACATAGAACATAATAATAATACTCTCTACACTCCCCCTCAAGATGGAGCACAGATGTCGATCATGCTCAGCTTGGAAGAACATTTCTGGAAGGGTCCTCTGAGCAACGGCTTGGTGAGAATGTCGGCAGTCTGATCCCCTGATCTCACATGAGATGTAGATATCAAGCCTCTCTGAATCAAGTCTCTAGTGTAGTGGCAGTCAACTTCTATATGTTTTGTTCTCTCATGGAAAGCTGGATTGTTAGCAATAAACAATTTTTCCTGATTGTCACCTTGAAGCTGCATAGGTAAAGGTACGGCTACATGTAGATCCTCTACTACATATCAGACCCACATCATCTCCGTGCTTGCTTGCGCCATGGCCCTGTATTCGGATTCTGCGCTGGACCTTGCCACAGCGGTTTGCTTCTTGCTTTTCCAAGAGACCAAAGAGCTCCCAACGAACACGGCATATCCTAAGGTTGACTTTCTATCCTTAGGGCATCCTGCATAATCGGCATCTGCACATGCTGAAATAGATAGATCTGTGCCCTTTTGGAATAGCAACCCTGAACCTGGAGAGGACTTTAGATACCTCAGTATCATGTGTATGGCATCCATATGAACTTGTCTTGGTTGCTCCATAAAGTAACTCACCCGGCTTACTGCAAAGGCAATATCAGGTCGAGTTATGGTAATATAAAGGAGCTTACCCACCATTTCTCTATATCTCCTCTTGTCTACTTCAACAGTGTCATCATCATATAGCCTCATGCTTGGATCCATATGAATACTCGATGGTTTGCATTCAGCCATGCCTGTTTCAATTAAGAAATTTGAAATATACTTCCTTTGGGTCATCACTATACCCTGTGCATTCCTGGAAAATTCCAACCCCAGAAAGTATCTTAGGGTTCCAAGATCCTTCGTGACGAACTGATGGCCTAGGAATGCTTTTGCCTTCTCTATTCCCCGAAAATCATCTCCTGTAACAAGGATATCATCAACATAAACCATGATGACAACTGTACCTGTAGAAGACTTCTGAATAAACAATGAGTGGTCTGCATTCGATCTCTTGAACCCCTGTCGTTCAATCAGGTGAGAAAGTTTCTGAAACCACGCCATTGGACTCTGTTTCAGGCCATAAATTGCCTTATGAAGTCTACAGACCATATGCTTCTCCTCCTCAGCAGTAAACCCATGTGGCTGCTGCATGTAGACTTCCTCCTGCAGATCGCCATACAAGAATGCATTCTTGACATCAAGCTGGTATATAGTCCAGTCACGTACCACTGCAACTGAAAGAAGTATCCGAAGGGTAGAATGACGAGCCACCGGAGAGAATGTATCCATATAATCCACACCATAGGTTTGTGTGAAACCTCGAGCCACCAACCGAGCCTTGTATCTATCTAGACTGCCATCTGCATGGTATTTAACTGTGAATACCCATTTACAGCTAACAATAGATGCATCAAGAGGAGTAACCAAGCTCCATGTGCCACGAGACTGTAATGCTCTCATCTCTTCTTCCATAGCCATTCGCCAGACATCACTTTGCATAGCATCCTGATAGGTCCGTGGTATCTCCACGGACGACAAAGCTGTAGCAAATATCTGAAAATCTCCTGTGAGGCGATGAAAAGATACCTGAGAAGCAAAGGGATAAGATGCACACGTCCTCTTTTGCTTCCGGATAGCAATAGGAATATCCAGGTCATCGTCCAGTGTACTGGAAGGTGTAGTGTCCTCCTGTAATGAAGAATCCTGCACGTACCATATCCGACCCGTCAGTAGTAATGCTATCAGAACATACCTGAGGCGTGATGGATGTTGGACGTGTAGCCTAAGAAGGACCTGACCGATGTGCATAAAATTTTGGTAACGGTGGAATAGGAGGTTGCAGAGGTGGTGGTGGTGGATGTGATGGTGGTGAAGTAGACGTAGTACCTGGTTCAGTAGTGGACTCCGGTGAACCCCACCTAGGAGGTGGAGGGACATAGACATCGTCATTGGAAGTGGATGGTACCAACCTGTCACCTGTAGGAGAGAAGTACATAACAGACTCATAGAACGTGACATCAGCACTGACAAAGTATTTCTTGTTTATTGGGTCATAACAACGATAGCCCTTCTGAGTCCAAGAGTAACCGACAAAGACACACTTGACCGCTCTAGGATAGAGTTTGTCAAGTCCTGGAGTGAGAAGATGAAAAAATGCAACAGTACCAAAGACACGAGGTATAAGTGAGAATAAATCCCTATCAGGAAAGAGGATAGACATAGGTATTTTCTCACCTAGGACAGATGACGGCATACGATTGATCAGGTAACAAGCTGTAAGAACAGCATCCCCCCAGAAAGAGAGAGAAGCACAACTCTGAATAAGAAGGGTTCGAGTAATGTCAAGGAGATGTCGATGCTTTCTTTCTGCCACTGCATTCTGCTGTGATGTATAGGCACAAGTAGTTTGATGAATAATGCCCTTTGACAAAAGAAACTGAGAGAGAGAACGTGTGCAGAATTCAAGAGCATTATCTGTACGAACATATTTGACAGTGGAAGAAAAAACATTCTGCACTTCATTAATCAAATTTTTAATCACATCTTCTGCTTCAGATTTATTCTTTAAAAGGAAGACCCAAGATACATGAGACAAATCATCCACGACAACTGGATAAAACCTGTGTCCCTGATGATCGAGAACACGACTAGAACCCCAAATATCAATATGAAACAACTCGAACGAGGAGCAACTGCTCCGACTCTGACGACCTGGGAAGCTGGACATGATGCTTTCCCAACTGACATGCTTCACAGCGAAAGGAAGAACTGGGAGATATCTGAGGCAGAAGGCGTCGCATTTTCTGGAGCGGGAGATGACCAAAGCGAAGATGTCAGATGTATGGAGACACTGGTCCGGCAGAGTAAGAAGAGGCGGCAGCATAAGAATTCCGGACCAGCAGATACAGACTATTTTGCTCAGAGCCACAGCCAATCACCCTGCCCGTTAGTATGTCCTGAAAAATAAGAAAAGAGGGGTCAAATATGGCACGACAGTGCAAATCCTTTGTAATTTGACTAATAGATAACAGATTCATGGAGAACTCGGGAGCATGCAGAACATTCTGTAGATGCATGGAAGAGGATAGAACGACCTCCCCCTGTCCAATAAGAGGGGAATGGGTACCATCTGCGATCTGTACTGAACGGCCATGGGGAATGTCCCTGTAGGACTCAAGTCTCTCTCGATCTTGGTTTGGAGATTTTGGATGCTTCGGGTTGTGTCTACACGTGGAGGTATTCTAGAACAAGATCGAGGGTTGATAGATTTTTAATTTTAGTGGAGGTGGTCTCGACCTTCCCTTTGGCCAGGGCCTGGGCGCTTCCTCGGGCCCACTCTAACCATACACCCTTGTTGTGGTCTTCCGAGAAGGAGGTGAGGATGAGATCTTTCTTCAAGATTTGAGCGTGTGTAGCTGCTGGAGGATGGTTTTCAGGACATGGTCAAAACTTTTTACGAGTGCTATAAGATAAATGGTTCTGTAACATCCAGATTGACTGCTAAGATAGGGGAGCTCAAAGATTTCTCATGGAATACAGTAGAAGCATTAGTGAGCAGCACCGTTGCAGGAGGATAGTCGCGCATGCGACTATTAGGAGGTTGGATATGTTGGAGAATGAGCGGGAATTGGAGGCAGAGGAGATCGAAGAGAGAACCAAGCATTTGCATGACGTATTTATGGAAGACAAGAAGGTTGAGGTTGAATGGAGGCAGATATCGTGGCAACGCTGGTTGAGGGAGGGGGATGCCAACACTCAATTTTTTCATTCTATGGCGTCATGCAGGAGAAGACGTAATTACATTCACGAAATTGAAGTCGGGGGCATGCAGGTCCGAGGGGATCAAGAAGTGGGGAGAGCATTGCGATCTTATTTTCAGGAGACGGGTAGGAGAGTGTCTCACGCAGCGAGTGCGCTAACGGTCCCTTTTACAGAGGTAACGATGAAGAAAGCGGTGTTTGGGCTAAACGCAGATGGGGCCCCCATCCTAGATGGCTTCCTGGTATTTTTTCAAAGAGTTCTGGCAGGTGATTAAGGCAGGTATTACGAAGATGCTTCAGGAGCTTAGCAGCAATAATTTGGGTTTTGAGTGTCTGAACAAGGCTCTTCTTTTTTTGCAGCCAACGCAGGAGGTTCCCTGGAGGATCGAATATTATAGTCTTATTACGCTCTCTAATGCGACTTATCTTATAGTGGCCAAGGTCCTAGCGAATCAGCTCCATTGCACCTTGAATGATATAATCTCCGCCAACCGGGGGTAGAATCGACTCATCTTATAGTGGCCACGGTCCTTGCGAATTGGCCTTGAGACATCCGGTGGAAGAAACCACTTTAGTTGGACTAAGGGCCACTTTTCGATATAGAAGGTTTATCGTCTCTTTGCGGATGATTGGATGACTATTCATGAAGATATATGCCTTGATACAAAGATCACATGGAAGAGTAAAATACCACAAAGAATCAAGGTGTTTTTATGCCTTTTGTGACACGGTCGCGTATTTACGAATGAGCGTCGAAATAGGTTGCATCAGGTGGGTGACCAGGTGTATGATAGGCATGGACTACGTATTCTTTAGTTGTGGTCACTCAGCTCAAATTTGGAGGGTAGGGATACCGTGGTTGAAGGTAGACAGCAGTTCTTTTTTGTTCCTCAGCTCCGGCGACATGCGGCAACTCGCAGGAGGACAGCTCATTTCCCTTTACAGTGTTGTGGGTCATTTGGTGCGCTAGGAATGAAGTCATTTTTTGTGGTCAACCTTTTTATACAAAAAATGTACTTGAGCATTGTAGGGCCATTTGTTTGGCATGGACGTTGTAATCTTTTATAATTATTCATAAATCTTGTAGTGGGTCCTAGCTCGAGATGTCACCGTCTTTCTATCAAAAAAAAGATAGTGAAATAATCAGGATCTTGCGGGATAAATGCAAGATTGAACTTATTAAACTGCAAACATAAATAGTCGAGTACTTGTCACTGTACCGAGTAAAATAAGCTTATGATTGTGCCTTTCAAATTTTGTTTCTTGAGCAATCCGTCGCTCAATTTCCAAAGCCTGAAATGAAAAAGAAAGTGAGGTTAAGCTAAAAGTACCTCTGAACGGCTGCATAGTAAATACAAAAAAGTTGTACACAGGGAAAGTGGTAAATGTTAATATGAGATTCTAAATCCTCCTGTTATCAATGCTGAATAAGTTTATCCATAAAAAAATGGTTTACCTGTGCATTTTCATCAGCATCAGCTTCATTGAGTGGCTTCTGTCTGCTGCAGAACAAGCCCATGCTTTCAAGCGCAACAGTAAGCATGGAAATACTACTAGTTTAACGCATCAAATTTTGCAAGGAACCAAACACTCTAGCAAGCCAGACGACTCTGAGCAATTGTTTTGTGTAACCTGAAGAACATGATACGATGTTATCACCCAGGTGCCAGCTGGCAACTGCCTATTATTATGACAAGTGATAATTGCTAATATTTCTATATAATGGAATAAATTACTCTCTAATTTCTACATGTTTTGAAGACTATACAAGTTAATTTATTCAAATGGAAAAGCACCAGGCAATAAGAAATGTTAATTTAATCAAACGGAAAAAGCACCATGCAATAAGAATAGGCAATCTCACAAAAATTAAGAAAAGGCAAAACAAAAAAATGAAGAAAAAAAGGTCAATACCCTCAATGATGACACTGACTCTACATGTTAACAAAGAATTGTATCAATTTATAAAAGCCAAGCCCCAGGACAGAACCTTGATATCATTACGAGCCAACCAAAGAACCACAAGAACACAAGGAACTTCATCTACTCCCTAAGTGGCATGTAATGGAGTGGTGCCTATGTAAGCCCAAAAATCCACCAAACACGAACAGTACAACCATTCAATCAAAGTACCCAGCCACACATCCATATCCCAGTCGCAAGCAAAGAACATGTGCTCCACATCCTCGGGAGCAACAGAGAATATCCTGCGGTCCACATTCGTCACAAGGAAAATCATTACTCTGGGAACTATTTTTGTCATATGTTCCCGTCTCAACAACCAAAGAAAAATCTTCACCCATACGGGCACCTTCGAGTTCCAAGTCAACCTCCAATCCTAAATCATGTTGTCGGGATCAAACACGGAGATTCTGCATCCAGTTCTACGGCAAACAGATGGCCCCTCCACTCCACTGTTCCATTGAGTTTACAAAAAAATTATATGACAGAAGAAGAGCTTTCGCAATGCCATTTTGCACTCATAATTTAGGGTTAGCAGTGCCAAGGCAAGCTCATGTGACTTGAAGAAACATGCGTCGAGGCCCATGGGGCTTTCTCTCCCTGTCGAAGGCTTGGCGGTTGGAGGAGAATTGCGCCCCACCTTGCCCAGTTCCAGGGCACATGCTGGGAGCGGATGAGAATCTCTATGCCTACAAAGGGGTCCAAGGCGGTGCTTCGGGCAAGGGAGCTTGGAATCTCTGAGCCAATGTGCCCATTTCGGCGACGGGGGCCTCCTGCCTTCGATGCGGAACCCCTCGGGGTTGAACTTTTGGGATCCATGAAGCTGGTGACGCGGATTCTTTGATGGAGGAGGCAATGGTGCAGGGAATGTTCAGATAGTGGTTGTGTGTAAGATTTCTGAGGAGACGGAGTGGAAGCGTCCCAAAAACTGGGACTTTCGGATCCGAATAACCCGAAACTGACCCGATTATGGTCCATTTGATCCGATAAAACTATCGATCGATATTAAATGATCTAAATTGATCCATAGATCGTAAATGAAAATTTGTTTGGGATGATTCGATCAAAAATTGATTGCATCGTAAAACGTGCCATCAGAAAGCCGTGATGCAATCGGAAACCGCAAAACAAACTGAGACTACCATAAAATTCCCTTCAACAATATAAGACCAACGAAATCGACCGGCCGTCAATCGGAGGTCGTTTGACCATTTAAATCATAGAAATTTAATCACAAATCGTGATTGTATTTTGCCAACTTCCAAGTCAATCTTAGTTCAGAAGTATATGAATATTATACTCATTTTGATTGTCAAAGACAGTCGAAACAAGCTATTATTCATCTGAATCCGAGATTCGGATAGAAATGGAATTAACTTCGAGGTTTCATATAAGCACGCGATAAAAAATTAAATGAATAAAATTACAAGTGTCAATTCCAGCCCCAACACTTGGCTTCCTTTTTCCCCTCCACGTGGCAACATCTAATCCGTTCCTTCCCCTTATTTATATCAACCTTTCCCCCTTTATTCTTTCTTAATTTTCCCTAAATCTCTTCTATTTCTCCACCGAAAGGCATCTCCAGCCCTTCTCCATAGCTCCTGCTGGAGCCCCTGCTACTCCTGGAGGTTGCATGTTGTTGTCCATGCAGCTGGAGCCTCTCCTGGAACTTCTGAAGCTCCCATTGGAGCTCCAGCCAAGTGAAGGAGATGTTGCTACCCCCAGTTTTGCTGTTGTTGTTAGCAACTGCTGCTCCAAGCAACAATGTTGCTGCTGCTAGGAATTTCAGCAACTGCATGCGGCAAATTTAAAGCTCAAATTCCTCCAAATTTGGAGATCCAAAAAGGTACAATCATCTCCTCCTCTTGCTGCCATTCATGTTTGATTTAAAGTCTAAATTTCAAAACCACATGATTAAACTCTTGATTCTAAATTTTAAAGATTTTAAATTTAGGTATTTGCATGCATTTGATCTTTACTATTGATTCTTAAGATGGTACCAAAGTTGTTCCCAATTTTGTACACGTGCACGCTCACACTGTCATACATATCTGATCACTGGAAACGAAGTCTCTGATAGGATTAGAGCATTAGACTTCAAAGATGAAAATATAGGAGGTTGAGATATTGTTGAATGCCTAAAGGAGATGCTTGATTAAAGTAACCAGATACAGTATTTATGATAGTTAGAGATCATCTGAAGTGCTTCATCCTTGATAACATTCATTTAAGCTGTGATTTATGCCATCGATGAATAGCGTAATTAAACTCATCCCTGAGGGCTCAAGGCTCTTTCCTTGAGCAAATGGCAGCCTGAATTCCTGTAGGATGAAGCAAACAGTTAAACTATAGGCACTTTTGTACCCATTCTTTATGACGAAGCGCTAAACATCATAGGAAGAAGGGAGCAGTTAAACGTTATGCTGATTTTGTATGAGCAGGTAAACATTACGTGAAACCATTAACTGAAGTAAGCTTATTTCAGACCCTATCTATTCCAGATCTTCAAAGAATTACACATTTTTGTTGAGGGAGAGAATTGTAGTTTCCGATGGGCTCCATTGAGAAGCAAATACAGTAAGAAAGCTATTGTCTATGGCTCTCTTGTATTTTATCTACAATACAATAAATTCAAAAAAAATTGAGAGGATTAGGGGTAATTTGACATGAATATGATCAAGTTTCAGACCACTAAATACGTTCCAAATTGTATGCTTAAAAGATCGAATTTGGGGATGAATTGCGTGAAACTAAACCAAATTTAAGATCAAGATATTATGTGCTCCAAATTTCATGCCATAAGAACGAGAGATTTGGGGATGATTTGCATATAATTATTTATAATTCATACCAGTAAAATAGCCACAGAATGTAAATTTTAGAATTAAGGAATTTAGGTGTTATGAATGTATTTAAGCTAAAAATTCAGACCTAGGAACAGACTCTATTTCATGATTGTTAGAATGAGAAATTGGGGTGTTTGAAAACAATTATGCCCAAGAGGATGTTATATGGATTTAATTAGGATTTCAGACCAATGTTTAGGCTATAAGATTTTGAAAAGATAAAAGAATTTGGGATTTTATATGGATTGGATCGTGGCTTAGACCAATGATTAGGCTACAGAATCCGTGCTTTGAAAGATAAAAAGATTTAGGAATTTTGCACGAAATGACTTATAATTTCATGAATTAAAGAAGATATACTAAATATAGTTATAAGAACACCCTTCTCATTTAAATTCCACAAATAAACTCCTAAGATCATTATGACCAATAATAATCCTTGAGTAAATTCTATTATATCACTAATGATAAGTTGTGACAAAATACCCAAATCTGTAAAGTCAACCATAGAAGAGATTGAAAAGGGATTGAGTAGACAAATAAGTGAAATTGATGGTGAATCAGTGATATCGGTAAATTGTGTTGGTCATGGTGGCCCTTACACCTGACTGTGCGAGGGTGCGATGACCCTCAGCTGGGCGGGAGATAGGAAGCCCAATTAGGGCAGCGTCCGCCTAGTGCGTGGATCTAGGATCTCAATCCTTTTTACGATTTTTACGTGTGCTTCAGTGTTTTTATGCCTCGTTGGGATCCAGGTTTTTGACCAGTTCCGCTGACCCTGTTTCAGCAGGGTACCTAGACTAGAGGACCTTTGGTTTTGCATTTTAAGCTCAGTTTTGCATGTACCGGTCAGGCCATTTTTGGAGTGACTTAGTCCGAAAAGTCTCTCCCACCCGTCTCAGGAGTGTAGTTCTGGAGTCCTAGCCCTCTCCCGGACCGCACTTCCACTGGGAGGGCGAGACGGAAGAGTCTCTTAGGAGGCTTCATCGTCGCTTGAGTTTTGAGTTACGTTCCGCCCATAGGGCCTGGCAAAGAAAAGACCGTCGTCAGATGAAGTTGAGTTTGTAATACATCTGCCAGTAGATGCTGGCGAAAGAGATTAGATCTTAGAAATCATCAATCATCAATTAACATTAATCAATCATCAACATTTATGAAGATCCATCATCACATCTGATATCTCACAATAATGAAAAAGAACAAAAGATCGTGACATGGAAATCTTCTGTACTAGAATGAGAGCTATTACTACGATTGTTAGGTGAAGCTAGTGAACGTGTTGGGAACTTAGTTAGGATGCATTACATTCAACTGCATGCTTACGGAGGCACCACAATCCTAAGGCATCTTTCCTGCCTTAGAGTGATAGTGTGAGGTCTCGCCCGGACTAAGACCGCAAACTATCCACTGAGCTTAAGAAATTAAACAAAGACTAATACAGAACAGCAAACACAGCGTCTGCATCTTCTAAGATCCGTCAACATGTCTTATAAATAATAGAATTATTTTTGTCTAAATATAGATCTTATAAATTAAATAAGAACATTAAGTGGAAATAGTTGAGGTGATGAGTAATCAAATGTTTTTCTCTATTCTGATTTGTTTTGGGATATGTACATAATGTCATTTACTTTTGATACATGTAACGTTATATGGAAATTAATGCAAATATGAATTTGGTGACACTTGTTAGTTATGTGGTTGTTTATCATTATTGTAAATATCATTTAAAATGCGAAAAACTTTCTCTCATTCTATGTAACCTAATGTGATCGATAGCGAACGTGGTACTGCGAGTGATGTGTAAGCGGGTAACCCGGATCCCGGGACATCAAAAGAACCAATGGTCGCGAACACCCACTATGCCAAGAGGGGATTATTTATGCTTCCATTGTGGGAAGATGGGGCATATTGCCAAAAATTGTTTGGTCAATGAGTATATCTACTTTAGATGTGGTTTATTTGGGCCATAAACGTCGTGTTTGCTTGATGCACCGTGAAGGGAAGAAGCCATCGACTCAGTCTGAGAAGGTTGTCATCCGAAATGGAGATATTTCAAGGCTTTGCATCTCCTTGATATGCAGAAGGATGCGGGCTCCTCTCCACTGGATGGCATGGTGATGGGAGAAGGCCGAAAGGTTGATCTCGACAACTTGAAGGTAGCTATCGGATGGGCTTAAGCAGACAGGGTGGATGTGGATGTTGTATGGTTACTCGGGAAAATGACTGATTTGTGTAGGCTCTCGACTAGTGGTGTGGTTTTTGTGGTATTCAGAGATTTGGGCGGTGCACCATCGTTGATATGGTAGCCTCGCCCTAGTACCTAGATAGGATTTCGTTTCGACTTCCACACTAGAAGGCAAGGATATCTAGTTTTCCTTTGCGCAGTAGATCGTTGGCAGTAATAAAGGAGGCGATGACCCCTATTAGGTCAATGGTGGAAATTATGAACAATAGCTTTTCATGAATTAATTATTCATCTCTTTTGATTTGAATTTTGTCCTAAATTCCTAAGTAAAATACTAGAAAAATGACATAAAATAAAACATAATAAATTCAACGCAAGCAGAAAATATAGCCTAATTATCTATGGTTAATCGTTATTAAAACTAAGAAGCACATGAAATGATGAGGAATTCAATGTTGAAAGTTATACTTCAATGTATTATACAAAATTTTGACATTTTTAATAAGCGCATACATAACTGAAACTAATTTCATTGTATACATAATACTAGCTATAGTCCATGAAAATCCTAAAAATATACAAACCTATAAACATGTCAAATAAACACAAACCCTAATTTTGTGGATAAAAAAATGTAAAGTTGAATACTTCCCTATTATAGTGTCCTATAAAACTATGCTTACTTTAAATCAATGTACATCAAAATTCTCAACAAAACAAGTTCAAATTAAACAAAGTAATTAGAGTTCATATGTTAAAGTTGGATTTTTTTGACCTAATTGTATATTACAAAACCGACTAATTTGTACATATTATTTTATGTACATACTTAATTATTTTTATTTTATTTCTTTACATTCGCCCGAGAATGATTTCAAGATAACTCTGAATGGAGGCAAAGAATCCATGTAGCCGACTTTATTTAATATGGGAAAAGGCTTTGTTGTTGTTGTTTGATTTTATTTCTTTTTATTTGCTTTTAGTGTGTAATCTAACTAAGTACAAAAGAATAAAAATCCAAGAAAATCTAGAAATCCAAGAAAATTATAAATTCTGACATGGTATATATTGAACTAACACATGTACATTATTACCAACATTTGTTTTATTTAATCATTTTTTTAATCAATAAAAATCCAAAAAAACTATTACTATATAGTCATTTATCTAGTATTTTATAAAATTGTTATATTAAATATATTATTGAGCAAAAAATCAAAGAGGAAAATACAAAATTCAGAAAATCATGTATTTTATGTCTATAAAATACATAAACAAGTTCCTGCATGGAGATAATTGAGAATGAATGGAATGATTTACTCAAGGGGTATGGGGTTTCTTATATAACATGAAACCAAGGTTGTAAAAGTCGGTAGTCGGTACTCGGTCGGATGGGTCACTGACTAAGGATTAATCGGCAGCCGGAAGACTAGTCGGATTTAGTCGGCTTTGAATTTTCTGATTATTTTAAATATAAAACTCATTTTTATACATATATTTACATAGATTTTGTACATTTTTATACTATCATAATAAAATAAAAGAAGTAATTGAATTTAAGTAAACTATTAATCATATTATAATAAGTTTGCTTATAAAAACATCAAAACATAAAAAATATGGTATCTCCAAGCAAAAATCGGTCGACTAGTGTACCTAATCGGAATTAGTTGATACTCGATCGGCCACCTCACTGACTAGACTAGTCAGACCTACTAGTCGGGCTAGTCGAGAGAATTTTACAACACTGCATGAAACCCTATATCCCAAATGGATATAATTACATACTCAATAAATAAAATTAAGAGAAGATAATCGAATAGCTCCTGTACTGACCCTCAAGTTAGAGCACATTTATCGCTCATACCCAACTTAGAAACCAACCATGTAGAAAATGACAATGTAGAAGCGTAATCAGAGATAAAAGAATAAAGAACAATAAAGAACAAAGAGTACAACATGAAACCCTACTCCATAAGGAGCGGGAAACCACGACCACGGGAGAAGGCCTCTCAATGATCCAGATAATATGTAATTACTCTCTCAATGAATACAAGTAGTGAGTGGTCTAATATATAGTACCACCAGTAAGACCAAGTAATACTCATAGATGATGTGGGACTAACCTGTATGGATGTGGAATTGGACCCTGGAGAGATCCAATTACTCATCGATGGACGTACACTCTACCACTCCTCCTCAAGCTGGAGCATGAAATGCTCAGCTTTGACAAATAGAAGAAAACACTCGCTCACATAATACAAGACACTACGGATAATATCAATGCAACGCATACTTTGCAGGTCGATTGCTGAGAATATTGCTTCTCATGACGTGCTGGTGAAGAGGAACTGAAGACTGGAGTGGAATGAGTCTCCTCATCAAAGAATGTGTGCTATGTATTGTGTATGATAGAGTCACCGGAACTGACTAGGTCTCCATATCGGAGAAAGTGTGCTTTGTACTACACAGAGACACATGCATCAAGTTTCCTTGATTATTACTAGAAAATGGAGTCTAAAATTGAGTCTACTAGTCAAAGAACTCAACGAAAATGGGTCACTCGAACATGGAGTGCCTCGATGGTAGAATATAAATCTGAATTGGAGAACTTTATACAATACTCTCCCCTTTTCCATACTTATAAGAAAAGGATGACATCAACCTCCTTTCAAAAAAAAGGATGACATCAACCAAGTTGGGATAAGAATTATAGAGGAAAATCAAAAGGAACCATCATCTCTTCTTTTTCAATCGGATTTTTTAAGGACGTCTTTTTTGCTCTTTTTTCTGCTTTTCTTTCTTTCAATCAGCTATTTTTTTTCAAAACTAACGGGCCTCCTTCTAACGCATACTATAGCAGCGGCCCAAAGCATCTTTGAATAGACATGGCCCAATTGGGCCCATGTGTATCCTCCTTCAATCCCAATTTCAGTCTAACCCTCTCCCTTCTCCTTTCTATTCTTTTTAAAGACATGTGAGGTATTGGTCTCCCTTTCCTTCTTTCGTACAAGATGGGTTCCCAAAGGGAACCCTATTTGCCTCCGTTAGAGGAATATCGGGCTTGCTAGATTAATGCCTTCATGTCGCATGCTGGAGGGTTGATCGAAGTAACGAAACCATGCGAGAGATGAGGAGCATCGGTGCCAATCGACCAAATGTGCACGAAGAAATGGCAAGGTTCATTGAGGATTGTCGCTTGAGATTTGAAGCGGTAGATACACTGACTAATTGCGGGAATCGACTAGAGCGCTGCATGGAGCATGTGGCTAGGACTCCGCCTTGAGGGGAGATGCATCACCTGGAAGGGTTGTTGATGGGCGTTGTTTAGCAATATCACGTGCGAACTCCATTGATGGGACATCGCCACCTAGGAGAGCATCACGCGAGGGGGATGCCTCTTCTTCGAGCCTCTTCTTCATCTTTACTTCTTTGGGTTTGGGAACCCATTATCGCAACATCCATTGTTGTTGTTGTTGCTTCTCACACCACCACCTGGTTACTTCGGTCGATGAAGTTGCACATGACTGATCCACGAGAGAGAGAGAGATGGATGGATGTACGTGACGGACAAAAGGTCGCATGGATGTGCTTAGTAAACGAAGGTCCCATCTTTGTGAAGGAAAGTCAGGAGTCCATCTTGGTGTTGGAACTCAACACATTAACGTGGACTATGATTGTGAACTTTGGCGTTGCAATTAGGTTTCCGAGAATTAGGATTCTAGGAATTCTAGATGATTTCAAACTCGACGATGGCTGAATTCTAAACTCATAAGAACCCGTGCATATGCGCAAAATAATCCGATTGCGGCCGGAATCAACAACTGCATAACCAAATCTGTTGAACAATTTTTCTTTTGTTGACCTTTGAACGGATCTTTATAACATGAACAAATCTTCAACTATGAAAATAATCAAGCTAAAATTTTCAAGAACTAATCCAAAATAGACACGCTCTGATACCATGTAGAAAACGACAATGCAAAAGTGTAATCAATGATGAATAAAAAACAATAAATAACACAGGTTGATGATGGCGTGCGGTCTATCTCCTATATATCATCATAATATAACTTCATGCTAGGAAATAGGAGGATGAGGGAGTGAGAGCGAGAGAGAGGGAGAAGGAGAGAGGGGGAGGGAGGAAGGGACGGGGAGAAAGAAAGGTCTCACTCTCGATGGCGTACGTATGTTGAGGTATCCACCCGTGAGAAGAAGGTGCGGAAGGACAGGGAGAGGGTTGATGAGGGCCGAGAGTTGAGGGTGAAGGAGAGGGGGAGGTGGTCATTCATCGTAAACCAGGTCCCCAGTGCTTTCGGTGCAACAAGTGCAGACACTATTCCTCTGGTTACCATGTTCTACCTTGTTGAATCTGTTGTGGGAGTATAGGCCACCGGCTGGCCTCATGTTCGATCAAGCCTGATGATCTGGTTCATGTTAACAGAGCGACTTTTGTTTATTCACATGACTCGATCGTTAGGCCTACGAAGAAGGCACATCTAAATCATCCAATGATGATTCAAGAAGGAAGATCTTTTTCTGAAGCTCTGGCGAGGAAGACTGCTCAAGCAACAACGTCGGATCAGCTGGTAAGGGCTATTCAAGGATAAGCAAGGGATGCGGTTGACTTGGTTGTTATCATGGTTTCTTCCTTGGGACCCTCATTAGCAGGTGATGTAGTGTCTTTAGACAAGGGTTTCTTTTGTGAGAGGGCTTGCCCTGCTGAAATCAAGGTTTCTACCCTCACTTGTAGGACCGAAGGAGGTCATTTAGAGACCACCATGTTTCACTGATGGAGAACAGTGACACTTTGTGAAGAAGGTGTAATTTCTGATTGGTGTGCATGTTCCTTTCAAGAACGGTGGTAGCGCCCCAACCGATTCTTCGAGATTGGGAATAACTTTTGGAGGTCCTTCTCGATGACCGGTAGCCAAGGATCGATAGCGTTGTAAAACTTCTCTTTCCTTGGAACCAAAGTAACTCCATCAGAGTTTGCATGTTCTCTAAGGCTTGGTCGATCGACTTTCCGATGTCTGGCGAAGGTTATCCAGCCACCTCCGCGACTGGAACAACAGGATTGCGAGGTTGAACGGTTAGGTTAACTCAATGCCGATGGCCTTACTTCTCCAAAAAAATGCCTCACTGGTGAAGTCCGATGACCAGTCTCTGGCTACAATTAGGGAGAAATTACGAACGAATTTCACAGGATTTGAAATTCAAAGTAGATGTCCTTCGGTCATCATTGAGCAGTGGTAGTTACAAGAGTCGATCCCACTCCTTTCGGAGGTTCTAAGCTGGAGACATAAGGCTCCCTTTTACTTTATCGTGAATATGTCAAGTGAGTACAACTGGATCATGGAGGATCTAACCCGATTGAAGCATCTCTGAATGCCTTTGGTTAACGAATGTGGGGGCCAATTCTCAGGTCTTGATAAGGTCTGAAATCTACCTATTTGTTGCACTTCGCCCAACTAGGTTAGGTCGCTTTTGAAGTAGATTTGATTGGTTTGCATGTCATGGGTAAGGAGTTCGTGTTTTCTAGAAACCCATCGCGTTGCCTATTGAGGAAGGTGAAGGTGTGGTTGAATCATCAAGTATACAAGATCCTCTGGCTATAGCCTCCCAAAAACTTCATGTGCCTGGAGCAGCCTCCCCAAGTTCGACTCAACATACTAAGAACTCGATCCAACCTTCATCTTCTTCGGGCTCTTTTTCAATGGATAATCTTTGATGGAAAAAGGGAAAGAGGTACAAAAAGAGGAAGAGAAAAACAGGGGGTGAGAAGAACATAGCTGGGAATCTAGCCGAAGGGACATGCGGTATGTAGCAGTTATCTACAAACTTTCTTGAGTCAAAGTAGGTGATTCGGAGAAACATGGCAGAGGTGACCTATGTATTGGGTGTGAATTGCATCTCTAAAAGAAGACCTTTACTTGGAATGTAAGAGGTCTTGAGGATCCAGAGAAAAGAGAAAAGAAGATCAGCTGGATCTCAAATTAATGCATGGGATGTTGACTTTCGTATGCTTCAAGAAACGAAAATTAGAGAATGGTCTATTCATTTATGGGGCTCACTAGGTGTATATAGCACAATGTATTACAAAGCAGTGGAGAATGTAGGGAGTGCAAGCAGCATGGTGATTGCTTCTAAGAGGGATTTCTTTAATCTATTGACGGAAGTGAAAAGAACTTTTATCATCTCTGTTCTTCTACAGAATACTAGAAATAAGGCGTGTATATTGCTTTTTTCTGTATGTGGTCCTACAGACACCTCACTCAGGGAGAACCTCTAGGCAGAGCCTCGAGAAACGAGGGAGCCGCATCCAAATGCGCTGTGACTTGTTGGGGGAGATTATTTACAATGTCACTTTATTATCATTAAACCACCCTAGAAGCTCGAGTGGACAAGGCAAGAGTTCGGAAGATTTTGTAATTAAGGACCTACAATTGGACATTCTAGTACTAGTGACACCCGGTATACGGGGAGAAACACCGGGTCTCGCTAGAGAATTGATCATTTCCTTGGTTCATTGGAGTTGATGGAAATTTACCCCTTGTCATATGTCTCCTCTCGAGTACGTCCTAGATTGGACCATATACCTCTAATCTAGGATTCGAAGGAGGAGGTGCTACCCCGCTTATTCATCAAATTTAAGAAAACCTGGCTTTTGGAGGGTAGTTGTTGGACATGTGAGCCCACTGTGAGCCATTACGCAATAGAAGTTATTGCAATTCACTCCTTAATCTGAAATGAAGAATAACTAATTTGCATAATAGGTCCCTTTGTGCAAATATGGTTATGTACCATAGCCATATTCGTATCATACAGTTGTTGATTCAAAGGTTGGAACATATAGGTTGGTGTAGGGTTGAATATCTAAAGAGTTAGATCGATGACTCAACTATATTGTCAAGTGATTATCAAGAAGGGATCCCCAGCCTAAGAAGGAGATGGCAATCCTTAATACAAAGGCTGACATCTGACCGACCTCTTGATGCAGGTCCTCTGCATAGGAATAGATATTCAACCCATATGCATATCATTAAGTCAAAGAGTTGATTTAACAAGATCGAGATAACTACGACCTATGTCACAGGTTGTCATGTATAGGCATGCATCCTCAAATCGGAGACAGATGTATTACTGTAGGTCTAACTATATACATTAGGCATACCATTAAGTTAATGACCTAATAAAGGTCTATACACTGACGAGATGGTGTACATAGAAGGGCATATGGGTAGTACAATCTCTCAAAGGGACCATACAGGTTCACTACTGAACCGGAAGATATGAGCTCACTCATGAAATATTTGGACAAACCAAATTCCAATGGTAGTCGTCTTGTTTTGGAAACAAGACAGGATTTGACGGTATGATATATGCTTTTAGAAAGCATATGATTGATACCAACTCCCAATGATCGAATGAAAAACTTAACGATAAAACCCTGAACGAATCAAATAAGATCAGAACTTCGGGTTCATTTTAGGTCTTCCAGTATGTAGGGATTTATGGATATTTGGAATAATCGAGGATGATGTGATCTTAAACAATTATAGAACCATAACACTTCCATTCCGAGGGAGTGATTAAACAGGTTTGGATTTAGTGACTTCACTCAGTAGACTAGTTATCAAATCTCACTCCAAATGTTGGACATTAATCTGAATATAATTCAAATGCAATGAGAAGATTGCATATTATGTATCTTGATCAGGCATCTCTGAGAGATCTTCTCAATCTGGATATGAGATTAGATCTCACTATCCAAGTCACCATACATGGAAAATACAGTCGTCGTGTCCTTATCTTCAAGTACCCGCAGAGAAAGCACGTTGCTCTTGAAGAGTTCAAGAATGATTCTATTGTTGGTAATAACTTAGCATTGGAAATATGATGATTAAATATGATTTAATCATCATAAATAATGTGGATATGATTCACATTATTTAATGTGGATAGCATTATCCACAAAAAATATAATTGTATTATGAATTTGATTCATAGTATCATAGAGAGCTTAATTGTAAATTTGATTTACAGTTTATTAAGTTAATGTGAATTGGATTCACGTGATACAATTAAATATGAATTGGACTCATATTGTATAATTAAACGTGATTTACATTTAATATTGGATAGATGAATATGATTCATAATTATCAATGACATGATTGAAATTGTCACAAAATAATTTGGAGTTATTTTGGCAAAAATTCAAGCAACAAAAGTTATTGTAACATATTAAAAATGTGGTGAGATTTGAGAATCTCATCAATAAGGAAAGAGGAGCCCCTCCATTCCTATTAAGGAATGGATGGTCATATGGAGAGACTCCATGGTGATCGTCCATCCTAATAGGGAAGGAGGCTCTCCTCCTTCCTTATTATCCTACATTAAATTGATTTAATGAGAATTAAATTTATTGGATAATTTCTTCAATTGATTTATTTCTTTTAAATTAATTAATTGTTGTTGCAAATTGTTGCAACAAAATCTAGGCCATTGGTTTTAAGTAGGAGTGCATCCTAGACATCTAATTTTGTATGAGATAAGGACAAACCCTATGCTCTTATCTACATAATTCAACACATAAGTTGAAGCAACAAAATCTCTCTCTCTTTCTTACTCATATATGTCCATATGCTCTCTTTCTCAACCCCAAGTGGTCATCTACTCTAGGTTTGTCGAGAGTATCGTCGTCGTCGTGCAGTCGTTGTGGTGCCTGTGAAAGAATGGAATTGCTTGATTAACATAGAGACCCTAGGGCTCTCTTAAAAGGAGAATAGCCCGGGGTAAATTACATAAGAAGTACATGAAAGATATAGAAATAAGTAAAAGAAATAGCGAGATACAAATATCCCAACACTTCCCCTTAATCTGGAGTATATATGTCTATCATGCTCAGCTTGGAACAACACCGCTGAAATGGACCTCTAGCAAGTGCTGTGGTGAATATATCAGTAATCTGATCCCCAGTAGCAACATAGGAGGTGGATATGAGTCCCTTCCGGATAATGTCTCTGGTATATTGGCAATCCACCTCTATATGCTTGGTTCGCTCATGGAATGCAGGATTATTGGCAATAAAAAGAGTTGATTGATTGTCACATAGAAGCTGCATAGGAAGAGGTACCTCAACTGCAAGATCAATCAAGACCGAGCTAACTCACATCATCTTCGTGCTCCCCTGAGCCATGGCTCTGTATTCAGACACTGCAATGGACCTAGCAACCATTGTCTGCTTTTTGCTTTTACGTGATACGAGTGAGATCCCAACAAAAACAGTAAAGCCAGATGTAGACTTCCTAAATCTAGGACATCCTGCATAATCTGCATCTGCACAAGTTGTCACCTCAAGATATGTACCCCTGATGAATATAAGACCCGTGCATGGTGAAGTCTTCAAATATCTCACAATCATATAGACAGCATCCATATATACCTTCCTAAGTTGTTTCATGAACTGGCACACCTTGCTCACAACAAAGGATATATCTGGCCTAGAGATAGTAGTATAGAGGAGCTTCCCAACAAGCTCCTTGTATCTCCTCTTACCTACCTCCTCAATGTCATTATCGTATAATCTCATGCTTGGATTCATAAGGGTAGTAGCGAGCTTGCACCCTGTCATACCAGTCTCTAGTAGAAGATCAGTCACAAACGTCCCCTGGGTCATCACAAGATCATGTTGGTTCCTGACGAACTCTAATCCAAGGAAGTAACGTAGACAGCCAAGATCTATAGTCACAAATTGCTGACCAAGGAACTCCTTAGCAGCCTGAATACCATGTTCATCAGTACCCATGACAATAATATCGTCAACGTAAACCAGAATGGCAATTGTACCTCTTTGTATCCTCTGAACAAAAAGTAAATGATCCGTAGTGAACAACACAAACCCCTGGTGCTCTATCAGCTCTGAGAGCTTCTGGTACCAAGCTCTCGAACTCTGCTTCAGGTCGTAAATTGCCTTGTGGAGCATGCACACCTTCTGAGACTCCCCCTCAACAGCAAAACCTGGTGGTTGCTACATATATAACTCCGCATGTAGATCTCCATATAGAAATGCATTCTTCATATCAAGTTGGTAGATAGGCCAGTCTCGAGTCAAAGCAACCAATAGAAGAATGTACAATGTCGCATGTCTAGCCACCGGTGAAAAGGTATCCTGGTAGCTCACCCAATATGTATGGGTGAACCCTCGTGCTACAAGCCTTGCCCTGTAGCAATCTATACCGTCAATATGCCCGTTGCTTTACCATAAAAATCCATTTGCACCCTACAAAAGAGGCACCTGGTGGAGCAGAATTAATGCTCCAAGTACCACGAGACTGCAAAGCTGTCATATCTTATTCCATGGTAAGTCACCAGCTACTGTCCCGCATTGCCTCCTGGTATGATCGTGGGATAGTGACGGCAGAGAGTCCCACTACAAACCCATGTACGCATCTGAAAGATGATCCAAGGAAACATGAGCAGCTAAAGGATAAGGGGCACAGGTACAATGCGGCTTCCTTAAGACAATAAGCACATCAAGATCATCGGCCTCCTCGTTCTCTGGTATCAGCTCCTCTTGTACAGTGCCTACGGGTACATGCATATGTCACTAGTGCCATCAGTAGAAACACTGTGTTCAGTGCATACATGAGGCTTGTTCAATGACGGGGAAGAGCATGAGCAAATGAATGAGTAGAGGACCTGCGAATATAAAACCGTAGTAAAAACTGTGACAGGGTAGACGGTGGTGAAGGTGGTGGAGGAGGTGGTGGCGAAGGAGGTGATTGTGGTCCAACTTGAGGAGGTGGTAGTGGAAGTAAAGGAGGTAGTGGAACAAAAACATCTTTACTAGAGTTAGAGTTAGACAACCTGTGACCTGTAGGAGAGAAATACATAATAAACTCAAAAAATGTGACATCAGCACTCAGATAATACTTTCTCCTTACAGGATCAAAACATGTATACTCTTTTTGGGTATGAGAATAGCCAACGAACATACATTTGACTGCTCTTCGAGAGCTTATCACGACGAGGAGTAAAATTGTGGACAAAGGCCACAGACGCAAAGACCCTGGGAGTAACAGATAAGGGGTCCTTATCGAGAAACGAAACCGAGAAAGGAACCTTTTCTCCAAGGATCGCGGAAGGCATGTGGTTCACTAGGTAGCAAGCAGTGAGGATCGCATCACCCAGAACGAATGAGGAGCTTGACTCTAAATCAAAAGAGTCCTCGTGACATCAAGCAGATGACGGTATTTGCATTCAGCAACACCATTCTGTTGTGATGTACACGCACACAAAGTCTGATGAACAATACCAAGAGATCTGAGGAAGTCGAATAGCTGTAACGTGGAGAATTCCAAGGCATTGTCAATGCGAATAAACTTCACATGAGCAGAAAAAATATTATGTATTTCAATAGGAAATGATTTAATGATAGAACCACCGTCAGAATTATTCTTTAACAAGAAAACCCAAGAAAGTTTGGAAAAATCATCTACATCGACTAGATAGAACCGATGTCCCTGATGATTGGGAACACGAGTAGGGCCTCAAATATCAAAATGAAATAACTCAAACGAATGACTATTGTGACGACTCTAGCTACTCGAAAAGGGGAAACGATGATGCTTCCCAAGCGGGCATGCCTCACACTATGGTAGTACGAGTAGATATCTGATGAAGGACGAGGAAGATGTCCAAAGCAAAGGTGCCACATGAACGAATAAACTGACCCAGTAGGAATAGTAGCAGTACCAGAAAAAGGAGGCTGGACCAGTCTGTAAAGCCCTCTCTGCTCACAGTCATGGTTTTAAAAAACGTGACGTGGATCGAGGCGGTTTTCCCTTGATGAGGCGAGGCATAAGCCTCGAGGCGGTCAGGGCATAAGCCTCGATTTATATAGAAAAATATACATAAAATGTAATTAAGCATAATTATATACATTTATAAAAACAAATTTAGATATTCCCAACATCTTCACCATATATGCTATGAGTATGAGAATATATAATATTCTTTGCATGATTTATTTTGAATTCTAATTCGTATTATCATCCATATAAAATGCAAAGCTTATTATGATCTCCATTAATGTTGGTGGGTGAAGTTCTTGTCGATATATAATACTTTCCTTTATGTGCATGGGTGAAGCAAACTTTTGTGACTAACATATATTATTAACATACAAAATATATAATATGTCTATGTTATTTTATATGTGTTATATGACTAGCATATATATTAATATGACTTGAATCCTAACCATTCGATTTGCTAAACTCAATTGAAGAATCGTTGTATGCCCCATTATTGCACCATACCCTACCAACCCGAAACGAATTTTTTATATGATAATACATAATTTTAAATATAAAATAAATATATGACTATATAACAAATTAAATTGTTGACAATTAATATTATGCTTAAAATATCATAAAAATCAATATAAAATATAAAATATAAAATATAAGGTACCAAACCTTTGCAGCCCGCGGCAACGCCTCAAGACCGCATCAGCGCCTCGAGGCGCACTTCTTGAGGAGGATGCCTCGGGGTTGTTTTCTCGGAAAATCGCCTCAAGCCCGTGAGTATGTCCTGAAACACAAGAGATAAGGGACAAATATGGCACAACAATGTAAATCTTTTGTAATCTAACTAATAGACAAAAGATTCATCTGAAATGCTGGAGCATGTAAAACATTTTGCAAGCGCATCGAGGGTGCTAGGACAATCTTCCCATGACGAACAATTGGTAAATGAGCCACATTTGAAATCACCACTGACCTACTAGGAGGGATCGATCTGTAAAACTAAATTGTGATTGATCTCTGCACATATGATGAGACGTGCCGGAGTCCATTATCCAATCAGTCAAATGTGAGCTAATACAGTGCATAAGTTATACCTGCCAACTTCGTAGATGCTCTGGCACCAGTTGCAACGTATGAAGGTCATACAGTTGGTGTAGGCGGTGTGCTCATCATTTCTCTTAATCGAGAGATAATATCGCCAAGCCTCGCATCATGAGAGGGAGCCAGAGTAGTCTCTGTCTACCCAGCCACACGAACAGACGCTGGATATCCATGCTTCAGATAGCATGTCTCCTCAGAATGACCTGGACATTAGCAGTATGTGCGTGGCCCACGCTGACATCCTCCTCCTCGACCACGGGGTCCTCGCCCAGGAAACTGTGAAGTATAGGATCAAATTTCCCGACATTCGACCAAATTTCGGTCGAATTTCGTTTTCGGTGGGTGACCGAATTCAGCCGAAATGGCCTATATCGGTCGAAATTTAGGGGTCCTAGTTCAAAAACAGATCGAAATGATCGAAATTTCATTTCGACCAGTCATCGAAACGAAATCGAAATCCGACATTTAAGGCCTTGTTGTGAAGTACCCCTTCAACCGCGAGAAGTCGCCATCACAGGGGGAGTTTGGGCGACGGTAGTGGATGAACTAGCGATTCTGCTCAGCCTCTTATAAACCTCCTCCATCGGTGGTATCGTCTCTCCAGTGAGCAGTTGAGTGTGTGATGCATCGTACTCATAATCAAGAGATGATAAAAAGACCCCTATCATACTGGCATTTTGGTATGCACGTTGCTGTTATGTGCTGGTTGTAATTGACATAAAGCTATAAAGCCGCTCAAACAAGCCTTGAAGATGCGAGAAGTTGCCACGAAGAGGTCGACCATTCTGATTGGTCTAGAATATGTCATACTGCAACTAGAGAATCTTACTCTCATTCTTGACTTGCCTGTCTGTGGCAGCTAGGATGTCCCACATAGCCTTGGTTGTGGGTTGATTGACGATATCATTGCCATCTCTGTGGTAAGCATCCCGGAGAGCCAAATCCGTACATAAGCATCATCTTACTTCCAAGCAAGGCCTTAAATGTCGGTTTCGGTCACCATTTCGGTATCGACCAAAACAGAATTTCGATGGAATTTCGGTGGAATTTCGACTGAAATTTCGGTCATTTCGGTCATTTTTTGTACTAGCACCCCCATATTTCGGTCATTTCGGTCATTTCGGTCGAATTTCGATTTCGACTGGATATCGATATTCGATAGAAATTCGACCGAATTTTGCTGAAATTTGAGGCCATGCTTCCAAGAAACATTAGCCCAATCTTGTTTATCGACTCTGAATCAATCAAAATGCGCTCCTTGCTATTATACTGCATCAGGGGCAAAACTGCATGGACCACAACTCGTAGTTGGTCTCATCCATCTTTATGATGAGAGATGAGCCCTTAAAGGCGTCAGAAGACGAAAATAGATCACCCTTGTTCTCAAACATGATTAAAATATAACCGAAAATTCAGAACTCAACTTGGGGAGTAGACTATTCTGAGCGAGTCTACACAATCATACGGAGGAGTGGTTGTACGTGTAGACTCAAACAACCGTTCTCTTCAATACTTGATGTACGTTAGGATCGAAAAACGTGATTTGTAGGTTCGAAATCATGATTTCCGGTCAAAATCAGATCGCTTCAGACTGCAGTCTAATCCTAAGGGGCGGCCAGAGAGGCGACGACGGCCGGGAAAGAGGAGAACCACAGTCGAGCAACGACGGCCTAAAGGCGACGGCTCGTAGGAGAGGGGGTGTCCCGTAAGAGAGGGGGCAGCGACCTGGGAGCGGTGGCCCACAAGAGAGGGCGGCAACCAGCAGGAGAGGGGGTGGCAGCCCGTAGGAGAGTAGGCAGCGGCCCAGGCTGAGGCGGTCTGCAGGGAGGGTGTGACGTCCGCTCGCCCGCATATCCGGGATGCCTGTTTACACATCACTTGTAGTATCATGTTCGCTAGAGATTGCATCAGGTATCGAAAATTAGAAAATTTTCGCGTTTTCGAATGGCATTCACATTTAATTAACAAGTCACAGATTCAACAATGTGTCATCAATTTATATTACATTAATTTTCATAAAAATTTTCATATAACAAAAGAAACTGCATTATGTACATGTGTCCCTAATTATAGTGAAGAGAAAGAAAAACATTTATAATATCTTAAACAAAAGTTATAAAATCCGTACCTGACAATAGTAACTGCAGAAGCTTAGGTTCAACTCTTCTACTACCACGATGCAGGTGTTTTTCCTGCAACCCATGCATTAGATAGAACAGAACATCAACAAATGTCGAGCACATCTAATCAATTTTAAAAAAATAATAGAAAATTTAGTAGCTCCAAAAGAAAGCAAGCAAATAGACAATTTAAATTTAATGAACTACTTACATTGAAACAGGTTTTTAAATTGTTCGGTATGTAAATCATCGTCTTACTCATCCTACCTCAATTACCCAATTTTAGCACTTTTATATATAGATTACATGATCCATGTTTAAGGTATCTCCTATTTATTAATAATAATTCATGTTTGATGGATCTTAATGATATGGATGATAAGGCTCTGGTCTAATCGTTGTCTTTATTAAATGTTTATAATGATTGTGTTGTCCCCATATCTTGATTATTTAATGGTTAATATAATCAAGATGATCTAGATCTCTTTCCGATGTTTATGATGAGTCATATGGATGGATCATAGTAATGTATATGATGAGTCTCGTGTTATGATTCCTTTCTTGTTAAATTTATTAAGCTCAGTGGATAATATATGGTCTTCGTGTAAGTGTGACCTCACACTATGACTCTAAGACAGTAAAGAAGCCTTAGGGTTGGGGTGTCTCTGTAGGCACGCGATGGGGTAAAATGTATCCTAACGAAGTTCCCAATATGTCCACTAGCTTCTTTGACATCCGTGGCAGTATCTCTTAGTCTGATAAGAATGATTTTCATAATATGATCTTTTTTCTTTGTCAGGACCTACTGGTGGAATAGTAACTACTACAACAACAAACAACAACAACAAAGCCTTTTCCCACAATTAAGTAGGGTCGGCTACATGGATTTTTCGCCTCCATTCAAATCTATCTTGGATCAATCTCGGACTTATATCCCAAAAACTAAGATCCCTTCGTATAGTCTCTTTCCAACACTTCTTGGGCCGTCCTCGCCCTCTCTTAGCCGGCTCAACATCCCAACACTCGTATTTCCTAACCGGTGCATCAGTTGGCCTTCTTTGCAAATGACCAAACCATCTTAAGCGGTTTTCTCGCATCTTATCCTCGATCGGAGCTACATCAACTTTCTTTCTGATTGCATCATTCCGAATCCGATCTTTACGTGTATGTTCGCACATCCATCTTAGCATTTTCATTTCTGCTACAACCATTCTCTGCCCATCTCTATGGTTCACAGGCCAACATTCAGAACCATAAAGCATAACAGGTCTCACGGCTGCTTTGTAAAACTTTCCTTTAATTTTTAAAGGAATTTTCTTATCACAGAGAACAGTGGAGGCACCTCTCCACTTTAGCCAGCCTGCATTTATTCTATTAGTAATATCTCCATCAATTTCCCTATCATGTTGCAAAATAGATCCCAGATATCTAAAAGAGTCTCCCTTCTGAATGTTATCGTCACCAATCTTCACATCGATTCCTTTACCATTGCTTCCATCAAAGGTGCATTCCATATATTCCGTCTTAGCCCTACTTATACAAAAACATTTAGTCTCCAATGCATGTCTCCAAATCTCAAGCTTCTCATTTACTCCATCTCTAGTCTCGTCAATCAGCACAATATCATCAGCAAATAACATACACCAAGGTAACTCATCTTGAATGTGACTTGTCAACTCATCCATAATCAAAGTAAAAAGAAATGGACTCAAAGCTGAACCTTGATGTAAACCAATGTTGATATCAAAATAGTCAGTCTTCCCTGTCAAATAGTAAAATCAAGTTCAACTAAAATCAAGTTCAACTGTAACCAAGCTCAACCGTATCCAACTCAACTGTAATCAAGCTCCATTGTATTCAACTCAATTATAATAAAGCTTCATTGTAAACAACTCAACTGTAACCAACTTAACTGTAACCGATCTCAGTTTGGTTAGTTCAACTATCACCGAGATCAATCTATAACCAACTCAACTGTAACCAACTTAATTGTAATCAATCTCAATCTGTAACCAACTCAACTATTACCAAGCTCAATTGTAACCCAACTCAGCTGTAACAAACCCAATTCTAGCCACCCTCAATGTAACCAACTCAATTGTAGCCATCGCAAAGCCTATTGGCGGAACGGTAACCAAAACTCAAGCGGTAAGTAAGTCTCCTAAGAGACCCTTCTGTCTCGCCCTCTAAGTAGAAGTGTGGTCCAGTAGAGGGATAGGTCTACTCCAAAATTATGCCACAGAGACAGGTGGGAGAGACTTTCCGGACAAGTAACTCTAGAAAAATCGGCCCGACCGGTACAGTAAATAAGCTCGAAAAACCAAAACCGATGGCCCTCCAGCCGAGGCACCCTCAAGAACAAGGGTCAGCAGAACTGGTCTAACAAGAAAATCTGTGGATCCCAAAGATACATAAAACTGAGAGTGCTCGCGAAAAACAGAGAAAAGAATGGGATCCGAGACCCGCGCACTAAGCAGACGCTGCCCGGACTAGGCTTCATATCTCTCGCGTAAGGGTTACTGCACCATCGCACATTCAGGTATAAGGGTCACCATGACTGGCACTCATTATTTATCAGTCATCACCGAATCACCAATGATGGCTTAATTATTCATTCTTTCTCAATCTTCTCTGTGGTTGATTGTACAAATCTAGGTCTTTTGGTCAACGATCTTATTGATATTACTGCTTCATCATCAATTTCACTTACTTGTCTATTCCATCCTTTCTCATTCTCTTCTATATGTGACTTTACAAATGTAGGTATTTTGTCACCACCTATCTTTAGTCATATGTATAAATTGTATATTATACTCAAGGATCAATTGATTGAAGATTGTTATTCCTAATGATCTTAGGAAATCATTTATTAACTTCATAAGAGACGAGTATTAATATTTTAATATTTATATTTCAATCTTTTCTGTAAGGTCATGACATTAAAGGGTTTTTTGGATCTGGATCTAAGTTCAAATTGATGCCAGATTTCCCAATTCTTCTCATCTTTAAATCATTAGAGATAAAGTTACTCATTAAATCTAGATTAAGTTCTATTTTATGATCCAATTCACGTAAAATCTCTAATTCTTTTCATCATTCAAAGCATGAATCTCATAACCTACTGATTGGTCTAAATCAAGATCAACTACATTAAAAAAATATTATTCTTTCATCCGTTTAAAAATCCAATATCATAAGCTGCAATCTGATCTTATATTTAGATCTAAAACTCTCAATTCATTAACTTTTAAAGAGTAGAATCTTCATGCAAAAACCCCCAATTTGATCTTTAAAAATCCAAGACTAATATCTATACTCTAAGAATTAGAGCTACTTATTAGATCTAAACTTAGTCTCAACTTGCATGCTAATCCATTCCAAATATATAAATTTTAATCAAGAAAAAAGTGGTTAATTAGTGATATAACTCTTGACTTAATTGCATACAAATCACCCTTAATTTCTCCTCAATCAACACGAAATAAGAGGTCTAAAATTATGTTTAATTCCTTGAAAATCATCCTCAAATCCTCATCATTCAAGCATGCAAATCTGCAACATTTTTAGGTCTGTTTTTGTACGCACCTCTTTTTTGGAACAAAATCTCACCGCCCAAATCGAATCCAAATACTACTTGGGCCGAAAACTGAGTAGCCTAATTGGACATTTGTCTCTCTCTCTCAATTTTTCCTTTTTTATAACTCATCTCTTTTTTTTCCCGACCCACGTGGACCCTTACAATAATCGAAGCCCACTTGGGCCTGGACTTTCTCCATCTCACTCTTTTTTATAAAGGAAGGGCCATCGGTCCCTTTGTTCCTGCAGAAGCACTACATTCCCATTGTAGGAACCCTCCTTCGAACGTCCGCTGCCCCCTGATGGGGACCTGCTCCTGCCGCCCCCCCCGATAGGGCTCTGTTCTGCTGCCCACCGCATGAATGTCGTCGCCGCCATGGGCGTCGCTTGGAGATGCTCCTCCTGGAGCTTCAAGTAGGGGGGCACCCCCGATAATCGATAGCCGATAGTCGCCATCCTCTACATACTTCTTTTGGCCCTTCCTCCCCCTGGCCCATCTCTGGGCTTAAAATAGCATCAAAAAAGGAAAACAAAATTTTTTTTAAACTTCGGCCCAATTGGGCCAACCATTATTTAGGGTTCCCCAGGTGGAAACCCCTATCTCGAACAACCGCAACCCATGCTGGGGCTTTGAAGCAGCGCCGCTTGCGCTTGGAGGAGGTGCGATGCCGCAACCTGTAGCAGGGTCTCCGACTAGAGATTGCAAGAAAGGATGTGTCGAGTGTCGTCGCCTTGCTGACTTCTTCGAACTGGGGACCTGCACTAGATCGGAGGGGCATGGCGACATCACCGTCGTCTTGATGTTGCTGGAGCGCGAGAACGAGATGGGGATGGGGCTCGAGCTCTGCCTGGAGGCACTGGAGATGGGGATCAAGCTCCTGCTTGGAGATTGCTCCTCGGTCGGCTGCCGCCGCTAAAGGAGATGCAGCCTACTGGAGACGCGAGATCTGGAGCCTCTGTTGTGACTTCATGGATCTCGCCATGCTGCCTGGACTTCATGGACTACATGAAGCGCCGGCTGCGTGAGATGGAGGTGGCACGATGCTGCCCTGGAGCCCAAAGGGGCTTCGTCGGAAGAGGATGCCGAAAGAGATGGAAGACACCATCGGGGGATTGCGTCGCCTCCCAACTTGAAGAGGCGCGCGATTGGGGCTCCGCTTGGAGCTCCTTGGATCATTTTTTTATGGTTGGGAATCCATCACCTGGGAGTTTTCTGGAACTGCCTAGAAAGATTAAACTTGGTGAGATTTTTTTTAAAGCTTTATGCGGCCTGGAGCTTCAGATCGGGCTTCGCGTGTCCCCTTTGTGTTAGATAGTTGGGTGTTTCTGTTACGATATGGCACTGCTCTGATCTTCCTGACCCGTGATGGTTTGCAGATCTTCACAAATTAGGGTTTCTCTAGAAACCCTAGAACTGGATATGTGGCACAAAATTTTCTTTGAACATCGATGAATCTTTGAACAGATCTTTGAATAGGATGAATATCAATAATATTCAGAATAATATTCAAGAACAAGAATTGAATATTGACCAAATCATGAAATAGGGTTTCAACAAAAACCCTAGAACCGAATCTCGAAAGTTAAACATAAACAAAGAACATAAACAATTCTCGAGAATCGAATCTGCTCTGATACCATGTTAGAAAATAGAATGCGGAAATGAATATCAGAGAAAAGAAATAAAACATTATGAATGGAATCCTACTCCTAAGGAGCAGGATGACACCACGAGAGAACGCCTCAAAGGGCCGATGTATTTATGTTTGTCTCAAGCATTGTTTTTAAAAACGCGCCTCGAGGCGCTGAGGCGTACGCCTCGGAGGCGTTTTTCTAGGAAAAACGCCTCGAGGCTATAGCCTCATGCAGCCTCGGTGAGGCTTAAGCCTCGAGGCTTATGAGGCCGCCTCGAGGCGTAAGCCTCGAGGCGTAGCCTCATTTGTGTGCTGATTTTTGAATTTTTTTCTGCAATATTTTTTTTCTTTTCTTTTTGATTGTGGGTTTTCATCTTTCATAGACAAGTATGTTCAAGTCCTTAAACTCACAATTCACTAAAATGCATTTTTTTAGTTTATTAAAGTATTGAGCTTATTTTTACTTTGTTATGCATGTTCTTTATATATCAACATGAACAAAAATTTGGATCTTGAGATATTAAATCTAATGCCTCTACTCTTAGTATGCATCTTTGTGTTACATCTAGCCCCTTTAGTAAATTTTATTCAAGACTTTAAATTTTGCAGAGAGTTACCTATTATTGTGCTTGCATATTCATATTTACTTGACTCCTTACTGATTTAGAGTCCTAAAAAAGAGTGTTATATAACAACTTCGATGTTTAAACCATGATATTAGCCTTGAAATGTCATGGAGTTATGTATTTACTCATAACTATTAAATTTCTAGAACTTGAAAATTGTAATTATGGTA